>ML058429.1:514918-2914918 GCA_003013855.2 Liriodendron chinense
AGTGGTGGGACCTGTGGTTCGTCCATAGAATGTCTGGAAGCCACCGGTATGGGTTGCGGTGGTAAACCTTCGGAGGTTTGTCTTTGCGGTTCAGGAAAATGCTGATCAAGCCGATTCGACAGGGCTTGAACTCCGGCATTAGAGTCAGAAGAGTGTTTCCGAGGAAACGCAAGACATCGTCTTGATTTCCAGAGGCCTCCAATAATGGATTTGTTGATGGCATATTCGGGGCTCCTTGAGGATATTCGTCGACGTGGGTGGAAGAGCAGGTACGGATTTCGTCTCATCGGGCGGAGGTGGTGCCTGCCTTGAAGTCGAAGGATGAACAGCCTTTTTAGGAGGCATTGCGGAAGAATTTGGTCGGTAGAACGATTGATTTTGATGATCAAGTCGTTCCCACAGACGCGCCAAACTGTTAATGTCAAATTTTGTAACAGGATCCTCCGGACGTTCACCTTCTCTCCAACAGGGATTTTCTCCGCCAAACCTGAAAGAAGACAGACAGCAACTAAGGGTGGCTGGGGTCCAGCCATTAGCCCTCCGATGCTTAAGTTAGGCCAAACCAAGAAGAAGAGTAGCCAGGCAAAACAGGACAGAGATTGAATATTGTGTGTACCTTTTCCATAATGGAGTCGTCCCTTTATATAAATCTGAAGCGGTTCAATCTGTTATGCAAGATATCGAGATCCCTCTGATCTCGCGTACGATACTGAGATATTGCCGATTTCGTGGGATAAGATCCTATCTTTAGAGACGAGATCCAACCCAATGACTTATTTCAGCAATCACGTTTCTTGATGGCAATCCCTTGAGATCCGGAACCACCAGAGAAGATAAGCCAAAAACCGACCTATACGGGCGCTGATTGCTCATGTTGAGCTGGAAGCCGTAGTTGGAGTCATAGCTGCCGAAAAGGAAGGAGACGCCGAAAGGACGGAGACCACCGCGCTGGATGTAACTCTGCTTGGAGTCGTCGAGGGATTTCGACAAGCTGCTCGACGGGAATTGGGTGCTGGGACTACGAAGATCGTCCAAACCAAAAACAAAGACTCATGATTGCTCTGATTCGGGAGCTGCTCGTGTCAGGACTGCTCGCATCCGGGAGATGCGACCCCTTCTGGCGAGCACGAGCCGAGATGCTTGCATCCGGGAGATGCGACCCCTTCTGGCGAGCAAGAACCGAGCTGCTCGCATCCGGGAGATGCGACCCCTTCTGGCGAGCACGAACCGAGCTACTCGCATCCGGGAGATGCGACCCCTTCTCATGAGCACGAGCCGAGATGCTCGCATCCGGGAGATGCGACCCCTTCTTGCAAGCACTAGCCGAGATGCTCGCATCCAGGATGCGAGACCCCTTACCGCGAGCACGACTTGGACTCCTCGCATTCGTATTGCCGCGATCCTTCACTTCTCGCCAGACTATATTTGCCTACAACAACTATCAATGGTTTCATCGGGCTTGATCTTTTCTTCTTTTTTTTTCAATTCCAAAGCCTTAAATTTTCTTGTAAGGCTATCTACTCTTGCACTCATATTATCTTCCTTCGTAAGATGATAAATTCCTCCATTTTCTCTTTGTTAGCCTATCTTGAGATTTGTTGGTTTAGATGTATCCCATGATTGTGCATTCTCAGCCAACGTATCAAACTAATCCCATGCCTCATCGGCTTTTTAATTCATGAATTCCCCATTGCACATATCTCTACAAATTGGCGCATGGGCGAAGTTAATCCATCATAGAAAAAGCTTATTACCTGCCAACATTCGTAGCCATGATGTGGACATGTATTCAAGAGATCTTTAAACATTTCCCAACAATGGAAGAAGGTTTCATCCTCTTTTTGAAAGTACGTCGGTAGTCTAACACGACACCCACGTATGTGCGGAAGCTTAAAGAGCAACTAGAATTATGGCTAAACCTATAGGAGGGGGTGATTAGGACCTTTTTTGAAATTCTTTTCGCCTACTTATATAATTCAACAAATCAAACTAAGTAAGCAAGAACACTTCGGCTTCCAAGCCTAAGTGGGTCCAATCACAAGACTAGCATATGATTAATCAATAAACAACCTAGTCTAAAGCACGCATAGGTATTCAAAAGATTTAACTAATCAAGCTCCTATCCTATGCAACCTATGTAGACTTATGAGAATTGATCAATGAGCTCAAGTCTACACAACTAGTAAAAGTACATCTTGTGTGTGGATGTGCCTACTTAGTGCCTAGGATACATTCCTATCAAGCATTCATAAGTAAACAATTAAACTAACAATGCTAAGATATCAATGTGCTCAATTCAATCACAAATACAAGCATGTATAGTGGTTTGACTTTGGGTCTACTCCACTCCCAGTTCAAGTACTCAACACCTTTGAGCACACCGGCATTCACTATCGGAGGTTTTAAATGAGGTTCACCTCTCAACCTTTACACGGAGGTTTTACCGGTTCACCTCTCAACCATAACTGGAGTTTTGGACAAAGGTCTAACTCTCAACCCAAACGGAGTTTTGGACATAGGCTAACTCTTAACCCGATGCACGTTCACTCCCATATCGGAGGCTCCCCCTTGGAGACTTAGTTTAGGCCCGGCTAACGGGCTAAGGAACGGCTAACGTCCCTAGATCGAGTTTGACAAACAAACTCTAAATGGACTCTCAATTAAGACAACCTTACTTGTCGAATGAGCCCCTTGTTCAGTGCCGGTTTGGGTTGCTTAATCTCCGCTCTCCCGTGCTTCAATCAGCTTCCCTTGCTCCCTCGATCGTGTTGCAGTTGCGTCGCCAATGCCTCAGCCACACTTGATCAAACACCTTGCATGTGATGCCTTTGAGATGCCCAAGGTGGTAGGAGGGTAGGTTTAAGAACTCTACAACTAATGGGAATGGGTTGCCTAGAGGTTCTCTCCTACAACGATCTCATCTTAGAGTTTTGGACAAGGATTTACCAATTAAGAAGGTTCCAAACTCTAGAGATCAAGAGGGGATGAAGGTCATCTTCTTCATGAGCTTGGAATGCTCTAATCTTGTGTTAGAGCACAAGGAAGATGCCTTGCATAGGTTGGGAATGAGCCTCAAATGGTCTCCAACAATGGTGGCTTCACTCCTCTCGAAATCCCTCTTCTTACCCCTCAAAACAAGCCAAGCCCTTATATAGAAAAGTGCACAACGGATACAAAACGGGCAGAAAATGGCTAGTGCCGACCGGTCGTGACCGGTCGGCCAGGGGTCCACGACCGGTATTCGCTCGCCTTAAGTCATGTAAGGCTGCGATGTAGTAATAAATCTCGGTAAGACCGAGGTCGATCCACAGGGAAAGAGGTAAACAATTCTAAGTACTCTAATAACTAGAATCTAAGAAGTTTGAGAAGATAGTTTTTCACATAAAATAGAAAAATCTGAAATTAAGAAGAACTAGAGCATCAAGGATCCACTTGTAGTAGTCCAATGCCAATCCATTCATCCAAGTACAACACAATTAGAATCAAAGTCCTATCTCTCATCTAATTGGAAGATATAGCATTCAAGCACAAACAGTCCCACTTAAATCTGGAAATCAGATTTCTAGTTCTAATGAAGCACATAGAACTTGAACTTGTAGCCTTCGGAGTAACAGCCATGCCTATGGAATATGGCATGCTCAAGGGTTACTACAATTCGAATTCAAACAACCCAATCATGGTAATCGCAGAGAATTGCAAGGAACTCATGTCCGGAGCACACAAACTCTCACAAAACTTCTAGAAAACCAAACTTTATTCAAACTAGAACTTCAAAATCCAAATTAAGAAAAGGGTACTTGAAATAAAGAATTAAAGCATTGGAACCAACTACAAATTTCACCTCTATCTCTAGCTAACAGGTTAGCTAAGGAAAAACATATTAAAACTAGAACTAGAACTAAGAAAAGGAAGAAAAATCTAGCTGGAGGAGGCTAGGAAGCCTCCTATGACTTGAACTCCTTGCTTCCCACGTCCTTGCTTTCTTCTTTCTTTGGCACACCTTGGGTCTTCATCTAAGGCTCCTAAATGTCTCTTCTTGGTCTCCAATTAGATGAAGTCTGCTCTCATTCCTACAATCACAAAACCTGCATTAGATGGGTCTTTTAAACATGCAAACCATGCATATAATGTGATGTAATGGGCCATATCATGTATAAATTGGAGGTTCAACAACCGGTCGGCCATAGGCCAACTGAAGACAGGAGCTTGCTGTCTTATAAAAGGGGTCTATCCGACCGGTCGTGACCGGTCGGACCAGCCCAGACGACCGGTCAAGACCGGTCGGTCCTAAGCCTACACAACACAGCATGTTTGCTGTATCAACTAGAACTACGTCCGACCGGTCTTGACCGGTCGATCCAGTCCAGCTGACCGGTCAGACGAGCCTGACTTCAGCATGTTTACAAGCTGACCCACTAAATCACAACCCTCCTCGAATGGCCAAGGTTTGGGTGCTCTTTTGGGACATCTAGGGCCAATCTATGATGACAAGGGGTATCCTAACATGGTCAAGGTCATCAGATAGGTTAAAGGGGTGGGTTTTGGTCAAGGTTAAGGTACATCAAGGCATCACTTTTACCTGAATCTTCTTCCTTGATGCAGCGGGGCCATCTGAGTCTTCAGTCTTCATTTTCATTAGGCTCAACCGACAATGGACTCACTGACGTAAGTGATTGACAAACAAGGTGCACTAGTATACCACAGAAAAGTGCACTAACACTTTTTGGGCAAAATTCATGATTGATCTTCTTAGAGCATTGATCTTATGAGTCGGGAAGAACTTTGTAAGGAATTCCCGAGTCATTTCGGCCCATGTACCAATTGATCGTGGCTTCAATGCATGAAGCCAAGCCTTAGCTTTTTCTTTAAGAGAGAAGGGAAATAACTTAAGTATTACGGTGTCATCCGACACGTTTGCAAAGTGCATTGTGGCTATCACTTCTTCAAATTCTTTAAGGTGCTGATAGGCACTTTCATTATTAAGTCCATGAAATTTGGGAAGGAGTTGGATTACTCCCAATTTTATGTCTACATTCCCTGCATTGTATGAAAAGATTATGCAAGAGGGAGTGCTCGCTCTCATTGGTTGTAAATAATCACATAGAGTCCTAGGTTGAGGAGCATTCCCTACTTCATTCTCTCCCGTTTCAATTTGATTTTGGACTAGATTTTGATTAGCCCTTGGATCAGGTTGATTTTCAGCCATACTTCTAGAAAAAATTGAAAAGTTCAAACATTTCTTAGCATGTGGTTCTTTATAAATCCCTTCAACAATTCCTCCTTCACTTATTAAACAATTATTGTGATCACGGACCCAGTGGGGCATGCAAATTCAGAAAAAATAAAGAGAACTCTTACTACTTTCCTAACTTCTCCCAAGGATCGAAGCACAAGGAGTCTTGTGGTGGCAAAGCCACAAGCAAAGATAGAGACCGGTTTTTCCTGGTCAATAGAGGTTCAAGAGAACACTCCACCCACTCTTTGAATCTTGAGAAAAAACAGAAAAGAAGAAAGTGAAATATGTTGAGAAGAGAAATCTCCGAGCACAAGGTGATCTAAGGCGGCATAGGCCAACCAATCAGAGATCCAATGTGGCTAAGTCGACAAAAAAGGAATTTCCACCCACTCTCCTAGAGAGGAATAAGAATAAGAATTAGAATAAGAAAGAGATTAATAGAGTTAGAAGGACAAAACCTGAATTGAAGATCTAAATGAAATTCATGCAAAATCAAAACAAAACTAAGTTAGTATGAAACTAATCTAAAATTCAAAGAAATTCCTAAAAATCTCAATTAAAAGTTATTTTTAGAAATTCTGTAAACACCGTCAAATCGCCGGCAACGGCGCCAAAAACTTGTTTGTCAACCCCAAGTGCAAGGTTGCGATGTAGTAATAATTCAGTAGGGACCGAGATCATCCTCAGGGATTAACCAGGAATTCACAAAACTTCTTAAGACAACCTTAATTGAAATTAAATTAAGATGAACTAAATCTCAAAATTTGTAAATCTGTGAATGATGAAATCTATAAACTAAAGAGTGAATATAATGATTAAAAACACTAGAGCGTCGAAGATCAACTTGTAACTATCCTTAATGCATAATCTGTATAGGTTTCTCAATTACACAATTGAAATTGAAATCCAATTCTATCCAGCCGAAATATGGAGCGGTTATTACATTAAAACAGTCCAAAACATATGTTGTTCATCAACATTATTTCCTCAATTCAGGTTAGGAATTGGGCACAATCAGTTGCATAAGTCAGTCCTATTTCCAATAGGTTAAGTTCACAACTATGATAATCATCAAATCCTGTCACTACTTCAACTAATATCATAATCTGAACTCGAATCAAATCACAATAATGTTCAAACACATATCTCACAATTTTTCAAAAGATAGAACTTTGGTTTGAATAATTCTCACATTAAGCACCAAACTCTAGAGCATAGGGAATCCAATTTCTTGAATTATATAGGTTCAGAGCTTGCAAAACAATTAAGAATTTAAGCTTTAATTTTTTAAGCATCACATGAAATCAGAGTCATCAAGAGATCAAACATGAAACAATAATTTTTTAACTTTAAATCCGAAATTTAAACCTAAAAATGAATTAAAACATCAAAGATAACTATAAGCTTCACCTCTTAGCTCTAGCTAAGAGGTCTAGCCAACCATAGAGATGATTAAACTAGAACAAAATAGAAAAACTAAGCAAAACATGAAGGAAAGTACTAGAGAAACCCTAGGTAAAAAGAGTTGTAAATCTCCTAATTCGTGATTCTCCACCTCCCACTACTGTAGAACTCTTTTAGGACGAGTTTAGACGGCTATAGAGGTGTCCTTTTATAGCAATCATGCACCCTTAGCTTGGAAAGTTCAAGAACTGCGTAAGAATTTACGCAATCGAGTCGGTGGCCGACCGGTCGGATCCCTGGCTGACCGGTCATGCTTGGTCTAGCAAACAACATTTTTTTTCAAAACTCTCGGTGTGTGGCCGACCGGTCGTGAGCGGTCAGACCCCCTTGGCTGACCGGTCATGACCGATCGGACCTATTTATGCATAGTCTAGCAAGGTCTGGCTCCCATTGACTTTCTGGCCGACTGGTCGGACCCCACTGATTTCATGTTTTCTTTCTTCTCATTTCTCCTTGCTTCTTTTCTTCATCTCTTGGCCTTCTTTCCTTTAATATTTAATGATGTTAAAAGGGGGTCTCTGATCACCAAGTTAATGAAGTCTCTCTCTCGTTCCTACAATCACAAAAATATGCATTAAATAAGTCTTTAAACATAGAAATCATGCATAGTGAGTGGTGAATTGGGGTTAAAATATGCACAATTCAGGGCTCAACATTAACTCAACTAGGTCTCTCAACTACACAACTGGAATCGAAGTCCTATCTCTATCTAGCCGGAATATGGGGCGATTAAATCACAGATACATGTTCATTGATTTGGTTCCCTCAATAAAGCTTAGGCATTGGGCACATTCAATTGTATAGGACAATCCTCTATCTAATCAAGTTAAGATCATACCATAGTCTTCCTCAAATCTTATCACTAGAATTGATTAGAACTATGATTTGAACTGCAGTTAAACCAATATTAACAACCAAAACATCTATCTCAAATTTACACAGAAGATTAGAACATCAGTTTGAAATAGTTCCCACATTAAACCCAATCATTTAGATTACAGGAAATTCAAAGCGTTTACCATCCCGTAGTCTATGGTAGATCAAGGAACTTTATAGGTCTAGACAATTCAAAACAGATAAGTAACTAGATTTAGAACCTCAAAGCGTCACATGAGCCCGGAGTCATCAATAGATCAAAGAAGAACTAGAACTAAAAATTTATTCAAACTTAAATCAAGCTATGTTCATCAATTAAAGCATGAAAAGAAAACATAGGTTGAATCAATCCATCAAAAATGGACTAAAAGCTTCACCTCTTAACTCTAACTAAGAGGTTTTAGTTCATTTCTAACATCCTTGAACTAAAAGCCTCAGAAAATATTGAAAACAAACTAGAAAATAGAAGAAAATAAGAAAAACTTGAAGTGAAATCCTTCTCCCAAGCCTCCTTGATGTTCACCACGTCCTAACATGCTTTGGAAGAGATGGGAAGTCCTCTTTTTATAGCCAAAATCATTCACCGCCTCAAACCGCGTAAGAATTTACGCACTTAAGTTGGCTGATGGCCGGTCGTGGCCTATGGCTGACCAGTCGTGGCCCACACAGCAACAAATTTTAACTGATTTTTTAAATTTTGGAACACTGTTGACCGGTCTTTGCCTCTGACGACCGGTCTGGAACACACAAAAACAATCCAGTGAGTTCAGCCCCCAAATTCTAGGAAATTCGACCGGTCTGGCAACCGGTCTTGGGCTTTGGGCGACCGACCGTCTGGCCGATCGTCAATGATTGCTTCTTCTCGATTTTCATCCTTTTTCTTCCATCTTTTGTGGCTTCTTTCCATCCTTCTTTGGCATAATTTCAATTGATCTTCCAAGCATTCTAAGTCCTTTAAATTAGCATGGAATCAATGATATCTCTCTCTTTTACCTGCAAACGCAAAAAAAAAAAAAAGCATAAGTCTTTGACTTTAACAACTTAAACAATGCAATTGTGCTATGAATTGTGATTCAAATATGCACAATTCAAATCTCAATAGATTGTGTGGTTTTGCGCAAGTATATAAAGCCTAATTTTGATTAGGGCTTGTAAAATACGAATGTTTTCTCTCAAGAGGAAAGGTTTTGCTAAGGGAGAGAGTTTCTACACTTGTAAGGGCTCAAGAAAATATTTTCTTAAGGGATTTAGGGTTTCCTACATGTGGGCAACTCAAGAGGAGATGGGTAGCTTTATAGTTGAATAAGGTGAGTCTGTAAATCTCTAAGATTTTGATTATAATGGATATTTGTCGCTTTGTACCATGGTTTTTTTCTATAAGGGTTTTCTACGTTAAATATCTTGTGTTCTTTAGTTGTTTTCTTGATTGTTTGGTTATTCTAGTTATTGTTATTGTTCTATCTTCGTTGAACGTGCTTCCACAAAGCGCACAGATTGGTAGTGGTGTTAGATCCAAATTTCTTGTTGAGGAATCCCGGCAA
Organism: Liriodendron chinense; assembly: GCA_003013855.2. Lineage (NCBI taxonomy): Eukaryota > Viridiplantae > Streptophyta > Magnoliopsida > Magnoliales > Magnoliaceae > Liriodendron > Liriodendron chinense. The sequence continues at coordinate 524,036 of ML058429.1, forward strand.
CGGAAGTGAACCAAAATGAGCAACCATAATGGCAATCACAAAACAACAATCAACATGAACAAGAAGGCAATCCGATTTTTTACATGAAAAAAATCCCCTCACGGGTAAAAAAATCACGGCACAAATCGAATTCCACTATGATCTTAAAAGTTACAAAGGAATGAAGAAACAAAACCCAGATCTCAGCTCACAAGAGAAATTCCAAAGCTAACCTAAAGCTTTTCTCACATGAGAAGGGCAAGCACAACCATTTCCCTCATCTTAGAGACTCCAAGCTTTCCCCTAGATTTTTCTCTTGCCCTAGAACCCTCTCGATCCCTCTAAGAAACCCGGCCCCTTTGGCCTAACCCCTAATTCCACATTACACCCCTTAAATAGGCAAAAAATCAGAATTAGAAACACCTTGTGTAGAACCGCACAAGAAACAAACTTAAAATAGGAAACTGCCGACCGGTCGCTCAAAACCGCCGACTGGTCGGGGACCCCTACCAACCAGTCGGACAACGTCTAGAGAGCTTTGTCCTTAAATCTATTACGGCCGACTGGTCGATCGTCATCCACGACCAGTCGGCAGCTCCTATTACTTGAAGATTTAAGGCGTCGATTCCAACAATCTCCACCACGACTCCAATCTTCATGCAACACCTTGACACACACCGTTTTCCATCTCTATTTTATCATCATCATAACTCCATCGCTTTTCGTGCCTCATCGACTTTATCCTTGCACATTCACACTCCTTGCTTTTCTCATGTGACCCTTTGGCTCTTGCCACATATAAGCAACCATAGATCCTGCTACAGCCACCGTAGCTCCACCATGAGAGGTGCTCACGATTAAACCCAATCACAACCGATAAACCTAATTAAGATATTGGCGTACCGATCCACCTTCTTCCACTCTAGTTCTTTCAAAGATGACGATCGTTTTTCATATTTTTCTTTTATAAAATCCTTCTCTACGTTAAACCTCATGCTTCATGCCATTGATACCTTGTCTCAGATTCCAATTTACCTCACATCGTTTGCTCTGATACCATTTGTTAGGGAATCCCAACAGCAGAAGCGAATCAAAACAAGCAACCACAATGGCAATCACAAAACAACAATCAACATGCACAAGAAGGCAATCCAACTTTTTACATGAAAAAACCCATTCACGAGTAAAAAAAAAACTACAGCACAAAGCGAATTCCACTATGATCTCATAAGTTACAAGAGAATAAAGAAACAAAACCCAGATCTCAGCCCACAAAAGAAATCCCAAAGCTAACCCAAAGCTTTTCTCACATGAGAAGGACAAGCACATTCCTTTCCCTCATCCTAAAGACTTCAAGCTTTCCTCTAGCTTTTTCTCTCGCCCTAGAACCCTTTCAATCCCTCTAGGAAATCCGGCCCCTTTGGCCTAACCCCTAATCCCGCATTACACCCCTTAAATAGGCAAAAAAAAAAAAAACCATAACTAGAAATACCTTGTGCAAAACTACGCAAGAAACCAACTCAAAATAGGAAACCACCGACCGGTCGCTCAAAACCGCCGACCAGTCAGGGACCCCTACTGACTAGTCGAACAACGTCCAAAGAGCTCTGTCGTGAAATCTGCTACGACCGACCAGGTGGTTGCCATCCACGATCGGTCGATGGCTCCTGTTGCTCGAAGATTTGAGGGGCCGATTCCAACATTTCTAACTCCTATGAATGATCCAAGTTTGTTGTTAACTCAAAATTAGTGGCGGTTCACTCACAACAAATGCAATAGAGGATTAGATAACACTCATTGTAATTAACTTACATAGTAGTCAACTACATTATGTCAGCGGAAGTTTTGCGCCGCTGCCAGTCCCAAGCTGGGATAAAAGTGAAGGGTTTTATTGGATTGGTAATCGTCATTGAATTTACGCCATAATTTCCATGCAATGTCTAGTCATCGATAAATAGCCAGGAAAAAATAAAAAAAAAAGTGTGGTCTGCTGGGTAAATCGGTATGGCTGATTTTTACTCAAGGTGATCCCCATAATGGGGTGGGTGGGCGCACGTAATCCGCTCCCGGCATCCCCTGCCTCATCGTTACGATTTGAAGTGCATGAAATCCACCCCTCCGTCCATCTGGTAAACCACCATTTGTTTTGGCCTTGATCCAAATAATAAGGTCGAGTCAGCACTCAGGTGGGCTACCCAACAGGCACTGTATAAAGTTATACCTAAAGCCTCTAAATTGACGTGGTATAAACTGCCGAGTTTTGTAACAGCGTGATTCTTGAGTATTTTTAATCCTGATAGTTCCTATTGGATGAACGGATTGGATGGAATACAAACACCACAGTGGGCCCTACACAAAACTAACAGTGGGCGTGACCATTCTAATTGTTTCCTTAGGCGTGGCCTAGCTAAGTATCGGATCATAGTAATTACTTAGTTCTACGGTGAAGATGAGGCAGATTACCTGATGGACAGAGTAGATTTTCCACTCACGTGGCTCTCGGCTAGCCAAAGTGAGACGGCGCTCTGTGGGCCCACCATGAAGTATGTATTTTATCCACACCGTCCATCCATTTTTTCAGTGTATTTTAGTGAATGAGACCAAAAATGAGTCAGATCAAAATCTCAGGTGGACCACACCAAAGGAAATAATGGTGATTGAACCGCCATTAAAAAAGTTTTGCATCAAGCTGATATTTATGTTTTCCCTTCATCTGGATCTTTGTGACCTAATCACCAGGTTGAATGGCAAGGTGGGTGTTCAATCACCATTTTTTTTTCCTGTGGTGTGGTCCACTTGAGATTTGGATCTGCCTTATTTTGTGGCTCATGTCCTAAAATGATGAGCCAAAATAGATGAACGGCCTGGATAAAACACATGCATCATGTTGGGCTCACATAGCATAGTCCTACGTCGCTACTAGCGGTGTCAGTAGGCAATCCGCGTCCACCGAAGGCACTAGAGCGGTTCACAAAAAAATACATGGAAACTACTTAACTTCAACCCCTTTCCAGGCCTTATCATGCCTGATGGCCACGTGGCTCTTAGTGTGATAAAGTAACCTGGTAGGGGTAGCGGATTGCCTGTGACCATGGGGCTGTGTGGGGTCCACAGAGATTCCACTCCTTCCATCTGTTTTGAAAGACCACAATGGGACACAATTGTAAAAATTAGGGAGATCGAAACCTTAGGTGGTCTACACCAACAAAACAGTGGGAACAACAACATCCACCGTTAAAACCTACCTAGAGTTGACCATCATGTGTATCTGCCATCTAAACTGTTCAAAGAGTTATTACCACTCAGATAAACGGTAGGAACAAATATTGCCCTGATACAAAACTTCTGTCACTGCCAAGAGTTCAAGCCCCACTATTTCGTGTGGCATGGACCGCATGAGTTTTGGATCTGTCTAATTTTTAAAATCCTGTCTTATTATGGATTTTCAAAACAGATGGACGGAATGGATTTGACAAGGACATCTCTATGGCCCCACACAGCCCCAGGCACACTTTATTGGTTGTTACCTTTACCGTGTGGGGCCACCTTGATGAGTTTTCTGTACATCCACACCGTTGATCCATTTTTTCATATTATTTAGATTGTGGTGCCAAAATTTAAGCAAATCCAAATCTCTAGTTGACCATACAATTATTAAAAATAAAAAAAATATAAAATAAAAAAGTGGTGAATGACCATTAAAACCTTTATCCAGGCCGCAAGAGTTTTGGATGAAGTTGATCCTTTTATTTTCCCTCAGGTCTGGTTGACCTTATCAACGGGTTGGATGGAAAATAAACATTATGGTGGACGTTAATGTAGACCCTATGAAGTTTTTAATGGTGGGCGTTCAATCACCACTGTTTCCTGTGGTGTGGTCTACTTGATCATTGGATCTGTTTTATTTCTGTGTACCTATCTTAAACGGGGCTGGGAAAACGGATAAACGGCGTGGATATACAACACATCATTAAGGTGCGAGTTCCGATAGCACGGCTCCGCAGAAAATCGGTACTCTGGCCTTGACTACGACGCAGGCACTAAAGTCAAAAAGATGGTACTGTGGCCGGACAGAGCCGTGTCCGAGTTGTCAAATGAACCCATTGGGCGTAATAAAGAAATACTATATACTCGGCAGAGTGTGGTGGTTGATACGCAGGCACTAAACTATCCAAAATGGCAGAGCCAATTTCCGTATATCACAAGAAAAACGTACACTACTCAGATCACCTACTTAGCTTAGTGGCGAACATACATTATACGGTTGAGATAAAAAGTAATACAAGTGGATGTGGGACAACCTTTATTCTAACTGCACGTTGGGCACACCTGATAAGTGGAGCATCCACATTTTTTTACGGTATTTGCATGTTGGCGTTGGGCAGTGCCTAAAGAATCACATGAATCTATCACACGTGTACAATGTCTCAGTCAACCATCAGTTGTCATGGGCGCGGCTTCGCTGGATCCTCGGTGGATCCCTTGCCGTGCCTTCCACTGTGTGACGTGTGTATTACTTCCATGGTGTCCATTTATTTTGAAAACCCAGGATGGTTCAAAAAATGAAGTAGATCCAAATCTCAAGTGGATCATAATACAGTAAACAATGGTACTCAATCATTAAAAGCTTCTCGAGGATCACAAAAGTTTTAGGTCAAGCTGATATTTGTTCGGTATCTGCATCTAGATATTTGTAACATTTTCAACAGGTTGGATGGAAACTAAACATTCCAATGGCCCCCATGAAGTTTTTAATAGTGTGGATTCAATCACTACTATTTCATGTGATATGGTCCACCTAAGATTTAGATTTACTTTATTTTTGGGATAATACCCTAAAATGAGCTTTCAAAATGCATGGACAATTTAGAGGTAAGGTACATACATCACAGTGGCCCCACATTTGGGGATCCACCAACCTCAGTGAAATCGGGGATCCACCTAAACCACGCCCCCATCAGTCCATCGTCCATTCGGAAAGGAAAAGCTCCCTTGTCCCACCATGATTTATGTGTTTCATCCAGGCCTCTTTAAAAGATCAACTTCATCCAAATCTTTTGTTGACAGAGTGAGTGTTCAAGCAAGCACCACTATTTTCTATTATGTTGTCCACCTGAGATTTGAATCTTCCTTTTTTTTGCTCACATACTAAAATTGGAGGCCCCCCAGTTTGACAGAGTGAGTGTTCAAGCAAAATGGATGTGCAGCATGGATAAAACAAATACATCATAATAAGGCTCCCAGTTTTTCCAACAGCACAATGTACAAGCCGCCTTGATGCATTGTATTCTATATATACTACATCCATCCACTTTTCTAAATCATTTCAAAGGCATTAGCCCAAAAATGAAACAGATCCAAATCCCAGGTGAACCATACCAAAGGAGACTGACCATTGAAAATTTCTCATGAGCTACAAAACTTAGATCAAGCTGATATTTTTTTTCTTTTATTTAGGTTTTTGTGACATTATCAATAGGTTGGATGGCAAATAAACTACTATATAAACATTATGGTGGGTCTTAGAAAGTTTTTAATGGATGGTAGGCTTTAGGAGGTTTTTAATAGTGGGGCGTTCAATTAGCACAGCTTCTTATATAATGGTCCACCTGACATTTGGATATGCTTTATTTTTGGACACTTCCTCAAATGACATGGTAAAATGGATGGACAGGGTAGATCTAGAATGCATACTACGAGGTGGGCCGCACGGTAAAGGCCGCACCCACTGGGGAGGGCGGGGCGCACCTACTCAGCTCCCACCGCTCACAAGGACAAAAGAAAGAGAAGGTAGCACGCTTGCATACCTGGCCTTGTACCTAAGCCGTATTAATTTCTGTAACGTGGGGGATATGACTTGACGTGCATGACAACCCACTTGTATATCAGCACACCATCTCTTGTTTGCCTTTATTACAATTAAAAAAAAAAAAAAATGCCAACTCAACGCTCTGATCAGCCACCTTAATATTTATTCATCACTGCTTCCAGTGGTATGGTTTACCTGAGAAATGCATCTTCTTGAAGTTTGGAATCATGTCCTAAAATGGGCCTTTGGAACTATTTCAGGTCCGTCCGTCGGACAGGGCCTCTTAAAATTCTGATTTTCATGGACAGTGCTCGGCCCATTGACACCCCTGAGGTCGGATGACAAATGAACGTCACTGATTTTAGCACACCTTAGCTTTGAAAGTTTTGGATAATTGTTTTATCCTGACAGGCACATGAGATGGGGATGGGATGAGATGCAAAGGAGACGGCGGGCCTTATACAAAATTAATGATGGATGTCCCATTTTAACTGTTTCCTGCACTCTGGTCTACCTGACTGTTGGATCATTATGATTTTTAGGCTCGGGTTGGACACGATGCAGCATAGCTGATGTACGGGTGGACGGGTGGATCTTTCAGATATTCTACCTAGGTGTTTATTGGTTGGCGAAGGTACAGTACTAATGGGTTAAAAACAAAACAAACTACCAAACAAAAATAAGCCTGCTGCTACTTGTGCACAAGAAAAATGAATGCGGATCTTGTTGAATAGGAATCTCGCAATCTTGTGCACAAGAAAAATGAATGCGGATCATCTGTTGAAAACGAGCAAAAGAATCTCTGCTGCTACTGCTCTGATTGGTCCAGCTCATCCTATGTCAGAGCAGCTCAGCTCTGACACAGTCAGGCGGAGCTGGATCAATCAGAGTAGTGACAAGCAGGATTTCTCTGCTCATTTTCAACAGAGGATCTGGACTCAAGAAAAATAGCAGCCGAAAATCCTTGGTAAGATCTTGCGTGCAGGAAACGCCCAGTTTGGCGGCCCTTAAATGCTGTATCTGTAAATCCACTCGGTCTGTCAAGCTAATTCTATACTCAATATTAGGAGACTTGGATTGCCTGGAGATCATCAGTGACCCTATGTGTTTTATCCATACCTTTCATTTGTTTCACCGAATCATTTTAAGGGCATGAGCCCAAAAATCATTTTAAGGAAGATCCAAACCTCAAGTGTACCACACCAAGGAAACAATGGGCATTAAATGCATGCATGCCATTGAAACTTCTTGGGGGCACAAGTTTCGGTTCAACTGTGACTTTATGACCATGTTGGAGGCAAATAAATATCATGGCGGACCTTAGGAAGATTTCAATGGTGGATGTCTTTATTCTCATAGTATGGCTCACTTAAAGCATTGATCGGTATCATTTTTGGACTCATGCCCTAAAATGAACCGGCAAAACTGTGTGGATAAAACACATACATCACAGTGGGCCCCAAGTCTCCAGGCACTCTCATGTCCAATATATATTACGCTCCCAGGACAAAAAATCAGCTAGATCAACAACTCAGCTGGGCCACACCGAGTGCAACAATGGGTTGGGATACCAGCCATAGGTTTGTTCCTAGGCCCATCAGAGCATTTATCTTTCATTAAACCCATCAAACGAGTAACTCACCAGGATGAAGATATAAAAATGAGCCAATTATAAAATTGCAGAGGGGCTAGATGTGTGGACTTAATAATTTTGGGATTCTCGTTGGTAGCTTATCTACTGTACATACCGTTCAAATAGTGGTCCTCACTTGATAGACGGAATGGATTTTACATATACAACACGAAAGAGCTTGAGTTCTTCTTTTTCTTTTTTCTTTTTTTTTTCATAAATCGCAGGTTTTGTGGACGATTTCATGCAGAGAAACAACCATCTAGAATTCCGGCATGTTCCACCCACTTTAGGAAACCCCAATGGGAATCCATTGACCATCTTTTGATATTAGCAAGTGACAAGCGCACTTGAGTTTAAGAGATGTTGGCAATCCCATGTTGGATAAGAAAAAGATTTGATTTCGTGTGATAAGTACATGATTTGACCCTGTGGACACGTATGGTATGGCTAGGTCTTCGTTTGTGTCATTATCCATACAGTAAAGTTGGCACGTGTAGTGCACCTAGATAAAGGAATGCAGAACGTGGGAGAGCGTAAGAGAAGTGGTTGACTGAAGTTTTTTTTTGGGTGGAGGTTTGCTACAGTTCTTACTATGTCTTGCTATAGTTATTGGACATGGAGTCGTGTTTGGATAAGCTATTATCCTATTCTTAGAAATCCAATTATGAATTGTATTTGCTTGACTTCTTAGTTGTATTTGCAATATTGTGTGATATGGTTACATTGGATAGACCGTCCTTTCTTCCTCGGCTTGTAACTTATAGGTAAAGGTTTTAGCTGCTTGTAACTCTTTGGTCCTTGTTGAATATTCCAGGCTTCCTGCACTTGTGCTTAGGAAGAACTTTGTCCAGTCGTTTGAATGATCCATAATTTTTCTATATGATAAGACTTGTGACAATGGGGGATGCTGAAAAAGAATTCTCAATTTGAAATATTTCAACCATTTTTATAAAAAAAAGTTTGTGCATATATAACGTAAATAAGTAATATAAAATCGGATCTACTCTAGGAAAGCATGAATGAACCAAAATGTAAAAATGCATATTCAATAAAAGCAAATGAGGAAGATGATCAAAGTGGTGTTTTTGCTCCTTTCGATTTGGTGTGCACCTCATGCAAGCCCGGAACACCTTCGCTTAATGGTTCTTGAATTTTGCACTTAGTTGGTATAGGAGTATAGGTATTAATTCAGGCATAAAAATGCATCTAGACTGGAATCTCCACTAGCTAGATGAGGCTTTAGAATTTACGGTCTGCTACAGACCGTAAAATCTCTTAAAGGCTAGGGAATTATCAAATTTTCCAATCCAAATGACTCCTGCAGCAAATCTGCAACCATGAATTTTGAGTAAAGGTCTCTGTTACGGAAAGTGAAATGGTTAGGCATCATTTTTCAGCCGCATAACATGTGATCTCTACTTTACAAGATTTTATGATTTTTAAAAGATTCAATAGGGCATTAGCACTACTAGTTTAGGCCATACTTCATAGAGTTTCAGGATTCCGGGTAGGTGAAATAAAAAATAAAAAGGGAGAATGTAGAGAAGAAAGGAGTGCAGCACAATGTGTGTATCTGTGAATGTTGCAAACATTCTTAGGATGTGTAGAATAGAACACAAGTTAATTTCAAGATATGGGAAGGAAAAGGGTAAAAATAGACGCTATATTTCTTGTAAAAAGGGATGGTTAGATGTCCTCAATTCCAATCATACTCTTTGAGTTCAGTAACTTCTTCAGCTTAAAAAATTCACTCTTTTAGTCGGGCAGCGTAACGACGTAGTTAGGTTTTGCCCATACTAGGTGGAGGCACGTGCATACAGAGCATGTGTAGCTGCCAAGCTGGCATAAAAAACCTACTATCTTTCCCTTCACAGACTCTCTCTTTGATTACTCCTCCCTCCTCGATGACTATTGCTTTATGGTTTAAATAGACCTTCAACTAGCACCTAAGGTACTAGTTGTAAATTTATAGGCATTCTTTCTGTTGTGTATTCTCTTTTGGGGTAAGGCAATCATTTTGTCAGCGGTGGGTGGTGTTTTACATAACCGGTACTTTAAGTACCTTCTATGCAATTTTGCCTTTTCTTTATTGCAATTGTTGTGTATTCGAGGTTTTCGGGGGTTTATCTTTCACCAGACTTACGCGCCATTTGATTGGGTCTAGTGATTTTATTTTTTTTTGTTAGTGATGCAATGCACCCACCCTGCTAGCTGCGCAACGCACCCACACGGTTAGTCACATGATGCACCCACCCACTGGTGGTGTTAGTGTGTCTGCTTAGCACTCGAACCTGAGACCTACTGTTGAAATACGTAGGCGTCTTTCAGATTGGGCCTGGTGATTGTCTTAAGGAGGTGTCAGGGACCCCCTCGACTTGACTTTTGTGGATTTTGGTACCTTTTGGAGTTTGGCCAATGTGGTTTGATTGAAGTCGTGCAGGTTGAAATTTCCTGATAAATTGGATGATTGGTTTATATCTTATTCAAAACGGGTTATAGCCCTACCAATCTGATCCATTGATCAGTTCTGAGTCATGATGAGGACCTTTCGGTCAAAGATGAATTTCTTGATGTGGTGCGTTTTTAGGTCTTCGAGGGTTCATGCAATTTGGTTAAGATCGCATTAATCGGCCTCATTGATCTACGATCGGGTTAACCAGTTGAAAAGCATCATGTCCAACTCACTTAGTCATTTGACGGGTATTGAGTTTGTATGGAGAGATTTTGTTGAAGTCTTGCAAAAGTCGAAGAGTAGTTTACTCTAATTCAGGTGGGGTGTTTACAGATTCATATAACATGCTCTTTATATAGTTCCTGCTCTGTGTGCTAAGGCAACCTTTCTAGGGCATGGAGCTTTATATAACTTCTTATACTACTCTCTTGTACTTATAGGCCTATATATAGCCTATGCTACTTAGATTTCCTTATCATAGAGGGATATCTTCATGACAATCATGGTATGTTACTTAAACCACTAGCAGCACCCACAATATACTTGTTTAAACATTCAAGGAATTTGACCAAGTCAAATTTGTTTGAATTGAGATGTTTCCCTATATGCACCGCATTGATGTACGCAGTAACCACTCACATGCTATCACACACATATCCTTCTACGTGGTATTTTAAGGCCCATTGTCCTCACTACAAGAAATTACATTTTTGCCGACGAACTTATTTTCAACGAAAAAAGTTTTGCAGGTAAATAATATTTTTACCGATGAAATCACTATTTCGTCGGTAAAAGTTATAACTCATTCCTGCCACCATTTATCACGACGAAGAATAGACTTTTATCGATGATATTACATATCGTTGGTAAAAATTTAATTTCACCGATGATTTTTTCGTCGACAAAAAATAATTTTGAAATAATAATTACCGACGAATGTATTCATCGGTAAAGGTATTTCACCGAGGATAATTATCCATGTTCGTCGGGAATAATATATTATCCCCGACAAAGTGATTTCGTCGGTAAAATCCGGCAATTATCCTGCCATCTCCAAAAATTTCTTTCACCAACGAAATATTTCGTCCACGAATGAATTTAAAAACACTATTACCGACAAAAATTTTCGTCGGTAAAAGTGTTATATCTTAAGTCGCAATCGACCTAACAGTGGCTTCATCTCTCTCTCTCTCTCTCTCTTCACGGCTTAGCTCCGGCAACCGGTCTCTAGCAACCTCGCACGACCACCCCCCCCCCCCCCCCCCCCCCCCCCCCCCCCTCCGCCAACTAGCATTCTTCCATCATCGGCCTCCGTACGCCGCCGTAAAGTCCGGTAACTCTCTCTCTCTTCCTTCTCCCTCCATTTCCTCTCCCTCTCTCTCCCTCTCTCCCTCTCTTCTCATCATGCTTCATGGGGCCCACTGTGCTCCACTGCCTTTGGGGCCCACTCATCGCGTGTTGTCCATCAATTTGTGTGGCCCACCACGCTCCACTGCTTGTGGGGCCCACCCAATTCTTAATGTCCAGTTTTGTGGGGCCTACCCAATTCGTCGTCCACTATTTGTGGGGCCCATCATTGCTGTTCATTTCTTGTGGGGCCCACCGTCACTGTCCACTACTTGTGGGGCCCACTGTTTTAGTAAATCCCTAATTAGGGATTTCCAAAATAAATTCGTAATTAAGGATTTCTTAATTAAAATCCCTAATTTGAGATTTTCAATTCCAAAATAAAATCCACAAATTATGGATTTCCAGATCTGAAGTGCACTACACCATTAGAAACAGTGTCCATTGCTTATGGGGCCCACTGTCGCTATCCACTGCGTGTGGGGCCCACTGTCAATGTCCATTGCTTGTGGGGCCCACCATTGATGTTCACTGTTTGTAGGGCCCACTGTTTTAGGAAATCCCTAATTAGGGATTTCTTAATTAAATCAATTCCAAAAAAATCATAAAATTATGGATATCCAAATCTCAAGTGGACCACACCACTAGAAACAGTGTGATTGAGTGCCCCACCATTAAAATTTCCAAAGGTCTTGATGAAGGTAAAATATAAATATCCATTTATATTTTATTAATAGTTATATTTGTGTGGATGTATGTATGGATGTATATCGCTTATTATTAATAGTTATTTTTGTCCACGAATAGTAGTATAATACAATCAGTTAGCTCATTTGGAGATTTCTATATTGTCGAGCATAGATAAAGTGCGTTTTGAAGGTATAGAAATCTGTCAAATTGTTCTGTTGGATAGTCTAAGTTGGATAGATTGGAATGTTTTCGTTGTTTATCATTTACATGCTCTGTCATTAGTTTCGTGCGGCATCTCCCCTATTCTCTCTAGATATGTTTCTTATGTTTATTTCCATTGTCAATAATCCACACAATGTGTGGATATTTGACGTGGAAATTAAATGTAAGATAAATATATCTGGAGAGATAGGGGGAGATGCTGCTGAAATTTAGGCTTCGATATTTAAATAGAAATAATGAAAGCATTTCAATCTAATGGATGGGCAACTAATTTTATTATATTATCATTTAGTGGCAAATTAGATGATGAACATGATACTTGTGATTAAGAGTAGCTGATCTAAACGAATGTTGAGCGGGGGTCCGTGGAAGGTGGGAACCGCTGTTATGACCATGATGAAGCTGTCCATTTCCTATGGACAGCAATATGAGTGGCCTAGCCATTTGGACAAGCCCGTGCTTATGTATTAGCTTGGAATTGATGGAGCAAACCCGGATGTGCGTTAGAGCTATCTGAATGTTGAGCGGGGGTCCCTGGAAGGTGGGAACCACTGTTATAATTATGATGAAGCTGTCCATTTTCTATGGACAGCAATATGGGTGGCCTGGCCATTTGGACAGGCCCGTGTTTGTGTATCTACTCGGAATTGATGGAGAATACTCAGATGTGCGTCGGAACTATCCAGATGTTGAGCAGGGGTCCCTAGAATGTGGGAACCACTATTATGACCATGATAAAGCTGTCATTTCTTATGGATAACAATATGGGTGGCCTGGCCATTTGGACAGGCCCGTGTTTGTGTGGGAGCAGACCCGAATGTGCGTCAGAGTTATCCGTGAGTTGGATGAGCCTCCAAGACCTAAACCATAAACCCTAACCTAAACTTGAAAACCTAAACCTAAATCCGATCCCGAACCCGAATTCCTAAACCTAAACCTAAACCTAAACTCAATTCACTTAACCTAAACCTACACCTAATCCTAAACCTATAACCCTAACCTAAACCTAAATCTAAATTCGAAAACCTAAACCTAAACCCGATCCACCGAACCCGAATTCATAAACCTAAACTCAATTCACTTAACCTAAACCTACACCTAATCCTAAACCTATAACCCTAACTTAAACCTAAACCTAAACCCGATCCCGAACCCGAACTCGAACCCGAATTCCTAAACCTAAACCAATAACCTAAACCTAAACTCAATTCACTTCACTTAAACCTCCACCTAATCCTAAACCTATAACCCTAACCTAAACCTAAACCTAAACTTGAAAACCTAAACCTAAACCCGATCCCGAACCTGAATTCATAAACCTAAACTTATAACCTAAACCTAAACTCTATTCACTTAACTTAAACCTACACCTAATCCTAAATCTATAACCTTAACCTAAACCTAAAGCTAAACTTGAAAACATAAACCTAAACCTGAATTCCTAAACCTAAACCTAAACCTAAACTCAATTCACTTAACCTAAACCTACACCTAATCCTAAACCTATAACCCTAACCTAAACCTAAACCTAAACTCGAAAACTTAAACCTAAACCCGATCCCGAACCCGAACTCGAATCTGAATTCCTAAACCTAAACCTATAACCTAAACCTAAACTCAATTCACTTAACCTAAACCTACACCTAATCCTAAACCTATAACCCTAACCTAAACCTAAACCTAAATTCGAAAACCTAAACCTAAACCCGATCCCGAACCTAAACCCGAATTCCTAAACCTATACCTAAACCTAAACCTAAACCCAATTCACTTAACCCAAACCTACACCTAATCCTAAACCTATAACTCTAACCTAAACCTAAACCTAAACCTAAACCCGAACCCGAACCCGAATTCCTAAATCTATAACTTAAACCTAAAATTAATTCACTTAACCTAAACATACATCTAATCCTAAACCTATAACCCCAACCTAAACCTAAAACTAAACTTGAGAACCTAAACCTAAACCCGATCCCAAACCCAAACCCAAACTTGAATTCCTAAACCTTTAACCTAAACCTAAACTCAATTCACTTAACCTAAACATACACCTAATCCTAAACCTATAACCCTAACCTAAACCTTGTTAGTGCACTTTTCTGTGGCATACTAGTGCACCTTGTTTGTTAATCACTTACGTCAGTGAGTCTAGTGTCAGTTGAGCTTAGTGAAGACGAAGACCGAAGACTCAAGTGACCCTGCTGCATCAAGGAAGAAGGAACAGGTAAAAGTGATGCCTTGATGTGCCTTAACCTTGACCAAAACCCAACCCTTTTACTTCTTTGATGACCTTGACCATCTTAGGAATACCCTTAGTCATCATAGATTCGCCCTAGGTGTCCCAAAAGATCATCCTTTCATGGGCCATTGAGTGGGCTTGTGTGGAAGTTGGGTCAGCAATCAAACTGGCTGAACCGAGGCCTAACCGACCGGTCACGACCGGTCGGATGGACTGGACCGACCGGTCAAGACCGGTCAGACTACGTCCCCAATTGAACAGCAACCTGCTGTGTCTCCAGGCCATAGGGCCAACCGGTCTTGACCGATCGGCTGGGCTGGTCCGACCGATCACGACCGGTTGGACAGACCCCTCTATAGAGACAGTGTACTCTCTATCTTCTTTTAGCCTATGGCCGACCGGTCGTGGACCCCTGGCCGACCGGTCACGACCGGTCGGCACTAGCCGTTATTTGCCCGTTTTGTATCCGTTGCTCATCCTTTTATAAAAGGTCTTAGCTTGTTTTGAGGGGCAAGGAGAGGTATTTCGAGAGGAGTGAAGCCACCATTGTTGGAGACCATTTGAGGCTCATTCCCAACCTATGCAAGGCATCTTCCTTGTGCTTTAACACAAGATTAAAGCATTCCAAGCTCATGAAAGAGATGACTTCATCCCCTCTTAATCTCTAGAGTTTGGACCTTCCTTAATAGGCATATTCTTATCAAAAACTCTAAGATGAGATCGTTGTAGGAGAGAACCTCTAGGCAACCCATTCCCATCAGTTGTAGAGTTCTCAAACCTATCCTCCTATCACCTTGGGCATCTCAAAGGCATTACATGCAAGGTGTTTGATCAAGTGTAGCTGAGGCATTGGCAACGCAACGGCAACACGATCGAGGGAGCACGGGAAGCTGATTGAAGCACAGGAGAGCGGAGATCAAGCAACCCGAACCGGCGCTGAACAAGGGGCTCATCCGACAAGTAAGGTTGTCTTTATTGAGAGTCCATCTAGAGTTTGTTCGTCAAACTCAAATTAGGGACGTTAGCCGGGCCTAAATAAAGTCTCCAAGGGGGAGCCTCCGACACGGGAGTGAACGTGCGTAGGGTTGAGAGTTAGCCTATGTCCAAAACTCTGTTTGGGTTAAGAGTTAGCCCTTTGTCCAAAACTCTGGTTATAGTTGAGAGGTGAACCAGTAAAACCTCTATGTAAAGGTTGAGAGGTGAACATCATTTAAAACCTCCGATAGTGAATGCCGGTGTGCTCAAAGGAGTTGAGTACTTGAACCGGGAGTGGAGTAGACCCAAAGTTGAACCAATATACATGCTTGTGTTTGTGATTGTATTGAGCACATTGATATTTTAGCATTGGATGTTTAATTATTTAATTATGAATGCTTGATAGGAATGTATGCTAAGCATTAGATTGGCACATCCACATACAAGATGTACTTTCACTAGTTGTATAGACTTGAGCTCATTGATCCATTCTCATAAATCTACATAGGTTGAATAAGTTAGGAGCTTGATTAGTTAAATCTTTTATTTACCTATGCATGCTTAGACTAGGATTGTTATTGCTTAACCATATGCTAGTCTTGTGATTGGACCCACTTAAGCTTGGAAGCCGAAGTGTTCTTGCTTACTTAGTTTAATTTTTGAATTGTGTAAGTAGACGAAAAGAATTTCAAAAATGTCCTAATCACCCCACTCCTATAGGTTTAGCCATAATTCTAGTTACTCTTTAAGGTTCCGCACATACGAAGGTGTCATGTTAGACTACCGACGTACTTTCAAACCCAAACCTAATCCCGATCCTGAACCCGAACGTCAAATATCTCTTAGCGCGTAAACATTTCAGACTATAAGGTAACAGGAATGAAAAGTCATGACTGTCACATCCTTCTGCAACGTCTATTACCAGTTGCGATTCGTGGATTCTTAAGCATGGATATCAGTGCGACACTGATTGAGTTAGGGATATTCTTTAAGGATTCGTGTTCAAAATCGTTGAATTTATAGATTATTAAACGACTAGAGAGGGACATTGTCGTAATCCTTTACAAACTTGAAAGAATATTTCCACCTACATTTTTTTATCTCATGATAAACCTAACAATTCACTTACCGCACGAGGCGATGCTTGCAGGCCCAGTACAATATCGTTGGATATATGGTAGAACCTATTAAAATTTTTATTTATTCCATAAACTACATATATCCATGTTTTCATGCATATAATATAGTGGTTTTGTGTACAGATACCTTCACACTTTAAAATGATTTGTGATGAATAAGGCACGTCCAAAGGGATCCATTGCTGAGGCGTACATTAATAATAAGTGCCTGACATTTTACTCCATATATCTTCGTGGCATAGAGACTAAATTCAACCGAGAAGATTGAAATGCCGATAAAAGGCAGGAGAATGAACAATGACTCATATCTGTATTCGCACATAGCGTCCGTCCTTTAGGATCCCCGACGTTTCAGAATATGGACATTGGGGATCAAGCAAAGGCGTGGTGGTATGTGTTGCATAATTGTGAAGAAATAGATTCATGCTTAAAGTAAGTCTTCCCTCAATAATTGTATCTCTACATACGATGATCTTAATATTTCTTGCTGATGACATGCCAATTATGTGTAGCGAACACATCGAGGAGATGAAGTCCCAATACCCTACAAATTATGATCGAATGCATCAGGATCAGTTTTCAGAATGGTTCACAAAACGTGTAAGATTTCACCTTGTATCTCACCACACTTAGAATTTTGTTGTATTGCACAATATTTAAACCTAAGAAAATTCCTAAACAATTCTATTCTGTACTTGATAATAGATGAAGACGTTGCGCGCTAGCAACTCTGTGGATGCGTTGATGCACTCTACTCACTGGCGTGTGACCCTGATAGACATGTATCTAGATATACAAGTTGTATTATAAACGGGATTCAGTTCTACACTGAAGAACGTGAGAAGTATAGGACCACACAAAATAGTGAGGTGGTTGTGAAGGAAACGCATTAGGAGGTAGAAATTGACTTTTATGACGTTTTGACGGATATTATTAAGCTGAGTTGTTGTATGAGAAAACGGATGTACTTATTTAAATGTAATTAGTAAGACATTGAAAATAAGAAGTTGGAAATATAGACTGACGACTACTTTACGAGCGTAAATTTATCTCAGAAGTGGTTTAAGGACGACCCATTTGTCCTAGCCAGCCAAGCCGAACAAGTATTTTACCTCACTGACACCAAGTTAGGCGGCTCTTGGCAAATGGTGTAGAAAATAAAGCCCAGGAACGTATTTGAAGTTTCCAAACCAGACATTGAAGATAGTGAGGACGGGAAAAATGAAACGTCTAGGGTTGAACAAGCATATCAAGAAGACATGCCATCCGGGGATAAAGGGAATGATCCGGATGTTGATATTGATGTGGTGCAATTGGATAGAGATGATGTGTCACTTGATCATGTTGATGCCTCAATCATACATGACATTGTTAGAGATGATGGCGGTTTCATCAATGACGACGTTGCAGATGATGAAGAGGAAATACTGATCAGCGATAGTGATGGTGAAGAAGAAATAGTCCTAAGCGATAGTGATATAGACGACGATTATTAAATGTATACATAATTTACATGTCATTTATTTATTCAAATAATTTGATTATTACATGTATACATGTTTTACAAGTCATGATTTATTCCTTTAATTGACTAATTTATAATCCATATTTACAGTTGAGTCAATTTCTAATCTTATCCTCCTCAAACCAGAGCGTAGCGGAAGGACACAGCATACTTCATCTGCTGTTGTGGATGGACTTTCCGGCCCTATCTTCTTCTGGTAAGGCCAAAGAGATACCTGATCTGGTCGATGAGTGTATGGAGGAATATATCGACGATGACTCAGATGAAAGATTATACCATCTAAAAGAAATTTTGAACCTAATGGAGGAATATAACCCCAGAAAACTTCCTATAAAAGATGCAGTTTTCTCACTTACACATCTGAATGAAGTCCCGAGAGACCAGATTTCTCCTATTGTGACTAGCATATTGGCAGTAACAATGTCGAGTGCTTCACACAGCTTAACATATACTTCTGCAGCATACGATAACTTACATAGGGAGTATTTCGGATAGTTAATCTGAAGTTATTTCATATTACAATGAAATACATGTATTTAATATAAAATAACAATGTGTAATAAAATTTTCAAATTTTACTAGAATGTTTACAGTTTTATTATATTCTGCTTGCATTATAATGTAATGGTCTGATCATATTTTAATCATCTCTCTAAGCATAAGCATAAATTTTTTCTACCATCAACACTACTATGATGTTTTAGTATATTCAGCTTACACTGTAAAGTTTAATGTGCTTAATATATTGATATTCATATACTTGTACTGACATTATTTAAATTTATAAGTTCGTATTTCGCACATATTTAGTCATGGCACCAGGTGGGAGATCAGGTCGTTCATGCACTGGATCTACCCGTTCCACCTGTGATGCAACCCAGACAGCATTGACATCACATGCTGCATCACAGGCATCTGATCATTCGGTTGAGCATACATCGGGCACTGCATGTAAGTCTAGACATATATTTATTTAGTGACTTCTGTTTACGTTTAGACTTACATATTTCTTTTGCGACAGCATCATCGACCAGCCGACGAGGACGTGGACCCACACGTGGGTTAGTTTTAGAGCGACTTAACCATGAGGGTAGGGTGACGGTAGAGTTCCCACAAGACTGCCTTAAATCTATTGGGGACAATGTCAGGTTGTTTACGTCGGAGGTCGGTGCCCTATGTAGATCTTTAATCCTCGCCGCCACCCCCCGTTGGACAGACGTGACAGATAATGTGCGGCAACTCATCCGTCAGCGCCTTCAGGTTAATTTTATTAAATTAAATTTTTTTTTGTGAAAGTTCATTTACGGTTAAATTATTTTGTTAATAAGTTTATTGCCTTAATCTATTCTTTACGAAACTACAAGATAAATTTGTCTTAGATTTGAGTGTTCCTTACATTTTCCATGCCGTCGACGACATGGTCAGGGAGCGGTTCAAGGGGTACCGCGGAGAGTTACACCAGCGGTACAAGCGGTGCAGGACCCACGATGAGGCTATACTGTCCACACCGCCGCATGTGACTATAGACGACTGTCGGATACTCTGCGAGCGATTTTCGTCTAAGGCTTTTCAGATAATATTTACATATTTACGATATCTTAAGATAACAATTAAATTCATAATTAAAACAATATATTATGAAAAATGTGTTCAGAAGAAGAGCAGAATAAATTCTGCGAACAGGGAAAAGTTATAAGTGAACCACATAGTTGGTTCAAAGTCATTTGTACGACATCGTTACGACATGGTAAGAAATTACTGGTGATTATTAAGTTGATATATTCTTTTCATGCATTTATACTAACTCTACTATCATTTCCATTGTAGAACGAGATTCCTTCATCGGCTAGGAGCTTGGACCAGTAGACCTCTACAGAGGGACTCATTGTCAGCAGGCGACGGGAACTTGGGTTCATCCTAGAGCCAGCGAGCATTGGGTAAATATCATTATATTATAAATTTTAATTGCATTGATTTATAATAATGTCATTCGTTATGAAAATTCTCATGTTTTCATTACAGGCGGTGATGGACACCATACGTAGTCAGCCTACTTCCAATGGTAGTTAGCAAAGTGAGCCAGATATTGTGAGTGAGGTGCTTGGCACCCATTCTGGATACGTGCGTGGGCTTGGCCATGGTGCCAAGCTCATGGCACATGCTAGAGCGGCCTCCAGTCGATCCGTTGCTGGGGAGAGCATCATACGCTGAGCTGATATCACAGAGATAGAGGTTCAGCAGCTACGAGTCGTCATCGATGAGATAAAAAAGCAGCTGGAGAGGCAGAGGGAGGAGGAGTAGAGGCGTATGGAGGAGGAAGAGAGCCAACAGGAGGAAGATGAGAGGCGATGGGAGGAGCAGGAGAGGAGGATCGAGGAGATGCGGGTGGAGCATGAGTAAATGATGCAGGAGATGTTTCAGGCTCTCACTGCACGCTTTGGCACCTATGCCCCATCACCTCTGCCTTCATCTTCGTAATTTTTTTTATTTATTTTATGTACAATTGATATTTTACATGTTAAACTTATATATATTTGTGCGTGGATGAATGTGGATTGTATGTGGATGTGGATAGGATGGTTTGTTTATGGATGGATGTGGTTTGTGTTTGTGTGGATGTGAATATAATGAAAATGTATTGTAACATGTGTGTATTTACAGATGTATATCATGAATTTTTTTCTGAATACAGAAAATAAATGAAATCGAAAAGAAGCAGACTATTACCGACGAAATATTTCGTTGGTAATAATAGGTACAAAATTTATACCAACGAAATCTTTCGTAGGTAACACTAGGTACAAAAATTTATACTAACGATCTAAATAGTTGCTATATATCAGATATACCGATGAAATCGTTCGTTGGTAATATTGATTTTACCGACGAAAATTTTCGTCGGTATAAGATAAGTTTACCAACGAAATATCTTAATTTTTCCTACCAAAAGTAACACGTTTTGCCGACGATTTTAATCGTTGGTATTGATGTTATCATTGCCGACAAGGTTATATTTCATCAGTAAAAGCCTTCAGCCACAATCTTGTTGCGACGATGTTAGCGATGATATTTTTCGTTGGTAATAATAATTACCGACGAAAAAACATAAAATACCGATGAATAATTTCATCGGTAAAAGAGCAATTTCTTATAGTGCCTAGAACCACCATATCTAAAAAAAATCATGATTAATTATCCAAAAGTAAGTCTAAACCATTAATTTTATAAAACAATGCATATGATGATTTCAAATTCAATTGCTTAACCAAAATTATTTATAAAGGTAAGTTTGGCCATCTATATTGATTAATCATTTTGATTCCTTATGTAAGACTAAACCTATAAGGTGCCCAAACCCTTCGTTAAAAATCCTAGTCCATGTAAGAACACAATCAACCACTCACCTCACCATAATCCAGTTAAAAGGTGATTCAATGTAATTGGTCAACTCCCAATCATATTCATTTCATGTATGCATATTAATAAAGCATCAATGGTCAAAACATATAATTTATTGGACTTAAAGGACATATATGCTAACAGTTTAATCATTTAACTCTTTTGCTTTTTTATATATTGTCTCCTTACTAGTTTTGTAATGGAAAATTATTGAGAATTTAGGATTATCTAATCTTAAAGATTTTTAAGGAAACCATGATATCCCATTATACTAGTAGTTTGGACAACTGTAAGACCCGTACCCTTATTTGCCCTCCGTACGCTTAATTTCTGGTGCCGGTACGTCTTAGATAGACCAGATTAGCGAGCCTTGATCACGACCCTGTTTTAGTACCGCATCGACCCGAGACCTATACCCCGGCGACCGCGTAGGCGCTACGATTCCAACGCCGTGCGGCACGCCCCATTGTGATACCCGGTGTGAAAGTTATGATCGATTGCATAATCCGAGGTGGGTCGTGCAACGCGCGTGTGGCATGGGCCCCACTTGCACAAATCCCAAGAATATGTCTAATCAATCAAATCCATCATCATCACCTCACCCATACCCCTCTCATTACCCCTACTCTACACACCCCATACCCCCCATCCCTCTCTCACCTCCCAAAGTCAACTAAAGCCCATACCTCCCATACCCCTCTCCCATGCTAGCCACCACCACCACCATCATGACCCCATGCTTTCTCTCCCGCCCCCCCCCCCCCCCCCCCCCCCCCCCCCATACAAGTCCATACGAAGAGGGAGAGGAGGCATGCTCATTTCCTATTTTTTCTAGAAAGAAGAGAAAGAGATTTGAGAGAAGAGAGAGAAGTAGAGAGAGATTTAGGAGATCAAGAGAGAGGTTAGGGTAATTGAAGGAGGAGATCAAGCTTGGAGGGCCCCAATTACCATCCGGATCGTCCGATCGTCAACCCGATTCAATCCAACCGTCCATCCTTCAAGGTGAGTGCAAGGGACATAAACCTCTCCATTTTCTTATTTCCTTTCTTTTTCCTTTTCTTTTGGGCCCATCTGGTGGTGGACAACCAGATGGATGGATTGGATCATCCATGAATGGGCCCCACAGCTTAATAATAATAATAATAGTAATAATAATAATATATATGTATATATATATATAAAAAAAAAAAATCTACCCGCTGGACAGACAGCGTCCAGAGAACGCTGCTACCCAGCAGGGAAGCCTTTTGGGCGTTGGGCAGGGTCCCCACTCGTGGGACCCACCTTGGTGCATGTAATTGATCCACGTCGTCCATCTGTTTCTCCAGCCCATTTTAAGGATGGGTACCAAAAATGAAGAAGATCCAGATCTCAGGTGGACCACACCATTAAAAACAATGAGGCTAATGAAGCCTACTATTGAGGCTTCTTGGGCCCATCGTGATGTTTGTGGACCACATCACCCCCCCCCCCCCCCCCCCCCCCCCCCCCCAATATTGGGCTTGTTAGGTCCCCAATGAGCTGGGGAACATGATGAAGGGGGTGGATCGTCCCTAAGTGGGCCCCACTTGAAATAACCTCAAAAAGAAAAACAAAACAAAAAAAAAAGTAATAGACGTCCAGCGTCTGGACGTTCTGACGCTGGAACGTCCAGTGTCACTTTGGACGCCGTTAATGGGTCCCCACTCATGGGACCCACCTTGATGTTTGTGTATAATCCACGCCGTCCATCTGTTTTCCCAGATCATTTTAGTGCCAGGGACAAAATATGAAGCCGATCCAAATCTTAAGTGGACCGCACCACATGAAACAGTGGAAACAATGATTCCTACTGTCAGAAATCTTTTGGCCCACCTTAATGTTTCTAAACTGATTTACATATCCAATATGGGGCTTATTGGGTCTCCCATGAGATGGGGAACCTGATGAACGGAGTGGATCAGACCCATGTGGGCCCCACTTGATATAAGTACAAGAAAAAAAAAGAAAAGAAGAAGAAAAAGGAAAGAAGAGGCAGAGCCTCTGACGCTGGGTGTACCAGCGTCCAGGTACGCTGGCTCGTGAGGCCAGCTGGTGGCCCACTCGTGGGTCCCACCATGATGCATGTGCTGTATCCACACCGTCCATCCTTTTGGGGAGATCATTTTAGGGCATGACCGCAAGATTAAGTCAGATCCAAGTCTCAAGGGGGCCCCACCACAGAAAACAGTAGGGACAGCGGCCCTACCGTTGAAACCCTTCTTATGGCCCACCATGATGTTTATTTGAGATCCGACCTGTTCATAAGTTCACACATGTAAGGGAGAAGGGAGAACAAAAATATCAAGCTTGATCGAAAACTTCTGTGGGCCCCACTTGGTGAGAACAATATAAAAAATATATATATAATAAAAAAAAGGGGCAGCTGGACAAACAGCGTCCAGGGGACGCTGCTGCCCAGCAGCCTTTGGGCGTCACCCTATGGGCACTCGCTGGGCCCACCTAGAATGTATATGCCTTATCTATGCCCTCCATATGTTTTTCCAGCTCATCTTAGTGGCTGAGCCCAAAAATTAAGCATATCCAAATGGCAAGTGGGCCATGCCATGAAACAACAGTGGAAATAATGATCTCCACCATTGAAACCTTCCCCGTCCTACAATGATGTTTATTTGTCACCCAACCTATTCATAAGTGGCTGGGCCCAAAATTTAAGCATATCCTAATGTCAAGTGGACCATGCCACAGTGGGGATAATGATTTCCAACGTTGAAAGCTTTCCAGGTTCTACAGTGATGTTTATTTGCCATCCAATCTGTTCATAAGATCACATGGATATGGATGAAGGAGAAAACACAAGTATCTGTTTGATTCAAAACTTATTGGGACCAGATGGGTACCACGCTGCCCAGCAGGTGGCCCACCCTATGGGTCCCAACGTGATGTATCTATTAGCTCCACCATGATGTACCTGTTTTATTCATGCTGCTTATCTTGTATGTGCAGGCCCAAGTATGGGGCCGATGTGGTCTCAAGTGGGCTATGCCACGAAGACTTTTACATTTCCAATGGGATCCACAGTTCGGGTCCCATTCTCTATATATATATATATTGGGCCTTTTAAGGTCAATGTTACATGATACGTTTGGTAACATACTAGTATGATTAGCCTGATATGTCACACTGATAACATGCTTAGTATAATGAATACCATACTCATTCATATGCCCATACGCATCATTCGTATGCCTGTTATGGATCATGATTAGCCATAGCATATGCTAGTTGGCTTGTTATACTTAGGGGACCCGTGTGAGACAGGGTCACCCCACATGATTGCGCAGTATGCGTAAGTTTGGTGCATGATTTGGATTGTATGATTCATGCATTTCGCATTATGTATGTCACGATCGCTTTCACACCCTAGCAGCATCGGGGTGGTTGCCACCATAGTCACATCATGGTTGGCAGTATTGGACACCGAAAACTTGTTCTAGTACGTGGGCGCTATGGATGTCCTTGGGTGAAAGTCCCTAAACCCTGTGGTACCAGTAGGATGCTCCAGCGTCGAGACCGAGTGGATAGCATGAGCGCCCGTGTGCCAAATACCAGTAGGCCGTGTCTCCCACTGTGTCGAGGTCGGTTGGAAAGGGGTGTGACCTTATCCGCCCGGGTGCAGTGGGCTGTAAGCTAGGTCGAGTCTGACCAGCTCATGGAATGGGTCCGCTATCGGCGAGCCAGGGTGGGCATTGGCATACCACTGACGAGGCGGATAGTGAGGTCTTTTCTACTCGCTTGGTTATGCGCGCGATGTGTGGCGGCCAGTATTAGAGTATACTAGACACCGGTGATGTCCCAGATGAGAACTATTTTGATATGTGGATCAGTTGAGGATTGACATGTTTGCATTACATCTCTAGCATGTAACACTCGGCCATGTAGGCCCTTGCATCGCATAGCCTTGGGATGGCTGATAGCATTCATAAACTTAGTAACTTAGCCCTTTACTACTTTCGCTTACTCTGATATCTGTATACTTATCATATGCATCACACTGCGCACACACGCACTCTACTGAGCTTCGTAGGAAGCTCATGCGCGTTTGTTTACACTGCAGGTACTAGGGCACATCAGCAGCGCTGAGCGCGGTTCATATACCTGATATTTTAGACTTCTGCTACATGTTGTATTTCCCTTTCCAGCACTGTACTCAACAAACTTATTAGTGGATATTTGATGATGTTTTTTTGTTTTGATTATGCTCCTGTACAAAAAAAATTTACCCTAAAAATCCTCCTGGTAGGATCCCAGGATCGGAACCTGGCACATGAGAGCTAGGAGCCGAGAATGGGGTACTATGGAGGCTGTTGGCACCAAGGTCGGTGATCGAAAATTTAGTGAGTCCGGTCCCCGGGTTTGGGGCAGTGACAACAACTAAACATGACCTTGTACCCAATAACTATAGTCCTAATGTATCCTACAAAATATGTCGGGACATAGTGTATTAAACATCATCTTTTGGTATAACTATAGACAAAGCTTCATACTAATTAACTAAGTGCCCTTTTTAATTGCTTAGAAAACCTTCTCTTATCTTTTATATTATAGGGTCTAGTGCCTAAGAATGATGAATTGCAGGTCTTATTTTGGCTATGACAAGTCTTGTAGTATATGGTGAGATTTTAGGGCTCTGTTTGTAAAAAAAAAAAATGAATTTTTTATTTTTTTTTTTTTTTGGAAGATGAGTAGGAATTTATTACTTCCAAATGGTCAATAGCCCAACAATAACAAAGAAAATAAAGAGTAGAAAGAAAAACCTACACTCCGGGCCAAGAAGCAAAAAAGAAAAGACCCACAGCCTAGGCCAAGGAAATAGAATAGAAAGACCTACATCCCGAGTTAAGAAAGAAATAAGAAAACCCACACCTTGGGCCAGGGAGAAAAGAACCATACCCTGGCCCAAGAAAAAAAACTAGTTGGGAAAGATAAAAGGAAGATCCATTGTCAAGAGGAACTGGGCATCCAAAGAGCCAATTTGAATAATACTAAGTTGAGCAATACTCTATCGGTGCCTAGAGGAGGCGAGGGAAAAAGAAATGCCCATGCCGGAGATGGTTGTAAAAATAAATTTTGTAAAAACATATGCATCCTCCAAGAAGAGGAAGACAGGTGCTTCAAAGCAAGAAGCGTTTAGCCATCATGCACCTCAATAATAATTCCTGTCAGGATGTCCCTACTAAACTTGAAAAGATCAAGAAAGAGAAGCTTAAGACGTATATCAAGAGGATCAGGATCAAGATCAAGCAAGACAAAACCCTAACAAGCAGGTTGATAATTTAGAGGGAAGTAAGAATCCTTAAGGAGGAATCATTAAGGGTAGCACAAACAATGCAACACCCAACAAGAGGATCAGGAGCATTGAGGGGTTGAGAGGGTATGTGTTGAGCCCCTAATTGTGCATATTCTATCCCCAATTCATCACTCATTGTGTTGTATGGTTTGCGGGCTAATCCAATGCATGTTTTGTGATTACAGGACTGAGAGTGGACTCCACTCAATTGAAGACAAAAAGGGTGCATTTGTGATCATTCTGATGAAGAACGTTTGAGGACCAAAGAAGAAAAGAAAGCAGAAGAAAGAAAGAAAACAAGAAGAAAAAGAGCTGACCGGTTGTGACCGGTCGGCCAAGGAAGCCAGACCGGTAGGTGACCGGTCAGCCATGCATGTTTGGGTGTACTGAGGACGTCCGACCGGTCATGACCGGTCGGATAGGATTGCTGGAACTTCAACGAACAAGGCCGACCGGTCATGACCGGTCGGCCATGGCTGCTGTAATACAAGAGAAAACGTCCGACCGGTCAAGACCGGTCGGACAAGCTTGCTGGACTGATGTTCTACCAGGCCGACCGGTCATGACCGGTCGGCCATGCTTGCTGGAGTGATGGTTTATTGAGGCCGACCGGTCGTGACCGGTCGGCTGCGCGAAAGAAGTTAGAAACTTCTAATTTCATCCCGATTTTCTCTGCGCTGCGTAAGTATTACGCAAGTTCTCGATTATTCCGAAGTTGTGAAGCCTCTAGGCTATAAAAAGACACCTAGGGATTGTTCCTAGGGCATCCTAGAAAGGTTCAAGCGAGGTTGGAGACTGTGGAAGTGGAGATTGGAGTTTCACAACTCCTTTTGGTTTGCTTTGCTGTTTTCATGCTTTTTGTAGTTGTTTCATGTTTCCTTGGATCATGAGCAGCTAAGCCTCTTAGCTAGGGCTAAGAGGTGAAGCTTGTAGTGAATCCAAGATGTTTTGATTCGTTTTAGTGGTTTTTAGTTTGGAATTCATGATTATGAACTAAGGTTTGAAGTTTATACAAGTTTTTAAGTAATTTTTCTTAGTCTTGTGATGACTCATGGATGTTTGGATGAATTACTTAGCTTCTTAATTCGTTGCAACGGTCTAGACCTGTATGATCCGAGGAATCGGAGTGCGCTCTAGTACTAAGCTCTTCATGAAGGGACTTCATACCAAAGTTCTATTTTTCTGTTTTTCTGGAATATGTATGGACTGTGCATGTGATTTGAATCCAGTTCAAATCCTGATCTAGCCTTGTCCTGTGAGAGGACTTGAGGATGGTTATGATTGAGAACTGGACTTATAGAAAAGGGGAATGACCTATGCAATTGAGCATGCTCAGCTCAGCCTACATTGAGTGAATCTTATGCGCAGAACTTACATATTACAGACTGTTTGGTTTAACAGCTCTATCATCCGACTAGATAGACAGGAATGTCGATTCTAGTTGAGAGAATAAGAAACCACAGCGGATTGAACATCAAGGATTGCTACAAGTGGATCGTTGAACCCCTAGTGCCTTCTTATAATTAATTACTTTCGATTTAATTCAGCTTTTGTTACTCATATCAATTTCATACCAAAATCTGATTAGTAGATTTCAATAGACACTTGTGGATGAGTTTGTGAAATTCTACATAAGTCCCTGTGGATCGACCTCGGTCTTACCGAGATTATTACTACATCGCAGCCTTGCACTTGAGGCGAGCGAACAGTATGGTTGGCAACTTCACAATGATAGTCGCGGGGAGGTCCTAAAAAGCCAAGAGAGAGCTAGGAGCCTCTATTACAATGAAGGGACCCAATATAAATATGGCCTTAGATCTAATGTCATCAAGAATAAATTTAAGGAGAGACTCCCTGGGACACTCTTAGAGGTGAAAATCTTAAAATTTCTCTACCTAAGAGTGTGATGGAATGATTACAAATACTCCCTTTGAATCAAACTAAGTCATACCATGAGATCTCTTAGGATTGGTACCTATGGACTATAACTCGAAAGGCAAAAGAAGGCCAAGTTTAGGGGCCATGGGTCCAGACAATCTCATCCTTTTCATTAAAGATCATAACGCCTTTTATCTTACTAAATATATCGATGAGCTCCATCAAAATATGAGAAGGAAGGTTCTAACAATTGTTTTCAATGAAGCTATTAATGTGGATGTCCATGCCACGAACAAGGGGAGAGACAAATTTAACATGGATGTCCCTACTCAACCAAGGTCATAGTCAACTCTAACATGAAAATGGTTGAAAAGGCTCTTATTTCTTTACTAAGGGTCAAACCAAAAGCTGGTGTTTAGCCCATTACCAATAAGGCATCCGATATGCGGTTTAGCAAGGGTGTGAACACTTAAAATGCTACTCCAAGCCCAAGAAGCATTAGATGAGATTTTTATAGTCCAAATGGATTCAAGACAAATATACTTCGCGTGGACCCATCTAATCCAAAGGCTTTTGTTATTAATAATAATGCTCCAAAATTGTTTCAAGAGGTTGACCTTGTTGGAGATGTCAATTGGAATGATATCAAGATCACCCTCTCTTTTGGGCTTACAAATATTATCCCAACATAGAATGAATCTTACTATTGCCCCGAAGGAATGTTCTAAGGCATTTTCCAATGTTTACTATCCACCCCTTATAAAGCAACAAAGTAGAGGCCTAATAAAGATAAAGACTAGAAAGGGAAGATTTAATCAATTCAATCATCCAACAAAGAAAATAAGAGACATGATCTATCCTCCAAGCTTCTTACTCATTTTATCAATCAAAGTATCATAATCCCAAAGATGGGGCCTTTTAGAGAAAAGGGGGGAGGCCTAGTTATTTCAAATTAAGTTTACCCTCCTTTATATTGAGGATGGAGAAAATAGCTTCAATCGTTTGGCAAGATCCTAAAAAAATAATCACACTCTTACTAAAGTTGATCTCAAGATAAAAATTAACACTAAAATTAGAGGAAAAAAAAGCATTTAAGGTTTATAATAGTTAAATGATCTACATGCGCAAAAAAAAATGAGATCATTCGCAAAGAGGTGGGTAATAATAATATCACCCCTAATAACGGAATACCTCACTAGCCCATTGTGATGGCATTTGTAAAGGAGAGTAGAAAACATGTCCATGACATTGGAAGGGGGATATAGGGTCTCCCTGGTGAAGCCCTCTATTACATGAAAAATAACCACAAACTTGTCCATTAATAATAACAAAGAAATGAGAATTAGAGATGCAGGCTCTAATCCAATCAATCCATCTAATGGGGAATTTCATGCTAGCACGGACCGTGAAGAGAAACTCCTAATTAACACTATCAAAAGCCTTTCAAAGGTAAACTTTAACGCACATTTTCAAATAACCAATATCATGATGAATGCCCCTAATAAGATCATGGCTAAGAAGAATATTGTTGGTAATATCTTTGCCCAGAATGAAAGAGGACTAGGAGGGAAAAATTATCTTGGACATAATAGGGTTCATCCGAGCAACCAAAATCCTCACAATGATCTTATAGAGCTCCTTAATAAGAGAGATAAGCCTAAGATCATTAGGGGCTTCCACCTAGCCAGATTTAGGGATGAGAGTAATGAAGGTACTCTCAACTTGATTGAGTAAGATCGAAGAAATGAAAAGAAAACTATAATAACCTTAGCAATGTTTTCCCTAATAATTGCCCAACACATTTTATAAAAATGGGCATTAAAACCATCTGGACTAGGAGCTTTATTGAATTGACAGATTCAATTGTTAATTCAATTTCAGCAATTGAGACGGGCTTGCAAAGGATATCACCCACATCATTAGACAAAACTTCAATACTATCAATCAAGCTAAAATCCACAAGGAAAAAGCTTGTTAGGGAAAAAAAAAATTTAAAATGATTCACAATCATGTCCTGAATCCTTTTTTTGTCTAAGTAACAATGGCCATTAACATCCTTTATATTCCATATCTTAGAGGAAGTTTACCTAGCTTTGATAGAAGAACAAAAAAAAAATTTGAAGTTGCAATCCCTCAAATTCATATTATGAAATCTAGCCTTTTGGCATAAGATAGTCTCTTCCAAGACCTGTAAGTAGGTCAAGTAAGTCTTAGCCTAACTTCCTCACTCACATTTGCACTTGAAGGATCTTCCTGAACAAGGGATTATGCTACATCTTGACATTCCTTAGCCCTAGAGATAAGGAGGCTAATCTTGGGCATATCATGAGACTAGGCCTTAAGCGCCAATTTCACTCTTTTTAGTTTGGTGGAAGAAACACAGGAGTGCCCTTGACAAGCTCATTCCATGCTTCAGTCACAACTTGAAAGAAGTCCTCTATCTTGCACTAATAGTTAAAAAAAAAAAAAAATGAAAGGGAGATTTTGGCAAGGTAGGGCCGTTATAAAAATGAAGTTACTAACAGGTGTAATATAACTTTATAGCATAGTTAGCTTAGTTAGTGTTAGACTTTTTACAGCCCATTAGACCTTTATTGGCATGTTATTAGAGTTTTACACCAAGCCAAACTGAAGTCTACAATAGATCAAGAAACTTTACAGATTGATTCATTCTCTAATCAAGCTAAGCAATTGTTAAATCAAAGCATCCGATGTAACCATAGTTCACAATTGATCTAGAAATAAATGACTCAAAGACTTATAAAAGTAAATTTGAATTCAATTCAATTAAATAATCATCATGAAATCCCAAAAGTATGAATCAATAAACTAAAATATTGTACTTAACTACAAGCTTCACCCCTTAGCCTAGCATGACTAACATCTAAAACAAAAGAAAAATATTAAAAACAAACTAGAACCGAAGGTTTGAAGACGAAGAATGGCTCCATGGAAGCTTTGTTGTTACTTGGTCTTTCTCTTAAGCACAAATTCGTGTTTAGAATAGCCTAAAATAACTCTTTAAATAGGAAAGTTCCGCACTTTTGTGTATCATCGGTCGCACCAAATATAGGCTTCAATCAGACCAAAATTAGCAGAATTTCTTCGAAAAATTCATGAACTAGTTGTCCAATATGTCTCCTTCAGGTTGGACCAAATACCCCCATTGGTCGCACCGAATATCAAATTTAATGGCATCAGATTTCACTTCGGTCAAGCCGAATTAGCCCTGGTTTATATTGTTCGTTGCTAGACAGTTGTCGCCACTTCCAGTCAGACCAAACCCAACTTCGGTTGGACCAAAGGACTGTCTTTTTCTGTTATTAAAGTTCCTTATTTTTGAGATTGGATAGCTTCATCAATAGAGGTGGAAGACGCCATGGGAAAAGAGGAAATAGTTCAAGCCCTGGTTGGCTATGATACCATGTGAGAAAACCCAATCAAATGCATAGGTTCATACTTCTCATTATTGTAAATTTATAAGCTTTACATGTATATGGCGGAAGGGATTTGAATTCCCTCTTATTTAGGTAACTAGTATACAAAGAATATTTACTATTACACAATTAAAAGAAAATATGGCGTTGACGATTTCAAACTGATTTGGATTTGCCAGTTGTGCGCGTCATATTCTAAGTTGGCTCTCATAGTCGCATGGTGGAGATTATTCTATACGTAAGTAGTCCAACATCAATCATGTCCCATAATGGAGATTAGTCAATGCCAACATACATCACAGAAGATAACCAACTTACCTACTTGAGTCGGCCTTAAACTCAATCTATTAGTGGTCTAAATAAGAGTTACTCGTGAACCATGAAACCCAGTTCTCCCACTAGTAACTTTTCCCTTGGGGTCACTTCTCACTTTACTCTAGACCCAGTAAGTTGATTCTCTGGATATTCTATTCAAAATTTCCTCCCACAATTGATCATTATAAGCAAACCATCAAAACTTATAAAAAACAATAAGAACTTTAACGCCATTTTTTCCAAAGCCAAATTCCAGAAACGACATACAAACCCATATTATCAACATGCATCTTAAACAGTTCCATAGAGTGCTTTAGGAAGAGGATTTACAAGATTATATGCCAAAACAATCTTCTTCACTTCTATGCATTCTCTCTTACATTGTGATATTCTTCTGCTTGCCCCCACATGCAGCCAGTTGAAGGGGACCGGCCTCCTAGAAATCAGGTTAAACTACAATATTATCAGTGGCCAAACATCTAATAGTTACCCAATCTTGATATATAGAGCTGAAAGGACACAGGCTTCCTCGCCCAACCACGCAAACCAAGCTAGTTCATGCTATTTTCCAAGAGTTGTTGCTTGCATGTAGGGGATAGAAATGGGCTGGGCCTGGAACTATGTTCTATGGAGACTTGGGCCAATGCATAGGTCCATGCCTAGGTTTGTCAATGGGCCAAGATAGCCCATCGGGCTTCCAGTTAGCTCACTTCTGCTGGACTTGGGCTGAAATACTAGGCCTTTGGGCTGGACCTAGGTCATGTATAATCATCACGGGCCGGTTTGGTTTGTCCTGTCACAGGCTTGGGACGAACTTGTGCTTGAGTTTTGCCTACTTGGTTAGACATTGGCCCAGTTTGTTGACAACATGTCCATGCCCATTCATGATTAACCTATACGGCTTAAGCTTGAATTTTAGGATGATTAGAACCATTAGCGCCTCACTTTAACATTTTGGCCCAATGAAAAACACCATATTCATGGCTTGGCCCACCCAGCCCATTCTGACCCTACACGCATGTGCAATCCGAGTTATTTGTAGGAATTTAGGCAAGTCCTGCTTAGGGCTGGATACCACCGATAAGTTACTTTTTCTGCTTACAACAGCAGATAAGTAACTTATTTGAGATAAGTTTGGCTTATGGCCAATTATAAGTAGCTTTTTTATTTAAGGGGTCATTTGGATGGGAGTAATTGGAGGTAAATTAGTGGAATTGAGAGTAAATGAAGGTAAATGATATTTAGGATTTTTTTTGGATGAAAATAAATGCATTTAAATTGAGGTAAATGGGAGTAAATGTGCATGTAAATGAAATCCTCTCTACAATAGAGGATTTGGAAGTAAATGGGGTGAAATGCTTATTTGAGCTCTATGAGAGAGTCACACGTGTATACAAAGGTGTCACTATGCACATGTCAGAGATACATGTGCCTTGCTAATGATACTCCTTAACAATCTAAATATCGACTATATTACTAAAATCACACCAAAAGAATGATCCAAACCATCCAAAGGATGGCCATCTAAATGGACGGTTAGAAAACATTCGCAAGTTGCTTGTTTGTGGCCTATCCAAGGCTCAAAATTACCTCATTTTTTGCTGAAGTATATTTTGAATTGGCTCATTACAATCATTCTATTAAATATCAAATATATATACTAAGTTAGGATATTAAAGCTAATTTAAGATATTATATATATTCCTATGAATAAATTGAAAATTTTAAATGCATTCCAATTCCTCCCATTTACTCCTATCCAAGCAAAATATTTTGAATTCAAATGCATTTCATTTACTCCCATCCAAACACAACTGTGTAAAGCCATTTACCTCCAAATTCATTTTCTATTTACTTCCATTTACAAGCTCCCAAATGAGTTCTAAAGTTACTTAATCACTTCAGTTTAATAAGTAGAAATCAAGATAAGCTACTTAAGGCATAAGTAACTTATGATCTAAACGCCCCCTTAGTGATTTAACGTGGGATTGTTTATCAGGTTGGATCAAACAAGTAAAAAGGAAATAAATGACTTAAAACAAATAATGCACATATGGCCCACCAAATGTGTAGCTCTCTCAAGCGGGTGCAGATTGCCTGTGAACATGGGCACAGAGATATCTCTGTGCCTAGGGTTGTGTGGGGTCCACAGAGATGTCTATGACAAATCCACTCCGTCCATCTATTTTGAAAGACCAGAATAAGACAGGATTATAAAACTCAAATAATCCAAAAATCAGGTGAGCCAAACCTAAAACAGCAATGTCTACCATTGAAACCTTCCTGAAACTGACCATAATGTTGATATGCAATCCAAACCGTTCATAAAATTATTACCACTCAGATAAACTGTAAGAACAACTATTATCCTGATACAAAACTTCTGTCGCCACTGGGTGTTCAATCCCTACCACACAAGTTTTGGATCTGCCTTATTTTTAGAACCATGTTCTATTGTGATCTTTCAAAACATCTCTATGGAGCCCATACAGCCCCAAGCACAGAGGTCACACGCACTCCGCCCTACTCTTAGTCCAGGGCATCTATAAAGTGCAGCTTTTGGCTATGGGCTGTCAGCAGGTTGCTTATTTTAATGGTAGGCGTGCAATCAACACTATTTTCCTATGGTGTGGTCCACTCGAGATTTGGATCAGCCTCATTTTCTGGGCTCATGCCCTAAAATAAGCTGGCAAAATGGATGAAAGGTGTGGATAAAACACATATATCATGGTGGTGCCTGCATAGCACCGTCATATGCAATCCGCGTATCAACTGTAATCCCAGTCAAGATTGCAATCTGCGTCCTGAGCCATGACTTCAAAAATGAAGTGGCCAACCATGAAGTGTATGTGAAATCACGCGGACCACCACATGCGTCACCCCATGTTAGGTGCAAGCCCAAATTTCCTGTCCATCCATGAAAAGAATGCAGGGCAATGCTCACCCTCGAAATGGTTTCCGTTGGTGTGCCCACCTAAATTTTGGGCCTACTTTTACTCGAGGCAAAAATTTTAGTAGGTCAGCTGATGGTTGGATTACATTTTGTATAATCATCATAGTGGGCAATGTAAAATCAAGGGTATGAATTCAATTCCCACTTTTTTTGTGTGGGTCCACCTGAGATTTGGTTCTTCCTCATTTTTGGGCTCATGCCCTGAGATAATGATCACCAAGGATGGACGGTGTAAATCAAATACACACATCATTGTAGGGCCCACAGCATTGTCCATGTTGTACGTGTAGAATCCACATCTATCAATGGTTGGGATATAATAGGTGAATTCATTTGAAAACATGGGTAAAATATCATTTTACAAGATAACTGCGGGATTCAGTAGTCTGGATTCATTAGCCATCCGTTGGAGAAGCTCAACCAAGGTAGTTTTTACTGTATTTTGAAAGGTTGGGTGGGATTTCATAAAGAGTTTAAAAGCAGGCTCTTTTCTCGATAGCCCAAAGAATAGGTGGCCATATGTCGAAAGACTTGCCATATGTCAAAACATCAAGTCTTGCACCCGGAACATGTGGGAGTGTAGTCTTAAAGAGAGGGGAGCACTTTATCCAATTTGTAAGGCGTCCTAACCTAGTCTTCCACGCTTGATGTGGTGTCTTGGAAATAAGGGGTGAAGGATATCTATATTTGGAGGTGATGAGTGGATTTTAAAGCACAATGGAATAAATAGTTTTCAAAAATCCAATTTTAATTAATTAATAAGGATTCCCATTTAGATTTGGCCATATTCCTAAGAAAATGGGAATTTTTATTTTATTAATGTATACCTAATGTAGAACCGTCAATCATGTGTCGTTGTTGATATACCAAATCAGGGAATCTCTCCAACATCTATCCTACTCGAATGAGATGGAGAGTCTCAGTCAGATCTTAATAGGGGGTAGATCTAACCCGCCTTCTAAGAGATAGACCCCACACATAAGTTGTGGACTTGTGGACAGTGAAAGCACTTCAAGTGCCCACCTCTCTCACTTCCTGACTTTTCTTCTAGAAGGGGGACGTCTAAAAGGGGGAAAGCGTGGATATTCCTAGCACTCTCTCCTCCTCCTCTAGAACAATGTTTTAAATATCGACGATATTGGCCGATATATCTTATGTCCCACCTGTGTGATGCAAAATGCACAAGTAATGCCAATATATCCCACATGTTTGATCCAATTAGCATTTTCAATTTTCAGTCTCTTTTTTGTTGAAATTATGTTAAATCAATGTCAAATGGTTACAAATTTATTAGTTTTTTATGTTTTGTATGAAAAATTATGGAGTTAGAGCCTTGATTTCAATATCCATTGGTTCTTCTTGTTTTCCATATTTTTTCTCGATTTTTTCCTTCAACCACTTTCAATTGAAACTACTTCAAAGTATTTATGAGTATTTGATGAAATGATCATACATACACTCTAATTTCAAACTTTGAATATAGGTGGTCCAATTTGGAAAAAATTCGAAATTTCTCCAATTTTTCACAAATTGCTAACAATGTTGCACTCCAAACATGAAATCAAGCATGTATGAGGGTTGATATACTAATTTGTTAAGTCCTTGTCAATTTTTTAAAAATAAAATTTATTTTTTAATTAAAATTTATTATAAAAAATTAATTTCCTTTCAACCAGTTGTCAATTGAAACTAATTTCGAAGTATTTAGGAGTGTTTGATGAAATGATGATCACATACACTCTAAATGTTGTGCATTCAATTTTAATATAGTTACAGTAATTTAGTCATCACATACACTCTAAATGTTATGCATTCAATTTTAATATAATTACATTAATTCAGTCAAATAACACATAGCTTAAGATCCTATACAAAGGAAACATATTATGTGCACTTCTTTTTTAAGATGTTATAATTTAAAAGTGCGTATTAAGATTTTTTTTTTTTTTTTTTTTAACAATCCCTAAAGTTTCATTGGAAAATTCAACCATTTTTATAATGTTTCCCTGTGTTTTTAAAAAAAGTATGATAAATGATATATCCTATGCGATAACCAATACATAACACAATGTCGATATTTTGAACATTGCTCTAGAATAGGATCTTAAGTATGAGGAATTAGGATTGTAGGATGATACACTCATATGGTGCTCCACCATCCTATAGAACATTTATGTACCTTACTGTCAAGGATGTTCGCATACTTACCCAATCCATGCATCCTAAGTATTGTCCAAATCCCTCCTCTATCAATGATCACCATCATTGAGCAATTCCCATGCCACCTAGAGTATGGATCATATCAGATCTCAACCATTAGATATCTAATGCATGTGATTTAAAACAAATCAACAATCAAAAACAAAAATCAATGGTTGAAAAACTTTGGTCAACCAATTAACAGCCTCAGAGTGTTGGCCAGCCTTTTAAACACTTGATGGATCATCCACAACATAAGTGAAAGTGCATCGGGTAGTCTAACACGACACCCTATGCATACACGTGCGGAAGCTTAAGAGCAACTAGAATTATGGCTAAACCTATAGGAGGGGATGATTAGGACCTTTTC
Source organism: Liriodendron chinense (assembly GCA_003013855.2). Classification (NCBI taxonomy): domain Eukaryota; kingdom Viridiplantae; phylum Streptophyta; class Magnoliopsida; order Magnoliales; family Magnoliaceae; genus Liriodendron; species Liriodendron chinense. The sequence goes on from ML058429.1 coordinate 561,929, forward strand.
AAAACTCTTTTCGCCTACTTAAACAATTCAACAATTAAACTACGTAAGCGATTAACACTTCGGCTTCCAAGCCTAAGTGGGTCCAATCAAAAGACTAGCAAATGATAAGTGCAATTAGCAACCTAGTCTAAACAACTCATGTGGACTATAGAGGATGGATCAAGAAATGCTCAAGTCAACATGACGTAGTGAAAGTACATTTTGTGAGTGTGGATGTGCCTATCAAGTATCTAGCATACATTCCTAACTAAGCATTCATAATTAACAAGTTAAACACAATGCATAAAGAGAAATGTGCTCAAGAACAATCACAAACACAAGGATGTATAGTGGTTCGACTACTTGTCTACTCCACTCCCGGTTCAAGTACTCAACCCCTTTGAGCACACCGGCATTCACTGGGGAGTTTAAATCTGGTTCCTCCCAACCAAGGTGTTTTAACTCGATCCACCCAACCGAGGAGTTTACAGGTTCCTCCCAACCTACACGTTTACACCCGTGTTGGTGGATCCCCCTTGGAGACTCTGTTTAGGCCGACTAACGTGCCAAGGAACGGCTGACGTCCCTAAATTTTAGGCCCAACTAATAGGCCAAGGATCGGCTAACGACCCTAGGTCGAGTTTGTCAAACAAACTCTACACTCAACCCCTACAGGGAATTGAGTGGATGGACTCCTAACAAGACAACCTTACTTGTCGAATTGAGCCCCTTTGTAGCGCCGCTTCGGGTTGCTTCTTCTCGCTCTCATGTGCTTGAATCAGCTCCCATTGTGCTCCCCCGATCTTTGACGCCGCCGCTTTGCCAAGGCTTCAGCTCCAAGATCAGCTACCTTGCATGTGATGCTCCATTAGAGATGCCCAAGGTGCTAGGGAATGGTGAAACCTCTACAAATGGTAGGAAATGGGTTTCCTAGAGGAATACACCTATTTGGACTCCTAGGTAGTGTTTATACAAGGGATTTAACTATCATCAAGGTGTCTAAACCCTAGGAATCAAGAGGGAACAAGTCCATTCTCAAGATGCCATTGAATGACCCAAGCTTGTGATGAAAACACAAGGAGAATGACTTGCTTTGGGTTTGGAATAGAGCCTCTAATGATCTCTAGCAATGGTGGCTTCCATCTCCTCAAAATTCCCTCTCTTAACTCAAAAACGAACCCCCATCTTTAAATAGATTTTCTTCCAACGGTCAAAAAACGGGCAGATTCGCGCATCTCCGATTGATCGGAAGAAGGTCCGATTGATCGGAGACATGTCCGATTGATCGGAATTTAGTCCAGAGAATTCTCTGGAGGATTTTTCGATTGATCGGAACATGGTCCGATTGATCGGACTGACCCCTTCCGATGGATCGGAAGACTGTCCGATTGATCGGAAATATGTCCAGTGGGTTTTCAAGGTTGTTGGAACAATTTCCGATTGATCGGAGCTTCTGTCCGATTGATCGGAGTCCTATCGGAGCCATCGTCCGATTGATCGAAGATCAATCGGAAACTGCTGTTTGAGCTGTTTTGATTACAGCAGCTTCCATCTCTTTAATTAGTCTAACTTATCATGTTTTTCATGGAGTTCTAAGACTAATAATGATGACTAAGGGTATACCTAGTTGGTCCAAGTCATCTAAGAGGTTATGGGTTAGGTTTTGGTTAAGGCAAGGCACACCAAGGCATCACTTTTACCTGTTTCTTCTTCCTTGATACAGCAGGACCACTTGAGTCTTCGGTCTTCGTTCTTCACTAAGCTCAACCGACACTAGACTCACTGACCTAAGTAATTGACAAACAAGGTGCACTAGTATGCCACTGAAAAGTGCACTAACAATAAGAACAACCACGTATTCACATGGTATTCATGTCCCAAGAAGATAAGTAGATCCCATGTTAGATTGTTCGTACTTCGAGGAGCCTAATGAAGAAACTCAACCACACCTACAATCAGTGGCTATATAGAAGCCTCATGAGGTGAGTCAAATCATGATCAATTAGGAACTCTTCATCCGAACATCCTAAGGTCTTAGGGATTTTAACGGAGCTAATGCACCCACAAGCCCATTGAAGTCTAGGCATGATGGGTAATCTTGATACCTATAAGCAATCCATGCCAATGCAAAGTGACCAAAGGCCCAAAGCTAGGGAACATCCATGGCTCACTTATACACACGTGGGGTAGGCAAGAAGGTAAACCGACACCAAGTCAGCCCATCCATTTTGCAGCTCACTTTAGGTTATCCGATAAAACCAAAAGTATGCTCAAGAACCTGTATGGTCATGTACAGGGCTATGAGATCTATATAACATAACTCTTCCTTGGCTACCAAGTTGATGTGTCCAATCTCGAGTGCCCAAGAGTATCAGAGGCGATGCCTCCATGTCATATAAAATGAGGTCTAAAAACATTGGTTTTTCAAGGCACAACCCTAACAAGAGTTGATGAAAGTTTCGTAATTAGTGAGTAGGCGGGGGATAAAACACCACATGACTTGTTGTGATTAGCTTTTAAAGGCTTTTAGACACATGACACCCTCTCATTGGGTGGTTGAGGTGGTTAGTTTAACAATTTAGGTGAAGTTTAAGGGTAAAAGGGTACAAGGGTAAAATCATCTCTATAAATTATTTTGTAATAAGGTCAAAATAGCTTATAATAAGAGGGGATGATTAAAAAAAAAAAAAAAAAAAATCTAACAATTGAAGAAACGATGTCATCAATGAAATGCCATAAAAAAAATTTCAATTTCCTCTAGTGATTCGTGATTAAATCCTGACATCTAATTAATTGGCTATTAATTGCAGGGACACCTGGCAATCTTCTGGGGAAGAAAAAGTACCAACATTAATTGAATTTTCACTACCACCAAATGGGAAATCTGGCCTTATTTTAGGATTTTAATGGTTTGGATTGGGCTTTGGGTTAGTTTAGATTAGGTTGAGGGTGTTTTAGGATGAACCTATATGACTCATATGAACTTGGACAGGGTATAGGATATCAATATCCTGTATAAGAATTCATTATTTTGATTAGGTGCAATCGATTATTTCGTGGCCAAGTGGGGTGTTATAGATGCCCTTCTTTGGCAGAGGTTGTGTGAAACCGAATGATAAAGCCTTAGGGAGCACAACATTCTAATGAGGCTTAGAAGTTTATCAGTTTATTTTTATTTAAGTATTTGCTTTAGTTATTCATTTAGCAAAATGCAAATATCAGCTTGATTTAAAACTTCTATGGCCACCAAAAAAGTTTTCAACGATAGGCATTTAATTCCCATTGTTTCATGTGACGTGGTCCACCAAAGATTTGGATTTGCTTCATTTTTGGGCCCATGCCTTAAAATGAGCTGGCAAAATGGATGAATGTGTGGATAAAACACATACATCATGATAGGGGCCATAGAGCTTTGACACCAACTTGATGGCTGGTGTTTGAGTCACCAGTCAAACTGTCTCCACGATGCAGATATAAAATACATACACAATGTTGGGTCCCATGATGTTGAACATATCAACACATCACCGCTGGGGGTGGTGCCTGATCCACTTTCAAGGAAATGATGTCATAAATGGGACGTCTTCGAAAGAAACTTTTTGCTAGTGATCTTTGACCAAATTTTGACATCTTACTGAGTGGCCATTGATTGCGAGATACTTGGGTGTCTTTAAGTGGAGAAGGTGCTAGTGGATGGGTTCGATTAGACTTTGGGTCAGTTCAAATGTGGTTGAGGTTGCTCTAGGATGAAGCTATATAAAGTTATACAGAGTTGGACATGATGCAAGATTCTATGTTTTCATGTGAGAAGCTATAATTACGATCAGGTGTGATAGACTATTCCGTAGCTGGGTGGAATGCTTCCACAACTATAATTAGGCTTGTCATGAATGGGCTGGGTGAGATAAAATCCGATTGTGGGCCCAGACCGTCTATTATTGGGTTGTCTTGTAGGCCTTATACGGATCAACGGTCCTGATGTGTAGTCCAATCTCGGCCCAATCTAGACAAGCTCGATCCATTCATACACCATGTTTCTTAGGAGCATGGACTAAGCCTCCTCTTTCCTCTGAGAAAAACATTAACACTCTAGCAAGAGCCCAATGGTTGAAATGCAAATGTGTGTGGAAAAAAATGCAGGTGTTAAGAAATGAACTGGAATCATTGTTTCAAGACAGACTCGTCTTGATCGACTCAGAATCATTCGAATTGTTCTGTGTCAACACCACAAGTCACCCCTAACAAGCTGATTCAGCCCCAAGTGCTTAATGAGTGGGGTTAAGTAGCAGCCTTTTAACCATGGCCCAAATCCATTATGTTATGGGTAAATCCCACAAGGTCCCTTATCATAGACAGGAAGATGCACGACCGTAGATATGTGGCCCACTAAGGTCAGATTGCCACATGTGTTACCGAAGGATCCAAGCTTGTGAAGGCAAAGAACCTTTATATTCAACATAAAGCCGCAAATAAAATTTCGAGGCCTTGTGTTCGGCCTCAGATAGCTTATGTAACCTTGAGGCCTCGGGATCATCCTCAGCCTACATACGGGATTTTGAGCACTTGGCTTCAGTCTTAGATAGTGGAATTGGACTTGAGTCCTTAGGCTCAACCTTAGGTGACGAACATTAGACTGAGTGTTAGTGCACTTTTCTGTGGCATACTAGTGCACCTTGTTTGTCAATTACTTAGGTCAGTGAGTCTAGTGTCGGTTAAGCTTAATGAAGACGAAGACTCAAGACTCAAGATGGGCCTGCTACATTAAGAAAGAAAAAGCAGGCGAATGCGATGCCTTGGTGAGCCTTAACCTTGTACCTACCCAAAACCATAAACCTCTAGATGACCATGACCAATAGGCATACCATTGGTCATCTTAGATTGGCCTTAGGTGTCCCAAAAGACCACCAAAAGATTGGCCGAGAGGTTGCATGTTCTGTTGAAAAACAGAAACAGACAGCAGGAAAACATGCAAGACCGGGTGCCCGACCCAGTGTCCACCGAGCGCCCGACCTAAGGGAAATCCGTCCAAGAGAGTTAGCCTGCAATTCAAAAGGCCATCGGGCGCTCGACCACAACCTATCCGAGCGCCCGACCAAGTGCAAAAACGTTCAGCAGCACAGATCTTTCTGGACTGATTTTCGGACTGCCCGAACAAAGTAACCAACGGGCGCCGGACCAGTGAAAGCATGGTCATCAGGCGCCCGACCACACCTTGTCCTGAGCGCCCGACCAACTCCAAAACTGTCCAGCGGCAAAATCTTATTTATAGATCAGATTCTGGACACCCGACCACAAGCGACCGGGTGCCTGAACCTGTGCGAATCTGCCCTTTATTTAACCATTGAGAGAAACTTTATAAAAGCGAGGGGTTCGTTTTTAGGGCTAAGAGAGGGGATTTTGAGGAGATAGAAGCCACCATTGCTAAAGACCATCAGAGGCTCTATTCCAAATCCATAGCAAGTCATTCTCCTTGTGTTTTCATCACAAGCTTGGGCCATTCAATGACATAATGAGAATGGACTTGTTCCCTCTTGATTCTTAGGGTTTTAGACACCTTGATCATAGTTAAATCCCTTGTCTAAACACTACCTAGGAGTCCAAATAGGTGTATTCCTCTAGAAAATCTATTTCCTACCATTTATAGAGGATTCACCATTTCCTAGCACATTGGGCATCTCCAATGGAGCATCACATGCAAGGTGGCTGATCTTGGAGTTGAAGCCTTGGCAAAGCAGCGGCATTAAAGATCTGGGGAGCACAAGGGGAGCTGATTCAAGTATGAGAGAGCAAGAAAAAGCAACCTAAAGCAGTACTACAAAGGGGCTCAATCCAACAAGTAAGGTTGTCTTTGTTAGGAGTCCATCCACTCAATTCCTTGTAGGAGTTGAGTGTAGAGTTTGTTTGACAAATTCGAACTAGGGTCATTTGCCGATCCCTGTCCTGTTTATCGGCCTAAAGTCTAGGGACGTTAGCCGTTCCTTGGCCTGTTTGTCGGCTTAAAGACTAGGGGTTATTCGGCACTCCTTGACTCGTTTGCCAGGCCTAAATTCAGGGACGTTTGCCATTCCTTGGCACGCTTGTCGGGCCTAAACAAAGTCTCCAAGGGGAGCTACCAACACAAGCGTGAACGTGTAGGTTGTGAGGAACCTGTAAACTCCCCGGTTGTGTGGATCCGAGTTAAAACACTTTGGTTGAGAGGAACCAGATTTAAACTTCCTAGTGAATGCCGGTGTGCTCAAAGGGGTTGAGTACTTGAACTGGGAGTGGAGTGGACAAGTAGCCGAACCACTATACATCGTTGTGTTTGTGATTGTATTGGAGCACTTTTCTCATTATGTATTTTGTTTAAGTGTTTAATTATGGATGTGTAATTAGGAATGTGTGCTAGGTACTTGATAGGCATATCCACACACATGATGTACTTTCACTCTTAGAGTAGACTTGAGCTTAATTGATCCAACCCTCTATAGTCTACTTAGGTTGCATAGATTAGGTACTTCTTTAGTTTTATCATAAGTTAATCTATGTATGCTTAGACTAAGATGTTAATTATTTTTATCATATGCTAGTCTATTGATTGGACCCACTTAGGCTTGTAAGCTAAAGTGTTAATCGCTTATTTAGTTTAATTTGCTAAATCTGTTAAATTGGTGAAAAGATTTTAAAAGATCCTAGTCAACCCCCCCCCCCTAAGGACTTAGCCATAATTCCAGTTGCTCCTTAAGCTTCCACATGCGTATACATAGGATGTCATGTTAGACCATCCGACGTAATTTCACTGAGCTCTCATCCTTCATAGCTACCAAGCACCACATATAAGAGCAAACGTCTTCCTTTCCATCCCTACTACTCAGACCCCATAGAACATGGGGTCTATATCTTCAATTATCTATATCTTCTCTACTGCAAAACAACTCGACTAAGGATGCCAGATGTCCTCAGATCTGAGCACACTATGCACCGCCATACAGAGATATTAATCAATCCCAGGATATGTGGAATCTGAATGTAATAAGGATAATCTCTCCCAATCTAAAAATATATTCTAGACAATCTCTCATCTAGATACGTCTCCAAAAATAGAATTGACGGATCCATCACTGTGAACCATGGATCATCACCATTCCGCATTACCTCCAGGTACGCAATCACATGCATTACACAACATACTTCAAAGCTCTTACGCTCAATCACGCTTACTGACTTAAGCATCGGAGGGTCCTCTACCGGCACGACTGAAATCCCTCACGATCTCCCTATTTGTGATCTCAAGTCCCACCATCTGGATCGTCCATCTCCACCTACTCCATCGAGCGGTGAAGATTTAAAATTGGTCCTTGATCAACATCCGGTACCCAATTTTTAGCGTTAACACACTACAACATCTGTTAGTGCTTAAAACACCTACGTTCTATGGGGCCACCATATTCTGTATGACATCCACTTTGTCTATTAGTATCTCATGGATGTAGACCTTGGGTATAAAAATCAGCTAGATGCACAACTCAGGTGGGCCACATCACAGGGGAACAAAGGGAATGGGACGCCAACCATAGTTTTCTAGTGTGGGTTCACTATATATGTTGTGTTCCTTTCATCGGGACTCAAATTTAGTAGTGACCCCATGCTAGAAAAGCTCTGTGGGCCCCACCATGATGTGTCTTATCGATGCTGCCCATCCATTTTGCAGCTCACTTTAGGTGACCCAAAAATGAGCCAAAAAAATGAGGCATATCTAAATCTTAAGATCTTAAGTGGACCATACTACCGGAAACCATGGTAATTGAATGCTTGTCATTAAAACTTCCTAAGGCGCACTATAATCATGATTTGCCATCCAACCAGTTGATTAGACCACACAGACCTGGACGAAGGGAAACACAAATTAAATACCAGCTTGATCCAAAACTTTTGTGCCCCATGAAGTTTTTAATAGTGGGCATTCAATCACCACTCTTTCTTATGCTGTGAACCACCTGATATTTGTATCTGCCTCACTTTGGGCTCATGCCCTAAAATGATCTGGAAAAATGGATGGCCGGCATGGATAAAACACGTACATCATGGTGGGGGCCACATAGCTTTTTCAGCACCAACCAGTACCGACCTCGGTATGGAGGGTAACCACGGAATTCGAGTATCAGCTTGATCCAAAACCTTTGTGGCCTTCAAGAAGTTTTTGATGATGGGCGTTCAATCATATGGTCCACATCAGATTTGGACCTACCACATTTTTTGTGCTCATCATTAAAATGAGAAAAATGGATGGATGGTGTGGATAAAACACATACATCATGGTGGGGTCCATACAACCTTTTCCGGCATCTAATGGAGGGGCACTACTGAAGCCCAGTCCCTTTCATCAAACCAATTCATCAGGTTTGCCTCACCAGGATGAAAAATTAGCCTAACCAAAACTCAGCAAGGCCACACCGGCTGAACTTACAAAGATTGAACTCAAAGATTTTAAGTACCATTTTACACTATTCTCATTGGTGAGTCCTGGTGTATGTAGTGAACATAATAGTTTTCACCTAATGAAGTGGATTTTCATATACACAACATGGTGGACCACACAAAGCTTCAGTGTTTGTGTATGCCCGTGCATGCCCGCGCTGTGGATGATTCTAGTCCCTAAAAAGTTAGATGCTGCATACAAATAGCTTGAATTAAGCCATTCAAATTGTGAGTCATAAAACAGAACTGATTCGATCACCTGACAGATTGATGGACATTTATTGGGACGATAGAAATAAATAGCAACCAATGTTTCTTATTTGGCAAATAAAGTCCCCCAGCAAATGCATGATAGATGTTATGGATAATTCTGAGTATGTCCTTGATCGTGACCTAAAAGATGCACAACCGCTGATATGTGGCCCACTTATAGCTATCACACCTTACCCGTTAAATGAGGGCCCAAAGCTTGTCAAGGCAAGCAATATGCCATACTCGTTTATAGCTACGGTAACGACCCAAAGGATTGGGGCATCAGCCTCAAATAACGAGCAAAGGGCTGAGGACTTTGCGCTTGGCCTCAGTCAATGACATCTGACCACGTCATCTGTTAACTCCAAAACAGCAACTGAAGACACGTCTTAGGACTCGTGTCCTCGGATCAGAATCTTTGAGGGCAATCATCTCAACAACTCGGCAGATTCTTGACAACATGGTCTCGGCCTCAATAAGGGTGAGGCCTCAACCTTTAATTCTAGCGCCTATCATAGGACAACTACTCCATCCAATCAGCTTAGACTGACTGTTTACACCGAGCTCCACGTAAGCAAAAATGGCCTCAGATCTGAGCATATCCTGCACCACCTCAACGGTAACCATCGAGATACGCGAGATCTGTATGAGATATGTGACTGGGATTATCTCTCCCATTTCGGAAGTAAATCTCGCACGATCTCTAACAGAATGGGCAGATTTACTGTCATGGATCATGGACCCTTAACGCCTATAAAGGAACCCATCCGCTTCATCTCCAGGTACGCAACATGCAATTAGAAAGAGCCATTACATGATTTTATTTTTCTTAAGTCTCCTTACTGACTTAGTCATCGAAGGGTCCTCCGTCGGTACGACCAGCACCTCCTGACTCCCTTTTGGTGATCGCAAATCCTGAAATCAACTTCGTTCATTCTTCAGAGGAGTTCAGATGACGGAGATCTAAAATTAGTCATTGATCAACATCTGTTACCCATTTTTGGCATTAACAATAGAAAGCATCAACTTTAGGGTTACTGATGGGGTTTTCCTCCTCAGGTGTAGAGGAGAGATTAGTGCAGCCCGGGGGTGGTCGGGTGCTCGGCCAGTTAGGGTCGAGCGACCAAAATTCACCCAAAAAGACAGAATGTCACTGGACTATTTGAAAATAGTCGGGCGCCCGATGGTTTGATGACTGGGCACCCAATACCCAGGTTAAGCATCCAACCATGCTGGGTTGGGCATCTGAAATTTAACAGTTTCTCTCGTTAACTCCTTGGACAGTTTTTTGTTCAAGTGGGCGTCCGACAGGTTCGGGCCAGGCGCTTGACCATACACGGACTGCGGATCCTCAGTTTCCTGTTTTGGTTCTAACTCTCGCTTGGGGCTATATAAGGGCTTCTAATTCGAGATTAGACAATCCTGCTAGGAGGTTTACATGTCCAAGCAGAGAGAAAAAAAAAGAGAAAGAGAGAAAGAGAAAAGAGAGAGAGGAAGCTTGTGGGAGGGATATTTTTGCTCGTTAGAGGTGATCCATTGTGCAGTTTACATCTCGGCTCTTCTACAGTGCTCGTGCTCGGTGAGATCTCTTGGTTTTCTATTTCCCTTATTGTTTATCCATCTCTGCGTAGATGAAGGTTAGATCCAAGTAGGTTGTGCTTGTGATCAAGGTTGTAAATAGTTTGCAGCATAGTGAATTATTTGTCTAGGATAAGGTCTCGTGGTTTTTACCTCTTTGAGAGGTTTTTCATGTAAAAATCTCTTATGTTGTGTGGTTTGATTGTTTGCTTGCGTTTTCGCATTACTATATCTCATAATTCAAGTAGATTGGGGGGATAAGATCCTAAGGTTTTGTGCAACACATCCAACAAAATTGGTATTGGAGCGTTCAGGTTGTTTGAACGGAAGTGGAATCGGTGTGAATTATAGAAGGTGGGTCATCAAGGATAACCCACCTCAGTGAGTCTAATTGGCCCATATGGAGGACGAAGATGGAAAACTTGCTTTATTGCAAGGACTTGTATTCTCTAATCTTAGGGGAATCGGCTAGGTTGAAGGATACGACTAATGATGATTGGAAGAAGTTGGACCGAAAGGTAGAGGGGTTTATTAGATAATGGTTGGATGACACAGTGTTCTACCATGTGTCTACGGAGACCTCAGCCGCTAGCCTATGGTAGAAATTAGAAGGGTTGTTTGAGAGCAAAACAGCCTAGTAATAAGATCTTCCTGATTAAAAGACTTGTGAATTTTAAGTTCAAGGAAAACACTTCTGTAGCTGAGCACATGAATGAAGTGAGCAATATTGTGAACCAACTCTCTGTTATAAAGATGGTCCTGAACGATGAGTTACATGCCCTGTTATTACTTAACTCGTTGCTTGATAGTTGGGAGATATTGGTTGTGTCTTTCAATAACTTCACACTAGATGGAAAGGTGTCCATGGAACAGGTTACCAGTTGTCTCTTCAATGAGGAGACAAGGAGGATGTCTTAGGGGCCTACTCAGCAAGAGGCCCTTGTGGCACAGGAACGGGGGAGAGGAAAGAACAAGAAGGGCGAGAAAGCCCGAGATAAATCCAGAGGCAAGTTTAGCGTCAAGAAAGATGTTGAGTATTGGAATTGTAGCAAGAAAGGCCATTTATAAAATGAATGTCACAAGAAGAAGGATAATAAAGGAAAATGGAAGGAAAAATGTGATGAATAGGAATCTACTGCGGTCGCCTCCGATGGTGACGTTGTGGTTATTCTCTCAGTGGATCATGATGTTTGTCTCACGGTTACAAATCAGGACACCGATTGGGTGATTGATTCAGGAGCGTTGTTTCATACAACTCCATGAAGGGATTTCTTCACAAGCTACAAGCAAGGCAACATCAGTACAGTGAAAATGGGAAACTCTGAAATATCCTAGATTGTGGGAGTTGGTGATATTTGTGTGAGGACCGATGTGGGCTGCACTGTTGGTTCTAAAAGATGTGAGGCATATTCCCAACCTTTGCCTCAACTTGATGTCGACGGGAATGTTGGATGTGGCCAGCTATGAGAGTCAATTTATTGGTGGGCAATAGAAGCTCATCGAAGGTTCGATGATCGCAGCTAGAGGGAAGATGTGTTACACCCTATATAAGACAAGTGTCAGCGTATGCAAGGGTGAGTTGAACGCAGTAGAAGATTCAGTGACAGACATGTGGCACAGGCAGCTCAGCCACATGAGCGAGAAAGGGCTTCAGCTACTAACGAAGAAGCGCCTCCTTCCAGAGTTGGCAAGTATACATCTCAAAATCTGTATTAATTGTTTTTCTAAGAAACAATACAGTGTTTCTTTTATTAAGATTGCTTCTCATGTTAATAAAGTACATACATTAGATTTGGTTTATTCTGATGTGTGGGTCCGATGAGGACAAAATTCTTGGGTGAGGCATTATATTTTCTTACATTTATAGATGATGCATCTATGAGGGTTTGTGTTTATGCATTGAAATCCAAGGACGAAGTCTTTGGTGTGTTTAAAGTATTTCATGCCATGGTCAAGAGAGAGACAAGTATATCATTGAAGTGCATCTACATTGACAATGGTGGTGAATACATTAAGGCCTTTCATGAGTATTGCAAGTTCCTGGGTATACGACATGAAAAGATGGTGCCTAAGACCCCCTAACACAATGGTGTAGTTGAGCGCATGAATCGCACCATTGTAGAGAAAATTAGATGCATGTTATCCCATGTAAAGTTGCCCAAGATGTTCTAGGGAGAAGCAATACACACTGCAGTGTATTTGATAAACAGGTCTTCATCAGTCCCGTTGAATGGAGAAGTACTTGAGAAGGTGTGGACTGGACGTGATCCTTCGTACAGTCATCTCAGGGTATTTGGATGCAGGGCATCCATTCACGTATCCATGGATGAGAGGTCTAAGCTCGACATGAAGATCGGGCAGTGTGTGTTCTTAGGGTACGATGATGAGAAATTTAGTTACAGATTGTAAGCTCGTCAGGAGTAGAGATGTGGTTTTCTTTGAAGATCAGTGTATTGAAGATATTAGAAAGCCAGAGAAGACCTAGCAGAGTTTGAGTGAGCTGGATGACATGGATCCGATCACTCCTCTTGTGGTGCCTGATGAAGGGGGAGTGCAAGCAAGGTGCAAAAGACGTGGGAGTTCCTACAGAAGATGGACTGAGGGAGCAGCCCTTACATGATCCACCTGTTGAACCATAGGTGAGGACGTCATCTAGGGACAGACACCCGTCTAAGAGATACTCACTGTATGAGTACATTATGTTTACTGATAGGGGAGAGCCAGAAGATTATTCTAAGGCCCTAGTTGACGTGCATAAGGAGGAGTGGTTGAAAGCTATGCAAGAGGAGATGGAATCCTTGCATAAAAACCACACCTATGATATGGTGAAATTGCCTAAGGGCAAAAGAGCTTTAAGCAACAAGTGGGTATTCAGGAAGAAGTTAGAGCAAAAGAATTCGTAGACAAGGTTTAAGGCCAAACTTGTGGTGAAAGGGTTTGGTCGGAGGAAAGGAATTGACTTTGAGGAAATATTCTCACTAGTGGTAAAGATGACGTCCATTCGGATGTTTCTTGGGTTGACGACTAGCATGGATATGGAGATAGAGCAGTTAGGCGTTAAAACTGCCTTTATCCATTATGACCTAGAAGAAGAGATCTATATGCACAAACCAGAGGGGTTCGAGGTCAAGAGTAAGAAGCACATGGTGCGCAGGCTTGGGAAGAGCTTGTATGGGCTAAAACAAGCTTCGAGGCAATGGTACAAGAAGTTCGACTCGTTCATGTTAAAGCATAGGTATGACAGAACGAAGTCAGACCACTATTTGTTCATGTGCAAGTTCTTAGATGGTGATTTCTTAGTTCTGCTATTGTATGTTGATGACATGCTCATCATGGGAAAAGACATCAAGAAGATTGATAGGATAAAACCGGAATTGGGCAAGTCCTTTGCAATGAAAGACTTGGGCCTGGCTAGATAGATCTTAGGAATGGAGATAACCCGTAACAGAAGTAGCAAGATACTTTGGCTGTCACAAGAGCGTGTATTGAGAAAGTCCTAGAGCGGTTCAATATGAATGCAGCGAAGCCGATCTGTACTCCACTAGATGGTCACTTTAGATTGAGCGACAAGTAGTGTCCCAAGATGAAGACAGAGGTGGATGGGATGTAGAAGATACCCCACGTCTTGGCAGTAGGAAGTTTGATGTATGCTATGGTGTGTACGCGCCCAGACATAGTATATGCGGTTGGGGTTGTTAGCCGATATCTTGCCAATCCTGACAAAGAACGTTGGGCAGTAGTGAAGTGGATACTATAGTATCTGAGGGGCTCATCCAGGTTAAGCCTATGCTATAGTGATGGAAAACCTATGTTAGAAGGCTACACAGATGCAGATATGGCAGGTGACATAGACTCCAAAAAGTCTACATCGGGGTTCATATCACATTTGCAGGGGGAGTAGTCTCTTGGCAGAGCAAGCTACAAAAGATCGTAGCGTTGTTAACGATAGAGGCAAGTACATCGTAGTCACAGAAGCATACAAGGAGATGCTTTGGATGAAGATGTTCTTGCAGGAATTTAGCCTGAAACAGGAGAAGCACATGGTCTATTGTGATAGCCATAGTACACTTGAGCAAGAATCCAAGTCAACATTTCAAGTTGAAACACATAGAGGTTCAGTATCACTAGATCAGGGATACATTGGAACAGAAGGTATTACAGCTTGAGAAGGTCCACACGGACGATAATGGGTCAGACATGATGACTAAGGATTTGCTCAAGGGCAAATCTGAGGCTTGTAGAAGCCTGACTGGCTTGAAGAAGGTGGACTCCTCCTGAGTCGGAAAAGGGGATATTTGATGGGATTTTCTTCCTACGGTGTAGAGGAGAGATTGGTGCAGCCCAGGGGTGGTCAAGCGCCCGATAGGTAGGGTCGAGTGACCAAAATTCACCCGGAAGGACAAAATGTTATTAGACTGTTTTGAAAACAGTCGGGCACCCGATGGTTTGATGATCGGGCGCCCGATGCTCAGGTCGGGCATCCGACCATGCTGGATGGGCATCCAAAATTTGGTAGTTTCTCTCGTTAATTCTCTGAACAGTTTTTTGTTCAGGTGAGCACCTAACGGGTTCAAGCCGGGTGCCCGACCATGCGCGGACTGCAAATCCACAGTTTTCTGTTTTGGTTCTAACTCTCGCTTGAGGCTATATAAGGCTTCTAATTCGAGATTAGACAATCCTAATAGGAGGTTTACACGTCCAAGGAGAGAGAAAAAAAAGGAAGAGAGAAAGAGAAGAGAGAGAGGAAGCTTGTGGGAGGGAGATTTCTGCTTGTTGGAGGTGATCTATTGTGCAGTCAGCATCTCGGCTCTTCTACGTCCTCGTGCTCGGTGAGATCTCTTGGTTTTCTATTTCCCTTATTGTTTATCCATCATTGCGTGGGTGAAGAAGATTAGATCCAAGTGGGTTGTGCTTGTGATTGAAGTTGTAGACAGTTTGCAGTATAATGAATTGTTTATCTGGACGAGGTCCCGTGGTTTTTACCTCTTTGAGGGTTTTCCACGTAAAAATCTCATGTCTTGTGGTTTGATTGTTTGCTTGCGTTTCCGCAATGCTATATCCCATAATTTAAGTAGATTGTGCAATGCACCCAACAGTTATGACCTATCAACAGTTCGTCCACAAAATTTGGATAGTTTGATTTGAGTGCTTGTATATCATTCATGCCAGTGCCAACCTGAACGGTTTGCCTACTGACACTGTTGCACTATGCTGTGGACCCTCACAATGATGTATGTGTTTTATCCATGTCGTTCATATATTTTTTGGATCATTAATTTAAGGCATGAGCCTAAAAATGAGGCAGATCCAAATCTCAGGCAGACCACACCAAGGGAAAGCAGTGGTGATGGAATGCTTACTATTAAAAATTTCCTAAGGCCCACTATAATGTATATTTTCCTTCTAACTTGTTGATTAGGTCACAAAGAGCAGGATAAAGGGAAAATACAAATATCAAATTAATCCAAATTTTTTGTGGCTCTTGAGAAGTTTTTAATAGTCAGCGTTCGATCACCATTGTTTACTCTGGTGTGGTTCACTTGAGATTTTCATTTACCCCATTTTTGGCCTCATGCCATAAATGATCTTAAAAACATGTATGGACGATGTGGATAAAACACTACATTATTGTGGGGCCCACAGAGAACCATCTAATAGCCAAACCCCGTCCAACGTACAGACACGATTTGGTTGGTGAACTCAACAACAGTCAGAGCTAGCAGGTTTCAAAGTTGTGGGCCCATAGATCATCGTAGAAGTAGCTAAGTAGTGTCCAACCCGAAAGCTGTTTGGCTGGTGAACCCAGCACCAGCCAAGAGCTAACAGGTTTCAAAGGGCTCGGATCGGGTACTACCCCCACCAGGACGCAGCTGGAGACGGATGGGTACATGTCAACTCTGCATTGGTGGAGAGCAGGTGGGACCTGCACCTCGGTAATAGTGGAGGTCGAGTCCCACCTGCTCTCCACCAATGCCGAGGTAACAAGTACCCGTCCGTCTCCAGCTGTGTCCTGGTGGGGGTAGTACCCAATCCGAGCCCGGTTTCAAAGCCCTGTAGGCCCCATCATGATGTATGTGTTTTATCTACACTGTCTATCCATACTTCTGAATCATTTTAGGGCATGAACCTATAAGTGAGGTAGATCCAAAGCTCAAGTAGACCACACCGCTGGAAATAGTGGGGAATTGAAAGTCTACCATTAAAAACTTACCAGGGGATTTAAGTTTTGGATCAAGCTGATATTTGTGTTTTTCCTTTATCCAGGGTTACGTGACTTTATGAACAGGTTGGGTGGGGAAGTGGATTGTGCACTAACTATACCGAGTAAACTCTATGGGGTTCACCTTGATTTATGGATTTTATCCACTCTGCCCATCCATTTGACCATATAATTTTAGGGTTTAGCAAAAAAAGAAGCATATCCAAAGCTCAAGTGGACCACACCGTAGGAAACGATGTGAATAGAACATCTACTGTTGAAAGTTTCTTAGGGGCCATAGAAGCTCTGGATCAAGCTGGTATTTGTTCTTTACCTTCATCCACGTCATGGTGATCTTATGAACAGGTTGGATGACAAATAAACATCACTGTAGGCCCTAGAGAGGTTTCAATCGGTGGAAATCAGTACTACTCTAACGGTTTCGTGTGGTATGGTTCACTTGAGCTTTGGATAAGCTTCCATTTTTGTCTCAGCAACTAAAATGAGCTGAAAAGACAGTGGGCACAATGGCCCCAACTGAATTTACTACAGTACAAGTGGCAAATAAACATGGATGTAGACCTAAAAAAAAGTTTCACCAGCAAGCGTTCAATTTCCACTTTTTCCTGTGATGGGGTTCACTTGAGCTTTGGATTTGGCTCAATTTTGAGCTCACACCCTACAATTTTGGGCTCAACACCCTAAAATGAACTAGAAAAATAGATGGATGGCATGGATAAAATAAATACATCATAGTTGGGCCCACGGAGCTTTGACACCAGGAAATCGGATTGCATACTCAGTATGCTCTTATGTTCTGAGTAAACTCTAGTTGGGCCCACTGTGAATGTATGTGGTTTATCCACACCCTTCATCCGATTTTTCCAAATGATTTTGGGGGTTGAGTCTAAAATTGAAGCATAACCAAAGCTCAAGTAGACCATGCCAATAATGATTTCCACCGTTGAAACCTTTTTAGGGCCCGCAGTGACGTTTATTTGTCATCCAACCTGTTTATAAGATGACAGAGACATGGATGAATGGAAGAACAAATATAAGCTTGATCCAAAACTTCCGTGGTCCCTAAGAATTTTTAACTGTTTCAGTTCACACTTTTCTTGTAGTGTGGTCCACTTGAGCTTTTTATATGCTTCATTTTGGGATCCAGGACTAAAATTATCTTTTAAGATGGATGGACGGAGGGGATAAAATACATAAATCACAGTGGGCCCCACAGAGTTTACTAGTACTGAGTTAATCACTACGCAATCCGCTTCCTGACACCAGCTAGCTGGCTGGCATTCGGGTCACCAGCCAAACCGCGTCCAGCCCTCGTCAACCCGGATATCTTCCTCGCCTCCATCTCTCCCTCTCTCTCTCAAAAGCAGCGATGGGTGCTGTCCCATCGCGTGCTTATGAAGCATCGGCGGTTCATTTTCTTTTTACCATTCTACCCTCGAAACTCATTTTCTTTCCCTTTCCATCTTTCTACGCCGAAATCTTTCATGGCCACTCTCGTTTCCCAACTCCTCGACGATGACGTCGACAGCCAGCTCTGCTCCAATGTCGATCGCTCGTCCCTCTCCCATCACTCATCTGCTCCTCCCTCCCCGTTGGACTCTCCGCCGGTCCCTTTCTTGAACGGCGAGTCGCGCATCCATCGAGCGTGGGCCCATTGGAAGCGGCTGGGCCAGCCGAAGCTGCTGGTGGCCCCCATGGTTGACAACTCCGAGCTGCCGTTCCGGATGCTCTGCCGCAAGTACGGGGCTGAGGCCGCATACACGCCCATGCTTCATTCCCGCATCTTCTTGGAGAACGAGAAGCACCGTAGCTTGGAGTTCACCACCTGCAAGGTAATCAAAAGAATTCCCTGTTTGTGTTTGGGATTTTAGTCTGCGTTTTAGTGGACTATCCAAGTGAATTGTAATAACTAATTAGAAATAATCCAATGGCTAATTGTATGGAAACCTTCTCATGCACCTAGTTGCATTGGACATCTGGACAATTCATATCATCAATCAGGACGGTGTGTCTGGGCCCGGCCCACAATTTCTAGTCTGCTTTGCGAAAACCATGCTGATTGGATGATTCAATTTGTCCAGTCAGCGGCGTTAACAAATGATGGGCAGGTTTGTTTAATACAAACCCCGAAAGGGGAAACAAATATATCAAAGAAAAGAAGAAAAAGATTGTGAGAAATGACCCAACAATCCTCTAGCCAAATGCTAGAGACCGCGAATGCAAAACTGTGAGCAAGCTCAACAGTTCTCTAGTCTTAAACTAGAGATCACTCCTCCTCAGCGACTACCGTAGAGAAAGAAATATCATTTAATTATATTATTCCATAGGCTAGCCTTATTTATAATCAGTCCTTACAGTATGCAATAAAAACTTTGGAATCTAAAAATAGAATTCCTAGCTAGCTAAGATCTAAAAAATAAGAAACTACCTAAATAAGAAACCACTTAAATAATAAAGTACTTAAATAAGAAGAATCTCATATTACTTCTTGCCTAACGTAAAGATATCAAAGGAAATTATCTAATGTAGATATTTAAAATAAATGGGAAGTAAGAATATTTCCTAATGTAGGGATTTGCCTAAAAATGGTAAGTAGAGATATTTCCTAATTTAGAGATTTGAAAGAAAGGGAAAGTAGAAATGAGCTAGAAAGGGAAAGTGGTCCTCTTGTACACACGTGTGGAGAGTGTACGCATGAAATGTGGGCCTTTTCTTCAAATCTTTATCAATCGGCTTGTGTGGCCATTTGGTTGTATCTATTCCACCCGGCTTTGAAAAAAAAACTCGTCCTTGAGTTTAAATTAGTAGTCATAATCTCTTGTGAAGATCCTTGTTCGTAGCGCATCTTGTTCGATTTCACTGGCAATTGATGATGGACCTACATTCCTGACTGGTAGCTTGTGTATAATACGGTGTTGAAACATGCGCTGTCTTTTCTTTTACTTCTTGTTTGTCCTCCACGTTCTAGATGTCGATTGTGGCCCCTTAATCATAGTTGGCTTTTGATCTGCATACCTTGGTTGACATTGAGATGGTACAGTTGTGTTGACTTCTATATAGTAGCACTATCCTATCCCTTTCGGATCATCCATATCTGTTCAACTTTTAGTCTCTTCAATTGGATCATCCGTCAATTGTTCTTTTGGCTTGACTTGAACTTCCTTTGATTTGGCCATTGATCTATCATTTGTCTTGAAAGCAATTTTTTCACTCATCTCCAGGACGAATTCTTATTTGATGGTACCCGCTTAACAAATCAAAGATTGTAGCATTCGCCAACATGTCCAACATGCCATCTAGGCGTGAAATGGGAAAGCGGTGCTTTATTGTTATCTTGTTGATGGCGTGACTTTCAACACACATTCGCTAGCTGCTATCCTTCTTTGGTATCAACAACGCTAGCGTGGCACATGGCCTGAGTTTATCACGAATGAAATCCTTTGTTAGCAATTCTTCCACTTGTCGATGAAGCTCTACATGCTCTGTCGGGTTCATTCAGTATGCTGAAAATTTTGATAATGGTGCTCCAGGTGCCAAATCAATCTCATGTTGAAGCCCGAATGTCGCGCATGGGTGGAAGCTCACTTGGTAGTTCATCAGGGACCAAATTTTGAAATTGGGACAGAATGTCCTGAATCTCAGGTGGTTGAATAGCAACATTACTAGTTGGATCGGTCTTTAATCCTACCAGAGCATACATGATTCCTTGTTCACGACTCTCTTCCACAAATTGGGCCATACTTAACACTGTGGAAACCGACTTTGCCTTTTCGGATTCGTCATCCTTTATAGGATAAAGAGTAATGGAGTTTCCTTTGTACATAAAGCTGTATGTGTTCTTGCGACCTTTATTAGTTACATTGTTGTCATTTATTCACGGGTGCCCTAGTAATGTATGTGTGACCTTCATTGGAATGATGTCATACCAAAGCGATTCTTCATGATGACCGAGAGAGAAGTTTACTAAGCACCTCTTAGTCACGGGGATGAACGTGTCATTTACCCACACAATCTTGTATGGCTTGGGATGCATTTTAGGTTTCAGTTTCAACTTGTCCACCATGCTTTGTGAGGCCACATTTATGCTGCTGCCTCCTTCAATAATGACCTTGACAGCCTTTCCACCACATGATACTCGTGTATGGAAAATATTGGTTCTCAACCAATCTTCTTGGTCCTCTTTTGGTGTTGTCAGAATCCTTCTGACCACCAATGATAATTTTTTTTCGTTAGGGCCATCTAGGCCTTTCTCAAGTTCCTGCTTGTCATCTTCTGAATCGTTTTCATGTTCGTCTTCCTCTTGGTATGCAATGAAGATTTCTGCCTCACAAAATTAGAGATTATGATAGGAACATTGTCGTGCAATGTCCACGACCACCGCACTTAAAGCAAGTGTTGGACGACCTCCCATGCGTTGCTGCAACAAACTTTCCTTTTGTATCATCGTTTTGGGGAAGAGGATTGGAGGCAGAGTTCCAACCAATTTTGTAATTTCGAGGCAAGTTAGTGTGGGGCACGAATGGTTGTGGATGCACAGTGGAGCCACTAGTAGTGGGGCGGGTGGATGCATAGCCCCCACTGCCTTGTCACCAACTTCTGCTCCTACACTTTTCGAGTCATTTGATATACTTCATCCACGCTATTGAGCCAAACGGTCACCAGTTTTCTTGGAATCTCGAACTGTAGCCCATTGTAATAGCGTGCCACTTGTTGTCATCCAGTTTTTATTAGGTGGTAGCGAATAACTAAGTCATAATAACGCCGTGTGTACTCCTCCACGGTCACATTATCTTGCTGAAGTGTGAGGAGCTCTTGGAAAGACGTCGTCTCATAATCCAGCGGTAGGAACCTTCGTTTCAATCTTGCTTTCATTTCCTCCCAATCAGTGTTTTAAATAGCTACGCTATGTAGCGTGTAGCTTACTCTACGTAGCGTAGCTTAGCCTTAACGCTATGTAGCTCATGAAAATAGCTTAAGTCACGTGTAGCCTACGCTACATGATAATTTGCATACGCTACATGCTACATAAACTAGGCTATATGCTACGTGCCTCACATTACAAGTTATTTTTCATTACAACATTAAAATCAAATAATATTTTCGATGATTTGTTACATTTTTTTATTTTCAATATGTAATGCTTTCATAAAAAATAATATAAGTAATAGTATTAAATTAGTTTTGTTGCTCTTTCTTTTTCCTTTATACTTAATGATTACCCTTTTCTATTACTTTAAGTCGTGTTTGGTTGCACCAAATATCATGAAAATTTGTTAAATTTCATTATTAATTAGTCTAATTTGGTGAATAGCATGGAATTATTGCAACCAAGAGCAACCTTAATTAAAAATCTAGAAGTAACGTGTAGCTTACGCTACACGCTATGTAGCTTACGCCTCACACTTCAGAGGGGTGAACGCTACGCTACACGCTATTCGCTATTTAAAACACTGCTCCCAATTGCTTACAGGGAGGAGGGCTATACTGTTGCAAATGTTCTTCGTTGGCGTACCATTAGTCTTGAGCTGCACCCTTAAGTTTAAGGGTAAAAAACGTAACTTGACAGCTTCTTCCATTTTGTACTAACGAAAGATCGCTCCATTGACTTTAACCATTCATTAAACACTTGGGATTCAAATTACCATCATAATCTGGATTGTCAATCTTGACATGCTTAGCGGGATTTGAAGTGCAAATATTCCTTCCTCTTTTGGGATAAATTGGATGATCTCTTTGGAGCGCATAACGATGTTGTTGGGCCTGTAGCCAGGGCTCATATTCTTCTTCTTAGAAATCACCATTCCGGCCAATATGCCTTGAGTCAACATTCCTGGACTCCAGATCTCCTTCAAGGCCTTCAATAAAGGTTTGGCAGTCTGGATTGATTCCTCTGTAAGTGTTTTCGAGAACAGTAATACATCCTTCTAAAGTATTCATTCTGACCATAGAATGGGTCTCTAGATCATCCAATCGTTTCGTGATCAACTCAACCACTTGTTGCAAGGTTGATACAGTCTAATCTTAAGGTTATGTAGCCATCCCAGGATTGTAAATTGTCCCTCTTCTAGTGTACATAAGACAATAGGCTTTCGCAAAGCATGTGAGAAGATTTTTTCTTCTTCTTCTTCTTCTTCTTTTTGGATGTAATGAATGGGAAAGGTTTTTGGAAGGTTGGGTGTAGGATAGGGTATGGATTGTTTACTAGTGGAATTTGGGGTAGAGATAGGGTGATGGTTTAGGTGAAATGGAGAATATGTATGGTTTGTGGTGGAATGGCTAAACTAATAGGCTGATTTAGGGAAGGGAAAAAGGGAAAGAAAAGAAAATGGAAGATGAAGGATTTAGGAAGGGGAAACATGAAAGGTTGGATTGAGATGAGAAAATTACCTTCTTCAAGTTTCCCAAAAGGAGAACTTGCTTTGATACCAATTTAATGCAAACCCGAAAGGGGAAGCAAATAGATCAAAGAAAGAAGAAAAATATTGTGTGAAAAGACCCAACAATCTGAATGATAGAGACTGCGAATGCAAAACTGTGATCAAGCTCAACAGTCCTCTAGTCTTAAACTAGAGATCCCCCCCCCCCCCCCCCCCCCCCCAAAGAAATAAGAGAATTTACTAAAAAGAAATATCATTTAACTATATTATTTCATAGGCCATAGCCTTATTTATAATCAGTCCTTACAATATGCAATAAAATTATAGAATCTAAACATAGAATTCCTAGGTAGCAAGTATCTGAAAAATAAGAAACCACTTAAATAAGAAGAATATAAGATTACTTCCTGCCTAACATAAAGATATCAAAGGAAATTATGTAGTGTAGAGATTTAAAATAATGGAAAGTAAGGATATTTCCTAATATAGGGATTTTCCTAAAAATGGAAAGTAGAGATATTTCCTAATTTAGAGATTTGAAAGAAAGGGAGAGTAGGGATGAGCTAAAAAGGGAAAGTGGTCCTTTTCTTGTACACACGTGTGGAGCCTGCATGCGTGAGATGTGGGCCTTTTCTTTAAATCTTGATCAATAGACTTGTGTGGCCATTTGGTTGCATCATTGTTCATAGAAGATATGACCATTATGGATGTTGAAGGCCATTAGGTTTCTGTGATTTAATGCAATTGGACCAAGAAAGGAAAATGAAGTTTGACGCAACGGATTGAGTGTTCAAATCAAACACGTGTGGGAAGAGCCACATGCAACAAGTGAGAAGAAGAAGAAGCAAAGATTGTGAGCAAGCTTAACAACCCTCTAGTCTAGTACTAGAGTTCACAACTCCCCCAGAAGACTACCACCGAGGAGAAATAAAGAAATTTTGCTAGAAAGGTCATTTATATGCATTATTCATATGACTTGTACCTTATTATAACAAGAGGCATCTTTATTACAATCTAGAAGATCTAAAATAAGGAATCATATCTTTAGCAGAAAGTCTAGGAGATCTAAAGATAAAGATCCTCTATTTCCTTTGTTCCTTCTTCGTATTTGTTTTCTGCCATTTGGTGTTTTAATAATATTCCTTCAATCTTAAAAAAACAAAAATAAAAAAATAAAATAAAATAAAATAAAGATTTTTTGCTAGCAAAGATTTCTAGATCTCTACAAGTAGGACACTTGTAAAACAAGAAAATCTTAATGACATTTATTTCCTAACAATAGAAAAAAGGAAACCACATCTTTGTGATGCGGCCACATATATGCTCAAATGGGCCCCCATTCGAGCCTTCTCTTGTGAACATGTGTGGGATGAAGCATGATTGCATCAATTCTCCCTTGGCGTGTAAGAACTTAGCATTGTCGAGTTAATGGCAATGTAGTCCTCACAGAACTCTGGGTTGATACGCTCGAAATCGTTTGTTGAAACCCACATGTTGTTGGACCTCAGTCGACCACTCCATTTTACGTGAAATTTTCGATACCCTTTTTCGTGTGTGGAAACATCTTACCATCCAACACATCTTTCAGTGACTTCCTTAAATTGGTGTGCTACTTTGGGTATCTGGAGAGCTTGTTCTTCTATGCTCTCGTCACCATAATGTCCAAGATAAACTGTAAGGACATTCCACATTAAAAATAGGGCCGATTTTTCAGAAGCTTGATAAGGTATTCATTATCACCTAGCTTATTCAAAACACAATAGGGACCCTGCCTTTTCGGAGTGGAGCTTGTTGTAAGTCCCTGATGAAACCTCTTAGGCTTAAGCCACACCATTCCTATCCCTTTGTTGAAATCGTGCGAAATGTCGTCAATCATTTACATGCCCCTAGTAATTTTCATTACTAAGGGTGATCTTCCGCCTTGACTTCCTCATTTATCTCTTTGATATGCTGCACAAAAGCCTCAGCATGCAGTCACAATAGGAAGTGAGACTAAATCGATAGGTTGTTAAGATCAAATACTAATAGCCATTTCAAAAAGAGAAAGTGCCATAGTGTGGTTCACATTACTATTATAGGCAAACTTGGTTTGCGATAACATGAGGTAATGCGGTCACCAAACAAATATCGAAGAAGATTCCAACACTGAGGACCTTGGTCCATCTATCTATGGATGATAAGTACTTTAGAATTTTAATTTAGTTCCATCTTAGAACACAAGGTTTTTCAGAAAAGTTACTTGTAAAGTTAACATTGTGATAATATACAATTGTTTTAGGAACGTCATGTAGGTGAACCACCTACTTGAGGAAAACATTATTGATATCCAGAGCATTCGATGCCTTCTTACAAGGGACGAAATGGGCCATCTTAGAAAACCTATCGACCACATTAGTTGAGTTTTAGGCATTCCCAAGATGAATTTCATGCTGATGTCTTCTCATGGGGCACAGTGGTGTACAAAAATTGGTGTTATGTTGATTTCCTTTTCCTAGCTGACATGCTTGACATTGCTGAACAACAAGTCCAATATCTTTCTTTAAACCCGAATAGTAGGAACGATCCTTGACCAGCAAGGTGTTCCATAACGGTAACGGTGGCCGTAACGGCCACCACCGTTACCATTACGATACGGGCCGTAACGGCCATTACGGACCCCGTATCGGCCGATATGGCCCATTTTTTATTTTCTGAAAAAAACAGTTACATGACCGTTACGGCCTGTTTTTTCTATAACGACCGTTACGGCTGTTACGACCCCGTAACGCGTAACGGCCACCACCGTTTCCTTTACGTATCGGCCAATACGGCCGTATCGTAACCGTTTTGGGATACCTTGTTGACCTAGGGCTGTTGTTTTGTTGATCCTAAAGTGACCACCAAGGCCACCTGAATGGATTTCTCGTATTACAAGCTTTTGCAAGGAGCTTTTAGAAAGACATTACCTATGTCGCAGAAAAAGTATCCATGGTTCTGACTGTATAGTGGGTACTTGGTGCTTGAGCCACCGGGTGCCGAAGATACCTTCCTAAAATCATCATCAGCTGCATGGTCTCTCTTGAGTTCTTCGAACCCAACAATGGAGACTGCTAAGGTAAACAAGAAATGTGATTTTTGGCTGAGGACATCTACTACGTTATTTTGTACCCCATGCTTGATGCTTCAAACTGATTGTGAACTCCTGAACATGTGCTTCACTTACCATTCCATGCACTCAATTTCTTTTGGGAGTGTGCATGGCGCCCCATACCACACGTGCATGCTCCACAGTGTGCGTAAGATAAGGCACAGATGGGGGTCCATTTGAGCGTATTTGTGGTAACATCCTAAAGATCAAGTTTTCTTTTTTTTATTGATAGTAATAATTGTTATTTCGAATTTCCTATTTTACTTGATTTTGATAGGAATCTTGATTTTTAAAACTCCTACATTTCTGTTAGAGATATGAATCTTTATTTTAGATATTCTAGATTGTAATAGAAGTATGCCTCTCATAAATAAGTCATAGGGCAAGCATAATAATACAGTTGAATGATTTTTTTCTTCATCAGACATTTTGTGTTTCTTTACGGTTGTAGTGTTGAGGAGTTGTGATCTAGAGTTGTAGACAAGCACTTCTCACAGTCTTGATTTTCTTCTTTCTTCTTTATCATTTCTGCTGAATTTGGCAAGAGAACTCAGATTCACAATAAGTTCTTTGAAATCCAGTTGCAATATTTTTGGCATCAGAGCAAGTTCTGCTTGCAGAAATTTTCCTCTTTCTTCCCCGTCTTTTTCCACAAAATTTATCCCAAGCTTCAACCCAGACCACACCTCCAAACTGTTCCCTAAACCAGCCTATTATTCAGCCTTCCACTACAAACCTATTACAGCCCTACTTCTCACCTCATTAAACCTAAACTTGCCCCTACTCCCATCCCAAGCCAAGCCACAGCCGTTTCATAAATAGCCCTGTTTGAAACCTGAATCCTAGTCCCAAATTCAGCCCTATCTCAGTCCAATTTCTAAGCCAAAACGGTCCAAACATTTGCACCTTAATAAGCCCCCAAAGTTATCTCCTTACCTGGTTCCAAAATAACCTATAGCTGTCCATAAAACTTCAGCCAAAATCTATTCTAAATTTATACCCAAATCTGTCCAAAACCTAGCCCATAAAAGTCATCCCATCCAATGTATTCCATAATGGTAATGGTGGCTGTAATGGCCACCTCCATTACCGTCAGTGTTCGCATTGTCGGTATCGTTACAAGTTTCGCTGGCCGGAGATAAAGATATAATATCGTTATCGTCGATAATATCGCCAATAACTGGAAATTCAGGGGAAAATGGGAAAACATGAGGAAAATGGTGGAATTTTTCAGTGAAACTCCAAGAAATGCCTAAATACACACATTTACATATTCATGAATAAAAAAATTACAAAAAGAATGCATTAAATAATAAGTTTCATTTAATGGGGCCCAAAAAGCATGCGTTCGGTGAGAATTCATGCCAATAGTAACTAAAATGAGTTTTATATAATACAAATACAGCCACCATACAATCATTAAGTCATGTAAAATTAAATGAAAGCTCATTTTAAAGCATGATCCAAAAAAACAAAAGAGACCCACATCTCAAATGGACCATAGAACATGAAACAGTGGTAATTAACCATTAAAAACTCATTGTAGGCCACAAACCCTTTGGATCAGGATGATATTTGTGTGGTCTCTTCATATAGGTCTTTGTGACCTTATCAATAGTTGGATGACAAATAAACATTCGGATGGACCGTGAGAGGAAAGAGTGGGGACTCAATGAGATTTAGAGCCCCCTCATTTTTGGTCCACTTGGGATTTGGATCCACCTCATTTTTGGCATCGTGTCCTAAAATAAGCTTGCAAAACGGATGGATCTTTATGAGAAATCCACTAGGACCTAGTTGGAGATAGACGATCTTGTTAGAAGCTTATGGGGCCCACTGTGATCCTTATGAGAAATCCACCCAGTTCATCTGTTACACCATATCATTTAAGTACATGTGCCCAAAAATGAGATAGATCCAAATCTCAAGTGAACCACATCAATGGAAACAGTAGTGATTAAATCTCACCATTAAAAACTTCTAAGGGGCTACGAAAGTTTTCAATCAAGTTGATAATTGTGTTTTCGCTTCATCCAGTTCTGTGACTAAATCAAGAGGTTAGATGAAAAAAAAAAAAAAACAATATAACAGGCCCTAGGAAGTTTTTAATGGGCCATGGAAGTTTTTAAAGGTGGGCGTTTAATCACCATCTGTTTCCTTTGGCATGGTCCACCAGGGATGCATGTCTGCCTCATTTTTGGGCTTAGGCCCTAAAATCATCTAGCAAAATAAATAGAAGGTGATGATAAAGCACAGTACATCATGATGGGCCCACATAGCCACTAACAGCAACAAGTGGCATGCCCGCAACTTGGTAGGAAAGTGGATTGTGTACTGAGTAAGGACGTTTATGGAATTGAGTAAATTCTCTTAGGTCCACTGTAAATGTATTTGGTTTATCCACACCGTCCATCTGTTTTTCCAACTCATTTTAGGTGTTAAACATAAAATGTAAGCATATCCGAAGCTTAAGTGGACCACACTACAGGAAATAATGAGAATAATGATTTCCACCGTTGAAACCTTCCTAGGGCCCACAGTGATGTTTATTTGTCATCCGATCTATTCATAAGATCGAAAAGATATGGATGAAGACAAAACACAAATATCACGTGTATCTAAAACTTCTGTGGCCCCTAAGAATTTTTCAACAGTAGACGTTCAATTCAAACTATTTTCTGTGGTGTGGTCCACTTGAGCTTTGGATATGCTTAATATTTGGCATCAAGCCCTAAAATTATTTAGTAAAATGGATGGACGGAGTGGATAAATACATAAATCATGGTGGGCCCCACAGTGTTTACTCAGTACGCTTAGCGTGCTGAGTTACTCCGTCCGCAATCCACTTCCGTTCTATCCTTCGGACGCGGATTAGCTACTGTAGCGTATCTCGCTACTCAAGTGATGTCACCAAGTTATGTGGGTCCCACCATGATGTATGTGTTACATCCACACTGTCCATCCATTTGGAGAGATCATTTTAAGGCATAAGCCAAAGAATGAGGCAGATCCAAAACTCAAGTGGACTCCACCAGACAAAACAATGGTGATTGAACGCCTACCATTAAAAATTTCTTAAGGGCTACAGAAATTTTCGATCAAGCTGATATTTGTTTTTCCCCTTCATCCACATCTGTGTTAACTTATGAACAGGTTAGATCTCAAATAAACATCATGGTGGGCCCCAGGAAGGTTTCAATGGTGGGTGTCACTGTCCCCACTGTTTTCTGTGGTGGGGTCCACTTGAGATTTGGATTTACCTCATTCTTTGGGTCATACCTTAAAATGATCTCTCCAAATGGACGGACGGTGTGGATACAACACATACATCATGGTGGGGCCTTTGAACTTGCTGACGTCACTTCAGTAGCTGATCCGCGTCGCCGAAAATCAAACACGCCCTTATAAAGGGCATCTTCATCTTCCAGAGGGTTTTTCGCCGAAATGGGGGGTTTTTGACAGAGGGTTTCAAAACCCTAAATCGCACCCAAATCGAGTAGAACAAATCCATGAATCTCGCGACGTTCATCTTCCTATCGAAAAAAAAAGGAAATTTTTGAGGTTTTCGGTGCCCGATGCCCATGGGATTGTGATGTTCTGTGTTTAGATCAACCAACAGGTACGAAAATCTCTCTCTTGAAGTTTTTTTTTTTTCTCTCTTTTCCCGATTTTTGTGGCTACAGCCCAACATGTCGATGATATCGGAAATATTGCCGATATTTCGCCTATTTCTGGTAGAGAAACGAATAATTGTGGTTTCGATGTTGCTGCACCAGCGACACCGATATTATTGGCGATAATATCGACAATTCGTCGACAATGCAAACACTGATTACCGTTACGTTTTTTTATTTTTTTTGAAGAAGCCTATTTTGCTGTCCGTTATAGGACCATTACAGTTTTCCATAATGCCCGTTATGACCCCATAATGTCAGTGGGTCATGCCTTCTCATGGAACTTGCTGGAGAAGTGTGGTCTGCAATCCTCCTCAAATTCAACTGTCAATGGGTCATGCCTTCTAATGTGCCTGATATGCTCCTAGCCTGGCATGCTGGATATGCAATCAGAGAAGGCAAATCGATCTTAGCATCTGTCTGGCTTGGCTATGCTTTGGGGAATCTGGTGAGAGAAACAGATGATGCTTCTGTGACCTCCCTTCTCCTCTTCCAGAATCTCGTCTTTGGTCCATGGTGAAGCTGAAGACTGGCTGCGGGCTCTTTCTTAGCGAGTTTTCTTCTATCGTCTTTGGGCTGCTCTCTGTCTCAGGCTGTTGCCTGTCTAAGTTGTCTGAGTTGTATTGTTGTTTGAGTTGTATAGTTTCGTTTGGCTTTGTTTCTTTTTGTGTTTTGTTACTTCTTTTTGTTTTGTTTTTTCTGTTTTTCTGTTCCTTTCCTGTTGCTTTTGCTCCCTTTAATAATATTTTCAATCTTCAAAAAAGAAGAAGAAGAAGAAGATCCTGTAACGTGTAATGGCTACCACCGCTACCGTTACCGTTACATAACTGTTTAGGAATACCTTGATCCTAGCCTTCACCTAAGCATTTGCCATACCCATCTGCAGTTGACCTAAATTCAATGTTCATGACATCCCTGTTTCTTCACTTTCTTTGATATATATATATATATATATATATATATATATATATATATATATATATATATATATATATATATATATATATATATATATATATATATATATATTTGTGATACCTATTATTCATGCCCGGAAGAAGTGGAGTTTTCTTTAGTTCTATGATGGTGGGAGGAAGTCGGGTTGATGTATCATTAGGACTCAACAAATTTTGAAAATATTGACAACCATTTTGGATGGCAACAATAAGAAGGATGATACTGACCCTTTGATCAGTGGGACCCTTAAGGAGCACCCAGTGTTGGAAGGATACTTGGAGTCGGGAACCACTGGTCATCAGCAGCAACCCAAACTTCAGTTGTCGAAGAGACGTAACATTAATTACAGGTATGAATATGAGGCTTTCTGAGTATATCAACAGCCCTGGTATCCTTGACAAGGGCCACGGGCACTCGTGGTTCCTTGTCATGATTATCGGGATCATGTTAAGACCACTCAACCAACTGGCACAGATTTGACCAGGTGAGTGAAAGTGGAGTGTAGATCCTGACGTTTTACATGATTAATGGAATCAATAAAAAAAATATTTGGCGTGGTTTCAGCTCTCCGAGGAAGTCAAGTTACAGTTTGCACAATTGGAATTAGTGGTGCATTCAAGTGGTACCATACCACCGTAAGATCATAGTGGTACCAGGCAAATGTGGGTCCCACTTGGTGTATTAAAGCCATCCAACCCATCTGTCAGATGCATCACCTCATATTACCTCCAGTTGCCAAAAATCAGATTGATCCAACACTCAAGTGGGTCACAACCAGTGTTTTAAATATCGAATAGCGTGTAGCGTAGCGTTCACTCCTTTGAAGCATGAGGCGTAACGCCGCGTAAGCTACATGCTACTTCTAGATTTTCAATCAAGGTTGTACTTAGTTGCACCAATTTCATGGTATTTTGCACCAAATTAGACTGATTATTGAAATTTAACAAAGTTTCATGATATTTTGTGCAACCAAACGCAACCTAAAGTAATAGGAAAGGACAATGATTATAAGTATGAAGGTAAAGAAAGAGCAAAGAAACTGATTTAATATTCTTACATGTATTATTTTACTAAAGCATGAAAAGATTAACTATTTTTTATTGAAAATAGAAATATGTAACAAATCATTGAAAACATTGACTGATTTTAACGTTATAGTGAAAAATAACTTGTACTATGAGCTACGTAGCGTGTAGCATATGCAAATTAATCATGTAGCGCAGGCTACATGTGACTCAAGCTATTTTCATGAGCTACGTAGCGTTAAGGCTAAGCTACGCTACGTAGCGTAAGCCACACACTACATAGTGTAGCTATTTAAAACACTGGCTACAACACAGGAAACAATGTAAGAGGGGACACCCACCCTTGATTTAATCCATGGAAACTCTTCATAGGCCAAGGCCTACTGGCCCACCCCACAGTATACTTCTTGATCATCTCAATGATCCTTTGCATCAGGGATATCTTTTTTCCTGTTAAAGGAAATTTCATGCTAAATAAACGAATTTTTTAACATCGCTAAATAAACCATTGATCCAAGATCATGATTAATTTTATGACCTATGCAGGAGGACCGACCCCTATTCGTCCAATTTTGTGCAAATGATCCTGATATTTTATTGGAAGCAGCACGACTGGTTGAACCTCATTGCGATTATGTGGACATTAATCTGGGGTAACTTTTGATGGCTTTCTTACGTATTAAAAGATGAAGTTTCCAACCATTCAGTACAATACTGATATTATGCATAATTACTGTCGTATTTATTGTCATTTGACATGATTTTATGGATTTTTATAGCAAAGACCATAACTTTTAATATGCTCCAGTTGACTCTTTTACAGAAAATACACAGCATAAAGCCACTCAAAGCACATGATAGTAAAAGTTAAATCCCTTGAATGAACTATCTTATACTGGGAGAACAACGGACAATATCATAAGTTTTTTTTTTTTTTTTCCTGAAGAGCTATGAATGTTTTTTTTATTAGAAAACTGTCTGACAGACTGTCAAGACAGAAAAATTACAACTCTAATGAAAAATTATAGATCCAAGATAGAACGAGCTACACTGATATCAGCGTGAAGAAGCTTGATGTCCCATTTGGCTGCCTCCCTTTTTGCCTTCCGCAAAACTTGATCCCATGATTTAAGCTTGTTGTCGAAACAGCGTGCATTGTGTTCAGTCCATATGTTCCAAAAGCAGGCCAGAAGGATCAGCTGCCATAATGTTATCCTATCTTTCGCCAACTGGACTCCATGCCATGCCCAAAGTAATTGGGGAACTGACACTGATTAGCAAAGGCGCAATGAATTAGAAGATCAACTGACTCCGCATTGCTTATGCCGAGGAGGCATATATTTGGGAGAGATATTCCCCTCTTCTAAAGATTATCTATTGTTAGAATCCGTTTTCTACCCGCTAGCCATGTGAGAGGGGGGGGGGGGGGGGGGGGGCATAGAACTAGAAGGCAGATGGAATCATACTATCCGGATCTATCCTTGAGGGACGAATCTTATTTTAGAAAAAAAAAAATTTATTGAGAAAGAGCCAGATGAGGATGCCATCCATATCAATGAGTTGATTGAATCCGAAGAGGGATAATAGTGCTGGAGGTGCACCAATAGATTTGTTTAGTTTTCTGTTTTCGAGTCCGAAGGCCCCTTCTGCATGGAGGGACACCATGCTCCCCTCGCACCTTCGGAGGAAAAGCGTTTATATATGGTGATGTTCTTCAACGAAGATATAGAAGCCAAGGAAGGGAACTCCTCTGCTAAGGGCCCACCTCCGCACCATGAATTCTCCCAAAACTGAATCCAGGAGCCATTCCCAAGATTGAAAGATGAGGCAGCTATGATCGATGGGGAAACCTAGGAAATGGCCCTTAAATGCCTGATACACAGTTAGAGCGATGTCTTCTTGATCTCCCACCCCCTATCTTCCAACCTGTACTTTTGTGCTATATTACCTCCCTCCAAAGCTTGCCTTCTTTATCTCCGAATCTCCAGTGCCACTTGCCAAGCAAAGCTACATTCATCGAGTTGAGGTCTCTCAAGCCCGCTCCCCCTTTGGCCAAGGGTAAGCATACCTCTTCCCATTTTAAGAGATGAAATTTATTTTCTTTTTTTGTGCCTTGCCACATGAAATCCCTCTGCATCCTTTCAAGTTTATTTATCACCAATTTCGGGCATCTATAGAGGGACATAAAATACAATGGTAAATTTGAGAGAGCTGCTTTTATTAGGGTGATGCGCCTAGCTAGAAGTAAGTGCCACCCTTTCCATCTTGATAGTTTCCATTTGATTCTCCCAATCACGTTGCTCCACAACTGTTTTGGGGGCTCCCCAAACATAGCGAAGACCCAAATAGGATGAAGGAAGGGATCCAGTTCCACACCCGAATACACTTGCAAAACTTGTTAATTCTTCTTTGGTTGACCAATCCCAAGCATCTCACTCTTGCCCGTCTTAATTTTCAGCCTGGAAACCTCTTCAAAGCACCCCAAAATTTTCTTCAAGTTGTCTATCTTGGCCATGCCTGTGTTGCAGAATAGCAGCTTATTGTCTGCGAACTGCAAGTGGGATATAACGGGACCGGTATTTGAGGTACTGAAACCTGATATTAGATCCACATGTTGTCCTTTAGTATCATGCTACTTAGTGCCTCTGCTTCCACTATGAACAAAAAGGGGGACAGTGGATCATCTTGCCTGAGGCCCCACGAGGCCTTAAAAAAACCTTTTAAGGAGCCGTTAACCATCATCGAGAATGATGTGAATGACATGCATTCTGTCATCTAGTTTATACACTTTACACCACATCCGATCCTTCTCAACATATTTTTCATAAGCTAGAAGCTGATGTAGAGAATTTTTTTGAAATCAATACAAACTTTGAAAAACTCATACATGGAAATGACTCATTCAAGAACACACATGTTCCATACAGGTGAAAATCTGAAATGCACCTTTAATATACTCGGATCATGTTATACCGACACAAGATAATATGATTAGATTATACCAAGAAAAGAGCACCACATAAGTACATCTTTCCACTGCCAGTTAAGCTTATAGCAATTAACATTAAAAAATAAATGAAGCCAGAAAACAAATTCCTTTCTTTTAACAATGATTTTGTTGAGTAGATAGGATTTCTTTTGTTTGCTTGGTGCTCTACTTCTCCATGTAGTACAAATAGTACATGATACAATATCACTCTACCTATATGAGATTGTTCTCCTGATAAAAGAATAAATTCTTTCTTGAATCTAGTATATCGCATAATACTATAATACAACAATACTACTATTATGAAGAACTTTTGTTGGTGATGTGCTTCTTAAAGGAAATTTTCTTTCTTCTTTTGTTGGTAACACCTTTTTGACAACTTTGCCAACATTGTTTGCAAGGCATACGTCATGCAGATGTGTTCTCAGAAGCATCTACATGAGGGACATCTCAGAGTGGGAAAGCATCATCACCCCTAAAATAGTCATCTTAGGTTTTTGGTTGACTCAATAGACCATAGGTCTCACTCGGTGTTCAAAGTATCAGTACTACACTATGTAACTCACCCATGGGACACGGAAATATTGTGGAAAACATCGGGTGAGTTCGTGCTCAAAGATGGCTTCCTTTTAAAGGAAACCGACTTTGTATTCCTTGCACTTCCCTCCGGGATTTCCTTGTTTGAGAGCTTCATTCTTGAGGTATAGCTTGCCATTTTGGTCGAGATAAGACTATCACCCTAGTGGAGGATAGATTTTATTGGCCAAGTCTTAGATTCTTAAGTGAGACGTAGCTAAAATCTTAGGATAATGTCGAACATGTCAACTGACAAAATAGAAGAAGCAAAATGCTGGATTGTACACGCCATTGCCAGTGCCACATGTGCCGTGGCAAGACATTAGTATGGATTTCGTGCTTGGGCATTCCCACGACAATTAAAAAGCATAGTTTCATTTTTGTGGCTGTGGACCGTTTCTCCAAAATAGCCCACTTTCTCCTGTGTTCAAAAACCTCAGATGTGTCCAACATAGTTAAGATTTTCTTTAAGGGGGTGGTGCGATTACATGGTTTGCCTAAGACCATAGTGTCTAACAGGGATGTTCGGTTTACTAGTTATTTTTGGAAGACATTATGGCACATGATTGTAACGCCCCGAGATTTTAGCTCCTGTGGATTCCACGATAGGCTGAATTCCCAGGTGTTATCTAAGACGTGTTAATGATGAAATTCTTGACATATCATTATGTTTCTATATATTTAAAATTTAATGGCATTTATGCACAGAGATGAAAGATAAACATGTGATTTAATAAATTTTAATCTACGTTATCATCACAAAGTTCTTGAAACTAAATCAAACAAATAATCAATTATTGCCTTCATTAAGAAAACTTATTACAATTTTGAAATGAACGATAAACTATCCTAAAAACATATAATCAAATAAAATCTCCAATATGCCACTCCAACTTCGTCATCCGTTGCCTGTGCCGCGAATCTTCGAACACCTCATCATAGTGCTCACTTCACTTACTGGATCTTCACCTGAATTATCTGAGATGTAGTTGGATAGCGTTAAACACTATCATAGTGGGGAATAACCCTCCAAGACAATCATGATAATAATAACACAGAGATAACTCAAGCATGATAAATATAATCGACCAAAACATTCAAGAGAAATCTTATTAATGCGATGCATGATATGCGTGCTCTGGCTAAGGCACCCTGGCTAGAAATCATAATACATGAAGTGGGAGATTCCTTGTTATGACTTCACGCTAGCCACTAGTCACCAAAGGTTCCTGGGACACACAAGCCCATAATTTTTTGCCCGACCACGTGAGAAACGGGACGCTCATAGCCCAAATCTACATGTGACAATGTACAGGAGAAGTAGGACGCTCTAACCTATTCTCAGTTCCGTACACCTACATGGAGGCCCGGTGAATGCATGACTTTAGTTTAACCTTTATTTAAGGAATTTCACATCCAACCATATTGAAAGAACTTAATGGTCACTATGGGGAGTTGTAAACAACCCAGCATAGGCCGACAGCACGAGATTAGTGTCCATAGCACCAACCCCGGCTCATGAGATAACATATACGATTAATGTCCACTCCCTGTCCCACTTAGAGTCTAAGTCCCACTGAATAACCATTAATTTCCAACGTAGGCCAAACAAAGGAAACATACATATGCGACACATGGATCCACTCCAACATCATGTGAACACAAGGATCCTTTGGCAATACTCAACACATAAACATAGTTATACCAAGATCATCTTTCCAACATGGACACCTCTCACGGCCCATCTCTCTACAACAATTGATCTCATCAATATGGGGACATGGGTGTACATAAGCGTAATATTCACATGATAATCATCATCCATATGATGTATACATCATTATAACCATCTTAATCATACATAAATATAAACTAAAGAAATCAATACATAGTTCTCA
Organism: Liriodendron chinense; assembly: GCA_003013855.2. Classification (NCBI taxonomy): domain Eukaryota; kingdom Viridiplantae; phylum Streptophyta; class Magnoliopsida; order Magnoliales; family Magnoliaceae; genus Liriodendron; species Liriodendron chinense. The sequence continues at coordinate 599,038 of ML058429.1, forward strand.
CAATAATGTAGAAAAATACACATGCTTTCTCACATATACATCTAAACATGAAATCGTAGCATCGCTATAATATCATTTCAATATAAATCTAACATTAATCATGGTCTAATATGGATCATACATTCAAACTTAAGATACTCAATTAACAATAAAGAAAATTTAGGAAATTATACTTTTTCCCATGTTGGCTTGAAGGGAAAATCCTCACTTTGGCTTTAGATGAAACTCTAGATGTAGAATCTCTAGAAAGACGGCGTTTAAGCAAAATACGAACCATACGAGCTTAGTAGAACGGGTTCCACACTTTGGATCCTTAAGGTGGACGACTAGGATGGAAGGAATAGGCTCTCTCTCTTCTCTCTTCTCTCTCTTCTCTCTTTCTCTAAGGCATGAAGGCTAGGGTTAGGAGAAGAGCTTGGACATGTGTAGAAGGAATATGGAGAGGGATGTGCGTGTGTGTCTGGGCAATAAGGTGTGGGCGTGAGGTCTAGTGTAACAACCTCTTGAGGTGGGTTTCTCAAATCTCAATATTCGGGTGATCTTTGATCAATTCTAATCTGTTTCATCTTATCAGGCTTGAAGAGTAGAGATTGGAATACGTAAATTTCTTGGTGATCCATATTTTAGATTGGCCGATCTTTGAAAATGGCCTGACAGGTGCTAAAATGGGCTTGATCTCAATTAACGGTCTACGCTTGATGATCAGGTCTCAAATTTTGAGAAAATATGTAGTCATGATAGGCAAACAATTGTACAAAGTTTGGTAGTTGATTAATGGTGGGAAATGTCTAAGTCTGAAATTCCAACTTTTGGCGGAAAATGAAAGTGCTGGCTTTGTGGTTCAACGATGTAGGATTATAGATCGGGGTCTAAATTTTGTGTGAACTCGTAGTCATGTGAGGAATGGGTGGTCCAAATTTGAGAAGCGATTGATGGTGAGAAGTGGGTACATTGAAAGGTTCAGATTTAAGAAGGGTTTGTAACTCATTAATTCCTAAAACAGGATAACTTCGCGCTTAAGAAAGAGGCTTATTAAGGTGGGGCACTAAAATCACACTATTGGTCCATGATAAAGACGATCCAAGTCACTCATATGAAGGGAAATATTCGACTATGACTAACCATCCACTTTCCTCACTCGATAGACACGAAAATCGAAGGTTAAGGGGCTGAACTAACAATTGGACCACTTCTACTATGATTTAAGGGCTGAAATTTGATGTGTACAGCTAAAATGTGCCCAAAAGCTTAAGTCTAAGATCTTGCGTCAAAATGATCGTTGGAAACTATCATACTTAAAAAATGGCAAGTTAATTTAAGCTTAACTAATGGCATTTTTGTAATTATTGCAAATTTTTTAGTTTAGCAGAATCTAACATTTCTACGTTGTTTATGGGGCCATTCTAAGCAACTTTTGTAAATGGTACTCTATCGGATCTCCTACAGATGTCTCGTTATTCGTGTTTCAATATCAACGGTCGATATTTAATAAAAAAAATTAGAAATAAATTTCAGAAAAAATTAAAATAAGTATGTTAAATCTGGGGCGTTACAATGATGGGCACAAGACTCCAGTTCTTGTCTGCCTACCATTCTCAGATTGAGGTTATGAATCGAAGTCTTGGAAATCTACTACGATGTTTAGTGGGCGAACACATTATAACTTGGGACTTAGTCTTGCCTGTTGCCAAGTTTGCATATAACAGTTCAGTTAATAGGTCTACGGATATGAGCCCATTCGAGATTGTTAGTGGTTACAAACCTAGACTGCCCATAGATATGTTACCTATGTCAGTCACCCAGAGGCCCTCAGAGTCAGCCGATGCATTTTCCCATCACATTCATAAATTGCATGCGGAGATTTAGAGGTAGATAAATGCTAGTAATGAAGAATACAAAATTTCAACTGACTTACATCATAGAATTCAAGAGTTTAATGAGGGTGATTATGTAATGGTTAGGATGAGGCCAGAATGGTTCCCGCAAGGTACCGTTAAGAAGTAACAAGAACGCCGTGTTGGACCATTTAAGATTCTGAAAAAGATTGGATCCAATGCGTATATGATAGATCTTCCACCTCGCATGGGGATTAGCTCAACATTCAATGTGGAGGATTTAATGCCTTGTTTAAGCCATCCCATAGACCCTAATTTTGCTCCAAACCATTGGCCATTTTCTGAATTTTCTTCCCAACCCACACCACCTATGCCCACTATACCTGAGAAAAGAGAAGATATTGAAGGAATTGTGGTTGAGCAAATTGTTTCCACTCGAGACGGTGGATTTCAGAGGTACTTGGTGAAGTGGAAGAATAAACCATCATCCAACTGTACATGGTTGACGGAAGTGGAGTTGCAGAGGCTAGATCCAGAGTTGTTAGAAAGGTACAAGAGTTTTATCTCGCCGGAGTCGAGCTCTTCTTAACTGAGGGGAGTTTATGCGGACATCAAACCATTCAAAGTATATCAACATAGGAGGCATGCATTACCCGTGTCAATGTGATTAAATGACGGGTACGAGTCGGGTCTCTAGAGGTTGAAGACCTTACACATGTGTTTGTGACGTGTGTAAGTTAGTTGGAGGAGATATTCGGACCGTTGGATCGCGATGATTGTGTGATCGGACCGTTGGATCGTCGCAGCCCGCATTCATCGCGTCATCATCGGGGCCCATCGGGCATCTTGGATTTGAGTTTATTTCATGCATGTTTTATTTATTTGAGTTTTGAGATGGTGCGCGCATATTTTTTTACTCGAATTTCTTATTTTTTATTTTTTTAGGGGTATTTTGGTCATTTGATGTAATTATGTTATGCTATGTTTATGAGAATGAAAAGAGAGCTTTTAGCTTCTTCAAGACCAAAGTGATTCCGTCATCGTCTTCCAGTGATTGGAAGAGGGCGTGAGGCCTAGGAAAGTGATTTCCCATCCCTTTTTCGTCATTCTTCTTTCTTTTCTCCAGGTAATCTTCTCCCTAAACCTCTTTTCTTCCTTTTCTTTCTAACCCATCCTAGATCTAGAAACTGATCCCATCTCTTTTCAATCTAAACCATTAAATCCTTGCAAATATTGATCCTAAACATATACTTATGGTGTTTCCCAAATCCCATCAATCATAAATCCTAGATATGGGAATCCTAACCATGAAATCATATATTTTTCTGAATTTTCAGATTTCCCCAATCCAGAAAATCAGATTTCCTGGATTAGAGAATTCACATTGATTGATTGGACAAGACCCCTTGCAAGACGGGAGTTCTACCTCTCGCTGGATCCTTTACAAATCAGAATTTTGAAACCCTTACTGCGGAATTGTGCTATGATGGGTAATGCTGAATTTTGTGTTTATGTGCTTACATAAATCTGCCCTTTTAATTTCCGTATTCATTTAGGGTTAGGTCATGCCGTCCTACATTATAAACTCCTCGCCCAAGGTCCAACTGAGGCGCAACAGGCCCAAAAATGTCTGGGTGCCTTGGTCTCCTTTGAGTTTTGACTAGTGTTATTTATAGTGTGTGTGTTTGTGTGCGCGCGCGCTTGCGCACTTGCGTGCGTGCTGTCGAATAGGGTTAAAAAATAATATTTGCCCAATGCCTGGCCCTATATAGCATAGCCAGACTGATAGCTGCCTCTTTGTTGCACCAACTTCTGCTCAGGGGCTACTTCCATTTCTAATCATGCTTTGGACTTGTACTCATGCCCTTGCTTCATAGCTGTTCATACTTGCTAACATTTTGAAACAAACGGTTCATGCTTCATGCAATTATAAAATGGCACATGTGGGTGTGGTTGCGTACATTTCAATGATTTGGAAGTCGAATTGGATTGTAAAAATGCAAGAGGATTGAAACCATAAATTGCAAGTCATAACATCGTTGGGTTTCAATAATCTTTTACACAAAATGTAGATAAAAATCTGAGATAAAATTCATAATATCTGAAAAGAATAAGCTGTGAACAATTTTTTATTTTATTTTATCATTCGACATAGGGGTGGCAATGGGCCGTGTTTGGACCAAAAGACAAGGATATGCCCGGCTCAGCCTGACACCATGAAGTCAAAGGCCTGAGCCTGACTTGAGCTCAGCATGGACCTGGTATAGCAGCCCATCAACCTTAATTCCAAAAATTTATCGTTGAGCCCAGGCCCGAACCTAGGCCTGGCCTAGTCGACCAGCATTCTTTGGAAAATTTGAGAGGGAGGGAGGGGGCCACCAGAGGGAAGGAGGAAGGGAACCACTATCCCCCCCACCCACTCTCTCTCTCTCTCTCTCTCTCTGAATGGAACTGGATTTGTTCTTGCTGTTTTTTGGATGGTATTGCTCGTGTTTTTAAGAAACGGAGTATTTTAAAGGACTTCAGAGAGAGAAACGAGGGATTAGGTTCATGTCATATGTAGAACCTAAATACCCACTGGTGGGTATGGCTCCTACAATGCGCAAGAGATGAAGTGGTTTGTAACACGTGGTGAGAAGGGTGGGACCAGAATCATCTACACCATTGGGTGCATGCATCTTGCACAACAATCAATTTCCATAGGTCCACTGTGTTGTGCGTGTGATATCTACTCCAAACATCTGGTTAGCACATCGATTTTAGGCTCTATGGCCAAAATTAAGCCTGGTCCACAACCTGAATTAATGGAGAGGGGACATCAACCATAGGTTGTGTGTGGTGCATCATGGTATGCATGTTCCATCCAATCTGTTCATGAGATGGGTCTCACCAAGATGAACAGACATGAAAAATCATCATGAACCAATACATCACATGAACGTAGACGTTTTAGGAATGGCTTTACATTGTTCCCTGTTGTGTGGGTCGTGTGGCCCACTTAAGTTTCTTATTGGGATGATTTTTGGGATGTATGGTATAAGTGAGAACTCTCACCTGACGTACGGATTTGATGTTGCATGTAAAACACGATGGGCCGCAAGGGACTTTGGTGTTTTACCCACTGTATTCAACATTTTGTAGATGATTCACTTTCATAGGGGTAGATGCATGCAGTGTATGGGCTATATTCAATGAAGGGATGGGCTACTCGCATCCCCTGAAAATCAAATTTTGGGAGGAGAAAAGCCCCTGGTGACCCATGGTATAGGTAGCAGAGAGAAAGCTGGGCTGGGCTGAGCTAAAATATTCTAAGCCCAAGCCAGGCCCGGGCTGGCCAGAAGGTTGATCAGGCCTTACATGCCAGCCCTGACCTAGCCTACATGCCTAACTGGCAGGTCCAAGCCTGGCCCAAAGTCAGGCCAAGCAGGCCACCTCACCTATTGTGATCATTAATTCCACATCGTAATTGGTAGACATTGTTTCATTTCATTACTTCAGAAGTTTTAGTAAAGTCGTTACCTGAACTTTAAGTTGAAAAACTTTGACCAGAAATTAAAAAGTAGTGCATATGGTGCAATGCACCTAGAGGGAGATATAGTGGTTTTCAAGGCATGCGAGAGTGGAGTGGAGAAGTGGGAGTCATTTGATACTTTAATAGTGTGATGGTCAATAGCAGTTGGCACTTTGAAATTATACACGTGCATAATCAACTCAATCAAATTGTCTTGAGTTCTGAGACTGAAATTAGATTGGTTAGTTTCCAAAATTCAATGATGTAATGTTCCTAATTTTTTATTTGTAATAATTCGTTCGTAGAATTTGGACTATTGACTGTTTTCATTCAGCTGTCTATTAATTATCCACCAAACAGCTGGTTAAAAAAAAAAGGAAAAAAAAAATCACTATATATTCATGTTTAAGATCCATCTGAATCAAAGCCCCATGATTTGTATGATTTAGTTTGAATTCATGTATTCCACTTTTGTATAATTGCCTGCATATCAACCATATTTCTTTGCTAGAGTGTCAATGTTTCTCTCATAGTAAAAGGATAGAGGGTCAAACAGACATCAGCCGCAAAACAGTATTTAATTACTTAAATGCCCTTTTTCTGGGTAAAAACCCTTCTCATATCCTTCAAGAAGATAAATGTTTAGCTTCTAAAACTAGATTGGGAAGTTTTTCTCTTGCTACTCATGTTATATATACTAGAGATACTATCAACAGAATGACTTCATTAGAAGTCTAAACAGATTTTCCAGGAAGTCCAAATTTTGAAAACTATAAAATTTTTTTTTTTTCAAAATTTTGCCAAATCATCAGTTTAAAGTCTCATATAAATATTACATAATCAATATATCAACATAAACACAAAAAGTAGCAATTTAAACCCAAATAGTATTGCAACCAACTTGACGATGATGATGATCATCTTCTAAGCCTTATCCCAACTAATTGGGGTTGGCTACATGAATCCTTTTTCTGTCATTGCATTCTATCAAGGGCCATAATTTCAGATTGTGACCAACTCGATCTTTTCAAAACAATTCCCCCCACAAATCATAGATGTTGTCATGTTAAAAGTCGAAGCCATAAATTGCGAAATCCTAATAAAGCCTTGAACAACAATCTTCTAGCAAGTTTTTCATTATTATACAAAGAATCAAATAAACCTTGTATATAAAATCACAAAATGAGACATTAAGAAACACAACAAATAAAAAGCTAACTTTGAATTCAGGATACGCGATTAAAAAAAAAAAAGAAGCAAAAGGTATAGGACTTAAAAGGGGAAGTCATGTGATGCAGGACAGCCCTAAATATGATGCATGCTCATGATCACAATTATCCAGCGGAAGTAAAAGCAATAATAATAATGAAATCTAGCATTAATCATCATAAATTAAGAAAACCAGAAATGGGATTCAACCATGGAGTATGAGATTCAATTAGTGCCTAGGTTGGATCCGGCGAGGGATGGAACCTCCCGATCTTGCATGGCGTTACCCAATCGATCAATGATGATCACTAGTCCGAAGAACCAGGAGGTTTCTCGGATTAGGGATTTGAGAATTTGGGGGTTTTGGGTTTGGATCGATTCTCAAGGTTTAGATCGTGGGGAATAGCAAAACAGAAGTTTAGAAGGATAACAATAGGAGATAAAATACCTGGAAGAATTTGGAGGGGCACCAGAAGAAATCAGAAGAAGAAGATTAAGGAGAGAGAAGAAGCACCATGAGAGAGAGAAGAGATAAGCCACCAAAGAGGTTTGTCTTTTCATTAATAATCAACTAATCACGTTATTAGGGCTTAGCCCACTTAAATAAGCAAGAAGAAAACATAAAAGTACCAAAATACCCCTAAAACATTGGTAAAAAACAACTAAAAAAAAACAGTTCGTACGTTGGTGGGGCGCCCTGTGACCAATTTGGCCGGGCGCCCGGCTAAGACAGAAACTGTCCAGCAATGGAAACTGAAAATCTGTTGAATTTCGGGCGCCTGTTGCCAAATTTGGCCGGGCGCCCGACCACCTTCAGAAAAGCATTTTTCCATACTTTCAGTCGGGTCTTCTTTCATCCTACACACGTGTCTTCTATGTGCCAAATCACGTGCGTAAGGTCTTCAATGCTCCTCAATCATCGCCTAACCACAAGGATGGTACTTGTGGGTGGCGCTTTCTTCGTTGGTACACTTGAAATGGTCTTGTGTCCTCATCAACTCCCCTCGGGTGAGAAAAACTCGACTCCGACGAGTTAAAACTCTTGTGGCGCTCTAGTAAGTCTGGATCAACATGCTGCACTTCCGCTTCAGTCAACCACGTAGATTCAGAAGGTGGTTTGTTCCTCCATTTGACAAGATACCTCTGGAAACCTCCATCTCGCATGGAAACTATCTCATCATCCAAGATCTCTTCAATTTCTTCTTTATGGACAATAGGTGGAGGGAGGGGTGGAAGGGGTTGTGAAGCAAAATCAGAATAGGGCCATGAATGAAATGATGGATCAATGGTCGGGTCAGGGGAACGGACTAGATCTTCTACATTAAAAGTTGAGTTAATGCCCATTTCAGATGGAAGGTCAATCCGATACGCATTGGACCCAATTTTCTGCACTATCTTGAATGGTCCAGCACTACGTGCTTGTAATTTCTTAGCGGAACCCTGTGAGAACCGCTCTGGCCTTACCCTCACCATTACAGTCTCCTTGAAAATCTTGCAGTCTACGATGAGAATCAGCTGAAATTTTATAATTATCATTACTCTTACTTATCCGCTGTCTAATATGCGTATGCAATTCATGGATATGTCGTGCAAATGCATCGGCTGATTCAGAAGACCTTTGGGTGACAGACATGGGTAAAAGATCTATTGGCATTCTAGGTTTATACCCACTGACAACTTCAAATGGACTCATCCCTGTAGATCGATTTACTGACCTATTATAAGCAAATTCAGCAGTTGGTAAAATTAGGTCCCAAGTCTTAACATGTTCACCCACTAGACAACGTAGAAGATTTCCAAGACTACGGTTTACCACTTCAGTTTGACCGTTTGTTTGTGGGTGGTAAGCAGTAGATAATTGCAAACGAGTTCCCATAATGTGCCAGTGTCTTTAAAAAATAGCTAGTAAATCGAACATCACGATCAGACACTATGGTTTTAGGTAACCCATGGAGACGCACCACACCATCAAAAAAAGATACGAGCGACATGAGACGCATCCGACGTTTTCGAACATGGGAGAAAATGAGCCATTTTAGAAAAACGGTCCACCACGACAAAAATGGAATCGTGCTTCTTGATTGTCTTGGGAAGCCCAAGCACGAAGTCCATACTAATGTCCTGCCACGGAGCATGTGGCACTGGCAATGGCGTATACAACCCGGTATTTTGCTTTTTCTGCTTTGCCAGTTGACATGTACGACACTGCCCTAAAACTTTGGCTACGTTTCGCTTGAGACTTGGCCAATAGAAACGATCTTCCATAAGGCCAATGGTCTTGTCACAACCAAAATGGCCAGCTATTCCTCCTGAATGAAGCTCCCAAATGAGAAATTCACGAAGGGACATGCGGGGAATACAAAGTTTGTCTCCTTTGAAAAGGAAGCCATTTTTAAGAACATATTTGCCCATAATACGCTGGTCACTAGAGAGCGACGCGTAAGTACCCCCAAAATCAGGACATGTGGGGTATTCATCTTTCAGTTGCTCAAACCCGACTATCTCTACACTCAAGGAGTTGAGCAACGCCACTTTTCTACTAAGGGCATCTACTGGTTTGTTTTCAACCCCGGCTTTGTGTTTCAAAACAAACGAGTATTCCTGGAGAAACGCTACCCACTTGGCATGCCTTGTGTTGAGTTTCTTCTGAGAATGCAAATATCTCAAAGCCTCATGGTCAGAAAACAAGACGAATTCTTGCGGTAGGAGATAGTGACGCCAATGTCTCAGGGATTGCACTACCGCATAGAACTCTTTGTCATAAGTGGAGTATTTCTGTTTTGCCTCATTCAATTTCTCACTAAAATAGGCTACAAGATGGCCCTCTTGGCTTAACACTCCACCTATACCAACACTAGACGCATCACACGCCACCTCAAAGACTTTAGAGAAGTCAGGTAGACGCATGACAGGAGCTTCTACCATTTTGCCCTTTAATCTCCTTAAAAGCCTTGACTGCGGATTTGGACCACACGAACTCTCCCTTTTTCATGCATTCTGTAATGGGAGCCATGAGCGTGCTAAAACTCCTAATGAACCGACGATAGAAAGTTGCTAGGCCGTGAAAGCTTCGCACTTCATGAATGTTCCTCGGTTCTGGCCATTCAACTATGGCCTTGACCTTGTCAGGGTCTGCACGCATCCCTTCAGATGACACTATAAATCCTAAGAACACAACTTGGCTAGACATGAATGCACATTTCTTAAGATTAGCGTACAACTTCTCCTTCCTAAGGACGCTACAGACCGCCTTTAAATGTTCAAGGTGTGATTCCTTAGTGGTACTATAAATAAGAATGTCATCAATGTACACCACTAGGAACTTTTCCATGAACGGCCTCAAAGCCTGTGTCATCACCTGCATGAACGTACTGGGTGCATTAGTCAAGCCGAAGGGCATGACCAACCACTCATACAAACCATCTTTTGTTTTGAACGCAGTTTTCCACTCATCCCTTGGGCGTATACGGATTTGGTGATATCCACTCTTGAGGTCTATCTTAGAGAATATAGTGGACCTCGCCATCATGTCAAGCATATCATCAAGTCTAGGTATGGGAAACCTATACTTGACAGTAATTTTGTTTATGGCACGGCTGTCCACACACATGCGCCACGTGCCATCTTTCTTTGGCGTCAACAATGCAGGCACGGCACACGGGCTCATACTCTCTTGGATGAAACCCTTTTGCAGAAGCTCATCAACTTGCCTCTTCAATTCTGCATGTTCTGCAGGGTTCATCCTGTAGTGAGGAAGGTTCGGTAGAGTAGACCCTGGGACAAGATCAATGGCATGCTGTATGTCCCTCATAGGTGGCAACTCATTCGGTAAGTCTTCAGGAAATACATCACTGTATTCCTTCAGGACCGAAGTCACCTCACGGGGTAACTCTAATGGAACCTCAGGTGTAATCTCTCTAGCCACAAGGGCATACACCATAGAATCCTCCTTAGTCTCCTTTTCAAACTCTCTTGCATTGATTATATGTAGAGACTTAGGCTTGAATTTTCCCACTCCTTTAGGCTCACTTGCCTTCATCCTTTTTCTTCCCTAGTGTGCTCTCAGGTGGCATAGGGTTAAGTTTGATCTTTTTACCGTTATGCATGAAGGTACACGCATTGGAACGGCCAAAGATCGTGACATCATTATCGAATAGCCACGGTCTACCTAGGATAACATGTCCCACATCCATAGGTAAGACATCACACCACAGGGACTCCTTGTATGACCCAAACTCGATGGGGACTAGACATTGATGGGTGACAGGTAGGGATGTCTTGTCAACCCAAGAGACTTTATATGGGTCTGGATGAGGTGTGGGTTTCAGTTTCAATCGCTCTAAGGTGTTAGTGGAAATCACATTCTGACAACTTCCACTGTCCACTATCACCTTACAATTCTTTTCACCACACTTGGCAATAGTGTAGAAGATAGTGCTTCGACGCCAGTCAGCACTACTCCTAGATTGAGCTAGCACACGCCTAACTACTGCAAGCGTTGCTTCTCCATCAAACTCTTCATCATCAGTAAGTCCTCCTTCAGGGTGATACTCTTCAACTTCATAATCACCCTGGTCATCTCCACCCTCGTGGGACTCGACTATAACTAAAGTTTTCCCACGGCTCTTCGTAGGACACTGATTAGATATGTGGCCCAGATTGCCACACTCGTAGCATCTCACTTGGCTACCTCCACTAGGACTTGCACTCAGAACCCCTTTGCCCTTGTCCTCCCTAGGCCTAGGCGGAATGGTCGCCTGTGTCCTAGGTTGACTGCCAACATTAGGTCTCGTTCCCTAGGAACTAGATCTAGCATTGGAGTCTCGGGACTCGAAACGACGGACGACAGGAGTCTTTAGGTATTGTTCTAACTCCTGCACGACTTGATATGCTTCATCCAAGTCCGTTAAGGGCCGAGTCATAAGCTCGCGCTGAAGATCCGCACGAAGGCCTGTCTTGAAACGCGAGAGCGTCACTAGAGGGTCTTCTTGGATATCACATCGCATCACATATTCTTCAAATTTAGCGATGTAGTCAGCGGCAGACATTGATCTTTGGCGTAAAGACTGACATTGGTCAAGGAGCTTCTGACGGTATGAGAGAGGAAGGTACTTCTCCTTCATCTTCTCTTTCATCTCATACCAATGTGTGATAGGGGCTCTACCAGCTCTTTCTATCCTACGCTCGGTGTTGGTTCAAAAGAGCTTGGCTTGACCCACAAGCTTCATTTTAGCAAAACGCATTTGACGGTTTTCTGACATGCCATACTACTCAAAGTAGTGGTCCATGTCAGCAACTCAATCAAGGAATGCCTTGGGGTCCAAGCGCCCATCAAAACTTGGGGCCTCGACTCTAACACTCTTTATCGCACGCTCATCTGGATCATAGCGGTCTTGATGATCATATGTGGCTCGTGCTTCTCGCACAACACCACGACCGTTACCACGATCTCCATCTTCACTACCTCCACGTATGGCAGTGTGTTCCTCTACAATTCCTCCCACTTGGGAGTGCGCATCATCCCCAACAGCGGGGTTTTCCCTTTGGGATGCCTCTAGTTGCTCGACCTTGGTCCTGGTAGTGGTGATCTGGTTCTCAAGACGGGCAAAATCACGCTTGTGACTTGCCTCTAGGGTGGTTATCTTTTGTATCAATTGAGCAAGTTGCTCAAATAACTGCTCGTTACTCATGGTAAGCTGAAGTCCGAAACCTCTACCTCTCCTAATGGGCATACAAATAAGACTTGGACCAAAACTTTACCCAACTAGACACTAGGTGTTTTGACTCACAAGATGAATGCGATGAATGCAAAACTAATATGAACTGACACAATTAAAGTAAAACAGAAAACGACTCAAATCTGAAAATTTTCCAAATTAGGAAACTTTCTAAAATTGGAAAGTTTCTAAAATTGAAAAGTTTCTAAATCTGGAACTTTCTTAAAACAAACCTAAAAATCAAAACCCTAATTTGATAACTCGATCTAGACACAAACCATGCAAGCCTATTCTCTGATACCAAATTTGATGCAGGACAGCCCTAAATATGATGCATGCTCATGATCACAATTATCCAGTGGAAGTAAAAGCAATAATAATAATGAAATCTAGCATTAATCATCATAAACTAAAAAAACCAGAAATGGGATTCAACCATGGAGTATGGGATTCAATTAGTGCCTAGGTTGGATCCGGCGAGGGATGGAACCTCCCGATCTTGCATGGCGTTACCCAATCGATCAATGATGATCACTAGTCCGAAGAACCAGGAGGTTTCTCGGATTAGGGATTTGAGAATTTGGGGGTTTAGGGTTTGGATCGATTCTCAAGGTTTTGATCGTGGGGAATAGCAAAACAGAAGTTTAGAAGGATAACAATAGGAGATAAAATACTTGGAAGAATTTGGAGGGGCATCAGAAGAAATCAGAAGAAGAAGATTAAGGAGAGAGAAGAAGCACCATGAGAGAGAGAGAAGAGATAAGCCACCAAAGAGGTTTGTCTTTTCATTAATAATCAACTAATCACGTTATAAGGCTTAGCCCACTTAAATAAGCAAGAAGAAAACATAAAAGTACCAAAATACCCCTAAAACATTGGTAAAAAACAACTAAAAAAAAAAAAAACAGTTCGTACGTTGGTGGGGCGCCCCGTGACCAATTTGGCCGGGCGCCTGGCTAAGACAGAAACTGTCCAGCAATGGAAACTGAAAATCTGTTGAATTTCGAGCGCCCGGTGCCAAATTTGGCCGGGCGCCCGACCAACTTCAGAAAAGCATTTTTCCATACTTTCAGTCGGGTCTTCTTTCATCCTACACACGTGTCTTCTATGTGCCAAATCACGTGCGTAGGGTCTTCAATGCTCCTCAATCATCGCCTAACCACAAGGATGGTACTTGTGGGTGGCGCTTTCTTCGTTGGTACACTTGAAATGGTCTTGTGTCCTCATCATTATGTCATAACGACCATTACTACAATACATATGGGGGAGGATAATGCAGCTTAATAGTGGGTCCTACAAAACATGGATTCAAGTGATTTTTAGTGTGACTTGCTGGGAAACCGAAACTGGTGAAATCGCCCTGATTGGTTCAATTTTGGTTCATGAATAATTTTTTGAATGGATACAACTGAGGCAAAACTGAGTTATCAGATTATATTTTGAAAGATTCCACACAAGTCCACTAGTGGGTCATTGATCTGTCCAATAAAAGATTTGGGCCCTGTAATCTGTCAAGACAATTTTGTGGGCCCCCAATTGTGGTCTGATCATATCTGTGAGCTCCTCATGGTTGGTTCATCAGTTAGTGGACTCCACATGTGATGCTGTCAAACCTTCGGTACACAAGTCGATTGTTTAGTTAGTTGTTAGAGCTGGAGTTAGTGATTAGTTGAACAAGTTTCATTTAGTATTTTTGTCACTTATTCTAGGGGTTACTTTCCAGGTACCAAACGATGTGGACTTTCCTGAAATTTGATCCAGTTGGAAGCTTATCAAGTTAGAACAAGCCCAAGATCATGTGATTCTAACATTCATTTAATTATGAACCATTTATAGAAGGCCATATGGCTGTGATATGTTTTAGGAATAGTCAATCATTTCTAATAATATTTTCGTAGATAGATGGTTAGGATTAAATAATGAATGGCTAGAATTATATTAGGTGTCTTTGCTTTGGGAGAATGTCTATATGCATATAAAAGGCTCATTTATGAATAGTTCAACGAGACATTGAAAATTTTGTCATTAGATTCTCTTGCTTTAGGAGTGATTCCTAAAAAATCTTTTTGTTGTGATGCTCAATGCAACCATGGCATGATTTATGCTCATACAAGGAAGATGCTTTGTATCTGATTACTCTGATGATACCATTGATGGATGATGCAATGCCATCCCACTTGTGTGATGGGGTCTAAATTTACAAATCCAGTAGTTTTAAGCATTCATCTGTTCTCAAAGTATGAGTTGAGATTGCAGTCTGATTGGGACCATCGAATGGTCACCGTCCCGCATTAGAATGCTGAGAAATGATGAGGGGGAAATCATGATGACCTTTTTGGGCTTTCTGATCTAATGGGGTCTATTGACCTTTTGGCGCCTTGTGGTCAAACTAGGAAGTTCTATCAAACAAACTAAACTGCTCAGATTAACGTTTCTGTTTGATAAGAAGGTTATGTAGATCATACCTTGAGTGGCTGGGTCTGTAGGATCACCACTTGTAACGGGGAGTATCACAGGGTCGAGTCCCATAGTTTCTAACTATAATGGGTTTTGCCTGAGGCTGTGATTCACCAGGGAATCCCCAACAAAAATTTCTTGGGGGACGGCCTGCCCCACGGTCTCATGTGTTTTTTTTTTTTTCTGCTTCTACCATTGCTAGGCCATAACGAATTTGATCACCAACTCCATGTTTTTTCATCTGGGACACCTTGGTTTAGGCTCTTAGGTGTGGATGGTTTCATAAACACCACAATTCTGTCATGCAGCTTGTGTACACTACAGTTAATAATTAAGAAAGTTGATTAGGAGGTTTGCCCCATCTCCACCACCATGTTTTGTTGGTGACTGTTCATCTGGAAGGTCCCACCATTGGGGGCCATGTGGCAAAAATTTCACCAATAAGAGATGTGAGATTGCCTGTCTGCACAAAGCTGAGATAGAAACAAGGGTCCAAAACTGATTACCTTTTTGTGGACAGTGAGGATCTCTAATTAGTGAGACCTTTACCGTGTGATACCTATATGTTGCGACCTTCTATATCAGCAGTTTGGATCATCGTGTGGTGGAGCAGAAGGGCCAAGCAGTTTGAGTCATCCTCTTGAGGGATGAGCCTCAGCATGTCTAATCAGGTTAATCCTTCTTGTCTCTTTCTCTGATGTGCAGGTGCCCACAGCGGATTGCAAAGCGGGGGAATTACGGAGCTTTCCTAATGGACAACCTACCCATTATTAAATCGCTTGTACAAAGGCTCGCTGACAACCTTCACGTCCCTGTCTCATGCAAAATCAGAATCTTCCCAAGCCTACAGGACACTATCGCATATGCTAGGATGCTCGAGGATGCCGGCTGCTCCCTCTTAGCTGTCCATGGCCGAACCAGAGATGAAAAAGATGGGAAGAAGTTCCGAGCCAACTGGGATGCAATCAAGGCCGTGAGGAGTGCTGTGCGAATACCTGTCCTTGCCAACGGAAATGTACGCCACATGGATGATGTCCATAGCTGTTTGGAGGAGACAGGTGCTGAGGGGGTGCTTTCTGCTGAATCTCTTCTTGAGAATCCGGCGCTCTTTGCAGGCTACCGGACAGCTGAATGGGGAGAAGTAGAAAAAGGAAGCAGCAAAGATGGCGGTTTAGACCAGGCAGATTTAGTTGTTGAGTATTTGAAGCTGTGCGAGAAACACCCAGTGCCATGGAGAATGATCCGATCTCATGTGCACAAAATGTTGGGGGAGTGGTTCAGGTTGCATCCGCATGTGAGAGAGGAGCTCAATGCTCAATCAAAGCTCACCTTTGAGTGGTTCTATGACATGGTGAATCGGCTCAGGGAGCAAGGCACAAGGATTCCACTCTACGTGAAGAGTACTAGTGTGAGTGAGATCTCAGCAAATGGGTTTGCCAGTTGAATACATGATTTTTTAATCGTTTGGGGGAACAAAGTTAGCAGCTTGATGGAAAAACAGGGTCAGATAATCTTGACTATTGGATTCAGGCCGTTTGATAATTTATGGATCTCTGGTTGAAGCTTCGATTGGTGCCAGAGCATTTAGGTCATGCCATGATTCTTGGTAGTGATGGAGTTGCACACTAGCAAAAGCCAGTTTTTTTTTTTTTTTTTTTGGTTAGTGATGGAATGGTTTTTTTTTTTTTTTGGATGATAGAATGAGAGAAGGGGAAACACAGGTATGTTTTTGTTCTCAAAGAAAGGATTCTTTTTGTACTTGTATTGATTATTAGGTGGATTAGCAGTGTGAAATTCTGTTGATGTAATAATAAAATTCAATTGATAGAGGGGTTCATTACACATTCAGGGGTGAACATTGAGTTCATTTATCAGATCACTTCCCAGTACTGTTTTCTAGAATAATCTTGATTTCGTGAGCATCACTAGGCCTAGCTATGTATGCATGTTTTTGGTTGCATTGTACTCGAACCCATGACCTGAGTGTTGAAACTCTTGTGAGTCTACCACTAAGCCAACTAAGCCATGAGTATGGAAGGACCCAAGTGGGGCCTATGGTTAATTGAACTGAAACATAGACACAATGGACTCACCTTAGATGGTCCATGCACCAAAAATTCCCAACTTTGGGAGTTCTTTAGGTGTGGCTATTTGGCATTCTATTGGTTGATGTGGAGGGGTATACACTTACTCTCAGATCGAAGTATTTTAACCATTTGATTATTTATAGGTTACAAACACCATCCAAATACAAAGGAAAAGAGTCAAATGATTAAAGCGATATATTATCTCAACCTAAGAGAGATTTTTTTTTTTTTGTATGTAACCTATCTAAGGTGAGGCCCGCCATATTAATGATTTGGATCGTTGTAAGATGACCCTAGATCCAAAGGCTAATGTCCTGTTGTATACTATGGCAATACGTCCAAAGTATCCTAGCAAACTTCACTTTGAGTGAGCATCGGCAGCAAGCTTCTTACATCAAAGTTTTAAAATGACTTAAAATCCGAGCTATGGGTTGTTAGTGGCCACACACCTTCAAGCTGGGGTCCATGTGCGTTTGTGCATCCATGCATGTGTGTTCATATAGATGATATATATACTTACAAATATGTATGGAAACAGTTGGGAGAGACGTCTGTCGGCCCTTGATTTTTACATGGCCCATTGTGATGTCTACCTGAAATCTACTCCTAACCATTAAATTTGTCATCCTGAATTAGGTGCAGGGCTAAAAAATTCCGGCTAACCTATGATGCAGGTGCGTCACACAAAAGGAAATAGTTGGGAGATAGACGTCCACCCTTGATTTTTTGAGGTCCACTGTGATGATTATATGAAATTCACTTTCATCATTAGATGATGCACTAAAATTTAGGCATGGGCCCAAAATTTAGGCCCATCTGTGATTTAGGATCCACTTGAAGAGAGTTTGGAGTGTGATTGTTGCACTGTATTCTATTTCCCTTGGTGTGACCCACCTGAATCATGGAATGGGCTGAGTTTTGGATCTGGGCTAACATCACCTTGTGGTCAGGAAGGATTTCATGTAACATGAGGTGATGCACCTTGTTGTCAGGGAGGATTTCGTGTAAATAGTACCATGAGCCCCTTAAAAAATAAGGCTGGGCGTCCACCTCCAAACTATTCCCTTTAATGTGGCCCACCTGAATCACCAATGTTCCTAGTTTTTTAGTCCTATGTCTAAAACGCAGTCTTGCTTCAGATGGTTGGATTGGATTTTGAAAACACATCATTGTAAGGCTTATATGAAGAGGTACCTAGTTCAACCATCGGGACCACAAGTTATAATCTACCTATGATGTCTTTACTTCGGCCTATTAAGTGCATGTGACATCAAACCCTTAGCAATAGGTTGGTCCCACAGTAAGGATCATTTATTGTAACAATCAACCCGATCTAATAATCAAGTGAGCCACAACATAGAAAATAATTTTATCTTTGACAAATAACAAAAATACAAATGTGGTCCACTCGACGAGTGGATGTGATCATCATTATAGGTTGGATGTTGCGCATACATGATAGGTTAAAAGTTATCCGCTGGGTGGATGTCATAATCCAACTTGAGACTCTCCAATGGTTTTCAACGATTTTGCCCAAGCAGGAAAGATTTCCAATATAGGTCAGATGAGCTCTGCTCACCTGCGCAACTGCGTACCTAAATTGGACACGTGTCAATAAAAGCTTTACTTGTCATTTCAGAGTCATTTGTAACCTTATCTACAGGTTGGATGGCAAATAAACATTCCAGTGGCCCATGAAGGTTTTAATGGTGGGGATTCAATCACAACTGTTTCCTGTGTATGGTCCACTTAAGATTTGGATCTGCTTATTTTTTGTATCATGCCATAAAATGAGCTGTCAAAATGGATGGACAGGGTGGATGTAAGGCACATACATCACAGTGGGCACCACGAATCTACCGACCTCGGTGTATCCGGGGATTCGGCGACCTCTTGCACCAAAACACAGACACACACACACACACACTCTCTCTCTCTCTCTCTCTCTCTCTCTCTCTCCTTTTCTCTGTGCACTAGCAGAGCACGCCCACAGCCCTCATATATAGAAAGGAAATGATGACAACAAAACTGCTGTCTAATTTCACATACAGGGAATTTCACTGAAATTCTCGTAGGTGCTTCTTTAGAGGTTGAAATTACCCAAAGGGCCTCATCTTTTCTTTTCTTTTCTTTTTTTCTTCTTCTGGTTCTTCATATTTTTCTTTTCAGAATTGTTAAGAGTAAGAGAATTGTGGGCGAGTCGTGTGTTTGAAATCCAGATCGTCTGCTCCGATTCAACAAGATTTTTCTGTTTGCCGATGCCTGATTGGTCCAGCTCAGCAAACATAAGCACTGACTGCATTAAATGCAGTAGTACTGACAACGTCAGTGCTTAGCTGGACCAATCAGGTCATCAGCAAACTGGAAAATCCTGTTGAAGGTGAGCGGATGATCCGAACTCGTGCGTTTGACATCTATCCCATTTTACGTGTGCACTTCACTGTCCAACAAAATAAAAATGGGATTTTGACCTTACAGCCCCTTCTACGGTGAAATTTCCCGCTCGTTTCTGGCTGAAACTATTTCTCCTAACTAGCCCCCTTACATTTTTTAAACTTTGTTGTAGGCAAAAATACTCTTACGTATTGAGCTTTATGCCTTACAGTTATTAATGTGTGGAAGGTGAATTAAGCTGGATAGTAAGAAAGTTAAAGTGGGGCCTATTGTGAGGTATGATGTTGATCTATACCTTCATTTCATTTTAAGAGCTAATTATAATATATATTGGCAAAAATCGGATCAAGGAAGTAGATCAGAACACAAGAAACATGGTAATTCATCTGAGATTATTGAAAAGTAATTGGTAGCCCCAAACCATTTGGATAAATATGATATTTTTTCTTTTTTCTTTTACCCATGTATCTTTGTTACTATGAATGAGTTGGATGACATATAAATATTACTGTCGGTCCCACAGAATGTAGCATGTACTATTATAGCTCGTCCCTTGTATGGACTAAAAAAGAAACATTTTGGTCAGATGTTATGGCTGTTACCTTTCTTGATCCGATTTTTATATCCATTTGATTTAGTGGACCATCTAATGGTATATCTAATCCGTTTATAATGTCTGTGGCCCAGTTTATATTGAATTAGTGTTAGATTAACGATTTTTCAAGTTATTGGTCACCCACAGTGATGAAAAAGGATAAACGGTCTCTAAAACAATACATTCTTCTTTATTGTATTGTGGATAACCTAATTAGAATCTTTCGGTCATCATCTGGATAGTTACATTCCTCCAAATTTTGGAGAGAATGAATGGATTGGATCTAATGAAAAGCTGAAGATAGGGATCAATTCGATCGTACGGATGAAGTATATACTCTCAAACGCGATCCCTATCCTAATTACAATCCTCACCTCGACCACATTTCCTTCTCTTTCTTCCAGGTGATGCACCACCACCTCTTTTAGCTTGATTTTCTTTGGCTGAATTTTCTCCGACTCCGGTTTTCTTTTTGTACCACCGAAATTGAAAGATATGGTGCCTCTATATTAGTAGATGTTTTTTTTTTTTTTTTTTTTCTTTTTTTTCCAGATTTGTATTGATGTGGGTTTGTGAATGCTGTAGTAGTGTTTTCTTCTAGATTTGTGTTGACGTGTGTTTGTGAATGGTCGAAATTGTGGTTTTGAAGATGTCAAGATGTGGTACGATGTTAAGACTGGCATGCGCCAAGGATCATGGTTGTCATACGCTAAGGATCGATATTGACATACACAAAGAGTCGTTGTTGGTATACATAAAGGGTCGGGATAGATAATTCAAACATAATACAGTTCAGGGTTGTGATAGTTATCCACAAAGGGTCGTGATTGTTATGTAGTAAGGGTCGAGATAAACAGTCCAAACACAATATACTTCAGGGTCGTGATGGCTATTCATAAAGGGTTAGGATTGTCATGTAGTAATAGACAGTCCAAACACAACACAATTCAGGGTCATAATAGTCATCCACAAATGGTCGTGATTGTCATGTAGTAAAGGTTGGGATAGACAGTCCCAACACAATACAGTTCAGGGTCGCGATTGTCATGTAGTAAGGGTCCTGATTGTCATGTAGTAAGGGTTGAGATAGAAAGTTTAAACGCAATACAGTTTAGGGTCGTGATAGCTATCCACAAAGGGTTGTGATTGTCATGTAGTAAGGATCGGGATAGACAGTCCCAACACAATATAGTTCAAGGTCTTGATAGCCATCCACAAAGGGTCGTGATTGTCATGTAGAAAGGGTCGGGATAGACAATCCCAACATAATACAGTTTAGAGTCATGATAGCCATCCACAAATGGTCGTGGTTGACATCCACAAATGGTCGAGATAGACAGTCCAAACACAATAGCACCTAGATCATCTTTTACAGTTCAGGGTTGTGATAGCCATCCACAAAGGGTCGTGGTTGAAAGGACGAAGAATATGTGAACAGAGTGTACCTTCAACCTGTGAGTCGACTACTACTTCGTCGAAAAAAAATTTGAGAAGTTTGATCTTGAAAGAACAAAGAATACAAGAACTTTGCTTCAAATGACGCTAGAGAGGGTGGTGGTCCCATGAGCTTATTTTTCTAAGAGAAATAAGGCTTTGTTGTTTGAATTTTTGAAAATGCAATGTTTGACTCATTTCTAAGGGTGTTCTTACACCGTTTGTGAGGCCCACCATCACTTTTGAGTGGAATCTAATCCATCCATTATCCTCGGAATTTCATTTTAGGCCATGGATACAAGAATGACCAACATCCACCACTGATATGGACCACAACACATGAAAATATTTAGTATGGAATAGTCACCGTTATCATTTTTTAAGTATTGTGGGCCACACATAGATTAGGTTAGCGTCATGTTACCACCTTCCCATATAAATTAACTAGGGGCTACAAAGAAAATGAACGGATTGGATCTACTTTGAAGTGGATCCAATGACAACTCACATCCATATCATTGTCTCGAGATTGGAGGCTATATGGCTTCTTCTTCACTCAAATTTCGTACCAGTGTAGGATCCAAAGTAAGGGTATTTTCATCCACAACAAAGTTTAAAAAGTGTCAGGGGTCAGTCAGGAAAATAGTTTCAGCCAGAAACAAGTGGGGAATTTCACTGTACAAGGGGGTCCGCACGGTCAAAATCCCAATAAAAATCAACAGAATCAAATTTTCGTATGGGTGGCACGTTATTTTTATTTCTTCAAGTTATGAACATTGTTTATTATGGTGTGGCCCACCTAGTGATTTGATAAGCTTAAGTTGTGGTTACTATGGTCATCATACTAAGATACATCTATTGGACAAGTTAGATGTCATATATGAGGTCCCTTGTTGACCACACACATAGCAATACCGATCTAAAAGAAAAAGAGAAAATATGCAAACCATAATTAATATAAAGATAATTTATATGGTTCCTTTCACTAGTTCATGGATTTACAAGGATTTACAACGATTTACACTACTCGAAGGAAAAAACAAAGAAGTAGCTTTCTCATCTATCTCTCTTGCATAAAAACTCATTGTGAAATTACCGAAGTTGGCCCGAACCACAAAAGCGATAGGAGCTATCCCCTGCAACCCCGTAACCTCAACATGGAGCTCGACCTGCAGACGTGCTAGCTGAATGAACAATACATCTATGATGACCAGACTCTATGTGGGTACTAACACCACATGATCTCCACAATTTTTCAATGTTACTACCATTTAGAGAGATACAATGACATTTTGAGTCATTTCAAAGCACCATTTTGTGCTTGGGCATTTGATTCTTTGAGGCATTCTTTAATAAAATTAGAGTCACAAGATTTTTGCTTTAAAAATCCCTTAAATATGCTACACAAATGCACAGAAAAACGATATATTCATGTAAAAGTAAACATTTGCACGATAATTTATTGAAGTTGACATTCATGTCAGAAACACCAACATGAGATAGTTCATGTCATAAATCCCAACATGGTACACATGCGCAAGATCTGGACCATCCATCAGTTGGGGCCACTAGAAACCTGCCTTGTACCAAAAATCAGGTAGGCCATACATGTAAATTGACTAAGACAATATTCTATTCAGTTTTAACCATTAGTTTTCCGAAACAGGTCGCTCAATTGATGCGTGGAGCCCCTGATTCTCATGTGAGGGAAAATGTTCACTGCTTCCGACGTGATAAATGGCCCAGATCTCGCTGATACATTCATCGTTGCAAGTATGATATTATAGACCCCTAGATCATTTCTCATAAAACAGAGAAAAATTAGGGACGCGGATAGCCTGCGAAAGGCTCCTGCACAAGGAATCTGGGTGGGGCCCACTGTGATGTTTGTGAGAAATCTACGCCGTCCAACCGTTTTGTGAGATCATTTTAGGCGTTGCGACCAAAATTGAACGGGATCCAAGACTTAAGTGGGCCAAAAACATGACGATTGGACTTCCACAGTTGAAATATTCGTGGGGCCACAGACGTTTCGAATCAGGATAATATTTTTGCTTTCCGTTCATCTCAGTAGGAATGACATTATGAACGGTATGGATGGCATATAAACATCACTGTAGACCCCATAGAGGTTTCAACGGTAAGAATTTTCCTACACACCTTTTGCTTTAGTGCGGCCCACTTGAGTTTTGGATCCCGTTCATTTTTGGTCGCCATGCCTAAAATGATCTCACAAAACGGTTGGACGGTGTAGATTTCTTACAAACCTCACGGTGGGCCCCACCCAGATTCCTTGTGCAGGAGATGCCTGCGAAAGCGCTCTCGCAGGCAATCCGCGTCCGATTTCACAGGGAGATAGGCATCTATCCGAGTAAGTGGGCCCCACAATCGTTGTCACGATCGTTGCTTGACGAGGGGCAAGTAGGCAGGCGAAAGCTCATTAGATGGAGCGATCGCCCAACTCTGGCATGGAATGTAATCATACCAAGGCCAATGATGGCATTGCAGTGGCTTTGAGAAGAAGGCATGGCACTCCATGTGCGACCTCTGCAACGGACGGCCAGGAATACAGTTCATCCTATCATCCAACACTTTCTTCCTGATCAGCTTCATGCATGTGGGCCCCACCGAAGTGAAGTAGTTATCGGATAGAGAGAGGTTCAGCAGGTTCCCCAGCTGGCAAATCACCTCCGGTATATGACCGTACAGGTAGTTACCGGCGAAATTCAGCTGCTCTATCTTCCGCAGGCATCCAAAGGAGCACGGGAGTGGGCCCGTCAGCCGGTTGTATCCAGCGTCGAACACCGTTGTTTGCTCGAGCAGGCCGATCTCGTATGGTAGGCAGCCTGAAAGCTGGTTATTCAGAAAGAGCACCTCGAACAGCGTCTTGGATAAGCCGCCGATGGTTCGTGGGATGCCGCCTGTGAATTTATTGTTGGCGAAGGTGAGGTAGTTCACCGGCGTTTGCCCGATGCTGTCGGGAATCTCCATTGAGAAGTTGTTATTGTTGAGGAAGAGCACTTCCAGCTTGGGGAGCTTCTTTCGGGTGAAGAGATCATTCGGGACAGGCCCCACGAATGAGTTGAAACGAAGGTCTAGGAAGGTAAGGTTGATGACATTGAGGACCTCTGATGGGAACGGGCCCGACAGCTTGTTGTTGCTTAGGTCCAGCTCGTAGAAGTATGGGAGTTTGGCGATATCGGCTGTGATCGTCCCTCCAAAGTTATTGGAGTTGGCGTGGAAGAATGCCAAATCCTTGAGCTGAGATATGAATTCTGCTACCGACGGTGCACCGAGCTTGAACCCATTGAAGTCGATCGCAGCGAGTGCAATCGCGGAGTTGTTGTCTGGTGGATTGTCGCAGTAGAAGCCTGTGTAGTTACCGCAGATGTCGGGGCCGGTCCATGTCTTGGTGATGTTTTGCTCATCCCACGTGATTGTGGCCTTGAACTGTTGGATTACCTTGTATACTTGGAAGATCCTCATGTCTACAAACTTGGACGGGTCCATGTCCAGCGGCAGAGGCGGAGGAGGAGGAGGCGGGGAGCAGTTTGGAGAGGAGGAGGCGGAGGCGGAGGAGGAGGAGGAGGACGCGGAGGAGGAGGCGGGAGTGAGGAGGCGGAGGCGGAGGAGGAGGAGGAGGACGCGGAGGAGGAGGAGGCGGGGAGCAGTTTGGAGGAGGAGGAGGCGGAGGCGGAGGAGGAGGAGGCGGGGAGCAGTTTGGAGGAGAATAGTGTCTGCTCATACCACGATCTACTCTATTACCAATTTCAAGAGCCTCTCTGCATGTGATTTTGATGGAGTTTGAAAGAAGGATGGTGAATGTTAGGAGTAGGAACTCGGCAAAATCACAACAGTGGTGGGCCATCTTCTTCTCCTACTCTTCTTGTGTAATCAGAAGAGAGGAGGTCTGTTTAAAACACGATCAGATAAGAGAAGCCAAATGGGGCATATTTATATTCTGAAATTCGAACCAGAGAAGAAAAAATAAATAAAGAGAAAGTAGTAAGAGATGTTTTTGATAGTTTGGTAGGTTCTTAGGTATGCATGTACTTGCTGTCCATGTGGCAGGAGTGTACATGGGTTGAAACTGTCTGAACTACGAGCCTCTTTTTTTTTTTTTCTCTTACTTTAAAGATTAAAAAAAACCTTTACTGCTTCCAAAGACAAAGCTCCACAATTATAAGAAAAAGGAGGTACAGAAGGGAACTCACACCCGGCCAGAGGAAAAAAAGGGCCACACCGCATACCAAGGACCATAGGAAAGGAAGCGCTCTACAGACAATAAATAACAAGAGACCATATCCCAGCAGGCAAGAGAAGAAAAGAAAGCAAAAACCTTACTCATCATAACAGGAGCACTAAAGCAATGGAGAAACCTACAATTAGTATAGAGTAGACACCAGCAAGCAAGAAGTCAGCTCGGTAGTGTTATACTTATTTTGACAGTTCTCGGATCAGAGCCAATCAAGGGAAGAAGACATGCAGCATTGCACAAGAAGTTCATAACATGAAGACTATCATGATGCGTGAAGCGTGTTTTCCGGAATAACATGTGGTGCTGGATAATTGGAACACGTCATTTAGAGATGGGCAGTAGCTAAGCAGAGTGTGCAAACAGTTAAGGAGTAAGAAGCATCCAGAAAATTAAGATGATGTAAAGGTCACTGTAACAATTGAAGATGGAGTATATCATCTAGATGATTCTTCTTTTTCGTAAAAGTCTATAAATAGCAGAAGAAATCGACAAAGAAAAGCGTCTCACACCAATCAAATTTATATCTCCTCAGCATTTCCATTGCGTAATCAGTAATCTATGAGTAGTTGTAATCCTTAGCTATAATCCAAGTCCATGCCCGTTGGATGAACTTATCTCTATATAAAAAATTCTCTTTCCGAAGAGGTGTTCAACAGTTAATCTTCATGACCGACTGTAAGTGTTTCAAATTTGTATTTGAAAGTCCTTTCTAGTGGAAAGTCGGGTGCAACCCATTTTTGAAGGAAGAATCTCACTCTTTGACAATCGCCTAACCTTGATAAATGACATCTTGCGGTAGCTGAATAGGTGACCGATCCTCGCGGGTCTTTGTTATATACGATCGATTTCAACATATTTACTTACTTTGGCTTTTAAGGTCATAGTTGTTCAATTGTAATCGAGCCACATAATCAGTTCTAGCATGCCCGCGCACGTCACACGTGGCCAAAAGTGAAACCGAGTAAAAACAACGGGATAACAAGTAGAAGAAACAATACGGGGAATCTGACAAAAAAAATGCGACACAACTTAGAGATGAAGACATGGCGCCTTTTGGTGATAATTTGGGCTTGACCATTATAGCGGCTCAGGAAATGAAATCCTGAATGTGCAAAGAGCTGCATAGGCTAAGGGAACGTCTTGGGATGATTCAGTGAGGCAATTGAGACATCACTATAAACTTTTAAAGAGAATCCTATAATAACGGTCGTGCAAAACCTGATAAAACCTAAGAAAGAAAGGTGCAAGCTTTTGTCTCCCACTCCATGGGCATCGACCTTGGAGACAGCACCCCAGATTGCTTTAGAAATGAAGAGAAACATAAGAGGCCAACTAGGATAGATCATATTTTAGCACACGAGAGGATCCAACCCCTCCTGAAGGATATAGATCTGCACACTAGAGGAAATGATGGTCAATGGACCAGGGAGTAAGAGGTTGGGAGGTCCCAAGTTGCTAAAATAAACCTAGTTGCATAAGTTATAATGGATGGCCCGAAGATAAAAATGGCTCTAGATCTTACATCTTACATAATATATCTAAGGGAAGATTCCTTGGGGAGATATTTGTTATTGAAAATATAGTTGTTCTTTCCCTCCAAGATATGCCAAGCTAAGGATGGAAAACAAAACTTGCTCAATTAGGAAGTAACAGGATCTCTTAAGCTTTTCACAAAGCGGTGGACCAATTGAGATAAGGAAAGGCTAGGGAAAAAGGGAAGACCATTAATTTTTTAATGAAGCTACTTCCATATCCAAAAAACATAAGGGCAATCAAAGAAGAGATGACCATTGGTCTTTAAGAGCACAAAGTAAAAAAGGACAAGAACCATTTATGATAATTCTAAATTCAATCATCATGTCCTTAGTTTTTAATTTAGTAAAAGAGGTTATCCAAGTTGTAATAGAATATTTCAGGATATTTCCTTTAAAGCAAATAAGAATTACCTAGGAAGTAGAAAGAAACTTTGGTCTGATTACTTTAATGGCCGAGGAAGAGAAAGCTAATCTTTTGCGTAGAGGGTCCAAACAATTTTATCATTACAAAGGTAAGCAATAACTCATTCATTCTATTGATGATCTATGAACATCTACATGTTCTTCAATGAATGTGTAGACACCCTACCCCGAGCTAAAATGATGATTAAGATTGGATGGTCAGGACAGATGGTGATCCGTACCCATATCCAAACCCTAACCCATATCTAAACCCCAATCCGTATCCAAAGCCTAATCCATGCCTTAAACCCTAATCGAAAATCCTAATTCATATCCGAAGATCGTAACCCTAACCCTAACCCAGTTAACTCACCTTGAACCTTAAACCTTGAATGACCACCTTTAGGAAAATCCAAGCTAAAACTTCCCAATGGGTTAACCCGACGAGTCAACTGAATAGGTCAACGCAGCCCTTCCACCCAGTCAACTACCTAGTTAAAGCCCAAATCGAACTTAAACCCAAGCCCAGGTCTAAATCTTAGCCGCAAAGATGAGTTAGACAACAGAGTACCCCGAACAAGAGGGAAAAGAGCATGCTGGCTCGGAATCTAGCTGCCCAAAGCTAGAGTGCCAACTGTCCCTAAATTACGAAAACTGCCACTTGGAGTGGTTATAAATACCCTCCGCGCTTTCATTTTCCAGCATTTAGAAGTTTGGAGTCCTCATCTACGAGTAACGACTCATCTCCCTCCAGTTTCAGCCCGTTCCTCCACCGAGGAGAGTGAGAGTGAGTGAGAAGAAGTCTAACCTTGGTTTAGCCCATCTAACTAATGTTCAAATATCTGAAGCCATCCAAGTTCCAATCCAAGACACTCGAGCTAGCTTATGCGACACAACTGTCCATCTAACCATTCAATATCATTCTTATCTAGTTCATATCTTACCATAGTGCAACACTCTTTATTTTTCCAGACCCCTACTTGTTACATCCATTAACATTATATCGTACCAACCTTAGCACCTAATCAGTTCAAGCGTATGCTCTGTGGCTTGTCGATTTAATCAGATCTTGCCATCGAAAACTCTTATTGATTAGATCCATTGTTGCACATCATTCATATTACATCCGTCCATTGAGAGTACATGAGAACTAATCCCAACCTTTTGAAATTAACCAGATTCAGTAAAGTAGAGTCCGTACATCTGTACGGGCAGAGTGCGTGCCTAACACCTTCCTTCTCTGTAATCGTGGTCCCTTACCTCAAATCTATGGCCGCAAATCAAGGAGTCATCTTAGAGTCAGGAATCTTCGGATCCTCGTCTCTAACATTTCTATAGAGTCTAGTTGACTGTAGAGACGAAGTAATTGGCTAGTGGCAACTCTAGTATAAACAACTATCTCAACACACCATATGAAAACCCTCTCAAAAGGTAAAACCCGTGGAAGTTACAATTCACTACCCCCTCGCGTGAATCCAATGTTCACAGAACGGTACATTGAAATTCAAGTTCAAGTTTGATGGCTGCTCACAACTATCAACCCTTAGATCATGTCTTGTTGCATTGGATGATGGGCATGGGGTATCTATACAGTCCTCACTATCCAATAAGTAAAATGATGGCTGCTCACAACCGTCAACCCTTGGATCATGTCTCGATTCATTGGATGATGGGCCTAGAATATCTGTGCAGTCCTCGCAATCCACCAATTAAAGATGACAGAGAGAAACTGTCTACTCTTGGATCATGTCTCAGAGTATTGGTTAATGGTCGAGGATGTCTGAATAGTCTTCACTATCCAACAAGCGAAAAGTTAGTGCCTCACAACTGTCCCGCCTCGGATCTTGTGTTGGTGCATTGGGTTATGGGTTGGGAATTTCTAAACGGTCTTCACTATCCAACAAGTGAAAAGTTGGATACTCACTGTCAACCATTATATCATGTCTTCGTTCACAAGTTGATGGCCTAGGGATATCTGCACGAACTGGCAAGGGGTGAATGCAAATCCCATCTAAAAATCAGTATCCATAGTTTCACACTACTCATTCAAATCTACGAACGCGAGTTCTTGGACAACAACTGTAGATCACACTTTCTCTATATAAATCGATATGTGAATATTGGGGTTCTAACCAAAGAAAATCATATATGCGATGACATCTTCATTGTCTCTGATAATGTGTGGAGGGAGTGATACGGGATACCCAACGTATATAACTTTCATTCCAACATAATATTCCTTGGCCATTGTTTTTAAAATCTTGTGTATTTTAGCTATCAGTTTCTCTTATGTAATTTCAGTGTTCACAACAACACATTCACTTTTGCCACCTTTATCTATCATTTTCATATATAAACTCATCATCATAATAGCATAGTATGGCTCAAAGACCATGATCTTCATATTCTCTTGAACCTGAAAAGAAAATGTGTGGCTATTAACTTAGAAAACATTATAAAACTCTCAAAATAAAATTGAAAAACATTTCGAGATGCCATTTTCATCTGTTATTGATCTCCGTTGAGATTTTACAATAGGATTGTCACTGAAATCCATAAGGATCACTGCTTTAGTTGTTATAGATTGCCGTTGGGATTTTCCAGTGGGATCGTCGTTGAAATGAGCAAGGAGCGCTATTGTCATTTGTTACAGGTTGTTGTTGGGATTTTCTAGCGGGATCGCCACTGAAATGCAAAAGGATAACTGTTGTCATTTGTTATGTATTATCGTTTTGCATTTTCATCAGGATCGTCATTGGGAACGCTGTTATCATTAGTTGCATATCATCATTGTAATTTACAGTGGATCGTAGTTGTGAGATGTGCATTTCCATCTTTGTAGTTTAAAAATTCAGAAAAACATATTACACCAACCCTTATGCCGATATTGTCCTCGGAAGGCTGGTGAATAGTATTGGCCCCATAGAAGGGATGGTGGTTGTTGGAGAGTGAAAAAGTTAGCCAAATTGTGAAAAATAAAATCGAAAAAAAAAAAAATGACGCATTCTTCTCGGACATTTGATGTAGGTCCCATAAGATGAGAAAAGTACACTGGAGGTTTGTTGGAGAGTCGCCAAAGAGTGTGTTGGCTCGACACAACTACCTTCAAACTGTTGAATGCCTTAGTGGGCCCCCTCTTAAAGAAACCTCAGAAAGAGAAAATGGGTCCTCGAGATCGGCTTGGCCCCACAAAATGCCACAACCTACAAGGACAGTTTCTATGGGGTCCACAAGTCGTCATGGGTGAAATCCACGTCGTCCATTCGACTGGGGATTTATTTTTAGGGCATGGGCCCAAGAATAATGGAAAACCTCGTCATAAGTGGACCACACCAGAGGAAACAATTTGACATCAATGCCCAACATCAGGGCCTTTTGTGAGCCACAGAGGGTTTCAATCAAAGTCAGCTCCTTGCCTTCTACGGTTGCAGGACTGTCTAAATAAAATGAGCAGATCAGATCTTCCGTATAGTGGGCCCATTCATGTTTTAATGGGACCCACTCCACACTTGGAAGGATGAGGCCTCTAACTTCTTTAGCACTTAATATTATATAGGATTTTGACAGTATAGGCCCCATTGTATGATGAAATTTCTCACTTGTTCCTTGTTGAAACTATTCTCCTAACTGGCCCGCTTACACTTTTTAAACTTTGCTGTTGACGAAAATATCCTTACTTTGGATCTTGCACTGGTACGAAATTTAAGTGAAGAAGAAGCTACATAGCTTGTAATCTCGAGGCAATGATGTTGATGTGAGTTGTCATTGGGTCTACTTCAAAGTAGATCCAATCCGTTCATTTTCTTTGTAGCTCCTTATTTATATAGGTAGGTGGTAATATGAAGCTGACTCGATCTATGCTACAATACTTGAAAAATGGTAACTATGACCATTCCATACTAAATGTTTTCTTGTGTTGTGGTCCATATGAGTGGCAAATGTTGATCGTTCTTCTACCAATGGCCTAAAATGAAATTCCAAGGATAATGGATGGATTGGATTCCACTCAAAAGTGATGGTGGGCACCACAAATGGTGTATGAAAGCCCTTAGAAAGGGGCCAAACATTGTTTTTCTCAAAAATTCAAAGAATAGAGCCTATTTCTCTTAGGAAAATAAGCTCGTGGGACCACCACCCTCTCCAGCGTCCATCTCTGGCATCCCTCTCTGATGCCATTTAAAGCAAGCTTCTTGTATTCTTTGTTCTTTCAAGATCAAACTTCTCTATTTTTTCGGTGGTAGTCGGCTCATAAGTTGAGGGATACACTCCGTTCACATTTTCTTTGTCCTTTCAAAACTTAAAGATTTAGTCATTATTGAATGTATATGTGAAGAAGGTGGGATTGTAGTATGCTAAGTATTAATCATCAATCTATGATGGGTCATGGTTATCATACGGTCAAGATTCAGTTAGCTGAAAATGGGTCAAGATTGTTTGATGGGTCGAGATTATCATGTGTGAAAGGTAGAGGATATGGGTGCTATCACAACCCTGAACTATAAAAGATGATATGTCTGCTATTATGTTTGGACTGTTTATCCTGAACCTTTGTGGATGTCAACCATGACCCTTTATGGATGGTTATCACGAACCTGAACTGTATTATGTTTGGACTAGTCTATCCTGACCCTTACTACGTGACAACCATGACCCTTTGTGGATGACTATCACGACCTTGAATCATATTATGCTTGGACTGTTTATTCGAACCCTTACTACTATAACAACCAGGACCTTTTGTGGATGACTATCACAACCCTAAACTGTATTATGTTTGGACTGTCTAGCCTCGACCCTTACTGGAGTGTTTCTTTCAAACCGTCCATTTTTTAATCATACTTCTGCACCTAATGGGTAGATGGACCTTACTTATGGATCAAAGCATGTTCATGGTCGGCCCCACTTGACGATTGGCCCAGCTCCCCTCCACGTGTCCAAGTTGCAACTGAATCTATTCGCTTTAGCGCTCTTCAATTATGTTATGCCCTTCGCTAGCGTCTCACTCCTCAATCCACATGCTCCCCTGTATGTTGCCACATGTGCCAACCTGTCATGCTTTTGATCATGTAACAAGTGGGACACACTCTCACACCGTTAGTTCTCTAGAAAATTTTGTTGTACCTTGTTTTTGACCGACATTGGAGGAGTCGGTCAGAAGAAGGAAAAGCAGCCGATTTCTTCGGTCGATTGCGGTATGCTATTAGGAGATTTTGTTGGTTGATTGGCCGTGCTGAAGCAGGAGAGCGACCGGCTGTTTAGAAGTAAGAGAACGACTGATTTCAGCGGCAACTGCCGCCTGACAGCCTTGTCAGTGACCGATTTCAATTTGGAAGCTAGCACAACAGCCGATTGCAACAACCAAAGGCTGATTTCAATGACCGATTGTCTTTTTGCAATCTGGCCAGTGGCCGATTCCCATTTGGAGCATATCCAAAAACTCTTGTGGCCTAAAGTTTTTAATGGTTATTCATCACTGTTTCTAGTTGTATGGTCCATCTGAGATTTGGATCTTATTAAGGTTTGGGATCTCATCCTAAAATGAGGATGGAAAAATAGATGGATGATGTGGATACAATAGAAATACATCAAGGTGGACCACACACAATTGGGGTTGTTGTACCCTATACGAAAGAAGTATCTGGAGAGTAGGCAGTTACCAAGACGTGTAAGGAGGAAAAACAAGAGAAGCCTCTGGAATGCAATGTGGGAGACGGTTACCGTAATAATAAAAAAGTGGAGCATTCAGATAGTTTCACACTTCAAGGAGAAAGTTATAAAAGCAAAAGAATTTCTACAGAATAGAGGTCCAATACCAACCAAACCAATCTATCTTTCCAAATTACTAAATCTTTACGTTTCATAGTGTAATCGATTCATGTTTACATTTCAAATACTTTGTATTTCTTAGAATAAGTACTTCGGCATCTATCAAGTCAAGATTATATTATCGTTCAACAAGTTTACCCAGGTTCTTCGTTTTGTTATTTACGTTCCTTAGCGTAATCAACTCTTGTTATTTTCCTTGGCATAAATCGCACTGTTCAATTTCGGTAGCATAATCTATGAAATTACATCTTATTGCAGTAAGTTTCATAATTAGTAAAGTTTCATTTTACATTTCTTATTGATGATATTAGAAGGTAAAAATCGCCCACACGGTCGATTGTTAATTCTTCCTTTTTTCACTTCTTTTAAAGTAACGCCAAGAGAAATCCTCTTGCTCGGAAGGTAAAGCTACAACCCACTTTCTAGAGGACAAACCCTACCCTCCAAACATTGCCTGATCATTTTTACAAAGCAACTTAAGTGAGTGGCGACCGATCTCTACAGATCTCGGTCATATACAGTCGATCACGATGTATTTGCCTTCCCTAACACCCGGGATCATCGTTGTTCGGTTGGAATCAAGCCGCGAAAATTGATTCTGACACGCCCACACACACCATACGCATGGCCGATGAAGAACTCGGCAACAAATTTCAGACCGTTCAAACTACTTGATAGCCCACAGCAACGGTGGGCAACGGACGGTGAAAAAAAACTTCCAATGTTCCTGCCTGACAGTTCGCCAATCTGAATTCTCGGCCGTATGATCTACATGGTGGGTCCTACCTGATACACGGCGTGAATGTCTTGCACACATGAAAGGTTGGACTCGTGTCTATGTATGGGCGAGTGTACTGGAAGGATAAATTCATGTGGATGAGATCCATCCCATCCATCAGGTACCCCATCCCATGTTAGGTCTTGATCCCAAATGTGACACTGATACAAAACTCAGGTGGGCCTCACCATAAGAAACAGTTTAGAATCTACGCCGAAACCTATAAATTCATGTGATGTGGTCCACCTGAGTTTAAGAATACCGTAAATTTTGGAGAGTAACTTCATCCTGGTAAGAATAGTGAGATGAATGGATTGGATGGAATATATAAATCATGGTGGGCCTCGTACATAATTAACAGAGGGTGTTACATCCCAACCATCCCTTATTGTGTGGCCTACCTGAGTTTTGGAACGAACCAAGCTTCCAAGGCCAAGATGAATCAGCGCACCTGATGGACGGCATGGATCTTACGCATGTTCTACCTCATGATTTGCTCGGTTAGACGTAGGCAAGCCACATGTACTGTATGTCAAATCTACTCCGTCTATCATGTTCTATCATTGATTTTACATATTAAGGTGAAATATCAGATAGATCCACAACTCAGATGGGCCACAGCACATTGATTAATGGGGATGGGGATGGGGATGGGGATGGGGATGGGGATGCCAACCATGGTTTGTATCTTTCATCAAGCACATTAACTAAATGTATCTCTCCATTTTGAAGAGGAAAAAAAAAAAAAAAAACCTACTAAAGAATTCTGGTGGGCCAGACGGTGTAAACAGTATAAGTTCATCTTTACGTTTTTCTTATTGGTGTGGCCCGAATGACTTTCTATTCAGGTTTAACTTCAACATGCACCGACAAAATATTGGTTCTCACCTGATGGACGGAGTGGATTTTGTAGATACAACATGGTGGACCCCACAGAGCTTGGGGCTCCTACGCACTGAGTGAAACAGGTGGACGAATTCGGGCCGGCTCCGCCCGGTTCGGGATGTGTTACTTTCTCTAACGTTGGAGTAATGACCTAACATGCATGAAATCTATGCCGTCCATCAGGTACATGACCCCTTGTTTGGCCTGAATCCCAAAAATCACGCTGTTTAAACACTCATGTGGGGCCACCCTAAAAAATTATACCTATAACCTCGTATAATGTGACCTTTGGGTAAAATCAGATGAGCGGATTGGATGGCATAAAAGCACCACAGTGAGCTATAAAAAAAATAAAATAAATAAATAATGGATTACTATGATTTCGTGTTTCAATGGTTAAAAAGAGGCAGTGTACCTAATGAACGGGTTGGATCTCATGAAAGTCACACCCACGTCCTTCCTGTTTGTTAAAATAGCTACGCTGATGCGGTTTCTCACATGTGCCGGATATCTTAGCGGTACACTAAGTAGACGTAACTTTTTGGATGATCTGGTCCAATAGTTAAGCTACAAGTGGGCCACACATGCATGCAAACAACGTCCACGTTCAATCTGCTCGATGAGTGCACTTTATTTCTTGTGGGTTAGATCAACTGCACCATGGTGCAGCTTGAGTCTGCACTTGTTTAGAAATACGCATGAGTGTATCATGAAATAACATGCATTAGAAACAAATGCTATTTTTAAGAGAGTGCAGCAATTGTGCAAAATGCATGTCCAACAACCACATGTGTGAGGTGGGTCATGGATCAAGATCAGCCACTATATGAACGTTATTTGTGCAGCAATCTATCATGTCATTTTCATTTTCTATGAGATTAGTTGGACAATTAAGAGAAATGGAAATCAATTAAGACCAATTTCTACGATTTATTTTTTTATTTTATTGATTCATTTTAAATAAGAACAAGAAATTCTGTTTCATTTCCACATCATATACACGAAACTTGATAGATGAAGCAAACTTCAGTGGATCCCTGGATCCACCGAGGTAGGTGGATCCCTGATTGTGGGTCCCACTGTGATGTATGTGGCTTGCATCCTTGCTATCCATCCATTTTGACAGCTCATTATAGGACATATCCAAAAAAACGAAGCAGATTCAAATCTTAGGTGGACCACATCATAGGAGACAATGGTGATTTAATACTCATCATTAAAAACTTCTTGGGGGCCATATGAATGTTTATTTTCCATCCAACCTGTTGATAAGGACAAAAGACTTGGATGAAGGGACAACAGAAATGTCAGCTTGATCCAAAACTTTTGTGGCCCTCTAAGTAGTTTTTAATGGTCAATCACTATTGTTTGCCTGTGGTGTGGTCCACCTGATGTTTGGATCTGTTTCATGTTTGGGATCATGCTCTAAAATAAGCTATTAAAACGGATGGACAGCATAGATGTATGTGCATTAAGATGGGTCTCACAATCAGGGATCCACCCATGTTGCCCAAGCTGCATTCAATATAAATTTATATAAGATTTTAATAGACGACTTTGTCTCTTGTTGTTTGACTATTATCCAGTCAACATTTTAATAAAAAAATTGCATTCCAAACCAAACAATGGAATTAGTATTTGATTCTACCATTTTTCCATTTTCTAAGGATTCCATAGAGATTTTCCACATTTAAATTATACATTTCTCTTTGTCAAATGGACCATCAACAACCAGTTATAAGTAAACCTACCTCTTGCAACCCATATTACAAGATTTTGATCTTTATATGATATCTTAAAACACATTCAATAGTAGAAATGAGAAGAAAAAGAAAAAAGATTTTTAAAGCTGAAACATTAAAAATACTTGCATTATACTCTGTATGGAGCATACGCTGATATACGACCCTAGCTTCTTCTTTTTTCTTTTAAGCCAAAACAACTTCGGTGCACTTATAGAGTACAATAATTACGGTGTGGGGTTCACCTGATGTTTAGGTGCAGTTTAAACCGTAGATTGGTTTAGCCTACTCATCTTCACCGTACATCTGATTAATAATCTTGGTCCAAAACTCTAGTGGGATCAATTTACAATCACTCCTAATTAAAACTTATATTGTCATGGGGTTTGGCTCACCTGTGCTTTTCAATAGCCTGAGCTCTTTGTCCACCCCATCATCCTGGTAGGGTTCTCTTGATTAGGGCTGCACATCTGCCCCGTTAACCCGCCAACCCGCCCGACCCGACCCGGTAGAAACCCGATCCATCCCGAACCAGTTAAGAAAACGGTCCGGTCTCGAGTAGATGCAGCTGGACCGTTTTTAATTTAGGTACGGTTTAGGGTACATGCCAAACCCGCCCGACCCGACCCGTACCCCGACCCGTTTATACCCGACTCGTTCCACCCGACCCGAACCGTCCCGTTTATACTAGTTTATTACTTTTAGAAATATCTATATAGCATTATCAATAGGTTGAATGGTTAATAAACATTAGGGTGGACTTTAGAATCTTTTAATGGTGGGAGTTCAATGACCACTTATTTTTGTGGTGTGGTCTACTTAGAGCTTTTATCTGCTTCCTTTTTGGGACAGTCCTATAATAATCTGGAAATGTAGATGGACGGCATAGATTTACAATATATACATCGAGGTGAGCCTCATGGTTAGGGTCTCACCCACATGACTTGTTCCGGGTCTCACCGACTCTCACCCAAGCTGCACTCATCTCACACTCGCAGGGAGCAAATTAAGTGACATTCGGGATCCACCAAGGTATGTGGCCCCTGATTATGTGTCTTAAATCCACACCATCCAACTATTTTGAAAGATCATTTTAAGATATGATACCAAAAATGAATTTGACTCAAATCTTAGGTAGACCACACCATAGAAGCATAGTCCTAACTCGACCCGACCCGACCCGCTTTAGCATATAGGGTAGGGTAGGGTTAGGGTTGACCCTTTTACAAGTAGGGTAGGGTTAGGGTTGGGTCAGCTCAACCTGGTCATGACCCGGACCGAAACCCGAACCTTTAAATATATTTAGGTTCGGTCCAAGGTTGGGCCCAACCCGACCCTAACCCTACCCATGTGCAGGCCTACTCTTGATAAATGGGTTGCATGCCATATTTCCATGGGAAAGATTCTACAATGGGCGTCACCCTCCTTAATGTCCTCCATTGTGCCCATTCGAGTGGCCCACTTGAATTACATATTAACCGGATTTTTTGGATATAGGCCTAACATGTGAAGATGTATCTAATGGATGGGTGGTAGTCATACCTCATCATAGGTCCCACATAGCTACCATATATTAGTGTGGACCCTCGCCGATTTTTCCGCGCTCCCACACGACGTCGTTCTCCCTTTCCTTTCGGAAGAAGAAGAAGAAGAGGTGCGTGCGTGCGAAATCGCCGTTTGTGCCACTGGCTTGCCTCGTTCTCGAGGGCTTCGTTTGGTAGTCGTGTTAAGCTGGATATGTTTAAATGAGTTTATATAAGACCAGAGTCGCCACTAGCCAGTTACTTCGAATCTACAGTCGGCTAGACCCCGTAGAAACGTTAGAGAAGGGGATCCGAAGATCCTTTCCTCTAAAATGACTCCTGTTGATCTGCGGCCAGAGATTCAAGGTAAGGGATCACGGTTACAGGGTGGGAAGAGGTTAAGCACCCCATACACTGTCCGTACCGAAGTACGGTCTCTACTTCACAGAATCGATCGGATACTTGAAAGTCTAGTTTAATCCTCGTATATTCTCATGGATGACATGATGCATGAATGCGGGTCTGAACAGTAAGAGTTTCTGATGGGCAGGTTCCAACAACGGGCAAGCCCAAAGCGTACGCTCAAACTGACACGTGCTTTATGCAAGATGATGCATGCTGTGTGCTTGAATATTCAAAGTGCTTATAGTGATATGTACGTGAATGCAGGTCTGAACAGTAAGAGTTTCTGATGGGCAGGTTCCAACAACGGGCAAGCCCAGAGCATACGCTCGAACTGACAGGTGCTTTATGCGAGATGCATGCGGTGTGTTTGAATAATCAAAGTGTTTGCAGTGAAGCAGGGGGTTGGAAGAAAAGTAAATGTTGCACTTATGCTAGATGCAAATGAGATGATGCTGAAAAAGAGTAGCTGAGTGGACGGAGGTGTCGCAAGGATTGGCTTCGAGTGGCTGGATCAAGACTTGGATGGCTTGGGAGGCTTGGACCAGTGGTCAGGCTGGGCTGGACCAGGGCTAGACTCTCCTCACTCGGGCTCTCCTTGGTGGAAAAATGGGCTAAGGGGTGGATGAGGACTCGGAGCTCTCGGGCTGAAATGGACTTGAAGGGATGTTGAAATGAGAAGGGGAGGGGGGTATTTATAGCAGCGAGGAGTGGCAGTTTGCGTAATTTTGTCCGGGCGGCCTGCCATGGGCCGCCCGTACGGCCGCTCCTCGGTTTCCAGCGAGTACGGTCGCTCCCTCGGGGCTGCTGTTGGACTCGCTGGTCGACTCAGTGAGTTGACTCAGCGGGTCGACTCGGTGGTTTGACTCGACGGGTTGACTCGGTGTTTTGACTCGACGGGTTGACTCAGCGGGTTGACTCAGCGGGTTAACTCAGCGGGTTGACTCAGCGGGTTGACTCAGTGAATTTGACCTTTTTAGGATTTTTTTTTACTGGCTTTTCTTATGGGGGGTTTTTCAGGGTGGTGTTTAGGACTGGGTTGACTGGGTTCAGGCTTGAACTGGGCTGACAAGGGTGAGTTTGGCTGAGTTTGGACTTGGGATTTGGGGGTATGGTCCTCCATTCAACCAGCTATCTCTACCAACAGTGTAGCCGAAGGTGGGGTGTCTACAGATGCCCCTCTTTGGCAGAGGTTGCATGCAACCGAATGCCAAAGCGAGTGGACACCCCACTTCTGACCCGGTCATTCATAGATCATGTTCTGAAATCTTTGCTTGCTTTTGCATCTGTGTCAGTTGATCGTTTGGAAACCGATCACTCGCACATACCGCGGGAGTTTGGAGAAAACGTTGCGATTGTCCCTGCATGCGCTGCAACCTGGGTACCCAATCGCAACCCTTCCATTCCCGATCGGTACTAACATCGGAAAGGTACAGCAGAGCCTCTGCGTCGACAGTCTTACGAGGATACTGACCCTGAGACTGATTGTATGGTGTTTGATGTTTTCCCAGATCACTCCAGGAGTACTTGTTTCGCTTGACTGTCAAAGTGGTTAGACGCCCTGCGTCAGATAGTCTTACGGGATTCTACTACACCGACTTGGACTCAGTCAAGGTACTTCAGGCATCCACGCCTAGGTATGTGCGGGTGGGCTTTTTCCACCCGATCTGCTGGCTTCGATGCTTGGTTTGCAATTCATTCTTTCCTTGATTGTGGTCTGGAATCTTTGTTATCTTTTGTATCTGAGTCAGTTGATTGTCTGGAAATTGATAAGTCGCACATACCACGAGAGTTTGGAGAAAACGTTGCGATTGTCCCTGCAGTTTGCTGCAACCTGGGTACCCAATCGCAACCCTTCCATTCCCGATCGGTACTAACATCGGAAAGGTACAGCAGAGCCTCTGCGTCCGTAGTCTTACGAGGTTGCTGACCCTGAGACTGTTTGTGTGATGTTTGATGTTTTCCCAGATCACTCCAGGAGTACTTGTTTCGCTTGACTGTCAAAGTGGTTAGACGCCCTGCGTCAGATAGTCTTACGGGATTCTACTACGCCGACTTGGACTCAGGCAAGGTACTTCAGGCATCCACGCCTAAGTATGTGCGGGTGAACTCTTTCCACCCAATCTGCCGGTTTCGATACTTGGGTTACAATTCATCGTTTCCACCTGTTCAAATGGTTTCTGTGACCGAGCTTTTTGGCTTTCATCTTTTTTGTATCTTGGCATGTGGCACGACCGCACTGACACTGGAGTTCAGTTCGATCGTACTTTGAGTGCATTGGATCCGATGGTCTCCGGGGAAACCGCGAGACATCGGATCTTATTTGATTTTTGCGTTGGCTCCTACCCAGAGATATGGAAGATCTCCTGGTGTTTTGGAGACAGAACGCTCTACTGGAAAAATATTTTTAGATTTTTGAAAAGATACCCACTCTGGGGAGTGATACTCCGTGGGGTTTTTATTTGCAAACAGAAATATTTTTTGTCTTTTGAAATGGAAATCGGGTCTGCGCGTGCCTCCACTAGGGATGCCTGTGGGGTCTTTGACTAACCGACTTTTATTTTGAAAGCAGGTAAACATGATGATTGATGCGATGGATGCTGATGCATGGAGATGCATGATGAATGCATGGCTTTGGCTCATTCTCTTTCAGTTTGATGATTTTGCTTTTACTATGGGTGCAGAGAACTTTGAGCTTATTGCTTGCAGGGTTGTGCTCCCTGGGGTTTTTCTTTTTTACACGGGTGTTTGGTCAGCGGGTTGGTCAAGATCCCGACCCGTGGTCGATCAGGTCCATCATCCCAAGATGCTGTTTCTTTGCTAATGAGAATGTACGAGGATATTATTCAACTTCAAGATGTTCTTCTGGGCATACATGTGATTGAGATGGTGTTTGGTTGCCCGTTTTGGTCAAGATTCCAATTTGCGGGCGATTGGATCCGTCATCCCATACTGTGAAGTGAGCGGAGTTCAAGACTCCTGAATTGTAGTGCTGGGGATACTAATTTTTGTGATTTTTGCAGATATTTAGATCTGAATCTTTACCTGAGCGGTCAGAGTAGAGATCAGTTTATTGAAAACACAGGAAATATTTTTGTGATTTTTTGAAAATTTTCTTGAAAGCAAGGAAATCATTTTTTGTGATTTTTGACAATATTTTGATTGAAAGCAAGGGAAATATTTTTGTGATTTTTGAAGAGGTGATTTTGCAATGTTTTTGTATTTTGTGATTTTTCTGAAATGCAGGGAAAAGTATGGAATTTTCATCCACTTCCAGCTTCTACTACTGGTAAGGCACCCGATCCATTTTACGTCAGCGAGCAAGACGAGTCTCACACAGTTAAGTGCCGTAGTTTTACATCTTCGGATGAGGGGATTTTGAGGGTTTTCAGTCAACACACCCACAAAGTTGCCTGTTCCTCATGTGCAATGCACATAGACCACGTATCGTCCGACGGACTCCTTCGGCCACAAGATGAGCCACATCCTCACATTTCCCTTAGTCAATCCAGTTTGGGGTCTTATGTTGCTCACAATTCCGTGAGGGTGAGCTTCACCTCCCAACAGCCTTAATCCCCTTCATGAGTTTTAGGAACAGGGAACATCCGTCAGATTCAACAGCGACTTCCAAATCAAGGTTGTCTATCACGGTGCGTTCAACACGAACAGGGTTGCGGAGTTCTGCCCACCTCAGCCCTTACCTGTTTAAAAGATTCTGGACACCCGTACGATCAAGTGTCAGCCATGTCCGGAACAGGTTAGGAAAGAA
Source organism: Liriodendron chinense (assembly GCA_003013855.2). Lineage (NCBI taxonomy): Eukaryota > Viridiplantae > Streptophyta > Magnoliopsida > Magnoliales > Magnoliaceae > Liriodendron > Liriodendron chinense. Next base: position 641,397 of record ML058429.1, read on the forward strand.
AGCCCCCGAGAAGTTAATCCCAGTGTAGTTTTAGGTCTTCGGACCGCTGGAGATGAATTTGTACAGTTGAAATTTTTGGTGAATCATTTTTTTTAAAAAAAAGTTCCAGATTTTAGCTCGAATGATCGAGATTGATGCTGGTTTTTGTGGAAAGCTTTAAAATATTTTTGGTGTTTTTTGAAATGATCCGGGTTATCGAACCTTGATCAAGGCTGATGCCGGTTTTTATTGAAAATCTCTCGGGATGTTGATCCCGACGTAGTTTAAGGTCTTCGGACCCTGAAACTGCAAAAGAGGGGCAAACATTTTTTGTTTTCGAAATGATCCAGATCATCAGACCTTGGCCTGAAAGGCTGGGATCGATGCTGGTTTTTATTAAAAATCTCTCGAGACGTTGATCCTAACGTAGTTTAAGGTCTTCGGACCAGAAACTGTACATGCTGAAAATACATTCTTTTTTGTGATTTTTCAAAAACTGTTCTAGGTCATAAAATTTCAATTTTGAACGGTCAAGATAGACACTGGTTTTTATTGGAAATCTCTCGGGATTTTGATCCCGACGTAGTTTAAGGTCTTCGGACCAGAAACTGTATAAAAGGGGAGCAAACATATTTTTTTTTGTTTTTTTTGTTTTTTTTTTTTTGAAAAATATCCGGTATCAGCGGATCTTGATTCGAGCAGTCACGGCCGATCCCGGCTTTTATTGAAAATCCCTCGGGATGTTAATCCCGACGTAGTTTAAGGTCTTCGGACCAGAGACTGTACATGTGATGTATATATTTTTTGGTTTTCTGAAAATGTCCGAGATCGTCAGGTCTTGATTCGATCCAAACCGATGTCGGCTTTTATTGAAAATCCCTCGGGATCCTGATCCCGACGTAGTTTAAGGTCTTCGGACAAAAAACTATACAAGTAAACAGTAATCAAGGGCGGAGATTCTTGGGATTTTTCTTGGAATGGTTTGGATCATCTGGTCATGCCTTTGGATGGTTGAGATCATTGTTTGACCAAGTCAAATTCTTCTTTCTTTTCTTTGAAAATTCCATGGAACTTTTCCACATCATCAACCCATTTTCTCACCTCATTTCTCATGAGATGAGATTTTAGTGAGATTTCTTCCTTTTTCTCACCATTCTCTTCCATCACTTCATTCTTACATGGAGGTACAAGATTCACTTGCAACCACCCTTCCCAAGGAGGAGTTCTTCCCAAGGAGAGGGGGTGAGAGGTCGTTTCACCTAGGTAGGGGCTAGGATGGCCTCCCATGGGCCGCCCGACCGGTCTCTACCTTCTGGTCTCTTCAGTGGGCTGGGTAAAAGGGTGCCCTCCCCTTTTCTATATAACATGGGGCACCCTTACCCCCTCAAATGTGCAATCTCTCTCTTCTCTCTCTTATACTCTATCTTTTTTCAAGTTTTCTCTCTCTTCTTTGGTGGTCCTTTGCTCTTCTCAAATGGTGGGCCTTAGAAAAGTCTTGGGACAGCAAGGTGGTCCTTCTTTGGTGAGTAGTAAAGGTATGGACTACTTCCTTTTCTTTTCTTGTCTTTTTCCTTCTTCATTATCTCTTCTCATTGCTCTTTTCTTTTCTTCATGTAGCTATTCCAAGAGGTGTGAAGGTGGGCCCAAGTATTCTTGACCTTTTTCTAGATCTCAAGTCTCTTTCAAAGGTGGTGTATGGAGAAGGACATTGCAAGCTCTCCACTTCATTTTTTTTCTTTCTTCTTTTCACACTTCCCTCATGTATATGTAAAGGGTGATTTTGCCATGTCACCAAGTGTTCATGGCAAAATACTCTATCTTTTTCATGGGAGTTGGGCCTCTTTTCATATGTATCAAATGGGCTCAAAGTGAAGTCATGGCCCTTGGTGTATTTGATGGGCCCAATGCTTCATTTTGGGCTCCCTCATGCTTTCTTGTTCTTATCATTTCTTTTGGAGCTTTCTTTTTCTTTTCCATCTTCTTTCCAAGACTTGGGCCCATGGGCATGGTAAGGCCCATCTCAAGTTTTGGGCTCATGGGGCTCACTTTGGGTGACCCCATCTTTCTTCGCATATGTATGGACCAAGATGACTAGCCCATTCTTCATTTGGATCTCAAGTGGGCTAGATTTTCTAATTGGGCCTTTATGGACAAGTGGCTCAAGTCTTCCACTATCTCTTGATTATGATGTACATCCTTGTACAAGGTGTAGTGGGCTCCTTGGAGTTTTTCATGTGGATGGGCTTTTGGGCCTTCATTGAAACTTGGGCACTTCTTTGAACCATGTGTGCCCCACTACACTTTGTTCATGTAGGATTTTTCTTTTCATGCTTTTTCTCTTTTGATGGATGGAGGACTTGAGCTACTTGACCATTGTAACGCCCCAGATTTTCGTCAATTTAAATTTCAGAATCCTCGGAAGATTTTTCACTACAATTAATTTATTTTATAATTTAACGACGTTTAATGCTCGATTCTAAGAAACATGCTAGTATTACCAACAAAGAACCATATAAATCCGATTAGACATCCTTAAGTAACTAACGCCTACGCCCAATCATCGAAAGCTTAAGCCTAATCATGCGATCTATAAATCTAAGGCTAAGATCTAGTGGATCCCGCCATTGATAAATTGACTTAACCGATGCATGATGATCATCTAACCGAGAACAATACTAATCACCGCTTAGATTACGCTTATAATCCAACTTAATCAAATTTTTATCTAACTTACAAATCAACGGATGAGAGTGAGTTAGGCCAAAACACTATTTCTATTAATTTTAAATCAGCCAAACTTTAGGCGTAGGTAGATCAGACCACATTTAACATACCCTAGAAATCTCATACTAAACTCTATTTTCGAAAACCCCGAAAAACACTAGATAGAGTCTAGACCGATCGTTAGTGGGCCATTAAATTGAAAATTAAGGAAAGTTATCTGTCTTAGTGGGCTTGATGTCTATCGTGAAACATCGAGCTGAAATCGCGTCTCGAATCATTCAACTTAGGCTCGCAAGACAAGTGCATGAGATGTGTGAATACCTTTAGAATCTGTTAGGAACTTAAGTGAATGTTGTCATTCAAACTTATGCAAAGTTGTGGCTTTCGAGCCGTTATATTTCAATGAAATTTAGGGCCCTAGTTCCGAATAATTCCACGCATAGAATCACAAAGCCGTGGGCCCGATCGACGATCGGTGACCGTTGAACAAACTTGTCGTCATATCCGTCGATCGCTGCATCCAGATTATGAAAGAATGGGACCCTAAGTAGATCCTGTCAAGTCATAACTATCATATGGTTTGGATGGACTCGTGTGGGTCTCATTGAACCTCTACTAAGAAAACTAACACTTCCTAGGGCCATTTATGTGACACATTAACCATCAGGGCCATCCAGGTAAATCTGGGCCTATAAATAGAGTTGTGTTGGGGCATTTCTCCCCAACACAAATCTCACCCCTTTTTGTAATAGAGAGAATAGAAAAGAGAGAGAAGTTGAGAGAAAGAGATGAAGGAGAATAGAGGGAATTGTTCATTGGGAGTGCTTGTGCTAGGATTCATCCTCGTCGGGTGCGAGTTCATCCCTTTAACTGCTGACTTCTTTGTCTAGATCGTCTTGGTTTGCAATCGGAGGTAAGATGTGAATCGTACCACCTATTTCAATCCATTTTAGGTTTTATTACATATGATCTCACCCTTAACCTTGGCTTGTGAATAGGCGTTGCCAATCTTTCAACCAACCTCAACCATAGGTGCTCGGAAATCAAGAAACCCTAATACTAAGGTGCGGGATTATGTTTCTAGGTTTGCGTTTATCAAATGTTGTCGTTTAGGATTGATGTGGCTGCTAGGTTTAGGAAGAATCGTCGTTGATCGATTTGGGATACGATTTATTGCAAATGTACTGTTTACAAATTTCTGCATGCCATGTGTTTGACAAAATGCTTGAGTGAATCGAACTGCCTCCTAATTGCTTTTCATGACTTCCATGGTGAATTATGCTCACATATGATTAGAAATAAATTGATTCTGCATATTTAAATTACTAGGATTTTTTCCCAAGTTTCATTATTGTGAGATTTCAATCAAGTATCAGACGAGATGTGATATGAAATCTTGGGCCAGACCTTCTGAGACGGGTAACCCGAGTTGTTGGTTACCCGAGGCGTACCCGATGAGATTGGGAAACCGGAAGGTTGACGGTAGTTCGCTACGCGGGTCTTGACTGCCCACGTCAAGCCAAACGGAAGCCCAGGTACCAATCGGTTCCGCCTAAATATGGCAACGTGGATGACTGATGGTTGTTGTATCATAGTCCTCTGAAGTCAGAGTACCCAGGGCCCTCAAATGTGTTGAGTCCACCAATAACCGAATGTGCGATGCGATCCCGTCAAGCCTCTTGGGCCGGTCATGGCGGTATGGGACACCGTGATCGAGTCGTCGGCCTATGCTGGGGTGTTTCACCTCCCCATAGTGTCCTTGGAGCAAACTGGAAATTTTCCACCATATCGGTATGATCGAGACAGGTGGGGGAATTCCATTCTTATCAGTGTGAAGGGAACCATAATAAGTTATAGAAGAAAAAGGGAATCCTCGGGTCACTGGCGATGATCGATGATGCACCATCGGAGCCAAGTGACTCAGATTTGGACTTGTGATTGGACTCGGTACTTTGAATTCCACAAAATGCTGTTTGAAAAGGAAATAATAATTCAAGGCCTAATCACGCATCCATGTCATGGATCACCTAGGTAACTGTCCTACTGTTAAAGGCCAGGATACCGACGGATGATCCAAGTTCATTTCCATTTTGGAGGTTCTGGGGTGCCTGGTTGCTTGATGTGGCGCCAGTGCTATCTCGTGTTCCTCATCGTATCCGGAACATTCATGTTATGCGAACTCATGTCATTCATGCATTAATCCACTAGACTAGAAATCTTTGTTTTGCTTGTGGTCAATGCCTAAGTCTGCTTCATTTGATAACATGTTAAACTTCGAATTATAGTCCTCACTGAATTGATCACTCACACCCGCACCTGGGTCGGTGTTTCAAAACACCACCAGGCTCTGTTGTGATAGATGCAGGTATCTCAGAGGAGGATGCCTTACAGGATGAGTTCGATGACTTTACGGGAGAGTTGTCTTACTTCCACTTTTTATATTGATCAGGTTTAAATTTAATTTTTGTCTACTTTACTGCTTAAATTGATTATGAATTTGTGCTTTGATGCCTTATGAATCTTAAACAAGAAATCACGCTTCCGCAAAGCATAATTGACACCCAGAATCTTGGAGATCGAGGTTGTACTCGACCCCTGAAATTCGGGGCGTCACAACCATCTACAAGTCCCATGAGTGAGTTGTTCCCACAATCTCACTAAGTTCAAATGGTTTTCTTTGTGGTAGGAATGTGGTTCTCAAGAGTTTCCCTCTAATGTTATCAATCTCGAATGGATGATCCTCAAGTGAGCTATCCATACAACCATAGCTCCTTGATCCTTTCTTTGGGGCTTGGTGGGTCATTCCACCATCATTTTAAATATGAGTGGTTTTTCTTTGAATTTGTGGGAAAGAATGATACCCATAAGTTGCCCATTTTTGTCCCATGCCTTGGGACATTTCGGATTTTGATCTTCAAGTGAGCTATGTGTACCATTCTTATCCATTTTCATGATGGTTGGGTGACTTATCAAGCCATGCCCTCTTATGCTCAAATGGTCTCCCTTTTTGGTAAAGAAATTGGTGCACATAAGTTGCCCAAACTTGCCTTTACATGGGCATTTCCAACTTTGACTCCTCATGTGGGCTATGTGCATCAAAATTTTTACCATTGGCCTCTTTGATTCCATATGTTTGTGGGTGGACTGCCATGTTGTATTCTCATGGACGAAACTTTCATCAAGATGAGGCACATAAGGTTGCCCATGGTTGACCCATGGATGGGTCCTCATGTTCTTCAAAGTGGGCTATGTGCTCTCTCCAATCCATTGAGATGAGGCATTTGGGTTACTCTTGGGGGCCCACTTCCTTTCTATCCCCCACTTGTCTATGTCCATGTGTTAAAAAGATGGAAACATCTTAAGTGAGAACCATGGCCTTGGCATAAAAGTGGATCAATCCCTGGCCACATATGGACTTTGAAGAGAGATTTCTCATGTGAAGTAGGATTCTCATCCTTTGTTGATCTCATGGCACTTGAGTGCATTTGTTGTCTAAAATGTGTCCTTGGATGATGGACTTTTTCTTGCCTAAGGCATGCCATGCAACCTTCTTTAAGGTGGGCCTTACCTTTTCCCAAGGGCCCAACACATATCCTAAGTGACATATGGAGTTGGACTTTAGATTTTGCATTTAAATGTGAGTCCAATCCCATGGGTTTCTTGGATAAGAATTTGGATTTTAATGGGTAAAGGGATAAGGACTTACCTGTCAAGCTTGTAGGATTCAATGGCGGATGGTACCAGAGGTCACCGAGTAGTTGACGAAGATGATCCCGCCTTCATCGTCCGCCGAGGGGACCACATGTGTTCCTTAGCTATGGAGCATCAACCTCTTCCCGCTATCAAGGGTCGAGGTACCAGGGATCGTTGGGACGACTGGATGAAGGATCCACAGCCCTTGCTTGAACGAGTGCTAGATGGTACTCCTTTTGCTGGCCTCCTCACCCTACGTTTCCACAATAACGATGCTAACCGCATGATGCTCGCGGCCCTTTGCGAGAGGTGGCGGGATGAGACCCACACCTTTCAGCTCCCTTGTGGAGAATGGGGGATAACCCCCTTGGACATTTACATGCAGATAGGCTTCCCGTTTCATGGGACAATTGTTCCTCAAGTCAGCTCTCTAGCTCCTCTCACTTCCACCGACTGGCTACGGCTTGTCGGTGACGTCCCACCCGAGGGCGAATTCCAAGGCCATCAAGTGAAGATGCGATGGTTCCACAACAATTTTACCTCCGTCATCCCCACCACCGAGCGAGAGGCCCTCCACAAAGTGCGAGCCATGATCACTTATGCTTTTGGATCCTTTCTTTTCTGCCATGCGAATGAGAGAGTTGATCCTAAATTTCTTCGTTTAGTCGAGGATCTTCATCATCCCTATAACTGGAATGGGGCTATCTTGACCCGTATCTTTCAAGGTCTGGACAAGACCTGTCGACATAACCGGTCCTTCACAGGCTTCTGGCCTGTTGTTGAGGTACCTTTTCTTTCGTCTTCCTTGAAGTCATTTGCCTTCTATTCTCTCTCTGATCATTAGATGTGCTTTTGTCCATACCTGCTTTTATGACCATTTTCCCCATCTTGCGCCGAGGATGAGGGATGATATTGAGCCCTCTCAGTATCGCCACATGTACTGGCACCAACAAAACCGTCAGCGGAATTCCCGAGTTCCCGGGGACAATTGGCGTGCTGACATAGACGGGCTGACTGTCGAGGACGTAAGTATCTTGCTTGTCTTTGCCCTCGTGCCGTACTGTAACTGATCGTGGTGACTATGTTTACTGCAGCTCGCTCGGATGCCGTATGCCAGTTTCCCTCTCTATTACACCCCTCAGCGTGTGGAGGCATACGATGCTTCATGTCTTCGTATCATGCTTTCCGACGCTGAATCTTTTCAGTGGTATTTGGGGGAGAGATTGCTTCGGCAAGTTACTGGGGTGGCTCGGGTCCCTTGTTCTGCACCTCCTCGAGCTGCTCGGATGCCGGTTGATGAAAGAGTTGAGGCTCTCGTGGGCCAGCCCGGATTTCACTTCACGATCCCGGATCGTGATTATGATGAGTGGTATCTGCTGTTCGGCCAGGGGCCTCTGCTTCCTTCGCTTTATGTTCAGGTGGCCGTCGCAGGTATGCTGGAGGTTCGGTGACTGCTCCTTTGATGGATCTTTATCGTCGGGAGCGAGACACGAGGAGGGGCGATGACGATTATGTTGGCGACTGTAGCCTGCTCGGGTGCTCTGCTTTGTATGGCCTTGTATTTTTGCTTTTATCTTCTTTTGTACCAAGCTCTTTTGAATGAATATATAATTTTTGATTTGTCTCAAGATTCTTTGATGATGTCTGGAAGCTTTGACCTTTGACTTGTTCCTTAATGATTTGAGACTTCTTAGCTGCATGGATGATGACTTGAACGGTCCAGATTGCTTGTTTAGGCCTTGTGGGCCCACTTGATGATTAGATCTTGGATTTTGGCCCTTCTTTTTGATGATCGAACCTTTGATCTTGCTGATCCATGACTTGTATAAGCTTTCCAATGGTTTGGATCCTGATGATCTAGCCCTTGAATGGTTCAGATTGATAGATTCGGCCCTGTGGGCCCACTTAAGACCTTGGCTTTACTTTGGGGCACCTCTTTTGATGACTTGTGAGGCTAAGAAGGCTTCTCATGGTGTGGATGATGGCTTGAACGTCTCAGATCGCTTGGCTCGGCTTTGTGGGCCCACTTGATGATTAGATCTTGGATTCTGCCCCTTCTTTTGATGATCAGACCTTTGATCTTGTTGTTTGATGGCTCATGTAGGTCCTTCAATGGTTTAGATCATGATGATCTGGTCTTTGAATGGCTCGGATTGCTTGTGGCCCCCACTTGATCAACTTTCCTTCTCTTTGACTTGATCAGCCATGTTCTGGCCGCATTGCTCCGTGATTGGACCGGTGGGGCACCTTTTATATGATCTTGATCAGCCTCAGTCGAAATCTGGAGTGGACCGGAGCCTTGGGCGGCCCATGGAGCGCCATCTGCTGACGTGGACTGTCAGCCTCACCTACCAAGAACCTTGGAGCCAATCCCGCGGAGAGAGAGGAACCGCGTCTGTACGGGCGGCCCAGGGCAGGCCGCCCAGAGCTCGTCTCTTGAGCGGCCTGGGCTGGTTCGTGCTCGGACATTCCCTGCTGTCCTTTTCTCTTGTCCCCTCCCCCTCTGCACTGGATCCTTCGATTCCAGCCATGAATCTACATTTTGTCCCTTCTTTCCTTCTCTTTTTGTCTTGTTCTTTATTGATCCTCTCTTGGGCAGCCATTGATGATGGCTTGGGGGCCATTGTGGGAGAGATTGGCGGGTCCCATGTTGCAGCAATTGATGAAGGCTTTAAAGATGGTGAGGTGCCTTTGATTGATGGTGGGGATGATGCATTGAATAGGGGTATTGATGATGAATTAAGGGTGGTTGTTGGGAGAGCTTTGAATGGCTCTATTAATGGTGGAATGGCTGTAATTCCAAATTTGGATAGGCCTTTGATTGTGGGAGAAATGGATGGTATGGATAGGATGATGAGGTGGGACATGGGTGAAGCTATGCATCCCTTGAGTGTGGGCCCCATGGATGATGTGATGGATGGTGATGATGGGACCATGAGGGACATAGATGGGCTGATCTCATGCTTGGATGGGATAGATGGTTCAGATAGTATTTTTGACGGTTTGGATGCTCTTGATGAGGGCCAGGATGTGCAGTATACTTCTTTGGGTGGACTTGATGTGATCATTGATGATGTCCCCCTGATGATGGACGGTGTGGATGCCTCGATGATCCCTTTGATCGGCCAGGATGATGATTGGATTCATGATTTCTTGTTGGAGGGGGCCGCAGGTCCAGATCTGACCGTTGATTCTTCGATCGGGGCTGTCGGGACCCTTTTTGATGGTTCAGATGTATTCTTTGACGGTCAGATTAGCCAGGATGTCACGATGTGTGGTGTGATCTTCACTAACAGTCCTTTTGATGGGGAGCATTGTCCTTTTCTTGGTCATCGGTCCTTTGCGCACTCCGTTCATGAGGTGGGCGAGTCTTCTCATGCGGTTGAGGTTATGACAGTTTCAGACAGCGATGCGACTATATCAGACATAGCCATCACTGAGGGCAGGTCAGGGGCTGTCGAGTCTGCAGAGGTTCCAGCTTTTCCTTCTCCTTCGCCCGTTGACCTTCCGATCCTTGATGAGTCATCATTGATTTCTGGGTCTTTTGTGCTGGAGGGGGTACCAGTGAGGACTTGTCAGCTGCTTCCTCGTTCTTCTTGCTCGCCACGACTGCTTGCTTGGCTTGACAGTTTGTCAGCTTATGAGATTCGGGAGTTAGAGTCCTATGGCTTCGGCAGTCTGATCCATATGGCCAGAGTTGATATTGACTGGATTGACTGGGTCCCTTCGTTGAACTTGTTCGCGTTCAACGATATGGAGATGGGGCCTTCTTTGGAGGAGCTTGCACGCTTGACTGGTCTACCCTGGGATTATTCTCAATATTTTTCGTCGAAGACGTCGCCGAAGACTGCCACACCGCAGAACTGGTTCGGGATCCCCTATCTTGTTCGGCCTGCAGCCGGTGGCCAGGATGCTGTGGTGTTTTCCTTGGACTTACTGTATGATCTTTTTTCGGGTCCTCGGAGTGGGGCCGGTTCTACCTTTGCTCGGAACGCACTGATGTTCTGCTTGATCGTTGAGGTGCTGTTCTCGGGATGGCGCAGATCCCAGACTCCTTTGCTTTTTGAGGTGATGAGCCGAGCTATCCGTCGGCAGGGGATCATTTCTCTTATCTTGGCCGAGCTATTCGATGGGCTGACCGACTGCGCCTTGGGCCGCACTCGTGTCCTTCGCGGCTACTGTGCCTTTCTTCAGGTATCTTTTCTGCACCCTTTTTCTTCTTGCTTTGTTAGGGATTGCTTTGCTTTAGCTGAACTTCTTTTCCTTTTTTGTGATCAGGTCTGGCTATGGGAGCATCTTTCGCTGACTGTTCCTGTACCTTTTCCTGACACTCGTCACCCAGACCTTATGCGACACATTATGGAGTTTCTTCCTCAAACAGCTAGGATGAGCGAGCCCTTGTATCGCAGGATGTTTGCTGAACTTCGTGACTGGAACGTTCGTTGGGAGTCATCTTGGCTTTCACTTCCTCCAGTGCTTTGCGATGCACACCGCCATCCTCTGATGTTGATTCTACTTTTCTTACCATCCCATCCGGTTCCTGACTGCTGATTTGCTAGGTTTTGAGCTGAGGACTTTTCCGATGGCGACCGCCCCATATCAGTACTGGGTTGCTGAGCAGTCTTTGTATCGACGTATCCCTTGTTGGCACCGGACTGTTGATGAGGATGAGCAGGATATCCTCGGAGATGCTGGCTCTTCATCTGGTTCATATGAACCTTTTGAGGAGCGCCCTTTTATCGATCCTGGCTTCCTTTTGGCCACTCATGGCCATCTGTTGTCTGAGATCTCCGCACTTCGGTATCATTGTGAGATGATGTCGAGGAGATTGGTTACCGATCAGAGGTTGACTGATGAGGAGACAGCGATCCGTACCCTTGAGCGCGATGAGGCGCATTACCTGCGTATGGAGGTGAGCAGGTTGAGAGCGAGACTATCTTTTTATGAGTCAGAGGACTCACCTGATGTGGCCGAGGAGGAGGGTAGAGATTGATTGTGTTGGCCACCTGCACATTCTTTTTTGCATATATGATTGATGATGATGTATTTTTTTGTACTTTTTTGAAAAAGATGATATGATATGTGTAAAAGAAATATGATGCATCTAATTAAAAAAGAGAAAACTGTTTGAAAATCTACTGTGCCATGAGTTGTCTTGTGAGTGTTTCTGGACTTTGTGTCGGGATATAGGAATCAGAACTGGGGCTCGGTCAATGATTTGACCGATGTCTCGAGATTTGACTTGCTTGATCCTTTGGTTCCCTAGAGATGTAGGCAATGGAAACTTTGCTTCCTGAGATTGTCAGAGTTTGTAGAGTTCTTTACTCCTGACTGTACTTCCTCTTGTTCTTGCACTTTCACTGCTTGAACCGATCTGGACTGTCTGATTTCTTGGTACCTGCACTTTTATTTTTTTATTTTTTTCATTTGAGCCATTTTTGCCTGCAGTGCTCTTTCGAGTTTTCACCACAGTCGGCTTTTTCCCGTCATTTTTGCCCGTGGCGCCCTTTCGGGTTTTCACCACGTCCCGGGTATTTGGTCTTGCCTGCCCCTTGGCAGCTATGCTGTTTTTACCCTTGGCGCCCTTTCAGGTTTTCACCAAGTCCGCTGTATGCCCACTGTTTTTACTCGGAGCGCCCTTTCGGGTTTTCACTCCGCCCTCTTTGTTTAGGCACACATTTTCTTTTTCTCTTTTTTTTTTCTTTTTCTTTTTCTGCATCCTTGGATAACTGCGGCGGCTAGAGGTCGGGAATCCGTCGTTGCCGGCCGATGGCAGTCTTTCAGCCCTTATCCTGAGTTACGATAATAGAGTTGTCGGTCTTTGCTAAAGACCCCTCTGAGATGAATGGATGGATGACTGTGTTTCTTCTTGGACTGATTTTTTTTTCTTTGGGTGCCTTGCTTTGGCTTCCCTTTTTCTTTCTCTTTTCTTCTTTTTTTTTTCTTTTGTATTCTTTTTCTCTTCTTTTTTTGTCTTTTCCTTTTGAATCCCTTTTTTTGTATTTTTCTCTTTTTGAATCCCCTTATTTGAAACACTTGTTGGTGGACGGAAATGATTTCTCAGAGATCTTAGCTTTGACCCCTTGACTTCAGCTCTATTAAAGTAACCTTTGATAAGGTCAGAATAACTTACCCGTGAAAGATCTTCACATTGTCGGCGTTGGTTGGCTCAGGAAGATCCACCCCTCTCATGCTGGTGAGTCTGAGGGCGCCTCCGGGAAGTACTTCTCTGACGATCAGTGGCCCGTCCCACGAGGGTTTGAACTTTCCTCTGGGGTCCGGAAGGTGCGACGGTAGAATCTTCTTCATAACCATGTCGCCTACCTTGAAACTTCTTTTTCGGACTCTCTTGTTGTAAGCCCGAGCGATCCTTTTCTGATAACACTGTGAATAACTTAGTGCACGCATGCGCTTTTCATCTGCTAGCTGCAACTGATCGAATCTGGCCCGTTGCCATTCTCCTTCTTCAATTCCGCTTTCTAATAACACCCGTAATGATGGTATTTCCACTTCGACTGGTAGAACTGCCTTCATTCCATAGGTAAGCTCGAAAGGAGTAACGCCCGTAGCAGACCGTACAGACGTTCGATAGGCCCAAAGTGCATATGGGAGCATATCTGACCAATCTCGATATGTCACGACCATCTTCTCGAGTATCCTGACGATTGTCTTGTTTGCGGCTTCTACCCCACCATTCATCTGGGGACGGTAGGGGCTTGATTGATGACGTTGGATCTTGAATTTGCTGAGGAAGCCATCCATCTTCTTGTTGACGAACGGGGTCCCATTATCTGTGATGATAGCATTGGGGATTCCATACCGGCATATGATGTTGTTCCTCATAAATTTGATCACTTGAGATGCTGCAATCGTGGTGTAGGAGGCTGCCTCAACCCACTTGGTGAAGTAGTCGACTTCCACAAGTATGTACTCATGACCATTTGATGCTTTGGGACTGATTTTGCCGATGATGTCGAGTCCCCACATGGAGAAGGGCCAGGGGGTGGTCAGGTTGTATAACTCTGATGATGGGGCATGGATTTGATTTGCATGCTCCTGACACTTGAAGCATTTTCTGACGTGCTGGCAACAGTCTGTCTCCATGGTGAGCCAATAGTAGCCGAGTCGTAGAATCTTCTTTGCCATCATGTGCCCATTCATGTGTGGGCCACAGATTCCTTCGTGTATTTCTTTCATGATCTTTGTAGCTTTTGTTTCATTGACGCATCGAAGGAGGATGTGATTATAGGATCGCTTGTAGAGAACTTCGCCACTGATGGTGAACTGGCCGACCAAACGTTGGATGGTTCGGCGATCTGTTGCTGTTGCTGATTCTGGATACTCCTGGGTTTCTAGATATTGCTTGATGTCGGCATACCAGGGTTTGTCAGGGACAGCTTTGGCTTCTTCTATTTGCAGGCAAAAAGCAGGTTCTTCTTGGATTTCGACTGTGAGCTCCATTCTGAAGCTCCTTTTGGGATCTCGAGCATTGATGCGAGTGTGGCGAGAGCATCTGCAAACTGGTTCTTGGCTCTGGGCATGTATGAGAAGGTGATTTCCTTGAATTCTTCGATCAGATTGTCAAGATACACATGATATGGTATCAACTTCTCATCCTTGGTCTTCCATTCGCCTTTGGTCTGATTGATGATAAGCTGTGAGTCTCCAAATACTCGTAGCTTCTTGACGCCCAAGATTATGGCTTCCCTTAAGCCAGCGATGCATGCTTCGTACTCTGCCATGTTGTTGGTGCACTCGAATGCGATGCGCCTCGAGATAGGAATAGGGACATCGTCTGGAGAGTAGAGGATTGCTCCAATACCACTCCCTTTAGAGTTTGCTGCGCCGTCGAAGAATAATGTCCATTCATCTTTCTTCTTCTTTTCATCCTCTTCAATGAGCAAGAGATCTTCATCAGGAAAGAACTTCTTGAGCGGCTGATAGTCCAAGAGAGAGTGAGCCGCAAGATGATCGGCGAGGGCCTGTCCCTTGATTGCCTTTTGAGTGACATAGGTGATGTCAAACTCAGACAAGAGTAGCTGCCATTTAGCTATCCTTCCAGTGAGTGCCGGTTTCTCGAACAGGTACTTGAGCGGATCCATGTGAGCGAGGAGGAGAATAGGGAATGCAATCATGTATTGACGGAGTCGCTGAGTTGCCCAGACTAGGGCGAGGCAAGTCTTCTCGATCGGAGAATACCTGGTCTCATAGTCGGTGAACTTTCGACTCAAATAGTATATTGCTTGTTCCTTCTTCCCGGTCTCGTCGTGCTGACCGAGGACACAGCCTATGGCTTCTGCTGCTACCGAGATGTATAACAATAGTGGTCGTCCAGGAGTGGGCGGCACTAGGACTGGAGGATTCATGAGATACTTCTTGATGCGGTCGAAGGCGACTTGGCAATCATCATTCCATTCTTTTGGGACGTTCTTCCGAAGGAGCTTGAATATGGGCTCACAGATAGGTGTGAGCTGTGCGATGAAGCGACTGATGTATTGAATTCTGCCGAGGAAGCCACGAATTTCTTTCTCTGTTCTAGGAGGGGGCATCTCGATGATTGCTTTGGTTTTGGTCTCGTCGACCCTGATGCCGTCCTCGCTCACCATAAAGCCGAGGAGTTTGCCTCCCATTGCACCGAAGACACATTTCTGTGGGTTGAGGCGGAGCTTGTACTTCTCTAATCTGTTGAATAACTTCTTCAGATCTTCAAAGTGTTCTTCAATTGTGCGAGATTTGACGATCATGTCGTCCACATATACTTCGAGCTCTTTGTTCATCATGTCGTGGAATAATGCTGTCATTGCTCGCTGATATGTTGCTCCTGCGTTCTTCAGACCGAACGGCATCACCCTGTAACAGAAGGTTCCCCAGGGAGTGATAAATGCTGTCTTCTCACGATCTTCGACGGCCATCTTAATCTGATTGTAACCTGAGAACCCGTCCATGAATGAGAAGATCTTGTATCCAGCAGTGTTGTCGACCAGAGTGTCGATATGTGGCAAAGGGAAGTCATCTTTTGGACTGGCTTTGTTGAGATCTCGGAAGTCGATGCACATTCGAACCTTGCCATCCTTCTTCGGTACTGGTACGATGTTGGCGAGCCATTCAGGGTAATTGGAGACTACCAAGAATCCCGCGTTGTATTGTTTGATGACTTCATCTCGGACTTTCAGGGCCCACTCTGGCTTCATTCTTCGAAGTTTCTGCTTCACTGGCTTCATATCTGCCTTGGTTGGCAGATGGTGTACAACGAGCTCTTCATCGAGCCCGGCCATGTCTTCATATGAGAACGCGAAGTTGGACAATCTTTGAGCTAGGAACTCTATCATTTTCTGTTTCATCTCAGGTGGCAACGATTTTCCAATGCGTACTTCCCTAGGGATCTCAGGCGTCCCCAAGTTTACTATCTCGAAATCATCAGCTACAACATTGGCTTTAGATTCGAACTTTTTGAGGAGATCCTCTAGTTCGGGAGCTGGATCATCATCTTCCTCATCCCGAGCTTCGTCCAGACCCATGAGCTCGAAGTCTAATTCGATGTCGAAATCATATGATTCGACTTCAAACTCATGCGACTCTTTAGACGAACTTGGCACACTATTGAATGCAGGAAAAGAAATGTTTTTTGGTTTTTGAGATTTTTCTGAAATGGAAATACTAGATGTTTTTGGTTTTTGAAAGTTTTTGATTTTTTTGGATTTTCCAAATTCGTGGGACTTTGAACAAGCAGGTATTGCAGACCATGATTGAGCCCAACTTGTTCCAAAGTTTCGGTCGCTGCTTAAACAGGCGTTTTTTTTTGGAAGCCAGAGCCCTCAGATGGCTCTTTGGCTGATTCAAAAGTTAGGGGAACAGATGACCATTCAGGACCCCACACTTCCTCCCCTGGAGAGGTGGGGGTTGATGCTTTGGGCGAAGAATCACGGTCTGGCCCAATGACCATGATTTCTTGCTGGTCGGGTTCGAGATCTGAGTCATACTCAGTCTCTCCTGGGTCACTTACCTCGCATTGCAGTTCGTCTGGTTCCACAGCTAGACACAAGTTTGGAATCTAGACATCAGACCAATCTAGGGCTGGCCACTTCCCTTTCTTGGTCCAATGGATGGGCTGCTTCTGCCCCTGGCTGATGCTTGATGAAGTTGACTTTGCAGAGATGGGCAAGTTGTGCCCCTTGCTAATTGGTGCTGAGATGGGCAAGTTGCGCCCCTTGCTGATTGAAGTGGGCAGGTTGTGCCCCTGGTTGATTGATGCTGACGTGGGCAGGTTGTGCCCCTGGTTGGGAGCAGGTGTCAGGGTAACCTGGTCCTGAAGCTGCTGTATTTGACTTCCTTCTTCGTCTTCATCATTTTCTTCTTCTTCTGGAGGCTTAGATGGTTCGAGAATCTGATCCCATCGAATGGGGGGCCACGTGGCCCAAACTAGGCTCATCGGGAGGCCTTTGTGTAGTGCAGTCGGTTGATTCCCTCCTTGATCTTTGCAAGGTTCTCCTGGCTTGATGAATTGGATGGGTGAGCACCGAAATTTCTTCCTTCCTTTGTCCATGAGGATTGACCTGTATCCGAGTCCCCATTTGCGTTGGTTATATATCAGCGGTACCTTTCTGGACTTGAAGTGATTCTTCATTCGGTATTTGAGGCTCAGACACTCTGCCGGTGAAAAGACACGGTCCACCCTTATTGGTTCTGGATTAGCGATAGAGTTCACAGTCTCGAATTCGAAACTGTGAAACGGGATGTCTTCTTCAGAGTGCTGGATATCGATGACCGGGATGTCTGGTTCAGTGGCAGCAGCATTGGAAGGAATGATGAGCTCCTTCTCTGCATGGATAGAGATCACTTGATTTCCACAGATATACTTCACTCGTTGATGCAGGGTTGATGGCACAGCTCCAACCTTGTGCAGCCACGGTCGTCCGAGCAACATGTTGAAAGAGGCTGATATATCTAAGATTTGGAATGTGATGGTGGAGACTTCCGGACCTATCTGTACCTCTATGTCGACCTCCCCTTCCACTGATCGGCGGGTGCTGTCGAATGCTCTGACGCATATGGTGCTGGGTCGGAATGAAGAAGGACTGATTCCCAGACGTTCTGCAGTCTTGAGTGGGCAGACATTTAAGCTTGAGCCATTATCGATAAGGACCAGTGGAACACAGAGGTCTTTGTATCGTAAGGCTATGTTGAGGGATCGCCCATGATCGCGCCCTTCTGGTGGCAACTCATTATCTGTGAAGGTGATGGCGCGCGGAGCCAGGAGTTGTCCAATCATCAAAGCTATCATTTCTGGTGCTGTATCGGAGGAGACATGAGCATCGTTCAAGGTTTTGGCAAACATTTCTCGGTGTATGCGAGATGTGCAGAGTAGCTCCCATACTGAGATTTGTGCAGGGATTGACTTGAGCTGAGTCGCCACATCGTATGCGGCTTCATTTTTGTTGCCGAGGCCTGAGAGAGCGCCTTTGGTATCTCCTCTGTTCTGATTATCTCTTCGGATGCAACGCCCATTGGGATTCATGTTCCCCACTTCCGCACATTCTGGATAGTGCCATGGAACCTCTTTGTAGTTTTCCTCCCTTTTGCCTTCTAGGACCACCGGCTCTTGCAACGGTGCTGGTGTGGGTACCAGATCTTCCTCGTATGGAGCTTTTGCCTTGAGAACTACATTGTTGCCTGTGCTGAAGGAGTAATATCGAGGCTTGTCTTCATAGACCACATAAGGTCGTGGTCCTGGCTTGATTGTTTCTGGAGCAGGAGGCTCCCATGGAATGAATACTGGTCCTCTTGATATGGCAGGAGGTTTCTCTGTTCGTCCCAGCTGCTGTAGTGTGATTGTCACGCCTCCGGGGTTTGCCCCTTGCAATACGACTGGCTCGACTGGAATAGCTCCTTCCAATACAACGGGTTCTTGTTGTTGATGAGTATAATCCTTCCATTGTGGATTGGATTGTTCTTGAGTTGCCCCTTGTAAGATGACAGGTTCGTATGTGGGCTCAATGTATGATTGTGCTCCTTCCAAGACGACTGGTTCCCAACATGAGGGGCCGTAAGGCGCCCCTGGCACATTGTATGGAAGTGCTCCTTCGAGTACTACTGGCTCGAGGACTGAAGGAGGGAAGGGACTTGCCCCTTGCATGATCGGAGGAGGACTTGTCGGCCCATAAGTGTAAGCATGAATGGACTGGATAGGGGAGAAGAAGCGATCGAGATGGTCTCCTTCTTCTATACTATTGACTGCAGGGCCACGAGACGAACTGGGGTCCGTCGGATGTTGAGGCAGAGGATTCTGAAGGATGTTGGTAGAAGCTGCTGGAGAAGTTCCAGGGACCGAGATGACGATCTTGCGGTCATCAATTAGGTCTTGTATAGCATTTTTCAAAGTATAGCATCAATCAGTGGCGTGGCCACGTCCTTGATGGTAGGCACAGTACTCATTTTCTCGGTAGTTTGGAGGCAGAGGATGAGGCGGAGGCCTAGGTGTCATCAGAGTGAGTAACTGCTTTTGTACCAGCGTAGTCATGATTTGACTAAGTGGTTGACTGAGTGGAGTGAACTTCCTGAACTCCCTGTAATTCTGCCTGTTCTGGTATGAGTATTGGCCATTTCCCCTGAACTGCTGCTGTTATCGAGGTGGTTGTGGCTGATACCGCTGAGGCTAATGCTGAACTTGATTCTGCTGATACTGTTGACGTCCCTGTGGGGGAGCATGTTGATTTCCTTTAGCAGTGGTATTGATGTTGTTTACCTCTGTTGGGCGGGGAGGAGAACCACTGCGGTTTCCATTCCCATGCCCGATAGGTCTTCCTTCCACTCTGTTCCTCTTGACTGGAGTGGCCTGATGAGGCCATGGGGAGATTGTCCCGGCCCAGATTCCTGCTTCGACTTGCTCTCCAACACGGATTAGCTGCGAGAAGTTCGCATATGGATGCGAGATGAGATACCCGGATATGCCTGGATATGTTGAATGAACAATCATGGAGATTTGTTCTTCATCGTCGATAGGCGTTCGCATTCGAGCTGCCATAGCTCGCCAACGTCCCACATAAGCTGATAGTGTTTCATCACTCCTTTGCCTGAGAGCTGCGAGGTCGGCTCTTCTGGGTGCCATGTTGAGATTGTATGCGAATCTGTCGACGAAAGCCTGGGAAAGCTGTTCCCATGTTCTGATGCGGTGGCAGTCCAATGAAGTGTACCAATCTAGGGCATCGCCCTTCAGAGATTTTTGGAACAAACGAATAAGGGCCCCTTCATTTCCTGCGATTGCACTCAGCTCTCCACAGAAAGCCTTGAGATGTGCTGTGGGACAACCGCTGCCATCGTATCTCTTGAATTTTGGTACCTCAAAGTTTTGAGGTACTTGAGCATCTGGGAAAGGACACAAGTCTCTGAACTTGGTCGAAGGTAAGTCGATTCCTTGCTGTCGCTGAAGCTGATTTTGCAAGATCTGGAACTGCTCCCGCAACTCATCCAGTCCTGAGTGATCTGTTCGAGCGACTGGTGCCTCCTGGAGTAAGGCACGTTCTTCTTCGGCATAGTGGTCGATGTCTTCGACCCTATGGGCTTGCTGAAAAGCAACTGCGGGTTGCTGAAATTGATTTGATGACTGAACTGGATTCTGATGAACTTGTGCTTGAAATGATGGTAACTGAACTGGAGACTGTACTGAAGGTTGAACTGGAACTTGCTGGAAATTGACTGGATTTTGCTGAATTGAAGATTGCTGAAAATTAACTGGATTTTGCTGAATTGAAGATTGCTGAAAATTAACTGGATTTTGCTGAATTGAAGATTGCTGGAAATTAACTGGAATCCCATCGGCGGGGATGTGCTGGAATTGAAAAGTGCTCCTGTTTGCAGGAGGCTGAGATGCTGGGAAGTGACCCCCTTGTTGGGTATTCGCCACTGTCCGCTGATTGATGTGGGCTTGACGCTGACCCCCGTTGTGGGCATTCGCCAGTGCTGTCCCTGTTGCTGGAAATTGAATTGAAATCCCATCGGCGGGGATGTGCTGGAATTGAAAAGGTGTCCCATCGGCGGGGACATGCTGAGATCTACTGAGATTGTTGTTTGCAAGATTGACTGGAAGCTGACTGGATGTTCTTGCAACGGAAGTGCTCTGAGATGGCCTTGTCGTCGCAGGAAGATATTGAGAAGGATGCCCCATAGCGAAGGGCTGAGATGGCTGTTGTCGGTAGTCTTGGGGAGACTCCGATGGTTGTGCTTGATTTGAACTGGAGGCCGGGAGGACCCGGCATGGTTGCTGAGATTGCTGAACTGGGCCAACTTGATTGTTGGCTGCTGCGGTGGCTTGTGCTTGCATGAATTGCAAGAGCATTTCTTGCATTGCTCTCACTCCTTGTGCCAATTCTTGTATGATTGGCGTATTATCAATGGGCTATTGCGCTGGAGGTTGCGCTTCGGTCATTTCAAGAGCAGGGAAGTGATGAGTTTCTTCTTCGTGGTCGGACATGGCTTGCTGAGCCCGAGTGCGGATTATGCTGCGGAAGGGAAGCTGTCTCCGAACACGTTGAGCCCGAGGTGGCGCAATGGTGAGGACTATAATCTACTCTTTTTGGATTTTTGGATTTTCTATTTTTTTTTTGTTTTGGAATTTTCTATTTTTTTTTTTGTTTGGGTTTGGGTAGAATGCTATGCAGATGAGCTTGTATGAGGATTAATGACTTTCAAGTACGGGAAGGATTCTGTTTTCAAGTCAGATCACGACTAGTGGGACTAGCTAATCCCCAGCGGAGTCGCCATTCTGTGGACCCTCGCCGATTTTTTCGCGCTCCCACACGACGTCGTTCTCCCTTTTCTTTCGGAAGAAGAAGAAGAAGAGGTGCGTGCGTGCGAAATCGCCGTTTGTGCCACTGGCTTGCCTCGTTCTCGAGGGCTTCGTTTGGTAGTCGTGTTAAGCTGGATATGTTTAAATGAGTTTATATAAGACCAGAGTCGCCACTAGCCAGTTACTTCGAATCTACAGTCGGCAAGACCCCGTAGAAACATTAGAGAAGGGGATCCGAAGATCCTTTCCTCTAAAATGACTCCTGTTGATCTGCGGCCAGAGATTTAAGGTAAGGGATCACGGTTACAGGGTGGGAAGAGGTTAAGCACCCCACACACTGCCCGTACCGAAGTACGGTCTCTACTTCACAGAATCGATCGGATACTTGAAAGTCTAGTTTAATCCTCGTATATTCTCATGGATGACATGATGCATGAATGCGGGTCTGAACAGTAAGAGTTTTTGATGGGCAGGTTCCAACAACGGGCAAGCCCAGAGCGTACGCTCGAACTGACAGGTGCTTTATGCGAGATGATGCATGCTGTGTGCTTGAATATTCAAAGTGCTTATAGTGATATGTGCGTGAATGCAGGTCTGAACAGTAAGAGTTTCTGATGGGCAGGTTCCAACAACGGGCAAGCCCAGAGCATACGCTCGAACTGACAGGTGCTTTATGCGAGATGCATGCGGTGTGTTTGAATAATCAAAGTGTTTGCAGTGAAGCAGGGGGGTTGGAAGAAAAGTAAATGTTGCACTTATGCTAGATGCAAATGAGATGATGCTGGAAAAGAGTAGCTGAGTGGACGGAGGTGTCGCAAGGGTTGGCTTCGAGTGGCTGGATCAAGACTTGGATGGCTTGGGAGGCTTGGACCAGGGCTAGACTCTCCTCACTCGGGCTCTCCTTGGTGGAAAAATGGGCTAAGGGGTGGATGAGGACTCGGAGCTCTCGGGCTGAAATGGACTTGAAGGGATGTTGAAATGAGAAGGGGAGGGGGGTATTTATAGCAGCGAGGAGTGGCAGTTTGCGTAATTTTGTCCGGGCGGCCTGCCATGGGCCGCCCGTACGGCCGCTCCTCGATTTCCAGCGAGTACGGTCGCTCCCTCGGGGCTGCTGTTGGACTCGCTGGTCGACTCAGTGAGTTGACTCAGCGGGTCGACTCGGTGGTTTGACTCGACGGGTTGACTCGACGGGTTGACTCGGTGTTTTGACTCGACGGGTTGACTCGGCGGGTTGACTCAGCGGGTTAACTCAGCGGGTTTACTCAGCGGGTTGACTCAGTGAATTTGACCTTTTTAGGATTTTTTTTTACTGGCTTTTCTTATGGGGGGTTTTTCAGGGTGGTGTTTAGGACTGGGTTGACTGGGTTCAGGCTTGAACTGGGCTATGGAATGGGGCTGACAAGGGTGAGTTTGGCTGAGTTTGGACTTGGGATTTGGGGGTATGGTCCTCCATTCAACCAGCTATCTCTACCAACAGTGTAGCCGAAGGTGGGGTGTCTACAATTAGATATGATGATCCCCACTTTTAGCGACTAACTCCCTCTCTCCACATGCATTACACATTCCATGATCCGTAGCATTATAAGGGATAGTTCATCCTTATAAATGTTGCGCAGCACGCCAACAACGCCGGTGAACCGAGATCTAATCTCCGGTCTCACCCACAAACGATAAACAGGAAGTAATAATAACTAGAAAATGAATCACACAAACCAACAATCCACATGACAGAGATTTACGTGGAAAAATCCCAACAAGGGTAAAAAACCACGGGTGGAAACTTCACTATGAAGAAAAACGAAGTTATAAGCAATACACTTACCTTCTCATATGCTCCCATGCACAGAGATGGCCCTTTTGCTAATCCTCTTGCCTTTTTCTCATCTTGGACGTATAGAAGCCCTAATCCCCATTTTTAATCCCGGTTTACACCCCTTTATATAGTAAACCCCGCAATTAGAACACTAAATAAGAAACCCGCGTTTTAACTCCGTGGCTGGTCGAGCACCCGGTCATAACTGGGTCGGGCACCCGGTCGTTGCAAAATATGTCTAGCGAGAAACATCCTGAAATAGACCAATTTCGGGCGCCCGGTCACTTTGACCGCCGGGCGCCCGACCATTCACAAAATGGTCCAGAGGCTAATGGGCAAAACAGCCTGAATTTCGGGCGCCCGGTCCACGAACTGTCCGGGCGCCTGACCATGCTCAGATGTGAGTATTCTCCACATGCCACGTGTAGTCTTCATACTCAACAATCTCCCACTTGGAGACACATCACCATATGATCCTTCGTCTTCTACATTAGGAGTGCTCCACCTCCCAGTCTTCAAGCCTGAAGACCAACTAAAGCTGAACAGAGCTTCAGCTTCTCCCGTGTGACCGCCTTGGTCAACATATCTGCAGGATTCTCACTTGTATGAATCTTCTCCAAAGCAATCGATCCATCTTCCAGTAACGAACGTATGAAGTGATATCTGATATCAATATGCTTGGTTCTCGAATGAAAGGCTGAATTCTTAGCCAAGTGTATTGCACTCTGACTGTCACTGTACAGCTTGCAATCTGCTTGCTTCTTCCCTAACTCTTCCATAAAACCTTGCATCCATACCATCTCATTGCAGGCTTCTGTAGCTGCAACATATTTTGCTTCCGTTGTACTGATGGATACTATCTTCTGTAACTGAGAGATCCAACTGACTGCAGCACTACTTAGGGTAAAGACATACCCTGTAGTGCTCCTTCTGCTGTCAATATCCCCTGCCAAATCTGAGTCGATGTAGCCTTATAGCTTGATTTTCGATCCTCTATAACATAGCCCTACATCGACAGTACCTACCAGGTATCTGAGGATCCACTTCACAGCTTCCCAATGTTCCTTCCCAGGGTTGTTCATGTACCTGCTAACAACTCCCACTGCTTGAGCAATATCTGGCCTCGTGCTAACCATAGCATATATGAGGCTCCCTATGGCTGACGCATAAGGGACTTTAGCCATGTAGTCCTGTTCCTCATGCGTCTTAGCTCCTTGCTCCTTAGAAAGCTTGAAGTGGTTGGCTAATGGAGTGTTAACCGGCTTAGCACCTCCCATGCTGAATCGATCAAGTACCTTGGCTGTGTACTCTACCTATGACAAAACTAACTTCTTGTTTTCCCTGTCACGCTTTATCCTCATGCCTAGGATTTGTTTTGCAGCTCCTAAATCCTTCATGGCAAACTCTCTAGACTGAGATCTGAGATGTCTTTCATGCTTGATTCGACCATAAGCATATCATCAACATACAGAAGAAGAATGATATACGACGTATCAAACTTCTTCAAGTAGCAACAGTGGTCTGCATGACATCTCCTGTGCCCGTTTTCCGACATGAAACTGTCGAACTTCTTGTTCCACTGCCTCGGGGCCTGCTTCAGACCATATAGACTCTTCTTCAGTCTACACACCTTGTTCTCCTTTCCTGGTGCCACGTATCCTGTCGGCTGATGCATATATATCTCTTCTTCAAGGTCTCCATGAAGAAAGGCTGTTTTAACATCTAGCTGCTCTAGATGTAAGTCCTTTGTAGCCACTATACTCAAGACCATGCGAATCGTAGACATCTTCACTACAGGTGAAAATATCTCTGTGAAATCGATACCTACTTTTTATTGGAACCCTTTCACAATCAGTCTAGCCTTGTATCGTTTCGAACCATCGTGCTCCTCCTTCAGTCTGTAAACCCACTTGTTATGAAGAGCTTTCTTGCCCTTGGGTAGAGTGACTACCTCCCACGTACGATTAGACTCGAGAGAGAGTCTATCTCATCTTCCATGGCTTGCTCCCACTTAACCCGCATATCTGACCGTAACGCCTCTTCAAAACACTCTGGCTCACCATTATCTGTCAGCAGTAGATAATGTAAGGAGGGTGAGTATCGGACCTTGGGTCTCCTCTCCCAAGTAGACCTCCTCACAACCGGTGTCTGCGGCTCTGCCTCATCATGCTCCTGTGCATGCTCATCTTGTGGCACTGTAACACTCGTGTCCGGTAACTCTTCCAACTCTACGAATTCCTTCTCATCGGCCTTGTTTTACTTTTGTTGCACACTGTCCTTATGCATCACTTTTTCATTGAAGACTACGTCCTTGCTTCTGATGATTTTTTGATTCTCAATATCCCAAAACTACCGGTAGCCAAAATCATTCTGCTCGTAGCCAATAAACGTGCACCTTCTGGACTTCGCATCCATCTTGTTTCTGTGCTCTGCATCAATGTGAACATAAGAAGTGCAACCAAACACTCTGAGATGTGCAAGGTTCACCTCTTTTCCAGTCCACGTTTCTTCTGGTAGCCTACCATCCAATGGTGCTGAGGGACTTCTATTTATGAGATATACGGCAGTATTCACAGCATCTGCCCAAAAGGTCTTGAGCAACCCTGCATGTAACCTCATGCTCCTAGCGCGCTCAAGGATGGTCCTGTTAATGCGCTCAGCCACACCGTTCTACTGCGGTGTCCCTAGAATCATTTTCTGATGTTTGATTCCATTTGCTGCACAATACTCCTCAAATCTCTTGTCACAGTATTCTCCCCTATTATCCGATCTGAAATACTTCACAGTTTTACCAGTCTCATTTTCTACCATAATTTTCCACTTCTTAAATACATTAAATGCATCTGATTTGTGTTTTAAGAAGTAGACCCACAATTTTCTACTAGCATCATCAATAAAAGAAACAAAGTAACATGAGCCACCAAAAGATGATACCTGTGCCGGTCCCCACACATCAGTGTGTACAAGCTCCAATAGATGCGTCTTTGGGGTGCGTCTAGTCTTTTTGAAGCTAACTTTCTTCTGCTTGCCATACACGCAGTCCTTGCAGAATTTCAGATCGATTGCCTTCAACCCTGGTAGCTTCCCATTTGATAATAGCACTTTCATCCCCTTCTCACTCATATGTCCCAACCTCTGATGCCATAACTGCCCGTTCACTCCAGTTGATGCAACTGTGAGTGAACTATACGATCCGGAAGTCACATACAAGGTACCTTCCTTCTTGCCTCGAGAGATTACCAAGGCACCCTTTGTGACCTTCCATGCATCGCTCGTGTATGTCGTCACATATCCGGTATCGGCCAACTGCCCCACTGAGATCAAATTCCATCTCAAACTCGGTACATGTCTGACATCCTTCAGCTTCAAGACCGTTCTGTCTTTCTGATTTAAATGAACGTCTCCCTTGCCAACAATACTGCATGGCTCATCATCACCCAGGTAGACTCTTCCAAAGTTACCTGACACATAATCACGAAGAACTTCTTTTGATGAAATAGCATGAAACGAAGCACCTGAGTCTATAACTCAAGACTTATTACACGCATCAAGAGACAAGATCAACACCTTTGTGTCACTCTCCTCAGATAGATTTACTGAATCCTTCCCACCTTGAGAGCTTCCTTCTTGTTTCTTAAGTGCCCTACTGTTGGGGTCCTAAAAGTCAGTACCCTCTAAAACAAATCAACTGGGCACGTGCTTCGAGGAAATCCCACAAACTACCATCCCACGCACCCAAATACCCAAATTTACAAAAGATCTAGTACTTAGCCATTTTCACCGGTGGGCCCCATAAATCACCGTGATCAAAACCCTCCAAAACCAAGCAGACACCTTCTTTATGAATTATGATAAGCAGTGTACGACGATTCACCAATAAGCTTGCCCCACAAGCCCTTCGTTTCGCAAAACCCAATTTTGCAAAACACGAGTACGTCAAGCGCACCCATTTATTCAGCCCAACGCACCCTTAAATTCATGAAAATATAAAAAACATTTCGGGATGTATTTCAGCTCTGACGCACCTGAAAAATAGCTTGACGCATCCGAAAAATACCTTCGACGCGTCCATAAATTCAGAAAATACGAAACTACAATTTCAGGGTGCATTGGACCTTGACGTATCCAAAAATCGTCCAGCGCGTCCATAAATAGCTCGACGCACCCATAAAATCACCAAGAACCAGCATAGCATTTTTTGGATGCATTGGACTCCAACGCACCCAAAAAATAGCTTGACGCACCCACAAAATCAGCATTTTTCAAAATATCATTTTGGGGTGCGTCAAAGCTCCCACGCTCCCATTTGGGGGTGCATCAAAGACTTTATGGGATGCGTCATACATGGCAGCCCCTCATTGGTCCCTGTCCGGTAGTTTTGGGTATAAATACCCCTCCTACTGTTCATTAACGGATTAAGAGAGAGCGAGAGCCATTATCCCCTGGGTATTTGGGATTTATTGTCGGAAACCCTCGCCGAAATCCTTTTCCGACCGCCGGAAAACTTTTTTGGTCACCGGAATCCCTTTCCGATCATTCACCAGAAGATTACTTCGACTAATACCACCGCAGGTCTGGATTATAAAAATCATAAGTATGGCCGCGCACCTGAAAATAGCTCGACGCACTCGAAAATTCAACACAATTCGGACTTGTATTTCCATGGTGCATTGGACTCCCACGCACCCGAAAATAGCTTGACGCACCCGAAAATTCAACACAATTCGTACTTGTATTTTCAGGGTGCATTGGACTTCAACGCACCCGAAAATTGTCCCACGCATCCGTAAAATCAACAAAAATCGACCCTTTAATTTAAGGGTGCGTTAATGTCCCACGCACCCATGAATTAGGTCCCACGCATCTAAAAAATCAGCCAATTACAGAACATGTTTACGGGTGTACCAGGCTCAATTTTAAGTGTTTTCGAGTTTCGTTTGAGCCTATTTTGGGTATTTCGAGCGTTCTGGACGCAATGGAATGGTCAAAAGGATGTTCCAGGATCTCTAAATGAGCAGAATTACACATCTTCAAGGTTCGACCCGATTCGACGCGATGAATGAAATGACTTTTCGGAAAAGAGCCGCCAGCATCCAGAACTATGCAAATATTTCATCATTTATATCTACTGTAAAGCTGTGATCCGATTTGGGTCAAAAGCTAGATAGACAGGACTATGGTTATCACGATAAACCATATCAAACAGTTTCGATTCTCTACAAAGCAATTGTTATGGACTGCCACAACACAACAGTCGATGCCCTACCCATTCAAACGGTATCTGTCTGTTGGATTGCTCAGGTACACACAACTGTGGACCGGTCTTCCCGAGGTCGCCTGTCCACACATGACAGCTGCAGACCCAGAGTCGTACCCTCTCAGTAAAAAACCCTGACAGTCTCTGCCCAGATCTCTGGCCAAAATATGGGACATAGACATCTGACTAACATAAAGATGGTTCAGTCCATAACAAAACAAATACAGGTCTCTACGACCATAAACTCTAAGACCATAGTCCCTGCTGACTAGTCTTCTGCCTTTTAATCAAGGGTCATCGATCATTCGATGTAATTAAGGGCTTGTGCCAGATCACGGCCTGGAATGTATAAGATCTCAGGATCTCTGGAATAAAATTTGCCTTGTGATATCTCTTCTTGTGTATCTTTTGTGAATGCTTGTGATTGTCAATGAATGTTTCCATTACTCGGAACCCTAGAGCAACAAAACCCACATCTCAGAAAATGTCCATATAGCATTTTCTAGTCCTAACAAATTGGCGACTCTGCTGGGGATCGAACCATACCAGGATCTCTGGTTGGCTCTGAGTATAAATACACTCTAAGATTAATCATTTGCAAACACGAACGTGTACGTAAGACATTTATCGCAAGGCACAATGTTTCGGCGCCCTTGGGCGCCAAACTGGCGACTCTCAACGGGAACGTTCTTCCCTTCATCTTTAAGGCAATAGACAGTAAATCAAAGGTTTTCAAACCCACGAACTTCCACAACTACATGTATTTTTCTCCTTCTTGTTTATTTTTGTTAGTTTATGCACCGCGATCGATGGGTTCATGCTCTCGGCCGCTTTATGAACTGTTCTAATGATTTTCTGACACCGCAGAATTAGCAAGATACTAACAAAGATAGGAGAGATGGCACAGCTCCTGCGTCTTCCTCACCGCAGGGGGATTTAGCTTCCCCCCACTTCACTGCAACCGTGACATTCGTTCTTGAATCAGACTGGCAGCTGGTTCGCAAGTGCAAGCAAAAGAAAGGATTAAAGAAAGCAGTGACAAGGACCTCATGCAAAAAGAAGAATGTCGTTGAGCCACACCATGTGATCAAGAAACAGTAGCAGTATATTCAAACTAACGAAGTCAATAAAACCAGTAGGAACACGACAAGAAAGAGAGCTCAAAGTTTCATCTTTATAGCCGATGAATTCCTAGCGCTGTCAAGGATAACCCATCTAGTCGAGAAGAGAACTAAGATTACAACTCGCAAGGCAGATAACGAAATAACAGGGGTATCCATCACAGAGGTCGTTATGGTAGAGCAGAAACCACAACTAGCAAAGTCGCAATGGTCCAGGTTGTCGAGGAAGAAGAGCCAAGTGACCAGAAAGACGAATCACCAACTATCCAAGAACAGATTGATAAGTTGGCTCAAGCTCAAGAAGACATGACGAGGGAAATGAGAGAAATCAAGGAGATTCTAGCAGCACTAGTTGCGCAAGGGGCAGTTCAAAGCGCCGTTGTGCTCGTTAAACAATCGATGGAGGAATCACAAAGGGTAGCTCAGACACCTATGGTTGTAGAGCCACGGGTTTGGCCCAAAAATGTCTCATTCGAGCATACTGCTACACTGCCATCGCAGATGACGACAAAAATGTTATCTCAAAAAGTCAAAGGGAAAAGATTAAGACGTGAAATGAGAGAAATGACCGACGTTGACGAGAGAAAGAACCTTAAGGATCAAAAGCAACCAGGGTTAGGATGCAAGATAGAAATCAAGATATCAAAAGCTCAGGACAAGGGTAAGGGATTCAAGGACCCGCGACAGGCAACGATTGTTGAAAGAAATGGGGCAAACAGATCACACACGTTTGATGCGGATGGCTTGGTCCCAATTATGGAACAGTTAATCAAAGAAGGAGAGTTGCAATTACCAGAGCCCATCCAGCCAAATGAAATGGGATGCGTAGGAGACCCTAACTATTGTAAGTATCACCGAATTGTGGGACAGAGAACTGAAAACTGTTTCACCCTAAAAGGAAAGATTCAAAGGATGATAAACCAAGGCATTATCGACTTGAGTCGAAGAACTTAGGAAGAATCCACCCGAAATGGCTTCATCAGACACAACTCAAGAAAACACTTACCCTGGGACTTCGTCTCCCGAACTCGAAAAATCATGAACGCTTACAAACAGTTACAGAAAGCTAGAAGGGAGGCAGGGGTGTACACGTGTTCATGCATACACCTATTTTATTCATGCACTACATTTTTTATACATTTATGCATCCACTAACGTTGTACCATTGCATGTATAAAATATGAAATATTAGTGTAGCTTTCCTTGACAACAGGTACCATAATCAGAAGGGAAATGAAAAGACAAACTCTGAAGGATTTTTATAAGTGCCACAATTGCCATAGCCTCCAGGATACAAGGATAAAATGAACCATACAGTCTCCGGGTTACGAGGATAAACTGAATCAATACAATTCTAAAAATACCCCAGGCTTCGGGTATAAACCAGCCAATACAATTCAAAAGTACCCCTAGGCTTCGGGTATAAACCAGCCAATACAATTCTAAAATACCCCAGGCTTCGAGTATAAACCTGCCAATACAATTCTAAAATACCCCAAGCTTCGGGTATAAACCAGCCAATACAATTCTAAGATACCCCAGGCTATGGGTCTAAACTGAACCAATACAGTTCTAAATCCAAGACTGAAGATCATAATCATCGATCACAATCATATCTTCAGAATTTTGAATCGGTTTTGTTGGACTAGAGAAGCTTATTATATAGAAGACCTACATAAGATACAACACTTTCATATCATTACTTCATCAAGGGTTTTCTTACTATCATTATGGCTTGCTTCTACTCTATATAGGGCAACTTAGAGTTAATGATCTCTTATATGTATATAGCTTCATATGAAGATGGTTAGGGTATTCTACTGTATATCATTTTGCGTCAAAACATCTTCGGCTCTCTCTTATGAATGATTTCACAACGAGAGGATGCGATTGAAGATTATGATCAACCGACCTTCAATACGGATTCCTAAAGTAGAGAAGTGTTCATCAAAGTATCTTTATAAATTCAAATCTTAGTATATGATGCTATTCCCTTGTATGCTTGGTATATGGTTTCATACAAAGATGGTTCAGGCATTTTATTATATCTTATTTCACATCAGAATATCTTCGGCTTTCTCCTATGAATTGTTTTACAATAAGAGCATACAATTGAAGATTATGATTAGCTGAAATTCAATATGGATTCCTAGAGCAAGGAGATTTCTTCATCAAGTCTTGATATAATCTCCATGTCGTAAGTATAGACTGAATCTTATATCGTCAAGTTATGTCAGACTTGAAGATACATGCCTAGATTCTTGAAGATAAGCATGAAACACAACAAGCTTATATATTCACCAAAGCAACAACACGCAAACAAAGACCAGGAAAGTCAAAAGGGAAGTAATCTTGCCAAATATTTATTCTCTTTCAATCCATTTATTACATCTCTTGATTCATTTAACACTTTGTTTGTGACTAACATAACAAAAGTCATACAAATATCATACATATTGTTACAACAGCCCATTACTTGAAAGTACAAAAAGATGAACATGTATACAGCAATGGAATCATAACATACCCTAAGAATTTAAGTTTTTCAAACATTGTTCTAATAATTTGATTGCAGATTCTTGAGCCACCTTCTGCGCTGCTTCTGCCTCAGCCAAGACCTGAGCAGGGTCAAGGATGTTCTGAAAAAACTACCTCAGTTCCGCAACTTCAGCTCGTGTAGCACTTGCACTTTGCCTCTTGCTGCTCAACAGATGACTGCAGACGAGTTTCTTGATTACTGAATTTTGTAAGGTTGAGACGGACAACTGAACATTCCATCTGAAGCCGCTCCATCTCACTATCTATCTCTGTAAGACACTATACTATAAAAGGAATTGGCACAACGTATGTCAAAGGGCTCAATTCTTGAAAGAGACTGCTGTTGTTGGAAACTTTTGGGATATCTGATATATTGTCTCGTGTAAGGATTTCAAATCAAAAGAGATGATACGGTCAGCTTAACAGTGGACCAAAGGATCTTTATCTTATCAGACTTAGACTTGGCCTGCTTCTCCTAGTACACTTGCTTCGTACTTTTACCAGCTGTCCTCGGGCGATCGCGTTTAGCAGATTGGACAGGAACATATGGACTCACCTCGCCCTCTTCGGACCCTATAATCTCATCGG
The DNA here is from genome assembly GCA_003013855.2 of Liriodendron chinense. Classification (NCBI taxonomy): domain Eukaryota; kingdom Viridiplantae; phylum Streptophyta; class Magnoliopsida; order Magnoliales; family Magnoliaceae; genus Liriodendron; species Liriodendron chinense. Next base: position 673,892 of record ML058429.1, read on the forward strand.
TACGGAAGCCAACCATTGGAGCATACCAAGCAGTCTCATTCTTCTTGTACATCTTTATCCGGAGGAGGTGCGACCCAGTTACGCTTGGACTGGAGTCAATGGCAAACCAGATGGACCAGCCTTCAATGAACCAAGCTTTCGAAGGACCACCAATCATTATAGTCTAAAAAGCACGCGGGAGGATTCAAATCTAGCTCAAAATGAAGGGAAACACACACAGGTATGCTTAACTTCTATTCAAATTGATCACTAGGACTACGGGAAGGGCCATATTAAGCTCAACACAACTCAAGATTTTCAGGCGTACGGGACCCGACTTCTTCCTGAAGCAACATCCATACCTTGAAAGTCTGACAAGGGGGTGTAAGACCCTGTGTATAAAATAATAATCCCCACTACCATAAGGAAGGGTTTGCTGAGCCAAAATGCAAGTCCACAAGGATTAGGTCTCTTGCTCATTGCGAAGATTGGGCCTGTAGTCCCTACCGTCCATGAGATTTGGTCACTGGGCCAGCAATCGATGCTTTCATGACACTACTAGTTGCGCCCAGTAAAGAAACGGTTTGGTTTTCGCCGCAAGCACACCTGGGCCAGGGCCAACGACTTGATTTGTGGGCCATTGTGTCCCACTGATTGAAAACCCACCAAAGGAGATGGGCTTCGTGAGTGATTATGTGCGGGGCTAGTCACGGGAGAAAGACCCACAACGTGGTCATGGCCAATAAGGCTAGCTAGGCCTTTACGTGCTGCAACAAACTGTGTGGACGTCTGCATGATATTACGAACGTTTCTCCTGTGGGCTCCACTATTGACACTCCTCTAAAATATAGCCTCGATCGGATCGTCCAAATCATCTAATAAATTACCTATTTCTAATTGTGGTCATACAGAATGAACGGTTCGAATCATCCATGTATGCCACGTTGGGGCTTAGCTAAACGTCTGGAGTGTGGTGATAGTTTAACAACATTTTGAAATTGAAGGTGCCATGGAATATCCACTTAGTTACACACAACTCTAGTTTTCCAAATCTGTCACAGTGAAGATGAAACTTTGCCATACCCATAAAAAAAAATGGTGGCCATCAAGTGGATGGCTAGACATATTATGGTCAACAACAGACATTTAATGGGTGAGATCAATCCAATAAGACTGTCGAAAGGCATGAATTTCGAGGTATAATATCCATCAATAATAGGACTCCTAGGTTTGGATGGTCTGAATTGCAGTAGATGTTCCATCAGTACGGTGATACGAGTATCAAGTCTATCATATTTGAAAGTTATTAAGCTTACGGAAACGAAGGCCTCATTTCCTGTAATGACATCATACGTGGAAATGTGGCAAGCATGGGAGGCATCCGAGCCATTGATCAAGTGGCCTGGATTAGTCCACTTCCTAAAGGAAGCAACATAAATAGAAGATGCAAAATAAATACAAGGAGAACATGAGTATTGGACGCACATGATGGACGGATTGGATGCCATGCACAAATCAGAATAGGTCCTGCGCTCCAATTAACAAATAGTGAGCTACACATGCATGGCCATAATCAACATTTCCTTTTCTTTTCTTTCTGCATAGGATTCCCTACATTTACAGGCGATGGTTCTGTGATCCACACTATCAACTTGGTGGGCTCCACTATGGATGAAGGATGACTCACACATCCCTGGGATATCCTATCCACGGTCAACAAATAGATGTTGAAAATGAAATAAATGGATGTTCGCAATAAATAGAAATGGGTCAAAGATTGGATGGTTAGGATCTTCCGATTTAGAGATTTATCAAGCAATCTTCCCAAAGTATTAAAAAACAGGGGGTACGCTGCATACACCTACGAAATCTAAATTTTCATCCAAGCCTATGCCAGTGGTTAAGAGGGTGCGTCACTTGCAAAATCCAAACTCAGCTTCTGATAGGTGCGTCACTTGCAAAATCCATATTTCGGTTTCTTATGGGTGTGTTTATCAGGTGGGTGCGTCACCTACAAAATCCATACTTCAGTTTTTGGTGGGTGCAGTTTATCAGGGTGTGTCACCTACAAAACCCATACGTCAGTTTATAAGGTGGGTGCGTCATGACCTCGCAAAAGCCAGAATTTATCAAGTAATAAGGGGGTGCGTTGGATGAGGACGCATCCACAAAATCTAGATAAAAAAGAAAATCACCTAAGAAAATAGGCGAGCTAGCATCCTCCCTTCTGATCAACGGACATTAGGAATTTGGTTATTGAACTTGGACCATTGGATTTTGCCATCTTAAACGTCCAATTTATGGTTGCTAATCAGAAAGGATCATCTATTCAGATTGATTTTTCATTCATCTGACTGCCATGCCCCAACGAGCTGGACGGTTAGCAAGATGCAAATGCGCCACGTATACAATCGGTTTTGTGCATAACTACGGGAAGATCATGATCTTCCAACGTACACCTAGCATTTAAAACATAGAAATGGCGGTGTACAAGCGGCCCACCTACCTATAGTAATAACATGGGGCAGCCGTAGAAATAGCTGAATCCTCATGTGCTTTACCTTCTGCCCTACACGTTGCAAGGACATGGTTGATTGGCATTGTCCACATGAGGTCCCTATAATGATGGCTCACCTTTCAAAAGCACATATGACGTCAGAGAATTAGTCATCACTTTGACTGAACTTTCAATGATTGCAATACCAAGATGCTTTCAACCATCGGATTTTGACTTGGGACTCAAACGCCTAAGGATTGTCCGTTCTGGGTTCTTTTGTTTAAACATTTGCTATTCATAGTAGGATTGAATATATGGACTGATAATCATGGGTTTTACAAGCTTTAGCATGCTTGCAGCCAACCATTGTATGTGCTGTTACATTTACATTAGGTGGGCTCGCTTGCGCAGATCAGAGGATGGGTTGAAGATGACTTGATTACTCTTTTCTGACAATGGTTTCATAAGCTGTGGCCTGCACATTGAGTTGAATTGCATGTTCTTGTGCCAAGGGACATAACACGGTTGGACCCTCCTGATGGATGGCTTGAATCTCGCACATGTGCAACACTCACCACATGTTTTGTAGTGGGTAGCAGGGTGTGGAATTAGTGCCTCTTGTGTTTGGACAAGTTCAAGGGTGCAGTGAGAACAGGAGCCATTCAATACTTTGGCAGAGTGCAACGATTCATATGCCTAATGCATGTAAATAAATAAGTAATAATAAATATAAAAAGAAGAAGAAGAAGAAGAAAGCCAGTGTACACGGGGCGTGTATGTACCTCAATCCAAATTGAGACCTTGCCGTAAATGGAAGTATGACCACCAAATCAGGTCGATGGGATGGTCATTACCTCTTATTAATGAAACCGTGTTTGATTGAACTGTGGACCTTAATTATTTACCATTTTAACCATGCATTTGATGGGTGCCACATTGAACTGTTGGGACCATCCATTTAATGTAAATTTTGGGTCATGAGCCATTTACAGTCTGGCCCATGATTTGAATTAAGGTGAATGTCTGCCATGCTTATAGGAGCCCTTTGCACATGATTGTGTGGTTATGTGCTAGAGAGAATTGTCTAACGGGTCCGTCTTTTCTCTTCTTTTCATGAACAAAGCATATCATTTGCATGTAACTAACATTCCCCGCCATGCATAGGGACTGCTTCTCATCATTTTCTAACACCACGCAAACGGTAACGAGTGTCATGCCCTGATCTAACTGGGCCATGGAAATCAAATTTAGTGATGACTCGCATCCTCATAGAATTTTCACGGTTATGATTCTACTGAACCATTTTTCCTTTACCCACTACCCATAATAATTAAAAAAAAAAAAGTCGAGAAGGCACGGCCGAACCCGTCTAGTCCTTAAGATCTGACCTTTTACAATAGGGACCCGAAAATTCGATGCGCCGCAATGGACAACCTCGCGTCCATCCCAATGCATCGGAGGGGCATCTGTTGGGGTCCCAAAAGTCAGTACCCTCTAAAACAAATCAACATGGGCACGTGCTTCGAGGAAATCCCACAAAATACTATCCCACTCACCCAAATACCCAGATTTACAAAAGATCCAGTCCTTAGCCATTTTCACTGGTGGGCCTCACAAATCACCGTGATCAAACCCTCCAAAACCAAGCAGACACCTTCTTTATGAATTATGATAAGCAGTGCATGACGATTCACCAATAAGCGGGCCCTACAAGCCATTCTTTTCGCAAAACTCAATTTTGCAAAACACGAGTACATCAAGCGCACCCATTTATTTAGCCCAACGCACCCTTAAATTCATGAAAATATAAAAAGCATTTCGGGATGTATTTCAGCTCTAACACATCCCGAAAAATAGCTTGACGCATCTGAAAAATACCTTCGACGCGTCCATAAATTCAGAAAATATGAAACTACAATTTCAGGGTGCATTGGACCTTGACGCATCCAAAAATTGTCCAGCGCGTCCATAAAATAGCTCGACACACCCATAAAATCACCAAGAACCAGCATAGCATTTTTTGGATGCATTGGACTTCAACGCACCTAAAAAATAGCTCGACGCACCCATAAAATCAGCACTTTTCAAAATATCATTTTGGGGTGCGTCGGAGCTCCCACGCTCCCATTTGGGGGTGCATCAAAGACTTTATGGGATGTGTCATACGTGGCAGCCCCTCATTGGTCCCTGTCCGGTAGTTTCGGGTATAAATACCCCTCCCACTGTTCATTAATGGATTAAGAGAGAGAGAGAGAGAGAGAGAGAGAAAGAGAGAGAGAGAGAGAGAGAGAGAGAGAGAGCCATTATCCCCTGAGTATTTGGGATTTATCGTCTGAAACCCTCACCGGAATCCTTTTCCGACCGCCGAAAAACTTTTCCGGTCACCGGAATCCCTTTCCGATCATTCACCGGAAGATTACTTCGACCAATACCATCGCAGGTCCGGATTATAAAAATCATAAGTGTGGCCACGCACCTGAAAATAACTCGACGCACCCGAAAATTCAACACAATTCGGACTTGTATTTCCAGGGTGCATTGGACTCCCACGCACCTGAAAATAGCTTGACGCACCTGAAAATTCAACACAATTCGTACTTGTATTTTCAGGGTGCATTGGACTTCAACGCACCCGAAAATTATCCCACGCATCCGTAAAATCAACAAAAATCGACCGTTTAATATAAGGGTGCGTTGATGTCCTACGCACCCATAAATTAGGTCCCATGCACCTAAAAAATCAGCCAATTACAGAACATGTTTACGGGTGTACCGGGCTCAATTTTAAGTGTTTTCGAGTTCCGTTTGAGCATATTTTGGGTATTTCGAGCGTTTCGGACGCAATGGAATAGTCAAATGGATGTTCCGGGATCTCTAAACGAGCAGAATTGCACATTTTCGAGGTTCGACCCGATTCGACGCGATGAATGAAATGACTTCTCGAAAAGAGCCGCCAGCATCCAGAACTATGCAAATATTTCATCATTTATATCTATTGTAAAGCTGTGATCCGATTTGGGTCAAAAGCTAGATAGACGGGACTATGGTTATCACGATAAACCATATCAAACAGTTTTGATTCTCTACAAAGCAATTGTTACTGGACTGCCACAACACAACAGTCGATGCCCTACCCATTCCAACAGTATCTGTCGGTTGGGCTGCTCAGGTACACACAACTGCGAACCGGTCTTCCCGAGGTCGCCTGTCCACACATGACAGCTGCAGACCCAGAGTCGTATCCCTCTCAGTAAAAAACCCTGACAGTCTCTGCTCGGATCTCCGGCCAAAACATGGGACATAGATATCTGACTAACACAAAGATGGTTCGGCTCATAACAAAACAAATACAGGTCTCTACGACCACAAACTCTAAGACCATAGTCCCTGCTGACTAGTCTTCTGCCTTTTAATCAAGGGTCATCGATCATTCGATGTAATTAAGGGCTTGTGCCAGATCACGGCATGGAATGTACAAGATCTCAAGATCTTTCGAATAAAATTTGCCTTGCGATATCTCTTCTTGTGTATCTTTTGTGAATACTTGTGATTGTCAATGAATGTTTCGATTACTCGGAACCCCAGAGCAACAAAACTCACATTTCAGAAAATGTCCATATAGCATTTTCTAGTCCTAACACCTACAATCACGCTTCATGTGACCCTTTTTCCCGCAATGCCAACACCCGTCCTTGTCTTTCAGTCCTTTGGACTTATTCTTCGACTTAGAATGCCCGTGTGTAATGCCTCGTTTGTTTGAAGATCTTCCTCTTCCTTCAACGTTTAGAGCATTTCCTAAATCCCCTAAAGTTCCTGATGTTTTCCTTCTAGATTATTCGCTTAGAATTAGACCGGCCACATCATCGAATTTCAACTTCGTAGATCCTGAAGTATTGCTCACGGCAATCACCAAACCATCCCAACTGTCTAGCAAACTGGACAAGATCAATAGTGCCCTGACCTCATCATCAAAAGTGATGCCAACGGATTGCAATTGGATTGTGACTGAATTGAACTCGTTTAGATGTTCAGCCACACCCCCACCATCTGACATCTTCATGTTGAATAGCCGTTTCATAAGATGAACCTTATTGGATGCCGAGGGTTGCTCAAACATCGTAGCCAAAGCTTGCATTAATTCGTTTGTGGTCTTTACTTTGAATCATGTTGAAGGCGACGCTCTTAGACAAAGAGAGTTGGATCGTTCCTAAAGCCTTCCGATCCATTAAAGCCCATTCATCATCTGTCATCTTCTCTGGTTTCTTCTCTTTTCCTTCTAGAGGAATGTAGAGGTCCTTCTAATACAGATAATCCTCCATCTGCATCTTCCAGAAGGCAAAGTTTGAACCATCAAACTTCTCAATTCTAGTTTTTGCATCTTCTGCCATCGCTTCCACTTGAACTAAACCAATAGCTCTGATACCAATTGTTGCGCAGCACGCCTACAACGCCGATGAACCAAGATCTAATCTCCGGTCTCACCCACAAACGATAAACAGGAAGTAATAATAACTAGAAAAGGAATCACACAAACCAACAATCCATAAGACAGAGATTTACGTGGAAAAACCCCAACAAGGCTAAAAAACCACGGGTGCAAACTTCACTATGAAGAAAAACGAAGTTACAAGCAATACACTTACCTTCTCCTATGCTCCCATGCACAGAGATGACCCTTTTGCTAATCCTCTCGCCTTTTTCTCACCTTGGACGTATAGAAAGCCCTAATCCTCATGTCTAATCCCGGTTTACACCCCTTTATATAGTAAACCCTGCAATTAGAACACTAAATAAGAAATCCGCTTTTTAACTCCGCGGCTGGTCGAGGCGCCTCGGTCATAACTGGGTCGGGCGCCCGGCCGTTGCAAAATATGTCCAGCGAGAAACATCCTGAAATAGACCAATTTCGGGCGCCCGGTCACTTTGACCGCCGGGCACCCGACCATTCACAAAATGGTCTAGAGGCTAATGGGAAAAACAACCTGAATTTCGGGCGCCCAACCATGCTCAGTGTGAGTATTCTCCACATGCCACGTGTAGTCTCCACACTCAACAATAAATGAAAGGAATTCACCACCTACAACTGGTTGTAACCTCCTGTTGCAGTTCAATTAAACAAGAGACCATATGTGTCCATGAACGATTTTTATTCAGTTAAATTTTGTGATTAGGATAGTGTTGAGTATGCCAGAGTCGTATTTAACTTGAATTGATTGAACGCTTGCAACCGCATGTGTCAAATCACCCATAGGATCAGACCTATGAAGGTTGATTTAACTGTCCGGCCACCAATGTGCAATGATCAAAGGATTTAAAAGAAATGAGACTTTTTGGCCTTGAGCTACGAAGTTTTCTTTCAACAGTGATCAGTGGGCTTCAGGTTTCTTAGTAATGTAGTAATGGATTAAATAAATTAAAAATAAAGACCGATAGCCAATTTTATTAATTATAATGATGATCAGTACAATCAGCGAAAACATAAAATAAATATAAAAAATAAAAGATAAATACCTGTGATTACCTATGTGGACAAATAATCGAGGTAGATGGTTAAGATTTGACTAGTGTAATCTCCCTAGTATGGACTAGGTTGATCAGGATCCAATGACAATAAGTCGTTGATATTTACACTACTCCTAAGTATATTGCAGTGATGGCTATAGGACAATAGCGATTTAAGCTAAGCTAAACTAAACTCTGGATTTTTTGCAGTGAGGCTGGAGAAAAGCAGAAGAAGTAAAGCTAAAACTGTGATAAGACAACATTACACTAAGAGAGGTTATGTATGATGGCTCAGTTAGTGCATTGAGCTCTCTGTCATGTGCTCCTTATATAGATTAGGAGGTAGTAGCTATATTAAGTTTCCTTGCAGGCATGTGATCCTTTAAGATTATGGGATCAGATCATATCCTAGTTGGACTTGGATTCCTCATCGCATCCTTCAATTTTCTTCTAATTTGAGAAGAATCTACTTCTCAAGCCTTGTAGTCACCGTGAAAGCACTGATCATCTCTAAAAAGTTTTCCATTTTTAGCACGATTCTTTGAAACAACCTTAATTACCGAGTGTATTCAGATTGTGATGGTTTTTCTATCTCAGTGGGTCTTTATAAGCATGTTGAGCATGCTACTCAACCACATGTGTCGCTCATGTGAGGGTTGTGTGTCCTTCGTCGTAGTGTCTCATTTGTAGACATGCATTCACCGAAGGATATGAGGTGAAAGATATCCTCAAAAGTTGTGAGTAGAATTTTGTTAGCGATTTGTACGTAAGGTCTACATGTGGCGGCATCTCATTGGCCCACGTGGACATGATAGAACAGGTGTAAACACCTCCAACCCATTTTTTACAAGCATTTTTTTGGCAACTGGTTGAATATTTTTATACCTCATTAACTTTATTCGTACTTTTAAATTTCTAAATGTTAGATATTTTCTAATGTAGGAGGGTCGCCGACACATTTATGGTAAAGATGGACCAGCGGAAGGATCAGAAGGAGCCTAAGAGAAGACAATTTTTAGCATCATCGATCGATCGATCGACCATGCAGGAAATAGTCCAGAGAGTTCACTGGACAAAATATACATCTATCGATCAATCGACGGGTCTGGTCGATCAATCGATAAGATCGCCAAAAATCAAGTTTTGCCTCTAGACCTCTCTGAACTGTTTTGGAGGGTTTTGATAGATTGATCGATCGTCCGATCGATCGACAATCCACTCAATTTACACAATCTTGCACCGTTTTTTCTATTTTATTTCCTTCTTCATTAGGACTTTTTAATTACGCATTAGGGTTTGTTTGGAGTATTTAAATATTTGTTAAACTTATTTTGAGAGGAGCTTTTTATATTATTAATAAAAAAAAATTGTAGTTTTGTCATTCTTCTTCTCATGGATTCGAGAGCTTCGCTCATGCATTCAAGAAGTCCAGTTGAGGAGTCTTGGAAGCTCCGTGGATTCAGAGTAGTTATCTGGTGAGGGAGACTGATGATTGACCTTACCACATTCATCCCTACATCAAGTGGTATCAAAGCAAGGCTTACCCCTCAGGCCAATGGCAATTAACAAGGGCTTGGAAGGCAACCCCATAGACGATCATCTAGGAGATCAACCTCTATCAACGACAACTTTTAGAGAGTTTAGGCTGGAGAGTTTACAAGCTATGCAATGGCTACAAGCTGCACTCGACCACCTCACAAAAGAAATCATACCACCCCGAGCCCAAGATGAAATTTAGCCTCCTGTTTTCTCTGTATAGAACAATCTGTTTGTTTGTATAGAGCTTCCGACGACAAATCTCATGGCTACTCAAACTGATTCGGGTTCTAATGAGAGGAAGTTTCCGGCGGTGTTGCCCAACATCTTGTGTATGAAGGTGATCAAATGGATCGTGTTGAGAGAGACTATCGAGGTAAGGTTGAACTTTCCAGGTTTAACGGATTATTACGTATAGAGGAGTTCCTCAATTGGCTAGTCGAAGTAGAGTGGTACTTTGATTACATGGATGTACTAGAAGAAAAGAAAGTAAAGTTGGTTGCTTATAAGTTGAAATTCGATGTGTCGCTGTGGTGGGAACAACTCTAAATTTCCTACGCTCGGCAGAACAAGGCGCACATCTGATCATGGCTTCGGATGAGACATCTTCTGAGGGCTCAACTTGCTCTCTAGTGACTATGAGAAAATTCTATTCGAGTAATACTAAAACTGTTGACAGGGAAATCGATCCGTAGCTGAATATATGGAAGAGTTCTAGCGATTGGTGTGGTGTGTGTTTTAACTGTTTTGTTATTTTTTGAAATTTTAGCTTTTGCAACGTTAGCCAGAATGGTCGAATTTTCGAAAAAACATCTTTTTGCATTCATCCCGTTATATATTTTGAATTTCTTCAAGTATGAATCTCCTTATTTTCAGTTCATTTTGGTTCTAACTTCAGTTAAAAAAATTATGGTGGTTCAATTCTTTATATATCAAGTATGCCAATGTGACAAGACAACAGTCGAGGGTGTCCTAGAGGTTGATTGTCTAGTATTCCTGTTGCACTACGTATAGCATCTGAAGGAGGGCAAAATCAACTTCAAAAGGAGTGATTTGATCATGCCTCGATTCAATAAGTTTTATCTTTCCTTTACGCGAATTCCATACTTTTATTTATTTTCTTTTAATATTTATAATTTATTATTTTTGAATTTTTAAAATTATAGATTTACAAATTCAATTTTTTTACATTCTTGAAGTTTATTTTCTGATCTATAATCTGTAAGTATGACTAACATTATAGTGAACCTGACCACTAAACTATCTAAAATCGAACCATTCTCTAGATGACATTTTAAAAGGACGGAAACATAAACTCACATTTTCTTTAAATACGCTAAAAGTATCATTGTATTATAAAATACTTTTCAATATGATGTCGACACAAAATATGATATGGGGAATGACCTAAACCACGTGAGAAACGGGATGCTCATAGCCCAAATCTACACGTGATAATGTACAGGAGAAGTAGGACGCTCTAACCTATTCTCAGTTCCGTACACCTATATGGAGCCTGGTGAATGCATGACTTTAGTTTCACATTTATTTAAGTAATTTCACATCCAACCATATTGAAAGAACTTAATAGTCACTATGGGGAGTTGTAAATAACCCAGCATAGGCCGACAGGACGAGATTAGTGTCCATAGCACCAACCCCGGCTCATGAGATAACATATACGATTAATGTCCACTCCCTGTCCCACTTATAGTCTAACTAAGTCCCACGAATAGCCATTAATTTCCAACGTGGCCAACCAAAGGAAGCATACATATGCGACACATGGATCCATTCCAACATCATGTGAACACAAGGATCCTTTGGCAATACTCAACACATAAACATAGTTATACCAAGATCATCTTTCCAACATGACACCTCTCATGGCCCATCTCTCTACAACAATTGATCTCATCAATATGGGGACAGGGGTGTACATAAGCGTAATATTCACATGATAATCATCATCCATATGATGTATACATTATTATAACCATCTTAATCATACATAAATATAAACCAAAGAAATCAACACATAGTTCTCATAATAATGTAGAAAAATACACATGCTTTCTCACATATACATCTAAACATGAAATCGTAGTATCGTATAATATCATTTCAATATAAATCTAACATTAATCATGGTCTAATATGGATTATACATTCAAACTTAAGATACTCAATTAACAATAAAGAAAATTTAGGAAATTATACTTTTTCCCATATTGGCTTGAAGGGAAAATCCTCACTTTGGCTTTAAATGAAACTCTAGATGTAGAATCTCTAGAAAGAAGGCGTTTATGCAAAATACGAACCACACGAGCTTAGTAGAACGAGTCCACGTTGGATCCTTAAGGTGGATGACTAGGATGGAAGGAATAGGCTCTCACTCTTCTCTCTTTCTCTAAGGCATGAAGGCTAGGGTTAGGAGAAGAGCTTGGACATGTGTAGAAGGAATATGGAGAGGGATGTGCGTGTGTGTATGGGCAATAAGGTGTGGGCGTGAGGTCTAGTGTAACAACCTCTCGAGGTGGGTTTTTCAAATCTCAATATTCGGGTGATCTTTGATCAATTCTAATCTGTTTCATCTTATCAGGCTCGAAGATTAGAGTTGGAATACGTAAATTTCTTGGTGATTCACATTTTAAATTGACTGATCTTTGAAAATGGCCTGACAGGTGATAAAATGGGCTTGATCTCAATTAACGGTCTACGCTTGATGATCAGGTCTCAGATTTTGAGAAAATATGTAGTCATGATAGGCAAACAATTATATAAAGTTTGGTAGTTGATTAATAGGTGAGAAATGTCTAGATCTGAAATTCTAACTTTTGACGAAAAATGAAAGTGCTGGCTTTGTGGTTCAATGATGTAGGATTATAGATCGGGGTTCCAATTTTGTATAAACTTGTAATCATATGAGGAATGGGTGGTCCAAATTTGAGAAGCGATTGATGGTGAGAAGTGGGTACATTGAAAGGTTCAAATTTGAGAAGGGTTTGTAACTCGTTAATTCCTAAAACGGGATAACTTCGCGCTTAAGAAAGAAGCTTATTAAGGTGGGGCACTCAAATCACACTATTGGTCCATGATAAAGACGATCCAAGTCACTCATATGAAGGGAAATATTCGACTACGACTAACTATCCACTTTCCTCACTCGATAGACACTGAAAATCCAAGGTTAGGGGGCTGATTTGACAATTGGACCACTTCTACTATGATTTAAGGGCTGAAATTTGACGTGTACAGCTAAAATGTGCCCAGAAGCTTAAGTCTAAGATCTTGCGTCAAAATGATCGTTGGAAACTATCATACTTAAAAAAATGGCAAGTTAACTTAAGCTTAACTAATGGCATTTTTGTAATTATTGTAAATTTTTTAGTTTAGCAGAATCTAACATTTCTACGTTGTTTATGAGGCCATTCTAAGCAACTTTTGTAAATGGTACTCCATCGGATCTTTACGGATGTCTCATTATTCGTGTTTCAATATCAACGGTCGATATTTAATAAAAAAATTAAAAATAAATTTCAGAAAAAATTAAAATTAGTATGGTAAATCTAGGGCGTTACAATGATGGGCACGAGACTCCGGTTCTCGTCTGCCTACCATTCTCAGATTGAGGTTATGAATCAAAGTCTTGGAAATCTACTACGATGTTTAGTGGGCGAACACATTACAACTTGGGACTTAGTCTTGCCTGTTGCCAAGTTTGCATATAACAGTTCAGTTAATAGGTCTACGGGTATGAGCCCATTCGAGATTGTTAGTGGTTACAAACCTAGACTGCCCATAGATATGTTACCTATGTCAGTCACCCAGAGGCCCTCAGAGTCAGCCAATGCATTTTCCCACCACATTCAGAAATTGTATGCGGAGATTTGGAGGTAGATAAATGCTAGCAATGAACAATACAAAATTTCAACTGACTTACATCATAGAATTCAAGAGTTTAATGAGGGTGATTATGTAATGGTTAGGATGAGGCCCGAATGGTTCCCGCAAGGTACCGTTAAGAAGTAACAAGAACGCCGTGCTGGACCATTTAAGATTCTGAAAAAGATTGGATCCAATGCGTATGTGATAGATCTTCCACCTCGCATGGGGATTAGCTCAACATTCAATGTGGAGGATTTAATGCCTTGTTTAAGCCATCCCATAGACCCTAATTTTGCTCCAAACCATTGGCCATTTTCTGAATTTTCTTCCTAACCCACACCACTTATGCCCACTATACCTGAGAAAAGAGAAGATATTGAAGGAATTGTGGATGAGCAAATTGTTTCCACTCGAGACGGTGGATTTCAGAGGTACTTGGTGAAGTGGAAGAATAAACCATCATCCAACTGTACATGGTTGACGGAAGCAGAGTTGCAGAGGCTAGATCTAGACTTGTTAGAAAGGTACAAGAGTTTTATCACGCCGGAGCCGAGCTCTTCTTAACTGAGGGGAGTTTATGCGGACATCAAACCATTCAAAGTATATCAACGTAGGAGGCATGCATTACTCGTGTCAATGTGATTAAATGACGGGTACGAGTCGGGTCTCTAGAGGTTGAAGACCTTACACATGTGTTTGTGACGTGTGTAAGTTAGTTGGAGCAGATATTCGGACTGTTGGATCGCGATGATTATGTGATCGAACCGTTGGATCGTCGCGGCCCGCATTCATCGCGCCATCATCGGGGCCCATCGGGCATCTTGGATTTGAGTTTATTTCATGCACATTTTATTTATTTGAGTTTTGAGACGGTGCGCGCACATTTTTTTACTCGAATTTCCTTTTTTATTTTTTTATTTTTTAGGGGTATTTTGGTCATTTGATGTAATTACGTTATGCTATGTTTATGAGAATGAAAAGAGAGCTTTTAGCTTCTTCAAGACCAAAGTGATTCCGTCATCGTCTTCCAGTGATTGGAAGAGGGCGTGAGGCCTAGGAAAGTGATTTCCCATCCCTTTTCGTCATTCTTCTTTCTTTTCTCAAGGTAATCTTCTCCCTAAACCTCTTTTCTTCCTTTTCTTTCTAACCCATCCTAGATCTAGAAACTGATCCCATCTCTTTTCAATCTAAACCATTAAATCCTTGCAAATATTGATCCTAAACATATACTTATGGTTTTTCCCAAATCCCATCAATCATAAATCCTAGATATGGGAATCCTAACCATGAAATCACATATTTTTCTGAATTTTCAGATTTCCCCAATCCAGAAAATCAGATTTCCTGGGTTAGAGAATTCACATTGATTGATTGGACAAGACCCCTTGCAAGACGGGAGTTCTACCTCTCGCTGGATCCTTTACAAATCAGAATTTTGAAACCCTTACTGTGGAATTGTGCTATGATAGGTAATGCTGAATTTTGTGTTTATTTGCTTACATAAATCTGCCCTTTTAATTTTCGTATTCATTTAGGGTTAGGTCGTGCCGTCCTACATTATAAACTCCTCGCCCAAGGTCCAACTGAGGCGCAACAGGCCCAAAAATGTCTGGGTGCCTTGGTCACCTTTGAGTTTTGACTAGTGTTATTTAGAGCATGTGTGTGCGCACGCGCGCGCTTGCGCACTTGCGTGCGTGCTGTCGAATAGGGGAAAAAAATAATATTTGCCCAATGCCTGGCCCTATATAGCATAGCCAGACTGATAGCTGCCTCTTTGTTGCACCATCTTCTGCTCAGGGGCTACTTCCATTTCTAATCATGCTTTGGACTTGTACTCATGCCCTTGCTTCATAGCTGTGTATACTTGCTAACATTTTGAAACAAACGGTTCATGCTTCATGCAATTATAAAATGGCACATGTGGGTGTGGTTGCGTACATTTCAATGATTTGGAAGTCGAATTGGATTGTAAAAATGCAAGAGGATTGAAACCATAAATTGCAAGTCATAACATCGTTGGGTTTCAATAATCTTTTACACAAAATGTAGATAAAAATCTGAGATAAAATTCATAATATCTGAAAAGAATAAGCTGTGAACAATTTTTTACTTTATTTTATCACTCGACATAGGGGTGGCAATGGGCCGTGTTTGGACCAAAAGACAAGGATATGCCCGGCTCAGCCTGACACCATGAAGTCAAAGGCCTGAGCCTGACTAGAGCTCAGCATGGACCTGGTATAGCAGGCCATCAACCTTAATTCCAAAAATTCATCATTGAGCCCAGGCCCGAACCTAGGCCTGGCCTAGTTGACCAGCATTCTTTGGAAATTTTGAGAGGGAGGGAGGGGGCCACCAGAGGGAAGGAGGAAGGGAACCACTATCCCCCCCCCCCCCCCCCCTCTCTCTCTCCTCTCCTCTCCTCTCCTCTCTCTCTCTCTCTCTCTCTCTCTCTGTCTCTGAGAATGGAACTGGATTTGTTCTTGCTGTTTTTTGGATGGTATTGCTCGTGTTTTTAAGAAAGGGAGTATTTTAAAGGACTTCAGAGAGAGAGAGACGAGGGATTAGGTTCATGTCATATGTGGAACCTAAATACCCACTGGTGGGTATGGCTCCTACAATGCGCAAGAGATGAAGTGGTTTGTAACACGTGGTGAGAAGGGTGGGACCAGAATCATCTACACCATTGGGTGCATGCATCTTGCACAACAATCAATTTCCATAGGTCCACTGTGTTGTGCGTGTGATATCTACTCCAAACATCTGGTTAGCACATCGATTTTAGGCTCTATGGCCAAAATTAAGCCTGGTCCACAACCTGAATTAATGGAGAGGGGACATCAACCATAGGTTGTGTGTGGTGCATCATGTTATGCATGTTCCATCCAATCTGTTCATGAGATGGGTCTCACCAAGATGAACAGACATGAAAAATCATCATGAACCAATACATCACATGAACGTAGAGGTTTTAGGAATGGCTTTACATTGTTCCCTGTTGTGTGGGTCGTGTGGCCCACTTAAGTTTCTTATTGGGATGATTTTTGGGATGTATGGTATAAGTGAGAACTCTCACCTGACGTACGGATTTGATGTCGCATGTAAAACACGATGGGCCGCAAGGGACTTTGGTGTTTTACCCACTTGTATTCAACATTTTGTAGATGATTCACTTTCATAGGGGTAGATGCATGCAGTGTATGGGCTATATTCAATGAAGGGGTGGGCTACTCGCATCCCCTGAAAATCAAATTTTGGGACGAAAAAAGCCCTGGTGACCCATGGTATAGGTAGCAGAGAGAAAGCTGGGCTGGGCTGGGCTAAAATATTCTAAGCCCAAGCCATGCCCGGGCTGGCCAGAAGGTTGATCAGGCCTTACATGCCAGCCCTGACCTAGCCTACGAGCCTAACTGGCAGGTCCAAGCCTGGCCCAAAGTCAGGCCAAGCAGGCCACCCGACCTATTGCGATCATTAATTCCACATCATAATTGATAGACATTGTTTCATTTCATTACTTCAGAAGTTTTAGTAAAGTCGTTACCTGAACTTTAAGTTGAAAAACTTTGACCAGAAATTAAAAAGTAGTGCATATGGTGCAATGCACCTAGAGGGAGATGTAGTGGTTTTCAAGGCATGCGAGAGTGGAGTGGAGAAGTGGGAGTCATTTGATACTTTAATAGTGTGATGCTCAATAGCAGTTGGCACTTTGAAATTATACACGTGCATAATCAACTCAATCAAATTGTCTTAAGTTCTGAGACTGAAATTAGATTGGTTAGTTTCCAAAATTCAATGATGTAACGTTCCTAATTTTTTATTTGTAATAATTCGTTCGTAGAATTTGGACTATTGACTGTTTTCATTCAGCTGTCTATTAATTATCCACCAAACAGCTGGTTAAAAAAAAAGGGAAAAAAAAATCACTATATATTCATGTTTAAGATCCATCTGAATCAAAGCCCCATGATTTATATGATTTAGTTTGAATTCATGTATTCCACTTTGTATAATTGCCTGCATATCAACCAAATTTCTTTGCTAGAGTGTCAAAGTTTCTCTCATAGTAAAAAGATAGAGGGTCAAACAGACATCAGCCGCAAAACACTATTTAATTACTTAAATGCCCTTTTTCTGGGTAAAAACCCTTCTCATATCCTTCAAGAAGATAAAGGTTTAGCTTTTAAAACTAGATTGGGAAGTTTTCCTCTTGCTACTCATGTTATATATACTAGAGATACTATCAACAGAATGACTTCATTAGAAGTCTAAACAGATTTTCCAGTAAGTCCAAATTTTGAAAACTAAAAAAAAAAAAATTTGTTTTTCAAAATTTTGCCAAATCATCAGTTTAAAGTCTCATATAAATATTACATAATCAATATATCAACATAAACACAAAAAGTAGCAATTTAAACCCAAATAGTATTGCAACCAACTCGACGATGATGATGATCATCATCTAAGCCTTATCCCAACTAATTGGGGTTGGCTACATGAATCCTTTTTCTGTCATTGCATTCTATCAAGGGCCATAATTTCAGATTGTGACCAACTCGATCTTTTCAAAACAATTCCCCCCACAAATCATAGATGTTGTCACGTTAAAAGTCAAAGCCATAAATTGCGAAATCCTAATAAAGCCTTGAACAACAATCTTCTAGCAAGTTTTTCATTATTATACAAAGAATCAAATAAACCTTGTATATAAAATCACAAAATGAGATATTAAGAAACACAACAAATAAAAAGCTAACTTTGAATTCAGGATACGCGATTAAAAAAAAAGAAAAAAGCAAAAGGTATAGGACTTAAAAGGGGAAGTCATGTCATAACCACCATTACTACAATACATATGGGGGAGGATAATGCAGCTTAATAGCGGGTCCTACAAAACATGGATTCAAGTGATTTTGAGTGTGACTTGCTGGGAAACCGAAAGTGGTGAAATCGCCCTGATTGGTTCAATTTTGGTTCATGAATAATTTTTTGAATGGATACAACTGAGGCGAAACTGAGTTATCAGATTATATTTTGAAAGATTCCATACAAGTCCACTAGTGGGTCATTGATCTGTCCAATAAAAGATTTGGGCCCTGTAATCTGTCAAGACAATTTTGTGGGCCCCCAATTGTGGTCTGATCATATCTGTGAGCTCCTCATGGTTGGTTCATCAGTTAGTGGACTTCACGCGTACGTGATGCTGTCAAACCTTCGGTGCACAAGTCGATTGTTTAGTTAGTTGTTAGAGCTGGAGTTAGTGATTAGTTGAACAAGTTTCATTTAGTATTTTTGTCACTTATTCTAGGGGTTACTTTCCAGGTACCAAACGATGTGGACTTTCCTGAAATTTGATCCAGTTGGAAGCTTATCAAGTTAGAACAAGCCCAAGATCATGTGATTCTAACATTCATTTAATTATGAACCATTTATAGAAGGCCATATGGTTGTGACATGTTTTAGGAATAGTCAGTCATTTCTAATAATATTTACGTAGATAGATGGTTAGGATTAAATAATGAATGGCTAGAATTATATTAGGTTTCTTTGCTTTGGGAGAATGTCTATATGCATATAAAAGGCTCATTTATGAATAGTTCAACGAGACATTGAAATTTTTATCATATAGAGATTCTCTTGCTTTGGGGAGTGATTCCTAAAAAATCTTTTTGTTGTCATGCTCAATGCAACCATGGCAATGATTTATGCTCATACAAGGAAGATGCTTTGTATGTGATTACTCTGATGATACCATTGATGGATGATGCAATGCCATCCCACTTGTGTGATGGGGTCTAAATCTCCAAATCCAGTAGTTTTAAGCATTCATCTATGCTCGAAGTATGAGTTGAGATTGCAGTCTGATTGGGACCATCGAATGGTCACCGTCCCGCATTAGAATGCTGAGAAATGATGAGGGGGAAATCATGATGACCTTTTTTGGGCTTTCTGATCTAATGGGGTCTATTGACCTTTTGGCGCCTTGTGGTCAAACTAGGAAGTTCTATCCAACAAACTAAACTGCTCAGATTAACGTTTCTGTTCGATAAGAAGGTTATGTTAGTAATTAAGAAAGTTGATTAGGAGGTTTGCCCCATCTCCACCACAATGTTTTGTTGGAGACCGTTCATCTGGAAAGTCCCACCATTGGGGGCCATGTGGCAAAAATTTCACCGACAAGAGATGTGAGATTGCCTGTCTGCACAAAGCTGAGATAGAAACAAGGGTCCAAAACTGATTACCTTTTTGTGGACAGTGAGGATCTCTAATTAGTGAGACCTTTACCGTGTGATACCTATCTGTTGCGACCTTCTATATCAGCAGTTTGGATCATCGTGTGGTGGATCAGAAGGGCCATGCAGTTTGAGTCATCCTCTTGAGGGATGAGCCTCAGCATGTCTAATCAAGTTAATCCTTCTTGACTCTTTTTCTGATGTGCAGGTGCCCACAGCGGATTGCAAAGCGGGGGAATTACGGAGCTTTCCTAATGGACAACCTACCCATTATAAAATCGCTTGTACAAAGGCTCGCTGACAACCTTCACGTCCCTGTCTCATGCAAAATCAGAATCTTCCCAAGCCTACAGGACACTATCGCATATGCTAGGATGCTCGAGGATGCCGGCTGCTCCCTCTTAGATGTCCGTGGCCGAACCAGAGATGAAAAAGATGGGAAGAAGTTCCGAGCCAACTGGGATGCAATCAAGGCTGTGAGGAGTGCTGTGCGGATACCTGTCCTTGCCAATGGAAACGTACGCCACATAGATGATGTCCATAGCTGTTTGGAGGAGACAGGTGCTTAGGGGGTGCTTTCTGCTGAATCTTTTCTTGAAAATCCGGCGCTCTTTGCGGGCTACCGGACAGCTGAATGGGGAGAAGTAGAAAAAGGAAGCAGCAAAGATGGTGGTTTAGATCAGGCGGATTTAGTTGTTGAGTATTTGAAGCTGTGCGAGAAACACCCAGTGCCATGGAGAATGATCCGATCTCATGTGCACAAAATGTTGGGGGAGTGGTTCAGGTTGCATCCGCATGTGAGAGAGGAGCTCAATGCTCAATCGAAGCTCACCTTTGAGTGGTTCTATGACATGGTGTATCGGCTCAGGGAGCAAGGCACAAGGATTCCACTCTACGTGAAGAGTACTACTGTGAGTGAGATCTCAGAAAATGGGTTTGCCAGTTGAATATGTGATTTTTTAATCGTTTAGGGGAACAAAGTTAGCAACTTGATGGAAAAACAGGGCTAGATAATCTTGACTATTGGATTCAGGCCGTTTGATAATTTATGGATCTCTGGTTGAAGCTTCGATTGGTGCCAGAGCATTTAGGTCATGCCATGATTCTTGGTAGTGATGGAGTTGCACATTAGCAAAAGCCAGTTTTTTTTTTTTTTTTTGGTTAGTGATGGAATGATTTTTTTTTTTTGGATGATAGAATGAGAGAAGGGGAAACACAGGTTTTTTTTTTTTTTGTTCTCAAAGAAGGGATTCTTTTTGTACTTGTATTGATTACTAGGTGGATTAGCAGTGTGAAATTCTGTTGATGTACTAATAAAATTCAATTGATTGAGGTGTTCATTACACATTCAGGAGTGAACATTGAGTTCATTTATCAGATCAGTTCCCAGTACTGTTTTCTAGAATAATCTTAATTTCGTGAGCATCACTAGGCCTAGCATTGTATGCATGTTTTTGGTTGCATTGTACTCAAACCCATGACCTGAGTGTTGAAACTCTTGTGAGTCTACCACTAAGCCAACTAAGCCATGAGTAGGGAAGGACCCAAGTGGGGCCTATGGTTAATTGAACTGAAACATAGACACAATGGACTCACCTTAGATGGTCCATGCACCAAAAATTCCCTACTTTGGGAGTTCTTTGGGTATGGATATTTGGCATTCGATTGGTTGATGTGAAGGGGTATACACTTACTCTCAGATCGAAGTATTTTAACCTTTTGATTATTTATAGGTTACAAACACCATCCAAATACAAAGGAAAAGAGTCAAATGATTAAAGCGATATATTATCGCAACCTAAGAGAGATTTTTTTTTTGTATCTAACCTAAGGTGAGGCCTGCCATATTAATGATTTGGATCTTCGTAAGATGACCCTAGATCCAAAGGCTAATGTCGTGATGAATCCTATGGCAATACGTCCAAAGTATCCTAGCAAACTTCACTTTGAGTGAACATCGGCAACAAGCTTCTTGCATCAAAGTTTTAAAATGACTTAAAATCCGAGCTATGGGTTGTTACGTGGCCACACACCTTCAAGCTGGGGTCCATGTGCGTGCGTACAGGCATGTGTGTACATATAGATGATATATATACTTACAAATATGTGTGGAAACAGTTGGGAGAGACGTCTGTCGGCCCTTGATTTTTACATGGCCCACTGTGATGTCTACCTGAAATTCACTCCTGACCATTAAATGTGTCATCCCGAATTAGGTGCAAGGCTAAAAAACTCAGGCTTACCTATGATGCAGGTGGATCACCCAAAAGGAAATAGTTGGGAGATAGACGTCCACCCTTGATTTTTTGAGGTCCACTGTGATGATTATATGAAATTCACTCTCATCATTAGATGATGCACTAAAATTTAGGCATGGGCCCAAAATTTATGCCCATCTGTGATTTAGGTGGGCCACATGAAGAGAGTTTGGAGGGTGAGTGTTGCACTGTATTCTATTTCCCTTGGTGTGGCCCACTTGAATTATGGAATGGGCTGAGTTTTGGATTTGGGCTAACATGAGGTGATGCACCTTGTGGTCAGGGAGGATTTCATGTAACACGAGGTGATGCACCTTGTTGTCAGGGAGGATTTCATGTAAATAGTACCATGAGCCCCCTGAAAAATAAGGGCGGGCGTCCACCTCCCAACTATTCCCCTTAATGTGGCTTACCTGAATCACGAATGTTCCTAATTTTTTAGCCCTATGTCTAAAACGCAGTCTTGCTTCAGATGGTTGGAGTGGATTTTGAAAACACATTGTAGTAAGGCTTATATGAAGAGGTCCCTAGTTCAACCACCGGGACCACAAGTTATAATCTACCTATGATGTCTTTACTTCGGCCTATTAAGTGCATGTGACATCAAACCCTTGCAATAGGTTGGTCCCACAGTAAGGATCATCAATTGTAAAAATCAACCCGATCTAATAATCAAGTGAGCCACAACATAGAAAATAATTTTATCTTTGACAAATAACAAAAATACAAATGTGGTCCACTGGACGTTGGATGTTGCGCATACATGATAGGTTAAAAGTTATCCGCTGGTTGGATGTCATAGTCCAACTTGAGACTCTCCAATGGTTTTCTACGATTTTGCCCAAGCAGGAAAGATTTCCAATATAGGTAAGATGAGTGATGCTCACCAGCGCAACTGCGTACCTAAATTGGACACGTGTCAATAGAAGCTTTACTTGTCATTTCAGAGTCATTTGTAACCTTATCAACAGGTTGGACGGCAAATAAACATTCCAGTGGCCCCATGAAGGTTTTAATGGTGGGGATTCAATCACGACTGTTTCTTGTGTATGGTCTACTTAAGATTTGGATCTGCTTATTTTTTGTATCACTGCCGTAAAATGAGCTGTCAAAATGGATGGACAGGGTGGATGTAAGGCACATACATCACAGTGGGCACCACGAATCTACCGACCCTCGGTATATATGGGGATTCAGCGACCTGTTGCACCGAAACACACACACACACACACTCTCTCTCTGTCCCCTTTTCTCTGTGCACTAGCAGAGCACGCCCACAGCCCTCATATATAGAAAGGAAATGATGACAACAAAACTGCTGTGTAATTTTACATGCAGGGAATTTCACTGAAATTCTCATAGGTGCTTCTTTAGGGGTTGAAATTACCCAAAGGGCCTCATCTTTTCTTTTCTTTTCTTTTTTTCTTCTTCTGGTTCTCCATATTTTTTTTTCTAAGAATTATTATGTAACGCCCCGAAATTTCGGCTCTCGTAGATCACACAATGGGCCTAGTTTTCGGGTGTTATTTGAAATATGTTAAGGATATATTTCCACACATTCATTTTTATTTTCCAGATTCATGGCATTCATAGCAAAATGACGGAATTCAAGGTTCATATTCGAAGTTTTTCTACTCTACGTTATCAAGATAATGCCCTTAAATCATATAAATTACATAATATTCTACTTTCTAGTCTCAATGAGAGGCTTATTACAAGTTACATGAAAATAATTCTACTCTAACAAGATAATAAACATAATCCATTTTCAAGCCGCTTCGGTTTCATCGTCCGTCACTTGCTGCCACGAGCCTTCAAGCACCTCGTCGTAGCGTACGATTCTCTTACTGGATCTTCACCTGGATTATCTGAGATGTGGTTGGATAGCATTAAACGCTATCATAGTGGGAAATATCCCTTTAAGACAATCATGATAATAATGGCACAGAGTAAATGCAAGTAGGATATTATCATTTAATCAAATCAAAATAATTTAGTAAAAGATCTTGGTTAATGCAATGCATGACATGCATGCTATGGCTAAGGCACCCTGACTAATGAGACGGGATCACTCCACTCTTCTCACCAGCCACTAGTCACCAGAGGTTCTAACTAGGATGGGATCACTCCACTCTTCCCATGCACCAAAACCCAACTAGTGAAACGGGCGCATGCACACTTTCACTAAATAGCGAGAGAGAAATGGGCGCATGCACACTTCCTCTAACGCCCGAGGGGCTGACCCACCAAGCCGGGTCCAGTGAATGCATGATTAGTTTCTCCTTTAATTAAGTGAGTTTAGTATTCAGCCCATTAAATGATGTACACGGTTAATGATCACTCCTTACCCCAATCAGTTTAAGAGTTTCCATATTTATCAATTTCATACTTCAGTGGATCCATCACAGGTAGCAAATTAATAAAGATCCCTTGGCACTTATCTAACAAGGCGCACACGGTAGTGCCAAACTCAGCATCATGGACATATTCAACCTAACAACATACACAGTAATGCCAATATTTAATTCTTAATGTCAATGCACATTCATTCAATAAGACACACTGGTAATGCCGACTTCCTCAATAAGGCATATTCATCCAAAATCTCTATATGGTAATGCCAATGCAATAAGGCCTCGTACATGCTTCGTCTCTTTACATCAACAGTTACATCAGTATGGGGCCAAGGAGTTTTCATTAA
This sequence comes from Liriodendron chinense, assembly GCA_003013855.2. NCBI lineage: Eukaryota > Viridiplantae > Streptophyta > Magnoliopsida > Magnoliales > Magnoliaceae > Liriodendron > Liriodendron chinense. The sequence continues at coordinate 698,483 of ML058429.1, forward strand.
TGTAACATCCATATGCAATATCTCATAGCAAATAATACATCAATCATCATAAGCATGTGACAACGTAAATCGAGCATGGTTTCCATATAAGCATGTACATCATAACAACTCCTTTTCCAACTATTAAAGCATAGTTCTTACATCAAAATTCAACATACACAACAAGGAACATCATACAATTCATATTTACATGGAAAGATTTCAACAAACACGGTTTCAAGAAGTCACGTAACAAAATCCTAATTTCCAAGCATAAAATCAACATACAATTTAATATTATCGTAGATGGGCTTAAAGGAAATCCCCACCTCTGAGTTTGGTTGGTTTGAGACGTTGTTAGGGCCGTGTGATTCTCCTTAGGTCCACATCCTATGACATTTAATGAAAAAATATGAAATTAAAGTGTAGTATAGCCGGGTTTTATGGGTTAGATTGTTTTAGGATCGTATCCAGTCGTAGGATTAAGACTTGGGTTAGCATTAGAATACAAAAATCATTATTTTAGATGGCTTACCTTTCTTAGCACGGGGCGACTCGAGAACTCAGCCGGGTCTACTCGGTTTTGACTCGGATCTCTTTCTTTCTCTTTCCTTCCTTCCTTTCCTCCTCTCACTTCCTCTCCTCCTCCTTCTCCTCTTCCTTCTTCGGATCTGGAATAAGGCTCCAGCGGCAGCAACAGTTGGGGCACGGATCTCCTCCACACGGAACTGTCTCTCTCTCTCTCTCTCTCTCTCTCTCTCTCAAGACACTATCTCTTTCTCTCTCCACACGATCCCTCTTTCTCCCTCCTAAATCTCTCTCTCACTCTCTATTCTCCACGGTCTCTCTCTATAGTGTTTCTGGAATGTGGTGAGACGGATGGACGATTATAGTATATGGTTAGGGCGGTGGAAAAAGGAGCGTCGGATCCGGGAGTTCTAGTTCGACTAGGAGAGAAGAACGGCTCTTTCTGTGGGGTTACCCACGTATGGGCACCATTGGGAAGCTAGGTGGGGTACACACAAGGTTTCTAGAAGCGTTCCAAGGTGTCAATGCAAAGCAATGGGTCAGATCTTAGCTTTTCTCAGTTTGAACGGTGATTAGAAGCGGGCTACACAATCAAGGTCCGGTCGCCAGATTTAGAATGGTTGGGTTTTGGTGGGACGCCGTCAAGATGGACTGTATGGATGCTGGATACGGGGCCCACATAGAGGACGGTGAGGATTGCCCAGGTGGCAGCGCCCGTCTGTTGTTACTGGGAGGCGTGAAGAAGAAGACGTCTTCTTTAAAAAAAAAACATCATATATCGTCCGTCGCACGTACACGGGCACTTTTTGGCTGCCCTCACAAGCGGGGTCCACTCGAAGTAGATCGGGATACTTTGATCCCTACAATAGGTGGGCAACACAAAAATAGCCGTTGACAAGAAAAATGAGGTAGATCCGAGTTAAGGTGGGCCACTTATGATCAAATTTCTGATTAGGGTATTTGTAGGATGATTGGAGGGCTGAAATTCGACGTGTAAAAGTTCATATATGAAGTTTTGTGTGAAAGCGATCGTCAGAAATTATCATACTTAAAAATGGTGCATTAACTTAAGTTTATCTAATGGCATTTTCGTTATTAATTAAAAACAGTGAGATTTTTGAAATCCGGTCTGTCTACAACATTTATAGGGTTATTCTAAGCAACTTTTGTAAAGGGTCTCCTATGGGATCTCCTTCGGGTGGTCCGATATTTTCAAAACAAGGTAAACGTACGATATTTAATCAAAATAAAATAAAATAAAATTTTTAAAAATATTTAAATTATTTCTAAAATTCTGGGGTGTTACAATCCACCCCCTTTAAAAACAAACTTCATCCCCGAAGTTTCCTAGGCGTCGGTTGTGAGCGATCTCCTTTTATTTCTCCGTGTCTCTAGCCATCTTAATCCCACACCGGATTGCAGTCACACTCCACCCCCCTTAGAATAATGTCTCCGCCTTAGAGGTTAATTTCCAAATCTCTATTCTGGCATGCTTTCATTGCGCACTCTGATTCCTAGATAGTCCTCTTTATATCGATGGGTCGTATTAATCATCTAATGTTTTAATATTCCTTGGGTCTGGGAGTGATACTTAAAATCAAAGGCCTAAGAGGATAATTAAGTTAGTTGATTATCAAGGATGCCTAATCACTAATGGGATGGTTGATCGAGAGCTTAAAGGATAGATTTGAGTTTGATTAGGTCAGCATGATCGAATGGTCGAGTGAAAGATTAGATAGACGAGCATGTGGCTAAGCGAATGGGGTATCATCGATGATCATCAACGGCTAAAGGTGCAGTGCCAAGATGGGATTAGGAGTACCATAGTTTAACTCATGTTATGGTCTAGATGGCCTAATTTCCACGTTCTACGGTTGTTTACACTTCTACTTCACTCCAGTCATCATACAAGAAACACACATACATACATCTAGGAGAATGCACAAATATCCCCAGGCTAAGCCACAAATACGGTTCATATAGTGACGACATCACGGGTGAATGATTCAAGTAGATTAGAATCTGATACTTAGATCTTCTACTCACAGTTAAGCATTGAGTTCATTAGTATCTATTCGAAATTTCGAGTGTCGACCCTCGGGATTTGAATTTAGATCCAATCGTTTACACAACATATCAGGTATAGTTCCGTCCTTCCATGCGGCCGTTTAGCCTAACATCATGGGGACCTTCACATATTCTCTCAAATGGCATAAAGCAATTAACAAGCTCATAAAAAATAAAATCCATCATTATAACAAATCAGAACATTACAATGTCCTATTTACTTTTGTTGTCATACATGGTCAAAGATCTACGAGGGGTTCAATAAGTGGAGTTCTATGGTTGTGATAACTTACCTAAAGTACTGAGTTAGGCCAAAAATACATAGGAACATAAGATCAAATGTCGAGGAACACTCCTAGGGGTGTAGGCCTACGAAAAATTAATCATAATCAAAGGGGTTCCAGGGTTTAAGGCTAAGGGAACTAAGGTGGCACAAAATCTGGAATGCAGGACCTACAAGTATTCCTAGAATTATTTCTCTCAAATCGGATGTCGGTTTCACCTGAAATTTAGTAGGTTAGGTGGGGAACAACCATGATTTTTCTCAGGTTAATATTCCTACGATAATACATGTTTATACCCTAATCTAGTCCGAAAAATATAGCAGGTCAGCGAGGTTTTGTGCAGTATTTTCTCCATTGGTAGAATTTCCCTGATTTATCCATCCATTGGATTGGTCTAAAATTTTATAGAGATGCTGGGAAATGAGTCAGGAGCCTCTAGAAAATTTATGAAATTTTTTTAATTCTGAAAGTACTATTTCTAATAGTGGTACTACTGCTGGTTCGTAAAATCTAGCCTAACTTTGAAAATTCTAAATAAAATAGCTAACGATATGATTCGAGGGGGATCAATCACACAATCAAGAGAATTGATGAAATAAATATGGGGAATGGATGAGAGCCCCAATCTATAAATAAAAGTGGAATGCTCTTACCAAAAATCCTAAAATTTTCAAATTTCTACGTTTATCGACTACCCTAACAATATCAAGGGGCCTAAGTATGGGTCTCTACATTCATAACATCACATACAATCATTCATGGACATTCCTAAGTTAATTTATTACTAGTTTCAAGCGCTTAAGTCCTAAGGTGAATTCATTATGCAATGGGTTGGGCTTCACACCCAGAGGTCTCGTTTATGCTCTGATACCAATTTGTAACGCTCCGAAATTTCAGCTCTCGTGGACCACACAATGGGCCTAGTTTTCGGGTGTTATCTGAAATATGTTAAGGATATATTTCCACACATTCATCTTTATTTTCCAAATTCGTGGCATTCATAGCAAAATGACGGAATTCAATGTTCTTATTCGAAGTTTTTCTACTCTACGTTATCAAGATAATGCCCTTAAATCATGCAAATTACATAATATTCTACTTTCTAGTCTCAATGAGAGGCTTATTACAAGTTACATGAAAATAATTCTACTCTAACAAGATAATAAACATAATCCATTTTCAAGCCGCTTCGGTTTCATCGTCCGTCACTTGCTGCCACGAGCCTTCGAGCACCTCGTCGTAGCGTACGATTCTCTTACTGGATCTTCACCTGGATTATCTGAGATGTGGTTGGATAGTGTTAAACGCTATCATAGTGGGGAATATCCCTTTAAGACAATCATGAAAATAATGGCACAGAGTAAACGCAAGTAGGATATTATCATTTAATCAAATCAAAACAATTCAATAAAAAATCTTGGTTAATGCAATACATGACATGCATGCTCTGGCTAAGGCACCCTGACTAAATGAGACGGAATCACTCCACTTTTCTCACCAGCCACTAGTCACCAGAGGTTCTAGCTAGGACGGGATCACTCCACTCTTCCCATGCACCAAAACCCAACTAGTGAAACAGGCCCATGCACACTTTCACTAGATAGCGAGAGAGAAATGGGCACATGCACACTTCCTCTAACGCCTGAGGGGCTGACCCACCAAGCCAGGTCCAGTGAATGCATGATTAGTTTCTCCTTTAATTAAGTGAGTTTAGTATTCAGCCCATTAAATGATGTACATGGTTAATGATTACTCCTTACCCCAATCAGTTTAAGAGTTTCCATATTTATCAATTTCATACTTCAGTGGATCCATCACAGGTAGCGAATTAATAACGATCCCTTGGCACTTATCTAATAAGGCGCACACGGTAGTACCAAACTCAGCATCATGGCATATTCAACCAACAACACAAACAGTAATGCCAATATTTAATTCTTAATGTCAAGGCATATTCATTCAATAAGACACACGGTAATGCCGACTTCCTCAATAAGGCATATTCATCTAAAATCTCTACATGGTAATGCCAACGCAATAAGGCCTCGCACAGGCTTCATCTCTTTACATCAACAGTTACATCTGTATGGGGCCAAGGAGTTTTCATTAACGTAACATCCATATGCAATATCTCATAGCAAATAATACATCAATCATCATAAGCATGTGACAACGTAAATCGAGCATGGTTTCCATATGAGCATGTACATCATAATAATTCCTTTTCCAACTACTAAAGCATAGTTCTTACATCAAAATTCAACATACACAACAAGGAACATCATACAATTCATATTTATATGGAAAGATTTCAACAAGCACGGTTTCAAGAAGTCACGTAACAAAATCCTAATTTCCAAGCATAAAATCAACATATAATTTAATATTATTGTAGATGGGATTAAAGGAAATCCCACCTCTGAGTTTGGTTGGTTTGAGACATTGCTAGGGCCGTGTGATTCTCCTTAGGTCCACATCCTATGACATTTAATGGAAAAACTTGAGATTAAAGCGTAGTATAGTCAGGTTTTATGGGTTAGATTGTTTTAGGATCATATCCAGTCGTAGGATTAAGACTTGGGTTAGCATTAGAATACAAAAATCATTATTTTAGATTGCTTACCTTTCTTAGCACGGGGCGACTCGAGAACTCGGCCGGGTCGACTCGGTTTCGACTCGGATCTCTTTCTTTCTCTTTCCTTCCTTCCTTTCCTCCTCTCACTTCCTCTCCTCCTCCTTCTCCTCTTCCTTCATTTCTTCCTTCTTCAGATCTAGAATAAGGCTCCAGCAACAGCAACAGTTAGGGCACGTTGTAATGACCCAAGATTTTGAGTGCGTGAAGATACGCAAGTGAGTACGTACACTACATTAGTTCAAGTATATGCATATATAAATTCATCAACCCGTTGATTTCCAAGATGAACTATCAATTACACTTGTTCATCAAAACCAGCCATTCAATTAATTATTCATCACTAGGTAAAGGAATCTGACTGTCCACTTCAAATTTGGACAAGCCGATCATAGTAAACTAAACCCTTGATCCCCATAGCTGCTCATACACAAATCAATTTAACATTCCGATTCGTTCATCTTGTTTATCATACATTGACATGCTTAACCTACCGTCAAAACTGTGATCTGATGAAATTTCATGAGTAGACAAGTCATTAAAGTGTAACGGTGTATATGTCTCACCCATAGGCCACCCAAAGACCATATTAGGAATATCGGTTTAAGAAACTGACTGTATAATAACTCATACTTGTGTTTAAGAACATAAACATCTAATTAGAAAAAAATTAGCCTTTCATATAACCATCCATCGAATTCGTATCTGCTAATTGGACCACCCAAATAACAAACCGAACTGATCATTTCGAAGATCATAGGATATATACCAAGGCTACCGGTTAAATTTTCTATTGGATATGTACAAATGTCACTTTGGATCACCGAGTGTGATGGATCACTAAAAAGGCATCTTGGTCATCTGTAAGAGATCAAGGCCCAAACTTAACTCGTATAAAGAGCGAAAAAAATGACAGGCCTTGGTGAAGTTTCACCGAAAACTGATGGTAAACGGGATCGCTACAGGTGGTTGAAGTCAAAATCAAAGAAAAGGGTAAACTTGGAATAAACTCCAATATATATGTTGTTGAATAGTTATGGTTAAAACTTACGTGATGTTTACTTACCCATCTCTTGCATGGAGCGGCCCACCTAAACGTCGGATCTGACTCATTTTTGGTGTCACACCCTAAAACTCCCTGGCCTAACTAATGAACAGAGTAGATTTTGTACATACATCATGGTGGGACCCACATGCACAACGTGCACGTGATCCCTCTCGGTCAACGTCCGTTGACCGCATATTCAAGAAGACGAGCGTCTTCTTCTCTGGACGCTGCAACAGCGAACGGACGCTGTCCGTCCGCACCATCCACGCCGTCCGTTTGTGGGTCCTCTATAGTAAATCTAAACCGTACATTCTCTCCCTCTCCCCCACGCATGGAGTCCCCTTGAATATCTTTCACAACGGTCGCCAATCTAGTCTTTTCCAAACCACCGTCCAAACCAAAAGATCCCAAGATCCGGTCCGTTGCTCTGCATGGACGAACCAGACTTCTTCCGGGGGTTCGTGTGGACCCCACCTAGGTTTCCAACGTCTCACTTGGGGCTTTGTCTGCAAGAAACGAAAACGGAAGCCTTCTCCAACTCAAAATCCACCACCTTCGGTCCGGTTGTAGTACCGCGAAAACAGGCCATCCAAGTCTATCTTGGACCGTCCAAAAACGTCTAGGGTAGTGTATAAAACCCCCCCTAGGTGTCTTTTTCGAGAAAAGAAACGTAGAGAGAGAGAGAGAAGGTCGGGTAGAGAGAGAGAGAGAGAGGGAGAGAGAGAGAGAGAGAGAGAGCTCGTGTGGAGGGGTGGATCCCATCCGTCTGTTGGGGTTGCTGCTGTCTGATCACTTCTAGGAAGAATAAGAAAGAGAAGAAGAAAGAAGAAAGAGAAGAAAAAGAAAGAGAAAGAAGAAGGAAAGAAAGAAAGATAGAGAGAAGAAGAAGAGAGCGTGAGTTTTCTTCCTCATATATTTTTCACTATGTCGTTCGAGTTTTGAAATTTTTATTTATATTTTGATTTCTTGGTTTAAAGGTTTGAATTGTTTTCTATGATTGGATTTATGAATTATATTATGTAGAATTTTTTACAAATTGTGTTTTTCATATGAATTAATACCGGTTAAGGTTATACATGTGTGAGCCTATTTTGAATTATCTTGGAAAGACGTTTGGAATATTGATTTGATTCATGTATAGCACGATTTGTGAACTCCAGTTATTACCGTAAGGTGAGCACCCTGGTGTGTGCAATAGGCCCATTGATGATTGTTTGGGTGAGCGCCCAAGTGTGTGCAAAGTCCCTGGTTGAGCGCCCTGTGTGTGCAATATACACTTCTGATAGTCCATCGATTGTGGACGGGTTGGTTGAGCTCCCTGGTGTGTACAAGAGACCAATTCTGCAGTTGTGAGACAGTGTAGGCCCGACTATAAATTGGCCCTGGATGTTCTACTGATAACCGTACTGAAATTGTTGAAGCATACTTGCATATTATGCATCACGCACATGTTTAAGAGATTTTGATTTGATGAAATTACTATTGAAATTGTAGTGATTTGTACTTTAATGGTCAAGTGGTTTTCTACATCGAATTACATGTGTTAAACTATATGAGAATGCTCACCGGCTTTTATAGCTGACGCGGTGTTATGCAATTAACCGTAGTGACAGGTGATGACTTAGAGAACTTCGAGGAAGTGGTTCCAGATGAGGGCACTCTCTAGAAGATTTTTTTGGATTGATTTATTTTAATTTTTAGTTTGAAAGTATTGATGTAATAAGGCCCATTAGATGGCCATTAGTTTAGACAGTTTGGAACAATTTCGTAGATTTGTTGATTTATAGTTTAATTTTCAAAGTTTGGTTTATTTTGATTCCATATATTTGGTACCTTGTGAATGAAAAGGATAAAAGTTTCAGTTGTAATTTGTGAAGGATTCATTTATTATTTACATAACACCCTTGATTTCAAGATTTGAGTTATATACTCGAGTGTCGAATTTTGGGGGCGTTACACACGTATCTCCTCCACACGGAACTGTCTCTCTCTCTCTCTCTCTCTCTCTCTCTCTCTCAAGACACTATCTCTTTCTCTCTCCACATCTCTCTCTCTCTCTCTCTCTCTCTCTCTCTCTCTCAAGACACTATCTCTTTCTCTCTCCACATCTCTCTCTCTCTCTCTCTCTCTCTCTCTCTATTCTCCACGGTCTCTCTCTCTAGTGTTTCTGGAATGAGGTGAGACGGACGGACGATTATAATATATGGTTAGGGCGGTGGAAAAAGGAGCGTCGGATCTAGGAGTTCTAGTTTGACTAAGAGAAGAGAACGGCTCTTTCTGTGGGGTTACCCACGTATGGGCACCGTTGGGAAGCTAGGTGGGGTACACACGAGGTTTCTAAAAGCGTTCCTAGGTGTCCATGCAAAGCAATGGGTCAGATATTGGCTTTTCTTAGTTTGAATGGTGATTAGAAGCGGGCTACACAATCAAGGTCCGGTCGCTGGATTTAGAATGGTTGGGTTTTGGTGGGATGCCGTCAAGATGGACGGTATGGATGCTGGATACGGGGCCCACATAGAGGACGGTGAGGATCGCCCAGGTGGCAGCACCCATCCACTGTTACAGGGAGGCATGAAGAAGACGTCTTCTTTTAAAAAAAAACATCATATATCGTGCGTCGCACGTACATGGGCAATTTTTGACTGCCCTCACAAGCGGGGTCCACTCCAAGTAGATCGGGATACTTTGATCTGTACAATAGGTGGGCAACACAAAAATAGCTGTTGACAAATAAAATGAGGCAGATCCGAGTTAAGGTGGGCCACTTATGATCAAATTTTTTATTAGGACATTTGTAGGATGATCGGAGGGCTGAAATTAGACGTGTACGGCTAAAATGCGTCTAAAAGTTCATATATGAAGTTTTATGTGAAAGGGATCGTCAGAAATTATCATACTTAAAAATGGTGCGTTAACTTAAGTTTATCTAATGGCATTTTCGTAATTAACTAAAAACAGTGAGATTTTTGAAATCCGGTCTGTCTACGACATTTATAGGGTTATTCTAAGCAACTTTTGTAAAGGGTCTCCTATCGGATCTCCTACGGGTGGTCCGATATTTTCAAAACAAGGTAAACGTACGATATTTAATCAAAATAAAATAAAATAAAATTTTTAAAAATATTTAAATTATTTTTAAAATTCTGGGGTGTTACATATTAAGAGTTAGAGAATCGTGGGCGAGTCGTGTGTTTGGAATCCAGATCATCTGCTCCGATTCAACAGGATTTTTCTGTTTGCCAATGCTTGATTGTCCAGCTCAGCAAACGTAAGCACTGACTGCATTAAATGCAGCAGTACTGACAATGTCAGTGTTTAGCTGGACCAATCAGGTCATTAGCAAACTAGAAAATCCTGTTGAAGGTGAGCTGATGATCTAAACTCGTGTGTTTGACATCTATACCATTTTACGTGTGCACTTCACTGTCCAACAAAATAAAAATGGGATTTTGACCTTATGGTCCCTTCTACGGTGAAATTTTCCGCTTGTTTCTGGCTGAAACTATTTCTCCTAACTAGCCCCTTTACATTTTTTAAACTTTGTTATAGACAAAAATACTTTTACGTATTGAGCCCTGTGCCTTACAGTTATTAATGTGTGGAATGTGAATTGAGCTGGATAGTAAGAAAGTTAAAGTGGGGCCCACTGTGAGGCATGATGTTGATCTATACCTTCATTTCATTTTAAAAGCTAATTATAATACATATTGGCAAAAATCAGATCAAGGAAGTGGATCACAACACAAGAAACATGGTGATTTATCTGAGATCATTGAAAAGTAATTGGTGGCCCCAAACCATTTGGATAAATATGATATTTTTTCTTTTTTCTTTTACCCATGTATCTTTGTTACTATGAATGTGTTGGATGACATATAAATATTACTGTCGGTCCCATAGAATGTAGCATGTACTGTTATAGCTCGTCCCTAGAATGGATTAAAAAAGAAACATTTTGGTTAGATGTTATGGCCGTTACCTTTCTCGATCTGATTTTTATATCCATTTGATTTAGTGGACCATCTAATGGTAGATCCAATCCGTTTATAATGTCTGTGGCCCAGTTTATATTGAATTAGTGTTGGATTAACGATTTTTCAAGTTATTGGTCACCCACAATGATGAAAAAGGATAAACGGTTTCTAAAACAATACATTCTTCTTTATTGTGTTATGAATAACCTAATCAGAATCTTTTGGTCATCATCTGGATAGTTAGTTACATTCCTCCAAATTTTGGAGAGAATGAATGGATTAGATCTAATGAAAATCTGAAGATAGGGATCAATCCGATAGTACGGATGAAGTATATACTCCCAAACGCGATCCCTAATTACAATCCTGACCTTGACCACATTTCCTTCTCTTTCTTCCAGGAGATGCACCACCACCTCTTTTAGCTTGGTTTTCTTTAACTGAATCTTCTCCGACTCCGGTTTTCTTTTTGTACCACTGAAATCGAAAGATATGGTGCCTCTATATTAGTAGATGTTTTTTTTTTTTTTTTTTTTTTTATTTACAGATTTGTATTGATGTGGGTTTGTGAAAACTGTAGTAATGTTTTCTTCTAGATTTGTATTGATTTGTGTTTGTAAATGGTCGAAATTGTGGTTTTGAAGATGTCAAGATGTGATACGATGTCAAGATTGGCATGTGCCAAGGATCATGGTTGTCATACGCTAAGGATTGAGATTGACATACACAAAGAGTCGTGGTTGGTATACATAAAGGGTCGGGATAGACAATCCAAACATAATACAGTTCAGGGTTGTGATAGTTGTCTACAAAGGATCGTGATTGTTATGTAGTAAGGGTCGAGATAGACAGTCCAAACACAATATACTTCACGGTCGTGATGGCCATTCACAAAGGGTCAGGATTGTCATATAGTAATAGACAATCCAAACACAACACGATTCAGGGTCGTGATAGTTATCCACAAATGGTTATGATTGTCATGTAGTAAGGGTTGGGATAGATAGTCCCAACACAATACAGTTCAGGGTCGCGATTGTCATGTAGTAAGGGTCCTGATTGTCATGTAGTAAGGGTTGAGATAGAAAGTTTAAACGCAATACAGTTCAGGGTCGTGATAGCTATCTACAAAGGGTCGTGATTGTCATGTAGTAAGGATCGGGATAGACAGTCCCAACACAATATAATTCAGGGTCATGATTGCCATGTAGTAAGGGTCGAGATAGACAATCCCAACATAATACAGTTTAAGGTCATGATAGCCATCCACAAGTGGTCGTGGTTGGCATCCACAAAGGGTCGAGATAAACAGTCCAAACATAATAGTACCTAGATCATCTTTTACAGTTCAGGGTTGTGATAGCCATCCACAAAGGGTCGTGGTTGAAAGGACGAAGAATATGTGAACAGAGTGTACCTTCAACCTGTGAGTTGACTGCTACTTCGCCGAAAAAAATTTGAGAAGTTTGATCTTAAAAGAACAAAGAATACAAGAACTTTGCTTCAAATGATGCCGGAGAGGGTGGTGGTCCCATGAGCTTATTTTTCTAGGAGAAATAAGGCTCTGTTGTTTAAATTTTTGAAAATGCAATGTTTAACTCATTTCTAAGGGTGTTCGTACACCGTTTGTGAGGCCCGCCTTTACTTTTGAGTGGAATCTAATCCATCCATTATCCTCGGAATTTCATTTTAGGCCATGGATACAAGAATGATCAACATCCACCACTGATATGGACCACAACACATGAAAACATTTAGTATGGAATAGTCACCGTTATCATTTTTCAAGTATTGTGGGCCACACATAGATTAAGTTAGCATCATGTTACCACCTTCCCATATAAATTAACAAAGGGCTACAAAGAAAATGAATGGATTTGATCTACTTTGAAGTGGACCCAATGACAACTCACATCCACATCATTGCCTCGAGATTGGAGGCTATATGGCTTCTTCTTCACTCAAATTCCGTACCAGTGTTAGATCCAAAGTAAGGGTACTTTCGTCCACAACAAAGTTTAAAAAGTGTCAGGGGTTAGTCAGGAAAATAGTTTCAGCCAAAAACAAGCGAGGAATTTCACTGTACAAGGGGGTCCGCACGGTCAAAATCCCAATAAAAATCAACATAATCAAATTTTCGTATGGGTGGCACGTTATTTTTACTTTTTTGAGTTATGAACATTGTTTATTCTGGTGTGGCCCACCTAGTGATTTGATCAGCTTAAGTTGTGGTTACTATGATCATCATACTAAGATACATCTATTGGACAAGTTAGATGTCATATATGAGGTCCCTTGTTGACCACACACACAGCAATACCGATCTAAAAGAAAAAGAGAAAATATGCAAACCATAATTAATATAAAGATTTATATGGTTTCCTTTCACTAGTTCATGGATTTACAACGATTTACACTACTCAAAAGGAAAAAAACCAAAGAAGTAGCTCTCTCATCTCTCTCACGTAAAAATTCATTGTGAAATTACCGAAGTTGGCCCGAACCACAAAAGCAATAGGTGCTATCCCCTGCAACCCCGTAACCTCAACATGGAGCTCGAACCTGCTGACGTGCTAGCTGAATGAACAATACATCTATGATGCCCAGACTCCATGTGGGTACTAACACCACATGATCTCCACAATTTTTCAATGTTACTACCATTTAGAGAGAGACACGATGACATTTTGAGTCATTTCAAATCACCATTTTGTGCTTTGGCATTTGATTCTTTGAGGCATTCTTTAATAAAATTAGAGTTAGAAGATTTTTGCTGTAAAAATCCCTTAAATATGTCACATAAATGCACGGAAAAACGATATATTCATGTAAAAGTAAACATTTGCACGATAATTTATTGAAGTTGACATTCATGTAAGAAACACCAACATGAGATAGTTCATGTCATAAATCCCAACATGGTACACATGCGCAAGATCTGGGCCATCCATCAGTTGGGGCCACTAGAAACCTGCCTTGTACCAAAAATCAGGTAGGCCATACATGTAAATTGACTTAGACAATATTCTATTCAGTTTTAACCACTAGCTTTCTGAAACAGGTCGCTCAATTGATGCGTGGAGCGCCTGATTCTAATGTAAGGGAAAATGTTCACTGCTTCCGACGTGATGAATGGCCCAGATCTCGCTGATACATTCATCGTTGAAAGTATGATATTATAGACCGCTAGATCATTTATTATAAAACAGAGAAAAATAGGGACGTGGATTGCCTGAGAAAGCCTTTGGCAGGCATCTCTTGCGCAAGGAATCTGGGTGGGGCCCACTGTGATGTTTGTGAGAAATCTACACCGTCCAACCGCTTTGTGAGATCATTTTGGGCGTTGCGACCAAAATTGAACTGGATCCAGGACTTAAGTGGGCCAAAAACATGACGATTAAACTTCCACAGTTGAAACATTCGTGAGGCCACAGAAGTTTCGAATCAGGATAATATTTGTGTTTTCAGTTCATCTCAGTAGGAATGACATTATGAACGGTATGGATGGCATATAAACATCACTGTGGACCCCATAGAGGTTTCAACGGTAAGAATTTCCCTACACACCTTTGGCTTTAGTGCGGTCCACTTGAGTTTTGGATCCCGTTCATTTTTGGTCGCAACGCCTAAAATGATCTCACAAAACGGTTGGACGTCGTAGATTTCTCACAAACCTCACGGTGGGCCCCACCCAGATTCCTTGCGCAGGAGATGCATGCGAAAGGCTTTCGCAGGCAATCCGCGTCCGATTTCATAGGGAGATAGGCATGCATCCGAGTAAGTGGGCCCCACAATCGTTGTCACGATCGTTGCTTGACGAGGGGCGAGTAGGCAGGCTAAAGCCCATTAGATGGAGCGCTCGCCCAACTCTGACATGGAATGTAATCATACCAAGGCCAATCATGGCATTGCAGTGGCTCTGAGAAGAAGGCATGGCACTCCATGTGCGACCTCTGCAACGGACGGCCAGGAATACAGTTCATCCTATCATCCAACACTCCCTTCCAGATCAGCTCCAAGCATGTGGGCCCCACCGAAGTGAAGTAGTTATCGGATAGAGAGAGGTTCAGCAGGTTCCCCAGCTGGCAAATCACCTCCGGTATATGACCGTACAGGTAGTTACCGGCGAAATTCAGCTGCTCTATCTTCTGCAGGCATCCAAAGGAGCACGGGAGTGGGCCCGTCAGCCGGTTGTACCCAGCGTCGAACACCGTTGTTTGCTCGAGCAGGCCGATCTCGTATGGTAGGCAGCCTGAGAGCTGGTTATTCAGAAAGAGCACCTCGATCAGCGTCTTGGATAAGCCGCCGATGGTTCGTGGGATGCCGCCTGTGAAGTTATTGTTGGCGAAGGTGAGGTAGTTCACCGGCGTTTGCCCGATGCTGTCGGGAATCTGCATTGAGAAGTTGTTGTTGTTGAGGAAGAGCACTTCCAGCTTGGGGAGCTTCTTTCGGGTGAAGAGATCATTCGGGACAGGCCCCACGAATGAGTTGAAACGAAGGTCTAGGAAGGTAAGGTTGATGACATTGAGGACCTCTGATGGGAACGGGCCCGACAGCTTGTTGTTGCTTAGGTCCAGCTCGTAGAAGTATGGGAGTTTGGCTATATCGGCTGTGATCGTCCCTCCAAAGTTATTGGAGTTGGCGTGGAAGAATGCCAGATCCTTGAGCTGAGATATGAATTCTGCTACCGACGGTGCACCGAGCTTGAACCCATTGAAGTCGATCGCAGCGAGTGCAATCGCGGACTTGTTGTCTGGTGGATTGCCACAGTAGAAGCCTGTGTAGTTACTGCAGATGTCGGGGCCGATCCATGTCTTGGTGATGTTTTGCTCATCCGACGTGATTGTGGCCTTGAACTTTTGGATTACCTTGTATGCTTGGTAGATCCTCTTGTCTACAAACTTGCACGGGTCCATATCCAGCGGCAGAGGCGGAGGTGGCGGAGGAGGAGGAGGCGGGGAGCAGTTTGGAGGAGGAGGAGGCGGAGGTGGTGAGCAGTTTGGAGGAGGAGGAGGCGGGGAGCACTTTGGAGGAGGAGGAGGCGGAGGCGGTGAGCAGTTTGGAGGAGGAGGAGGCGGGGAGCACTTTGGAGGAGGAGGACGCGGAGGCGGTGAGCAGTTTGGAGGAGGAGGAGGCGGGGAGCACTTTGGAGGAGGAGGACGCGGAGGCGGTGAGCAGTTGGAGGAGGAGGAGGCGGGGAGCACTTTGGAGGAGGAGGACGCGGAGGAGGAGAAGGAGGAGGAGGAGGCGGAGGAGGAGGAGGCGAGCAGTTTGGAGGAGGAGGAGGCGGAGGAGGAGGAGGAGGAGGCGAGCAGTTCGGAGGAGGAGGAGGCGGGGAGCAGTTTGGAGGAGAATAGTGTCTGCTCATACCACGATCTACTCTATTACCAATTTCAAGAGCCTCTCTGCATGTGATTTTGATGGAGTTTGAAAGAAGGATGGTGAATGTTAGGAGTAGGAACTCGGCAAAATCACAACAGCGGTCGGCCATCTTCTTCTCTTACTCTTCTTGTGTAACCAGAAGAGAGGAGGTCTGTTTAAAACACGATCAGATAAGAGAAGCCAAATGGGGCATATTTATATTCTGAAATTCGAATTAGAGAAGAAAAAATAAATAAAGAGAACGTAGTCGAAAAAATAAATTCGAATTAGAGAAAAAAAACACGATCAGGTGTTTTTTGATGGTTTGGTAGGTTCTAGCATGTGTAGGTATGCATGTACTTGCTTTCCATGTGGCAGGAGTGTACGTGGGTTGAAACTGTCTGTACTACGAGCCTTTTTTTTTTTTTTTTCCTTTAAAGATTAAAAAACACTTTTACTGCTTCCAAAGGACAAAGCTCCACAACTATAAGAAAAAGGAGGTAGAGAAGGGAACTCACACCCGACCAGAGTAAAAAAGGTCTAACACCGCATACCAAGGACCATAGGAAAGGAAGAGCTCTAAAGACAAGAAATAACAAGAGCCCATATGCTACCAGGCATGAGAAGAAACGAAAGCAAAAACTTACTCATCAGAGCAGAAGAGCACTAAAGCATAGGAGAAACCCACAATTAGTAAAGAGTAGACACCTGCAAGTAAGAAGCCAGCTCGGTAGTGTTATACTTATTTTTGACAGTTCTCGGATCGGAGCCAATCAAGGAAAGAAGACACGTAGCATTGCACAAGAAGTTCATAACACGTAGACTATCAGGATGCGTGAAGCGCGTTTTCTGGAATAACATGTGATGCTGGATGATTGGAAATGGTAATTTAGAGATGGGCAGTGGCTAAGCAGGGTATGCAAACAGTTAAGGAAGAAGGAGCATCCAGAAAATTAAGATGATGTAAAAGGTCACTGTAACAATTGAAGATGGAGTATATCATCTAGATAATTCTTCTTTTTCGCAAAAGTTTATAAATAGCAAAAGAAATCGACGAATAAATCGACGAAGAAAAGCGTCTCACACCAATCAAATTTATCTTTCCTCAGCATTTCCATTGCGTAATCAGTAATCTTATGAGTAGTTGTAGTCCTTAGCTATAATTTAAGTCCATGCTCGTTGGATGAACTTGAAAGTACGTCGGTAGTCTAACACGACACCTTCGTATATGCGGGAGCTTAAAGAGCAACTAGAATTATGGCTAAAACCTATAGGGGGAGGTGATTAGGACCTTTTGAATTTTTTTTTGCCTACTTACACAATTTAAAAAAATAAACTAAGTAAACAAGAACACTTCGACTTCCAAGCCTAAGTGGGTCCAATCACAAGACTAGCATATGGTTTAGGCAATAAACAACCTAGTCTAAGTATGCATAGATAATCAAATGATTTAACTAATCAAGCTCCTAATCTATGCAACCAATGTAGACTTATGAGAATGGATCAATGAGATCAAGTCTACACAACTAGTGAAAGTACATCTTGTGTGTGGATGTGCCTATCTAGTGCCTATCAACATTCCTATCAAGCATTCATAATTAAACAATTAAACTTACTGTAATGCCCCAAAAATTTGAACGCACGAGTAAGTACACGAGTGCATGTCCAGACGTGAGAACTTAAATTCTAGGCCATGTTGTTCACTCGCATACACACACGTATGTACTTTTATACGTGTTCCAACACTTTTTAAGGCCTTTGAAAACTCAGTATACTTAACTAAGTCAACAAACTGACCGTTAGAAGGATCTATCGTTACTAGACCGGAAGATCTAACCTTCCATTATGATTTCGAATTTCACGATCAATGTGAACCGCCGTATATCGTCCTGTACTCACGTCTGTCTATAAATCTGATTCGTACATTGTGTCCGTCACTGGACATATGCTTAGACCAGTGAGTTCTCGACCCTATGAATCTGCTCGGGTGTGTTTGTAACACTCTAAGATTTTAGAATAATTCAAATTATAGATTAGATAGTTATTTAATAAATTAAATAACTTTAATATTGATAAATTAATATTAATTAATCCGTAAGAAGTTGTAGTATGACCCCTATATTAGAGTTGCTCAACCTGAGCACTAGAACAAAGTAGAAGTGTAAGATTTCACATAGATTTTCAATAATTAAGAAAAAGAGTTCATTAATTAAACTTAAGTTACATGACATTTTCAAGTATCATGATTTCTGGAGATCATTTTCGTACAAAACTCTATATACTAGTTCTAGGACACGATCTAACCATACACGTCAAATTTCAACTCCCCGATCATATCGTACAAGTACCATAATCAGAAATCGGGCCATAGGTAGGGCCATCTAACTTCGGAACTGTCTCATTTCTTGTGTCATACCCTAAAATCATGTGGCCTACCTGATGATTGGAGTGGATTTTGCATATACATCAGGGTGGGACCCACGTGCACAACGTCCACGAAGGGCGTCCGGTCAACACGTGTTTGACCGCGTGCGTTGCAAGAATGGACGAAAATCCGTCTTCTTCTCCAACTGTGCAGCGACAGCGCTGCCGCTACCGCCATTGACGGCCTGCACCGTCCATCACGGTGGCCCCCATCAGTTGATCTAATCCGTTCATCCGGTGTGCGCCTCACCCAGACATTAGTGGTGGGTGGTCTCAACGTCTTCGGTCGACTGTATAGATCACTTCAATCCACCGTTCTAGCGCAAGATGATCAAGATCTACCTCCCTGATGTGCATGGACCTCTCAAACCTTGTGTGTAGGATCGTGTGGGCCCCACCTAGCTTTCCAACGAGCTTCACATGCAAAGGAGTCCCAAAACTATACGGTCTCCTTCTCCAACTCGAACCGGGATTTCCTTGAACGTCCGCACCTTTACCGCTTCTCCACCGCCCTCATTAGTTATATAAGTCTTCACCCGTCCACTCCTATCCTCTAAGAAACGCAAGAGAGAGAGTGAGAGGTTGTGGGAAAGAGACTCGAGTGTGGGGCGTTAGAGAGAGAGACGGAGAGAGAGAGAGAGAGAGTAAGAGAAGGAGGTGGGGTGTTGTGGCCTTGCTGTTGCTGCGCCACAGCACTGCTGGACTCTTCTCCAGCAAGAGAGAAAGAAGAAAGAAAGAAAGAGAGAGAAAGAAGAAGAAGGAAAAAGAAAGAAAGAAAGAAAGAGAGAGAGAGAAAGGGAGAGAGAGGGAGAGAGAAAACGTGTATGAGAGAGAGTGCGGCTTACACGCCGCTGCTGTTGCTGCTATTGCTGTGGGGACAGCACCCCAGTCAGCAAGGGAGAAGAATAGAAGAAAAAGAGAAGAAGAAAGGACGAAGAAAAAGGAGAAAGAAAGAGGAAAGAAGAAGGAACTTCTTCTCTAAACTTTCAACCCGAGTCGACTTGCTGAGCGACTCGCTGAGCCAACTCATATTCAGGGGTGGGCTTGTGTGGAGCCTATAGTTCATCATAAGTGAGTGATTCATTGCACGTAACTTTCTTTGTTAATGTTCTTTAGTGATCTTCCTTGTTTACATTCAATTTATAAAGACTACTTCTCTAGTTAGGATTTTAGGCATACTTTAATGCTTTCTCCCTTATCATGGCATCCTAGGTATAGGGTTCATCTATCTAAATTCCTCTTTTAAACCTATGTTAAAATTCGAAAACAACTTAATGTAGGTTTAGGTGGACATGATGTTACCGTTGTGTAACCCTAGATACGAGTAGTAGTCCTAGAATCCCACATAATATTTCTCTCATGTTTCTCGGTAAACAGTAAATTAGGGTTTAAAGACAAAGAATTACTTAAATGAAAATAATTCATGCATGGTGTGATTGGGTGTGAGTTCTGATATGCATTGTATGCTTGAATGATGCTTACATAACTCATGACATATACATACACTTATACACTGCGATAGAACAGGAGCATGGATGATTTGACTCCTGGCGTGCATGGTTGATTTGCCGCCTCGCTGTACCGGTTAGGTGAGCATGGTTGATTTGCGACAGGTTCTTAATGTTCAGTGGCAGCGAGTTCTGGTCGTTTCACTTATTGAGCATGGTTGATTTGCTAGGTTGGATCAGTGGTGCATGGTTGATTTGCCCACTGGCAGTGCATAGTTGATTTGCCGCCTCGCTGTACCGGTTAGGTGAGCATGGTTGATTTGCGACATGTTCCTAATGTTCAGTGGCAGCGAGTTCCTGGACCTTTATTGCTCTCACACGTATCATGACATACATGACATCATGATAATCATGTTCTATTGATAATAAATCATAAAGTGTATCAATCATAACCTTATCCTCGTATATTTCATACAATTCTATCCGTTGATGATTCACGCTCTATCTTTTATTAACTGGAATATTACCTGTGATGGAAATGACCTCAATGGGCTTTTAGCTCACCAAAATCACCACAGTTCTTGCAGGTTTTCAGGAAGGAAAAGACGTAGACAGATCAGAGTATTCAGATGGTCATGTGTTACTCAAACGCCAATTGTATTTGATCTATTTTATCTTGTAAAATTCAATGTAATAAGATATTAGTGGAAAAGAAACGTTATACTTGGGATTTATTTTAGTTATGCGATGTGTGTAATGGAATTTCAAGGAATCTATGCTCGAATTTTAAATTCACACCCTGGAACTCGGGCCTTGGGTTATTGTACTCGGGTTCGGAATTTCAGGGCGTGACACTTACAATGCTAAAATATCAATGTGATCAAATCAATCACAAACAAAAGCATGTATAGTGGTTCGACTTTGGGTCTACTCCACTCTCGATTCAAGTAGTCAACTCCTTTGAGCACACCGACATTCACTATCGGAGGTTTTAAATGAGGTTCACCTCTCAACCTTTACACGGAGGTTTTACCGGTTCACCTCTCAACTATAACCGGAGTTTTGGACAAAGGCTAACTCTCAACCCGAACGAAGTTTTGGACATAGGCTAACTCTCAACCCGATGCACGTTCACTCCCGTGTCGGATGCTCCCCCTTGGAGACTTAGTGTAGGCTCGGCAAACGGGCCAAGGAGTGCCAAACAACCCCTAGTCTTTAAGCCAACAAACAGGCCAAGGAACGGCCAACGTTCCTAGTTCGAGTTTGACAAAAAAACTCTACACTCAACTCCCAAAGGGAATTGAGTGGATGGACTCTAAAAAAGGGCAACCTTACTTGTCGGATGAGCCCCTTGTTCAGCGTCGGTTCAGGTTGCTTGATCTCCGCTCTCCCGTGCTTCAATCAGCTACCCTTGCTTCCACAATCGTGTTGTCGTTACGTTGCCAATGCCTCAGCTACACTTGATCAATCACCTTGCTTGTGATGCCTTTGAGTTGCCCAAGGTGATAGGAGGGTAGGTTTGAGAACTCTAAAACTAATGAGAATGAGTTGCCTAGAGTTTTTCTCCTACAACGATCTCATCTTAGAGTTTTAGAGAAGGATATGCCTATCAAGGAAGGTCCAAACTCTAAAGATCAAGAGTGGATGAAGGTCATCTTCTTTATGAGCTTGGAATGCTCCAATCTTGTGTTAAAGCACAAGGAAGATGCCTTGCATAGGTTGGAATGAGCCTCAAATGGTCTCCAACAATGGTGGCTTCACCCCTCTCGAAATGCCTCTCATTACCCCTCAATATGAGCCAAGCCCCTTTATAAAAGGTGTTCAAATGGACATAAAATGGGCAGAAAACGGCTAGTTCCGACCTGTCCCGACCGGTCGGCCAACAGCGTACTAACTGTCTGAAGGGGGGTCTATCTGATCGGTCAAGACCGGTCGGACTAGCCCAGCCGACCGGTCGGCCCTAATGGCCTGTGAGTGCTGTCTCTGAACTGGGCCGATCTGACCGGTCTTGACCGGTTGGTCTAGTCCAGCCGACTGGCCGGGACCGGTCGGATAGGCCTGGGTTCAGCCCATCTGATTGCTGATGTAAGAACCCACATTCTTGTTAGCAAGCATACACACTTGTACGCCCACGAACCTTAGATTCATATAACATGTAAGACACTTCAGGAAAATATCTTCATTAGTTAGTTTAGTAGGTGGATCGAATTTCGAGGACGAAATTCTATGTAAGGATGGTAGAATGTAATGCCCCAAAAATTTGAACGCACCAGTAAGTACACGAGTGCACCAGTAATCGCGTAATGTTCCGTGTTGTTCACTCGCTTACACACACGTATGCGCTTTTACACACGTTCCAACACCTTTTAAGACCCTTGAAAACTCAGTATACTTAACTAAGTCAACAAACTGACCGTTAGAAGGACGTATCGTTACTAGACCGGAAGATCTAACCTTCCATTATGATTTCAAATTACGCGATTAATGTAAACCGCTGTACATTATCCTGCACACATGTTTGTCCATAAATAAGACCTGTACATTGTGTCCATCACAAGGGGTATCCTTAGACCGGTGAAAGCTGCTCGGATTTGTTTGTAACCCCTTAGGATGTTAGAATAATCTAAATTATAAATTAGTTATTTATTTAAGAAATTAAATAAATTTAATATAAATAAATTAATATTAAATAATCCGTAAGAAATTATATTATGGCTCCTTCATTAAAATTGTTCAACATGAACCCTAGAATAGTATGGAAGTGGCAGACTTCGCAAAACTTATAAATTTACAAGTACTAGGGAAGTACCATTAGTAAACTTAAGTTATAGGACCAATTGCAAATTTTATGATTTCTGAAAATCATTTTCACGCAAAACTCTATATATTAGTTTTAGGACACGATCTAACCTCACACGTCGAATTTCAACCCTCCGATCACTCTACAAATGTCCTAATCAGAAAACGGGCCATATGTGGGCCATCTAAACTCGGATCTGCTTCATTTTTTTGTGGCGCACCTCAAATTGAGTGGCCTAACCGATGGTCGGAAGGGATTCATCAAATACATCGAGGTGGGACCCACGTGTATAGTGCAGCGGCCTGCCACACGGTCAAACGCGCGTTGACCGCGTTTCACGCGCACGCAGGCGATCCAAACTGTCTTCGGACGCTGTTTCAGCGATAGCGTTACCCGCTGTCGCCGATTGTGGGCCACACCGTCCATCAACGTGGACCCCGTCGGTTGATCCAAGCCGTCCATTGAAGAGTCCCTCGCACGGACGTAGGGGGTAGGTGACCTCATTGTTCTTGGACGATCGTACGGTCCACCACAGCTCTCCAAAACCGATCCTAAGATGCAAGAAACACCAAGATTGACAGATCTGCGATGCATGGGTGGGCTAGGCCTCTTCCAAACCTTTGTGTGGACCCCACCTAGGTTTCCAACGGGTTGTTTGTGCAAAGGAACCCCCGGATTATTCGGTCTCCTTCTCCAACTCGAACTGAAATTTCTTTGTCGTCCGCGTCTTCACCGCTTCTCCACCGCCTTGGCTGGTTATATGAGGCGTCGTCCATCGATTCTAAGCTCCTAAGAAACGCAGGAGAGAGAGAGAGAGAGAGAGAGAGAGAGAGAGAGAGAAGTTGCGAGAAGGAGAGAAAGGATATGGGGTGTTAAAGAGAGAGAGAAACGCGAGAAGAAGCAGCACGTGTTGCTGCTGCTGTTGATGCTCGTACTGCTGCTGCTGTTGTTGCTTGTACCCCTGCTACTATTGCTGCTCGTACTCGTACTGCTGTTGCCAAGGTTGCTGCTCTTGCTGGGCGGCAAGAAAGAAGAAGAAACGAGAGAGAGAGAGAGAGAGAGAGAGAGAGAGAAGCGATGAGAGAGAGAGAGACTGAGAGTAGGGGGTGCGTGCAGCTGTCTTGCTGTGGCTGCACTGCACCTCTGCTGGTTATTGCTCCAGCAAAAGGAAAAGAGGAAGAAAAGAAGAAGAAAAGAAAAGAAAAGAAAAAGTAGAAGAAAGGAAAAGAAAAGAAAAGAAGAAGAAAAGAAAAGAAAAGAAAAGAAGAAGAAAGAAGGAAGAAGAAGGAGAAAGAAAGAAGAGAGAAGAAGGACCTTCTAGACATCCAAACCGAGTCGACTCGCTGAGCGACTCGCTGAGCCAACCCATATGCAGGTTTGGACTTGTATAGAGCCTATCGTTCATCACAAGTGTGTGATTCTTCGCATGGTTATTTCGTTAATTTCTTCCATATAGTTCCTCTTAACTATCTATCGAATTTTAGTTTGAGTTATGCAATTTCTAAGTTATCCTCAAGTCTTAAATTCATCCTAGGTAAGGGACTCCACCGCTTGTCATGTTCTCCAAATTCATGTTTACATTCTTTACCTTTCTTGTAGATCTCGTTCATCTTTCCTACGTGACCCTACCTAGAGGTTAAACATAGGTGGAACGTACTTCCTTCAAATTCGCTTCCTGGGTTTCAAATATAAAAACCCTAGTTAAACGAAACGTAGATGCACGATACATTGTTGTGGTTACAACACGTTATGTGACTTACTTCGTTAACAACCCTCTTAATGTATGATGAATAATTGAGTGAATAATTATTTAATTACAGATGACACATGCATGTTGTGATTGGACTTGAATATTGATATGCATTGTATGCTTGATGAATGCTTCCATAACTCATGACATGTGCATACATTTATACACTGCGACAGAACAGGAGCATGGTTGATTTGACTCCTGGCGTGCATGGTTGATTTGCCGCCTCGCTGTACCGGTTAGGTGAGCATGGTTGATTTGCGACAGGTTCCTAATGTTCAGTGGCAGCGAGTTCTGGTCGTTTCACTTATTGAGCATGGTTGATTTGCTCGGTTGGATCAGTGGTGCATGGTTGATTTGCCCACCTGCGTGCATGGTTGATTTGCCGCCTCGTTGTACCGGTTAGGTGAGCATGGTTGATTTGCGACAGGTTCCTAATGTTCAGTGGCAACGAGTTCCTAGACGTTTATTGCTCTTACACGTATCATGACATACATGACATCATGCTAATCATGTTCTACTGATAATAAACTATAAAGTGTATCAATCATAACATTTTCCTCATATATTGCTCACAATTCTATCCATTGATGATTCGCATTCTATCTCTTATTAACTGGAATATTACTTGTGATGGAAATGACCTCACTGGACTTTTAGCTCACCAAAATCACCACAGTTCTTGCAGGTTTCAAGAAGGAAAAGACGTAGATAGAGCAGAGTATTCAGATGATCACGTATTACTCAAACGCCAACTGTAGTTGATCTATTTTATCTTGTAAAATTCAATGTAATAAGATATCAGTGGAAAAGAAACTTTATATTTGGGGATTTATTTTAGTTATGTAATATATGGAATGGAATTTCAAGGAGTCTATGCTCGAATTTTCAATTCACACCCTGGAACTCGGGCTTTGGGTTATTGTACTCGGGTTCCGAATTTCAAGGCGTGACAGCTGACCCATCCATTTCACAACCCACCTCAAAGGCTAAGGTTTGAGTGATCTTTTGGGACACCTAGGGCCAATCTATGATGACTAAAGGTTTCCTAATATGGTCACAGTCATCAAAGAGGTTAAAGGGTTGGGTTTTGGTCAAGGTTAAGGCACACCAAGGCATCACTTTTACCTGTATCTTCTTCCTTGTTGCAGCAGGGCCACTTGAGTCTTCGGTCTTCATCTTCATTAAGCTCAACCGACATTAGACTCACTGACCTAAGTGATTGACAAACAAGGTGCACTGTATGCTACAAAAAAGTGCACTAACAATCTCCCCCTTTGTCAATTACTTACAAAAACTTAACCTACCAAAACAAATGCATGAACAAGAGATTATATTGATAATGAATTAAATACAGGACTCTTCACATGACTAACTAAGCAGCTCCTCTTCAGCTTGCTCCCCCATAGCCTGTCAATCCCTGCATCACAAAATATAGCAAACTAGTTTTGGTGGGACTTGATCTTTCTCCCCCTTTTTGTCAGCAATTGACAAACTATTCTCTCCCCCTTAATGATATATCAATTAAGGTTAAGGTAAGAGTAGATAGTATGTCGCAGTTATAATTATAAGCACATGCTAACAAGGATAGTATAGGGTGCATGAACTTTAAAACATAGAGCATGCTAAGAAATATGATTAACAATAAAATGTAACTATCTAAGCATAGTTAATCATGTATAATGGTCAAAGATATACATTTGCAATAAAAGCATAAAGGGCTTATAGCCCAATCAACTAACCTCCCCTATTGGTATATCAAGACCAATAGTAAGCAAATATTAACATATAATGAAGCATATAATTCATAAAAAATTAGCTAATCTAAGCATGGTGATAGTCTAGCAAGTAAATATGCAAGTAAAAAGCAAGGCTAAACAATCAAATTTGGGCTCATGAGGCTTGAATCCTCTTATTTGCCCATACACACAAAAATGAGGCTGAAATCCTTAGATTTTCCTATTTAAACATTTCTAGCTACCCTCACTAACTATGTTTAGTTTGATTAGCCTAAGGGTAACTAATTTCTTCAAAACCCTCATAAAATGTAGCATGAGGTGAGGGGTTGGGAACTCCTTCTTCTCCTAGAAGGGATAGCGGTCAGGATCCTCTGTTAGATCAGGGGGAAAAGAGGTAGTGGTGAAAGCCGTGAGAGCTAGATCTTTATGTTGGCTTCCATCACTAGTGGAGTCACAAGATTTGGATTCGAACTCCTCCGTATCATCCCAAGTTGCAGCCATTGCCTTTTTACCTTTCGGTTTAAGCCCATTTGGACATTCCGGGGCGATATAGCCACGATGACCGCAATTGTAGCAACGGACGGATGAAGGTTTGGATGATTTCCCTTTATGTTTTTCATCATTCTTATCCTTCTTGCCACGGCTACTCCCTTTATCAAATTTGAGGAATCTTTTAAATTTTTTGTTCAACTTTTCTTCTTCATCATCCTCATCATCACTATCTTCCTCCGACTCACTCTTAATTTTCTTATGTTTGTGGGAGGACTTAAGAGCAATGCTTTTCTTTCTAGAGGGGGCCTTAAAGTTTAGTTCATGAGTTTATAGGGAACCTATGAGTTCTTCTACTTTCATGTTATCTATGTCTCTACACTCCTCTAAGGCGACTACATTGGTGTCAAATCTTTTCGGGAGGAACCTAAGTATTTTTCTACAAATCCTTCCTTCCGGAACCCGATCACCCAAGATAAACATGGAGTTGCAAATATCAAACAATTTAGTATAAAACTCCATGAAAGTTTCAGTCTCTTCCATCCTAATGTTTTCAAATTTGGTGGTTAAGAGCTGAAGCTTCGAGCGTCTTACTGTGCTAGCTCCCTCATGGGTAACCTCAAGTATATTCCATGCTTCTTTTGCAGTTGCACATGTGAGAATGCGCTGAAATTCATCCGAAAAAACCGCACAGCAAATCGCATTGAGAGCTTTGCCATTTGCCATGTATTGAGCTCTCTCTCTGTCATCTCATTTTGCATCATCTTTGGGAATGACAATGTATTTCCCATCAACCTTCACTTGCTCGGTGGGCAAGGTATATCCATTTTATGTGCTTAGTCACACCGGACGGTTCACGGATTGGAGACAAATTCTCATTCTAGCCTTCCAATAGGCGTAGTAATTGGACCCGTCAAAGAATGGTGGACGATTGGTGGTACTCCCATCTCGGTTAGACATTATGCTAGTGCTCTGGTACCGAATCTTGCTCTAGACGGTTAAGTCCTTGAAGAGAAACCCGCTCTAATACCAATTGACAGTACGTCAGTAGTCTAACACGACACCTTCGTATATGCGGAAGCTTAAAGAGAAACTAGAATTATGGCTAAAACCTATAGGGGGAGGTGATTAGGACCTTTTGAAATTTTTTCCCCCTACTTGCACAATTTAACAAAATAAACTAAGTAAGCAAGAACACTTTGTCTTCCAAGCCTAAGTGGGTCCAATCACAAGAGTAGCATATGGTTTAGGCAATAAACAACCTAGTCTAAGCATGCATAGATAATCAAATGATTTAACTAATCAAGCTCCTAATCTATGTAACCTATGTAGACTTATGAGAATGGATCAATAAGCTCAAGTCTACACAACTAGTGAAAGTACATCTTTTGTGTGGATGTGCCTATCTAGTGCCTAGCAACATTCCTATCAAGCATTCATAATTAAACAATTAAACTTACAATGCTAAGATATCAATGTGCTCAAATCAATCACAAACACAAGCATGTATAGTGGTTCGACTTTGGGTCTACTCCACTCCCGGTTCAAGTATTCAACTCTTTTGAGCACACCGGCATTCACTATCGGAGGTTTTAAATGAGGTTCACCTCTCAACCCTTACACGGAGGTTTTACTGGTTCACCTCTCAACTATAACCAGAGTTTTGGCCAAAGGCTAACTCTCAACCCGAAGGCTAACTCTCAACCCGACGCACGTTCACTCTCGTATCGGAGGCTCCCCCTTGGAGACTTAGTTTAGGCTCGGCAAACGGGCCAAGGAGTGCCAAATAACCCCTAATCTTTAGGCCAACAAACAGGCCAAGGAACGACCAACGTCCCTAGTTCGAGTTTGACAAACAAACTCTACACTCAACTCCCAAAGGGAATTGAGTGGATGGACTCTAAAAAAGGACAACCTTACTTGTCGGATGAGCCCCTTGTTCAGCGTCGGTTCAAGTTGCTTGATCTCCGCTCTCCCATGCTTCAATCAATTACCCTTGCTCCCACGATCGTGTTGTCGTTGCGTCGCCAATGCCTCAGCTACACTTGGTCAATCACTTTGCTTGTGATGCCTTTGAAATGCCCAAGGTGATAGGAGGGTAGGTTTGAGAACTCTACAACTAATAAGAATGGGTTGCCTAGAGTTTCTCTCCTACAACGATCTCATCTTAGAGTTTTGGACAAGGATATGCCTATCAAGGAAGGTCCAAACTCTAAAGATCAAGAGGGGATGAAGGTCATCTTCTTCATGAGCTTGAAATGCTTCAATCTTATGTTAAAGTACAAGGAAGATGCCTTACATAGGTTGGAAATGAGCCTCAAATGGTCTCCAACAATGGTGGCTTCACTCCTCTCAAAATTCCTCTCATTACCCCTCAATATGAGCCAAGCCCCTTTATAAAAGGTGTCCAAACGGACATAAAACGGGCAGAAAATGGCTAGTTCCAACCTGTCTCGACCGGTCAGCCAACAGCTAGAATAAGACAGTGTACTAACTGTCTGAGGGGGGGTCTTTCTGACCGGTCAAGACCGGTTGGCCCTAATGACCTGTGAGCGCTGTGTCTGGACTGGGCCTGTTCGACCGGTCTTGATCGGTCGGTCCACTCCAGCCGACTGGCCGGGACCGATTGAACAGGCCTGGGTTCAGCCAATCTGATTGCTGACCCATCCATTTCACAACCCACCTCAAAGGCCAGGGTGGGTGATCTTTTGGGACACCTAGGATCAATCCATGATGACTAAAAGTTTCCTAATATGGTCACGGTCATCAAAGAGGTTAAAGGGTTGGGTTTTGGTCAATGTTATGGTACACCAAGGCATCACTTTTACCTGTATCTTCTTCCTTGATGCAGCAGGGCCACTTGAGTCTTCGGCCTTCGTCGTCGTTAAGCTCAACTGACACTAAACTCACTGACATAAGTGATTGACAAACAAGGTGCACTAGTATGCCATGAAAAAGTACACTAACAGAACTTATCTCTATATAAGAAATTCTCTTTCGGAAGAGGTGTTCGACAGTTAATCTTCATGACCGACTATAAGTGTTTCAAATTTGTATATGAAAGTCCTTTCTAGTGGAAAGTAGGGTGCAACCCATTTTTGAAGGAAGAATCTCACTCTCCGATAATCACCTAACCTTGATAAATTTGCGGTGGCTGAATAGGTGATCGATCCTCGCGGGTCTCTGTTATATATGGTCGAGTTCAACATATTTGCTTATTTTGGCGCTTGAGGTCATAGTTGTTCAATTGTAATCGAGCCACATAATTAGTTCTAACATGCCCGCGCACGTCACATGTGGCCAAAAGTGAAACCGATTAAAAACAACGTGACAACAAGTAGAAGAAACAATATGGGGAATCTGACCAAAAAAATGCAAGACAACTTAGAGATGAAGACATGGCACCTTTTGGTGATAATTTGGGCTTAACCATTATAGCGGCTTAGGAAATGAAATCCTGAATGTGCAAAGAGCTTCATAGGCCAAGGGAACGTCTTGGGATGATTCAATGAGGCAATTGAGACATCACTATAAACTTTTAAAGAGAATCCTATAATAACAGCCGTGCAAAACCTGATCAAACCAAAGAAAGAAAGGTGCAAGCTTTTGTCTCCCACTCCATGGGCATCGACCTTGAAGACAGCACCCCAGATTCTTTAGAAATGAAGAGAAACATAAGAGGCCAACCGGGATAGATCATATTTTAGCACACGAGAGGATCCAACCCCTCTTGAAGGATATAGATCTGCACACTAGAGGAAATGATGGTCAATGGACCAGGGAGTAAGAGGTTGGGAGGTCCCAAGTTGCTAAAATAAACCTAGTTGCATAAGTTACAATGGATGGCCCGAAGACAAAAATGGCTCTAGATCTTACATCTTACATAATATATCTAAGGGAAGATTCCTTGGGGAGATATTTGTTATTGAAAATATAGTTGTTCTTTTCCTCCAAGATATGCTAAGCTAAGGATGGAAAACAAAACTTGCTCAATTAGGAAGTAACAGGATCTCTTAAGCTTTTCACAAAGCAGTGGACCAATTGAGATAAGGAAAGGCTGGGGAAAAAGGGAAGACCATTAATTTTTTAATGAAGCTACTTCCATATCCAAAAAACATAAGGGCAATCAAAGAAGAGATGACCATTGGTCTTTAAGAGCACAAAGTAAAAAAGGACAAGAACCATTTATGATAATTCTAAATTCAATCATCATGTCCTTAGTTTTTAATTTAGTAAAAGAGGTTATCCAAGTTGTAATAAAATATTTCAGGATATTTCCTTTAAACCAAATAAGACTTACCTAGGAAGTAGAAAGAAATTTTGGTCTGATTACTTTAATAGCCGAGGAAGAGAAAGCTAATCTTTTGGGTAGAGGGTCCAAACAATTTTATCATTACAGATGTAAGCAATAACTCATTCATTCTATTGATGATCTATGAACATCTACATGTTCTTCAATGAATGTGTAGACACCCCACCCCAAGCTAAAATGATGATTAAGATTGGACGGTTAGGACGGATGGTGATCCGTACCCATATCCAAACCCCAATCCGTATCCAAAGCCTAATCCATGCCCCAAACCCTAATCGAAAATCCTAATTCATATCTGAAGACCGTAACCCTAACCCTACCCCAGTTAACTCACCTTAAACCTTAAACCTTGAATGACCACCCTTACGAAAATCCAAGCTAAAACTTCCTAATGGGTTAACCCGACGAGTCGACTAAATAAGTCAACGCAGCCCTTCCACCCAGTCAACTACCTAGTTAAATCGAACTTCAACCCAAGCCCAGGTCTAGACCTTAGTCGCGAAGATGAGTTAGACAACAGAGTACCCTGAACAGGAGGGAAAAGAGCATGCTGGCTCAGAATCTAGCTACCCAAAGCTAGAGTGACAACTATCCCTAAATTACGAAAACCGCCACTTGGAGTGGCTATAAATACCCTCCGCGCTTACATTTTCCAGGATTTAGAAGTTTGGAGTCCTCATCTACGAGTAGCGACTCATCTCCCTCCAGTTTCAGCCCATTCCTCCACCGAGGAGAGTGAGAGTGAGTGAGAAGAAGTCTAACCTTGGTTTAGCCCTGTCTAACTAACGTTTAAACATCTGAAGCCATCCAAGTTCCAATCCAAGACACTCGAGCTATCTTATGAGACATAACTGTCCATCTAACCATTCAATATCATTCTTATCTAGTTCATATCTTACCATAGTGCAACACTCTTTATTTTTCCAGACCCCTACTCGTTACATCCATTAGCATTATATCGTACCAACCTTAGCACCTGATCAGTTCGAGCGTATGCTCTGTGGCTTGCCGATTTAATCAGATCCTGCCATCAGAAACTCTTATTGATTAGATCCATTGTTGCACATCATTCATATTGCATCTGTCCATTGAGAGTACATGAGAACTAATCCCAACCTTTTGAAATTAGCCAGATTCAGTAAAGTAGAGACCGTACATCTGTACGGGCATAGTGAGTGCCTAACACCTTCCTTCTCTGTAATCATGGTCCCTTACCTCAAATCTATGACAACAAATCAAGGAGTCATCTTATCGTTGGGAATCTTCGGATCCTCATCTCTAACGTTTCTATAGAGTTTAGTTGACTGTAGAGACGAAGTAATTGGCTAGTGGCAACTCTAGTCTAAACAACTATCTCAACACACCAATACGAAAACTCTCTCAAAAGGTAAAACCCGTGGAAGTTACAATTCACCGCCCCCTCGCGTGAATCCAATGTTCACAGAACGGTACATTGAAATTCAAGTTCAAGTTTGATGGCTGCTCACAACTATCAACCCTTAGATCATGTCTTGCTGCATTGGATGATGGACCTGGGATATCTATATAGTCCTCACTATCCAATAAGTAAAATGATGGCAGCTCACAACTGTTAACTGCTACAACCGAAGATTGCACACCTAAGTGCAGGTAGCGAAGTAGTAAAATACTCGGTAAGACCGAGGTCGATCCACAGGGATTGGGGTTAAGAACACTTAGAGGAATTAGTTTAGGTGTGAGAGATGAAATTTGAATTATCCACGAGAGTGGAGCAAGTTGTGTGTGATGAAAGACAAAAATAGAAAAGGGGGTTAAGGCATTAGAGATCCACCTTTGATTCATCCACAAGGTTTGATTCATTGGTCCAACTATAACTCAACTGGAATCAAATAAAGATTCATTCTAATCGGAAGATGAAACAGTTAAATCATTTGCATATTTCATAAAAGATGGTGATCTGAACCGATTGATTTGACCATAAAGCACTCGTTAGTTGATCGCAGGGAATTCCAAGCATCCACTGTGCCCGGAGTCGACAATGGATCAAGGAATTGTACAAACCAACAACTTTGCCAACAAGTCAACCGATAAAATCACAATTCATACGATCAAATGCATACTTACAAGATAGGAGGCTTTGATTAACCGATCCAACCGTTAAGATCTCGTCTATCGATCGCAGGGAATCCAAAGTATCCAATGTGCCCGGAGTCTACAATGGAACAAGGGATTTTACAGATCGATGACTTTACCTGCATTAGCTCGATGACCGTAGGGAATCCAAAGCATCCAACGTGCGTGGAGTCGACGATGGATCAAGAGACTTTATCGATCATGAACTAGCTAATTGGTGTGTAAGGGATCCCAACCATCCAACATGCTCGGAGCTGACGATGGATCAAGGGGCTTACACAACAATAGCGTCCGCTGAGGTGGATAACCGAACCAATCAACCAAAGAGAACTCCAACATTTACACACCCTTGTTGAACCAAAAGAACCAAAGCTTGCAAATTTTTTCAAAGGCTTTACTCCTAGCCTTAGCTAGAGGTTTAGCCAATCATGCTACAATGGAAGACTAAAACTTCTATAAAAGAGAAAATTACTCTACACTACAAAAGAAAAAAAGAAAACTAAAGAAGAGAGGAGTTGTAGAGAATGGGATGATTGGATGATGGAGGAAGATTGGATGGCCTGGATGCAACTTGAGTGGCCTTGCACGTGCTGCGGCTTCTACTAGATGCTGGTGCTCACTGGACATTGAAGATGGCTGGACGTGCTGGATGTTTGGATCTGAATGGGGTCCACTGTTTGGACGCTGGTGGAAGCAGCTTGGACGGTTGAGATGATCAGACCTGTATGGCATGTGGGGTCCATAGCGTTGGCCACTAAGTTGAATGGATGGCTGGAGATGCTATGGGCTAGAGCTGCATGGATGGCTGCTGACGCAGGTGATGTGGGCGGTGATTGAAGATGAACGGTCCACTAGATGCTGGCCTTGATGGCCTTCATTAGCTGGACGTTGAAGCTGGAGACGCTGCACGTGTGGAGGCTACTGATGTTGAAGGGTGGAACTGATGGACGGCTGGATGCTCCTGGACGGGTTGGACGCTGGAGATGGACGGTCCACTTCATGCTGGGCGTCCATTGCTTGTTGGACGTTGGAGGTCGGATGGACGGACGTCCTATTTAGCTGGTGGAGCCCACTTGACGGTGTTGATGATGATCATCTGGCCACTGGATGTGGACGGTTCAGATGGAAGATGGGGCCATGCTGATGGATGGTCAGGGAGTCCACAATGCTGGCCACTGTGATGGACGGTTGAATCAGCACATTGGTGGGGACGTTGAAGCTTGGACAGTCCAGATGTTATGGCTGCTGGACATTGATGAAGCAGATTGGTGGGGTCCACTTGTTGACCATTGAATTGAGATGCGGTGGTAGCGGTGCCTGATGATGACGTCCACTTGTCTGGATGGTAGAGATGTAGCTGGAGGTATTTGGTGCTTGCTGCACATTTGAGATGGAGATGGCTCCACAGTGCCGGACCATCAGGACCATTGATCTGATGCTCATGAAAGTGTGGCCCGCATTAATGCACAGCTGGTCCAATCTTCAATCTTTACAGCCTAATTTCTTACAGGACCGCTTCATACTTGATCTTGATCACTTTGAGGCTCTAAGACGTCCTGATTGGCTCAGATCTTGTCCAACTTCTCCTGATCACCTGAACATTGAAAAATCGCCTAATGAGGGATAATTAACCGGAAAAATAATGATAATGCCTTTAACAACCAGGGTTAATTATACAATATTAGGCGCTTATCATTAACCCTTGGATCATGTCTCGATTCATTGGATGATGAGCCTAGAATATCTGTGCAGTCCTCACAATCCACTAATAAAAGATGATAGAGAGAAACTGTCTACTCTTGGATCATGTCTCGGAGTATTGGTTAATGGTTGAGGATGTCCGAATAGTCTTCACTATCCAGCAGGCGAAAAGTTAGTGCCTCATGACTGTCCCGCCTCGGATCTTGTATTGGTGCATTGGGTTATGGGCTGGGAATTTCTAAACAGTCTTAACTATGTAACAAGTGAAAACTTGGATACTCACTGTCAACCCTTATATCATGTCTTCGTTCACAGGTTAATGGCCTAGGGATATCTGCACCAACTGGCGAGGGGTGAATGCAAATCCCATCTAAAATCAGTATCCATAGTTTCACACTACTCATTCAAATCTTCGAACGCGGGTTCTTAGACAACGGCTGCAGATCACACTTTCTCTAGATAAATCGATATATGAACATTGGGGTTCTAACCAAAGAAAATCATATATGCGATGACATCTTCATTGTCTCTGATAATGTGTGGAGGGAGTGATACGGGATACCCAACGTATATAACTTTCATTCTAACATAATATTCCTCGGGCATTGTTTTTAAAATCTTGTGTATTTTAGATATCAGTTCCTCTTATGTAATTTCAGTGCTCACAACAACACATTCACTTTTGCCACCTTTATCTATCATTTTCATATATAAACTCATCATCATAATAGCATAATATGGCTCAAAGACCATGATCTTCATATTTTCTTGAACCTGAAAAGAAAATGTGTGGCTATTAACTTAGAAAAACATTATAAAATTCTCAAAATAAAATTGAAAAACATTTCGAGATGCCATTTTCATCTATTATTGATCTCCGTTGAGATTTTACAATAGGATTGCCACTGGAATCCACAAGGATCACTGCTTCAGTTGTTATAGATTGCCGTTGGGATTTTCCAGTGGGATCACTGTTGAAATGAGCAAGGAGCGCCATTGTCATTTGTTACAGATCGTCGTTGGGATTTTCTAGCGGGATCGCCATTGAAATGCAAAAGGATAGCCGTTGTCATCTTTTATGGATTATCGTTTTGCATTTTCATCAGGATCATCATTGAGAACGCTGTTATCATCAGTTACATATCATCATTGTAATTTACAGTAGATTGTCGTTGTGAGATGTGCATTTCCATTTTGTAGTTTAAAAATTCAGAAATACATATTACACCTACCCTTATGCTGATATTGTCCCCGAAGGCTAGTGAGTAGTATTGGCCCCATAGAAGGGATGGTGGTTGTTGGAGAGTGAAAAAGTTAGCCAAATTATGAAAAATAAAATAAAAAATGATTAAAAAAATGAAGCATTCTTCCCGAACATTTGATGTAGGTCCCATAAGATGAGAAAAGTACACCAGAGGTTTGTTGGAGAGTCGCCGAAGAGTGTGTTAGCTCGACACAACTACCTTCAAACTATTGAATGCCTTAGTGGGCCCCCTCTTAAAAAAACCTCAGAAAGAGAAAATGGGTCCTCGAGATCGGCTTGGCCCCACAAAATGCCACAACCTACAAGGATAGTTTCTATGGGGTCCACAAGTCGTCGTGAGTGAAATCCACGTCG
The DNA here is from genome assembly GCA_003013855.2 of Liriodendron chinense. Lineage (NCBI taxonomy): Eukaryota > Viridiplantae > Streptophyta > Magnoliopsida > Magnoliales > Magnoliaceae > Liriodendron > Liriodendron chinense. The sequence goes on from ML058429.1 coordinate 734,749, forward strand.
TCCATTCGACTGGGGATTTATTTTTAGGGCATGGGCCCAAGAATAATGAAAAACCTTGTCATAAGTGGACCACACCAGAGGAAACAATTTGACATCAATGCCCAACATCAGGGCCTTTTGTGGGCGACAGAGGGTTTCAATCAAAGTCAGCTCCTTGCCTTCTACTGTTGCAGGACTGTCTAAATAAAATGAGCAGATCAGATCTTCCGTAGAGTGCTCCCATTCATGTTTTAATGGGACCCACTCTACACTTGGAAGGATATGGCCTCTAACTTCTTTAGCACCAATATTATATGGGATTTTGACAATATGGGCCCCATTGTACGCCGAAATTTCTCACTTGTTCCTTGCTGAAACTATTCTCCTAACTGGCCCACTTACACTTTTTAAACTTTACTGTTAACGAAAATATCCTTACTTTGGATCCTGCACCGGTACGAAATTTAAGTGAAGAAGAAGCTACATAGCCTTTAATCTCGAGGCAGTGATGTGGATGTGAGTTGTCATTGGGTCTACTTCAAAGTAGATCCAATCCGTTCATTTTCTTTGTAATCCCTTATTTATATGGGTAGGTGGTAATATGAAGCTGACTTGATCTATGCTACAATACTTGAAAAAACGGTAACTATAACCATTCCATACTAAATGTTTTCTTGTGTTGTGGTCTATATGAGTGGCAAATGTTGATCGTTCTTCTACCAATGGCCTAAAATGAAATCCCAAGGATAATGGATGGATTGGATTCCACTCAAAAGTGATGGTGGGCGCCACAAATGGTGTATGAATGCCCTTAGAAAGGGGCCAAACATTGTCTTTTCAAAAATTCAAAGAATAGAGCCTATTTCTCTTAGGAAAATAAGCTCGTGGAACCACCACCCCCTCCAATGTCCATCTCTGGTATCCCTCTCTGATGCCATTTGAAGCAAACTTCTTGTATTCTTTGTTCTTTCAAGATCAAACTTCTCAATTTTTTTTCCAGTGGTAGCCGGCTCACAAGTTGAGGGTACACTCCATTCACATATTCTTTGTCCTTTCGAAACTTAAAGATTTAGTCATTATTGCACGTATATGTGAAGAAGGTGGGATTGTAGTATGATAAGTATTAATCATCAATCTATGATGGTCATGGTTATCATACGGTCAAGATTCAGTTAGCTGAAAATGGGTCGAGATTGTCTGATGGGTCGAGATTATCATGTGTGAAGGGTAGAGGATATGGGTGCTATCACAACCCTAAACTATAAAAGAGGATATATGTGCTATTATGTTTAGACTGTCTATCCTGAACCTTTGTGGATGTCAACCATGACCCTTTGTGGATGGCTATCACGAACCTAAACTGTATTATGTTTGGACTATCTATCCTGACCTTACTACGTGACAACCATGACCTTTTGTGGATGGCTATCACGACCTTGAATTGTATTATGCTTGGACTGTCTATTTGAACCCTTACTATATAACAACCAGGACCCTTTGTGGATGGCTATCATAACCCTAAACTGTATTATATTTGGACTGTCTAGCCTCGACGCTTACTGGAGTGATTCTTTCAAACCGTCCATTTTTTTAATCATACTTCCGCACCTAATGGGCGGATGGACCTTACTTATGGATCAAAGCATGTTCATGGTCGGACCCCACTTGACGATTGGCCCAGCTCCCCTCCACGTGTCCAAGTTGTGACCAAATCTATTTGCTTCAGCGCTCTTCAATTATGTTATGCCCTTCGCTAGCGTCTCACTCCTCAATCCACGTGCTCCCCTGCACGTGGCCACATGTGCCAACTTGTCATGCTTTTGATCATGTATCAAGTGGGACACACTCTCACACCGTTAGTTCTCTAGAAAATTTTGTTGTACCCTATTTCTGACCGACCTTGGAGGAGTCGGTCAGAAGAAGGAAAAGCGGCCGATTTCTTTGGCCGATTGCGGTATGCAATTAGGAGATTTTGTTGGTCAATTGGTCGTGCTGAAGCAGGAGAGCGACTGGCTGTTTAAAAGTAAGAGAATGACTGATTTCAGCGGCCAACTGCCGCCTGACAGCCTTGTCAGTGACCAATTTCAATTTGGAAGCCAGTACAACAGCCGATTGCGACAGCCAAAGGCTGATTTCAATGACCGATTATCTTTTTGCAATCTGGCCAGCGGCTGATTCCCGTTTGGAGCATATCCAAAAACTCTTATGGCCTAAAGTTTTTAATGGTCATTCATCACTGTTTCTAGTTGTATGGTCCATCTGAGAATTGGATCTTATTAAGGTTTGGGATCTCATCCCAAAATGAGATGGAAAAACAGATGGACGATGTGGATACAACAGAAATACATCAAGGTGGACCACACACGATTGGGGTTGTTGTACCCTATAGGAAAGAAGTCTCTGGAGAGTAGGCAGTTACCAAGACGTGTAAGGAGGAAAAATAAGAGAAGCCTCTAGAATGCAATGTGGGAGACGGTTACCGTAATAATAAAAAAGTGGAGTATCCAGATAGTTGCACACTTCAAGGAGAAAGTTATAAAAGCAGAAGAATTTCTACAGAATAGAGGTCCAACACCAACCAAGCCAATCTATCTTTCCAAATTACTAAATCTTTACATTTCATAGTGTAATCGATTCATGTTTACATTTCAAGTACTTGGTATTTCTTAGAGTAAGTACTCCGTCATCTATCAAGTCAAGATTATATTATCGCTCAACAAGTTTACCCAGGTTCTTCGTTTTGTTATTTACGTTCCTTAGCATAATCAGCTCTTGTTACTTTCCTTGGCATGAATCGCACTGTTCAATTTCGGTAGCATAATCTATGAAATTACATCCTATAGCAGCAAGTTTCATAATTAGTAAAGTTTCATCTTATATTTCTTATTGTTGATATTAGAAGGTAAAAATCGCCCACACGGTTGATTGTTAAGTCTTCCTTTTTTCACTCCTTTTAAAGTAACACCAAGAGAAATCCTTTTGCTCGGAAGGTAAAGCTACAACCCACTTTCTAGAGGACGAACCCCACCCTCCAAACATCGCCTGATCATTTTTACAAAGCAACTTGAGTGAGTGGCCAGTTGGGTGACCGATCTCTACAAATCTCGGTCATATACAGTCGATCACGACGTATCTGCCTTCCCTGGAGCCTGGGGTCATTGTTGTTCGGTTGGAATCGAGCCACGAAAATTGATTATGACACGCACACGCCCACACACACATCACACGCATGGCGGATGAAGAACTCGGCAACAAATTTCAGACCGTTCAAACTACTTGATAGCCCACCGCAACGGTGAGTAACGGACGGTGAAAAAAACTTCCAATGTTCCTGCCTGACAGTTCGCCAATCTGAATTCTCGGCGGTATGATCTACATGGTGGGTCCTACCTGATACACGGCGTGAATGTCTTGCACACATGAAAGGTTGGACACGTGTCTATGTATGGGCGAGTGTACTGGAAGGATAAATTCATGTGGATGAGATCCATCCCATCCATCAGGTACCCCATCCCATGTTAGGTCTTGATCCCAAATGTGACACTGATACAAAACTCAGGTGGGCCTCACCATAAGAAACAGTTTAGAATCTACGCGAAACCTATAAATTCATGTGATGTGGTCCACCTGAGTTTAAGAATACCGTAAATTTTGGAGAGTAACTTCATCCTGGTAAGAATAGTGAGATGAATGGATTGGATGGAATATATAAATCATGGTCGGCCTCGTTCATAATTAACGGAGGGTGTTACATCCCAACCATCCCTTATTGTGTGGCCTACCTGAGTTTTGGAACGAACCAAGCTTCCAAGGCCAAGATGAATCAGCGCACCTGATGGACGGCATGGATCTTACGCAAGTTTGCTCGGTTAGACGCAGGCAAGCCACATTTACCGCGAGGGACTCAGGTAGCTCCGCAGCACCACTTAATGGCGGTGCGTAGAACATCCAAGTCTGTGGACCCTACCATGTACTGTATGTCAAATCTACTCCGTCTATCATGTTCTATCATTGATTTTACATATTAAGGTGAAATATCAGATAGATCCACAACTCAGATGGGCCACAACACATTGCTTAATGGGGATGGGGATGGGGATGGGGATGGGGGATGGAGATGGGGATGCCAACCATGGTTTGTATCTTTCATCAAGCACATTAACTAAATGTATCTCTCCATTTTGAAGAGGAAAAAAAAAACCCTACTAAAGAATTCTGGTGGGCCAGACGGTGTAAACAGTATAAGTTCATCTTTACGTTTTTCTTATTGGTGTGGCCCGAATGACTTTTTATTCAAGTTTAACTTCAACATGCACAGACAAAATAATGGTTCTCACCTGATGGACGGAGTGGATTTTGTAGATACAACATAATGGACCCCACAGAGCTTGGGGCTCCTACGCACTGAGTGAAACAGGTGGACGAATTCGGGCCGGCTTGTTACTTTCTCTAACGTTGGAGTAATGACATAACATGCATGAAATCTATGCCGTCCATCAGGTACATGAACCCTTGTTTGGTCTGAATCCCAAAAATCACGCTGTTTAAACACTCATGTGGTGCCACCCTAAAAAATTATACCTATAACCTCGTATAATGTGACCTTTGGGTAAAATCAGATGAGCGGATTGGATGGCATAAAAGCAACACAGTGGGCTATAAAAAAAAAAATTTAAAAAAATTAATAATGGGTTATTATGATTTCGTGTTTCAACGGTTAAAAAGAGGCAGTGTACCTAATGAACGGGTTGGATCTCATGAAAGTCACACCCACGTCCTTCCCTGTTTGTTAAAATAGCTACCCTGATGCGGTTTCTCACATGTGCCGGATATCTTAGCGGTACACTAAGTAGACGTAACTTTTTGGATGATCTGGTCCAATAGTTAAGCTACAAGTGGGCCACACATGCATGCAAACAACGTCCACGTTCAATCTGCTCGATGAGTGAACTTTATTTCTTGTGGGTTAGATCAACTGCACCATGGTGCAGCTTGAGTCTGCACTTGTTTAGAAATAGGCATGAGTGTATCATGAAATAACATGCATTAGACACAAATGCTATTTTTAAGAGAGTGCAGCAATTGTGCAAAATGCATGTCCAACAACCACATGTGTGAGGTGGGTCATGGATCAAGATCAGCCACTATATGAACGTTATTTGTGCAGCAATCTATCATGTCATTTTCATTTTCTATGAGATTAGTTGGACAATTAAGAGAAATGGAAATCAATTAAGACCAATTTCTACGATTTATTTTTTTATTTTATTGATTCATTTTAAATAAAAAGAAGAAATTCTGTTTCATTTCCACATCATATACACGACACTTGATAGATGAAGCAAACTTCAGTGGATCCCTGGATCCACCAAGGTAGGTGGATCCCTGATTGTGGGGCCCACTGTGATGTATGTGGCTTGCATCCATGCTATCCATCCATTTTGACAGCTCATTTTAGGACATATCCAAAAAAACGAAGCAGATTCAAATCTTAGGTGGACCACATCATAGGAGACAATGGTGATTTAATACTCATCATTAAAAACTTCTTGGGGGCCACATGAATGTTTATTTTCCATCCAACCTGTTAATAAGGTCAAAAGACTTGGATGAAGGGACAACAGAAATGTCAGCTTGATCCAAAACTTTTGTGGCCCTCTTAAGTAGTTTTTAATGGTCAATCACCATTGTTTCCTGTGGTGTGGTCCACCTGATGTTTGGATCTGTTTCATGTTTCGGATCATGCTCTAAAATAAGCTATTAAAACGGATGGACAGCAAAGATGTATGTGCATTAAGATGGGCCTCACAATCAGGGATCCACCCATGTTGCCCAAGCTGCATTCAATATAAATTTATATAAGATTTTATTAGACGACTTTGACTCTTGTTGTTTGACTATTAGCCAGTCAACTTTTTAATAAAAAATTACATTCCAAACCAAACAATGGAATTAGTATTTGATTATACCATTTTCCATTTTCTAAGGATTCCATAGAGATTTTCCACATTTAAATTATACATTTCTCTTTGTCAAATGGACCACCAACAACCAGTTATAAGTAAACCTACCTCTTGCAACCCTTATTATAAGATTTTGATCTTTATATGATATCTTAAAACATATTCAATAGCAGAAATGAGAAGAAAAAGAAAAAAAGATTTTTAAAGCTGAAACATTAAAAATACTTGCATTATACTTTGTATGGAGCATACGCTGATATACGACCCTAGCTTCTTCTTTTTTCTTTTTAAACCAAAACAGCTTCGGTGCACTTATAGAGTACAATAATTACGGTGCGGGGTTCACCTGATGTTTAGGTGCAGTTTAAACCGTAAATTGGTTTAGCCTACTCATCTTCACCGTACATCTAATTAATAATCTTGGTCCAAAACTCAAGTGGGGATCAATTTACAATCACTCCTAAAACTTATATTGTCATGGGCTTTTTGGCTCACCTGTGCTTTTCAATAGCCTGAGCTCTTTGTCCACCCCATCATCCTGGTAGGGCTCTCTTGATAAATGGGTTGCATGCCATATTTCCATGGGAAAGATTCTACAATGGGCGTCACCCTCCTTAATGTCCTCCATTGTGCCCATTCGAGAGGCCCACTTGAATTACATATTAACCGGATTTTTTGGATATAGGCCTAACATGTGAAGATGTGTCTAATGGATGGGTGGTAGTCATACCTCATCATAGGTCCCACATAGCTACCATATATTAGATATGATGATTCCCACTTTTAGCGACTAACTCCCTCCCTCCACATGCATTACACATTCCATGATCCGTAGCATTATAAGTGATAGTTCATCCTTATAAATCAAAGGAATTCACCACCTACAACTGGTTGTAACCTCCTATTGCAGTTCAATTAAACACGAGACCATATGTGTCTATGAACGATTTTTATTCAGTTAAATTTTGTGATTAGGATAGTGTTGGGCATGCCGGAGTTGTATTTAAGTTGAATAGATTGAACGCTTGCGACCCCATGTGTCAAGTCACCCATAGGATCAGACCTATAAAGGTTGATTTAACTGTCCGGCCACCAATGTGCAATGATCAAAGGATTTAAAAGGAATGAGACTTTTTGGCCTTGAGCTAAGAAGTTTTCTTTCAACAGAGATCGGTGGGCTTCAAGTTTCTTAGTAATGTAGTAATGGATTAAATAAATTAAAAATAAAGACCGATAGCCAATTTTATTAATTATAATGATGATCAGTACAATCAGCGAGAACATAAAATAAATATAAAAAAATAAAAGATAAATACCTGCGATTGCCTATGTGGACAAACAACGAGGTAGATTATTAAGATTTGACCAATGTAATCTCCCCAGTATGGACTAGGTTGATCGGGATCCAATGACAATAAGTCGTTGATATTTACACTACTCCTAAGTATATTGCAGTGATGGCTATGGACAATAGCGATTTAAGCTAAACTAAACTCTGGATTTTTTGCAGTGAGGCTGGAGAAAAGCAGAGGAAGTAAAGCTAAAACTGTGATAAGACAGCATTACACTATGAGAGGTATGTATGATGGCTCAATTAGTGCATCGAGCTATCTGTCATGTGCTCCTTATATAGATTAGGAGGTAGTAGCTATATTAAGTTTCCTTGCAGGCATGTGATCCTTTAAGATTATGGGATCAGATCATATCCTAGTTGGACTTGGATTCCTCATCGCATCCTTCAATTTTCTTCTAATTTGAGAAGAATCTACTTCTCAAACCTTTGTAGTCACTGTGAAAGCACTGATCATCTCTAAAAAGCTTCCCATTTTTAACATGATTCTTTGAAACAACCTTAATTACCAAGTGTATTAAGATTGTGATGGATTTTTCTATCTCAGTGGGTCTTTATAAGCATGTTGAGCACGCTACTCAACCACATGTGTCACTCATGTCAGGGTTGTGTGTCCTTTGTCGTAGTGTCTCATTTGTAGACATGCATTCACCGAAGAATATGAGGTGAAAGATATCCTCAAAGTTGTCAAAGTTGCAAGTAGAATTTTGTTAGCGATTTGTACGTAAGGTCTACATGTGGCGGCATCTCATTGGCCCACGTGAACACGATAGAACAGGTGTAAACACCTCCAACCCATTTTTACAAGCATTTTTTCTGGCAACTGGTTGAATATTTTTATACCTCATTAACTTTATTCATACTTTTAAATTTACAAATGTTAGATATTTTTTAATGTAGGGAGGGTCGCCGACACATTTATGGTAAAGATGGACCAGCGGAAGAATCAGAAGGAGCCTAAGAGAAGACAATTTTTAGCATCATCGATCGATCAATCGACCATGCAAGAAATAGTCCAGAGAGTTCACTGGACAAAATATACATCTATCGATCAATCGATGGGTCTGGTCGATCGATCAATAAGATCGCCAAAAATCAAGTTTTGCCTCTAGACCTCTCTGGACCGTTTTGGAGGGTTTTGATAGATCGATCGACCGTCTGATCGATCAACAATCCACTCAATTTACGCAATCTTGCACCGTTTTTTCTATTTTATTTCCTTTTTCATTAGGACACTTTTTAATTACGCATTAGGGTTTGTTTGGAGTATTTAAATATTTGTTAAACTTATTTTGAGAGGAGCTTTTTATATTATTAATAAAAAAATTGAGTTTTGTTGTTTTTCTTCTCATGGATTCGAGAGCTTCCCTCATGGATTCAAGGAAATCTAGTTGAGGAGTCTTGGAAGCTCCATGGATTCAGAGTAGTTATCTGGTGAGGGAGACGATGATTGACCTTACCACATTCATCCCTACATCAAGTGGTATCAAAGCGAGGCTTACCCCTCAGGCCAGTGGCAATTAACAAGGGTTTGAAAGACAACCCCATAGACGATCATCTAGGAGATCAATCTCTATCAACGACAACTTTTAGAGAGTTTAGAGTTTACAAGCTATGCAAGGGCTGCAAGCTGCACTCGACCACCTCACAAAAGAAATCATACCGCTCCGAGCCCAAGATGAAATTTAGCCTCCTGTTTTCTCTGTATAGAATAATCTGTTTGTTTGTATAGTGCTTCCGACGACAAATCGCATGGCTACTCCAAATGATTCGGGTTCTAATGAGAGAAAGTTTCCGGCGGTGTTGCCCAACATCTTGTGTATGAAGGTGATCGAATGGATCGTGTTGAGAGAGACTATCGAGGTAAGGTTGAACTTTCCAGGTTTAACAGATTATTACGTATAGAGAAGTTCCTCAATTGGCTAGCCGAAGTAGAGTGGTACTTTGATTACATGGATGTACCAGAAGAAAAGAAAGTAAAGTTGGTCGCTTATAAGTTGAAATTCAGCGTGTCGCCATAGTGGGAACAACTCTAGATTTCCCATGCTCGGCAGAACAAGGCGCACATCCGATCATGGCTTCGGATGAGACGTCTTCTGAGGGCTCAACTGCTCTATAGCAACTATGAGCAAATTCTATTTGAGTAATACTAAAAATGTCAACAGGGAAATCGATCCGTAGCTGAATATATGGAAGATTTCCAGCGATTGGTGTGGTGTGTGTTTTAACTATTTTGTTGTTTTTTGAAATTTAGTTTTTACAACGTTAGCCATAATGGTTGAATTTAAAAAAAAAATATCTTTTTGCATTCAACCCGTTATATACTTTAAATTTCTTCAAGTATGAATTTCCTTATTTTCAGTTCATTTTGGTTCTAACTTCAGGTTAAAAAAATTATAGTGGTTCAATTCTTTATACATCAAGTGTGCCAATGTGACAAGACAACAGTCGAGGGTGTCCTGGAGGTTGATTGTCCAGTATTCCTGTTGCACTACGTATATCATCTGAAGGAGGGCAAAATCAACTTCAAGAAGAGTGATTTGATCACGCCTTGATTCCAATAAGTTTTATCTTTCCTTTACGCGAATTCCATAATTTTGTTTATTTTCTTTTAATATTTATAATTTATTATTTTTGAATTTTTAAAATTATAGATTTACAAATTCAATTTTTTTTTACAATCTTGAAGTTTATTTTCTGATCTATAATCTATAAGTATGACTAACATCATAGTAAACCTGACCACTAAACTATCTAAAATCAAATCATTCTCTAGATGACATTTCAAAAGGCGGAAACATAAACTCACATTTTCTTTAAATACGCTAAAAGTATCATTGTATTATAAGATACTTTTCAATATGATGTTGACACAAAATATGATATGGGGAATGACCATAACTATAAAAATTATATTCTGAATTTCATTTCAAATGAATTATATGATGTTTATGTATTCATTCGAGAGCCTAAGGATATTTGGTCTCTACTGGCAAAGAAATATATTTTAGAAGAAGTCAGTGCTAAAAAGGATGTTATATCTTCTTGTATGAAGTTTTCTATAACAGATAATAAGCCCATCTCTAATCAAATACTTGAGTATCAAAGTCTAGTGTATGAGCTTATATTTGAATGATTGAAAATGGATGATACTTTTCTTGGATGCACTTTAATTAAAAAATTCACTCCCTTTTAAAAAGAATACAAAAATAAGATGAAAAGACCATTGTAGTAAATAAAGTTTTGCATATGCCCGGTGTTGAGCTCTGAATTGTGCATATCTAACCCCAATTCATCACACATAATGCATGGTTTTCATGATTTAAAGACTAATCTAATGCATGGTTTGTAATTGTAGTTATGAGAGAGAGACTTCGTTATTTGGATGCTTAGAGACCCTTCTTACATGCCTTAAAGATCAAAGAAATAAAGGACAAGAGATGGAGGAAAGATACAATGAAATGGAGGAAGAAAAGATAAAGAAATATCACATTTTCATGCCGGCCGGCCACATCCATCGGCCAACCAGCCAAACCCTTCAGAAACAGGAATTTCTCTGGACTAGTTTTATGAAGGCCTGACCTGTGGTCCAGCCGGCCAGCGTCCTGACTGTGCAAGGAGACTTTCAAATTCAAAACTTTCCAACTTGGTGCGGGATTTCTTCTATAAAAGGCCACCTCCACTCTCTTCCTAAGGCATCTAGCAATGTAGGGAGCAAATGATTCAAGACCTAGGAGGCTTCCTAGCCTCCTACAACTAGTTTTTTTCTTCCTCTAGTTCTAGTTTAGTTTATTTTTATTATTTTCTTTAGTTAACCTCTTAGCTAGAGCTAAGAGGTGAAGCTTATAGTTTTCTTAGATGGTTTAATTCGTTTTTAAGGTTTCAAGTTCGAATTTAATGTTGAACAATGGTTTGCTTAAGTTCGAATGAAGTTCTAAGTAGTTTTTCTTAATCTTATGATGACTCATGGATGTTTAAAAGAATTACATTAGTTTCTTAATTAGTTTTGAAAATTTTAGACCTGTACTCTCTGAGGAATCGGATTCAAAACGCTCTAAACTTGGATCTTCATGTGGGAACTTCAAATCAAAGTTCTATCTTTTCCAGAAAATTTGAAATATGTGTTGGTTGTTTATGTGATTTGAATCAAATTCAAACCATGATATTAGTTAAGCCTAGTGATAGGGTTTGATGTTTATCATAGTTGTGACCTTAATCTATTGGAACTAGGATTGACCTATTCAGTTGAGTGTGCTCAAGTCTTAACTTGAATTGAGGGAGTCATGTCAATGAACAACACACGTGACAGATTGTGTTAATAATATAACCGCTCTATAATCCAGCTAGATATGATTTGATTTCGATTCTAGTTGAGCAATTGAGAAACCTATACGAATTATACATTAATGAGAGCTATAAGTGGATCCTTGATGCTATAGTTATCCTTTTATTCTCAGATTTTTCCTATTTAATGTTTAAAATTGATTTCATAAACCCATCTTAATATTCTAGTTATTAGGATAGTTCGAGTTGTTTACCTCCTTCCCTGTGGATCGATCTCAGTATTACCGAGATTGTTATTATATCGTAACCCTACACTTGGGGAATCGAACAATTGGCATCATAAAGAATCTAGTTTCTTGCTCTTTCATGAATAAAGTTTGTGTCAAATTGTTATTCAATTCAGAAAAGGTTGTACTGTCCAAGAATGAGATATTTATTGGAATGGATTACTATTATAATGCACTATTTCTACTGAATGTATTCTCCATTGATATTAATATGACGAATTCTAGTTCTGTTTATTTGATTGAATCACTTAATTTATAACATAATATAGTAAGTAATGTAAATATAGATGTTTTGAAAAGAATGAGAAAATTAACTCTTATACCTGATTTTTCGAATTACGAACCAAATAAATGTGAAGTGTGTAAAAAATCTAAATTATATAAGAAATTATTTAAATGAGTTTTTAGTTAATCCGAAATTCTAAAACCGACTCATAGTGACTTGGGTGATTTTAAGAATCACATGTCTAGAAAAGAAAAAAGATAGTAAATTATTTTCATCGATGATTTCTCTAAGTATATTAGGGTATACCTACTAAGAAGTAAAGATAAAGCTTTGGAGTTCTTTATCAAGTATAAGATACAAGTTAAAAATCAATTAAATAAAAAAATTAAGAGACTTATAATAGATATGAGATGTGAATCGAATATGAATCCTTACAGTTTAAGAAATTTTGTAAAAATAATAATATTATGCATGAAACTACTACCCTGCTATACACCATAACAAAATGATATAGCGAAAAGAAAAATAAAACTTTGAAAGAAATGATGAATGCAATGTTGAACAACTTTAGTTTACCCTCACACCTATAAGGAGAAACTATACTTTCTGCCTATCACATTCTAAATACAATACCTTATAGGGTTACAGGTAAGACACCCGTACAAACTTTGGAAGAAACACCCAACTAGTTATAAATATCTTAAAGTGTATGGGTGCCTTAGTAAAAGTAATGTTACTTAAAACTAAAAAAAATGTTAGGATAGAAAACAACAAACTACATATTTATAGAATACATAGAAAATAATACAACCCACACAGATTCTTAGTTTTAAAATCCAATGATAGCATTTTAAATCCAAATATTATTATTGAGGCAAGAGACACGAAATTATTTTAAAACGTCTTTTTATAATATTTGCATCTAGAGAATAAAAAGAAATTGATACTCCAGGTATTGCCTCAAGTCATAAGATCTTAAATAATGAAATGTAAAAGAAATAAAACCAAGGAAGAGGTTAGAAAAGAAACTAACTTAGAAAATAAGTTCTATACATTTTTACTTGATGATGATCTTTTAACCAATATAGAGGCTATTAATTCACCAGATGCATCATTTTTAGAAAGAAACTATAAATGATTATTAAAATCCATTTTGTCTAATAAAACTTGAGAATTAGTAAATCTGCCACCTGAGAATAGGTCAATGGGATGTAAATAAATTTTTAGAAGAAAATTAAAACCAGATGGTACTATTGACAAGTTTACGGCTAAGTTAGTGGTTAAGGGCTTTAGACAAAAAGAAAGGATAGATTAGTTTGACACATATTTTCCTATGGCAAGATCTCTACTATTAGAGTTCTTATAACAATAGCTTCCATGCAAAAACTTATTGTATATTAAATACATATGGATTTTTTTTACTAATATAAACTCACTAAATTGTGGGAGCATTGATATAGTATCGCTTTTCAAAATATTTCCTTTTTACACATCCATGCACTGACTCCTTTTTTTAGAAAAAATTGCCCTTAAGCACATTTTTCAAATATTTGTGCAATGGTATCTTATCTTGTCAGTAGCTTATGAAAAAATCTTCTATTTATGTACTTTTTTGTTAATTTTTTATTGACTTTTTTTTTAAAATCCTTATGCATCTTAGAAAAGGGAACGCATTAGGTGCGACCCCGGCCTCACCTAAGATGGTCGAACCCTTATCGTGGGGCCCACTTTGAGGCATGGATTCTATATTCACACTATCCATCCATTTTTCCATATCATTTTAGGGCATGAGCTCAGAAAAGAAGCAAATCCAAGTCTCAGGTGGACCATACCATAGGAAACAACAGAGATTAACTATTAACAACTTCTAATGAGCTATAAAAGTTCTGGATGAAGTTGATATTTGTTTTTTCCCTTCATCTGGCTTCATGTGACTGTATAAATAGGTTGGATGACAAATAAACATTAGGAAAACATTATGATAGGCTATAAGAAGTTTTTAATAGTGGGATATTCAATCACCACTATTTCTTGTAGTATGGTCCACATAAGATTTGGATTTGCTTCATTTTTAAGCATGTAGCATACAATGATGTGGCAAAATAGATGAACGATGTGGATATAAGATAACTACATCAAAGTGGGCCCCATGATAAGTGTCACATCGCCTTGGGTGAAGTTAGGGTCGCATCTAATACACTCCCCTTAAAAATGAGTTGTTCTTCCTTCTTCAAAAAAATCTACATAAGTGGGTCTTTTTAATAAATATCTAAAATGAAAGAAAAGAGAAAGCAAAAAAAAAAAGAAAGAGATTTATGATCATTTTCGTGGGTCGCTCGATATTGAAAATGAGAGTGAACACAACCTAACAACATAAAATTTAAGCCCACTTTTAAATAGTCGAATGGTATCCAATTGAGATGACTCTAAATCCATCTAAAAGTTTATCGAATTATCTTTCCAACGAGCATAAGATCACCCCGATTCGATCTGTAACGAGGAAGTTAATATGTTCGTTTTAATGGGATCAAATGAAACTGAAAATAAGAGAAAATAAGATAAATTTGGGCCCACTTTTGAATGACCAAATGAGATGACTCAAAAGTCATTTGAAATTACATCTAATTATCTTTCGAACGAGTGCAAGATCACTCTAATCGGAACAATAACGAGAAGTTACGAACATTTTCGTGCGATCGCAGATGATGAAATAAAAGCGAGCGTAACAAACGCTATGATGGACTTTGGTTCACTTTTAGATAATTAAATGGTCTCTAAAAGAGATGATTTCAAATTTATTTGAAATTTTATCGAATTTTCTTTCAATGAGCACAAGATCACCTTGATCAAAGCTATAACGAGGGAGCCATGACCTTTCAAATTGGATCAAAATCTAGTACTCTCGTGCGATCACGCGAGCTTTCTATAATGATATGTTAGAATTTGGGCTCACTTTTTTTTATAATAAAATGGTCTTCAAATGAGATGATTATAAATTTATTTGAAAGTTCATCGAATTATCTTTCCAACAAGCACAAGATCATCTCGATCGAAGATGTAATGAGGGAGTTATGATATTTCAAAGTTGAGTCCAAATCAGTACTCTCGCACGATCGCGTGAGCTCACTCTAAGTCACCATAAAATTTGGACTCACTTTTGGATAGTTAAATAGTATCCAAATGAGATGATTCTAAAAGGCAATTTCATCTACAAAAAATAAAATGTATAAAAAAATAATGTTCTGAAAAGCAATGTTATATAAGTACTCCCACGATTCAGTTGGTGTATATTAATAAAAAAAAATCCAATAGATATAGACGCGTTCTTGTATGGTGATTTAGAAGAAGAAATATACATAGATCAACCTGAGGGTTATACTATTAAAGGCAAAGAAAAATAATTCCTATATAGTTTAAAACAAGCTCCTAAGAATTGGTATGAGAAATTCGATAATGCCTTGAAATTAAGTGGATACAGAATAAATGACACAAACAGATATATACATAGTAAATTCACGGGTAATGGAGTTATCATTTATCTATATATAGATGATATGTGTTCATTCTTGGAACCGATCTTAAATTTATTAACTCTACTAAGAAATTTCTATCGTCACATTTTGATATGAAAGATTTAGGTGAGGCTAATGTGATTATCGGAATAAAGGTGATAAAGAAAATGATGATTTTGTTCTATCTTAGTCTCATTATATTGAGAAAGTGTCAAAAAGTTTTAATCACTTTGATAACATACCTGTTTGCACTCCTTATGACTATTACATACATCTAAAGAAGAAAACATGTGAAAGTGTATCACATCTAGAATATTCTAGAATCATTGGTAATCTGATATACCTAATGAATTACATAAGACCTGATGCAGTTTATGTAGTAAACAGATTGAGCAGATACACTCATAATCCTAGTCATGGTCATTGAAATGCTTTATTTAAAGCACTAAGATATTTAAAGGGTGTTATTGCATATGATATACATTATATTAGTTTTTCTAATGTATTTGAATAATACGACGATGCCAACTGGACTACAGATTCAGATGAAACAAAATTCATAAGTGCATATTGATGGGGTTTTTTTCCTTAGGTGTAGAGGAGAAGATGGTGCAGCCTAGGTGTGGTCGGGCGACCGAAATTCATCCGAATGGACAGTTTATCACTGGACTATTTTCGTAATAGTCGGGCGCCCGATGGTCTGATGACCAAGCGCCCGACCAGGTTGGGGTGGGCTGTTCGAAATTCAGCAGGTTTATCTCAAAACTCACTGGACAATTTTATGGTTGGCCGAGCGCCCGATGGTCCACTGACCGGGCGCCTAACCATGCGCGAGCTGCTATTCCGCAGTTTCCTGTTTTGGCTTTGCTTTTTCGGTTGCTCTATTTAAGAGGTTCCAAAATGAGATTAGGGCACCCAATAGGTTGTTTACACGTCCAAGGTGAGAGAGAGAAAAAGAGAAAAAGAGAGAGAGAGGAAGAAAAAGAGAGAGGAAGCTTGTTGGAAGAGGAAGATTTGCTTGTGAAGGTGATTCAAGGTGCAATCGACGTCTCGGCTCTTCAACATCCTCATGCTCGGTGAGATCTCTCACTTTCTAGTTCCCTTATTGTTTATCCATCCCTGCGTGGGTGAAGAAGGTTAGATCCAAGTGGGTTATGCTTGTGATCGTGGTTGTAACAGTTCTCTTTCATAGTGGATTGTTGGTCTAGACTTTAGTCCCATGGTTTTTACCTCTTCGAGGGTTTTCTACATAAAAATCTCTTGTGTCGTGTGGTTTATGATTTGATTTAGTTCATTGCTTTATCATATCCCATAATTCAAGTAGCTTGGGGGGCAAGATCCTAAGGTTTGTGAAACGCACCCAACAGATATGTTTTTATTTTAGGTGGAGGAGTTGTCTCCTATAAATTCACCAAACAGTCTTATATTACTCGATTTACTATGGAATCCAAGTTCATTGCTTTGAAAAAGGTAGGAACAAAAACAAAATACCCTAGAAATCTACTAACTGGTATACCTTTGTGGCTAAGACCGTTTTCAACCATATCTTTGCATCATGATTGTCAAGCTACTATAGCAAAAGCCAATAGTAAGATCTATAATGAAAAAATAATAGAGTAATAGCCATTGGTTTTTTTAAATCAGAGAAGAACTTGGCAGATCTTCTTACTAAAGGACTTGGTAAACAATTAGTCCTTGATACATCGAATGGAATGGGCCTAAGTCCAATACTATGAGCTAATTTTGGCAACCCTGCCTATATAAATGGAGATTTCATGCAATAAGTTTCAAATAGGTAAACAATAAGATACTAGGAAACATTTAAGCAATGCAATAAGAAAACACCCTATATAAATGGGACTTGTATGCTCTTAATCTTAGGCATATCAGCGAAGATAAAAGATATGCCAGATGATGATTGGAAGAAGTTGGATCAGAAAGCGGTGTGGTTTATTAAACAATGGTTGGACGATTCTGTATTCCACCATGTGTCTACGAAGACCTCAAGCCGCTAGCCTATGGCAGAAATTGCAAGGGCTGTATGAGAGGATGACAACCGACAATAAGATCTTCCTGATTAGAAGACTTGTAAATCTCAAGTTCAAAGATAATGGTTCTGTGGCTGAGCACATGAATGAAGTCATGCAATATTGTGAACCATCTCTCCGATATAAAGATGGTCCTGGACGATAAACTACAAGCTTTGCTATTACTTAGCTTATTGCCTGATAGTTGGGAGAGATTGGTGATGTCTCTGAGTAACTCCGCACCAGACGGAAAGATGTCCATAGAGCAGTTAACGAGTTGTCTCTTAAATGAGGAGACAATGAGGAAGTCTCAAGGGTCTACTCAGCAAGAGACCCTTGTGACACAAGATCGCGGGAGAGGAAAGAACAAAATTATGGAAAAGTCCGAGATAAATCCAGAGGCAACTCTAATGTCAGGAGAAATATTGAATGTTGGAATTGTGGCAAGAAGGGCCACTATAAAAGTGAATGTCAGAAGAAAAATGATCAGAAAGAAAAGGAAATGAAAAAGGTGATGAATCAGACTCTACTACGGTCGTCTCCAATAGCGACGTTGTGGTCATTCTCTCAGTGAATCACGATATTTGTCTCATGGCTATGAATCGAGACACCGATTGGGTGGTCGATTCGGGAGCGTTATTTCATGCAACTTCACGAATGAATTTCTTCATAAGCTACAAGAAAGGTAGATACAGTACAATGAAGATGGGGAACTCTGGAGTATCCCAGATTATGGGAGTCGGTGATATTTGTGTGAGGACCGATGTTGGCTGTACATTGGTTCTAAATTATGTGAGACATATTTTCGACCTTCACCTCAACTTGATGTCGACAAGAAGGTTGGATGTAACCGGCTATGAGAGTCAGTTTGTTGGTGGGCACTGAAAGCTCATCAAGGGTTCGATGATCGTAGCAAGAGGGAAGATGTGTTGCACCCTATACAAGACATGTGTTAGCATATGCAAGGGTGAGTTAAACACGGCGGAAGATTCAGTGACAGGCATGTGTCATAGAGGCTCGGCCACATGAGCAAGAAAGGGCTTCAGCTACTAGCGAAGAAACGTTTCCTTCCAGAGTTGACAGGTATACCTCTCAAAACCTGTATTGATTGGTTATTAGGGAAACAACATAGAATTTCATTTGTAAAAACTCTTCTCATGTTAAGAAAGTGTATGCATTAGATTTGGTTTATTCTGATGTTTGTGGTCCTATGAGGACAAAATCCTTGGGTGGGGCATTGTATTTTGTCACGTTTATAGATGATGCATTTAAGAGGATTTATGCTTATGCTTTGAAATCCAAGGACGAGGTCTTTGGTGTGTTTAAAATGTTTCATGCCATGGTCGAGAGAGATACAGGTAGATCATTGAAGTGCATCCACACCGACAATGGTGGTGAATACATTGGGGCCTCTCATGAGTATTACAAGTCCTTAGGTATATGACATGAACAGACGGTGCCCAAGACCCCCCAGCACGATGGTATATATGAACGAATGAATCGCACCATTGTAGAGAGAATCATATGCATGTTATCCCATTTGAAATTGCCCAAGATGTTCTGGGGAGAAGCAATGCACATGGCGGTGTATTTGATAAACAGGTCTCCACCAGCCTCGTTGAATGTAGAAGTACCTGAGAAGGTGTGGATTGGAAGTGATCCTTCCTACAGTCATCTCAAGGTGTTTGGATGCAGGGCATCCATTCACGTACCAAAGGATAAGAGGTCCAAGCTCGATATGAAGATCAGGAAGTGTGTGTTCTTGGGGTACGGTGATGAAAAGTTTTGTTACAGATTGTGGGATACAACTGAGAAGAAGCTCGTCAGAAGTAGAGATGTGGTTTTTTTTAATTAAAGATCAGTATATAAAAGACATTGGAAAGCCAGAGAAGACCCAACCCAATTCAGATGAGCTGGAAGACATGGATCCCGTTGCTCCTCTTGTAGTGCCTAATGACGGAGGAGTACAACAAGATGCAGAGGACGTGAGAGTTCCTACAGAAGATGGACCAGGGGAGCAGCCCCACTTGATCCACCTGTTGAGACACAGGTGAGGAGGACATCAAGGGACAGACACCTGTCTAAGAAGTACTCGTCGTATGAGTACATTATGCTTACTGATGAGGAAAAACCAGAAGATTATTTTGAGGCCTTAGCCGACGAGCATAAGGGGGAGTGGTTGATGGAATCCTTGTATAGGAACCACATCTATGATATGGTGAAATTGCCTAAGGGCAAGAAAGCTCTAAGCAACAAGTGGGTGTTCAAAAAGAAGATTGAGCAAAAGAATTCACAGACGAGGTTCAATACCAAACTTGTGGTGAATGGTTTTGGTCAAAGAAAATGTATAGACTTCAATGAAATATTCTCACCAATGGTGAAATGACATCCATACAGGTGTTTCTTGGGTTGATGGCTAGCATGGACATGGAGATAGAGTAGTTAGATGTTAAAATTGCCTTCCTCCATGGTGACCTGGAAAAAGATATCTACATGCACCAACTAGAGGGTTTTAAGTCAAGGGCAAAGAGCATATGGTGTATAGGTTTAGGAAGAGCTTGTATGGGCTGAAACAAGCTCAAAGGCAATGGTACAAGAAGTTTGACTCGTTCATGTTAAAGCATGGATATGATAGAACGGAGTCGGACCACTGTGTGTTCATAAGTAGGTTCTTAGATGGTGATTTCTTAGTTCTGCTATTATACGTTGATGACATGCTCATCATGGGAAAAGACATCAAGAATATTAATAGGCTGAAACAGGACTTGGGTAAGTCGTTTGCGATGAAAGACTTGGGCCCGACTAGACAGATCCTAGGAATGGAGATAACCCTTGACAGAAGCAGAAAGCTTTGATTGTCTCAAGAGGGATATATTGAGAAAGTCGTAAAGCAGTTTAATATGAATGCAGCGAAGCCGGTCAGTACTCCACTAGATGGTCACTTCAAATTGAGCGACAAACAGTGTCCTAAAACGAAGGCAGAGGTGAATGAGATGCAGAAGATACCCTACGCCTCGACGATAGAAAGTCTGATGTATCTTATGGTGTGTACGCGCCCAGACATAGCATATGTGGTTGGGGTTGTTAGCCGGTATCTTGTCAATCCTGACAAAGGACATTGGGTAGCGGTGAAGTGGATACTACGGTATCTGAGATGCTCATCCAGGTTGAGCCTATGCTATGGTGACGGAAAACCTATGTTAGAAGGCTACACAAATATAGATATGGCAGGTGATATAGACTCCAGGAAGTCTACATAGGGGTTCATGTTCACGTTTGCAGGATGAGCGATTTCTTAGCAGAGCAAGTTACAGAAGGTCGTAGCATTGCCGATGACAGAGGCCAAGTACATCGCGGTCACAGAAGCATGCAAAGAGATGTTTTGGATGAAGAGGTTCCTCCAGGAACTCAACCTGAAGCAGGAGCAACACGTGGTATATTGTGATACTCAGAATGCGATACACTTGAGCAAGAATTCAAGTCAAAATTCGAAGTCGAAGCACATAGAGATTCGATATCACTGGATCAGGGGTACCTTGGAACAGAAGGTGTTACAGCTTGAGAAAGTCAACATGAATGATAACGGGTCAAACATGATGACCAAGGCTTTGCTCAAGGGCAAGTTTGAGGTTTATAGAAACCTGACTGGCTTGAAGAAGGTGGATTCCTCCTGAATCAGAAAGGGGGAGATTTGATGGGTTTTTCTCTTTAGGTGTAGAAGAGAAGATGGTGCAGCCTAGGTGTGGTCGGGTGCCTGGTCGGTTCTGGTCGGGCGACCGAAATTCACCTGGATGTATAATTTATTACTGGACTGTTTTCATAACTATAACGCCTCAGATTTTCGTTAATTTGAATTTCAAAATCCTCGAAAGATTTTTCACTACAATTAATTTATTTTATCATTTAACGACGTTTAATACTCGATTCTAAGAAACATACTAGTGATACCAATAAGAACTGTATAAATTTGATTAGACATGCTTAAGGGGCTAACACCTACACCCGATTATCAAAAGCTTAAGCTTAATCATATAATCCATAAATCTAAGGCTAAGATCTAGTGGACCCCACCATCGATAAATTGACCTAACCGATACATAATGAACATCTAACCGAGAACAATACTAATCACCGCTTAGATTATGCTTATAACCCAACTTAATCAATTTTTTATCTAACTTACAAATCAACGGATGAGAGCGAGTTAGGCCAAAACACTTTCTATTAACGTTAAATCAGCCAAACTTTAGACGTAAGTAGATCGGACCACATTTAACATACCCTAGAAATCTCATCCTCAACTCTATTTTCGAAAACTTCGAAAAAATACTAAATAGAGTCTAGACCGATCGTTAGTGGGCCATTAAACTCGAAACTAAGGAAATACGTTTGTCTTGTTGGGCTTGACATCCCTCGTAGACGCTGAGCCAATTTAGTGTACCAAATCGCATAACTTAGAGCTGGAGTAGTAGCACATGTGATGTATGAATTTGCCCAGAAACTATTCAGAAATTAAGTGAATCATGTCACTCGAACTTATTCGTAGTTGTGTCTTTCGAGCCGTCAGATTTCGATGAAACTTATGACACTAGTCCCAAATATTTCCCAACATACATCCCTAAAGTCGCATCTCCGATCGATGATCGGTGACCGTTGAATAGACATTAGGCCATATCCAGTTGATCGCCGCATCCGACTTGCGAATGATCATAGCCTTAGATAAATCTTGTCGTGTAGCAACTATTTCATGGTCTAAGTGGGCCCCCGTGGACCCAAGTAGGCCACTACTAGTGAAATTATACCCCATAGGGTTAGATACCCAATGCCCAACTTTTTAGGGCCATTTGCATCAATTTTAGAGTTATAAATAACTCTTATTTGCGGCTTTCTCCCCAAATCCGAATTGGGGTTTGCTTAGAGAGAAGGGAAAGAGAAATTGAGAAGGAGAGGAAGAGAAGAAGAAGAAATGAAGAGTGGGAATTTGGGTGGTGAGCACTTGTGCTTGAATTCATCCCTCCCGGTTGCAAGACCTTGTGCTGGCCACCAGTCTTCTCATATTCATCAATTCCCTTTTAATTGATGGTAGGATGTGAATGCCATCTTCCCTTTTTAGGCATTTTAGGGTCGAGTACACTAATCTCACCCTAATCTTGCTTTGATTTTAGGCTTCGTCGATTCCCGCCAACCCTCACCCTAGGTGCTCGGACGATCGAGAAACCCCAAACGCTAAGGTGTGGAATTATACCTCTAGGTTTTCATTTATCAACCTTAGATGGATTTAGGATTGATTGAGCCTTTATGGTATTGTTATCTTTGTTAATTGTATTATTCCCGTATTATTTCAATATATGTGTTATCTTGAATTTCTGTAGATAAAATGTTTGATGAAATGCTAATGTGAGATGAACGGCTTGTATGAATCGCATCGTATATGGATCATCTTATAGTAGTAATTTTCATGTAGATAAGATAGCATTATTATGTATGATTATGTATTAGGATTTTTCCTAGGTTAAAAGCATGCTACAAGGTAAGTTAGGTTTTGTGATGAAGTTATGATACGAAATAATTAGCCAAACGTTCCAAGGCAGGTAGCCTAGATATGTCGGCTACTTGAGATGTATTCGGTTTGTATGGAGGAAACACGGATGGTTGGTAGTTGTTGGACTACACGGGTGTCTTGCGCCCATGTCGGTCCAGACGGACATCCTTGACATCAATTGAATCCGTCAATGCATGGCAAAGAGAATATTTGATGATTGTGGTGACGTGGTCCCCTGAATACGGAATACCGGGTCCTAAGAAACTGGTGGGACCATTAATAACCATAAGTGCAATGCGATCCTGATAAGCCTCTTGGGCTGGGCATGGTGGTATGGGACACCGTATCCGAGTCGTCATCCTACGTGGGGTGAGTCACCTCCCCGTAATGTCCTTAGAGCAATTGTTAGGGCGGCGAACCCTATCGATGTTCCCTAGAAGGTTGGCCAGCCCCCGTTTATAGCAAGATATTGGAACTATAATCTGGTGGGTGGAAGTGACAAGGAAGCGTGGGCTACTGGCGATGATTAGCAATGCACGATTAGGAGCCAAATAGTCCCGTTCAGGATCAATGATTGGACAATGGTATTCCAGCTTCACCAATATGCTGAGTGAGAAATGATCTAATGAAACTCAAATAAATCATACATACACGTCATGGATCCCCTAGGCAACTGTCTGACTGTTAAAGGCTAGGATGCTGAAAGATTATCCAACCCATTTATATTTTGAGGTTCTATGAGTGCCTGGTTGCTTGATGTGGCGCCAGTGCCACTCTGTGCTCCTCATGTTATATCGTCATGTGATTCATACATTAATGAACTAGACTAGGAACTTCGATGTTTTGTTTGGAATCAATGCTTAACCCTATTTGTTTGATAACGTGTTAAACTTTAAATTATAATTCTCACTGAGTTGATCACTCACTCCCACTCTTGGGATGGTGTTTCAAAACACCACCAGGCTTTGTTGTGATAGATGCAGGTATTTCAAAGGAGGATGCCTTATAGGATGAGTTCGATGACTTTACGGGAGAGTTGTCCCACTTCCACTTTTTATATTGGTCAGATTTAAATTTAATTTTTGCCTTTACTTTACTGCTTAAATTGATTCTGAATTTGTGCTTTGATGCCTTATGAATCTTAAACAAGAAATCACGCTTCCGCAAAGCATAACTGACACCCGAACTCTTGGGGATCGAGGTTGTACTCGACCCCTGAAATTCGAGGCGTCATAGTAACAGTCGGGCCCTCGATGGTTTGATGACCAGGCGCTCGGTGCCCAGGTTGGGGAGGGCGTCTGAAATTCGGCAAGGTTTATCTCAAAACTCACTGGACGATTTTATGGTTGGCAGGGCTGCTTGATGGTCCACTGACCAGGTGCCCGACCATGTGCAGACTGCTATTCCACAGTTTCCTATTTTGTCTCTGTTTCTTCGATTGCTCTATTTAAGAGGTTCCAAAATGAGATTAGGGTATCTCAATAGGTTGTTTACAAGTCCAAGGAGAGAGAGAGAGAGAGAGAGAGAGAGAGAGAGAGAGAGAGAGAGCTTGTTGGAATAGGAGGATTTTCTTGTGAAGGTGATTCATGGTGCAATTGACATCTTGGCTCTTCAACATCCTCGTACTCGGTGAGATATCTTAATTTCTAGTTCCCTTATTGTTTATCCATCCCTATGTGGGTGAAAAAGGTTAGATCCAAGCGGGTTGTGTTTGTGATCATGGTTATAACAGTTCTCTTTCATAGTGGATTGTTGGTCTGGACTAGGTCTCGTGGTTTTTACCTCTTTAAGGGTTTTCCACGTAAAAATCTCTTGTGTCGTGTGGTTTATGATTTGATTTAGTTCATTGCTTTATTATATCCCATAATTCAAGTAGTTTGGGAGGCGAGATCCTAAGGTTTTGTGAAATGCACCCAACAGATATGTTTTTATTTTAGGTGGAGGAGTTGTCTCCTATAAATCCACCAAACAGACTTATATCACTTGATTTACTATAGAATCCGAGTTCATTGCTTTAAAAAAGACAGGAACAAAAACAAAAGACCCTAAAAATCTATTAACTGATATACCTTTGTGGGTCAGACCTTTTTCAGCCATATCCTTGCATCGTGATTGTCAAGTTACTATAGCAAAAGCCAATAGTAATATCTATAATGAAAAAATAATAGAGTAATAGCCATTGATTTTTTTTAGATCAGAGAAGAACTTGGCAGATCCTCTTACTAAAGGACTTAGTAAACAATTAGTCATTAATACATCGAAGGAAATGGGCCTGAGTCCAATACCATGAGCTAATTTTGGCAACCCTACCTATATAAATGGAGATTCCATGCAATAGGTTTCAAATAGGTAAACAATAAGATACTAGGAAACATTTGAGCAATGTAATAAGAAAACCCCTTTATGGTGTAGGCAGTGCGAGCAACAATTAGTAAGGTTGAGTCCTAAACTGTTAATGAATTCATATGACATATTGGTGATGTATTCAGTTATTACGTGCACTTAACGGAATTCACTTATACGAGTGTGGAGGTGATGCCACTTCCTTTAAAAATTTGGACGAATTTTTTAGAGCACTAGTAAAATCCAAGTAAAGGTGTATGGCCAAAAAGCACCAAACAACAGAATCACCTATATCGAAATAATTATGTGAGTAACGTGTGTTGATATTTTACACTAATAGAGGTATGGTTCAAGACCGTTTGTCACCTGACTCTTGTAAACCTACATTGTCTATTCTAAGTATTGATTCAAGTCTATTAGACATCGATATAATGCACAATTATTACTATATAACTCGAAAGTCATTATTTTGAAACATGTAGGGGATTGTTATATTTTTGTTTCAAAATAAAATTTAAACCATTATTTTAAATTATTTGAAAACTTTCTCTAAAATTTTTGTAAATCAACAATTTATTTTGTTGTGTAGTGTTATGGGTTTGGTCTCACATCAAATTGGCAAAGAAAAAATATTGAGTATGTAAGATGAGGAATTTGGATAGAGCTTAAGCCCGTTGCAGGAGGCATGTAAATTTGGTTGTATGAGGGGCTATGCCATCAGCCGCATGCTATGATATAAAGCACATGCATACACCAGGCCGAGCTAGGTCGTGGCCGTGGATGTGGTACGATGCGGTGCTGTTTGCATACACGTGCGCAAGTATACTTGCCAAAAGTCTTAATCATTTTGTTGATTTTTGAAATTTCAATTTTTCCAACGGTTGGCTAGAATGGTCAATTTTTTTTAAAAGACATCCTTTTGCATTCAACTCTCACTGCACTCTGAACTTTCGCAAGTATAAATATTCGTCTTCATTTTGGTTTTGACTTTGGGATAAATAAATGATGATGGTTTGCGTCTTCGTACATTGAGTACGCCGATATGACGAGACAATAGTCGAGGGTATCCTATAAGTTGATTATCTAGTATTTCTATTGCACTATGGACAATGTTTAAAAAAAGGCAAATCAACTTCAAGCCAAACCATTTAATAACACCTCGATTCCAATAAACTCAAATTTCATGTCTTTTTATTTTCTTTTAATTTTTATAGTTTATTATTTTCAAAATTCCAAAATCATGGATTTACAGGTACAAAATTCTAACATCCCATAGGTGGGAAAAAAAAAAACTATTTTTGTGTCCTAATGGGTTCAACCCCAGATATGTGGATTTCCCATTGCTCCAACCACAGTACAAGGAAAAACCATTTCCACATCCCAACATTCTACATGGTGGGCCATTTTGTGGGCTTGTGTCATCTTAGCCTGCTTTAAACATGAATCCACCAGACAGCTTGTGCTCTTGCCCCAAACTTCTCGGTCGGTCAGATGATCTGATGAAGAAAATGTGAGTTGTAGGTCGATCTTGCCTATTAGCTGGCTCTTGGGCATAAATCTGTTGCACCGCAGTCTGCGTTCCTCTTGTCCTCAATGGTCAGAATGACCACAATCAGTGCCATGCAAATGGATGGACAAGATCGTTTGTAGAAGATAGATCCAGTCACAAATATTAAAGACCATCCGTTGCTATGTCTTCTGCACAACAGTGAAAGAAGAGTGAACTGACCTAATGGACGGTTTAGATAGATGATGCGGACTCCTACAAGTCCACATGCAACTTGGTGCATAGATAAGTTTACGTGCACTTAGCCCACTTAGAAATCCCAAAAGCCAGATAACATCTATCTCCTAATAGCAAGCCACACCAAACTCACAACCTCCTTACCTTTCAACTCTCTGGTCACGTGAAGGAAGGAACGGTCACGAGTAGTACATGATAAAAAGAACCATCTACGGTTTTTCACGGATGGCTTGCACTGGTGTGGTGTGCTACACCTTGTGGGGCCCAGTGTTTGTCTCACTTACCAATAGAAATCTGACACGTGAGGCTCCATAGCCATTGGATCCATGCCCATTCATGATTGGAAACTTGTGACACGTGAGGCCGGTGCACCCGTCTCCTTCTAGATATATATAAATTTCTATTGGTGATTGGATTTAGTGGACCCCACTTATCATTTCCATCACATCATGCATCACATATGATGAAACCTCTCATACCTTTCTTTTGGTCTACATTTGGACGTGCCATGTGAATTGAAGATTGCAAATATTTAGTTTAGGGTGTGTTTGGTTGCAGCAAATTTGTGATATTTGGCTGCAACCAAACGCACCCTTAATCAAAGAGGAAATGACAAAAAAAAAAAAAAAGTAGCGATGTTTCCTAATATTCACGATGAGAAAGTAGGGTTTGGATTACGGAGTTAGATAATTGAGTTGGGAGCCCAAATCCTTATTCTGTATGTAAATAAAATCATGATTTGGTGTCTCCACTCTATCAGACTAAGAATTGCAATTCAATCTGATACTCCATCCAAACACGCCTCCAACTGCACAAGATCAGAGAGATGGGAATCATAGCCCATTTTGGTATTTTAGTACGAAGAGGATTAAACCTTGATCTTTTTGTTCATTTGGAAACAATCTTGGAAGAATTATCATTTCTCCATTTAATTCATTCTTCTGGTCTACATTTGGATGTGTCATGTGAGTTGAAGATTGCAAATGTATATTTAATTTAGGACGTGTTTGGTTTTAGCAAATTCGTGATATTTGGTGCAACCAAACACACCCTTAATTAAGAGGAAATTGACAAAAAAAAAAAAAAAATAGTGATGTTTCCTAAGTGCATGATGAGAAAGTATTGTTTACATTGCAAAGTGCCGTAATTGAGTTGGGAGTCGGAAACCCTTAATATGTATGCTAATAAAATCATGAATTAGTGACCTCGATCTACTCTATTAGACTAACAATTGCAATTCAATCGGATAGTCCATCCAAGCATGCCTCCAATGCATAAGACGGTAGATAGGAATCACAACTCGTTTTGGTATTTTAGTACTAATTGAGAGGATTAAACCTTGATGTTTTCAATCTTGGAAGAACTATCATTTCCCCACTTAATAAAATATCATGAGACTTAAGTCTTTCTTTTTTTACCCCTTAAAAAGGACGATGATGACGATGATGATACTAGGTTGATGACGTGAGTGACGGTGGAGGCATTGACAACGACAATGAATGATAACCAATCACACATGCATCGCATGTGATTATTGGTTCTAGACTTTTCGGAGCTTCACGCGTACCTTTCTTTTTCTACAACCGTTCACATTTACCAATAAGAAAAAGGAATCAACCATGATGATCAAGCAAAAGAGCCGCTCTCAATCTCACAACCAATAATTTTGAAATCCTTTCTCAATCCGACGGGCACGTGATGCCATTGGATCGAGGATCTCCACTATAGAAATAGGATAGGGACCACCATTTTGTTTGAATGAGTTTGAAACACTAGGACTCGATATCACCAATGACATCAACCACAATAAAAAAGAAAACCCAAATCAGTCTACTATACAAAAATTAGAATACAAGTGTGACGCAGGGAGGACGTGGTAGGTCGATCACCGTCTCCCTAACCGAGAGTTTCTCGAATCCACAAGAAGAAAGAAAAGGATAATAAAAAAGGAAATTAATTCCGAATAATGCTTTTGATAATTGAATCAATAATAAACGGAATTACAATGCATATAAATAGAAAACTAAACCCTAGGTAAAGTATCAGACTCCAACTCAAACTAAAACTCCTAGAAAACGCAACTTACTATAAATAGTAAACTTACTATTTATAGAAGTCGTTCAATCCTACTAGCGGGCCCAACCATGTTGTTCTACTAAATATTCTAAGTCCTTTTCATGTTGGGCACTAACTCTAAAACCCTACAGGTCCAAAAATATGATCGAATTAAAACTTACTATAAATAGTAAAATTGAAAATAAACTAGCCTAATGACCAGTCGATACGGTCAAATCTCGCGATTCCGGCATGGGCAACAAAAAACAATGGTTAGATTATATAATGATAAGTAATAGGCTGGTCATATTTAACTACACATGAGCAAAGTAGCTATTAAAAAAACATAACAAGTAGATACTATGGACATACTATTATTAATGATGAGGCTCCATCCATGGGCCTCCCATTCTTGCATGTATGAGTCAATATAAACATATCTGCCCACGTCGGATCCTCTCCACTAGGCCTCTTCTTTCTCTATCATTATGTAAATAAGTTATATATCACAATAAATTGATATGATTTTTTAGAGGTAAATAGACTGATATGGTTGATGGGGTAATTACTAAATTTTACCTCTTCCTCGCATATCCGTGCAAAGCTCTTCGAACCTGCAGTGTGGCAGAATAGTTAGTTTCTTCCGATTCTCTGTATTTGTCCTATTACGAGTCTATATGTGACAAATCGATAGAGTAAATTGTTAAATATCAACAATATGTTGTGTAATTCTAGAACGTAAAGCATTCAGTACCTACTCATCACATACCTTTCCCTCTTCAGAGTTCCAAAACTCAACAAGGGCCTTCCATTGATCCGCTAGGACCCACTTATCAACGTCTGCAAGTCGCTCCTCATCAGTCTCATAAGGCAAGTAGTGCAGTTTCTTTAGTTCACATTTCCACTCCCTCCATTTTTTACCAATTGACATCATCACCCAAGACTTTGCATTTTTATCAAACTTAAACTTAGATTGCATCACATATTGAAAGTAGACAATCACAAAATGAATATATAAGAAATAAAATCTAAAAGAAAAAAAGAAAATATTGTCACAATTACCATGACAAGCCCCCACATATCATCCTTCTTCTCAACTGGCACTGCCCTCCAATCAGAAAATGTAAGGGGTGCGTATTGCCCATTACGTGCTATGGTCCCCAGGAAGCTTGTCAACTTGTTAACCTTGTCACCAACGAGCTGCTTTATAGTGTTGGTAGAAATACGAATGCGTTTTCCTTCAGACATCTGCCAAACTTCAAGGCATCGTGTGTAGCCTCGAGTCTTTCTATTTGAGGACATCGAATCTGTTGAATAATGCCACAACAATAATATACGTACAAACTTATAACATACCACTGCATAACATAAAACACAAAAAATTACCAATGATATTATAACCAATGCATAGCATACCACTAGAAGCTTGAGGCT
Source organism: Liriodendron chinense (assembly GCA_003013855.2). NCBI lineage: Eukaryota > Viridiplantae > Streptophyta > Magnoliopsida > Magnoliales > Magnoliaceae > Liriodendron > Liriodendron chinense. The sequence goes on from ML058429.1 coordinate 765,496, forward strand.
GGGAAGGACCAACAGTAGCCTAAGATAACTGAGGCTGGGAGGGACCAGCTGTAGCCTGGGGCAGCTGAGGCTGGGAGGGATCAGCTATAGCCTGGGGAAGTTGAGGCTGGGAGGGACCCACTGTAGTCTGGAGCAACCGAGATTGACTGGTGCTACAAGTCATAGGGCCTACCGGTCGCCTAGCCTTGCGTCCAGTGCGCCTCATGTCTAACACCTGTATATGTCCAACAATATGAAAATATGATAATCAAATATCTATCATTTTTGTTATTGATATATCTAAACGAAGATCCATAAGATGACCAACTTGATTTGTGGATAGTTGCTTGTTGAAAAGACATGAAGGCCCACTGAAAAAAATAATAACAAAACCACAAGAAAAAAAGACATTTGAATTTCTTTTTCATACATCAAGACAATATAGTTCATAAAAAATCAATTATTGTACATATTGTCATCTCCATCGGGATAAAAAAATTCAGTATCATCTGTTTGGTCCTCTACCATCGTCTGGGTGGGTGGTAAAGGTGTGGCAATTATTGTACCATCTACATCTATCCTTTCCCAACTAACAGTGTCATCACTCGGGTCCTCCAAATTTTGATCATCGCATGGCGAGCTCCCCAAGTATGTGTCAACATCATCTGCAGACTCTTCTCCATGCATCTCAAACAAGTCCCTAGGTTTCGTTCTCACCTACAACATGCCAATCCTTCTCGACGGGGTCTTGCACATAGAACACTTGCTCAGCTTGAGATGCGAACACAAATGGTTCATCAAACAACTGTTGAGCCAGTATGGCATAATCGTTTCAAATTCATAAGGGTGAATCCAAACTTATCCTTCTTGACACCCCTGCCATGAGATAGAACATCAATCCAATCACACCTAAATAATACAACCTTCCGATCACCACAATATTCCAGCTCAATGATCTCCGTCAAGACACCATAATAAGTTACATCTCCTGCAATAGGGTTTCTATCATTGACACTTAAAAAGCTTGATGTCTTTGCAGTCACCACAACTCCACTATGTTGAGTTTTTCTTTTCTTCTCTCGATCTTTAGTGTGAAACTTGAAGCCGTTTATGATAAAACCCTTATATCTTCTTGCCACATTAGGACCCCGAGCTAGCCACCTAAGGTCTTCTGAGACATACTCATTATTTGCCTTACGCAATTGTTCAACCTAATAAAAAAAAGTTAAAACAGAAGCACATGTTCAAACATTGAAAATAAATGCACATGCTAAGACAGACAGTCAACTTAATATCGACTACTTACATGATCACTAAACCATTTATGAAATGTTTCATTGTGAATGCGTTCTATATCCCTTGGTCGTGCGCGATGATTCTTTTGCTTAACAATATTCATATGTTCTCTGCATATGAATTGATTTGAGTAAGACACACGGTAGTAAGTTATTTTCAACTATATATAAATTAATTTTCGTAGTTGTCTTACTCAAGAAATGGGATAAGTGCGCCGCAGTTAAACAAAACATATCGATGTGCCTGTATAAATGTAACTTGATCTAATACACAATCCTCAGCCTTCCCTAATGCACGACCTATTCGTGGGAAAATAGATGATTGTTCTTCTACAATAGTGTTACTATAGTCGTCATTCCGTAGTGGTCGGTTGAACCTTGTCTCTGCACCATGCAAGTACCTTGAGCAGAATGTTAAGCATTCTTCTGCTAGGTACCCTTCTGCAATTGAACCCTCAGGCCGACTTCTATTACGTACATACGACTTCAATGTGAGCAAGTACCTATGGCCACAAATATTAAGAAGTTTAAAAATATAGGTTGATTAGCACGATGGGTATAACATGATAAATAAAATTGATTTCTAAACATTAACACGCACCTCTCGATGGGATACATCCATCGGTATTGTACCGGTCTGGCTATTTTGGCCTCACCTGCTAAATGAATGGGCAAATGCACCATAATATCAAAAAAAGCAGGTGGAAAAATCTTTTCTAAATGACAAAGTATTAGCGCAATTCGAGATTCTAATCTGTCAAAGTCTTTTACTCGAACAACTTTTGAACATAATTCCCTGAAGAAACTGCTCAATTCAAGCAAGGCTGAGCTCACACACTTAGGCACTGTTGTCCGTATCGCTAACGGAAGCAGTTGTTGCATCATAATATGACAGTCATGACTCTTGAGTCCTGAAATTTTACGTTCTTTTAGATGCACACATCGTGAAATATTGGATGCATAACCATCTGGAACTTTGACCTGCTTCAAAACTTTACAGAAGTCATTCTTCTCACTCAGTGACATGGTAAAGCATGTAGGTGGCAAATATGTTTTGTCAGATGAAATCTGCCTTGGGTGTAGTGATTGCCTTATACCCATATCTTGCATGTCAAGACGTGCCTTTATATTGTCCTTTCCTTTCCCTTCAAAATTCAACAGTGTCAAAAGCACATTGTCACACACATTCTTTTCAATATGCATCACATCTAAATTGTGACGCAGCAGATTATGCTCCCAATACGGCAAATCAAAGAAGATACTTTTCTTCTTCCAGTTATATCGCTCTTCTACATTATCCTGTTGTCTTATCTTGTTCCCATGATTGTTAGAAGTCTTCTTCCCAAATGTGACATTAATTCCTTGTAACTGAGCCAACACATCAGACCCAGATAACAGAGTTGGTGCCCCATCAAATTCTTCAGTGCCATCAAAGGATCTGATATCAGTTCTAAACTCATGATCTTGTTCTAAGAATCGACGGTGACCCATATAACAAAACTTATGACCATGTTTTAACCATTTAGATGAAGTGTCTTTGTTGCAACAAGGACAAGCTAGGCGTCCTTTAGTGCTCCATCCAGACAAGTTTGCATATGCAGGGAAGTCACTAATAGTCCACAACAAAGCCGCACGCATACGAAAAGTCTCATTGCTTGAGGCATCATAAGTGTCTGCACCAACCTCCCACAATTCCTTTAACTCATCTATCAAAGGTTGTAAATATACGTCAATGTCATTACCCGGTCCAAAGGGACCAGGAATAAGCAAGGACAACATGATATAAGGTTGCTTCATACACATCCATGGTGGCAAGTTATATGGTACCAGAACAACAGGCCATATGCTGTGGCCAATACTCATTGTCCTGAATGGATTAAAACCATCAGCCGATAACCCGAGTCTAACATTGCGATTGTCTGACGAAAAAGTTGGGTGATTGTAATCAAAAGTTTTCCATGCTGGGGAATCAGCGGGATGCCTTAATATTCCATCATCGGTGCGTCTCTCGAAATGCCATTTCATAAAGGAAGCCGTTTTAGATGACATGAACAACCTCTGCAATCTTGGTTTCAAGGGAAAATGACGCAATATCTTCGTCGGAATTTTTCAATCTTTTGCAAACGAAGAATTTGCCTCATCATCAGACTGATGTTCAATCATTTTCCATCTAGAAGCACCACATGTAGCACATGATTGGTCGGCAGCGGCCTCCTTCCAGTATAACATGCAATCATTAGGACATGCATCAATTTTATTATATTTGAGACCCAAGTCTCCAATGATCTTCTTAGTTTCATAGAAAGACATTGGCAACGTTTCACCCTCAGGGAGTGTTTCCTTCAGTAATTCAAGCAACATGGTGAATGATTTGTCACTCCATCCACCAAGGCACTTGATATGATATAGTCGAACAATAAAAGATAGCTTGCTGAACTTCTTACAACCTGGGTACAATTCTTGATCAGCATCTTCCACCAATTTAAAAAAAATTTGTGCTTTAGTATTAGGCCCGTTTGTAGGTCCAAATGCTGCATCACTCTCTTGATCATCCGACCCCGAAAAATCAAAAGCATCGTGTAACAATCTGTGCATGTCATCATGTTGATCCATATCATCATCTGCACAATTTGCAATAGGAGGCATAGAAGAAGACGTGGCTTCCCCATGGAAACGCCAATGGGTGTAACTTGTATTAAATCCGTCACACACAATATGATCGTATGCTTCTTGTCGAGACACCCAAAAGTTATTGTTGCACTTCTTACAAGGACATAAGATCCTCCCTTTATTACTTGCATTTGCAAATGCAAAATCAAGAAATTCTGCAGCACCACTTAAGTATGCGTTGCTTAACCTAAATCATCCAATGAAATTGGAGAACACGTTAAGACAATGCATCATAATTATTGGGCCACGACAACTGGAAGGAAAAATTACTGAGGTACCTTGACAGATGAATCCAACTCTTATCCATCATTATGTTCTCAGTCACTCCACAAGTTAGTGAAAATAGAACGTAGACTTGACAAAGCTTCCTAGGAGAAATTAAGTAGAATGGTTATAAGAGAAATTTAGGAAAGAACATTAAAGAGACAAATTAGAATGAAATAAGCATCATTATCATCCTCTCTCAAATTAATTTTTTTTTTACATTAAATTGGATAGATCTTGGTTTAAAACATAGAGAAATCGGCAGGCGCTAAATCTATCCAATATGCAAAGTGTTTAAGGTAACGATAAATTGTCTGCACCATAAGAAACTGTTTTTAATAGTTAACAGCTAAAACGAGGAAGAGCATTCAATTCCCACTTGCACGAGAATTAGTTGCTTATGATTAATATTGGGAAGAAAGCATAACCCATTCATCATCATCATCTATGCCTTTTCCTAACATATTTGGGGCCGATTACCTCCTTTTATCAAAATTTCCTCCAACAATGAAGCTTTTGCTGCAAAAATTCACTGTGGAACCATTTCTACACTCTCAAATTTGCAAAGAGATGTGGAAAATTTTAGTTATAAAGCCTTGGATCATGCTTGATCCCATATATTTCTATGGAAATAGAAATAGACATGAAAAATTTTAATTCTAAAGCCTTGGATCATGCTTGATCCCATCTATTTCTATGGAAAAGATTTCGATTATTTAGTACAATCAACTGGTCTCAAAATGGGGCCCATAGCTATCTCACAATGGGCTAGGGCCAAAAGGGCAACATGTCAAGTCCATTTGTAGATACAAGAACCCAAATTACAGGATTGGTGAAGATCCACGTCTTAGTGTGCGACTAATGGTTGGGACCCACAAGGGAAAGGAGAATTCTTTGTTAAGTTTAAGATAACATGATTCTTTCTATTTATCTTTTTTTCGTTCTTTGATATAATCCGTTACCAGCTTTGTTAAGTCCAGACACATGTGGAAGTCTACTAATGCAAATACTAACCATGTGCAGTGTGGGTGACAGGTGCAATATCCAAACCATCCATTAGGTGGTTTTGATTCCATGCTTTTCTAAATATGCATTCATGAATGGTAGAGTAATGAACTAAACTAAGTAAACTGGGTTCACTGAGAATCCTATCAATCATGAACTGCAAGACAAACCCAAACCAACAATAAATCAAACTGAATAAATTGGGTTCACTAAGGATCCCATGAATCATGAACTGCAAGACGAAGCCAAACCAAGCAAATCAAGATTTCACAGAGTATCTCATGGGGACTGAAATCAGTCCCAATTAAATGAAAATTGATCTCATGATGGGCCCTGTTTTGGTCCACACATGCTATCCAAGCGTGGGTCCATACTCTAGACAAATTTGAGAAGGATTTTGGGCCCTCATGCTAGAAACATTTGAGAAGCTTTTGGAATCCACATGCTTTACAGATTGAAGGCTCGCTGGACTGTACACGTTGAACAGTTTTCAGCCCACATGCTGTTAATAATTTTGGACAGAATTATGTAGTTTAAAATCATGAAAATGATAGATATGGTTCTCATCAAGATTATGGAAAATGAATGTCTACTAATCATAGAGTCAATAATCAAATAAGCTTAGGTTTTTGTTAATGATACATCTAAACAGTAAAACTTAATTTGGACAATTTAACTTCGAGTTATTCTATGCCCACATGCAATTTCTGCCTGCAGATCATCAAAAGCATGGCACTCTTCCCTAATATCAATGTTTTTTTAAATAAAAAAATTGTATATTTTTGCATGTTACTAATTGTTTGGCAGAGTCTATGGCAGCCTGTTCACTCAAAATTTGCACATGGGCAGCATCCACAATGCATTCAACCACAATTATAATATCTAGGACAAGCTCATTGGCAGTGGAATTAAAAGAGAATTTTAGACTTTTCCTAGGTTTGCTGAGGTAACGTGGTGTACCAAAAACTTTAATCATTCCCCAGGAAATACTAGGCCAACTGTCCCCAGGAAACATAAAAACCAGGAAATGAATTCCCCAACAGCCAAACAGGCCCTCATTGAAAATCTTCATCTCATACTTCTCAATTCATCTACAAATAGTGATGGTAACAATCATCTGTTGAGCGAAAGTTTTGTAAGGTGGCCTGAGTTGAACAGATATCACAACATGGACAGTTCAGATCATTAAAGAATTCAGCATGTGGGCCCTATTGGGAGACAATAGATGCTTGATCTGGAGTTGCGACAGAGGCAAAACAAACTCGTGCAAGATGTATTAGTGCTACAGAGTATTTCATGATTCTGGGAAGTTATTTGATACTACAGCTGCCTATGACTCTTGATACATAGGCACTAACAAATTGTACATGAGGCATACATTAACTCACATTCAATCAACTAAATTGAGGGACTCAACTATCATTAAGTCACAGTCCCAAAATTAGGTTTCTCAAAAAATCCTAACCTCTGTTCAGTGGACACTTGTTTGCTGAAATATGACTGTTGGATATTTTCATTTATAACCATACATGTATAAATGTAATAGAAAGGTATTATCCAAAAAAAGAAAAAAAAAAAGAAAGAAGAGGGTAATATGCGATTGGGTTTGGGTTGCCCAGCCTGAGTGTTAAACCAACCTGACCTGACCCGACCTAAATTTTGGGTTGCACCAATCTTGTTTGGGTTGGGCTCAACTCAAGTTGCACTCCTAATCTGCAGCATATCAACAACTACAAACCTAACAGGTATGGTGGTAACTAAATTTAGCATTTTGGAAGAATCTGTTGTTCATTAGGCCTATTTGTTGCTGCCCAAAAATGACTGTTCCCTCTGATTCTTCTCCATAATCCTTCATAATCCTTCACCACGACACAGGAACAACCAACAACCTTCCTTGCCTTTCCCTCTGAGTCAATCTTGTAGAGCCCAGCCCACTCGCCAAGGGTTTTAGCACTTGGGACCGATATCAAGCTCACATTGTGGTCAGCACAGGGAGCCCTGTGAGGAATCTAACTTGCCAACAATGTTGCCCTGCAAATGCAGTTAGGACACCCCCAATCAGCGTGATAGGGGCCCCATTTTCATGAAGGGGCAAACCTTTTTTTTTTTTTTTATCAATCAACATATTTTTTTTTAAACAATGATATTCAACAAATATAATCAAATATATTGCTCAATACATGAGATATTCAAAAGAGCGATTACCACACAACACAAATGTGTAATAAAAATTAAAAAAATAATAATGATAAATAAATAAACAAATAAAATCTCAATCAACAGCCCCACTTAGAAGGTATATGGCCCACCACTCAAATCCCTGAAAACCCTCATAGTTAGTAGGCCCATGGCCCAGTACTTAGCTCATGTTGCACCTTAGCACTTCTCTTCATGGCACTACCATTCTCTTCCCCTTCTACATAGTCATAGTATCTCAGCACAAATGCAAGGCCCAAAACCATCCACTCCATGCAAAAGATCAGAACACAAAGCCCACCAACCAATATCAAGATCATCACGCCATCTTCCTGCCTGACATAAGATCTCAGCCCTAGAAGGAAATCAGCGGTCCTGGTGAAAACAAGGATGGCCACAGAGCCTTGGAAGATAGCGGTCAAGACCGTCGTCACCATGTGGGTGGCGTACCACCGTGTGGTCCCAGCAGTGGCAGCAGCACAGCCTGTGATGGCCTTAGCGGCCGTTAGAATGTGGAGGAAGATTAGGACAATGCCACAGACGGCTGGGATGAGGTGAAGAGAGAGGGTGAGGAAGATGCAGCTCGAGGCGGCCCCGATGAGAATGTAATTGCAGAGGAGGAAGGCCTTGTGGGTGTGGTGGTGTGACTGGTCCATGGATGATGATGAGCCACTTGGAGTATCCCATTGCTCAAGATCGTTGGGGATGGATATGGGTGTCAGATATCCGGCAATTAGGTGCCGTCGGATGAGCAGATTTTCGCAATGTGTCTGATCTTCTGGCGATTTAGAGCTGGCCCACCAAGTGATTTTCACTATGGTGATCAGATGAAATCAGAAGGAAGATAGAGGAGATGTGTGAAGGGGCAAACCTGTTGGACAGGTATGGTAGACACCACTGTGTGCCCCATACACAACCAGTAACAGGAAATAAACATCCACAACCAGCACATGTGCATCTCTAAAAAGATCAATCAATGGAAGAGACTATAGAAAGGATATGAACAATAACAAACTTGAATCAAAGTACAATATTAAACATCCACATGCCAGTTCAAAAGCCCTAGTAAAATTGAAGAAGAATAGGAAAAAGGGGGTGGAAAGCAAGAAATTGAGGACTTACAGAGCTTTTTCCAAGCCCACAATGAAGCTCTGTTACCAGCCGCAGCAGAGAGCTATAGAAATCGAGAGAAGAAGAGAAGGGCAATGGGATTTTTGGAGATGAGACGTTAGGGATTTCAAAGATGGGGACTTGAGAGATTTTAGAGATGGGTGCCTTGGGGTTTTTGGAGATGGGGGCCTTAGGGTTGAGAGAGAGAGATTTTGGAGATGGGGGCCTTAGGGTTGAGAGAGAGAGAGAGAGAGAGAGAGAGAGAGAGAGAATCAGGCCGGGGTAATAGAGATGGGAGCGGGGTAGTGAGAGATAGCGCGGGAATGAGAGGCGCGCGCGGGCGCCTTATATATGGGGGTTTTTTTTTAAGACTTGCCAGCGGTTTTTAATTACCGCTAGCATATGTTACCGTAAAAACCACCTTCGTAGGCGGTTTCTCTTTTAATCAGCAGCGGACATATGTACCGTCGATTATTATTACAATTCCCAGCGGAATACGTTGGCCGCTGAGAAAAATGCGCTGCCAATTCCACCTTTTGTTGTAGTGAGAAGTCGTTCAATCCTACTAGAATTCTTGGTTTTCAGCCAAAAATAGAAAGTTATCAAACAGGCCCAACCATGTTGTTCTACTAAATATTCTAAGCCCTTTTCATGTTGGGCACTAACTTTAAAACCCTACAGGTCCAAAGTTATGATCGAATTAAAACTTACTATAAATAGTAAAATTGAAAATAAACTAGCCTAATGACCGTCGATACGGTCGAATCTCGCGATTCCGGAATGGGCAACCCGGCATAACTGGGTTGGTTGGCTAAAGTAGCTCGAGCTACCCCAAATTGATATATTATATGTCCCGAAACTCGTTCCGGATTGTGAAATATGGTCGGTTTACGGTCCTGATGGTCCGGATCACTTTCAACTTTGACCGGTCTTCTTTTGCTCCATCTGGGCCATAAAATAATCAGTGACCCGTTCTACATCAAAGTATACGATAGAAGAAGAAATCCGGAGTATTCTGGCGATAATATAACATGGGTCGTCTTCAGTATCGTCATTTTGGTGGCGATACTAAAGATATAAAAAAAATTAGGAGAGAGATATTGAGAGAAAGAAACAAAGAAACAATTACAGACAAAAGGCAAGACAATTGCCTCGATATGTCCACCTGGAGGATCTTGCTCCCAGGTTGGAAGATTCCTACCCGTCCACGTTTTGGTCGTTTATGTTTCCCCTCTGGGCTCAGCTGACTAGCATCTCAAAAAGATGTTGGTTCACTGATCTTGACCATTGATTTGTTGGATCCCACGTAGATGGGCCATACCCAGAAACTCCCCGGACTGGAAGATTCTGGTCACTAATTTTGGTCAGATTGTCACTGTGTTTCCCTTCTTAAATGACTACCGAAAGGCACGATCTATGGTCGTCTGGAAAAGAGTCCATAATTTCATCGCTCATCTGTGGTTGTCGGACTGACGGTCTGGATTGCTCCAGTTGTACAAACTAAAAATCCAAGTATACATGCATTTCCTCGGTCGAGGACCCTTAATTCCTGTTAGTTTTAGCCCTCTTGTCTTATTATTATTTTTTTAATATTTTTTTCCCTTTTTTCTTCAAGACCTGTGAAGAAATGATCTCATAACTTTGACTTGCTAGCATTTCTTTCCTCCACACGTGTCACATTTATGGAATATCCTATCCGTCAGAAAGATGGGCCATACCATGGCCCTCTTGTCTTATTATTATTTTTTTTAATATTTTTTTCCCTTTTTTCTTCAAGACCTGTGAAGAAATGGTCTCATAACTTTGACTTGCTAGCATTTCTTTCCTCCACACGTGTCACATTTATGGAATATCCTATCCGTCAGAAAGATGGGCCATACCATGATCATCACATGATGCAAAAATCAGGCTGATACACTCTCATAATGGGACACAATATCATATTCCATAGATATACGATGGTATGACTCATTGCACTGGTGGGGTCCACAAAAAGCGTAGATCTTCTCAATTTTCATGAAAAAATGATAATTATATTCTGGCCCATCTTTTGCACGGATCAGATATTCTACATGCATATCATATTGGCATCGAAAGAAATGGATGGATGTGAAAGTTCCCATACAGCCGTTGAATGTGATCATTTCTCAAAACAAAGGTATCCATGACGTGGACATGTACCACTAATGTCGTGTCATCGAGACCTTAAATTGACCATTTTTAGGGCTCCAACTGATATGGTCAAGGCCAACCAAACTTAGGTATAAAAAAAATAAAAATAAATGGGACCTAGGTTTTCAGGTTTCGGTAAATATCAATTCCTCAGATGACCAAAAGACCCTTCTCATTCCTCTAATGTTTTTTTCCCAAGTCATTGGAAGGGTACCAAAACCTGCTTGGGTAGGAATGGTGTTAAGTATAAATATATTAGAACTTGTTAATTCAATTACCACTTTATTTTAACCATCCATTTGATAACCATTAATCAGATGGTCAAGATATGCTTGATCAGCAAGATTTTAGAGATCCTTTCCATTGACAATGTGCCCTACAATTTGAATGGTTTGGATAGCCAATCTCGATCCTTCTCATTTGACTTTTACTGGACGATTGTCCCCACCCTTTACTTATGAAAAAAATAAGCAAAATAATAATATAACCTTTCTATATTCCTTTTTTGCAGATTAATCAATCTTTTGAGGTTATGGGACACCAACCCATCATATGCTATTATGGTGAGAAGGGTGTATATGACAAGGGAAGTTTCTCGTATGCGGGTGAGTACTCAAAAGGTAATGTTGTGACAGATGATATTACATACAAGGAGCTCCTAGATAGAATGCATCAGATTACGAAGACAACGTCGGATGAATATGATTTGAGAATCATAGTTGTATATGGTGCAGCAATACGTAGATTACACCCTCCACATGTGATCAATGACGATGAAGATATCCTTACATTTCTGCTCTTCTGCGAACAGAGTCCATCATCTCAAATACCACTGTATATAGAGAAAGTGATGCGTACACCTTTTATGCAAGCAACGAATACACCCGCGACAATACATTCGAGTATTTCATCCCCCAATATTCAACATGTTTGTGAATTTGCGACAATAGGGTTGAACGAACAACGACCATCAGTGGATCCTAGACTGTATGTTAGACTGGCTAATGAGGAAGTTGTAGATATTCATTGTCCTTCAAGCTTTGAGGACCGAAGACATGACGATGGTTGTACACTATTGTTTCAGTTGCAGGGGAGTGAGTACGATATAGAAAATCTCAGCGCTCCAACCAACGATCCGTGCCCGGATGGAAGAGTCGATGACTGCGACATGTGCGAGTACGATACAAATGATCCTTCTTACAAAGTCATTGATTGCGATGTCCCCATTTCCTCATCTCCTAATCCACTTGTTGATCCATTGGTTCAATCCGCGCCGTCATCTATTTTACCAGTGAGTAGTTTAAATGATCCAGCCGATATTTTTCAACTGAGTATTCATATAACCAATGCAACGTTTGTTAACGCAGAAAATCAGGATTATGTAGATTTAGTGGACGACCAGAATGAAATAGAGGTCAGACAAATTTTTAAGGATAAAGCCCACCTACGAATTTTTCTATGCAAATATGTGATGTTTCACAAATTTGAATATAAGATCCTTAAATCAAACAAGTGGAGATTTACCATTTGGTGCTTAAAAGACGCGTGTAGTTGGAGGATGTACACATCAGTGGAAGACAGTGTAGGGATGTTCAAAATAAAGACATATAACCCTAACCATACATGTGGCATGTCGTTCGAGCCAACAAGACATTGCGGAGCTGCTGGTGGAGAGGTTACATTTACTTCAAGAAGGAATGGAAGAGATCATCGGCAAGCCACAAGTCTAATAAGTAGTGAATTCGGTGTTAGCCGCATAAGCACGGGGCTAACTTATAGGCTAAATGAAACTCAACATCGAATGTACGAGATATACGGGATTGAAATCAGCTACAAGAAAGCATGGAAAGGCAAAGAGATTGCAGTGGAAAAAATCATGAGATCTTATGAGGAGTCTTACAATGAGATTCCAACATACCTTCATGAGCTAGCTAAAGAAAATATAGGGACTACGTTGGTATTGCAGGTAAACGAAGAAACTAACAGTTTTGAAATATGCTTCATCACAATTGCACAATGCATCCAAAGCTTCCAGCTGTTGCTTCGAAGGGCGTTATGTGTTGATGGGGCACATTTAACAGGAACGTATGCTAGTGTTATTTTTATTGCTATGACACTAGATTGGAATAATAACATTCTACCGGTAGCATATGGGATTGGAGAATCGGAGAACAATAGCAGTTGGCAATGGCTCCTCCAAAACTTACGCAATACAATGAGGGTCCTTCCAAGTCTTGTTATTATGTCAGATCGACATAAATGATTGATTAGTGAAGTTCCAACCATCCCCCTTATGTAAACCATGGATTTTGTGCAAATCATATTCTGAAAAATATGAAAAAAGCTTGTTTAGACAATTCGATGAGGGATTACTTTTGAGGTGTTGTTAAGATGTACGTGACGTCGACTTTTTGAAAAATAATGCAATGCATTCAATCAGTGAATCCCATCGTATATCGATTTCTTAGTGGTATAGATAAGAAAAGAAATTTTAGCCATTTCGATGGGGGTGTATGACGATGGGGTTTCTGAATAGGAACGACTGGGATAATACATGTGTCGGTCCCTTGCTGGCGAGTAGCATTTGCCATATGTACAGACTGATGGCCAGCATCCTCAACCATACATACCGACTGTTGTGCAGCAGCCTCAACAATATCAACAGAATACTGCTGGCCAGTGGCATCCTCCTCATCAATAGAATGATGCTGAACAACATCATCAATCATACGTACAGACTGTTGTACAACAGCCTCAACAATATCAATAGAATGCTGCTGGCCAGCAGCCTCAACCATATCTACAGAATGCTGCTAGCCAGTGGCATCCTCCTCATCAACAGAATGATGCTGGCCAGCATCCTCAACCATACGTACAGACTGCTGTACAACATCCTCAACAATATCAACAGAATGCTGCTAGCCAGCAGCCTCAACCATATCTATAAAATGTTGCTGGCTAGTATCATCATTTATGACTATATGCTGTTATACAATAGCCTCATCCATATGTACAGAATCCCTAATAACATCCTCCTCTTCAACAGCAGCCTCCCTAACAGCATCCTCATCAGGTAGCCTCGTATCATCTTCATCAGGTAGACTCACATCCTCCTCCACAAAATGGGTAGACATGCCGATAGCCTATAAGCGGATCACAAACACAAATTAGACAAAAAAAACTTTATAAACCTTAAAGGCTTCACTACAAAGTAAGTTCACATACCTTAATGACATGAAACTCTGACCTCAGGAGCTTTATCTCTTCCCGTAATAAAGCATTTTCTTCCTATAGATTCTCCATCTCTTCTCTTATGGACCTTAAAGGCTTCACTACATCTTTTAATTCTTCTATTTCTTTTGTGACACTGTTAAGCTTAAGGTCAAAACCTTTGAGATCTTTTCTCGTTCTTTTGTTTTCACTAAAAACTTTTGTCACGAGTTCCTCAAGTGAAGCAACCATCTCTGCCTCAAGTCTCGAGGTTCCCTTTCCTTTCTCACTCTCTTCCTCTCTCTCTTCCTCTAATCCTTCCCTCCCTTTCAAGTTCAATATTCTTACAACCGTCTTCCTTACTTTCAACCTTTCAACCTTCTTCCTTTCTACATATTTCTGGACAGCCTTATTAATGATTTCCTGTCTGTATAGGCATGTCTGTATTATCATCAACTTTATATCTCAAGGATTTAAGTACTGCACTCCATTTCTCCTCCATCGTCAGTGTAATCTCGGGTGCAATCATTACCTGGAGGAGCAATATTCTCTTATTAGTCATAAAGTAACCATATCACACAATAATTACTCATCACCCTTACACGGACAGTCGTGAACATCAGTGAGATCGATTCATAACAGCCTTTTTGTGTAAATTCCAATTAAAGATTCTAGGAATCTGGGTAGGGAATATTCTCCAGACCCATCTAGTGGCTTCAACAAATAATTGTGGAAATCTCTCATATGCCCATATCTATTCAACCAATAATAATAGCATGTTAAGCATCTGTTAGTACATGACTTAAAATTTTCAATAAGAAGAGTCAAGTATTATACTTTGGATGGGGAAAATAATATGTTACCTATATCGCATAGGAGCATCTGCATATGTTGTATGATGGGGGGTAGTTTTCATCCTTGTCGGGACTCCCAATGGCACAATTAACCGCATCCTTCAAATATTCATAACCCACGGTGCCCCATGGATATGCATTGAACTCATACAGATTATTGACCATTTCGATGTACTTTTTTCATGCATCCATTCTTCTGTGGAGATCCAATAATAAGATTCTCGACACAGATTAGGAGAGTTAGCTTTATTGCATCCTTATCGTTACCTTTTCCGCGGAGCGAGAGAGAGGCTGTCTCCAAGTCTTTTTTTCTCACCAAACATTCTTCAGATATGTCTCTCTAATTCCTTTCTTCCTCTTTTTTAGTATTTTTCACCCTCTTGAGACTGAATTGGTCTCACATAGCCAAATCTCAAGCCCATAATGAGGGCAAAGTCCAGCTCAGTAAATTTCATCGTGATGCCCTGGACCTCAAATGTCAGGTCACTAACGTGCCTTTGCATAAGGCAATAGACTATTTGAGCATGGGTCATCTAGCCACCCACATGAAAATCCAAAAGATATCCAAAACACGTCCTTCTGAACATCTCTTTTCTAGTCGGTGTCTTATTGAAATCATCTAAAAGGTAATCCTTCAAAAAAACTGAACCAAACACTTCGGTGACACAGCGTCCTTCTTATAATCTAAGTCATCATTTTTTGAAGTTTTCGAACTACAAGATAATGAAGGTTGAGGTTGTCATCCATAAAGGGTCGTGATGGCCATCCACAAAGGGTCGGGATAGATAGTCCAAACATTTTAGCTCTTAGACCCTTGCAGACAGTTCAAGGTCGTGATTCCCATCCATAAAGGGTCGGGGTAGTCATCCATAAGGGGTTGGGATAGCGGTCCAAACATTTTAGCACCCAGACCCTTACCGACAATTCAGGGCTGTGATTGCCATTCATAAAGGGCCGTGATAGCCATCCACAGAGGGTCAAGATAGACAATCTAAACATTTTAGCACCCAGACCCTTGCAGACAGTTCTTGGTCATGATTGTCATCCATAAAGGGTCGGAATAGCCATACACAAAGGGTTGGGATAGACAGTCCAAACATTTTAGCATCCAGACCCTTGCAGATAATTCAGGGTCATGATTGCCATCTACAAAGGGTCGTGATGGTCATCCACAAAGGGTCGGAATAGACAATCCAATCATTAAAGCACCTAGATCCTCTCAAATAGTTCAGGGTCGTAATTGTCATCGACAAAGGGTCGTGATTTCCATCCATAAAGGGTCAGGATAAACAGTCCAAGCATTTTAACACCCAGAATCCCGATCCTTAGCGTATTACAACCATGATCCTTAGTGTATGCTAATCTTGAACGTACCACATCTTAACATCTTGAAAATGGCATGAATGTCAACACAAATTTAGAAGAAAACACCACTACAAGATGAGTACAACATTTACGAGCCTGGCGGCGCCATTTCTTTTGAATTCAGTGGTACACGAAGGAAGACCGAAGTTGGAGAAGATTCAGCCAAAGGAATGTTCGCTCGCCTCAAGTGCAAGGCTGCGATGTAGTAATAAATCTCGGTAAGACCGAGGTCGATCCACAGGGAATTAGAGAACGAATTCTAAACTATTCCAGCAACTAGGATTTCTGCAATTTGGAGATTCAATGGAGATAATTATGCTAAAATAGTAACTTAAGAAAAACAGTGATTAAAGGTACTAAGGCTTTCAAGGATCCACTTGTAGCAATCCCATGTCAATCCAATCAATCCAAGGATGATACACAACTAGATTTGAAGTCCTATCTCTCATCTAGTTGGAAGATAAATCATTAAACACATTCAATCCCATTCAAGTTGAACTTCCAAGTTCTAGCACCATTCAACACATATAGAATTCAAATCATAGCCTTCGGAGTAACAACCATGCCTATGGACTATGGCCTGCTCAAGGGTTACCATAATTCGAATCTAATTAAGATAAACATGATAATCTCAGAGAGTTGCCAGGAATCCATGTCCGGAGCACATGAACTCTCATAAAACATATAAAACTATCAAATTTAAGAACTAGAACATTCAAAATTCAAACTTGAAGTAGGACTACGTAAATTAAACTTAATCAAACACAAAATTGGCTACAAGCTTCACCTCTCAGCCTTAGCTGAAAGATTCTAGCCGAGCATTGTCATACTACAACTAGAACTCATAAAAGAAAACTAGAAAACATAAAAACCCGGAGTTTGGAGGGTTGCAAACGCTCCACGGCGGCTTCCTTCCTCTCCCACGAAGTTCCTTAGGTTCTATGATGCCCTAGGAAGAGACCCTAGGTGTCCTTTTATAGTGGGGAAGCTCTCTTGCGTAGGAATCTTCCAGAAATTGCGTAAGGATACGTAATGCGCAGAGAATTTCAGACTAAAATTAGAAAGCTTGCTGTCTTACACAGGGCCGACCGATCATGACTGGTCGGACTTGGCTGGCCGACCGGTCTTAACCGGTCGGGCTGCCTTTGTTAGAGGTCCAGCGTGTATAGGGGGTGGCCGACAGTGTGGCTGATCGGTCGGACTTGGCTGGCCCTTAGTCCAGTGTCTTCCAGAGATGTGGCCGACTAGTCTTGACCGGTCGGGGCTCCTATGGTCGACCGGTCGGGCCTTCTTCTCTTCATTTTTTCTTCCTTTCTTCTTCTCTCTCTCTTCTACTTGATTTCTTCCTTCTTTCGTCCTCCTTCAATCTTCATTCAATGGCTCCAAGTGGACCCTTTTTTACTCCGATTGGGTGAAGTCCGCTCTCATCCCTACAATCACAAAACATGCGTTAGATAGGCCTTTTAAACATGCAAACCATGCATATAATGTGATGTAATGGGCTATGAATATATAAATTGGAGGCTCAACACACCCCCAAACCAGCTTTTTGCTAGTCCCGAGCAAAACACGCGTGAAACAAGTTCAAACCTCTAAAATCAACTCTCCTTCAGAAACCATGTTTCTGTCCACTCCAAGACATACAAGTATAAAGTTCGAAAAAATTAGGTGATAGAAGCTGAAACCTCAAACTCTCAAAACATAATAAGTGTCGATATGAAATTCCCGCCGATTTATTGATGAATAGAAGAACTCGAACAAAATTCAACCTAGTGTGCATAGTGAAAGTTTATCTCATGAGTTTCTGGGATTATCTTCTTCATAGATCAACTGAACTATGGATCTCAAGGTGTACAGAGCAACAACAAGCCAATGATAGGAATTTGCCTTACCGTCCTTCCGACGGCTTTCACATTACGTCCCATTTTCGACTTTGGTTACGGGTAGACCATCCCCCGGTTGGTAATAGGTAGCCCTTTTCGGAATTTTCCATCATTTTTCCATCATTCCCAATTTCATCCTTCCTTTTCCTTTTTCTTTTAAATTAGATAGGATTTTTAGAAATCCATATCTTTCGTTATTTTCCCATGGACAAGGATGGACAAAGTACCCCGGCTTGGTATCTCAACACGTTAATTCTAAGTCTAGCTAACCCACAAGTCATATATTCCCTTTAACCATGAAAACCGTATAATGTGAACTAGGTGTAAGATTGTTCAAATTTTCTATTAATCACATAAATAGGGGAATTCACATATAAAACCATTATATTAGGAGAAGTTCAAGACTTACAACATCACACACTTCGTATCTCTTATTCTTATACTCGTATCATCTCGAATGCATAGAAATAAGGTTTTCTAAAGGAGTTTTGAATTTTTAGAAAATTCAAAAACAAAATTGGTGCACATATAATACTCTAAATGTTGCAAACTGCTAGATGAGGAATCTCATCTCACCCCCCAACCAAATCTTGCATTATCCTCAATGTAAAAAGATATGCAATGAGCATGAACATGAGAGCAATGGTGAAATATAAGAGAGTGAGAACAATTATACCTGAGAGAGTCGATCGTGGAAGTCTACAACTCCAACAACTAAATCTACTAAGCTCGCAAAACTAAAACAGAAACAATACTAAAACTACCTACACTATACCTCCATCAGACTAGGAGATCAATCATCCTGATATACAGGATCATTCAGAGTGATGGACATGTCCTCTGAATCAAATTTCTCAACAAATGGTTTAAGTCGTTATCCATTAACTTTAAAACAGTTACCATTCGTTGCTGACAACCCCATGAGAAAAAACTTCTTTGACAGTATATGGGCCGGTCCATCTAGATCGCAATTTTTCTGAAAAAAGGTGAAGTTAGGAATTGTACAAGAGTACTTTCTAACCTTCATGGAATGATTTCCTAAATATATGTTTGTCATGAAAGGCCTTCATCCTACTGTTGTAAATCCTTGAATTCTCATATGCATCGTTCCGGATCTCATCAAGCTCATTACGTTGGAGTTTACGAAGCGAGCTAGCCTTGTCAATGTCAAAATTTAATGCCCGAATTGCCCAATAGGCTTTGTGTTCAATCTCCACAGGCAAGTGGCAAGCTTTCTCATAGACAAGTCTATAAGGGACATTTCAATGGGTGTCTTGTAAGCGGTACGATGAGCCTAAAGCGCATCATCTAATCTTAGTGACCAATCTTTGCGGTCCGGCCTCACTGTCTTTTCCAAAATCTGTTTGATTTCCCGATTGGAGATTTCAGATTGCCCACTTGTCTATGGGTGGTATGGGGTACTCACTTTATGCCTAATGCCATATTTCTTCATTAAGGCTTCAAAATGCCTATTGCAAAAGTGAGAACCACCATCACTAATGATGGCTCGAGGCATTCTAAATTTAAAAAGTATGTTTTCTTTGAGGAACTTTAGAACCGTACGATGATCGTTGGTTCTACATGGAATAGCCTCTATCCATTTAGACACATAGTCTACGGCAAGCAATATGTAGACATGTCTAAAAGATGAGGGGAACGGTCCCATGAAATCGATGCCCCAACAGTCGAAGACTTCAAGATGTTGAATTGGGGTAAGAGGCATCATATTTCAATGGGGTAATCCTCCCAACTTTTGGCAATGTTTGCAAGCTTTGTAAAACTCGTGGGTGTCCTTGAATAGAGTGGGCCAATAAAAACCACACTGTAAAATTTTTGCAGTGGTTTTCTTAGCAGAAAAATGACCCCCACACGCTCAATCATGGCAAAAGGAGATGACGGAATTATGTTCATCATCAGAGACACATCTCCTTATAATTTGGCCTGGGCAATATTTAAACAAGAAGAGTTCATCCCAGAAAAATATGCGCACTTCCCTTAGAAATTTACGTTTGTTCAGCGCAGTCCAATGAATCGGCATCGCACCTGTGGAAAGATAATTGGCTATGTCAGCGTACCATGGTGGATACATAGCAACAAAGAGTTGTTCATCAGGGAATGAGTCCTCAATAGGTGACTCGTCAACGAAATTAGGTAGGACTAGGTGGGATAGATGATCTGCCACCACATTTTCTACTCCCTTCTTGTCATTGATCTCCAAATCATATTCTTGAAGGAGTAGGATCCATCTAAGCAAACGGAGTTTGGCATCCTTCTTAGAAAGAAGGTGTTTCAGCACCGCATGATCTGTGTAAACGATGACCTTGGATCCTATTAAGTAAGGCTTGAATTTGTCCAAGGCAAAGATGACGGCTAGGAGCTCTTTCTCCGTAGTCGAGTAATTAACTTGGGCAGGATTCAAGGTCCTACTTGCGTAGTAGATAACATGGGGCTTCTTATCTTTCTTTTGGCCTAACACCGCCCCAATAGCATAATCGCTCGCGTCGCACATCAACTCAAAAGGTATGGACCAATCCGGTGGTTGCATGATAGGAGCGGTTATCAACATGTCTTTTAGTTTTGAAAAAGCTAATTGACATTCGGCACTCCACTCAAATTGGTTCTCATTTTGGAGAATGTTACATAAAGGCCTTGAGATATGACTAAAATCCTTTATGAATCTTTTATAGAAACCAGTGTGTCCAAGGAAGGACTGCACATCGCGTATGCTTTTGGGTGGTGGTAGATTAAAAATTATGTCAATTTTTGTCCGGTCTACTTCTATTCCATTGGACGAGATGATATGTCCAAGGACTATACCTCTTTGTACCATGAAATGACACTTTTTCCAGTTTAAAATGAGGTTCTTCTCCTCACACCTCATTAAGACCAACTTCAAGTGATTGAGGCACTTATCAAAAGTACAACAAAAAACAGAAAAATTATCCATGAACACCTTAAGAAATTCACCCACCATGTCCAAGAAAATACTCAACATGCATCGTTGGAATGTGACGGGTGCATTACATAGCCCGAATGGCATTCTTCGGTATGCGAAGGTACCAAACGGGCATGTAAATGTGGTTTTCTCTTGGTCCTTTAGGGCTATCTCTATTTGGTTGTAGCCGGAAGCCATCTAGGAAGCAATAATAGGAATGCCCTGCTAACCTCTCCAAAATTTGATCCATGAATGGGAGAGGGAAGTGGTCCTTCCCAGTGACCGTGTTTAGCTTCTGATAGTCAATGCACATATGCCAACCAGTGGTTACTCTAGTCGGTATAAGCCCGTTGTTAGGCGTTTTCTATGATGGTAATACCGATTTCTTGGGGACAACTTGGGTAGGATTCACCCATTGGCTATCCGAGATGGGGTAGATGATACCCACATCTAGTAGCTTTAACACCTTGGCTTTGACAACCTGCATCATGTTTGGATTTAGCCTTCTTTGAGGTTGTCTAGTTGTTTTTGCATTTTCTTTGAGGTGTATACGGTGAGTACAAACTGAAGAATCTATCCCTTTGAGATCCGCTATTGTCCTAACAAATGGCTCCCCTATGTTCTTTGAGTAGCTCAATTAACTTGAGCTCTTGGTCTTTCCCTAGGTGAGAGGCACTGACAACCGGGAATGTTTCTTCTTGACCTAAGTATACATATTTAAGCTCGAATGGTAATGGTTTAAGGTCAAGCTTCGGTGATTTGATGTTAGACGGTAGAGGCCTTGATGTGGTTGGTGGCAATCTTTCAAGATGGGGCCTCCACCGGCTAGTACTAACTACCGGTCTCTCAATATTCAATGCTTGCACAATTTCACTAATGATGGGGTCTTTGGAATCCTCGAAATGTGCCAAGCATATCTCTAAGCTTTCTAGTGGTTCAAGTTGGAGGAACTCCTCTTCTTCAAAAGATTCAAGCATGTTTATCTTGAAGAGCTCGTCATCATCAACATCCCTATGCCTTTTGCCCAAGTGGAACACATTCACCTCTAATGTCATGTTCCCAAAGGATAATTGCATCACCCCGTTCCGGCAATTGATGATTGCGTTTGATGTAGCGAGGAACGGGCGGCCTAAAATTAATCACTGGTATTTGAGTGCTAGAGTCTAGAACCGGTTGTGTGTCCAAGATAATAAAATCTACCGGGTAGTAGAATTTGTCAACTTGGACTAAAACATCCTCAACTATCCCTCTCAGTACACGGATGGATCTATCAACAAGTTGCAACATGGTTTTAGTGGGTTTTAATTCACCAAGAGTCAATTGCTCATATACTGAGTACGGGATCAAGTTTACACTTGCCCCCAAATCTAGCAATGCACGCTCAATCCGGTAGTCTCGAATGATACATGAGATTGTGGGACTACCGGGATCTTTGAATTTTTTTTTTTTTTTTTGGGGGGGGGGGGGGGGGGGGTCTTTTGAGTGAGAATGGCACTCACTTGCTCATTTAAGAAGGCATTTTGCTGCACATTATATTTGCATTTAGTTGTGCATAGGTCCTTTAGATACTTGGCATAAGAGGGGATTTGTTTGATGGCATCAAGCAAGGGAATGTTTATCTTAACTTGTCTAAAAATCTCTAAAATATCATGAGAGTTTGGAAGAGATTTTGGAGCAACCAATCTCGAAGAGAGTGGTGCTACGGGCTTATAAATGCATTCCTTTTTCTTGTGGGGCTAAGTTGGATCCGTCCTCATCCTCAGAATTTACCGGATCATTAGGCTTGTCGGCCTTCACGGTAATAGATTTGTCAATTTGTTTACCACTTCTAAGAGTGGTGACGGATTTGACTTGCTCTATATGTTGGTTGAAAGGATCAGGAATGCTTATTTCATGTACTTGCTTTGGATTGGGCTGAGGTTGGGCCGGAAAGGTCCCTTCCCTAGCATTCAAGCGTCCCTTAATCTCATCAACCGAGACTTTAAGCTCTTGGAACATTTGCTGATTCGTTTGGTTAATTTGTGTTTGCCCTTGTATAAACGCTTTTAAAGTATCCTTCATTGAGAATTGAGATGGGGCCATATTTTGCATGGGTGGCCCTCCTTATGAGTTGGTAGGATTGCCCGTGGGAGCATTCTTCCAACTGAAGTTTGTGTGGTTCTTCCAAGTAGAATTGTATGTATTACCCACCGGTCCATTGAAGGGCTGTTGATAACCATATGTGGCATTTGCATGTTCATGTAACACCTCTTGAAATGCAGGAATTGTAGGACAATCTTGCTTAGCGTGTAAATTGGTGAGGCAAATCCCACATATGGTCTCAATAGCTTCATTGGACTTTGGAACCCACTCTTACTAAGTTCCATGGCCTCGATCTTCCTTATGAGGTTGGCTAACCTTGCATTCACGTCGTCTTCCTCCTTGAGGATATAGATCCCTCCTTTCTCTTTCTCTTGAGTAGGCTTGGGGTTATTGGATTTATCTAAGGTATCCTAAGATTGGGCATTCTTGGCCAACATATCCAAATAACTCCAAGCTTCATCTGAATTTTTGCTCATGAACTCGCCATTGCACATCATCTATACGAATTGTCGCATATTGGAACTTAATCCATCGTTGAAGAAGTTTATAATTCGCCAAATCTCATAGCCATGATGTGGGCAAGAAAGTAGAAGGTCCTTAAACCTTTCCCAACATTGGAAGAAAGATTCACCCTCTTTAGCCGAAAAAATCATTATGGCTCGTCGAAGGGTGTTCGTTTTATGAGCCGGGAAGAATTTTTTCAAGAATTCTAGGGCCATCTCGTTCCATGACCCTATCAAGTGTGGTCTAAGAGAGTGAAGCCAATTCTTGGCCCTTTCTTTCGATGAAAAGGAAAAGAGTTTAATTTTAATGGTATCTTCTGAAACATTAGTGTATTGCAAGGTAGCCACCACTTCTTCAAATTCCTTTAAGTGCAAATATGGGCTGTCAGAGTCTAGCCCATGGAACTTTGGTATTAGTTGAATCACACCCGGCTTTATATCAATATTTCCCCCGGTTGGTGGTAGAACCTCATATATGGAAAGGAAATGATGACAACAAAACTGCTGTCTAATTTTACATACAGGGAATTTCACTGAAATTCTCATAGGTGCTTCTTTAGAGGTTGAAATTACCCAAAGGGCCTCATCTTTTCTTTTCTTTTCTTTTTTTCTTCTTCTGGTTCTCCATATTTTTTTTCTTCTAAGAATTATTAAGAGTCAGAGAATCGTGGGCGAGTCGTGTGTTTAGAATCCAGATCGTTTGCTCCGATTCAACAAGATTTTTCTGTTTGCCGATGCCTGATTGGTCCAGCTCAGCAAATGTAAGCACTGACTGATGCAGCAGTTCTGACAACGTCAGTGCTTAGCTGGACCAATTAGGTCATCAGCAAACTAGAAAATCCTGTTGAAGGTGAGCAGATGATCCGAACTGGTGTGTTGGACATCTATCCCATTTTACGTGTGCACTTCACTGTCCAACAAAATAAAAATAGGATTTTGACCTTACGGCCTCTTATACGGTGAAATTTCCCACTTGTTTTTTGCTGAAACTATTTCTCCTAACTAGCCCCCTTACATTTTTTAAACTTTGTGATAGACAATAATACTCTTACATATTGAGCCCTGTGCCTTACAGTTATTAATGTGTGGAATGTGAATTAAGCTGAATAGTAAGAAAGTTAAAGTGGGGCCCATTGTGAGGCATGATGTTGATCCATACCTTCATTTCATTTTAAGAGCTAATTATAATACATGTTGGCAAAAATCGGATCAAGGAAGTGGATCACAACACAAGAAACATGGTGATTCATCTGAGATCGTTGAAAAGTAATTGGTGGCCCCAAACCATTTGGATAAATATGATATTTTTTTTTCTTTTTTCTTTTACCCATGTATCTTTGTTACTATGAATGGGTTGAATGACATATAAATATTACTGTCAGTCCCACAGAATGTAGCATGTACTGTTATAGCTCGTCCCTAGTATGGACCAAAAAAGAAACATTTTGGTCAGATGTTATGGCTGTTACCTTTCTCTATCCGATTTTTATATCCATTTGATTTAGTGGACCATCTAATGGTATATCCAATCCGTTTATAATGTCTGTGGCCCAGTTTATGTTGAATTAGTGTTGGATTAACGATTTTTCAAGTTATTGGTCACCCACAATGATGAAAAAGGATAAACGGTTTCTAAAACAATACATTCTTCTTTATTGTGTTGTGGATAACCTAATCAGAATCTTTTGGTCATCATCTGGATAGTTAGATTCCTCCAAATTTTGGAGAGAATGAATGGATTGGATCTAATGAAACGCAAATTACCTACGAAAGGCTCCTGCACAAGGAATCTGGGTGGGGCCCACTGTGATGTTTGTGAGAAATCTACACCGTCCAACTATTTTGTGAGATTATTTTAGGCGTTGCGACCAAAATTGAACGGGATCCAAGACTTAAGTGGGCCAAAAACATGACGATTGGACTTCCACAGTTGAAATATTCGTGGGGCCACAGAAGTTTCGAATCAGGATAATATTTGTGTTT
Source organism: Liriodendron chinense (assembly GCA_003013855.2). NCBI lineage: Eukaryota > Viridiplantae > Streptophyta > Magnoliopsida > Magnoliales > Magnoliaceae > Liriodendron > Liriodendron chinense. The sequence continues at coordinate 791,002 of ML058429.1, forward strand.
TCAGTTCATCTCAGTAGGAATGACATTATGAACGGTATGGATGGCATATAAACATCACTGTGGACCCCATAGAGGTTTCAACGGTGAGAATTTCCCTACACACCTTTTGCTTTAGTGCGGCCCACTTGAGTTTTGGATCCCGTTCATTTTTGTCACAACGCCTAAAATGATCTCACAAAAACGGTTGGACTAGATTTCTCACTAACCTCACGGTGGGCCCCACCCAGATTCCTTGCGCAGGAGATGCCTCCGAAAGCGCTCTCGCAGGCAATCCGCGTCCGATTTCTTAGGGAGATAGGCATGCATCCTAGTAAGTGGGCCCCACAATCGTTGTCACGATCGTTGCTTGACGAGGGGCGAGTAGGCAGGCGAAAGCCCATTAGATGGAGCGCTCGCCCAACTCTGACATGGAATGTAATCATACGAAGGCCAATGATGGCATTGCAGTGGCTTTGAGAAGAAGGCATGGCACTCCATGTGCGACCTCTGCAACGGACGGCCAGGAATACAGTTCATCCTAACATCCAACACTCTCTTCCTGATCAGCTTCATGCATGTGGGCCCCACCGAAGTGAAGTAGTTATCGAATAGAGAGAGGTTCAGCAGGTTCCCCAGCTGGCAAATCACCTCTGGTATATGACCGTACAGGTAGTTACCGGCGAAATTCAGCTGCTCTATCTTCCGCAGGCATCCAAAGGAGCACGGGAGTGGGCCCGTCAGCCGGTTGTATCCAGCGTCGAACACCGTTGTTTGCTCGAGCAGGCCGATCTCGTATGGTAGGCAGCCTGAAAGCTGGTTATTCAGAAAGAGCACCTCGAACAGCGTCTTGGATAAGCCGCCGATGGTTCGTGGGATGCCGCCTGTGAATATATTGTTGGCGAAGGTGAGGTAGTTCACCGGCGTTTGCCCGATGCTGTCGGGAATCTCCATTGAGAAGTTGTTATTGTTGAGGAAGAGCACTTCCAGCTTGAGGAGCTTCTTTCGGGTGAAGAGATCATTCGGGACAGGCCCCACGAATGAGTTGAAACGAAGGTCTAGGAAGGTAAGGTTGATGACATTGAGGACCTCTGATGGGAACGGGCCCGACAGCTTGTTGTTGCTTAGGTCCAGCTCGTAGAAGTATGGGAGTTTGGCGATATCGGCTGTGATCGTCCCTCCAAAGTTATTGGAGTTGGCGTGGAAGAATGCCAAATCCTTGAGCTGAGATATGAATTCTACTACCGACGGTGCACCGAGCTTGAACCCATTGAAGTCGATCGCAGCGAGTGCAATCGCGGAGTTGTTGTCTGGTGGATTGTCGCAGTAGAAGCCGGTGTAGTTACCGCAGATGTCGGGGCCGGTCCATGTCTTGGTGATGTTTTGCTCATCCCACGTGATTGTGGCCTTGAACTGTTGGATTACCTTGTATACTTGGAAGATCCTCATGTCTACAAACTTGGACGGGTCCATATCCAGCGGCAGAGGCGGAGGAGGAGGAGGCGGGGAGCAGTTTGGAGGAGGAGGAGGTGGAGGAGGAGGAGGACGCGGAGGAGGAGGAGGCGGGGAGCAGTTTGGAGGAGAATAGTGTCTGCTCATACCACGATCTACTCTATTACCAATTTCAAGAGCCTCTCTGCATGTGGTTTTGATGGAGTTTGAAAGAAGGATGGTGAATGTTAGGAGTAGGAAGTCGGCAAAATCACGAGAGTGGTGGGCCATCTTCTTCTCTTACTCTTCTTGTGTAATCAGAAGAGAGGTCTGTTTAAGACACGATCAGATAAGAGAAGCCAAATGGGGCATATTTATATTCTGAAATTCGAATTAGAGAACAATGTTTGAGAAGAATAAATAAATAAAGAGAACGTAGTAGAGATGCTTTTGATAGTTTGGTAGGTTCTAGCGTTCGTAGGTATGATTGTACTTGCTGTCCATGTCGCAGGAGTGTACATGGGGCGAAACTGTCTGAACTACGAGCCTTTTTTTTTTTTTTTTTTCCTTTAAAGATTAAAAAAACCTTTACTGCTTCAAAAGGACAAAGCTCCACAATTATAAGAAAAAGGAGGTACAGAAAGGAACTCACACCCGGCCAGAGGAAAAAAGGGCACACCGCATACCAAAGACCATAGGAAAGAAATAAAGACAATAACAAGAGCCCATATCCTACCAGGCAAGAGAAAAGAAAAAAGCAAAAACTTACTCAACAGAACAGAAGAGCGCTAAAGCAGAGGAGAAACCCACCATTAGTAAAGAGTAGACACCAGCAAGCAAGAAGCCAGCTCCGCCAATCAAGGGAAGACACGTAGCATTGCACAAAAAATTTATAACACGCATACTATCAGGATGCATGAAGCGTGTTTTCCGGAATAACATGTGATGCTTGTTGATTGGAACACATCATTTAGAGATGGGCAGTGGCTAAGCAGGGAATGTAAAAGGTTAAGGAAGAAGAAGCATCCAGAAAATTAAGATGATGCTAAAAGGTCACTTTAACAATTGAAGATGGAGCATATCATCTAGATGATTCTTCTTTTTCGCAAGAGCCTATAAATAGTAGAAGAAATCGACAAAGGAAAACATCTCACACGAATCAAATTTATCTTTCCTCAGCATTTCCATTGCATAATTAGTAATCTGTGAGTAATTGTAGTCCTTAGCTGTAATCTAAGTCCATGCCCGTTGGATGAACTTGTCTCTATATAAGAAATTCTCTTTCCGAAAAGGTGTTCGACAGTTAATCTTCATGACCGACTGTAAGTGTTTCCAATTAATTTGTATCCAAAAGTCCTTTCTGGTGGAAAGTAGCACTACAAGAAATTTCCTTTTTACCGACGAATTATTTCGTCAGGAATCAGTAAAATTTCGTTGGGAAATCTTTTTACCGACGAAATTTTTCACGGCTAACATCGTCGCAGAAAGGCCGTCGGTAAAGGTTTTTACCAACGAAATAATTTTTCGTAGGTAATAATAAAACCATTACCGACGAAAAAATTCGTCGGCAAAACATATGAATTTTGTTAGAAATAAAAATGATACGTCGGTGAAAAAACTTTTACCGACGAAATAATTCGTAGGTAAAAAGATGTAAAAAAATTTTACCGACGAATTTTTCGTCGGTAATAAAAACTGTAAAACTTTTACCGAAGAAATATTTCGTCGGTAAAAGTTTTTCAAATTTTATTACCGACGAAACAATTCGTCGGTAAAAAATTTTTACATCTTTTTACTTACGAATTATTTCGTCGGTAAAAGTTTTCCCTGTCCCGGTTTCATTTGTTTTCAAAATTCAGGAAAATTCCTGATATACACCTGTAAAGAAACCTATACATTTTTCTCCTATTCACATCCACGTACATACAAATAAACAGAAACTACACCATCTATACACAAATAATCCATTTCACATCCACAAACAAACAATATTCATCAACACACAAATACATATAAGTTAAAAGTCGTATAGTAAAAAAATAATCAGGAAGATGAAGGCAGAGGTGGCGGGGCATCGACGCTAAGGCGTGCAGCGAGAGCCTGAAACATCTCTTGCATCCGTCGCTCATGCTCCTGCCGCTCCTACCGCAACTCCTCGATCCTCCTCTCCTGCTCTTCCCGTCGCCTCTCCTCCTCCTCCCGTCGCCTCTCCTCCTCCTCCCTACGCCTCTGCTCCTCCTCCTCCCGTCGCCTCTCCTCCTCCTCCCTACGCCTCTGCTCCTCTCTCTGCCTCTCCAGCTGCTCTCGAATCTCATCGACGACGACCCATAGCTACTGAACCTCTCTCTCTGCGATATCAGCTCGGCGTTGAGCGCTCTCACCAGCTACGGATCGACTGGAGCCAGCTCTAGTTTGTGCCATGAGCTTGGCACCATGGCCAAGCCCACGCACATATCCAGAACGGGTGCCAAGCACCTCGCTCAGAATTTCTGGCTCACTCCGCTGACTACCATCGGGAATGGGCTGACTGCGTATGGTGTCCATCGCCGCCTGTAATGAAAAGATATAAAATTTCATAAAAAGATGACATGAATGACATTATTATCAATCAATGCGCAATTAAATTTTACAAAGTAAAGATTTTTACCCAATGCTCACTGGCTCTAGGATGAACCCAAGATCCCGTCGCCTGCCGACAGTGAGTCCCTCTGTAGAGGTCTACTGGTCCAGGCTCCTGGCCGGTGACGGAATCTCGCTGCGCAATCGAAAGGAAAAAAGACTTATAATAAATGCCAATCAAAATAATATATTAACTTAATAATCATCAATAATTTCCTATCATGTCGTAACGATGTCGTACAAATGACTTTGAACCAGCTACGTGGTTCACTTGTAACTTTTTCCTGTTCGCAGAATTTATTCTACTCCTCTTCTGAACACATTATACAAAATACATTTCTATTAATTGCGAAATTAATTGCGAATTTAATTGTTACCGTAAGATATCGTACATGTAAATATTACCTAAAAAGCCTCCGACGAAAATCTCTCGCAAAGTATCCGCCAGTCGTCTGTAGTAACGTGTGGCGGTGCGGACAGTACGGCCTCATCGTGTGTCCTGCACCGCTTGTACCGCTGGTGCAACTCTCCGTGGTACTCCTTGAACCGCTCTCTAATCATGTCGTCGACGGCATGAGAAATGTAGGGAACATTCAAATCGAATTCAAATTTATCATGCAGTTTCGTAAATAATAAATTAAGGCAATAAACTTATTGACAATAGGACTTAACCGTAAATGAACTTTCACAAAAGAAATTTTCAATTTACTAAACTTTACCTGAAGGCGCTGACGGATGAGCTGTCGCACATCATCTGTCACGTCAGTCCAATGGGGGGTGGTGGCGGGGATCAGAGATCGGCATAGGACACCGACCTCAGACGTAAACAGTCTGGCACTGTCCCCAACAGGTCTAAGGCAGTCCTGTGGGAACTCTACCACCACCCTACCCTCACGCGTAAGTCGCTCTAAAACTAACCCACGCGTGGGTCCACGTCCTCGTCGGCTGGTAGAAGATGCTGCTGCGAAAAGATATATGTAAGTAACAATATAAACAGAAATCACTAAATAAATGTCTAGACTTACATGCAGTGCCCGGTGTATGCTGAACCGAAGGATCAGATGACTGTGATGCACCGTGCGACGTCGATGCTGTCTGCGTCGCATCACGGGTGGAAGGGGTAGATCCAGTGCGCGAACGACCTGATCTCCCACCTGGTGCCATGACTGAATATATCTGAAATACAAACTTATAAATTTAAACAATGTCAATGCAAGTTTATGAACATCATTGTAGAGTGAATTTGTGCTTATGCTTAGAGAGATGATAAAAATATGATTAGACCATTACACTATAATGCAAGCAGAATATAATAAAACCGTAAACAGAATATAAAAGTTGAAAAATCCATTACACATTGTCATTCTATATTAAATACATATATCTCATTGTAATACAAATCAACTTCGGATCAACTATCCGAAATACTCCCTGCGTAAGTTATCGTACGCTGCAGATGTATATGTCAAGCTGTATGAAGCACTCGACATTGTTACAGCCAACATGCCAGTCACAATAGGAGAAATCTGATCTCTCGGGACTCCATTCAGATGTGCAAGCGATAATGTCGCATCTTCCATACGAAGTTTTCCGCGGGTATATTCCTCAATCAGGTCCGAAATTTCTTTGAGATTGTATAATCTTTCATCTGAGTCATCGTCTTCCTCCCTACATTTCTTGACCAGACCGGGTATCTCTCTGGCCCTCCCAAAAGAATATAGGGCCGAAAAGTCCATCCGCAACAGCTGATGAAGTATGCTGCGTGCTTCCGCTACGCTCCAGTTTGTGGAGGACATGATCAGAAGGTGACTTAACTGTAAATGTAGATTATAAACAAGTCAATTCAAGAAAAAAATCATGACTTGTAAAACATATATACATGTAATAATCAAATTAATCGAATTGAAAATTACATGTAAATCTTGTATACATTTAATAATCGCCGTCTGAATCATTATCGCTTAGGACTCTTTCTTCTTCATCATCACTATCGCTGATCAGAATTTCCTCTTCATCGTCTGCAACGTTGTCATCGATGAAAGCGCTATTATCTCTAACAATGTCATTTATGATTGAGGCATCAACATGATCAAGTGGTACATCATCTCTATTCAATTGCACCACATCAATATCAACATTTGGATCATTCCCTCTATCCCAAGATGGCATGTCTTCTTAGTATGCTTGTTCAACTGACGACGTTCTATTACTCCCTTCATCGTTATCTTCAACGTCTACTTCGGGAACGTCAAATATGTTCCTGGGCTTTATTTTCTGCACCACGTGCCAAGAGCCGCCTAACTTGGTGTCAGCGAGGTAGAATACTTGTTCGGCTTGGCCAGCTATGATAAATGGGTCATCTTTAAACCACTTCTGAGATAAATTTACGCTCGTGAAGTAATTATCAGTCTGTATTCCCAACTTTTTATTTCCAATGTCCCACCAATCGCATTTAAATAATTACACCCGCTTTCTCATACAATAACTCAGCTCAATAATATCCGTCAAAACGCCATAAAAATCAATTTTGACCTCCTCATGTGTTCCCTTCACAACCACACCACTATTTTGTGTGGTCCTATATTTCTCACGCTCCTCAGTGTGGAACCGAATCCCGTTTACAATACAATCTGTATATCTACATACACGTCTAGCAGGGCCACACGCCAGTGAGTAAAGCGCATCAGACGCATCCGCAGAGTTGCTAGCGCACAACATCTTCATCTATCATTACGTACAGAATATAAATGTACGTTTAGGCATTTAAAATTACGTGTAAATATTGTGCAATACAACAATATTGTAAGTGTGGTGAGATAGAAGGTAAATTAATCTTACACGTTTTGCAAACCATTCTGGAAACAAATTCTGATGCATTCGATCATAATTTGTAGGGTATTGGGACTTCATCTCCTCGATGTGTTCACTATACACAATTGGTACGTTGTAAGCAAGAAATTTTAAGATTAAAACTGTCTGTAGATATACAATAATTATGTGCGAAGACTTACTCCAAGTACGACTCTATTTCTTCACAGTTATGCAACACATACCACCGCGCCTTTGCTTGATCCCGAGGGTCCATATCCTGAAACGTCGGCGATCCTAAAGGACGGACGTTATGTGCGAATACAGATATGAGTCATTGTTCATGCTCCTGTCCTACATCGGCATTCCGATCTTCTCGGTTGAATCTAGTCTCTATGCCACGAAGATACATGGAGCAAAATGTCAGGCACTCATTATCAATGTACACCTTAGCAATGGATCCCTCTGGACATGCCTTATTCCTCACATATTGTTTTAATGTGTGAAGGCATGGACACCTAATTCTATTACCTGAATCTGCCCGATATCTCGCAAATTCCATGAACTCCTTAACACCTTCTTTATACTCTGGGCCAAACCGATTCTTAGCTTGCATCCAACTCTTATCCATATCTACAATGCAAAGATTAGAGTCAGGTTTAGTTTAGGTGACATGAGTTTAGGATTAGGTTTTGGGCATAAGTTGAGATTAGGTTTTAGGTTCGGGATCGGGTTTCGGGTTTGGTTTTCGTGTCTGCGTCTAGGTTTAGGTAAGGTGAATGCCTTTAAGAATAGGTGTAGGTTTAGTTTAGTTGACATGAGTTTAGGATTAGGTTTAGGGCATAAGTTGAGATTTTTGGGTTCGGGATCGGGTTTCGGGTTTGGTTTTCGTGTTTGGGTCAAGGTTTAGGCTAGGTGAATGGATTTAGGAATAGGTGTAGGTTTAGGTTAGGTGACATGAGTTTAGGATTAGGTTTCGGGCATAGGTTTAGATTTTCGGGTTCGGGATCGGGTTTCGGGAAAGGTTCTCGTGTTTGGGTCAAGGTTTAGGTTAGGTGAATGTATTTAGGAATAGGTGTAGGTTTAGTTTAGGTGATTTGAGATTAGGATTAGGTTTCGGCATAGGTTGAGATTTTTGGGTTCGGGATCGGGTTTCGGGTTTGGTTTTCGTGTTTGGGTCTAGGTTTAGGTTAGGTGAATGGATTTAGGAATAGGTGTAGGTTTAGTTTAGTTGACATGAGTTTAGGATTAGGTTTAGGGCATAAGTTGAGATTTTTGGGTTCGGGATCGGGTTTCGGGTTTGGTTTTCGTGTTTGGGTCAAGGTTTAGGCTAGGTGAATGGATTTAGGAATAGGTGTAGGTTTAGGTTAGGTGACATGAGTTTAGGATTAGGTTTCGGGCATAGGTTTAGATTTTCGGGTTCGGGATCGGGTTTCAGGAAAGGTTCTCGTGTTTGGGTCAAGGTTTAGGTTAGGTGAATGTATTTAGGAATAGGTGTAGGTTTAGTTTAGGTGATTTGAGATTAGGATTAGGTTTCGGCATAGGTTGAGATTTTTGGGTTTGGGATCGGGTTTCGGGTTTGGTTTTCGTGTTTGGGTCTAGGTTTAGGTTAGGTGAATGGATTTAGGAATAGCTGTAGGTTTAGGTTAGGTGACATGAGTTTAGGATTAGGTTTACGCATTGGTTTATAGTTTCGGGTTCGGGATCGGGTTTCGGGTTTGGTTTTCGAGTTTGGGTCTAGGTTTAGGGTAGGTGAATGGATTTAGGAATAGGTGTAGGTTTACTTTAGGTGACATGAGTTTAGGATTAGGTTTCGGGCATAGGTTTAGATTTTCGGGTTCGGGATCGGGTTTCGGGTTTGGTTTTCGTGTTTGGGTCAAGGTTTAGGCTAGGTGAATGGATTTAGGAATAGGTGTAGGTTTAGGTTAAGTGACATGATTTTAGGATTAGGTTTCGGGCATAGGTTTAGATTTTCGGGTTCGGGATCGGGTTTCGGGTTTGGTTTTCGAGTTTGGGTCTAGGTTTAGGGTAGGTGAATGGATTTAGGAATAGGTATAGGTTTAGTTTAGGTGACATGAGTTTAGGATTAGGTTTTGGGAATAAGTTGAGATTTTTGGGTTCAGGATCAGGTTTCGGGTTTGGTTTTCGTGTTTGGGTCAAGGTTTAGGCTAGGTGAATGGATTTAGGAATAGGTGTAGGTTTACTTTAGGTGACATGAGTTTAGGATTAGGTTTCGGGCATAGGTTTAGATTTTCGGGTTCGGGATCGGGTTTCGGGTTTGGTTTTCGTGTTTGGGTCAAGGTTTAGGCTAGGTGAATGGATTTAGGAATAGGTGTAGGTTTAGGTTAAGTGACATGAGTTTAGGATTAGGTTTACGCATTGGTTTATTGTTTCGGGTTCGGGATCGGGTTTAGGGTTAGGTTTTCGAGTTTGGGTCTAGCTTTAGAGTTAGATGAATTGAGTTTAGGTTTCGGTTTAGCCGTAGCTTATAGGTTTTAGTTTTAGTTTTATGGTTTCGGGTTTAGGGTGTAGGTCTTGGAGACTCAAGCAACTCAAGGATAGCTCCGACGCACATCCGGGTCTGCTCCACACAAAGCGGGCCTGTCCAAATGGCCAGGCCACCCATATTGCTGTCCATAGGAAATGGACAGCTTCATCATGGTCATAACAGCGGTTCCCACCTTCCAGGGACCCCCGCTCAACACCCAGATAGCTCCGACGCACATCCGGGTCTGCTCCATTAATTTCGACCTAATACATAAACACGGGCCTGTCCAAATGGCCAGGCCACCCATATTGCTGTCCATAGGAAATGGACAGCTTCATCATGGTCACAACAGCGGTTCCCACCTTCCAGGGACCCCCGCTCAACACCCGGATAGCTCCGACGCACATCCGGGTCTGCTCCATTAATTTTGAGCTAATACATAATCACGGGCCTGTCCAAATGGCCAGGCCACCCATATTGCTGTCCATAGGAAATGGACAGCTTCATCATGGTTACAACAGTGGTTCCCACCTTCCAGGGACCCCCGCTCAACACCAGGATAGCTCCGACGCACATCCGGGTCTGCTCTTTTAATTTTGAGCTAATACATAATCACGGGCCTGTCCAAATGGCCAGGCCACCCATATTGCTGTCCATAAGAACAGGACAGCTTCAGCATGGTCACAACAGCGGTTCCCACCTTTCAGGGACCCCCGCTCAACATCAACATCAATCAATTACTCTTAATCACAAGTATCATGTTCGTCATCTAATTTTTCACTAAATGATAATATAATAAAATCAGTCGCCCATCCAAGGATGGATAGATTGAAATACTATCATTATTTCCATTTACATGCCCAAGCCTAAATTTCGACAGCATCTCCCCCTATCTCTCCAGATATATTTATCTTACTTTTCATTTCCACGTCAACTATCCACACATTGTGTGGATTAAATTGACAATGGAATTAAACATAAGAAACATATCCAGAGAGAATAGGAGAGTTACCGCACGAAACTAATGACCCTACGCATGTAAATGACAAACAACGATAACATTCCAATCTATCCAACCTTGAACTATCCAACAGGACAATTTGGCAGATTTCTATACCTCCAAAACACACTTTATCTATGCTCGGCAATATAGAAATCTCCAAATGGGCTAACTGATTCTATTATACTACCATTTGTGGACAAAAAATAATTATTAATAATAAGCCAAATACATCCACAACATACATATCCACATAAATCAACCACGGATAGCTCCGACGCACATCCGGGTTTGGTCCATCAATTCTAGATACACAAGCACATGAAAATGGCAGAATCATCAACACCATGAATCAAGTTTAATCAAATACCTAATGACTATTTTGTGAACAAATAAGTATGGGCGGCCCACCATGGGAATCGGATTGCGTGCGGAGTGTAGAGTAAACTCAGTTGGGCCCACCTAGAATGTATGTGATTTATCTATTCCGTCCTTATGTTTTTCCACCTCATTTTAGTGGTTGAACCCAAAATTTAAGCATATCCAACTCTCAAGTGGACCATGCCATGGGAAACAGTGGGAATAATGATTTCCACCATTCCCAGGCCCTACAGTGATCTTTATTTGTCATCCAACCTGTTCATAAGATCACATGGATATGGATGAGGGAAAACACAAATATCAGCTTCATCCAAAACTTCTGTGTCCTCCAAGAATTTTTCAATGATACACATTCAGTTCACACTTGTGGTGTGGTCCACTTTAGATTTTGATATGCTTCATTTTTGGGCACCATACCTAAAATTTCCTGCTAAGATGGATGGACGGAGTGGATAAAATACGTAAATCACTGTGGGCCCCACAGAGTTTACTCCACACAAATATATGCTTAATCCAAAACAGTGGACAGTGAGGGTGGGCCCCACGAGCAGTGGACAGCGACGGTGGGCCCCACATTTATTGTATATCATGATTTTTTTTAATTTGTAAATCACAAATTAAAATCCCTAATTAAGGAAGGAATTAGGGGATTTTAATTTCGAAATCCCTAATTAGGGGATTTTAATTTCGAAATCCCTAATTAGGGATTTACTAAATCAGTGGGCCCCACCAAATCGTGGACAGCTAAGGCGGACCCCACGCACATGCAATGGACAGCGATAGCGACGGTGGGACCCACATGCAATGGATAGCAAAGGTGGGACCCACATGCACTGGACAGAGATGGTGCATGGGACCCACATGCTTTGGATTTTGGCAGTGGGCCCCACAATGAACAACTAGGGGAGAGAGAGAGAGAGAGAGAGAGAGAGAGAGAGGAAATGGAGGAAGAAGGAAGGGGGAGACGGTTACCGGCGGAGGCGGCGGCGTACGGTGGCTGGTGGAGGCGCATGCCTATGTGGGTGGCGTCGGTGACGGCGTACGGCGGCGTCGGTGGTCGGCTAGGGGTCGGTGGTCGGGTGGCCGCCGGTGACGGTGACGGCTGGTGGTCGGCAGTGAGGGAGATGGCCGCGAGAGAGAGAGAGAGAGAGAGAGAGAGAGAGAGAGAAGAGAGAGAGAGAGAGCGCAAGAGAGTGAGAGTGCGAATGAGAGAAAAGAGGGCCGATTGGGTAAGTTAAAAGACAGACTTTTACCGACGAAAATTTTCGTCGGTAAAAGTCTTTTTTCGTCGGTAAAAGTCATTAAGAAAACTTTTACCGACGAAAATTTTCGTCGGTAAAAGTTATCTCTTTTTTTGGCGGGAATCACACATTACACATTATTACTGACAGGCAACAGTCGTCGGGAAAAGTTTTCGCTTTTACCGACGAAAATTTTCGTCGGTAAAAGTAAAATTTTCTGTTTTATTTTTTACCGACAGGTATCTTCGTCGGCAATAAACTTTTTACCGACGAAATCATAATTTCGTCGGTAAAAGTGTATGGCGGGAAGCAAATCCGGCGGATGGCGGGAAGCTGGAGTGATTTTTACCGACGATTTCTATATTTCGTCGGGAAAAATGATTTTTCCCAACGAAAATAATTTCGTTGGTAATACTTTCGTCGGTAAAAAGCCGTTCTCTTGTAGTGTAGGGTGCAACCCATTTTTGAAGGAAGAATCTCACTCTCCAACAATCGCCTAACCTTGATAAACGACATCTTGCGGTGGCTGAATAGGTGACCGATCCTCGCAGGTCTCTGTTATATACGGTCGAGTTCAACATATTTGCCTATTTTGGTGCTTGAGGTCATAGTTGTTCAATTGTAATCGAGCCACATAATCAGTTCTAGCATGCCCGGGCACGTCACACGTGGCCAAAAGTGAAACTGAGTAAAAACAACGGGACAACAAGTAGAAGAAACAATACGGGGAATCTGACCAAAAAAATGCAAGACAACTTAGAGATGAAAACATGGCGCCTTTTGGTGATAATTTGGGCTTGACCATTATAACGGCTCAGGAAATGAAATCCTAAATGCGCAAAGAGCTACATAGGCCAAGGGAACGTCTTGGGATGATTCAGTGAGGCAATTAAGACATCACTATAAACTTTTAATGAGAATCCTACAATAACGGCCGTGCAAAACCTGATAAAACCAAAGAAAGAAAGGTGCAAGCTTGTCTCCCACTCTCTGGGCATCGACCTCGGAGACAGCACCCCAGATTGCTCTAGAAATGAAGAGAAACATAAGAGGCCAATCAGAATAAATCATATTTTAGCACACGAGAGGATCCAACCCCTCCTGAAGGATATAGATCTGCACACTAAAGGAAATGATGGTCAATGGACCAGGGAGTAAGAGATTGGGAGCTCCCAAGTTGCTAAAGTAAACCTAGTTGCATAAGTTACAATGGATGGTCCAAAGACAAAAATGACTCTAGATCTTACATCTTGCATAATATATCTAAGGGAAGATTCCTTGGGGAGATGTTTGTTATTGAAAATATAGTTGTTCTTTTCCTCCAAGATATGCCAAGCTAAGGATGGAAAACAAAACTTGCTCAATTAGGAAGTAACAGGATCTCTTAAGCTTTTCACAAAGCGGTGGACCAATTGAGATAAGGAAAGGCTAGGGAAAAATGGAAGACCATTAATTTTTTAATGAAGCTACTTCCATATCCAAAAAACATAAGAGCAATCAAAGAAGAGATGACCATTGGTCTTTAAGAGCACAAAGTAAAAAAGGACAAGAACCATTTATGATAATTCTAAATTCAATCATCATGTCCTTAGTTTTTAATTTAGTAAAAGAGGTTATCCAAGTTGTAATAGAATATTTTAGGATATTTCCTTTAAACCAAATAAGACTTGCCTAGGAAGTAGAAATAAACTTTGGTCAAATTACTTTAATAGCTAAGGAAGAGAAAGCTAATCTTTTGGGTAGAGGGTCTAAACAATTTTATCATTATAGAGGTAAGCAATAACTCATTCATTTTATTAATGATCTATGAACATCTACATGTTCTTCAATGAATGTGTAGACACCCCACCCCGAGCTAAAATGATGATTAAGATTGGACGGTTAGGACGGATGGTGATCCATACCCATATCCAAACCCCAATCCATATCCAAAGCCTAATCCATGCCCCAAACCCTAATCCAAAATCCTAATTCATATCCGAAGACTGTAACCCTAACCCTAACCTAGTTAACTCACCTTGAACCTTAAACCTTGAATGACCACCCTTAGGAAAATCCAAGCCAAAACTTCCCAATGGGTTAACCCGAGGAGTCAACTCAATAGGTCAACACAGCCCTTCCACCTAGTCAACTACCTAGTTAAAGCCCAAACCGAACTTAAACCCAAGCCCAGGTCTAAACCTTAGCCGTGAAGATGAGTTGGACAACAGAGTACCCCAAATAAGAGGGAAAATAGCATTCTTGCTCGGAATCTAGTTGCCCAAAGCTAGAGTGTCAATTGTCCCTAAATTACAAAAACTGCCACTTGGAGTGGCTATAAATACCCTCCGTACTTTTATTTTCCAGCATTTAGAAGTTTGGAGTCCTCATCTATGAGTAGCGACTCATCTCCCGTCCAGTTTCAGCCCATTCCTCCACCGAGGAGAGTGAGAGTGAGTGAGAAGAAGTCTAACCTTGGTTTAGCCTCCTCTAACTAACGTTCAAACATCTGAAGCCATTCAAGTTCCAATCCAAGACACTCGAGCTAGCTTATGCGACACAACTGTCCATCTAACGATTCAATATCATTCTTATCTAATTCATATCTTACCATAGTGCAACACTCTTTATTTTTCCATACCCCTACTTATTACATCCATTAGCATTGTATCGTACCAACCTTAGCACCTGATCAGTTCAAGCGTATGCTCTGTGGCTTGTCGATTTAATTAGATCCTACCATCAGAAACTCTTATTGATTAGATCCATTATTGCACATCATTCATATTACATCCTGTCCATTGAGAGTACATGAGAACTAATCCCAACCTTTAGAAATTAGACAAATTCAGTAAAGTAGAGATCGTACATCTGTACGGGCAGAGTGAGTGCCTAGCACCTTCCTTCTCTGTAATCGTGGTCCCTTACCTCGAATCTATGGCCACAAATCAATGAGTCATCTTAAAGTCGAGAATCTTCGGATCCTCGTCTCTAACGTTTTTATAGAGTCTAGTTGACTGTAGAGACGAAGTAATTGGCTAGTAACAACTCTAGTCTAAACAACTATCTCAACACACCAATATGAAAACCCTCTCAAGAGGTAAAACCCGTGGAAGTTATAATTCACCGCCCCCTCAGTGTGAATCCAATGTTCACAAAATGGTACATTGAAATTCAAGTTCAAGTTTGATGGCTGCTCACAACTATCAGCCCTTAGATCATGTCTTGCTGCATTGGATGATGGGCCTGGGATATCTATACAGTCCTCACTATCCAATAAGTAAAATGATGGCCGCTCACAACTATCAACCCTTGGATCATGTCTAGATTCATTGGATGATGGGCCTAGAATATCTGTGCAGTCCTAGCAATCCACCAATAAAAGATGACAGAGAGAAACTGTCTACTCTTGGATCATGTCTCAAAGTATTGATTAATGGTCGAGGATGTCTGAATAGTCTTCGCTATCCAGCAAGCGAAAAGTTAGTGCCTCACAACTGTCCCGCCTCGGATCTTGTATTGGTGCATTAGGTTATGGGCTGAGAATTTCTAAACGGTTTTCATTATCCAACAAGTGAAAAGTTGGATACTCACTATTGACCCTTATATCATGTCTTAGTGCACAGGTTCATGGCTTGGGGATATTTGCACCAACTGGTGAGGGACGAATGCAAATCTCATCTAAAAATCAGTATCCATAGTTTCACACTACTCATTCAAATCTACGAACGCGGGTTCTTGGACAACAGCAGCAGATTGCACTTTCTCTATATAAACCGGTATATGAGGTTCTAAGCAAAGAAAATCATATATGCAATGACATCTTCATTGTCTCTGATAATGTGTGGAGGGAGTGATACGGGATACCCAACGTATATAACTTTCACTTTAACATCATATTCCTTGGGCATTGTTTTTAAAATCTTGTGTATTTTAGTTATCAGTTCCTCGAATGTAATTTCATTGCTCACAACAACACATTCACTTTTGCCGCCTTTATCTATCATTTTCATATATAAACTCCTCATCATAATAGCATAGTATAGCTCAAAGACCATGATCTTCATATTTTCTTGAACTTAAAAAGAAAATGTGTGGCTATTAACTTAGAAAAACATTATAAAACTCTCAAAATAAAATTGAAAAACATTTTGAGATGCCATTTTCATCTGTTACTGATCTCCGTTGAGATTTTACAATAGGATTGTCATTGAAATCCACAAGGATCACTGCTTCAGCTATTATAGATTGTTGTTGGGATTTTCCAGTGGGATCGTCGTTGAAATGAGCAAGGAGCACCATTGTCATTTATTACAGATCGACATTGGGATTTTCTAGTGGGATCGCCACTAAAATGTAAAAGGATAGCCGTTGTCATCTGTTATGGATTGTCGTTTTCCATTTTCATCAGGATCATCGTTGGGAACGCTGTTATCATCAGTTGCATATCATCATTGTAATTTACGGTGGATCGTCGTTGTGAGATGTGCATTTCCATCTTTGTAGTTTAAAAATTCAGAAATACATATTACACCTACCCTTATGCTGATATTGTCCCTAGAAGGCTGGTGAGTAGTATTCGCCCCATAAAAGGGATGGTGGTTGTTGGAGAGTGAAAAAGTTAGCCAAATTGTGAAAAATGAAATCGAAAATGATAAAAAAAAATGACTCATTCTTCCTGGACATTTGATGTAGGTCCCATAAGATGAGAAAAGTACACTAGAGGTTTGCTGGAGAATCACTGAAGAGTGTGTTGGCTTGACACAACTACCTTCAAACTGTTGAATGCCTTAGTGGGCCCCCTCTTAAAAAAACCTCAGAAAGAGAAAATGGGTCCTCGAGATCGGCTTGGCCCCACAAAATGCCACAACCTATAAGGACAGTTTCTATGGGGTCCACAAGTCGTCGTGAGTGAAATCCACGTCGTCCACTCGACTGTGGATTTATTTTCAAGGCATGAACCCAAGAATAATGGAAAACCTCATTATAAGTGGACCACACCAGAGGAAACAATTTGACATCAATGCCTAACATCAGGGCCTTTTGTGAGCCATGGGGGGTTTTAATCAAAGTCAACTCCTTGCCTTCTATGGTTGTAGGACTGTCGAAATAAAATGAGTAGATCATATCTTCCATAGAGTGGGCCCATTCATGTTTTAATGGGACCCACTCCACACTTGGAAGGATGAGGCCTCTAACTTCTTTAGCACTCAATATTATATGGGATTTTGACAGTATAGGCCCATTGTACGGCGAAATTTCTCACTTGTTCCTTGCTGAAACTATTCTCCTAACTGGCCTGCTTTCACTTTTTAAACTTTGCTGTTGACGAAAATATCCTTACTTTAGATCCTGCACCGGTACAAAATTTAAGTGAAGAAGAAGCTACATAGCCTCTAATCTCAAGGTAGTGATGTGAATGTGAGTTGTCATTAGGGTCTATTTCAAAGTAGATCCAATCCATTCATTTTCTTGGTAGCCCCTTGTTTATATGGGCAGGTGGTAATATGAAGCTGACTTGATCTATGCTACAATACTTGAAAAACGATAACTATGACCGTTCCATGCTAAATGTTTTCTCGTGTGGCGGTCCATATGAGTGGCAAATGTTGATCGTTCTTCTACCGATGGCCTAAAATGAAATCCCGAGGATAATGGATGGATTGGATTCCACTCAAAAGTGATGGTGGGCGACACAAATGGTGTATGAACGCCCTTAGAAAGGGGCCAAACATTGTCTTTTCAAAAATTCAAAGAATAGAGCCTATTTCTCCTAGGAAAATAAGCTCGTGGGACCACCACCCTCTCTAGCGTCCATCTCTAGCATCCCTCTCTGATATCATTTGAAGCAAAGTTCTTGTATTCTTTGTTCTTTCAAGATCAAACTTCTCAATTTTTTTCGTTGGTAGCCGACTCACAAGTTGAGGGTACACTCCGTTCACATATTCTTTGTCCTTTCAAAACTTAAAGATTTAGTAGTTATTGAACGTATATGTGAAGGAGGTGGGATTGTAGTATGCTAAGTATTAATCATCAAAATATGATGGGTCATGGTTATCATACGGTCAAGATTCAGTCAACTGAAAATGGGTCAAGATTGTCTAATGGGTCGAGATTATCATGTGTGAAGGATAGAGGATATGGGTGCTATCACAACCTTGAACTATAAAAGAGGATATGTGTACTATTATGTTTGGACTATCTATCCTGAACCTTTGTGGATGTCAACCATGACCCTTTGTGGATGGCTATCATGAACCTGAATTGTATTATGTTTGGACTATCTATCCCGACCCTTACTACGTGACAAGCATGACCCTTTGTGGATGGCTATCACGACCTTCAATCGTATTATGCTTAGACTGTCTATTCGAACCCCTACTACTTAACAATCAGGACCCTTTGTGGATAACTATCACAATCCGAAACTGTATTATGTTTGGACTATCTAGCCTTGACCCTTACTAAATGCCAATCTCGATCATTCTCATTTAACCTTTACTGGACGACTGTCCCGACTCTTTACTTATGAGAAATAAGTTATGAGAAATAAGCCAAATAATAATATACCCTTTCTATATTCCTTTTTTGCAGATTAACCAATCTTTTGAGGTTATGGGACACCAACCCATCCTATGCTATTATGGTGAGAAGGGTGTA
This sequence comes from Liriodendron chinense, assembly GCA_003013855.2. Lineage (NCBI taxonomy): Eukaryota > Viridiplantae > Streptophyta > Magnoliopsida > Magnoliales > Magnoliaceae > Liriodendron > Liriodendron chinense. The sequence goes on from ML058429.1 coordinate 809,585, forward strand.
AATGACAAGGGAAGTTTCTCGTATGCGGGTGGGTACTCAAAAGGTATTGTTGTGATAGATGATATTATATACCAGGAGCTCCTAGATAGAATACATCAGATTACGAAGACAATGCCGGATGAATATGATTTGATAATCATAGTTGTGTACAGTGAAGCAGTACGTAGATTACACCCTCCACATGTGATTAATGACGATGAAGATATCCTTACATTTTTGCTCTTCTACAAACATAGTCTATCATCTCAGATACCACTATATATAGAGAAAGTGATGCATACACCTTTTATGCAAGTAACGAATACACCCGCGCCAATACATTCGAGTATTTCATCCCCCAATATTTAACCTACTTGTGAATTCGCGACAATAGGGTTAAATGAACAATAACCATCAGTGTATCCTAGACTGTATGTTAGACTGGCTAGTGAGGAAGTTGTAGATATTCACCGTCCTTCAAGCTTTGATACATGTGAGGACCGAAGACATGACGATGGTTGTACACTGTTGTTTTGGTTGTTGGGGAGTGAGTACGATACAGAAATTCTCAGTACACTAACCAACAATCCATGCCCGGATGGAAGAGTCGATGATTGCGACATGTGCGAGTATGATACAAATGATCCTTCTTACAAAGTCGATGATTGATATCCCCATTTTCTCATCTCCTGATCCACTTGTTGATCCATTGGTTCAATCCGCATCGTCATCTATTTTACCAGTGAGTAGTCTAGATGATCCAACCGATATTTTTCAACTGAGTATTCATATAGCCAATGCAACGTTTGTTGACGCAGAAAATCAGGGTTATGTAGATTTAGTGGACAACCCGAATGAAATAGAGGTCAGACAAATTTTTAAGGACAAAGCCCACCTACGAATTTTTCTATGCAAATATGTGATGTTTCACAAATTTGAATATAAGATCCTTAAATCAAATAAGCGGAGATTTACCATTGGATGCTTAGAAGATGGGTGTAGTTGGAGGATGTACGCATCAGTAGAAGACAGCGTAGGGATGTTCAAAATAAAGACATACAACCCTAACCATACGTGTGGCATGTCGTTCGAGCTGACAAAACATCGCGGAGCTACTAGTGGAGAGGTTACATTTACTTCAAGCAGGAATGGAAGAGATCATTGGCAAGCCACAAGTCTGATAAGTAGTGAATTCGGTGTTGGCCGCATAAGTGTGGGGCTAACTTACAGGCTAAATGAAATTCAACATCGAATGCACGAGACATACGAGATTGAAATCAGCTACAAGAAAGCATGGAAAGGCAAAGAGATTGCAGTTGAAGAAATCATGAGATCTTACAAGGAGTCTTACAATGAGATTCCAACATACCTTCATGAGCTAGCTAAGGAAAATATAGGGACTACGACGGTATTGCAAGTGAACGAAGAAACTAACAGTTTTGAAATATGCTTCATCACAATTGGACAATGCATCCAAAGCTTCCAGTTGTTGCTTTGAAGGGTATTATGTGTTGATGGGGCACATTTAACAGGAACGTATGCTAGTGTTATTTTTATTGCTATGACACAAGATTACAATAATAACATCCTACCGGTAGCATATGGGATTGGAGAATCGGAGAACAATAGCAGTTGGCAATGGCTCCTCCAAAATTTAAGCAATGCAATGAGGGTCCTTCCAAGTCTTGTTATTATGTCAGATTGACATAGATGATTGATTAGTGAAGTTCCAACCATCTCCCCTTATGTAAACTATGTATTTTGTGCAAACCATATTCTGAAAAATATGAAAAAAGCGTGTTCGGACAATTCGATGAGGGATTACTTTTGAGGTGCTGTTAAGACATACGAACGTCGACTTTTTGAAAAATAATGTAATGCATTCAATCGGTGAATCCTACCGTATATCGATTTCTTAGTGGTATAGATAAGAAAAGATGGGCTTTTGCATTCTTTTCTATTAAACGATATAACGTTGAAACCACCAATATCGTCGAGAGCATGAATACACTTTTCGTTGAAGTACGAGAGTATCTTGTGAACAAACTTCTTAAGGAAGTGAAGAGTAAAATTCAACAATTCTTCCTATGTAGAAGAGATACTGCTTCAACTTGTAAAGGAACATTGACTCATTAGGCCGAAAAAAGACTGAACAAACTTTATCGCTTAGAAGTGCGAAAGATATAGTGTACATCGATATCTGCAGATGAATTCCAAGTGAGATCAAAGGGCATTACGGATGTAGTTCGGCTAAGAGAGTGAAGGTGTACGTGTGGTGAATTCAATCGTATGATGCTACCTTGTGTGCATGTACTCGCAGCTTACGATAAGTATCAGCTCAATGTTTACAACTATTGTTCTCCTTTCTACACAAAAGACTGTTACTAAATAACATACCAAGAATCGGTATACCCAGTTGTTAACAAGACCCAATGGAACATTCTGAATGAAGTGAAAACAATATGTGAGAAGACAAAACCTCCAGAAATGAGAAGATCTATCGGAAGATTAAAGAAGATTCAAATTACATCTCAAGGTGAGGATAGGCCAACAGTTAAATGCTCGAGATGCAAGCGAACAGGTCATAATCGGCGTCGGCGTCGATGCCTTCGTCTCTGTACAGTGACGCGAATTTCTTATATTTTTGCATGTTGGTTTTTGTATTTTCAATTTTTTGAACTATACTAATGAACTGTACTTAATGATTCAATTAATGTTTGGACTGTCTATGTCGACCCTTACTACATGACAACCATGACCTTTTGTGGATGGCTATCATGACCCTGAACTATATTATGCTTGAATTGTCTATCCTGACCCTTACTACATGTCAATCATGACCCTTTGTGGATGGCTATCACAACCCTGAACTATATTATGCTTGGACTATCTATCCCGACCCTTACTACACTGCAACCATGACCATTTGTGGATGGCTATCATGACCCTGAACTGTATTATGCTTGAACTGTCTATCCCGACTCTTATTACATAACCACCATGACCCTTTGTGGATGGCTATCACGACCCTGAACTGTATTATGCTTGGACTGTCTATCATGACTCTTACTACATGACCACCATGAGCCTTTGTGGATGGCTATTGCAACCCTGAACTGTATTATGCTTAGATTGTCTATCCTGACCCTTTGTGACTGTCGACCATGACCCTTTGTGGATGGCTATCACGACCCTGAACTGTATTATACTTGAACCGTTTATCCCAACCCTTACTACATGACAACCATGACCCTTTATAGATGGCTATCACGACCCTGAACTGTAAAACATGATCCTATCATATAGATATTCATCAATATCATTAAGTTACAATGCATAATATTTTAACCTAAAATAATGTTACATGTGATACACTATTAATCATAAATCCTCCAACATAATGCAAATCATGTTTTTGGTTTCTTTCTTGGGGGATTTCTTCGTGTGTGTTGTTTACTGTCCATCGGCCTCTTTTGAGCTCTAATGATCTCAAGATCATGCTCTTCATCGTCATCCTCTACATCCACTTCATCATCCTTACTAGACAGCAATCTCCGAGGAGGTTCATCAGTCTGTAATTTCCTTTTGTAATTCAGATAGTCGTACGCGATGGTATTCCTGAATTTTGGGATATCTTCCTACAAGCAATTGAAATATGAATAAGTAAAATTTTAACATATGGTCAAAGGCTACCTAACTAAAATATGTACTTATGGATGTAAATTCAATTCGAAGGCCACTGCATGAGAAATCTATGAACTCAAGCATAAATATGCCGCATTTATCCCCGTTTATTTGCCTGGTCTGTCGCTAATCATCTTCACAATTCATTTTTTCTCTCAGAATTTATTACCATCATCAAGGACGTGGAACAACCATCTCATCCCTTTTGTCAGCCTCACATCATAAATATTGTATGGGGATGTCCATTCACTATGAGCGTTATCAATGAAGATGACTTCCCTCCTCCTTGGGTACACCATACCCAAAAACCAATGTTGTTGTCCCGCATTGATCGGGACGTAGAACTACCAAACACAACAAATTAAACTATAGTTAGTCCTCTGCATCCTTAAAACAATATTACCATTTAGACAGCGAAGATAAGTATGAAAGCTTATAACTTCGTAATTCTACCAACTCTTATTCAGTCAAATACTTCAACCATCTTGATAATGTTGTTGTTAATCTTATGCGCCTTCATGTCTTGCCTATCCCTATGATCACATTTTCCATACTGATGTAATATCGACAGATCTTTCTCCATAAGTTCCTAATAAAAAACACGATTCTTATTAGAAACAATGAGACAAAAGGAATGTAAACAACAACTGATAGCCTACAAGCTAGAATTTCAAGTATACCGAAAACATTGTCGTCACGAATGCACAATCCTGTGGATAGGCACGAGGATACTTTTGATGACGCTCCGTCAGATAATCAAGATATATATCAATGCCCTATGCATTATGTAGAAGTGTGTCAAGAAGCATGTACTTCATACGAAACTAATTTAACAGATAGAAAAGTAAGGTACTTACAACAGAATCAACCCAAGCTCTTGTATCGTAGATGCGATTCAGTCAAAGATGGAACTCATTTGTCCACACGAATTTCAAGTCCATCATCTCCACATTTGTTAGAGATCGATGTGGATCCATGAATCCCTTATAAGGATCCTTGCTTGGAGTAGAACGAGGAGCCATGAAAGAAAATTTTAGCCATTTCGATGGGGGTGCATGGCGATGGGGTTTCTGAATAGGAACGATCGGGATAATACATGTGTCGGTCCCTTGCTGGCGAGTAGCATTTGGCATATGTATAGACTGATGGCCAACATCCTCAACCATACGTACGGACTGCTATGCAGCAGCCTCAACAATATCAACAGAATGCTGCTGGCCAATGGCATCCTCCTCATCAATAGAATGCTGTTGGCCAACATCCTCAATCATACGTACTGACTATTGTACAACAGCCTCAACAATATCAATAGAATGCCAGCATCCTCAACCATATCTACAGAATGCTGCTGGCCAGTGGCATCCTCCTCATCAACAGAATGATGCTGGCTAGCATCCTTAACCATATGTACAGACTGTTGTATAACAGCCTCAACAATATCAACAAAATGCTGCTGGCCAGCAGCCTCAACCATATCTACAGAATGTTGCTAGCCAGTATCATCATCCATGACTTATGCTGTTATACAATAGCCTCATCCATATGTACAGAATCTCTAATGACATCCTCTTCTTCAACAGCAACCTCCCTAACAGCATCCTCATCAGATAGCCTCACATCCTCCTCATCAGGTAGAGTCACATCCTCTGCAAAATAGGTAGACATGCCGATAACCTATAAGCGGATCACAAACACAAATTAGACAAAAGAAAAATTTATAGACCTTAAAGGCTTCACTACAAAGCAAGTTCACATACCTTAATGGCATGAAACTCTGACCTTAGGAGCTTTATCTCTTCCCATAATTAAGCATTTTCTTCCTATAGATTCTCCATTTCTTCTCTTATGGACCTTAAAGGCTTCACTACATCTTTTAATTCTTCTATTTCTTTTGTAACACTATTAAGCCTAATGTCAAAACCATTAAGATCTCTTATTGTTCTTTTGTTTTCACTAAAAAAAAATTGTCACGAGTTCCTCAAGTGAGGCAACCATCCCTGCTTTAAGTCTCGAGGTTCCCTTTCCTTCCTCACTCTCTTCCTCTCTCTCTTCCTTTAATCATTTCCTCCCTTTCAAGTTTAATATTCTTGCAACCATCTTCCTTGCTTCCAACCTTTCAACCTTCTTCCTTTCTACGTATTTCTGGATAACCTTATCAATGATTTTCTGTCTGCATAGGCATGTCCGTATTATCATCAACTTCATATCTCAGGGATTTAAACACTGCACTTCCTTTCTCCTTCATCGTCAGTGTAAGCTCGGGTGCAATCATTACCTGAAGGAGCAATATTCTTTTATTAGTTACAATATATAATCATAAAGTAACCATATCACACAATAATAACTCATCACCCTTACCGGGACAGTCGTGAACACCGGTGAGATCAATTCATAACAGCCTTTTTGTGTAGATTTCAATTAAGGATTCTAGGAATCTGGGTAGTGGATATTCTCCAGACCCATCTAGTGGCTTCAACAAATAATTGTGAAAATTTCTCATATGCCTATATCTATTCAACCAACAATGTAACATGTTAAGCATTTGGTAGTACATGACTTAAAATTTTTAATAAGAAGAATCAAGTATTATACGTTAGATAGGAAAAATAATATGTTACCTGTATCGCATAGGAGCCTCCGCATATATTGTATGATGGGGGGTAGTTTCCATTCTTATCGGGACTCCCAATGGTACAATTAACCGCATCCTTCAAATATTTATAACCCACGGTGCCCCATGAATATGCATTGAACTCGTTCAGATTATTAACCATTTTAATGTACTTTTTCATGCATCCATTTTTTTGTGGAAATCCAACAATAAGATTCTCGACACAGATTAGGAGAGTCAGCTTCATTGCATCCTTATCGTTACCTTTTCCGCGAAGCGAGAGAAATGTTGTCTCTAAGTCTTTTTTCTCACCAAACATTCTTCAGATATGTCTCTCTAATTTTTTTCTTCCTCTTTTTCAGTATTTTTCACCCTCTTGAGACTGAATTGGTCTTACATGGCCAAATCTCAAGCCCATAATAAGGGGAAAGTCTAGCTCAGTAAATTTCATCGCGGTGCCCTGGACCTCAAATGTCAAGTCACTAATATGCTTTTGCATAAGGTAATAGATTATTTGAGCGTGGGTCATCTAGCCACCCACATGAAAATCTAAGAGATATCTAAAACACGTCCCTCTGAACATCTCTTTTCTAGTCGGTGTCTTATTGAAATCATCTAAAAGATAATCCTTCAAAAAACTGAACCGAACATTTCGGTGACACAGTGGCCTTCTCATAATCTAAGTCATCCTTTTTTGAAGTTTTCGAACTACAAGATAATGAGGGTTGAGGTTTTCATCCATAAAGGGTCGTGATGGCCATCCATAAAGGGTCAGGATAGACAATCCAAACATTTTAGCTCTCAGACCCTTGCAGATAGTTTAAGGTCGTGATTTCCATCTATAAAGGGTCGGGGTAGTCATCCATAAGGGGTCGGGATAGACAGTCCAAACATTTTAGTACCCAGACCCTTACAAACAATTCAGGGCTTTGATCGCCATCCATAAAGGGCCGTAATGGCCATCCACAGAGGGTCGAGATAGACAATCTAAACATTTTAGCACCTAGACCCTTGCAGACAGTTCTTGGTCATGATTGTCATCCATAAAGGGTCAGGATAGCCATACACTAAAGGTCGGGATAGACAGTCCAAACATTTTAGCACTCAAGCCCTTGCAGACAATTCAGGGTCGAGATTGCCATCCATAAAGGGTCGTGATGGCTACCACAATGGGTCGGGATAGATAGTCCAAACATTAAAGGGTCGTGATTTCCATCCATAAAGGGTCAGGATAAACAGTCCAAACATTTTAACACCCAGAATCTCGATCCTTGGCGTATTACAACCACGATCCTTGGTGTATGCCAATCTCGACAATACCACATCTTAACATCTTGAAAATGGCATGAATCTCGACCATGAAAACACCACTACAAGATTAGTACAACATCTACGAGCCTGGCGGCGCCATTTCTTTTGAATTTGGTGGTACATGAAGGAAGACCGAAGTTGGAGAACGTTCAGCCAGAGGAAACCACGCTGAAAAATGCCAACGGAGGAGAAGGTGGTGGGTCTAGGAGAAGAAAGCCAAAGAGGAGATCAGGATTGCAAATGGGGTTGGGATCACGTTTGGTAGTATGTACTCCTTCCGTACATTCGGAGTGGTCCCCATCTTCCATTTCTCGTCAGATCCAATTTGTCAATTCTCTCCGAAATTTGGAGGAATATTATGTCCAGAAGATGACTAAAAGATTTTGATTAATTTACCCACAATGCAATAAAAAGAACGTTTTATTTTAGAAACCATTTGTCATTTTCCATTATTGTGGGCAAGCAGTACCTTAAAAATTCGTGAATCCAACGCTAATTCAACAAAAACCTAAGCCACAGACATTATGAATGGATTAGATCTACCATCACATGGTTCACTAAATCAAACGGATACAAAAATGAGATCGGGGAAAGGTAACTGCCTTAACCCCTGATGAAATGTATTCTTTTTTTTTTCCATACTAATGACGAACAATAATGGTACATGCTACATTCTATGGGGCCCATAGTGATGTTTATATTTCATCCAACTCATTCATAGTAACATAGATACTTGGGTAAAAGGGAAAAAACTAATATTATATTTATCTAAATGGTTTAGGTCCACCAATAAGTTTTCAACGGTCTCAAATAAATTTTCATGTTTCTTGTGCTGTGATCCACTTACTTGACCCAAATTTTGCCATTATGTATTATAATTAGCTCTTGAAAAGGTAGGAAGGTGTAGACCGAAAACATGTCTCACAATGGACCCTACTATAACTCTCTTACTATCCAACTTAATCTACCATCTACACATTAATAATTGTTAAGTGCAGGGCTCAATAAGTAAGGGTATTTTCATCTATAGCAAAGTTTAAAAAATGTAAGGGAGCCAGTCAGGAAAATAGTTTCAACAAGGAACAAGCGAGGAATTTCCCCGTACAAGGGGGCCCATATGGTCAAAATCCCATATTATATGAATGCCAGCCTTGTAGCAGGGCATTTCCATCCCTGAAAAATTTCAAAACTTGTCATATGACAAAAAAAAAAAGAGAGAGAATTAAAAGTAGGGTAAAACCTAACTGGGTCAAACCATGGGGCATTTTGGTAACAATCTCCATGCTCAATGCTAGTGAAAGAATGCTTGCGTATGACTTGTCCAACAATGAGAAATGGTAATACTTATGAGAAGATGAGAAGAGAGAAGATGAGCGAGAGAGAGAGAGAGAGAGAGAGAGAGAGAGATGAGGTGAGAGAGTTCAGAGGGTCGTGGTCCTCGTGGCGGCCGGATGGTCAAAGGCAGTCATGCAACAACGGGCAAGGGTGACTAGGGTTTAAGGGAGGCGAGAGAGAAGGGGGGGGGGGGGGCTCGAAGAGATAGAAGGGGCAGCGCATATTGGTCCGTCGTACAAAATTTTTGCGATGGATATCGGTCCGTCGTACAAAATTGTTGCCACGTATATTGGTCCATCGTTAAATTTATGGGCGACAGCGTGATTGCATTTATTTAGGAATTTTAGCGACGGGTTTGGTCCGTCGCTAAATTTTCTGAACGCACACCTGTTACGTTTGAATTTATTTTTGAATCTATTGCACCTGATAGTCATCCAAATTATTTAAAACAAAAAAAAAATTTAAAACCTAACAAATCATAATTATATCATATATGAAACTTAAAGTCCTTACATTTCTAGTGAAAAATAATATTAATATTTGTTACAAATCTACACATTGAAGTGAACCATTCTCCATAGAATGAGCAACTAGGCTTTATTTTGTTCCCAATATTGAAACCAATCTCTTGGCCATACATGAAGCTAGCCTTCATTTCTAATCTTTCCTTTATAGCTACTTTCACCTCATACGTTAGCAAATCCATCAACTGGCCCACCTGCAAAATCCAGAATATAAAACATAAAGAGTATCAGTATTATAATGTAAGAACAAAAAAGGAAAAACAACAACAAAAGACAATGAAGCACCACCTACTCGTAAGAAATGCTAGGTGACAAGCTTGATAACTATTATATATGCTAGGTGACAAGCTTGATAACTATTATATTATGTTGCCAACAGATTAGGCGGATCTTCTCATCAGGTGGGCCCACCATATGGAGGTGTCTGTCGATTTCCATCAACTCTTTTAACCCAACATGTAGACTTCTGTCAAGTCTTTTAACCAGTCATTTCGTCATACACCTGTGGCCCACCTGATGAGCGGACTCCTGACTTCTGATGGTACGAAGCACATGAGGACCATTGACAGCCCTATTTAACTACATCCAAAACCAACTTTGTTGGGACTGTGAACAGTTCGGGCTATGTCAACAGTAGGGATTGCAAAACCCTAATTAGGGTTTCAACATTCAATGTTGGAGAGAGAGAGAGAGAGAGAGAGAGAGAGAGAGAGAGAGAGAGAGAGAGATTTCATACCAGCAGGCAACAGCCCTTGAGCTTGGAAGCTGAAAAAAACCACGGGAGCGGGGATGGGAGGCGTGGAAGCTTGGAAGCTGCAATGGCCACGAGAGCGGGATGGAAGTAGTGGATTTTTGGAGAGAGAGAGAGAGAGAGAGAGAGAGAGAAAGAGAGAGAGGGAGAGAGAGGGAGACAGAGAGACAAAGGGAGGAAGGGCGGGAGACGGTAGAGAGCGAGGGAATGAGGGATTTGGGGTCTTTTTAGTAAGGGGACGGGAATCGGATTGCATGCGGAGTAACTCCGCACGCTCTTATCGTGCGGAGTAAACTCAGTTGGGCCCACCTAGTATGTATGTGCTTTATCTATTCCGTCCATATGTTTTTCGAGCTCATTTTAGTGGTTGAGCCCAAAATTTAAGCATATCCAAATCTCAAGTGGACCATGCCACGGGAAACAGTGGGAATAATGATTTCCACCGTTGAAACCTTCCCAGGCCCTACAGTGATGTTTATTTGTCATCCAACCTGTTCATAAGATCACATGGATATGGATGAAGGGAAAACACAAATATCAGCTTGATCCAAAACTTCTATGTCCTCCGAGAATTTTTCAATGGTAGACATTCAGTTCACACATTTCTTGTGGTGTGGTCCACTTTAGATTTTGATATGCTTCATTTTTTGTCACCATACCTAAAATTTTCTGTTAAGATGGATGGATGGAGTGGATAAAATACGTAAATCACTGTGGGCCCCACAGAGTTTACTCCGCACACTACTCAATACGCAATCCGCTTCCATCCGTTACAGCTTAGTCGGTGTTACGCTGGGAACAGCTTAGTGGGGGTTACCCCCACTGTATGGCCCACATGGATGATATTTTGTATATCCATGCCGTTCATCTGTTTCTACAGCCCATTTTGGGATGACGTTCCAAAAATTATGTAGATCCAAATCTCAAGTGGACCATAACACTAGAAATAGTGTGATTGAGTGCCCCACCATTAAAAATTCCAAAGAGCCCATCGTAAGGTTTTTGTAATGTTTGTTTGCAATCCAAGCTCTTGATAATGTCAATAAAGTCTTGATGAAGGAAAAATATAAAGATCAGATTGATCCAAAACTTTTGTGGCCCACAAAATGTTTTTAATGGTTATACATCACTGTTTCTAGTGGTATGGTCCACCTAAAATTTGGATCTTTTTAGGATTTTGGATCACATCCTAAAATGATATGAAAAAAGAGATAGACGGTGTTGATATATAAAAACTACATCAAGATGGGCCCCACACGGTTAGGGTGACACCCACTAAGCTGTTCCTAGGGTAACACCTAATTCGCACCCCTTGGCTATTGATGCTTGGCTATGGGGTCACTGGCAGGTACTTTGTGGGCCCACCATGACGTATGTGTTTTATCCACGCTATCTAGCCATTTCTGAAGATCATTTTAGTGCTTGATCCAATAAATGAGCCAAATCTAAATCTCAGGTGGACCACAGCACAGGAAAATAGTATCGATTGAATGTCCACCATTAAAAACCTCATAGGGCCCACTCTATTGATTATTTGACATCCAACCTCTTAATTTGGTCATACAGACCTGGATGTAGGTAAAAAATAAATATTAGCTTGTTCCAAAACTTCCATGGCCCCCAATAAGTTTTTAATAGTGGGTGTTCAATTAACATTGTTTCTTGTGATGTGGTCCACTTGAGATTTGGATCTACCTCAAAGTTGGGCTCATACCATAAAATGATATACTAAAATGTATGGATAGAGTGGATGAAACACATTCATCATGGTGGGGCCCACATAGCACCGATCACTAGGCATTGACTTGTGGGAGAGTCACCCGCCACTCCGCATCCGTTATCCTAACGGTATGAGTCCAAGTTGATGTATTTTATGTATATCTAATCCATCGATCTGTTCTTTTATATCATTTTAAGATGCAATAGCAAATATTAGAAAGATCAAATTCTCAATGGCTAGATTAGAGTATGGGGTCCAATGACTATACATTTATTAGATTTTCACGAGGTCAACAAGTTGCAGCGCAATTTTGACTTAAAAATTTGGCCTAATTTGGAAATCTAATCCATTCACTCTATTATATTCATTAATAACTTTGATTTGACTGGTCACTTGCCCTGATCAAGTTTAAGATGAGAAAGATACTAAATAGATAAAATTGATCAATAATGGGCCATATCTTGTAACCTAACCATTAGATTTGAGTGAAATTTAATCTAAACATCTAAAGTCATTTACTTTTCAATTTGGACCAATCAGATTGTCCAAAATTTGTCTAGCTCTAGACAAACTGATTGTGCACATTTAAAGAGTCTTTTATACGGATATGATTCGAGCTTAATTTTGTTTTCAATAATAATTACCACGTTATAAACATATCTGACCATTCAGATCAAGTTTAGGATGACTTCATCATAGAATTTGATCAATCTCATCATTATAAATTTTTCTTGCAATTAATTAACATCATTATATTAGGGCCTTCATTTTTTGCACCAATGAACATGTATGTATGCATAAACCAATCTGATAACCAGGTTATTGAATGAGTGTAATTTTTCATTTTCAACTATCCAATAAATGTCCACCAATAAATTTGGCCCACTCATTTCAAATTTCTTGCTTTTATTTAAACCACAATTTTTTTCCAACTTTTTTTTTCAAAACTGATAAAATCTCTTCTTCTTCTTTTTTTATCAAATATCTCAACGTTTATTTCTTTTCAAAATATCATTTTTTTAATCAAACTTCTTAATTTTTTCGAAATACAAAATCTTAATTTCTTTATAAAAATTTCAATTTTTTTACAAATTTATCAATTTTATTCGAACTTCTCAACTTTTTTCAAATGGCCACTTTTTTAAAAAAAATCACAATTTTTTAAATCTTATTATTTTTCTAAATCTCAATTTTACTAAAAAATTGTTAATTTATTTTCAAACCTCTTAACTTTGTTTGTTTGAAAATCACAAATTTTTTTTTTAACTTCACAATTTTCTTTTTCAAAATGTTTAATTTTGTGAAATTTTGAAAGAAATTTCAAACATATTAATTTTATTCAAATTTCTCAATTTTGTTTTTAAAATCTCTTAACTTTTTCTTTCAAATTACTAAATCTGTTATTTTAAATATCAAATTTTTTAATTTTTAAAAAATATCAGTTTTTTTCGGTATCTCATTTTTCTTAAATTTTATTTTCCGACGGACCTTATTTGGGGGATTTTTTTCGCGCTGAGATTAGCGACGAACCAAATCCGTCGTTAAATAGCGACGGGCTAAGTTCGTCGGAAATTATAATTTTGCGACGAACTATGTTCGTCGGTAAATCCCGCGACGAAATCCCGCCTTAATTTCGCAAAAGCGACGGAATATTTTCAAATACGACGAACTAGATCCGTCGTTAAACTAAGCAATTTTTGCGACGCTCAATGTTCGTCGCAAAATCCGTCGCAAATTTGCCTTTTTCACGTAGTGGTGCCACCATCAATATTCAAATGCTAAAAATGTCCAAGTGCACAACTGCACATGCACTTGCATAAATGTGCCACCAACTAATTTTTTTAGGTCCCCACATGCGCCATAATCTATTATGGACAAACAAAAGACGGAATAACAGCTTAGCATCAATACATCCATGATCAGCTAGCTTGATGCCATGGATTGTTATTCACGATGCAAATTTGCCTGTATCAGGCCAGTTAGAAACGAAAAATGGGAAAGGTTTCGAAGTAGCAAGTGTCATGTGTATCATCAGACATACATACGTTATCTACATCCCCTGCAGCACTACGCTACTTGGGAACTACTGAGATGTATGAGTTATATGCACTCTACCGATATGCTTCGCCAATTTATTGCAAGACAGTCCACACATGAGGCAATCCAAAGCTAAGATGGACCACACTACAGTGTGTTAAAGTCCCTCGATGTGCATTGATATGCCATCCTCTAACAGCTCAATCTTTTAGAGCAGGTGGTTGTTTGGTAAACCATAGGGATTGAATGCCCACCACATAAAACCGCTTGGGAGCAAGCTGACATTTCTTTGGATGAAGATGATATTTGTGTGGTCTCTTCATCTAGGTCTTTGTGACCTTATCAATAGGTTGGATGGCAAATAAACATTCTAGTGGAATTGATGAAGTTTTTAATGGTGAGGATTCAATCACAATTGTTTTTTGTGGTGTGATCCACCTAAAATTTCAATCAGCTTCATTTTTGTGGTCATGCCCTAACATGAGCTGCCAAAATGGTTGGACGATGTGGATTTAAGGCACATTCATCACTCTGGGCTCCACAGTCAAGGGTCCCAACCACCAAAGCAGGCGCCCCTTTATAAACGAGCCGGATGGCATAGAAACATCAGTAAGCCCCAGTAAGGTTTCCACGGTCAGCATCCCTTGTGGATGGGCCCATTGATAAAGTGAATATAGCACGTACCTCGCAGTGGGCCCCAAAGAGCTTAGCGACCCGCTCCATCATCAGGATACACAAATGCCAGAGTATCAAATAGTAAATGCATCCAACTTAAAGAGAGACTGTACGACCTGTCCCCATCGGTCGTTAGGCTCCCCGATTTTCCACCACATCAAATAGCGTTGGGTTTTAACTTAAATGTTCGGCTTGGGTCGAGTCCAGTGGTTTATATGGATGGTTCGTTGGTGGTAGCTGCCGTTACACGTGTTTATGGCCCTAGACTCTTTACTTTAACGCCATGGGAATCGTGGTGTTACTGAAAACTACAAGCAAGTTTTTATTTCCCAACCACTCGTGGTGTTGACATCACAAAGTTTTGTGGGCCCATCATTATGTTTTTTTTTTTTTTTTTTTTTTTTTTTTTTATCCGCAGCATCAATACATTTTTCTAGATCATTTTAGAGCATAGTTAAAAAAAAATGAGGAAGATCCAAAGATCAAGTGGACCACACCGCATAAATAATCCAACCCGTATACAAGGTTGGCCCCATCATGAAGAACATGTAAAACGAGAATCTCATAGATTCATTTATCATGTGTGCCACACCATGAGAAACAATAGACAACTGCTGATCTATTTGAAAGTAAAGGTGCAGCCCTCCAGACGAACGGTTCAGACTGATTTTGATTAGATTTTCTTCATGCTATGGCTAACTAATTTTGGAGGAGCTGGGTGTGGTCCAACTAGTGTGCCATCAAAACACCGCAATGAGCTCTTGTTTGATAGGAGGCATATCAATCCAGGAATGTGGGATGACTGTATTGGCCACATTGGCATTCTCCTTTAAGCTGCACCCAATGCAATGCAATCCAATTGGGTGCGTTTGGTCACCTTTCCACCAACCATTTTATCGTTTGAGAAATGCGAAGTGCATAAGTGGAGATGGTCTCAAGTGCGTAATGTTGAGCTGAGGGTGTGCAAACCTCATGCTTACCTGTAAAACAATGTGCAATGTAGGCACGTGACAGTGCACTTTGAGATGGAGAGATACCATATCCCATTGGACCATATGATGAATGGTCTGGATTGTCACCTGGTGGAGCACAAGGGGTAGCAGCTTGGCCATTAAAATAATATAATATTCTAATTCAATGAGATATTATCATCCTAAATTTTTCTACATAAAAATGATTTAGTGGGTCAGTGTATTGTATGGTGAAAAGACTCTGGTGGTGGCTCGGGTCAACTCGTTCTGTCTCGAGTCAAGTCGAGAATGGCATGAGTTGGGGCGAATCGGTCCGGCTCACCTAAGTCGGGGGTGACTCGTGGTAACTGACCGGATCAGGTACTACTGAATTGGAGCTAACTTGTACAAGTCGTGTCAGCTTTGTGCAAAGTCTTAAAATCATGATGGAGACATTTACCTACTTGCATCTGGACTATTGGCATCCGAATCCCCCATCTTTTGGCAATCAGCAAAGATCACACATCAATCTGATGTTCCCAGGTATCAGTGACTGGACCCACATAGTAATTTTGGATCATCCAATCAGTCTGATTTTTTCAAGGAAGCCTATGAACAGTGAGCCAGATCTAATGGACATTCCACATGTGATGTGGATTCCGAGGGGTCCAAATGTAACTAGGTGTCTGGAAAGGTTATTATGCACAGCCCACTAGATAATTTCTCATATCCAAAAGACTTTCAAAATAAATAAATTAATAAATTCAAATATTAAATACTTAATATAAAAAATTATACAAAAAATAGAAGGCCTCTACAATGAAACACAAAATTAGTTACTTAAGAAATTATACGGTCCTGATGGACCCCGTTCTCCCATTGTGATGAATCTTGTTATGTGTTTCTAAGAAAAAGAATTTGTACATTTTTCAAGTTCTATAGTGCATATGTACACTTCAGATTTCCATTCACCCAGACCCCATCATTTCTCCATCTTCTCCCATCCATGTCTAAAGTGTTGTACACGTGGACATTAAAAAAATGTGCGTCTCCTAATTATAGTGTTAACCCACCAAGAACTGTGTGTGTGTGTGTGATTATATATGTGGGCAGGCGCACAAACCACTTCACTAGATTTTCAGCTCTATCATTATTACCCTACAAAACCCCATAAACGACTGTATTTGTAGTCCTACAATTCAAGAATCCTGCATTAAGATAATGACTTGTACATCTTTTAAGATACTTTCTCCATAAACACACCTTAGGGTCATCTTTACATTTTCCATATTCATAACGATTGCCTGGTTTCTATTGTAATTGCATGTTGACCGGAGCTTTGTTTTAATTGCCGATCATATGATGTGAACTCCCGGAATCAATCAATCATTCGTGTATGCGATGAGTCAAATAACAGCTCTTGCAAAAGTTCTAGCAATACATGCATCAAACCGGTCATCTAGATGCTTTGACAGTGGAACAACAATGGTTACATCTAGAGCTGATGATAGCTCCCCCTTGCGATGAGCTCCGATATTTATTTTGCCTACAGGCACAACTTGTGTGCACAATTCTTGCATGTTCTTCCTGAATAGTATCCTTTCATTGTATTGTCTTTAGTAATAACATTACTAATGTTGTCCTCAAATAAATTCTTGTACCTTCTTCAAATATGACTGGTTTTCCATACCCATGACAGAGCCTTTGATCTTGTGCAACTCACCTTTCATTTTGGAACGTTTTGGCTTTTCAGATTTCTTACTCCAATGCCTATTAATCATCACAAGCACATGCTCGTCGTTCTTCAACGAGATTTCAAACTTGGAGAGCATCTCCTAATTTATCAACAGATCTTTTAGTTAGAATGAGGGTCATTTGGCCCACCCTCATGTCTGCAATGAACTCAGTAAAGTCCTGTTTATGACCATAGATGATCAACCTATGCATCCAATCCTCGCTAATTTTGGAAACCTCATCCAACTAAAATTTTGTTACACAGGTATTTAACTTTCATAGAATACTGAGATAGTTAAATTACTTTATGATAATAGCCCAGTTTCATTTTTTAGCATCTGCAACCTTGCATCACTGGCTTGTGAGAAAATGTCACGACCGTGTTCCATTCCTAACCGACTTTGGAGTATTCACTTCACAAATATACTCAATCAAATGCTTCTGAAAAGACTTTTATCACGTGTAATACTTTCCGTGCCAGTTCCTTCCACTTTCACAAGGCCCCATAATTATGCACTAGCAAAGGATGTTCTTCCTTCTGCGTGGACCCTCACACGATGGGAGGCAACCTGGAAAATGAGCCCTTTCCGGCGAGGTTCCTACGTATGAGGTTCTTCTCAAATTTAACAAACTTCAAAGAAACATGTGTCAATGCAACTCTATGGGAATGCATCAAAGGGAGAATCACACAAGAGTATCCGTAAGTGGGACTCCAAGCAGCAATATACTGCGATGTGGCTTCACACAGGATATAAATTATTGGTATCACATATGGCTTGAAACACGCTAAGGTAACAATTTTTTGAACTTAAAATACAGGAAAAACAAGGAAACATGCACAAGCGCTCCCCTCTTCTGCTTTGGTATCGTTACCGTTCATCGTCTCTTTCATGAAGCACAAACACCACAAATGGCCAGTTCATCGCATGCATTGGCACCAGCTATGGAACATCAAGGTGTATTTGTTTTGTTTGCAGCAACTTCGCATGGCTATGGAGGCCTCACTGTTATGACCCATGACTAAACACCATAAAGTGAAACAAGAAATATAGAAAGGGGCAAAACCAAAACAATAAAGAATACCAACTCCAGTGTAAGTTTTCTCTCTACCATATCTTTTTAGAGCTATGAGCGGGTCAGGTTGCAATCCGAGGATTAAAATGGGCATATTGGGTATCATATTCTCCATTACTTGATAAGTACCAGACCATACGCCCAAATTTCAATAAAAATTAGTATTGAAGCCCAATAAAATGCATTAAAATATGTTAATAAACATTTCCAAATACATCTCCCTCAAATATTGGGTTATAATAGGTGAATCAGGATGCTCTCTGTGGTCCTGACTTGTACCGTTGGACACCGAAATGGATATGTATCTGTTTTGGGTGATCATCCAAACCTTGGTTGGGATGTATCTTGGTGTACATGGACACATACTTGACTGGGGTTTGTGTTTGATCTGAAGATTGTTTAGGAACACCAGTCTCACAATCCTGTTAAAATATAAATGTGCATAATGAGGCACATATGCCTATCTACATGCAAAGAAATGTTCCATTCAGAAAAATCTATGAACAACCATGATCAAATCCATGCATTTATGTCCTCAGAAGTCCCAAATGAAATTGATTGGAACATGATACAAGTTGTTGGGATGGGCAAAGGAATGTCAAGGCCAATATTTTGGGATTGCCCTTTGGAAATTGCCTTTGTCTAGGCAATAGTAGCGTTCCTCAGCCAATGCTAGTGTCTTCTCTTGCCCAAAATGACCTCCAAGACTTCCTGCATGCAACTCTTGGCTGATATCTTTGCAGATAGAGGTGCCAGCTAGTCAACAATTGCTTGAATTTTTGCTCAATCAATTTCGATTCCTTCAGCTGAAATTATATCCCAAGAATAACAAGTATATATTAAATAAAAGCACATTTTTTCAGGTGTATGTAGAGCTGCTGCTTTTTCAAAACTTCAAAGCTTTGCAAACATGGTTGATATCATCCTCAGTGCTTGAATTGTACAATTAGATATTACCAAAATTGACAACCATGAGCTGGTGGATGGAAGGGCAGAAGACCTGGTTCATCATATGCATAAATGTGCTTAGCGCATTGGATAAACCAATTGGCATAACCAGCCACACATCCTTAACAAGTTTTAAATGTCGTTTTCCACTCGTATCAAGGCATTACAAAAATCAGGTGGTAGTCACTTCTTAAACCATCATCATCATCCAAGCCTAATACCAATTAATTGGGGTGGGCAACATGAATCCTGTTCTGACATTCAACTCTATCAAGTGCCAGATCTTCAGTTAGGCCATAGGTCATCAACTCTTTTCTTCCTACCTTCATCTATGTCCTTTTGGCCTTCCCCTTGCTTTTTAGATCCTCCTTGTACCAACTCACTCTTAACCGGTGCGGTTCTCGGTCTCCCTTGCACATGACCAAACCATCTAAGTCTACTATCCCTGATCTTATTACCTATTGGTGCAACTCCTAAATTCCCTCAGATGCATTCATTCCTAATTCTATCATTCCTCGTCTTGCCACTCGTCCATCTTAACACCCTCATTTCAGCAACACATCCTATGAACATTTTGTTCCTCAACTGCCCAACATTTGGTCCCATAAAGCATGGCTAGTCTTATAGCTAACCAATAAAATTTCACTTTCAGGACGAGTGGTAGACGACGATCACGTAAAAACTCCAAAGGCACATCGCCATTTCTTTCACTCAACTTGAATTATATGGGAAACATCCTTCTCAATCTCTCCACTCTTCTTGAATTATTGACCCTAGGTATTGAAAGGGATCATTTTAGTAAATTTCTTAGTAAACAATCTTAACTATTTCCTCATTACTCTTATTGTTACTAAAATTGCACCCGATATACTCTATTTTAGTCCGACTAATTTTAAATACTTTAGATTCTAAAGCATCCCTCCATAAATCTAGCTTTCTATTTACGCCCTCCCTCATCTTGCCAATCAAGTCTATTTCATCTGCAAACAACATAAGCAATATGGGATCTCTCCCTGCAAATGCCTCGTTAACTTGTCCATAACCAATGGGAAGATAACCCCTGGTGCAAGCTTACGGTAATTGGGAACTTACCTGTCTCTCCACTAAAGGTCATCACATTTGCTACCAATGTTTTAACTATCGACGATATCGGTCGATATATCCCACGATATATCTTGTATCCCATCTGTGTGACACGAAATGCACAGGTAATGCCGATATATCCCACATGTTCGATCTGGTGAGCATTTCCAATTTTCGATCCTTTTTTTTAATGAAATTAAGTTAAATCAATGACAAATAGTTACAAATTCATTAGTTCTTCATGTTTTGCATGAAAAATCATGGAGTTGGAACTTTGATTTCGATATCCATTGGTTATTCATATTCTACATGTTTTCTTTTTCGAAATTTTCCTTCAACCAGCTGTCAATTGAAACTAATTTTGAAGTACTCATGAGTATTTGATGAAATGATCATCACATACACCCTAATTTCGAAATTTGAATGTAGGTGGTCCATTTGGGGAAAATTCCAAATTTCCCCAATTTCTCACAAATTGCTTGCAATGTTGCACTCCAAACATGAAATCTATGAGGGCTGATCTACTGATTTGTTGAGTCCTTGTCAATTTTTTAAAAATAAAAACCATTTTTAATTTATATATATATATATATATATATATATATATATATATATATATATATATATATATATATATATATATATATATATATATATATCTGAGGAATGCTCACTTGCGCACTCCTCTCACGATAACTCGTGAGCACTTTTTCATGGCTCATCGCACATGACGTGAGCCCAAAATCTGAGCCATCCACATGATGCAGCACCCCAAAAAACCCCAAGGGCTTTCAACTTATTCTAGAACTTTGGTGGGCTATGAAAGAAGGAAACAATTTCCTCCCTTGATTTGCCTCTTGCTTTCTGCTGCGGCCCACCAGAGTTCTGGATCAAGTTGAAAGATGGGCCCTTGGGGTTTTTTGGGGTGTTTCATCACATGAACGGCTCGGATTTTGAGCTCACATCATGTGAGATGAGCCATGAAAAAGTGCTCACGAATTTCTCGTGAGAGAAGTGCCCAGGTGAGTATTCCTCTCTCTCTCTCTCTCTCTCTCTCTCTCTCTCTCTCTCTCTCTCTCTCTATATATATATATATATATATATATATATATATATATATATATATATATATATATATATATATATATATATATATATATATTCAAATTTCCCTTCAACCAATTGTCAATTGAGACTAATTTTGAAGTATTTACGAGTATTTGATGAAATGATCATCACATACACTCTTAAATGTCATGCATTCAGTTTGAATATAGTTGCGTTAGTTCGTTCAGACAGCGTACAACTTAGGGTCCTATACAAAGGAAACATATTATATATAGTTCTTTTTTGAGATGTTATGATTTAAAAGTGTGTATTAAAGTCTTTTTTAACAATCCCTAAAGTTTCATTGAAAAATTAAACCATTTTCTGAATGTTTCCCCATGTTTCCCAAAAAGTGCGATAAATTACTCAATACGAAACGATATATCCTGTGTGATAACTGATATGTATATATATCCCAAGGATGCGACACGTAACGCAATACCGATATTTCAAACACTGTTTTCTACCACTCCCTCATACATATTTTTAATCATGTCAATAGATCATCTTGAAACTCCTTTCTTTTCCAATACCCACCAGATTAACTCTCTAGGGACCCGGTCGCATGCCTTCTCTAAGTCAATAAAGACCATGTGGAGATCCTTCCTCTCCCTACATTTTGCCATCAATTGTCTCCAAGTCAATAGCCACTTCTTACAACAATTTTCAAAAATATTCATGCACCAAATACTCTGTCAAACACAGTCATCAAGTCTCAAAATCAGGAACTGAATACTAATACTTAACTGTAACCCTATTTATTGAACAATTTTCCACACAAATCCTCCAACACCATCATTCTTTGGAGTAACCAAAGCCAAGACAGAACATGGGCTCATGTTGTCTCAATACACCCTTTCTTCAATCGCTCCTCTACCTACCTTTGCCATTCATGTTTGTAGGGCTCATTCTTCATGCATGTTAATCGGATGGCTCGTACCTGGTATGAGATCTATCATGTGTTAGATATTTCTCAAAGGAGGTCAGAGGTTCAACTGAGCTAAAAAGAAAAAAATATATGATAATAGTGCTTGTTGGGCCTGTATTGGACAATGCATATTTATATCAACACAAATTATTTTTATCCAAAAGAAATTTTGAAAAATTATTGTCGAAATAGGAAGAAATGTAAAAAGACCAAAATCAATCATCTTTTTTTTTTATATTTTCAGCATGTATTAAATTGTTCGTTAGCCCATTCTTTTACTAAACTATTCTCAGTCATCTTGACCTATTACAACTCAACTAAGCCCTAAGCAAACACAAATCAAGCATGATTTAGTGCATTAGGGCCCATTACATTAAAATACAACAAAAATAAGATGGAAAAAGGGGGAAATGTGATGGCTTACCCCTTCTTTTTTATTTTTCCTAGAAAGGGTTCATTCTACTTTGATTCATCAAATCTCACTAAAACCTTGTATGTTAATCCTAAAAATTGGCCTAAAAAATGTATAAAATGGGTTTCTAAGCTTCCTTTGTTGTTGAGGTGCAGAAAGAAGTGGGAAAATGAGAGAAGATTGGGCAAAAGAAATTTCGAAGGGGGCCTCTATGGCATTAACAGCTTGCCTCGAATGATACTGCTACATCATAATGGATTTTTAAAACCCTAATGGAGGTAAGACATCAAAAAGTTCTTTGTGCATAAGGCCCTTATATTCTTTCATCAACACTTCTAGCTCCAATTGACAGGGATTGGCTTCACCTTTTCTTCGACCATCAATATGACTCCACTCATCTCTGAATGGAAACAAAACGACCTGCACACCATTATTCAAAAATGAATGTGTTTTTAGCACCATCATGAATTGTACCCCCATCAACTTGCCATGGGTGTCCCAGTAATCGATGATATGCATCCCTTGGTATAACACCAACCATACACTGCCCTCATGGTACTTATCAATAGAAACTAAAACAAGGTGTCAACCAAAAACGTTGACCTCATTCCCTTCTTAAACTAAGCAATTTTATATGTTCCAGGAAGAGGTTTAGTCTTCAATTGCAGCTTGTTCGCCATGTCTTGTGCTATTATGTTCTCACATTTCCCTCCATTTTTTATCACAATACACATATTTCCTTTGTATGTACATCAAGTTCTGAAAATATTGGTTTGCACCAACTTTCTTTGGGCAGAGCACGAGGCTTCGTCATAGCTCAATGTATGGGTAATGACTCCCATCTTCTACATAAACTTGAAATAACCCCTTCCCCAAGCATTTTATTGAACACCAGACCCGCATCATATCCTTGAATAGATTCTTCCTCTTCAATGGAAACACATGATGATACTTGCTTAAATCTATGCTAGTGACATTTGTGGCAGCAGTGGCCAAGTACCTAACAATTAAATCAGTTGAATGATGGCTTGCTGGTCACGTTGAACAGATAATAGAAGCAGCTGTCTCCTGCCTTAAAATGTCTGAATTTCGGCCAAAACGTATGGATTTAGAAGCGAGTTCCTCTGGATTCCCTGACAGCAACCTCTGCTTTGAATTGAGCACTGCCATAGCTAATATTAGCAGCTGGACTGTGGAAATCAGCACCCCAACAGCTTCTTTTCCTTCGAACTTCTCATATATACCTTGAGAGCAAGTTGACGCACGTCATCCAACTACCTCTTGGATCTGAAAATTCAGTCCATACTGCTCTTCAGTTTCTTGTGGCCCATTTTGCATCAAGAGATTGTAGAAATCATGAGTGCATTCATAAACAGTCCACTCACTTTGTTTTAAGTTCTGAAATGTTCAAAAGAGTGTTTCCCTATAGCTATATGGCAAGAGCTTTGCATGCATATCCTTCCTCATTTCCTCCCAACCTGCAATCTTCATTTTGCCTTTTTTTTTTTAAAGGTTGCACTCGCAACCACCAAATGGATGCATGCAAAGAGATCTCGAGGCCATAAACTTTACATTATTTATTTATATATTTTTTATTCTGGGAGCTCCATTCAAAGAAATCTTCCACGGTGCTTACCCAAACGGAAAAATGCTTCCAATGGATGTGTCCGTGGAATTCCAGGACATATACCCTTATACCATGATCCTGCTCAGGCTGACTCCAATCAACCGATCTATGAGTTTTTCTTCTTCTGGCTCTTCATGCAAAGCTCAGTGATGAAAAGGGTTCACATTGGTTCCCCAACACTCTAAATTGTATCCATCCTCACGATCCAATGTTATGTTGTATCAACTGATCTATCCGTGCACGAAGCACTTGAATCTCTTCCTCCATCTATGGGATTCCTCCTTGGTCCCCTGAGAACGTCCAAACCTAGAGACCATTGCAGTTTCTCATTGGTGTCCAAGCAACTGAAGTTTGCTCTGATACCAAATGATGCAATAGGGAATTGCAATTGGAATGGAATAGAAAAAGCTTCAGTACCAAAAAATAAAAATAAACCTACAATTAAGATTGCAGGGAGAATCTATCCAGCACAGAGATTTTGTTTTTTTGTCACCAAAACTGCTCCTCCAAAAATCTCCACATTCATAATTTATAGAGAATTACAGCCCTAATCCGATTTCCATTTTCCAACCACCTACCAAACTACTTCCATAATTGCAATACCTTCCTGAGGACTTCCATTTGAAGCACAAGAGGACTTGTTGACCATGCTAACTAAAATACATGTCCCTGTTACCTATCATTGATGACATGGCAAGTACCATAACATAGTATTAATGAACTTGACTACAGGAGGAAAAATTACTAAATAACCCCAACATTAAAGTCAAAATTACCTAAACTGCTCCTGAAAGTCCAGCAAAGGCCAAAACGCTCAAAATCAAAAATTTTACTTTATATATGTTCCTTAAGCATGGGATCAAGAAGAGATGAAAAGGAAGCCTAATAACTGATGTAGAACGGGTCGCTGATTATTTCATGGCCTAGATGGACCAAAAGAAGACCGGTCGGGGTCGAAAGAGATTCGGACCATCAGGACCGTAAAACGGTCGTATCTCACAATCCGGAATGAGTTTCTGGACATATAATATATGATTTTGGAGTAGCTCGAGCTACTTTAGCCACCCAACCCTGCTACGCCGGGTCGCACATGCTGGAATCGCGAGATTCGACCGGATCGATGGTCATTAGGCTAGTTTATTTTCAGTTTTACTATTTATTGTAAGTTTTAATTCGATCATAACTTTTGTTCCATAGGGTTTTAGAGTTAGTGCCCAACATGAAAAGGGCTTAGAATATTTAGTAGAACAACATGGTTGGGCTCGTTTGAAAACTTTCTATTTTTGGCCGAAAACCAAGAGTTCTAGTAGGATTGAGAGACTTCTATAAATAGTAAGTTTACTATTTATAATAAGTTGCGTTTTCTAGGAGTTTGAGTTTGAGTTTGAGTCTGGTACTTTACCTAGGGTTTAGTTTCCTATTTATATGCATTGTAATTCCGTTTCTATTCATTCAATCTATCAAAAACAATTATTCAGAATTAATTTTCTCTTTTTATCCTTTTATCCTTTTATTTCTTCTCGTGTAAACGAGGACTATTCGGTTAGGGAGACGGTGATTGACCTACCACATCCTTCCTGCGTCAATAACTAATTGGAAGAGAAAAAAGAAAAAGGATAAAAGAGTCATATAAATATGATTTAGAACAAAATTTGTAAAGAATACATGGAATGGTTTTGTGAGCTTAAAGAGAAACGAATACAATAAATTTTAATATATAAAGCAAGAGACAGAAATTTGAAAGAGGATGAAAGGTTAAGATCTTACTTTTGCATTGGCCCGCCCTACTTGTAAGTTGTAACTTCATCGCCACCAAATACAATAAAGAGTCTTAGAAGAGGCGAAAAATAGATAGATACAGCTTTTGGGTGTCTGAATTGCTTTCTTCATGATGAAAAAGGGTGGGACACCCTCTAACAGTACAACAAAAAGCAAGGTAGCCCACATGTACATCTATTTACATCATTAAAAAAGAAAAATTAACATTTTCCTCACTTGCATTGAGGATATTTTAGACACATCATTTCGGCTTCCCATCACCAGTTTTCAACATCCATGCACCGCCTTTGACAGAAACACAAAGTTCATTCAGGACCTGCATTATCAACACCAAAATTTGATCATAAGCAGA
Organism: Liriodendron chinense; assembly: GCA_003013855.2. Taxonomy (NCBI): domain Eukaryota; kingdom Viridiplantae; phylum Streptophyta; class Magnoliopsida; order Magnoliales; family Magnoliaceae; genus Liriodendron; species Liriodendron chinense. Next base: position 836,206 of record ML058429.1, read on the forward strand.
TAGCATAGTCATCCCCGATTATTGATAAGAAGATGGTGACATTGAGGGTCTGTTTTGACAGGGGATTCCCCATGATCGGGACTAAGACTAATCCTGATTTTGCTGGGCCCCACACCCACCACATAAGATTAAACATAATAAATCGACACTTTTCTCCATATAAATGCAATTAAGGACATTTCCAAAAAAAAAACAAAAAACATTGATTGCATTTTTTTTGTAGAGGAAACCCAGCTTATGTGCAGCAAATCCTACATGAAGCCTACGATAAGGGCACAGGGCCTCCCAACATCAGGATTAGACTTAAATGCCGATTATGCAGGATCCCCTGCCCAAATGGACCTAAACATTGACAAATTACTCATTGTCACAGTCAACAAAATAATTTTTCTTGCCACCAAGATTCACCCCTTTCAAGTGCCATGACCTCAACACTAATGACTTCCATGCACACAACAGATACCCAAATACTAATATACGTCAGCATATTCAGTTAGACATCCCCATATTCGTTATGGATTCTCATACGATACTCGCACTTCAATCAAATCATGTATAACGTCCATTAGTTTTGAAATGCTGACTATCCTCTTGTGACAAACACATGCACATACACATAATTAAGGATTGAAGACATGGTTTTAAATATTGGCATGCTAGCATGTATCAGTGAGCTACAAAAGCTATACATATTGTCTGAGATGAATGATACTCACCATGCATGATCCATACTGGTTAGGGCTGTAAACAGGCCAAATATTGCAATATTTAATTTCCTTATCCCCATATCCAACTTTGTATAAAATCCATATCTGAAAATAAATCATATATCCTACTATTAGTCGGGTAATCAGATATCTGATGCTAGGGCCCACCATGAAGATGGCCTGGCACAAAATCAGCCTGGCCCACTCATCACATGGGCCAACTGCTGCAGCAGCGTCTAACGGGTGGAAGAACGATTCGTGAGTATAGGGAGCATGGAATAATCTGTGGAGAAGGGTGGGGTGTGTGCGTGAGAAGGACTCTTTGAGAAAGGAAGAAGTTGTATGAGGAAGGAAGTCGAAATGCTTTAAGAGCATTGCTACGCCTGCACGTGTGTACAAGGTAGATCATGTACATGCTACACATGCGCCAGCAATGCAATAGGTAAAAGATCCAGTCCATCCATCCTAGGGATAACACTGTGGATGCCTGGCACAAGAATCAACTCAGTCCAATAGTCAAGTAGGCAACAGTTTGTGTAATAAATGTATGGCTGTGGAAAACTTGGCCAAGTTTTCAAACATGTTCGCTTGTTTCTAATATCCAGACCCACCTATTGAGTGAACCAAATTTATTTTTCGCAAAAAAGTATCTAAGTGGTTGGATTCATAATGAAAACATCAGAGGACCTACTCGAGTGTACCAGAGGAGGAGGTGACTACCTGCATCAGCACAGTTTTCTTTATGGATAGACAACAACTTATAGAGGGGGCCTGCAGGGCCATTTTGAAGACCCCACATGCATTGGATGTGCATCAGGAAGACCACACACTGGGATGATGCATGTGGCGCGCTTTTTAGAAGTTTTTAGCCATAGGTTTTCAGTTTTGAGTCCATTGGACCATTGGATCATCTTGATTGGTCCATCGGACCGTCAGATTTTCCAAATCTGAGCCCCTTGGACCCTGATTTTTCTTTCATTTTATTTTATGTTATTTTTAGGACATGATGGATGGTTTAAATTATTTTTAGTTGCTTTGGATATTTAGTTTTGAGTTTGGCCCAATAAACTTTAAGTGAGGGCATAGTTGTAATTATTGAAAAGCCCTATCATAAAAGCTAAAAGGGGGGGACGTCAAACCCTAACTTGGTTTTGGAGCAAAAGAAAAAGGAAAAAAAGAGCTTGAAAGCATGTTCTCTCATGAGAAGGCTCTTCTTCATTCTTCTTTTGGTTTTGTGAGGAAACCCTCCATTCCCTGTGAAAGGTTTAGAAACTTAACTTGGTGGTGGATTTCTCCAAGGAGATCTTCTCTACAATTTCAGGTATTTATTAATGTCATTTTTCATCCGTTTAAAGACTCTTTTATCTTCTCTTGAATCCATAGCCAAAACCCTTCAATCCTTGAATTCTTTTTTATTTGGCATAGGCCCACATCCCCTTAATCTTCATTTTTCCACAAAACCCCAACTTTCCCTCATCTGAATGATTCAAACCTAACCTAATCTTGTCATAAGAGCTAGAAGGGGGGCACGTCAAACCTTAACTTGGTTTTAGAACAGAAAAAAAAAAAAAAAAAAAAAAAAAAAAAAAAAAAAAAAAGCTGGAAAGCGTGTTCTCTCTTGAGAAGTCTCTTCCTCATTCTTCTTTAGGGTTTGTGAGAAAACCCTCCATTCCAATCCAACTGTGAAAAGGTTAGAAACTTAACTTGGTGGTGGATTCCTCCTTGGACATCTTCTCTACAATTTCAAGTATTTATTAATGTTATTTTTCATCCGTTTGAAGACTCTTTAATCTTCTCTTGAATCCATAGCCAAAACCCTTCAATTCTTGAATTCTTTTTTTTTCGACATAGGCACACATCCCCTTAATCTTTATTTTTCAAAAAACCCCAACTTTCCCTCATCTAAATCCTTCAAACCTAACCTAATCTCACATTACCTTCAAATCCGACAATCCCTCTTCACCCAAATCCGATTTTCAGCTTTCTCATGCCCTTAAATCCCTAATTCCCAAATCACATAAACCCTAATCCTAACCTTAACCCTAATTTTCATTAAACCCTGATTTTAACCATATACCCTAGGAACCCTAGAGGCCCTTCCTTTGATTTTAGGATTAACCATATGCTCGGACGTGGAAGGACCACCTTCCATGGGTCCTAGCCTTTGAGATTTTGTAGTTCTTTCATTACACGCTTGTGATTTATGGTTGTGGTGCATGATTTCTTGCTTATTTGAATATTCGCATATGTGACTTGAGTAGTTTTAATTTAATTATTTGTTGTTATATATTTCCGATATAGTTTCATTCCGCATCATATTGATACACCCATTGTCCTACGTCAAATTTGGTATCAGAGCCTAGGTCTAGCGTAGGGTAAGTGTTTGACAAAATTCTTAGACCAATAGTAGAGCATATAGATCGCATATAGTTTGCTGAATTTTCTGCCTGGGTATTTTAAAAGTCCTATATTGTTGGAATTTTCAGATTTAGTGATTTTTAAGACACCTAGTTGCTGAATTTTCGATGTTGGCCTTATTTAAATTATCATAGGGTTGTCCATTGGGTTTAAGGTACTTAGGTGCATCATATAGTATCACATTGAGCATCATCAAATCTGAATTTTTTAGAGTCACATTTAGGTGGGTCAAATTTAAATTTGGCATTGCATTGATCATATAGTTCATATAGAGTCTAGGATCCATATTGTTACTTCCAGTGTTTGAATTATCTCCGATATTATCGAAATATCCTCGATATTATCTCTATTTCTAGCTCAGTGATACCGATAACACAGATAGTATAAAAAATTCTAAGTGTTAGCGATGTATCAATAAATATCGCCAATGTATCAATATTGTCAATATTTTCGATTATGTAAATTTCAGGCGTCGTTTGTATTGTCAATGCATTGATACCGCTGATGTATCGCCAATATTTTTTACTGTGTAAATTCCAAGTATGAATCTGCAATATTTCGATAATATCGCCAATGTACCGATACACCAAAAAATTTTATACTAAAAAATTCTCATTTCATAATTTTTATGGGCGCATGGTTGTATGAAGCATTCAATTTGTCGATGATAATATTGATAATATCACAATATTATAATTATCGCAACATGGCAATAACAAGACCACGATATTTAGTTTCTTTTTCAGTTGTTAACGATTTGTTTGGAAATATCATGTGTTGCCGATATTCTGAAATATCAATGGATGTTTGGACAGAAGGTCAGACATTGGATGGATACATGGGATGGATGAGATGGTTGGACTGATTTCTTATAGCAACATATGCTTTTAGGCCCCCATTAAATAGAAACTTATAATGTATGTATTCTTTTTACACTTTTTTTATTCCAAAATATGCAAATATGTGTATTTTATCATCTCTTGAGGTTTCATTGAAAAATTCCACCATTTTCCCTGCATTTCCGATTATCAACGATATTATCAGTGATATCGATATTGTTTCCGTATCCCTAGCTAGCGAAACTTGTAGCGATATCGAAACTTCAAACACTGGTTACTTCTAGGTTAACTTTATCTCTATTTTCATTATCATTGCACCTAGAGTTTAGTTGTTAAGTCTCCTTGTAATGAAGGAGTATAGGCGCTCAAGATACTCAGAGCTATTAAGTGTTGTCTTGTGGCCCTCGAGACCCAATGGAAAACTGGACACCGATGATTTGGCATATTTTAGTGGTCACATGGACCCATAGACATTCCTTGATTGGCTTGAAGACTTGGAATATTATTTTGACTGGTATGATATATCGGACAACCATCAAGTGAGGTTCGCCAAGTTTTAATTGGTGGGCCAAGCTAGGTCGTTTTGGACGGATTTAGAGTGAAGAATTGAGCAAAAAGGTAAAGGTTCGATCTTACAGTAGAGTGAGATGAAAGAGCGTTTAAAAGAAAAGTATCTTCATATCTCTTATCGTTAGAGGCCCTTAGCTTGGGAAAGAGTTGTACCACCTTCCCGTCTAAAAAGAGAACTCATATAGCCACCTTCTTGTAAAGTGGTCCAATCTGTCACTAAGGGAATCTCGGCTTTTGAGCAACTTGAAGGGTATTTACCACCAATTATATTTCCCTGGGAGAGAGACTGTGTCTTGGTGAATGGCAAGTTAAAAGGATCCAAATACATTGTTTATGAAGAGGAAGAGCACGTGCCTGAAATCAATGGTGATGAAGAAGAAGAAATTGAGGCATCATTAACCGTTGTTGGACGTGGAGTGGATGCTAGTGATGAAGAGATCGAAGAAATTAAGGCCGCACCACTTCAAGTTGTCATGTGTGACCTAAATGATGTGGAGTCCCAATCTAAGTCTCTTACCATAATGAAAGCGAACGAGTTTGAAAAAGAGACTAGTGTGGATTCAATGGTGGACACCCACATGACTAGTGATGTTATTCTTAAGGCTAGCGTAGAGTTATTGTGCAAAGTGATTGTGGACTTGGAAATGACTTATGATATCCTACCAGATGACTTAACGGATGAACTTTCACCCAAGCAGGACATTCAAAATCCAATCGATCATCCCTGGATCAACTCTATCAAGCTTTCCCCCCTACCAAGTGAACCCCGCTATAGTTGTTATACATTTCCGCTATAGTTTCATTCCACATCATATTGATAGGCCCATTGTCCTGCGTCAATTCACCTAATGGATGGATTGGATCTCATACCCGTCTGTCACATTGGTACATGTGGCAGCATGTACATGAGCTACCTTGTACACTCATGTGGGCTTAGCAAACCTCATATTGATAATACAAATTCTTTGGGAGAGATTTGCTTGAATACACACCAATGTATGCAATATGATACATCAGACTTTAGCCTTTGAATCTGGGTTATCTTCCAATAATCCAAATCATTTATATGACAAGTCTCACTTATGATACGTTGGACTTTAGCCTTTGAGTCTAGGATATCTTCCATTAATCCAAACCATTTCAACTACAAGTATCACTTCATATGGAGGAAAGAGAACAACTAAAAGCTCTCAATTTGATCATTTCAACCATTTAATAATTGGAGTCTTTTTAATATTATTATTTTTTTTTTTTTTTTGAACATCAACGGTCACCATAACCTTCTTATTGTCAATGGGTTGAAGTATTCAATTTGAGAGTTGATTTGGGTATCCCTAATCCAAAGGAATCACTATCAAATAAGCAGTTTTCATTGAAAAAGGCCAAAATCCAATAGCTAGAGTCACAACATATCTTAATGTAATTATATAACACGTTGCGATGTATTCAAGGCTTTAAGCAACCTCTCTTTGCTAATAAATTGAATCCTGTGTTAGTTATCTTGGACATATGGTAATTACCATACATTTGAGATGTGTGGCGCTGACTTATGATTATGTGCAAGGCAATCTGTGCATTTGGTGCGCCTACTCATGTTCACCATAAATCCCAAGAATCATCCCAATCCAAAACACAACTGGTACACATCATAGGAACCAATGCAAAATCAAACCTAAAATAATGTTTTGATTGTTCCCCTTTGTTGGGTGCACCTGAGTTATGGATTAGTATGGAATTCTAGTTATAGATCAAATATAATGTGTTTCATCTAATGAGCGGGTTGGATTGCACTCATGCATCAAAGTAGGCCCCACGTTGCTCGAGCCCATAGTAATCACCATATCATTCTTATAAATCATCTCCTAATTTCACATAAATCCCGCAGATTAAGTAGGCAATAACGGTTACCTGCTGCATTGAGCTGCCGAGCATGACTAATTTGTTACACTAGCAGAGTATGACGCTCAATACATGGCCACTAAAGATTGTACACGTGGCCAGTGTTTTCTGTATTGTGTTAGGGTACTTTTCTGTGGCATACTAGTGCACCTTATTTGTCAATTACGTAGGTCCTAGTGTGTAGGTGTTGGTTGAGCCTAAAGAAAATGAAGACCGAAGACGCAAGAGGACAGCTACATCAAGGAAGAAGAAACAGGCAAATCAAAGATGCCTTGGTGAGCCAAAACCCTTGAACCTAAACCAAATCCAAACCTCGAAGGTGACTTGACCCATAGGTGAAGTTTTAGGCATCTTAGAATGGCCTTAGGTGTCCCAATAGATCACTCATAGGAAGGCCTAAGAAGTTCTTGAATTGCTGCAAACAAACAAAGAAAATCAGCAGAGTTCATATGTCTAGCGACTGGTCTAAGACCAAACGCCAGCACCACGAGATCGGTCGCCCAGGGGTCGAAATAGGTCAGCAAGTGACCCTGCAACCCAGACTGCAGCAGGGCATTTGCAACCGGTCGCTAGACCCATGCGATCGGTCACCTGAGACCCAAAATAGGTCAACAAGCTTTACTTTAAAGTTGGCCTAATTAGACCTATCGCAGCTCAACTGCGACCAATCGCCGGCCCTCAGTGACCAGTCACTGGGAGCATGCAACCGATCGCTAGATGACCATTGGCTGCCGTTTTCTAGCTATTGGAGCTTTTACTCTATAAAAGAACAGCCTGGTATTTAGCCATGTGAGAGAGATTTTAGTGCATTAGAAGCCACCCACATTGCCCAGATTATTAGGTTCTAATCCTAATCATTCCAAGTCATCTTCCTTATGTTTCATCACAAGTTGGAGCATTCAATAGCTCATATGAAGTTGAACTTGCTCCCTCTTGATATCTAGATGTATTAGACACCTGCACCATTGGTAAATCCTTTGTCTTAAACTCTCTAGAGATCCATATAGGTGAATCCTTCTACGCTTGCAACACACAACCCATTATAGAATATTCAACTTATCGCTTATCACCTTGGACATTTCAACAGAGCACCATATGCAAGGTGATTGATCGGTGGAGCTGAGGCCTTGACAAAGCATCGACAACATGATCGGAGGAGCAAAGGGGAGCTGATTGAAGTACAGGAGAGCGGAGATCAAACAACCCAAGCGGCGTTGAACAAGGGGCTCATCCGACAAGTAAGTGTCAAGTTGAGAGTCCATTGCACTCTTTCCATTTGTTGGTTAGAGTGTGTGAGTTTGGTTTCAAACTCGATCCAGGTTCCTTCGTGGATCCTTGGCTCATTAGTTGAGCCTAAAATTCAAATTCATTAGTGGGACCTTGACTCATTAGTTGGGTCTAAATCAAGTCTCCAAGAGGAAGCCACCAACTCAGGGTGCGTACGTGTAGGTTGGGAGGAACCAGTTAACTCCTATGTTGGGTGGAACTTGTCAAACACCTAGGTTGAGAGATGAACTTGGAAAATCTCCGTTTAGGTTGAGAGATGAACTTATGCAAAAACCTTTGTGTAAAGGTTGAGAGGTAAAACCTGATTTAAAACCTCTGTTATAGTGAAATCTGGTATTCTCATAAGTTGGGAATGGCAACCGGGAGTAGAGTAGACAAGTAATCAAACCACTATACATGCTTGTGTTTAGGAATGATTTGAGCACATTGTTATTCTAGCATTATTAAGTTAATTGTTAATTATATGAATGCTTGAATGAAATGTATGATATGCATGATAGGTAGATTCCCAACAAGGTTTTCCATAACGGTAACAGTGGCCGTAACGGCCACCACCGTTACCATTACGATACGGGCTGTAACGGCCGTTACGGACCCCATATCGGCCGATACAGCCCCTTTTTATTTTCTGGAAAAAAAACAGTCACATGACCGTTACGGGACCATTACAGGGCTGTAATGGTCCGTTACGGGGCCATAACAGTCCCGTAACGGCCGTTACGGCCTGTTTTTTCTGTAACGGCCGTTACGACCCCGTAACGCGTAACGGCCACCACCGTTTCCTATATGTATCGGCCGATATGACCGTATCGTAACCGTTTTGGGATACCATGATTCCCACACATCTTGTAGTTTCCTCTCTAGACTAAGTATTGATTAGTAATATCATTTGTAGTCTAGACATTGAGTAGCTCATCATGTTGTATCATTATAATCTATGTGCTTAGGCCAACTTGCTTAATTCATTATCTTTTATAGCCTCTGTAATTGGATCCACTTAAGCTTGGAAGCTAAGTGTTCTTGCTCATTAGGTTAATTGCTAATTAGTTTAACTTAGACAAGAGTTTTTAAATAATTTAAAAAAGCCCTAACCCCAACCCCCCCCCCCCCTCTCCTCCCAATAGTTCTAAGCATTGCTCTAAGCTTCCACGATTAGCGTAGGGTGTCGTGTTAGATGATCCGACGCAATTTCATATTGTTATCGACGGATGTATCACACCCTTCGGATACAAAAACGTATAGGTTATTGCATGGGAAATATTGGATGTATCACATAATGTATCATTGTTTTTAGGAAACATAGGAAAACATTGGGAAATTGGTCGAATTTTTCAATGAAACTTCATGGAATGTTAAAAAAGACATCAATACATAGTTAGGACTCAAAAGATCACAAAAAAAAAGTGCACAAAATAGGTTCCCTTTGTGTAGGATCCTAATCTATGCGTTGTCTGACTGAAGTGATGCAATTATATTTAACATCAATTCATATAACTTATAAATCATAGAAGATATGTATGAAAACACAACCAATTAATTATTTTTAAAAACTACACATGCAGCATACAAGTAACTGAAATTAAATTATTCAAATTATGTCTCATAACCCGAAACTCAGATTTATTTCCCTGTCCAGATGAGTTAGTGGACATTTATTAGACAGTTAAGAATGAAAAACATCCGATGGTCCCTGTTTCAACAAACAATTGTCCCCGAATCAACGATCAAGATCGTTCAAACTAATCCATAAAAAATCAAGAGACAGCAATACGAGATGAGCCTGTTTCAACAAATTTGTTTTGCCGGCTCATTTTACGACATAGACCCAAAAATGAAGCAAATCTAAATCTCAGATGGACCACACCACAGGAATAGTGGTGATTGAATGAAAAAAAAATTCTATGAAACACTCTTAATTTTTTATGGGGCCCACCTTGATGTGTATGGGAGATCCGTGCTGACCATTAGATACGTAATCTCACTTTAAGCCCAGGTAAAAAAAAAAAAAAAAAAAAAAGGCTAACCTGTGATTTAGGTGGGCCACAACAAAGGAAACAATTTGGAGAGACGTCCACCTTTGATTTTTACAAGGCCCACCGTGATGGTTATATGAAATCCACTCCAATCATTAGATATTATCACAAAATTCAGGCACAGGCCTAAACAAAATCATGCCCAAATGTGATTCATGTGGGCCACACCAAGGGAAATAGTTTGGAGGGTGAGCATTTGCCCCGTACACTATTTTTTATCGTATCCACCTAAATCACGGATAAGGATGATTTTGGGCCTTGGGTGTAACACCCCGTCTCTTCCAGTGCCCTTACGAGTGTGTGTACGCGATGTTATGTGTAAGACCCGTAACCCGATCCTACTTGATCCATACACCTCTAGTACCATCCGCGGGTCGTATCACGTTTCTGACGGGACCTAAATCGAGTGTGCATCGGACCGTTGGTTCATCATGGCCCACTTTCATCGTGCCATCATCGAAGGCCATCGGGCATCTTAGATTTGAGTTCATTTTATGCATTTTTACTTATTTGAGTTTTAGTTCAGTGTGCGCACGTGTTTTTGTGCAAATGTCTTTTTCTTTAGTAGGAGTATTTTGATAATTACACTAATTCCGAATTTTATAAGGGTGTTGCCCTAAACCTTGCTAATATTATTGCATTATTAAGAAAAAGAAAAACTCTCTTTAGTGGCTCCTTCCTCTCTTTTTCTCATAGATCTCTTCTCATCTTCCTCACATTTTCTTTTTTCTTTCTCAGATTCTCTTCTATCCTAAGGTATTCTTCTATCTTCTCTCTTGCTTCTAATCCTTCTTTTCACATTATCCATCATCCCTACAATCTGAAAATTCAGATTTACACCCGTTTCTCAAATTTTCGTGATTCCCTAACCAAGAAATCTCTTGATTTCATGGACTAGTGAATCCTATTGGTTGTTTGGATGAAACCATGAAAGATCGGGAGGTCCTATTCCTCGTCGGATCCAATCCACGCATGATTTGAACCTCGTACTGTGTGATTTGTGATGATGGCCCATCTATTGCGTCTCCCATTTGATTTTCTTATTTATGATGATGGAAGATGAATGTTTACTTGACTTGTTTAATTTATTCCACTGAACCTACATGTTTTTCATGCATGCATGCTTAGGTTACGTCGTCCCACGTCAGAGAACCACTTCACATTTTCTAGAAAATGGTTTAGTCCTAATCAATCATACTTGAGGACCATAATCCATGCATTAGATGGTGTAAAGAGGGTTTTACTTACCTTCATAAAGTGATAGAACCAAAAGTCAACAAAATCCCGTAAAAATGAGAGTTTGTCAACACACAATTTCTAAAAACAATTAGGCCTAATCTAAGAACAATTAAGGCCCCACAAGTATGCTTAATTAGCATAAAAGAATGATTAAATTAAAGAAAATGAACGTCAATGTCTATTCCTTAAATTAAGGGGGCCAAGCATTTTGTCCCCTACCTTTTCTAGAGAGGAATCTTATGCGTAATTGGGGAGTAATTAAGCCCCCATAAATTATCATTAGGTGAAACAAATCAACCTTGAAACAAGGTGGTGCTTCCACATACACCCTAATCTAGAAACATCTCCCTAATCACCTCATCTGGACGCTTATGTCCTTTTAGCCCTTCTGGGGTTGTAATTTGTTTTTTTGTGTAATCTTGTGTTGTGCTATTCTTTCCTGCTTTTTGCAGTTTCCTAATAAAATCGTTACCTTTCAAAAAAAAAAATGTTGATCATTTCATCAAACATTTCAAAATATTTCGAAATTAATCTCCATTGACAGTTGTTTGAAGGGAAATTTTTTTTTGGGGGGGGGGGGGGGGGGGAGTTAATATTTTAATAATTTATTATTATTATTTTTTAATTAAAAATATTTTTTATTTTTCAAAATTTGATAAGGACTTAACAAATCAGAAGATCAGGCCTCATACATGCTTGATTTCATGTTTGGAGTACAACATTGAAAGCAATTTGGGAGAAATAGGGTTAATTTCAAATTTTCCCCAATTTCCACTAAATCGAAGGGGCTGAGCATAATATTGTTGCTCCGCAAACCAACAATGCATGCCCAGGTCATAATAGAATGATACTAGTGAAGAAATTCTCAAACATAACAGTGTAACACTGGCACTCATCCACTCTGATTTGAGAAAATTTGGAACTCTTCGAATTTTCTATAAATCATCCCATCTTCCCCTAAATCCTAAAATTAGAATGTATGTGATGATAACTTCATCAAACACTACCGAATACTCTGAAATTGGGGTCAATTGACCGCTGACCAAAGTGGTATATATATATATATATATATATATATATATATATATATATATATATATATATATGGTTTGAGGACTCATCACACATGATGTGAGCCCAAAATCTAAGCCGTCCACGTGATGCAGCATCTCAAAAAACCCCTAGGTCCCAGCTTTCAACCTGATCCAAAACTTAGGTTGGCCATGGCAAAAGGAAACAGTTTCCTCCCTTGATTTGCCCCTCTGCTACGGCCCACCAAAGTTTTGGATCAGGTTGAAATATGGGCCTTGGGGTTTTTGAGGTGCTGCTTCACATGGACAGCTCAGATTTTGGGCTCACAAGTTCCCATGAGCACCGGTGCACGGGAGAGAAGGACTCTCTGTGTGTGTGTGTGTGTGTGTGTGGGGGGGGGGGGGGGGGGGGTGCACCATGTCATACAAAACACCATGGTGGGCCCCATACGCCAACTAGTTGGACGTCCAACTAGTTGTGTGTGAGCATCTCTCTCTCTCTCTCTCTCTCTCTCTCTCTCTACACACACACAGAGGAATGCTCACCTGCGCACCAGTTCTCACGATAACTCGTGAGCACTTTTTGAGGACTCATTACACGTTATGCGAGCCCAAAATCTAAGCCGTCCACATGATCTAGCACTCTCGAAAAACCCCAAGGCCCAACTTTCAACCTGATCCAAAACTCTAGTGGGCCATAGCAGAGAGAGGGGGGTAAATCAAGGGAGGAAATTGTTTCCTTTTGCCATGGCCCACCAAAGTTTTGGAGTAGGTTGAAAGTTGGACCCTTGGGGTTTTTTGGGGTGTTGCATCACGTGGACGACTTAGATTTTGGACTCACATCACATGTGATGAGTCCTCAAAAAGTGCTCACAAGTTCTCGTGAGAACTGGTGCGCAGGTGAGCATTCCTATATATATATATATATATATATATATATAATCCAAAAAAATCCCAAATTACTAAGAATCACTAGATTAGGTTACACACATGTTTGATTTTGTGTTTGGACACAGATTGCAACTGATTTAATAGAAATTGAGAAATTTCGATGTTTTACAATTTTTCGGAACTCGACCCATCTCCCTAAAATCTCGAAATCGAAGCTCCGAATCCAAGATTTTTCATGCAAAACATGAAGAATGATGGATTTGTAACCACTTGACACTGATTTAATATGATTTACAATAAAAAATTATCAAAAATTTTTATTAAAAAATGCTCACTAAGCAAACGGGTGGGATATATCGGCACTACCTGTGAATTTCGTATCACACAAGAGGGATACAAGATATATCATGGCATATATGGGTCGATATCATCGATACTGAAAACATTAGTAAAGAGGCAACATTGAATCCCCCTCACCCTAATATCATTATAATCAACCCTAATAAGCAAAAAAGAGACGGTGTCCAACAAAAGCACCAAAATATAGTATACCTCACCAAAAGAAATATGAGATTTCTACACAATTACTCATGCGCTCATGCATTCACACATATTTTTACATCTTTTACACTCCCCCTCAAGCTAGAGCATAGATATCATGCATGCCTAGCTTACCCATTATAGTTTGAAGATGAGAATGACGAATAGCTTTTATAAGAATATTCATGAGCTTATGGTGTGAACATTAGCATGAAGAATCCCAAATGAAATCTTCGCATCATGGTCTTCCATAATGGTAACAGTGGATGTAACGGCCACCGTTGTTACTGTTATGATACGAGCCATAACGGCCATTACAGTCAGTCGTTACAGTCTCTCTCTCTCTCTCTCTCTCTCTCTCTCTCTCTCTCTCTCTCTCTCTCTCTCTCTCTCTGTGGAAAAAAAGCTGAAAAAACATGTATCATCCCCATATTACCACCATTACAAGGGTTGTAATGATCATTACGGGTAATTTTTTCTGTAACAGCCGTTATAACTGCTACAACCCTATAACACGTAACCACTGCTACCATTACCATTATGTAATAGTCATTACGGCATGCCTTGCTTCACATGGACAAAGTGACAAACAACCTCACTGTGTTTTGCCCTCTCGTGAAAAACAGGATTTGAAGTCAAGTGTTAGTGGCTTGATTATCACAATATAACAGAATCAAGATAGAAACTATGATGCGCATCTCATGAAGAAGCTGAAGCCAAACAATCTTGCACGTAGCATGTGCCATAGAGCAATGTTTGGCTTCAGTGGAGGAATGATCAACCTCTAACTATTTCTTACTGTTCCATGAAATGAGATTTTCTCTAACGAATATGCAATAACCAAAAGGGCAGTGGCGATCATCGGATAACCCAACCAATCTGCATCACAATAGTTTGAATACCCAGATCACCATCGTCAACATACAATAGCCATTTGGAGATCTCTTGGCCAAAAAATAAAGTCAATCTGCTCACCAGGTGCACTATACTTATACAAAAGAAATGGATAGAAATCGACCAATAGTTAATATTCAATAAATGCATTGACCTAGACAAGGTGGACTAGCCTAATTTTTCAAAGGAAATGTTCATTGTGGGCAACAACAAAAGAATGACCTAGATCATCAAGTACATGTGTGCCTCATTGGTAAATGTGTTGTGCAGCCCTCCATACACATCAAGGAATAAAAGATATGGAAAATGGGGAGAGGAAGAAACTATATTTTGGAAGACATGGAGAGGAAGAAAAGAGAGAATAGAAGAGTTACAAGTCCAATGTTTAAAGTATCGATATCGCTACAAGTTTCGCTGGCCGACGATACGGAAACAATATTGATATCACTGATAATATTGCCAATAACCGAAAATGCGGGGAAACATGGGGAAAACAGTGGAAATTTTCGGTGAAACTTCAAGAGTATTTAGGAATTAAAAAAAAAATTGCAAAAACAATGCATACATTATAAGTTTCCATTTAAGGGGGGCTTAAAACCATGTGTTGTTGTAAAAAATCAGTCCAACCATCCCATCAATCCTACCCATCCATCCTACCTTCCATCAAAACATCCATTTCTACCAAATTGCATGCAATGTTGCACTCCAAACATGAAATCAAGCATATATGAGGGTTGATCTACTGATTTGTTAAGTACTTGTCAATTTTTAGAAAAAAAATAATAAAATTATTAAAATATTAACTTTTTTCAAAATTTCCCTTTAACCAACTATCAATTGAGATTAATTTAGAAGTATTTAGGAGTGTTTGATGAAATGATCATCACATACACTCTAAATATTATGCATTCAATTTGAATATAGTTGCATTAGTTCAATCAAACAGCGCATAGCTTCGGACTCCATACAAAGAAAACCTATTATGTGCACTTCTTTTCTGAAATGTTATAATTTAAAAGTGTGTATTAAGGTCTCTTTTAACAATCCCTGAAGTATCATTAAAAAATTCAACCATTTTCCCCATGTTTCTCTATTTTTTTCCAAAAAGTGTGATAAATTACCCGATACAAATGATATATCTCGTGCGATAACAAATTATCTGTATCCCAAGGATGTGATACGTAATGTGGTACCGATATTTCAAACATTGCCAACATATAATGAGGCCCTTTTTATTGCCGTGCAGATCTAGAGAAGCTACTCAATCTATTGGTGAGGAAGAACCCTTTTTAAACTTCATGATAGGGTAGTAAGAATAGAAAAAGAGGGAAGATGAAATAATAGAAATTGGAAGAAGAAAGGTATCTGGTTCTAATATCATCTTAAACTCAAGAGACAACATTGTGCAAGACTCATGGAGAGGAAGAGGAGAGATGAGGAGAATATGGAAGACTCGTGGAGAGAGAAAAGAGAGAAGATGGGAATACTTTCTTTGTATCTCTCTCCCTCTATCAGCTCTTATTTATAGAGCATATGTTTCCACCAATAAGCTCAAAATAAATGCAAACCAAATCCACAAGATACATCATTATCTCCAAGAATATGGTACACCACAAGACAACTAAATATATATATACTCTCACACTCAAATAAATTGCAACTCACATAACCGTGTACTCTAACAATGATATATACTTGTACAGATATAGGCCTCATGCTGAATCATTAAGGATTAGAACATTTACATGTCATGTGAAATGTGGGTCAGGCACTAACTTGAATATAAGCCTTAAAATGTTTCTTTCAGTGTACTTACTATTTATATCGAAATCATCAAATGCCATAAAGTAATCGAACAGATTCCTCACTGACCTGATTATATTCAGCATTAGGAATTTCCCTTTTAAGTGCAATCCTGGCAGCTTCTACAATCTCTGCCTTCTTTAGCCTTGCATTAGGTTGCATTGCACAGAAAAGATTAATGACAATGTTCCTGGTCAGGAATATACCACAGTTAAATATAATGCAAGAACACATTATTAGAGATATTGAAGAACAACAAAGTGAGAAAACAAAGTTACTGCTGAAAACCTGAATGGATCCACTGAAGCATTGCCCAATGACTTCAAAACATAGGCACCATGAATATTGATTGCAACTTGACTTAAAATAGACTGGAGCTCAGGGAGAGCTTTGGCACCCTGTGCTGCAGCTATTGCCATTCTAGGATCTGCTTTTGGATGGGTAGATTTGGAAACAGCCATATCTCGTAAACCTTGGCAAATTAGTTGCAAACTGCCAGAACACAACACAGACCATGCCGCGTTAATTTCTATCACAATATCACAAAGAAAAGAAAGAGAAAATTACATGAATTCATAACAAACTACATCCATATAGGCTTAATCAGTACAATATAACCCTGAAGCAATGAAGTGTGTAGACAAAGTAACCTTTGAGTACTCATAATCATTTTCCACTAGTTTTTTTATTAGCCATGTTGAGAAATGCAGTTCCCTTGAATTACGCGGTAGTAGGGCAAATCATTGAAACTTGTGTAATCATCATGATCATAATCCTCGTACCCTTGACCTGGCTATTTGAGGTTAGCTTTGTTGATTCTATTTCTTCGATACCTCTCTTGCTTCTCATATAATCTGAAGAAGTCATGGTTTTAAATATCCTCAGATACAACTCAATAACACCCTAGTCGCGTCTGGTTTGATTGGATTAATGTTTTCAGTATCAACAATATCAGCCAATATATCCCACAATTTCTTGTATCCCACCTGTTCGATACGAAACGCACAAGTAGCGCCAATATATCCCACCTATTTGATCCGATGAGAATTTTCAATCCTTTTTATTGTTGTTGTAAATCATGTTAAATCGGTGTCAAATGGTTACAAATCCACGATTCTTCATGTTTTGCATGAAAATTTATGGATTTAGAACTTCAATTTTGAGATTTTGGGGAGATGGGCCGAGTTGTGGAAAATTGGGAAAAATCGAAATTTCTCAATTTCTCACAAATTGGTTTATAAACTGTATCCAAACATAAAAATCAAACATGTGTATGTAACCAAATCTAGTGATTCTTGGTAATTTGGGAATTTTTCAGAAAAAAAAAATATTAATAAAAATTAATTAAAAATGTTAAAAAAATCGAAATTCTACTAATCAGCAGTCAATTGGCCCCCATTTCAAAGTATTCCAGTAGTGTTTGATGAAATCATCATCATGTAAACCCTAGTTTTGGGATTTCAGGGAAGATGGGCCGATTTGGGGAAAACTCCTAAATTTTCTCAAATTGAAGAGGATGATGAGTACCTAGCATTATGTTAGAGAGTATCTTCTTTGGTATCATTCTACTATGACCTAGGCATAGCATTGTTGGTTTGTGGAGCAGCAGTACTATGCCTAGCCTATCGAGATAGAGATGATGATTTTGAGCCATCGAGTAGCTCTATGTGGTCTAAGCCACAACCATACACATTATTCACATGTATATTTCTAGTTTTCTACTTCTATTGCTTTTAAATGCATTGCTTGTGTTGTGTGTTTCCATACATGTCTTCCTACATTTATAAATTATATGAATAGACTTTGAACATACGTGCATTAGTTCAGTCAGACAGCAGATAGATTAAGATCCCATACAAAGGAAACCTATTATAAGCACTTTTTTTATGTTTTGATTTATGAGTGTGTATTGATGTCTTTTTTAACAATCCTTGAAGGTTCATTAAAAAATCAACCAATTTTCCAATGTTTCCCCATGTTTCCCAACAACAACGATACATTACACGATACAACCGATATATCCCGTGCAATAACCGATACGTATGCTTATCCCAATGCTATGATACATTACGTGATAACAAAAAAAAAAAAAAACATATAATTGGAACTAGGACAGGTCGGGCCACTTGTATTCTAGAAACAGGAAACTCAGCCTCAATCAGTCCATCATCCTAACTCATTTAAGTTGGTCCCAAACTCCCAATTGGGACGAGTCAACGCCATCCTAATTCATGTGAGTTGGTCCCAATTGGGATGAGTCAACGCTAAGTAAAATTGAGTTGATCGAAGAGGTTTGGCTAAAAGGATGTGGGGATGTTTGTAGAGAGAGAGAGAGAGAGAGAGAGAGAGAGAGAGAGAGAGAGAGTCTTTTTGCCTAAGAAGAAGCAAGAGGAAGAAATATGTTTTTCTTTTTTTTACTCGTCCCATATCGGATGAGTTGCATCAATATTGGCGATATAACTCTGTTAGATACTCGGACAACCAGCACCCTAAAATAAATATTTAAATCCTTGGAAGTGGTGCCCTACCACTCATTCTACTTCTCATATGACCAATCATCAACTATACTTACTCAGTCACTCCTTACCCTAGTTCACAGACTATTATTATAAGTAATGGTACTTGTCTCCTGACCTCTTATAAAAGGTCCACTTCCATTCCCTCCACTAGTGGTAGGTTAATTGTACCCATTATTTTGCACATTCCTCATCTTTAAAGACTCATATTTATTTCTCCACTAACCAAAGATTTCCATGGTTACTTTGAGTTACTCCTGTTGCATTCTTTGTGAAGGACCTAATGACCAATCAACTCCTAACACAAGGAACTCGATCCAGCAGGCGGGGAACTAGATGTGTTCCACTCACCTCGTTCTACTATTTTTGCTGAGTTGTCTTCCTCATCAAACAACTTATGGTGAGACTCTCGAGCTCTCGTTAGCAACGAGCCTTCATCAATGGTTGACAATTGACACGAAGCCTAAAGACGACCATGATAGGATAGGGATTTTGATTAGGGTTGAAAGGTGTGAAAATAGGATGAGTGGAAGACCTAAAAAGACTTGGATCAAGGTGGTGAGAAGGGATATTAAGCGCTTTTCACTTAAGGATAGCACTTGAGAATTGAGATAGGAATGATTGGCAACCAAAGACTCATAAGCCGACCCCAAAAAGCTTGCACGAGGCTACAGTGATGATGAATATGTTCGTCTTCCTCATCAACTTCTCCATCCTCCAGAATACAACATCTTGATTATCATGTTACTTATCCTCTTTGTAACTCACCAACATTCGTCCCAAGTCCCACACTTCTTCCCTTCTTACAAGTTGTCACATGGGCAAAAGTTCTTTTTTTTTCTTTTTTTTTTTCTTTTTTTTTTAGAAGTAATCACATGGCCAGAAGTGGTAAACTTCCTTTTTAAATAATAATAAGAGAATAGGTTTGTTCCTTGAAATTATGCATAGTGACCAATTCAGTCTTGCGCTTATTTCCTTCTGGTTTTCACTTCTCTGTCTTAATTGATGATTTTAGTCAATGCACTTTCTTTTATCCTTTGAAGCATAAATCAAACTTTGTTTCTTATTTTATAAACTATGAAAACCAACTTAAACATCACATTAAAATATTTCAATATGACAGATTTGGTTAGTTCTTTGTACAGCCTTTCTGTCTCATTTATCTGCACACGGATTCTTTATCATGTTTCCTATTATCATACTCCTTAACCTTCTTTACCACAGTAAAGTCTGTTTTTTCCTTTAGTGAGAAGCCTTCTCTACTACCACTTAATAATCGACACGGGTCAATGGGCCTATCTATATGATACAGAATGAAACTAAAGTGGAATGATTCAACAATGAATAATTAAATTAAATCTACTCAAATCACGTGCGGAAATCCAAATAAGCAATTAAACATGAACTACAACCATAAACTACAAGCAAATAGTGAAGGAACTATGAAATCTCAAAGGCCAGGACCTATGGAAGGTAGAACTTCCATGTCCGAGCATAGGGTTAATCATAAAGTTCAAGGATGCGGACTCTAGGGTTCCTAGGATAAGGCTGAGGTTAGGGTTAGGGATTGGGTAATTTGGGAATTGGGAATTTAGGGCTATAAAAGAGGAAATTCAGATTTGGATGTGATGGGGTAGTCAGATTTGAGAATCGGCGTAGGATTAGGCTAGGTTTGATGAAAACGGATAGGAAAATGTTAGGGTTTTGGGGAAAAGCTAAGAAAAATGGGTTGTGGGCCTATTCCGATTTGAAACGGCTCAAGGGTTTGAAGGTTTCGGCTTGGATTCAAAGAAAACTCAAAAGATCTTTTAATCGAATGGAAAACACAATCAACATACCTGTATTTGAAGAGAAGAAGAAGAGAAAAGAGATAGGAAGGAGATAATCAGCATCGCACCAAAAGGGGCTCCAATCACTAGAGGATCAAGCTCATCTAAAGCTAGAAGAGGGTTTCTCTCAAAATTCACAAACTTTCATTAAGAGAAAAGGGGTTTCTAACATGTATATATAAGCCACGAAATAGAAAAGTGCACTAAAGTGTCTAACTAAACACAGAAAAAAAAAAAGCCTAAACAAATACGTCCAAGAAAAGTGCACCAAAGTGCCTACAATATAAAAGAAAAAGACAAAACGACGCCTAAAACAAATAAACCCACGCGTCGGCCTGCTACTGTACTCCTCTCACATGCTCCTCAAACGTCGTCTAACCACAATGAAATGGGCGCGACACGTCTCCTACACTGGTACACTCAAGCAAAAGAACGTGATGGCCTAATGTCCGCATCAATAATTGTCTTCCTACTCCTATTGTTAGTAATGATTGTCCGTATATTGTTCTTTTTCACCGTCTTCATGATTATTTTTGTATTAGGGTCTTTGGATGTCTCTGCTTAGTTTATTCAACCGCTTTCCCCAGAAGGAAATTCAATCCTAAGTCCTTTTCTTGTGTTTTTCTCAATTATAGTGATTATCACGAAGCTTATTGTTATCTCCATCCTCAAACTAAGAGAGAGTTTTTCTCATGTCATTGTGTGTTTGATCATTGATGAGACTCGCTTTTCTGTGCTGATGTTCACTCTACTCTTCTCAGGGGGAGCTACGAGTTCATTTAGTGTTTTCTCCCGTCACTCACTCCATTTTTCTTCATCCTGCACTTCAGGGGTAGACTCTCCTTCTGCTTCCTTCCTGTTCGTGGAAATTCCTTCTTTAGGTCCCTCATCTTCCCTGTCCCTTCCTCTCATGTCATCAGCCAAAAAATACCTGTCCTCCACCTACCATCCATCCCCTTTTAGCACCTTCATTTCCTGCATTAATCCCCTATAACTCACCCTCATTGTCATCCACAATCCACTCTTTTTCTAGCTCATACTATTCCTCCACTTGTTCACTCTAAGGCACATTATGCTCTTCTTACATCTCTTCAAGTTGTGTTTGAACCTTCTAACTACACTGTTGCTTCCAAGTATCCCCATTGTATCAAGCTATGATCAATGAGATGTCAGCTCCATGGGCCAAGGGATCTCGGACTCTTATTCCTAGACATCCAATGTGAATGTTCTTGGCAATCACTAGGTCAAACAAATTGAGTACCATGCTGATGGTTCAGTTGAACAATGCAAAGCTTGTTTTGTTCCAAAAGGCTACAATCAGCAACATGGTTTTGGATTTTGATGAAACCTTTAGTTCTTTGGTAAAATCTGAAATCATTGGCACTGTTCTCATTATTGTTCGTCTCTTGAGGTTGGTCAAGTCGACAATTTTATATAATGAACGCCTCCAATCAGGGCATTTGTTGTGAAGAGGTCTATATGAAACAACCTCAAGATTGAACGTGACTCCTCTTGCTCAATACTCTTGCTCAGATCATGTTTGTTGTCAGCATAAGGCCAACTATGGACTTAGTCTGCTTTGAGTGATTTAATAGTGTTTAACTTGACCTTGACTTCAAGTGCAGCATTGCAAATGCATGTTTATCTGTTCGTTCGACAACTCTTTGGATATAGGAATTAGGAACAATTTTGGAATAGGTTGAGAAAAAGACCAAACCAAAAATTAATGCTCAAGTTTTGTTGTTTAAAATTTTTTAACCCAGTTTGGTAAACGCAACCTGTTAATCTGGAACAATTTGGAACTCTGTTTGCAAAAGAATGTGTTATGGTGAAATTGAAATTGCATATAAAAATCACTGTCCATGTGCCATCCAACAATTTACCAATTAAAATATAATTTCACTAGTTTATGTTGCCTTATGATCCATACAAAGCGGGGCCCACTGATGTAGGATGCCCTAATTATAATGCATGCTCATGAACACAATTAATCCAGCAGAAATAAAAACAATAATAGTATAAAATCTAGCATCAATCATCATAAATTAAGAAGATCACAAGGAGACATGCAATGGAGCGAGCCATGCATCACAACCACGAAGTATGAAGTTCAATTATTGCTAAGGATGGATCTGGCAAGGGATGGAACCTCCCGATCTTGCATGATCATCACCCAAACGATCAATGGGAATCACTAATCCGAAAGATCAAAGGATTCTCGGATGAGGGATTCGGAAATCTGAGAAACTAGGATTTAGGATCAAATCTCAGATTTTAGGTCGTAGAGAAGTGAACAAATAGAAGATTAGGATGAAGAGAATGAAAATAAATTACCTGGAAGAAGGTTGGAAGGGCACAACAAGAAGAGAGAAGAAGAAGATCAAGGAAGAAGTACCATGAGAGAGAAAGAGGAGGCAGGCAACCAAAGGCTTGCTTTTCATTAATTAATCAACTAAATTCGTGTTTAAGGCTTAACCCACTTAAATAAACACTAAGAAAGAAGAACAATACCAAAATACCCTCAAAACTTATGTAAAAAACAAACTAAAAAAAATATTTCTCACAATGGTCAAGCACCCGGTGACCAATTGGTCGGGCGCCCAGTGGAAGTAAAAAATGTCCAGCGACGAAAATAGCTAAGTAGGTGAATTTCGGGCACCCGGTGACACTTGGTCGAGTGCCCAACGGTCCAGAAACGTCGATTTTCCCAACGGCCCAAAAGCGTCGAGAAAACCATCGGGAGAATTTCGGGTGCCCGGTGACACTTGGTCAGGCGCCCGACGGTCCAAAAACGTTGGTTTTCCCGACAGCCCATAAGCGTCGGGAAAACCATCGAGAAACTGGAATTTCTGCTTTTCCTGCCGACGGCCCATAAGGGTTAGGAAAACCGTCTGCAATCTGTCTTTTCTGTTTTTCTTGTTCCTCTTACACGTCTTCCTATGGTAGGGCCTTCTCAAATGTCCCAAACCACATGTGTAAGGTCTTCAATGCTCCTTCAATGGCCGCCAAGCCACAAGGAAGATACTTGTGGCGTGCGCTTTCTTCGTTGATAAACTTAGAAGGGTCTTATGTCCTCACCACCCACAACTTAGATGCTTTAAATTTGAGTTACATAATTTCCACGTGTGGTTTTGGGTGGCAAGGGAAATTGCCATTCTCATACCAAAAGCTTCATATGCCAAAGCTCGATGGGTTTTGTCACAAAATAAAATAAAATAAAAAGGAAGAAGAAGAACAAGATGGATTGTCCATTAATTAGAACTTCAATGAATTTGGATCTGCTGAAAACTTCCAAGTGTGGATGTCACACACACGCGCACACATTTTCAAGGAGAGAAGGAGAGAGAAAAGAGAGAGAATGTGTGTGTGTGTGTGTGTGTGTGAGAGAGAGAGAGAGAGAGAGAATTCTTCTCCCTCTTTTAGCACTTGGGTGGTCCACCCAAGGGTTGATTTCAACCCTTAGATCTACATTTCAGCCCTAAAGTGGAATCTAGATTTGCTTGAGCAATTGTTCTTCATTGAGGATAGATCATAGAAAAGACTTCCCCAACTCAAGGTATAATGACAAAGACAATCTTATCCTTCGTGGATTTGATCTAATGTATGATATCTGAACCATTCCCTTTCAGATTTGTTCTAGAAATTTGAGATCTACACACTGCCAGTCTTTAATCAGATTAAGAGATTAATTTTGAAAAGTATGCTTCCTTTTATTGACAAAGACTATCTTATTAATAATAGAGAGAGAGTATTGTAATTGGCATAACTAAACAATCTACATGGTACATTTTTTACTCATATCTTTATGTTTAGTTCCTTCTCAGCATTTGGCCTATATTTGCACTAAGCCACTTTGTCAAGATTATCATCATTGATATGTAGCAAATTAGGGTGTTCAGTCTTTCACCCACACACAATTTGAGGGTGAGTGTTAACTGTTAAGAAATAGTTGTGTAGTTTCAATTACAACACCACAATAAATGAGGATGATCTTTTAGGTGAGCCTGGCAAGATCTGTAGGATATCTTCAGATTAGCTTGAGAGACTAATTACATTCTGAGGACTAAGAAACATCATTAGCTTTTCATATTTCCTCCTGAATAAACTGAATCATTGCAGTTCAATTCACTTGTTCAACCAAACACAGCCAAAAGGTTTTCCAGATCTTTTTCCCTAAGCTTGTAGTCTACTAAGCATCTTTTCCAAGAGATGAACTACAGGGAAGAGCAAGAGTTTGAGATATGTATAGCTTCTATGATATACATCACCTGCAAACTTTGTGAATGCGGAAAAGTTCCACAAGTGCTTTAGGGAGAGCTTCTCGAGTTTCTTCTGACATTGTGACTTTTCTGGAGCCTGATACCCCGTCAACACCTTTTGTGCCTTCACCAGCATTACCTGAAGCAGAAATCCTATTGGATGTACTTGGCTTGGAAGAATTCTTGCTCACCACAGGTAAAATTCTCCCGACTCCATGCATGGCATCTGTGATATGTTTTACACGGGCAGACCAAGCTTGCTTCTGCTCCTCTACAATGTCTGGGTGACTTTTTATAAATAAAAGATCCTCAGCCTCCTTGAATTTCCAATCTCGAAAGGCAGATCTTTCAATAGCCAATGGAAGCAAGATGCGTTTCAGAATTTGATTGTGAATTTTTAATCCCTTTATCTCGTCGTGACGAATAAATCTGTTTTTGCTAAACAAGAGAAGAATGTAATCTCTAGCTAGGGCTTCAAAACCTTCATATAGTAATGAACTTTTAGAAACCCACAATCCCTGCACTAGATCTGCATATTGCTGAACAACCTTGAGAACATCATTTTCGGAGTTGGCAGGAGCAAGATGCATAAGAGCACGAAATCGATGCACTTGAGGCCCCTATGAAGAAGAAATGCTCAATTAAAATAGAGAGTAAACCAGGTCAAGCTTTATAGCTACAAAAGATGCATGGGTACAGATAAAAGGTTCAGTCATGAATGGGTTTACAAGACAAATATTAAACATGAGAGAGTGGAAGAATGATCATGTAACAGAAACCCAGATATTTCTTCTATCTCATCCACAAACCAAAAGCAACACCTCGGTAACTCCACTAGGAAAAATGGTTGGAAAATTATTGCCCAGAACCAGTGTTCTCATTGTCGATGAAAAGTCGATATTATCGGTGTCGCCGGAGTTGCAACACCAAAACACCCTTTTTTCATTTCTCTTCCTGTTATCGACGATTTTTTGGCAATTTTATCGACTTATCGCGAAAAACACAGCTGTACATGAGAAATTGTTGTATCAACCTACCATTCACAAAAAAAAACTGTAGCCAACAACCCCTTTTCTATGATAAAAGGGGCAATAATGTCGGGGTACAGCGTAAATGCGCAAAAAAAAGTCGAAAAAACGGGGAAAAAGGGGGAAGTTGCGGATTCCATACCTGTAGAAGAGAAGCGTTGAAGTCTCAGCTTTCCATTTTTTTTTTTTCTTCGAATATGCTGAAAATCAGAGATGTGGAGAGGTTTTCTGGGAATCTAGGGATTTAAAGGATCCCGTTGATAGAAATTTGGGTAGGAAATTTTGGGGGTTTTGAGGGTTCCCCTTCCGGAACCCTCTTCCGTTTCGAAAAAGCCTCTCGATGGCTTTGTACTCGGCCGCGGCGAAAACCTTTCACACCAATTTCCTGCACTGGGCCCGCCGTGATGTTTGTGAGAAATCCACGCCATCCATGCGTTTTGCGAGCTCATTTTAGGACGTGAGACCAAAAATGAGCCAAATCCAATACTCAAGTGGGCCATACTAAAGGAAAAGGTGGGTAGGGAAATTTCTACCATTGAAACCTACTTGGGGTCCACAGTGATGTTTATATGCCATCCATACCGTTCATAATGTCATTCCTAATGGGATTAACTGGAAACACAAACATTAGCCTGATTCAAGACTTCAGTGGACCTGCGAATATTTGAATTGTTGAAATTCAATCCTCATGTTTTAACGTTGGAAATCATTAGTCCCACTGTTTCGTGTGGTATGGTCCACTTGAGCTTTTGATATTCTTCAATTTGCATCTCAACCCCTAAAATAAGCTGGAAAAATGGATGAACGACGTGGATAAACCACATACATTTACAGTAGGCCCAACTGAGTTTACTCAGTACATTAAAAGCGTACTTACTGATTGCGCAATCCGACTTCATCCGCGTCCCTGCGTGCGGCAAAGCATCCTCAGCAACTCAATACACTGAGTTACTGTGTGGGGTCCACCGTGATTTATGTATCTTATCCACTCCATCCATCCATTCTATCAGATAATTTCAGGAATTGAGACAAAAAATTAAGCATATCCAAAGCTCAAGTGGACCACACCACACGAAAACAGAGTGAATTGAGCATCTACTGTTAACAATTCTTAGGGGCCACATAAGTTTTTGATCAAGCTGATATTTGTATTTTCCCTTAATCCATGTATTTTTCATAATATGAACAGGTTGGATGACAAATAAACATCACTGTGGGCCCTAGAAATATTTCAACGGTGGAAATCATTATTCCCACTGTTTCCTATGGTGTGGCCCACATGAGCTTTGAATATGCTTCGATGTTTTTATGTACCCCTAAAATGATCTATAAAAATAGATGGACGACATAGATAAACCACTTACATTCATGGTGGCCAAACAGAGTTTACTCAGTACATTCACGGTGGCCACCGAACGTCACCAAGTTCTATGGACCCCACCATGATGTATGTGTTATATCCACACGGTCCATCTATTTTCCGAGATCATTTTAGGTCATTATCCCAAAGCTCAAGTGGACCACACCACAAGAAAATATGTTTGATCATATGAACAGGTTGGATGACAAATAAACATCACTATTGGCCCTAGAAATATTTCAACGGTGGAAATCATTATTCCCATTATTTCCTATGGGGTGGCTCACATGAGCTTTGAATGAGCTTTCATGGCCCAATTATGATTTTGAATTCCCCACTATGTTGTACAAGCTTAAATCATTAAAACATGGCCTCACTTACATAAACTGAAAGCTTGAAGTGTACATTTTTGTTCCCACATGGCCATTCATTCTAATGCTAGTGTAAATCATGAATGATGCATTTTTGCATGGTGGCTGCATTTGTATTATATAAACTCATTTTGGTTGCTATTGGAGTGATTTCTTAGGCAACGCATGCTTTTTGGGCCCCATTGAATAAAAATTTATTATTTAATGCATTCTTTTTGCAATTTTTTTTATTCCTGAATATGCAAATATGTGTATTCAGGCATTTCTTGAAGTTTCACTGAAAAATTCCACAGGTTTCCTCATGTTTCCCCATTTTTCCCCACATTTCCAGTTATCGGCGATAACGATATTATATCTTTATCTCCGGCCAGCGAAACTTGTAGTGATACTGACAATGCGAACACTGCCTAGAACAATATATTATTCCTTATAATTAATCCGGTAAACAACTTACTGGGAGAAAGTTTCAGAAATGCATTAACTGACCAGTGAATGATAATCATAAGATGTGTCTCATGTAACAAAGACTACTGACCTCAGAAAGCCACTTTTTGAACCGTTCTACCAATGGCAGTGAAAGTAAGAATCTGTAGAAAATAGAAAATATTAAACTTCCATAGTTCAATCATATCATCATGAGTAATGCAGATTTCTATGATGACGAATACTTTTTTAAGGTGAGTATTTTCCATTTCTGTTCGCTTGGGAAAGCTGAAGGTAAGAGAAGCCACACAATATCATACCAAAATTAGAGACAGATATAACCAAAGCAATAGAGTAACGAAAAAAATAGCCAATTCCTACATGATTATTTGGAAGCATAGGTATCTAGTAAAACTTATGCCGGGAGAGGAGCATGAGCACTTCGTAGATTCTACAAAAAGAAATACAACGCGTATAGAATGTCAAATTAGTAAGGCATAGACCTCAATGTATAATCTTCCATCCTCCCTCCCACATGATTAGCTTAGGTATCTACAGAACTTAGTAAACTCTACAAAAAGAGATGCAATGTGCATCTAATGTCATATTAGTAAGGCATAGGCCTAGGGGTGTAATCCTCCATCCACGCCTCCATCCCTGTTTATCTCAATCTCTCACAATCTTCTTCGATCTCTCATAACAATCTCTCTCAAACCATATTTGCCACACAAACATTGCATGACCTCTGTCATGGTTTACAAAGTAACTTGATGATAAAGGTCACCTTATTCAGCTTCTCTGCACTAGTTCTCTATCTTTCTAGACCAATGTTGTCAAATTGCATATGCGATTGTGTGCGACCACATATGCCTGTGCACATATTCGATCGCACATCGCATATATATATATATATATATATATATATATATATATATATATATATATATATATATATATATATATATATATAAGGGAAAATTTAAAAAAAAAACGAAAAATAAGGGAAAATATTTATAAAAAAAAAAAAAAAAAAAAAAAAAAAACTAGGGGAAACTTCCCTAAGTTGAAGAGATGTAGAATATATTCTTGATTCTTGAATGCTGAATCCTTGATTGATCTTTGAGGCCTTCTCCTCTTGATTGATCTTTCTAGAGGATTTGTAGAGATTAGGATTTAGACTTGGAAATTGGAACTTAAAAGTAGGAATGTAATAGAGGGATTATAAGGATGGAGTAAAAGAAAGTAAGGGAGAGTTTGGAATGATTCAATGTTGCAAATTGGGGCGGGGGGGGGGATGGATTTGAGTGCCTTTTTATAGGCAAAAAGTGGATTTTTTGCAAAAATAAAAAATAAAGTATATGCGATCGCATATTATCGCATATGCATTGTTGATGGCATATGCGATCTGCATATGCGATCGCATTTAACAACACTGTTCCAGACTGAAGTTCATTCCTCATTTAATTAACCATTAGCCCATGTCTTACACCATCCATGTTCAGTAGATGAAGTACTATGTGAGTTGGACACGGACACATGTCAAGCTGTAGGTGTTGGACATAAGTCCCTGAAGAATGAGAAACGAAGGGTATGGGAAATGATATCGAAAAATGTATTCTCCTATAAATTTTAGTTCACAAGTGCAATAGCTAAAGAAAAACACATGTACAAAACTGACCTGATCATGAGCTGAGCATCAATGTTTTCAAAATCATTATTGTATCACAAATCGTAATAAGGGTTGAATCGTATCAAATCGCAAATCGTATAATAAATCATAAGATTTTTTATGCTCTTCTTAAACATATGAAAAATATAAATAAATTAGAAAAAAATATATAAATAACTCACCAATTATCATTTTGCCATCAATATGCACCAAGTAATACCATGTCATGATAGTGTCAAAGGATTCTTATCTTTAAGTCTTTCAAGAAAATTTTCCTTAAAACATACAAGGATCCTTTAGTAATTTATGTTCTTGTTAACTTTCTTGAATGTAGAATCAAGTTGGAAAAGGGGCATTTGATTCTATAGACCGACAGAAAAAGTTATTTTGATTTCTAAACATCATTCCACAATACATACAAGTCAACATGATCGTAACCATCCAGAAAACATTCCAAATAAGTCGTGCATCAATTTGGTGTTTTCACCAGTTAAGAAGTAAGAAATCATTATAAAAACATAAAAATAAAAACTCTATGATTTAACGTTGAAGAGAATATATATCATTTAATCCCTTATAAAGAACAAAATAAAATAATTTACCTTTTATCCTTCAAAAAAAATTAATTTACCTTTTTAAATGATTCTTTTTTTTTTTCGTTTTGAAAGGTTATTTTCTAAATGATTCTCAAAGCCCCCACCAATTCAAAAACATAAAATGAAAGCCAAGTGAAGCTTAAAATAGAGGAGAACAAGTATAATTTGAATCATAAATCAGGATTTGAATCGTAAATCGTAGGATTCAAATCATAAAATTGTAAGATTCATATAAAAAGGGATTCGAAGGTGAGATTCAAATCGTTTTGCTTAAGATTCGACTCCAATCATAAATCATAAATCGTAAATTGTAGGATGCGGAGCATAATTACTTTGTTTTCTGTTTTTTAGAGAGCATAATTACTTATTGTATAATTAAGTAAAATGTCTACAGCATTCCATTACAACTAGTAGTAGACACTTGAATATAACTCCATACCTTCTTGGAGGGCCTTTAGTGCGACTTTTGTCACCAGATGTTCCCGGGCATAGAGAGTTGGTATAGTCATACCTTCAGGAAAGAATAAGAAGTTTAGCATGATAAGACACAAACAACAGTCGACGCCGAGAAAACTAGATATTGAGGCACAGATTATTCCACTCAAAACGCATGTGGATTAAATAATAAAGTTGTGAAGGCATACAAGGTCATCAAAAATTGTATATGACAGCTTTCTTCCGCCGCCATCTTTTGCCGATATATGCTTGAAAAGGAGCTGCCTATGTCATGGTACTCAAGTGAAACCCAGGGCTGAAATATACAAAGTGGTGGAATATATTAACAAAATACGAAAGTATATAAAACAAGAACAATATAAGAACATGCACTTTCGGGCAACAAAAAATACAGATGAACAGGGAATTCTAAGTGAATAGAAAACGAAGTTGTGACAGTACCACATCAAAATGAGATAATACCAACATGATATGAACCACACCGTATTTGGCCATGAATTCAATAGATTGATTCATGCATATTTTCATGAAAATGGTAATTGGTTCAGTTCCCAGCATACGAAGCCACAACAGTATTCAACACCAAAACCAAAAGATTATCCACAAAAAACATTCATGATTCTTTTGCTACTGATGGTCCAAAGACCACATCAAGGACACTTTTAAGTGTTTGGTATCACTAGAAATATTTTATGCACATCTTGAACCAATGTAAAATTCCAGAGTCAAGCAGTTGAAGGTTATTGCAAAACCCACAAAATAGTCAGTTTGAGGGGCGTAAGGCTGATCTCACATCCCCAATTTCTAATTGTCCCAGTTTAAGTAGACAAAACAATCTCCAAAGAGTGAGAACATGCTTAAACACCCACATGCTCATACTAAAGTGGCAGCCAGTAGATGATAAAACCATTGTTTGTTAAAGAGATGACTGTGATATCATAGATCAGAATATCTGTATCATATCGGCCGATACGGGTGTATCTTATCCGTATTGGATCGATACGATAAGCGATACGGCCCTGTATCGTCGGCTGTATCAGTAATGTGTGATCAATATCGGGCCGTATCGGCCGATACGGACCATATCGGGTCCGATATCCTGAATGCGTATCGGTCACAGACCGGATACGCATATAAAAGGCCCAAACCAGCACCTTTTTTCCCTTTTATCGATCTCTCTCTCCCTGATTTCCAACGCCATTAACAACAACTTGAAGGATCAAAACATCTGATTTCGGCCAATTTGAAGGATCGAAACATTTTTGGGCGGATTTTGAAAAAATCGAAAAATAAGTATAAAAAAAAACTCCATTTTTTGTTGTTGATCCTTCTTCTAATCCACTTTTATGTTTATTAGACTCCTAGATCTATCAAAAACCATCCGTTTTGAAGATGGAAGATCGATTTGAGCTTTTTTGGAATTTTTTATTTTTGGGGCATTTACGCCCGATTTTTTTATATTTTTCAAAATCACTTTTCTTTTTCTTTTTTCTTTTTTCTTTTTTCTTTTTTCTTTTTTTTTTATAATCTGATCTCAGATCTATACTCTCCAGCCATTTCCAATCATATCTATGTAGATCTGATCAAGAAAAAAAATTTATTTTTTTAATTAAATCTGTAGAAAAATATGTAAATTCCAGATTTGTTTTTTATAAATCTGATGTTTCTGATCACAGATCTAAAGAGGCCATGCATTTTTTTATCATATTTACATAAGATCTGATAAAAAAATGAAGTTTATTTTTTGGGGGGAATTTTGATATTTCTGGAAATTCCAAAAAATGATTTTTTTTCAAATATATTGCTTTTGGGAATCTGATTTTTTTTTATTAAATCTGTCGAAAATGTTTTTTTCAAAATGAAGTTTGTTGTTTTGGGCTTTTTGGGTTGTCTAGTTTTCTTTTCTTTTCTTTTCCTTTTTTGCTAATTTTTTTTAAAATATGTTGAAACTTGAAAGTAATGAATGTCTAGCTCACTTTAGGGGGATGCAAATTTCTTGGTGGTGACTGGACTTAATTGGTGAGTTTTTATTAAGACTTAAGAGTAATAATTTTTTAGAGATTTAAGGAAATTGGTAAGTACTAAGTATTTCTACACCCATAGTCTTAAGTATTTCTACACTTATAGTCTTACACTGTTAGTTGTTACACACACCTCACCTGAATAAACTAGTGAGTACTGAGTAGTGATACTTCTTGACTTCTTGGACATATTAGACTATTATCAATATACGATATCAATTTATGACATATATCAACAGTTTATATAAAGAAAAAATCAACACCAGAACTTACAGTAAGTCAACTCATCAGGACAACATTCTTACCAAAGAATAGTCCAATACACCATTGAATACATGGTCAAAATACCCAGAAAAAATGATAGATTCGTTAATATCTCATTTTATCCTATTTTTCTAATATTTTTTTCCTTAAAAAAAATTCTGACCGATATGGACCAATACAAGCCAATACAGGGCCCAACTCCGATACGTAACGCCGTATCCTATCATTTTTCCGCGGGGCTGGTACGGCAACCGATACCGTCATTCAAAACCATGTGTGATATCTTTCTCCTGTCTAAAGAAAAAATGAATTATACACGGGCCATCATTGTCATCTTCGATATCATCCTCATCATCTCCATCATCGTGAACGCCACCATAACCTTGCCACTGCTATTTAGAGGTGTTAAAATCTCTATCATCATCATACCTTTCAAAAAATTAATTAAAAAAAAAAAATCAGGATAGGGTATGTGGGTTCAAATACTACTAGCAAGTGCAATTGCTAGTAGATGAAGCTATAGTTGGACGAAGCGTGAAGTGAAGTGGCAAGAGTTTCGGGTGCAGGAGCGATGAAGCGTCTATTCCAAAATGTTAGCAAGTATAAACAGCCAAGAAGCAGAAATGGGAGCATAAGTCTAAAGTGTGATTCATAGCAGTAGTGGAACTTGGTTAGAAGGATTGTGAAACTGGCCAAAAATCTCCATATGATCCAAATTCTAAATGGGAAAATAGCCCCAAGCCCCTCAAGATCCATATTCTGTGAACATAGCCACTACATGAGCTATTGGAGGTCTACCCACCAAGTCTAGAAGCTTATCAAGGATGAAGTAGAATCTCCATGAGGTCAACCCTCTAAGTGAACATATAGATTGAGATTCCCACATAAACAATAGTTGTGTGTTTATAAATCATCATCATCATCATCATCATAGCCTTGTCCCAGCTATTTGGAGATAGCTTTACAAATCCTATTTCACCAATCACTCCTTAAGGCAATATTATCCAAGATTGTCGCTAGTTTTCTAGCATTTGGCCAAACTAATGCAATAAAACCAACTGATCATCCAATCGAGGCCCAGATATGGCCGATTGTGTGCTTAGGCTTATGCAAAGGTTCAAATTCTTAGCAAAACTAAAAAGGAGGAGAACACAATCATCATCATTATCATCATCTAAGCCTTGCCCCAACTAATTGGGGCCCGCTACATGAATCTTGTTTCCCCCGTTGAACTCTATCAAGGACCACATCCACAATCAAACTATAGGTCGTCAAATCTTTTCTTATTACCTCTAACCAATGTTCGAAATATCGGTATCGTGTTACGTATCGCATCCTTGGTATACAGATATGTATAGGTTATCGCATGGGATATATCATTGGTATTGGGTAATTTATCGCACTTTTTGGGAAACATGGGGAAACGTTGAGAAAATGGTTGAATTTTTCAATGAAACTTCAAGGATTGTTAAAAAAAGACCTTAATACACACTTTTAAATCATAACATATCAAAAAAGAAGTGCACATAATAGGTTTCCTCTACATAAGGTCCCAAGTTAAGCGTTGTCTGACTGAACTAATGCAACTATATTCAAATTGAATGCACAACATGTAGAATGTATGTGATGATCATTTCATCAAACACTCCTAAATACTTTGAAATTAGTCTCAATTGACAGCTGTTTGAAGGGAAATTTTGAAAAAAGAATTTTTTATTAATTTTTAATTAAAAAATGATTTTTATTTTCCGAAAATTGACAAGGACTTAACAAATCAGTAGGTCAGCCCTCATACATGCTTGATTTCATGTTTGGAGTGCAACATTGCAAGCAATTTGAGAGAAATTGGGGAAATTTTGAATTTTCCCCAAATTGGACAGCCTACACTCAAATTTCAAAATTAGAGTATATGTGATGCAAAATTATAGGATATGTGATGACCATTTCATCAAATACTCCTAAATACTTCGATTAGTCTCAATTGACAGTTGGTTGAAGGAAAATTTTGAAAAAAAATGGAGAACATGAAGAACCAATGGATATTGAAATCAAAGCTTCGACTCCATGATTTTTCATGCAAAACACGAAGAACCAATAGATTTGTAACCATTTGACACTGATTTAACATAATTTCAACAACAAAAAAGGGATCGAAAATTATAAATGCTCACCAAATCGAACATGTGGAATATATTGGCACTAGTGTGTTTTGTATCGCACAGGTGGTATACAAGATATATCGTGGGATATATCGGCCGAAATCGTCGATATTTAAAACATTGCCTCTAACCACATCCTTCTAGGCTTTTAGTGACTTCAACTTGAACCAACTCACTTCTTCTAACCAATGTAGTTCTTGGTCTCTATTGTACATGGCTAAACCAACTAAGTCTATTTGAACAATGAAGATTGCATTACAAAGAGGCCGAAGCCATGAATATACAAGGAAAAACAAAAATTACAAAGCCCTCCAAAACTCCCAACTCCTAAGAAGTTATTAGAGACCGCCGCCCACTCCAACACTAGAGATTTAGCCCTACCAAAAATTTCCCGCGGCTGCCTCTCACGATTCCTGAAACATCGCTCATTCCTCTCAACCCATAAAACCCAAAGACCTGCTAGCAATCAATGATGCCAAATGCTTCTCCCAATCTTCCCTGAAGCTCCGCCATGACACATAAATAGGAAGCTATCAATGGATTCCAGCAAAACCCATGCAACTCCGAAAAAGGAGAAGAAACAGCTCCAAATTTCTCTTGTAAAGGAACATTGAAGAAACAATTGATCCACTGATTCCTCATCTTGCAAGCAAAGACGACAAACGTTAGGCAAAATGAAGCCTCTACTCTGGAGTTTAGGGAGACTTCAGCTACAAACTTGTTACAGATTCAATCTATAAACTAAATTTTCAAGTTCCCTCATTGGAAGTTAATTTTTCAGGTTGTTTTTCTGTGGCAAAATCAGTTCTTTCTGTCAGCAGTCTCATCAATTCCATGATTCACATCCATCCCAAATAGTTGTGTTTCCAGAACTCCAGAGGCACATTTCCACTGCATCCACCCAGCTCTAATTCTATGAGTAATATCCTTCTCAATCTCTCCACGATCATACATTGTTGACCAGAGATATCTAAAACAGTCATTTTCGGGTACTTGTTAGTCTGCAATCTTAATTAATTCCTTGTTTTTGCTCCTATTGTTACCAAAATATCATTCCATATAATCTTGTTTAGTCCAACTGATTTTTGAAATCTTTAGATTCTAAACCATCCCTCCATAGTCCCCCCCCCCCCCCCCCCCCCCCAAAAAAAAAAAAAAAATCAAACAAAAATACTCCACAAGACCTCTTCCTGTAAATGCCTCATTAACTCGTCCATAACCAATGCAAAAGATACAAGCTCAATGTCGACCCCCAATGTAAGCCTATAAAATTTTGTCAATGGTAACAGTCAGTTCTCTCTCTATTAGTGGCCCTCATATTTGTTACTGCTCACTCATACATATCATTAATCACATCACTCACTATTTCTTTCACAACACCCACCAAATTGTCTCTCTAAGGACCCTATTGTATGATTTCTCGAAGTCAATAAAGACCATATGGAGATCCTTCCTCTCTCTATATTTCTTCATTAGCTATCTCAAGAGGAAAAAAGCATCAATGATTGACCTTCCTCATATAGATCCAAACTAATTTTATGATACATTAATCACATGCCTTAATCTTTGCTCAATCACTCTCGCCCACAGTTTCACAATATGACTTATAAGTTCAATCACACAATAGTCATTGCAACTCTTGTCTCCTTTATTCATATAAATAGGTATCATGGTACTTGTTATGGGTAAATATGAACTTGGCCCAAATGATCTGTTGGGGGCCCGTGAGCTCGTAAGCCCAGAAGCCTCAGGCCCACAAGTCAACTCATCCGACCTCCTGACCGAGGTCATACTCGACCGCCGTAGAGGCACACGAGAATTCAGGGCCACGACCGAAGGAGACCGGCACTGTTTCTAGTCGTTACTGGCATTATTTGTCTCCAGGAATCACATCGCCCAACGGGTCTCACTCCCATTATCGTGGCCATGATAATGGCTAACGATTGCTCTCCGATGGATTATAGATAGGGACCCTTATCCCTGTTCAAAGGTACGCACAATCTACCTACAAAAAAGACTGTCGCCATCTCTTTTCAGACACATCTGACTTAGGCGTCGGACGACTAACGGTCGGTCCCCGGCCACCCTCTTAGTCTTCCTTGTGTTGTGCAGGATCAATCTCTCAGATCTGGCCGGCTCACCAGCAAGAGTTCAACGACACGCATCAATCCTAGGTGGCCCTTTGCCCACCTCATCTGTTGTCAAAGTTTCAGCAACAACAAATTGGCAGCGTCTGTGGGAACTCGACAGTCAAGTCGTGTTCTCACCAAGTTTCGAAGTTTTTACCTCCTTCTAAATTCTTCTCGAAGAACTTCCTTGCTCAAACCACCGATGGATGAAAGAGAAACAAGGGGAAGGCACCAATGGGGGACGGGCCATCTCACGACCCCGAATATGAAGAAGAGGGTATTCCCGAAACACCTGCTCTTCGGATCGAAGGGTCATCCCAGCACTCCGCTCAGTAGAGCGGACAACCAAGGTCCCGCAATTGTGGGGCCCGACTATACGCTCTCGAAGAGAAGAGGGAGGGTAACCCAGCAGTTCGGGGGATTCACCTAGCAGTTGAATGAAATCAGAAACCTGTTGGCCGGTTTAGCTCCACCTCAATCATCAGCTCACCTGCCTGTGAATTCTCACAGGGCAAGGGAACCATCTCGAGCTGACCAGCGACAACCGTCCCGCCAAGACCAAGCCCAAGGCCGAGCTCCGGAGGAGGAGGACGTCACTAGCCGAGCTACAACAGCACAAGCTCGACCTGCAGTCGATCTGCCTGCACATGATCTGCGGCATAGGCTGGAAGAACGACGTTCAGCTCAGTAGAGCGAGGCCCCGGATCACGTTGGCGATAACATTCCCCCGTGGGAAGCAAGGTTAAAGGAGCTCAGGAAATGCATTGGCAATCTATAGCGAGCTCAGGAGGGAAAAAGCTCCTATCGCCATAAACGCATTGGTTGGCTCGCCGGATTCCCCATTTACTGATGACATTCGAGCAGAGCAGCTCCCGAAAGGATTCAAGGTACCCCAGCTCAAGTAATACGGTGGGGTAGGAGATCCTACCGAGCACCTAGAGAATTTTTGTGTCCTGATGGAGCTCCTTGGTGTTAACGGCAACATAATGTGTAAAGCTTTCCCTCTATCGCTAACAAGCTCAGCTTGGACATGGTTTCGGCACGTAAAACTGAGGTCCATCAGCTCATTCGCAGATCTCAGTTGGGCCTCTGCAACGCAGTTTATAGGAAGCACCGACCCGAGGAAGCATTCCACCCGCCTCGCAACAGTTAGACAGGAGGGATGATGAGTCCCTGAAGGACTACCTCGCGCGCTTCAACGCCGAGGCCGTTCAGGTTGAAAATCGATCACAGGACGTGATGCTACACACAATGATCGGAGGGCTAAGGGATAGAAAGTTCCTCTAGTTGGTCGGTCAAGAACCACCTCAGTCCATGGCCGAATTCCTGGATAAGACGCAGAAGCCCATCAACGCGGAAGAAGTTGGTCAGTGCTCACAGGTCCTCTTCAAAGAGGAAGGATCCAAAAGATGACTCCAGCATTAAATGGCGAAAAGATGACCGAGGTTCATCTAGCCGAATCAATGCTCCCCGAGGAGCTAAAGCCTCGGCTAATCGGTTCAAACGATACATGCTGCTAAACACACCTATCGAGCAGGTATACATGGCGGTAAAAAGATAAACAAATGTTCAGCCGACCAGGAGAGATCAAAACTAATCCCAACAAAAGAAGTCGAAGTATTATCCATTCCATAAGGATCACAATCACAACACAGTGGACTGTTTTGACCTAAAGCAGCAGATCGAGACCCTCATCCAGCAGGGTTTCCTACGAGAGTACGTCGCCCAGCATCAGGAGGACCAGAGGGCAGCAGCTCAAACAGATCAACAAGAAGAGCAGATCGACAATGATCTGGTAGGAGAGACCCACACGATCATTGGCGAACCTACTGGAGGAGACTCCAACAATGCACGCAAGGTCTACGCCCGGCAAGCTCGGACATCCAGGGCTGGGCACTCAATCAACATCACAAGCCAACCTGCCAAGATGCCCAAGGTCGACTCTCAGGCAATCACCTTCATTGAGGAGGACACCCAAGGGATTATCCATCCCCTTGACGACTCGCTCGTGGCTTCTATGGTGGTTGCTAACAAAAAATTGTTCAGAATGCAGGTCGACACGGGAAGTTCGGTCGATATCTTGTATGCTTCAGCCTTTAAAAAGATGCAGATCTACAAGTCAAGACTTCAGCCCGTAAAGACCCCCCTGACCAGATTTAGAGGGGATAGCATAATGCCATAAGAGAGAATTACCCTCCCGGTTACAGCAGGGGAAGATCCAAACCAAGTATTACTAATGGTAAACTTCCTCATGGTAAAAACGATGTCGGTCTACAACGCTATCATTAGTCGACCCTCCCTCTGAGCACTCAAGGTCGTGATCTCCATCTACCATTTATCGATGAAGTTCCTGACCGAGGAGGGCATTGGGGTGATCAAAGGCAACTAGCAAGAAGCCCAACGTTGCTACAAGCTATCTCTCCGAGGCAAGAGCCACGTTTCCACTATCACACGAACCACCTCTTTGGATCCCAGGAAGAGTCCGCAAAAAGAGGATCTGTTCTCCATCTCGGACGTAGATGATGACCTGACCAAAGTGGTCTAGGTCGGATCACAGCTCGACCCCGAGCTCCATGAAGAGCTCAATGCCTTCTTAAAGGAACATGCTGATGTGTTCACCTGGTCACATTAGGATATGCCAGGAATCAGCTCAAAAGTGATGGTCCACCGCTTGAACATCGACCCAGCCCACAAGCATGTTCGGTAGAAGCGGTGCCCTTTCAACACCGAGAGGTATGCAACGATCAATGAGGAAGTCAACAAGTTGCTTTAGGTTGGCTTCATCAAAGAAGCCAGGTACCCAGACTGGCTCGCCAATGTTGTGCTAGTCAAAAAGGCTAACGGGAAATGGCAAGTCTATGTAGACTACACCGACCAAAACAAAGCCAGCCCGAAGGACAGTTTCCCTCTACCCTGCATGGATCAACTCGTCAACGCAACGTCGGGTTATGCGCTTCTCAGCTTCATGGATGCATACTCTGGGTATAACCAAATCCGGATGCATGCTCCAGACAAACAGAAGACGGCCTTTATTACAGATCGGGGCCTCTACTGTTACAAGGTTATGCCCTTCGGATTAAAGAACGCAGGGGCTACCTATCTGCGGTTGGTCAACCGTATGTTTGCGGACCAGATCGGCAAAACGATGGAAGTCTACGTGGACGGCATGCTCGTCAAGAGCATCAGGTCGGAAAACCACATTGATGACCTCCACGCCATGTTCGACATTTTGAGAAAGTAGCAGATGAAGCTCAACCCGAGCAAATGCGCATTTGGAGCCAGCTCGGGAAAGTTCTTCGGCTTCTTGGTAAACCAGCGAAGGATAGAAGCGAATCCGTAAAAGATCTGAGCCCTGAACGAGATGAGCTCGCCCACTACTATAAAGGAGATTCAGCGTCTCACTGGTTGGGTCGCAACTCTCAATAGGGTTGTCTCCAGGGTGACAGACAGATGTCTCCCTTTCTTTAAACAGCTGCGAGGGAGTAAGGAGATTACATGAACAGAAGACTGCGAGCGGGCCTTCCAAGAACTCAAGGTATATCTCGGATCGCCACCATTATTGTCCAGGCCCACACCAAGTGAAGAGTTGTTGTATTTGGAGGTCTCACCTTCACCAGTCAGCTCAATCCTGATACGAGACGATGAAGGCACACAATGACCGGTCAACTATGTCAGCAAAGCCCTGCTCAATGCTGAGACAAGGTATTCATGTATCAAGAAATTGGCTTTAGCCCTAGTCACCTCGGCTAGGCGACTGAGGCCTTACTTTGAAGCACATCTGATAGCGGTGCTAACAGATCAACTGCTACGTCAAGTCTTACAGAGGCCAGAGACATCTAGTCGGCTCACGAAATGGGCCATTGAGCTCGAAGAATTCGACATCCGATACCGACCACGCACTGACATCAAAGGGCAGGCCGTGGCTGACTTTATTGCTAAGTTCACCGGCTCATCAGGGGCCCAAGGCTCGCCAGAAGGACAAGTTGCGATAGAGGTTCAACCAATGGAAGTAGAGCAAGCTAAAGGTTCATCCGAGCAGGGCTCACAGGGGCCGATGTGGTCCCTACACATTGATGGCTCCTCCGACTCTCAAGGCAATAGAGCAGGCCTCATCTTGGCCTCTCCAGATGGGGTAAAAGTTCAATATGCTAGGTTCAAGTTCCAAGCCTCAAACAACGAAGCTGAATACGAGGCCCTCCTGGCTAGACTCCGACTCGCCTCAGCAATAGGAGTCCTAGAGGTTGAGGGTGCATAGCGATTCACAGTTGGTGGTCGGACAGGTGACCACCGAGTATCAGGTGAAAAGGGAAGAAAATGATCGCCTACCAACGAAAGCCCAAGAGCTCCTCGGGCGCTTCGAGTGTTACGAGATCATACAAGTTCCGAGGACAGAGAATACAAATGCAGATTCCCTGGAAAAGCCAGCTGTCCGTGGTTGACAACGACCTCATGAAAACCATCCCCATCAAATTCCTCCCTCAGCGAAACATTGCTCAGGAAGAAGTCAAGGAGACGTGTCAGGTCAGCGCTGAGCCAACCTGGATGGATCCCATTATCCGTTACCTGCAGCACAATGAGCTGCTTGAAGACAAGAAGGAAGCTCGGTGACTCCAGTACAGGTCAGCTCGGTATATCATGATCAAGGACACCCTTTACAAAAAGGGGTTCTCGCTCCCGTGCCTACGCTACCTACGACCGGACGAGGCCGACCACGTCCTCAAAGAAATCCACAACGGCTGTTGCGGCAATCACTCCGAGAGCCAAGCACTCACATACAAGGTTATCTGGCAAGGTTATTATTGGTCGACCATCCAGTAAGATGCCCAAGAAATTGTCAAAACGTGTGGTAAATGCCAGCGATTCACTCCAATTCCTCACCTGCCCCCAGAAGAGCTGACTCCTATGTCTAGTCCTTGGCCATTCGCACAGTGGGGAGTTGGCATCATAGGCCCTCTCCTTATGGGCAAAGGGCAAGTGAAATACGCGATCGTCATTGTCGATTACTTCACGAAATGGGCAGAAGCTGAGCCCCCACCATCACAGAGAAGAAGACGACTGACTTCATCTAGAGGTTCATCATATGTCGATTCGGGATTCCACACACCATCATTACTGAAAATGGGCGTCAGTTTGATAACACTAAGTTTCGGGAATTCTGCCAAAAACTCAGCATCAAGAATGTCTACTCTTCTCCTCATCATCCACAAGCCAATGGTCAAGTTGAAGCCGTGAACAAGATCATCAAGGAACACTTGAAAATCAAGATCGGCCACTGCAAAGGAGCATAGGCCAAAGAACTTCCTAATGTGTTGTGGGCATATCGGACCACAACTCGGTCAACTACGGGTGAAACGTCGTTCTCCCTCGCTTTCGGAGTAGAGGTCGTGGTCCCAATTGAGATTGGAATGCCAACCAACCGAACTGGTCATTTCCAATCGGATATGAAGGCCAGCTGTATTATAATTCCAAGGTGAAACAGCGAAGATTCAGAGTAGGGGACCTCGTCCTCCGAGAAATTTCCAAGGAAACCAAGGAGAAGACCTCGAGGCCGCTCGGGCCAAATTGGGAAGGCCCCTACAAAGTCATTAGCTCAGCTCGGGCGGGTACTTACTAGCTCGAGGATATGTAAGGACGACCTCTTCCTCATTCGTGGAATGTTGAGCATCTCAAAATCTACTATCCGTGATCACCTCAGCTCGGCAAGGATGGATCTACAAGGGCCACGGGCCTACTCTTCAAAGTTTTGATGTATGGGCAACGAAAAGATTGTAAGTTAAACCTACAGAATCAATAAAGCTGATTTTCTTTCTACATACAGTTTATATATTCGCAAAGCACGGTCGGGCAGGGTTAAAACCCAAAGTTTGACATCCAGCGATGCAAAGGTCGAGAACGACCACACATGAAAAAGCACCCAACTTTAAGGCGCAGCTCGGCCTAAGAGATAGAAATCTCACTAGGCCAAGAAGACCTCTGAGTAGGTCATTCCAGGCAACGAAGTCCTTCTGCTCGTCAGCCGATTACCTACCATACTCCTATGATACAAGCAGAGGTCTGCTCGACCATGGTGTTGGGTTGGGGGGAATAAACACCATCACAACAACATTCAATCACAAGCATAATGAGGAAAATGTACATACGTGGATGCACAAGTGATGAGCAGAATATAAGAGAGAAACTGCCTCAATAGGGCAGTATCAAACAAAAATGATCGACTACCTTAACAAGGCAGTACTCAAATAAAGCCCCAAAAAGGGGTAGCCACCAAAAGAGGTGGACATCATTCATCATCCAAAAAAGAATATATACAGTTCAGAAGCCCAACCCCGGGCAAAACACTCATCCAAAATCAAGTAACAAGGAGGGGTCCAAGCCTCAACAACATCAAAGGGAGAAGTAACTCCTGCACCAGAAGCATCAGCCGCAGGAGCGGACTCGGGCAGAGCTATAGGTTGGTCAAGCTCCATGGGGGCCTTTCCACCCGTTCCTTCCACAACAAATGGAGACAAGTCCAAATCAGAGAACGCAACCTGGATGTCACCTCAGTAGTACAAATACGCCATTTCATAGATCCGATCCAGCTCGGCCTCGTACTCCTCTGAGGACTTGAAGGACTCCACGGCAAGTAGTAACCTTACTCTCCTTAGTCCCGGCTCTCTTCCACGTGCAGACGCCTCTCCTCGCCAGCAAGGCATTAACTTCGGTTAAACGAGCAGCACTTGCCTGATACTATATTCCATAGCCTCCCAATGGCTCTCCTCAGAGGCAGGCCAGCTGCTCCAAGGCTTTTCGCCGATCTTCCTCTGAAGCCGCGAGCTGGTCTTCAACGACTGACAAGGCCTCTTTAGACTCTTGGAGCTCGGTCCTTGCAACATCCGACTCCTTTAGCATTTGCGTCGCCTCCTCCAGTTGCGCCTTGGCAACCTCAAGCTCGTCCTCCATTGATTTAAGCTCTCGCACCCTCCCTTCAGCTCTCGACAGTGCATGACGGGCCTGGACCAGCTCAACCGACCTGTCTCCCAGCAGCCTAGAGTTGCGATCATACCGCTGCTGAAGCCTGAGGAGAGCAAGCATTGACTGCAAAGGGCGGACAGCAACAAACAATTATAAAGGGCAAAAAGCTGGAATCAGAAACAGGCCTAACAAAAAGATACCTGAAAGCACTGATGAAGGGCGTGATTGAACATCGGCTCAGACTCCTGCTCCAGGAAGGCCCTCATCGCAGGTTTCAGAAGACCCTGGACCCAATAGACAAACTCGGTCATATACGACGGGAGAATGATGATAGGCCTTCCTGAAGGCGCTACTCCCGCAACCGGAGTAGGCCCCGATCCAAGGGCC
Source organism: Liriodendron chinense (assembly GCA_003013855.2). Lineage (NCBI taxonomy): Eukaryota > Viridiplantae > Streptophyta > Magnoliopsida > Magnoliales > Magnoliaceae > Liriodendron > Liriodendron chinense. The sequence goes on from ML058429.1 coordinate 880,778, forward strand.
CTTTCGATAGTCGGACCCACATGACCCCCCACATTCTCCGCCTGACCAGGCGCACTCCCCACGGCTAGGTCTGCTGCCTACTAGGAATGCGAGGGACGTCGGTAGCAGGTGCGGGGGGTCGAGCCTCAACACTAATGGCCGGGAGGACGGGAGTTGATTCTTTTTTAGCTACTGGGGGTGTAGCCCCAGCCGGGGAAGAGGTGCGAGAAGCATCTACTTACTCTACCACACAGGCTCCAGGTCGGGGTTGAGCAAAGCGAGGAGGAACCCGGGCAACCACCTTGGCCTGCTTTGGGGGGATCGCCTGTAACACCTGCTTCAACTCCTCGCCCGAGGGACGAGACCGCTTCTAAACTGGCCAATTGAACGTCGAAGGAGCCAAAGGAGGAACCGAAGAAGACATTTCTACGACAGGGACATACAGCTCGCGATGAAGATTAATAATTCGGCAAGTCAAAAATTAGCACTCGAGCTACAGTGCGAGATAAAGGCCTACCCGGGACGAGACCGATTTGAGAGAGAAAAGCAAGGATCAACAACCTCTTCAGACTCCTCTCCTCAGGAGGCCTCTATCAGATTAGCCTGGATCCTTTCTCTGTATTGAGAAGGGACAGTAGGGTGAGCCCCAAGGAGGTTTGCAAGACAATCTTCAATTATTTCAGAAAAGCAAAAGGAAAGCAAATGTGGAATTGCACGGTTACCATCGGCAAAATGATCCCAACCTGGAGAAGCAAAACGAGTAGGAACCCAAACGTGCGCAACAAAGGGGTCTGTCGGAGGTGCCTCCCATCCCTCAACAGCAAAAAACCATTTACCCTTCCATTCTCTGTTAGAGGTTGGAAGGTCGGTGAGCAAGCCAGAGCCGACTAGGCTAACAAATAGTACTAGCCTGGTAACTGTGGGCTCCCCTTCACACGATACAGATAAAGGAATTCATCTACAGTCAGCTCGATACCATTGGCGTGCCACAGAGCAAGACAACCAAGTAGGATCCTCCAAGCATTGGGAACAAGCTGGCCCAAGGCTAAACCGAAACAAGCTAAGAGTCTCCTAATAAAGGGGTGAAGTGGAAGGCCAAGACCGGATTGGATGGCGGAAGTATAAAAAGCCACCTCACCAAATCAAAGTTTGCTCGGGAACTCACCCTTATTGGGCAAACGAAGCACGACGGCCTTGGAGATGTTCGAATTTTGCCTCAACTCCTCCAACTCAAGCCTAAAGAGCCGCGAGGGGACATGATCGGCGAAAAACGGTTTGGACAAGGAAGCCAATTCTTCTTCTTTCTCTTCTCCCAATTTGTAGGATTCTACGTTATCAGAAGACTGAGCTCTGATGGGAGAAGAAGCCGTCTCAGAATCTCCCTCTTGCGGCATTTTCGGAAGATAACGAGAAATGGAAGGTCGAGAAAGAGAAAATAAAGCGAGGAGGGTTGATCGACTCAGATAGCTAAGGAGAGAAAATGTACCAGGAAAGATGCGCTTCCGGCACGCTAAGAACTAAGAAGAGGCTCTGGACTCTGGCAAAAAATGAAAAGGCTTGAAAATAAGAAAGTGAGGAGAAAGAGGAAGAATTGTTGAAGGAAAACCTTATACGCATGCCTACCGCCTTACCTCTGTACCGACACCATGTGTCCATGTGAAATGACCTCGGAGGTTGAAGTGACGCCTCTACCCCCCCCCCCCCCCCCCCCCCCCCCCCCCAATCCACGTGGCGTTATGGGACTTGAGTGATTGATTAGATGAATGCGGTTAGCACGCCTCTACCACGTGACGATCCCCTATTCGTTCGAAGGATTGAAACGGCTGCTCCGTCATATTACGATCATAATAACTTTTCGAAATTTGAAACACCCATTAATTGCAAGCCTTCCCGCCCAGTTGCGACATCAGGCCAACTCACGCTTTCCATCCGACTCCCGAGTTGAGCAGTCCATACTCGAGAGTGGGGGGGTAGGGCTGTCAATGGACCGGGTTGGCCCGACGAGCTTTTGGGCCTAGGCCCGTATTGGGCCAGGCTTGGACTAGATTATCAGGCCCACAGGTCGGTTTCGGGCCTAAACTATAAGCCCATTTTCAAACGGGCTGGACTTAGACTAGACAGTTAAAAACTCGTCAGCCCGGCCTCACCCGAATATATTTTTTTAATTTAAAATTTAAATTAAAATATTTTCCACCCCTTCCAAAATTTAAATTTTACACAAATTTTCTTCAAAAATCCATCTCCCTCCTAAAGTTCCTTTATTCTCTGTAGTGTTGATGAATTTTTTCATATGTGGAAAAGTATAGGATTAAATGACAGTCTCTCTCTCTGTGAAAGGCCGGGCTTGGGCTCGGGTCGGGTTCAGGCTGGACCATGCATTTGCATCTTGGGCCGGGCTTGGGCTATACACTAACGTGGCCTGTCACGGGCCCGAGCTGGGTTTAGGCATGTGTTGAGGGAGGCGGGCCGGATTTGAACAAAGCTTGGCCCGGCTCTAACCGGCCCATTGACACCCCTAGTGAGGGGGCTATTGTCATGGGTAAATATGAGATGGGCCCAAATGATCTGTTGGGGGCCCGTGAGCTCGTAAGCCCATAGGCCTCAGGCCCACAAGTCAGCTCATCCGACCTCCTGGCCGAGGTCGTACTCGACCACCTAGAGGCATACGAGAGTTCAGGGCCACGACCGAAGGAGACAAGCACGTTTCTAGCCGTTACTGGCATTATCTCCGTCTCCAAGAATCGCGCCGCCCAACAGATCTCACTCCCATGATCGTGGCCATGATAATGGCTAACGATTGCTCTCTGATGGATTATAAATAGGGACCCTTATCCCTGTTCAAAGGTACACACAATCTACCTACAATAAAGACTGTCACCATCTCTTTTCAGACTCATCTGACTTAAGCATTGGAGTACAAACGGTCGGTCCCCGGCCACCCTCTTAGCCTTCCTTATGCTGTGCAGGATCAATCTCTCAGTTCCGGCCGACTCACCAACAAGAGTTCAACAACACGCATCAATCCTAGGTGGCCCTTCGCCCACCTCGTTTGTTGTCCAAGTTTCAGCAACAACAATACTTTTCCTCAACTCATCTGGAATTTTCTTCGATCTTACAATCTTGTTAAACAACATTGTTAAAGAAATAAACAAGTATCTCGTGTATGCTTTCAAACCTTTATTGGTATACCATCTAGTTTATGGGTTTTCCTACTTTCATCTTTCTTAAAGCTTCTTTCACTTTAGATATCCTAATCCGACAAAAGTATCTATTTTCTCCAGCCTTATCTGATTTTATGATTCCTTTATTCCTAAGCTCTCTCTAAGTGGTCGCCATTTTAAAAAGTTCCAGAAATAGCTTCTCCACCTCATTGATGTCATCATCCTTAATCAATACCCTTTGCTCATGGCTCTTAATGCATCTAACATACTCTAAATGGCTACCTTTCATCCATCTCATTTTTGCAAGTTTGAATACGTCCTTCTCACCTTCTCATCTCTATTCTATAAAGATCATCATATGCCCACCTATTACAAAGCGTTCTTTTTGGTATTTCTATATTATTCTAAAATTTCATCATTTCTAGTCCTCTGCCAGGTCTTAAAACATGATTGTCTCTCACCAATTGCCTTTTGGACCCAGTCATTCCACCATCAAGTTTCTATATGAGTGGCTTCTCCCTCTAGATACCTCTAAACACCTTTCGTCACTTTCCCACTGCACTCAGCCATCTCATTCCACATAACATTAACTTCTTTATCAAAATACTCATAAGATTATTTTAAATTATCCAAAAAGAATCCAAACAGGATAAATAAGTGTCCGGCTAAAACTAGTACAGAAGTGCAAAAATCTTAATATGAAACTAGAAATAAATAGACAGCGGGGGGAAAAAAGCAATGGAGCTACTCTATAAGTGAACATCCAATTCAATATTACACAAAAAAGATGGTTCAAAGACATTTTTTGGCACCTAATCCTGTATATAAATGCTCATTTTAAGGAGAGGGGCGGCATAAATCAAGACCCGGAACATCCCCTGCCTCCACTTTATCAATATCCTCCCACAATATAGCATAGTGTCCCAAATGTTAGAGCCTAATTACCATGCCATGATGGAAACAAGGAACTGGAAATATAAATTGGTATCCACTTAAACAAGCAAGAGCCAATGGAAACAAGTAGTCTAAATCGTTTTTAGAATATTAACTTTGCAGGTTGTGGAAAACAAAAAAAACACAATCTGGAAAGGTGGCAGCAAGAATCCAAAGCCCATAGTAAATCTAAATAATGAAACTATAAGAAACAATTTCACTCAAGGTAGTAAATCAGAGCCAATCTATAGCATTCAAATGGTTGGATCCTAAATGCATAAAAAGTGTCTTATACAACAAAATTCACAGATAAAGACTACTAATCTTTTCCCAACTTCATAATCTGTGTGCTAAGAAAGAAACAGCTTCATCAATTTCAATTGTAACAACACACCTCTTCTTCATTGGTGTTTTTCTCATTTGCTGCCCCTGACACATGCTTGCCCTGTACACATGATAGATGAAACACTTAGACATTGAAACCCTTTGCACAAGAGATAAGAAGAATAACTTATACAGCTAATAGAGCAAAAACATACAAAAGCCCATGTTTTCTAAATCACCCAATGACATGATTAGACATACAAGAAAGAACAAGCAAATAGAATTTCATTAATGAACAAGCAAGTAAAAATGACAAACAAAATCCAACACTAAACTTCCAGATGCAATGGAAGAAAACAGCATGTATAGCTTTACAAAGGCAAAAATGAAACAACCTCAGAGGTAAACACAGACAACATCCATAATATAAACTAATAGAACCTGCATAACACTTGCTGCTTCTAAGCAAAAATGTAAATGCCTTTAGAAACGTGGAACTCACCTGTGCACGTGATGTTGTTGCAGACTCTTCTTTAATTATCAGATTTGACTTCTCTGTAACTTCTACACTTCCAGTAACATTATTCTTCTTCTGCACCTTACCTGCTCTCAGGTATTCCATTGATGGCCGAAGCTGCACAACTGCATGAACAGGATTCAGGTGTAACTGCAAGATAGAAGGGGAAAAAACGCTTACAATGCTTATTAGTTAAACCCATCAAACAGTGCGGCAAATGTGTGTATACTGATAGTAAAAAAATAATAATAATAATTAAAATTAAAATTTAAAAAAAAAGATCAAGCATATCCCTAGCAATTGTCATCTTTGGGGAACCATATCTTCATTTTCAATCAACTCCTAACAGTGTTTTAAATAGCTACACTACATACTGTAGCTTAGACTTAACACTACATACTGTAGCTTAGACTTAATGCTACGTAGTTCATGAAAAGTAGCTTAAGTCTCAAGTCGCATGTAGCCTACGCTACCTGCTAATTTACATAAGCTACGTGCTACATGCTATGTAGGTTACACTACAAGCTATTTTTTACTAAAACAAAAATCAATTTACGTTTTCAATGATTTGTTAGATTTTTTTGTTCTTCAATAAAAATTGGTTTATCTTTATAGCTATCTTAGAAAAATCAATAAAAGTAATAGTGTTAAACCAATTCAGTTACTCTTTCTTTATCTTTATAGTAAATCTTTGCCCTATTTTTCCTATTATTTTATATCGTGTTTGGTTGCACCAGATATCATAAAATTTCGTTATCAATCTAATTTGGTGCAAAATATCATGAAATTTAATGATAATTGATGCAACAAAGTGCAAGTTAGAAGTAGCATGTAGCTTACACCACATGTTATGTAACTTACATTGCACACTTCAAAAGGTTAAACACTACACTCTATTCACTGCTTAAAACACTGCTCCTACATATATTTAAGGCTGGGACATCATAACATTAGCACACCAAGACACCAGAACCTAAACCATTAAAGCACATATCACCATTTAGTCCTGGTCAATGTAACTGCTTCGAAGAAAAAATTATAGGAGAGAACAGACTCTCCAAGAATGAAATATCAAATACATATTGTGTGCGTGCTTGCGTGTGTGTGTCTGTGTGTGTGAAAAAGCCAGTGCTGTAATAAGGTATCTGGAACCAGGCAGATAGAAGTTATCACTTAACACCACCCTAACAAAATCTAAATTATAAAATTGATAGCTCACCAACATTAATCATTTATTGTATGCGAGAATAAAGTTAAGTGCAAGTTGCAAGAACTTTCCATCCAGGTGCCAGCTCCCGCATCAAATTTTGCTCAGGCCTCTTACTCTTGCTCCGGCTTCATAGCAATTTATGCTCGCTAACATTTTGACACATTACCCACTCCCACACCTGAATTTCTTGCGACTTCCTTCACACTGTTGGACACGATGGATTGAGTGGCCAAGTAGCCCCTAATTATCAAAGAATAACCACAGGTGATGGGTAAAGTAACCTGACACTGTAGGATAAAAGGATAACAATGGACCACATCTAATGGAAAGATTCAATGGTTGTGATGCAACCAAATCAGGGTGCATAGGTGGGTACAAATAATTAAGATAAACACAACCATTGTGAATTGTGAAATCCTAATTGCTTGATCTGCATTTGACGAAATTGAAGTGGAATGAGTCATGAATGACATTTGGCCCTAACCCATTGGTTGTCGCACCCAGTGTTCGAAGTTTCGGTATCGCTACAAGTTTCGCCAGTCGGGGATACGGAAACAATATCGATATCGCCGATAATATCGTTGATAACCGGAAATGCGGGGAAAATGGGAAAAACAGTGGAATTTTTCAATGAAAGCTCAGGAGTTGATAAAATACACATAGTTACATATGTAGGAATAAAAAATTTGCATAAAGAATGCATACATAATAGGTTTCTATTTAATGGGGGCCTAAAAGCATGTGTTACAGTAAGAAGTCAGTCCAATCATCTCATCCATCCAAAATCTGAACTTCCATTCAAACATCCATTGATATTTCAGAATATCGGCAACACATGAAATATCCAAACAAATCGTTAACAACTAAAAAAGAAGCTCAAGATTGTGGTCTCGTTATTGTCATGTTGCAATAATGATAATATTGTGATATTATCAATGTTATCATCAACAAATTGAGTGATGCATATAACCATGTACCCATAAAAAATATGAAATGGGAATTTTTTAAATATATAGATTTTTGGTGATATTATCGATACATTGGTGATATTATCAAAATACTGCAAATAAATTGACGATACAAGTGACACTTGGAATTTACACAGTAAAAAATATTGGCGATACACCGAGGGGATCAATGTATTGACAATAAAAACGACGCCTGGAATTTACACAATTGAAAATATTGACGATATCGATACATTGGCAATATTTAGTGATACATCACCGATATCAAGAATTTTTAATACTATCTGTGTTATCGGTATCGCTACCAGTGTTATCGGTGTCGCTGAGCTAGAAATAGAGATAATATCGGGGATATTTTGATAATATCGGAGATAATGCAAACACTGGTCGCACCATAACTAGGGTCATGGGAGTTATTTATGAAGGCTATTATAAGCCACAACAAATTGTAACGAGTGCTACATTTGGAAAGCTCCAAGGGAGAAAACCTTACTCTACATCCTTCATACTACTCATCTCTGCAAATTTTTCTTTTGTTTTGCAGGCCATTTTAGCAACTCTTGAGCATGAACCATTAGCAGATCTTCAAACACTATGTACAACTATAAGAAGCCCATCAACTTGATTCTTAGGTGAGGGGAATTTTCCTAGGAGTGAAGGGGAGAAAAAGTCTTATGACCATGTTTCCTTGATCTCCAAGTTAGAGCACACAAAAGAGGTGAGAGAGAGCTTTTCTCTTTGGAAGTTGGGGAGTTTTCCCTTATTTTCAAGGTGAAGAGGCGAAAGGTAGGATTTCCCATGTTTGCGAGGTGGAGAAAAGAGGTGGGGATAGTGCTCTAAGGTTCTTGGTTGCAACATAGAGAGAAGAGGTAAGATGGTGAATCACTGGGGGCGTGTTTGGTACTATTTCATGTCAGTTAGCATTCTATACAGAATAACCTTCTCACGATCGTCTTTTGGAAACGAAGGCTTGAAAAGAGTGGATGTAGATTCTCTAGAGACCTGCTTCTAAATTGATTGTAAAAAAATGTCCAATTATCAATCTGATCATACATTTCATGGGACATTTCATCGGTGGCTCATAACCCCTGATAATTATTTTGATCAAATGATCCTAACCATAGGTCAATGGACAATAAAATGGATGGTCCAATTCATTTTTGCCAAAAAAGTCCAATCATGTATAATGCATCTAGACTGTACATCATGTAGGTTGCACCCTCGCTTCCTCATGCCTCTCAAGAATCACTTTGACTTGGCAATTCAATATATTTGATCAATCATCATGATTATCATCTAAGCTTTATCCCAACTCATTGGGGAAAGGAGCGAGGATGGGAATCAAGCTCATCTGAGGAGTGCTAATCCTCTCCGTCAACAAGCTATATATCTGATCAATCGTCGTCGTCGTCATCATCAAAGCCTTATCCCAAATTAATTGGGGTGGGCTACATGAATCTTGTTCCCCATATTGTTCGGATTCATTATGGATGTCATGGCATAAGCTTAACACCAGCTGCCAACCTAATGCAACCCTCCTCTTTTATCCAGGCTTGGGACCGACAGTGAGATCACAAAACTCCCACAAGCACAATGTAATAGACTATCACGTAGGTTAGTTATAGTCAAGTGATATTTAATAGTCTGTTACATAGGTTGGTTACAATCAATGACTTGAATTCCAATCAATGGCGAACAAAATGGACGGTACAAACTGGACCATTCGACTTCAACATCGGTCCCAGTTGTTCATCATTGATATTGGCCCAATAGGACCATTCATCATCCATATTAGCAACCATTTATCTAACTACACCTAATCATACCACCGACCTTTGATATTGATGTAACTGTTGATCTTCGATATTGACCCATTCAAAATGTTGACCATCAATATTGGCCCAATTGGACGATCCATGTCCAATGTCAGACCAATCAGACTTCTTTGATATCTCCAATCAGACCGTTGATCTTCAATGTTCACCCAATTGGACTGTTGACCTTCAATATCAACCCAATTGGACCATTCATCTCCAATTTTGACCAAATCATATTGGTCGTTTATATATATATATATATATATATATATATATATATATATATATATATATATATATATATATATATATATATATATATATATATATATTGGTGTAATCAAACTGTTCATCTTTCATATCATGCTCACAAGAACCATTTGGCTTAAACATCAATCCAATCAGACTGTAGATCTTCGATATTGCTTCAATTAAACCATTCATCTCCAATTTCAATTTTCAACACAATCATATCATACGTCTTCAACATTGATCCAATCTGATGTTGATCTTCACTTTGTGCTAATCAGATAGTTCATCTTTGATACCAGCCAAATCAGATTGTTGATCGTCAATTTGTTTGAATCAGATCATTTGCCTTTGACATTGTTCCAATTGAGCTGTTGGACTTCACCATCAGCCCAATCGGACCATAAATCTCCCATTTCAGCACAATCAGATCATTCACCTTCAACATCAGTCCAATCAGACCATTGATCTTCAATTTTTTACTATTTAGACCATTCATCACTTGTACCGGCAAATCAAATTGATCGTCTTTATCATTCGAATGGACCATTCAGCTTCAACATCATCCAATTAGGTTATTAATCTTCAATATTGGTCCAATCAAACCAATCAATGACAATAGCAGACCAACCATCTTGAAAGCCCACCTATGATTATAAATGAAAGGTGGGGCACACAAGGACTATCCATCATGTGGGCCAACCATTGTTCAACTAATATATGTGTGTTTGTGCATGTGCATGTGCATGTGGGTCTCTTTCTATTTCTATTTTGTTCTATTGTAACACCCTAGCCCTCCGATACTCGGGCATCGAATGTCCTCGGGTGTTACCTGGTAAATTTCTCGAATGAGTGTATAATCGCACGTGTCAACACGTGCACGTGCATGTGTCTGAACCCAAAGGTTTGAAATCCTTAAGTGAAGCCCTAAACCTAGGAACCCAAAACTTAATTGGATCCTGTACACTGGACAGTCAAAGCAAACCCTATCCTTGTGAGACCTGAGTGCTCGGATCGCAAGTCCGTTAGCCTGAACATTCGATTAGGTAGAGCCTACCCTGAAAACACATCAAATTGAATATTCAAGTCGGAGATCAATCAATGTGATACCTTCGATCAGGTCTCTGGCGCCCTCGCTCGAACTCATCGGAGGCTCGAGTTCCCAGGCCTAGAATTAATGATAAACCCTACCACATAGCCCTTAGGACCCAAAAGAGGTATAAGCCAAACTCAAATCAGGATAGTTTCATGACTGTCGGTCCGACCTACAAATCGCCGGTCCCTGTTGGTCCGACCGACAGTATCGTCGGTCCAACCGATAACTCGCATTAAAATTGTCTGGGTTATAAATACCCCTCAAACCTCATTCTTTCATTTTTGGTTTTTAAGGTTTTAGAGAAATGAGAGAGAGAAAGAGAGAGTAGGAGAAAATACGGGAGAGTCGGAGCGGATTCTCGCCACCCCGGACCGCACGAGCCATCCCAGATCACCTCTAACCCTTTTGATCGCTATCTAGTTAGGTATTGAAGCCTAAATCGTCGTATAGGGCCGCCCGGTTGCTTGCAAAGGTCGTGCGTGAGGTGTGGTGTCGCTAGAGCCTTGGATTTGCGTCGTATCCCTCCACCCTAGCCGATCCTTGAACCCCCTGAGGTGAGTAAACCCTTTTCAAATCCCTTATTCAAACCCTAATTTGGGGGAAATCGATATAGATGCTCCTAATCGAAGTTGTATCTTGAGTTTTCCCCAATTCTTAGCCCTAGGAGCCGTTTTTGTCGAGCCGCGCCCAAATCATAGGTGTCAAAGCCGAGAAACCCAAACCTAAAGTGATGATATGCCCTTCAAGCTTTCCTTTGGCATTGTTAATCTTAAGCATAGTCTCAATCTTGGATGCTTGTGTCAACTAATTAGTGAATCACATGATAATCATTGTAATCCGCCTCACATGTATTGAATTAGGGATGATGTGCTAGGATTTATGACATGTTTAGAATCTTGTATACGATCACATAAAATGCTAACCCTTGCAAAGGACGATTCACACATGCGCACCCCATAACGTGCTCCTAGTCACCCGAACATATATTATAACATGCCTTAGAGGAATCACATGTGTTGCATGCTAAGATGCTTAGAATTATGAAAGATTGAGATGGAAACCCCTTTGCAGGAATTAGAAGAACGTGATTTGTATAATTTGAACACATAGGAGATTGTACCTTGAACTATTGGCCACCTTGCGTGTGGATGAAACAGAATTTGGTGGCGGCCTTACCGTCTTTAGAAACCATGGTGCCTAGTTGACCTTGTTGGGGGAAATTCATTTTTACATGAAATATATGTGAATTGTGGCAGTAAGGTCTACTCATTGGATCAAGGTCTGCCATTAGTTGTAGAGGTTTGGAATAATTAGATTGTTTGTGAATTGGATGAATAAAGGTTGAACTAATCATGCATCCATCGCACTCGGCGTTATTGCGTGGCTAATCTAAATGTTGTGGACGTTGTGTACCTTGTGTACTTTGGCGGGCTCCTAGACCACTGTCGAACGCCTTTTTAATGGTGTTGTCTAGTGGCTAATCCAGATGTTGTGGACGTTGTGTACCTTGAGTACTTTGGCGGGCTCCTGGACCACTGTCAACTCCTTTTCCGCTTACGGGAACGGGATCGACTGTTTGAAAGACCCAAGCTCTCGCAGTGAGTTGGGCTAACTGTTTGAAAGGTCCAGTCTCATGTTATCAAGGGAACGGGGTGACTATTTGAAAGCCTCGGTCCCATGCATTGGTCCGGCTAGATGTGCATCCCCAGTCGAAGAACATGTACACACATTCCATTCATTTTAATAAGACGCATCATAAACCACGATTAGGCTGAATGTTTTTTATGAAATTATACTCGATTGACATGTCAACTGTGTAATCTTGATAGGACTTATCACTGAGTTGGCCACTCATCATCTCTATGTGCAATTGCACCCAACCATAAAGGTAGCGCAGGTTAGTTGAGGCGTGGTCTAGCCGAGAATGTTCTGAAGTGAGTTTTGGGGAGTTGTTGGCGTGGCGCGTCGCGGTAGCAACTTAGTTTCGAGCGCACCAGTAGATTTATGTTTTGTTACCCCTTTGTGTTTCTGTACTTATACTTTGGTTGTTGTGGATGATTCGGTCCCCTACTGTGGGATCCATTTTGGATCATTTACTTTCGTATCTTCCTTTGGATGTTGGCTTGTTTATCAAGGTTACAGTTATGTTCTCGTCTTTTATTCCACTAACTGCCCACTACCTTGATTTTTAATTGTGGGAATGAACATTAACCTGACTTAGTAAACGCGTGGGAGATCCACCCACGCGTGGTCCTTCCCAGTGAGACACCCGAGTTCTCGTTGCAAGGACATTCTATATAACCGCGAAAACCAGGGGCGTCATAGAGTGGGCGTCAAAACCATTGTTTAATTTCAAGCTAACACCCTCGAACTTTGGGTCTGAGTCTTCATACTCGGGTGCCAAGTTTTGAGGTGTTACATCTATCTATTTAGATTAGAAACAAATTAATCATGTTTGGTTGATCTTCGTATTCAGCTAGACCGGCAGCATTCTTTTGGATTGATTGAACAAAGTCTTTTATGCCCCTTTTTATGGAAGTTGTACCATGAGACTGTTGGATTTGAGCGTTTTGACCTCAATGGAAGCAACATAGGACACAGGAAGGTGTGTGGCGTAACATGGAGGCAAGGCAACTCACTCATTATCAGTTGGTTGAGTGCTCAATGGTGTTCTATATGTTTCTGTGGCATGGCTAGAGGGTATTCTCTTGAAGTCATCACTGAGCTAGCTCAGGCTTTCAAGTATAAGTAATTGGAGGGTGCGTCTTTCGTTGAATTGAATTTCAATGAGGGTCAGAAACTCATGAGTGACGATTGTGGGGTAAGGGAGGTTGGCTTATATGGATGGCTGGCTCGGGATAGCAATATCAGTCAGCAATAAACTTTGCATTTGTGGATGGAATTCCCCCAAGAAGGGTTTAGAATGGCAGTTCCCATTCCTTGGAAGGTACCAAATAAATGACTACTAGAATCAGGGTTTTGGGCATAATGATTCCATTGACTTGTAAAATGTGGGTCCAACCGAAAGCAGGTTCTCATATGGGGGACACCAGTTACGTATGACGTCCAACCTACTTGGCGAACAGCCGATTGCAAAAACCAAAAGGAGAAGGGTTTAGGAGCCGAAGGAGTGGATGTGTTACTGCTAATTCTATTATGGGAAAAGAATGGGGGGCCGCGCCATCAGCCTCGTCAGCCTAAGCCTCGCTATGAGAACCGATGCTCTCTCTCTCTCTCTCTCTCTCTCTCTCTCTCTCTCTCTCTCTCTCTCTCTCTCTCTCTCTATATATATATATATATATATATATATATATATATATATATGCACACAGACACACACACACACACACACACACACACACAGAGAAAGAGAGAGAGAGAATCATTTCACATAAGACCTATTTTCCGGTATTGAGAAAAATGGTTCTCAAAACAAAATGTTTGCAAACACCTTTACACAAGAGAAGCTGCTAGAATAGTTTACAGGTGGTATTAGCAGATGCACCCTAGGGTTTTCTTGGTTGCAAGGTGTGAAAGAGGGAGCGGTTTTTGTGCTTTTCTCATTGTACAAGAGGATGGCTCTCAAGGATACTCGGGATCACCTTGATTGAATTGTTGTTCTCCCATGAATGTAATCACATTGGAAGAAACCACATAAATGTGTGGGTCTTCTTCTCTTTTTATTTGACTGCACATAGAGGATCTTCTCCTCAAATTCATAAAGGTGATTGTTTCTGTTTATCATTGTTGGTTCAATGTACGCCTATGATATACTTGTATTACATTGGAGTACCAATATCCGGAGGATAAGATATATTGGTATGGGATACATGAGGATGTGTTATAAAAACATCCTACAATTATTATAACTCAGGATAACAATATCAATCAGCAATAAACTTTGCGTTTGTGGATGGAATTCCCCCAAGAAGGGTTTAGAATGGCAATTCCCATTCCTTGGAAGGTACCAAATAAATGACTACTGGAATCGGGGTTTTGGGCATAATGATTCCATTGACTTGTAAAATGTGGGTCCAACCGAAAGCAGGTTCTCATTTGGGGGACGCCAGTTAGGTATGACGTCCAACCTACTTGGTGAACAGCCGATCGCAAAAACCAAAAGGAGAAGGGTTTAGGAGCCGAAGGAGAGGATGCGCTACTGCTAATTCTATTATGGGAAAAGAAGGGGGGTCGCGCCATCAGCCTCGTCAGCCTAAGCCTCGCTATGAGAACCGATGCTCTCTCTCTCTCTCTCTCTCTCTCTCTCTCTCTCTCTCTCTCTCTCTAGAGAGAGAGAGAGAGAGAGAGAGAGAGAGAGAGAATCATTTCACATAATACCTATTTTCAGGTATTGAGAAAAATGGTTCTCAAAACAAAATGTTCACAAACACCTTTACAAAAGAAGCTGCTAGAATAGTTTGTGGTGGTATTAGAAGATGCACCCTAGGGTTTTCTTGGTTGCAAGGTGTGAAAGAGTGAGCGGGCTTTGTGCTTTTCTCATTGTACAAGAGGATGGCTCTCAAGGATCCTCGGGATCACCTTGATTGAATTGTTGTTCTCCCATGAATGTAATCACATTGGAAGAAACCACATAAATGTGTGGGTCTTCTTCTCTATTTATTTGCCTGCACGTAGAGGATCTTCTCCTCAAATCCATAAAGGTGATTGTTTCTGTTTATCATTGTTGGTTCAATGTACACCTGTGATATACTGGTATTACACTGGAGTACCAATATCCAGAGGATAAGATATATTGGTATGGGATACATAAGGATGTGTTATAGAAACATCCTACAATTATTGTAACTATTTAATAGATTTTTTTCAATACAACATAAACATTGTATATAACATGTGTTATGTTGAATATACTATAAAGATATATGAATACAATCCGAATTAATGAAGAGATGAATGTCATGTACCTTACACGTTTGTACTACTTTTTTTTTATGACGTCAGGGTGTCCCCGCCCCATTTTGAGGTGAGACTACTCCCTGCGGATGCAATGTTTATACTACTTTTGGTCTTAATAACCTTTTAAAATGATCTTATCTTTACAATAGTATGAAAATGATAGCCTTCCCACATATTGGAGGGACACCCATACCCACATAGAAGTTTTCTGGAAACACATCGACACAGCCGTATCGTTTCTATGTCTGTATGCATATCAGGGTGCCCATAGATGTACAGTCATGCTCTTGATGCACTTCCATGGAAAGATCTCAGATTGTTCCCCAGTTTGTGGAATCTCAGATCTCAGACCCAACAAATCACTCAAAGTTTTCATACTAAGGTCTGATGAAAAATGTAGCTGCACCAACATGAAAATGGAAAACATGACCAAGAAAACCATAAAGCAACCATTCAATCATGCAATGCATTTCCAAGACCTGCCATCTCCATTTCAAATGTTCAAGGTGCAGTAAAGGGAACCAGGAAATGCAATAACTACATATATCTAGAAGTGTAAGAAATGAAAGAGTCAAACTAACACAAAAGCATACCTCATCTCCCATCAGAATCCCAACAGCATAGCCAGTTATAATGGGTGCCCTGGACGATGACAAAGTCTTGAAAAAGGAACCAAAAACAAACACATTAGGTTATATCTAACTTTGCATATCCATGCTTCAAATGCAAACCATATTGTTCTATGCATATTTGATGCAAGACGTGATCTAACTATTTGGATGCAGGAGATTATTAACAGATTAATCAAAGTAAATCAAATATAATAGCATGCCATTCTACCATGATTAAAATAGTACCAAATAGATAATAAAATTCAGATTTACGTTAAATCACAATCCCACACAAGCATAAACCACATAAGCATAAAAATCTGAGGCCCAATGAGAGATTGGAACTCTCATATTAGCATAGTTATGGTTCTTATTCAATGGGCAGATTTACGCAATTCTAGGATTGGAGAAATAAGGGATTTGGGAATTAGGGTTTGGAATTAAGCTAGGGCGAATTAGGGTTTTGAAAGTTAGGGCTATGGGGAATTAGGGTTTTGAGAGTTAGGGTTTTGGATTAGGGTTTTGGGAAATTGGGGATTGAGGGTTTTAGGCTAGGGTTTATAAGATAGGAAGATGAATTGAAGAAAGTGAAGAAAACAGAGACGGGCTGACCGTACAGTCGTACAACCCTATCCACACGTGTGGGTCTGATTAGAATGGGTTGGATTTGGTGGAGTGAAGGCTAGGAAAAGATGGATTTGGGTAACGGGTTTAGGTTTAGAGGAAAGAGTAAGAGGAATCTAAGGTTTGTAGAAGAAAAGTGGAAGAGAAAAAGGATTTGAGAAGAAGATGAGAATGGAAGAAAAAAAAAATACCTTGTGCTTGTAGAGAATGAGAGATAAGGAAGAGGATAACTAGGCTTCATACCTTTGGATTCACACCAAGTAGCCTCTTTTCACAAGAGGATCTCAATTCACATGAGAGAAGAAGCTTTTCCAAGCAAAAGGAGTTTTTTTCCAGCAATAATAATCGGCTACGTCCCCCCCTTTATATAGTCTCGATAATGCGTTTTGACAAAAATACCCCTCACTAAAATAAAAAAAAACATACCTCACATCCCATAATGTAATAAATTGAAAATAACTCATCACAAACTATGAATAACCATCAAAAACATAAATCAACTAATCCTAATACTAATGATTAAAGTGATCAAGGATCACAGTGATCCAACTGCCCAATCGAAGGATCCACTCTATCCAACGGTCCGATCATCATGTCCTCGCAATCCAATGGTCAAAACTCCTCAAATAAGCAGCCCACATGCATCTTCCTAGTGTAGGGTCTTCGAAGATGAACGATCATGCATGTGGGGTCTTCAACTCCTCGGTGTCGCCCACCAGGGCCCATGTACAAGTCATCGAGCTAAAGTCAAGGCTAGCCCGATCTCCTCCTCTGGTATACTCTAAATGGTCGGATGTCCTCAACAATATTTTCACAGCAATGGAAGGAAATATTGTTTCCTCCTAACAAGCCCAAATGTGAAGGTATGAGCGTGCAAAATAAGGGGAAAAAATGGACAGCGAACATTGTTTGCTAGTAGAACTGTCGTTATCAACAAACATGTGGTGTACAACAACCTGAACATAATGACAGCTATTGCTTCCACTCTGGCGCTTCAAAATGTACTTTAGTGCTATCAAAATTGAGTACCTTCTGACTAAAATAGGGAAATGGGGCATACAATCACAAATTGAAGACAATAAACAATCAACTGCATGTAGCGGTATGCCATAATGAAATCACTCACACAGGTTATAGGAAACTTGAATTTCAGGAAAGTAAATGCAGGATTAATGGCCAACCATGGAACAAAACAAATATCAATCAGTCAATATGCACAAGAAACAACAAGAATGGTGGAAAAATACTTTTCGAGAAATATAATGATAGGTTATAATCAAATTTCCAAGAGCACCTTTTTTTTTCGAAACATAATTTTCAAGAGCACTTTGCCAATGGCATCCAAGAAAAAAAATGGTCCATCCACATGGCAATGCTACCTTGCACAACTAACACCACCACTAGTAACCAGCCATGTTATCAATGATTTTACAAATATAAAAAAGAAAATTAGCATCAACCTTCTTTTGGATCCTGAAAGGCTCAGCAACCTCTCGATCGTAATTTTCTCCATCAACATTCATCTCCAAGTCAACTTCAAGTTTTGATTGTTTAGGCTTCACCCTAACCTAAATCAACAGAATAAAAATCAAATAGGCAGCTTTTGAACTAATAAATACATAAACCACAAATATAAGGGTGAACATGCCTCTATACAACTTTCCTTCAATTCATAAGGACGCCAACAAGGTCGAAGGGGATATTGCATAACATATAGCTGCAAGGTAGAGAAAACACCTTGTTAGTTAAAGTCACTAATCAAAGATAACAATAGAAGTAGAAAATGTAACCATTCAAAAGCATGGGTATCTATATTAGAACATCACATGGGCATATATGAGATTAATTTTTAAGTTGACATTTTTTCATAGCTTCATACCCAAATCCCATAATAATGAGGTATGAAAGGATTGCCTTGGAGCCAAGCACCTGTTTTAACTCTATGGCCAAATAAGCAACTTATTTCACAATGATTAATGTGCTTATTCATCACAATGGGACAAAGATTTTAGTTCTAAAAAGAACCAGAAAAATAGGAGCCTGATGCAAGTGTAGGATATGTCATTTTCTTTCTAACTCGTAGAGTTACGGGTTTTTTTTTTTTTTTTCTGAGAAGTAACGAAGATTTTTATAAAAGAGCACCAAAAAGGCTCAAAACAGCAAACAAACACTACAGCCCGGACAAAAGTGACCAATCACTTTGGTCAAAATCCTTAATAGTTAATACATGAAACCCACCCTATTACAACCAGCTTAGTCCTCTTACAGACATCAAGACTCGCCTCCACGCCACCTTTTCTTTCTTCCCATTCCCTCCCCCGAGCCAAGACAAAAAAAGGCCCTCAATGGACCCCAGCATTACCCAAAACATTCTAAAGAATGCGAGGAATTACGCCCACACCTGGACAGTGGGCAATGGTCCATCGACTCCGCACCCCTTAACACATCAAACAGCAATTGAGGATCGCCAACGATCTTTTCTAGAGATCATCAATTGTGACGATCCTGTTCCAACCGACCAACCAAGCAAAAGCCACAACTTTAGTGGGGGGAGTGATGAAGGACCTTTACTCTCTTCCGAAGGGGGAGGACTCAACAACTTGTAAAATGAGCAGATCTGAGAAACGATTCAACTTCTCCATGGACCACACCATAGAATCCCCCTCACTGGAGGAAGGTATGAGACAATGGAGCCACTCTGAAAGCCAAACAAAATCCTCCACTTCCAAGTCCGATAAATTCCTTTTGCACAGGAGAGACCAAACAACAACATCACCAGCAAACAAGAAGCAACAGTCCATGGCCAAATCCAAATCCAACGAGTACAACAAACATGATGAGGAGTATTAAACTGATTTAGAGGAGTATTACAAACATGATGAGTATTACACTGATTTTCATAAATTCGGCACCATTACAGGATTGAATTATCTTTCAAGTGTGTCCAAGATCTTGTGATACCATCAAGAAGTGAGCGATCTGTTGCCGAGTTATGCTGAGTGTGGGTTTGCAACGGGAATTAGGAGTATATTACTCATTATTAGAAATAGACTTGTTATTTTATTGAAGTGGATGGTTGGTAATAGTAGTCTTCGAAATATCGCTACTGCGTTACGTATCGCACCCTTGGGAATTGGGATACAGATACATATTGGTTATCACGTAGGATATATCGGTTGTGTCGCGTAATGTATCGTTGTTGTTGGAAACACGGGGAAACATTGGGAAATTGATCGAATTTTTCAATGAAATTTCAATGATTGTTAAAAAAAGGCATCAATACACACTTATAAATCAAAAGATTCAAAACATTACAAAAATAACAAGTGCACATAATAGGTTTTCTCTGTATGGGGTCCTAATCTATGCGTTGTCTAACTGAATTGATGCAAGTATATTCAAAGTCCATTCATATAATTTATAAATGTAAGAAGACATGTGGAAACACAAGCAATACATTCAAAAGCAAAAGAAGAATCACTAGATCAAGTTATATACATGTTTGATTTTATGTTTGGACACAAAGATTGCAACCGATTTGCAAGAAATTGGAAAACAAAATTATTTTTTTCAATTTTCCGTAGTTCGGCCCATCTCCTCCAAATCTCAAAATCCAAGCTCCCAATCCATGACTTTTCATGCAAAACATGAAAAATCATGGATTTGTAACAATTTGACACTAATTTAACATGATTTACAGAAGGGGGAAAAAAAAGGATTGAAAATCGAAAATGCTCACCGGATCAAACATGTGGGATATATCATATATCCCACTACTTGTGCATTTCGTATTGCACAGGTGGGATACAAGATATATTGTCGGATATAACGGCCAATGTCATCGATACTTAAAACACTGGGTAATAGATTGAACCTGAGATTGCTTAGGTTTAGATTTTGGTCACAAGTTGTTTGGAAGTCATAGTTGACAAACTACTTTCAGTGTAAGTGAGCCTTTGACGTACAAGATAAACATCACCACCCTTCTTCTCATAAAATGTGACATCTTTCTGCCCTTATTTCTTTTTCCCAGCACATACGAACATAAATTTCTTTTAGTTGCAGCAGAAGACTTCAAAAATGTGCAAGAATTAAGGCAGAGGTAAGGCATCTTATCTCAAATAATCAGACAAATGGTGCTTATGTATGAGGCAAGAACAATTTCTAATACAAGACAATGGTCTGCAAGGGATCTCGTGCTTCTGAAGGGAAGCAGACATGGACAATGGATGACTTCCTTAGCACAAATGGGTGTTCATAGAGCGAACTTGTTTGGGGGGCATAGTTATCCTCTTTTGTAGTCTTCCTTTGATTTGATAGAACTTGCTGATTATTGATTAAAAAACAGAAAGGACACCGTAAAATATGGAAATAACCGCGCCTGGGATAAAGCACGTAAAAGCAGAGCATGGTTTCCCATGTTAATCCATTATCTTTCAATCATGTTAAAAACTCTTCCTTTGAGGTTTGGTAGAAGAAATAGTCATTTTGGATCAGGATAAAAGATCTAAAGCTGCTGTGTAATAAGGAAAGTATGTCCAAATAAAAAAGTTGAAACGATTGAGAAAATAATTGAAGATTATGAGAAGTGGAAGATCATGGAATTTACAATCACATCAAAAGGTTGGACATACGAGGTAGGTCCATTATAAGGCATTTTGGCTAATAGTACTGTCAGAACCCCTTTCAGATCATAGAACATATAAAAAAAAATGCAGAGATTTACTCATTCTACTGTTGAAGTAGACAAAAAGCAAGTGCCAGGTAGTCTTAAGTAGTTGTTTACCACGCAGTTACATAGAAGTGAGCCTTTACTATTTTGTTTTGATAAAGAAGCAAGGCAAGTATCGATAAAGAAGAATCAGAGCAATTTTGGTTACCACGTGTAGCCCCTTGCTTGATGCATATGCTTGCTGATATTAGAAGATTACACATGCATTTTGATTCAGCTTGCCAAGGTGATGCAGGATGCCCTAATTATGATGCATGCTCATGAACACAATTAAATCAGCGGAATTAAAAGACAATAACAATATAAAATCTAGCAACAATCATCATGAACTAAGAATATCACAAGGAACATGCAATGGAACGGGCCATTCATCACAACCATGAAGTATGAGATTCAAGTATCACTATGGTTGGATCCGGCGAGGGATGGAACCTCCCGATCTTGCATGGCAATAACCCAATCAATTAAGAGGAATCTCTAATCCAGGAAATCAAGAGATTTTGGATTAGGGATTTAAAAAAATCTGGAAACTTAGGGTTTCGGATCAAAATCAGATTTTGGGGATTAAGGTTAGCAAAACAAATAGATTAGGAAATAGAGAATTACCTGGAAGAAGGATAGGATGGGCACAAGAAGCAATTAGAAGAAAGAGATCAAGGAAGAGAAAGAAGCATCACCATGAGAGAGAGAGAAGAAGAGGAATGCTCCAAGAGGCTTTTCATTAATCAAATCAAATAACTAAATTCGAGTCTAGGGCTTTAGCCCTCTTAAATAACCAAATAAAGACATAAAAGTACTAAACTAACCCTAAAACTAAGCAAAAACGCGCAACTTAGCAAAAGTGCGGGAAAGTTCGGGCGCTCGGTCGGGCGCCCGAGCTCCCGCCCGAAGTCGTCCGAAAACCTCCAGAGAGGTTCGGGCGCTCGGCAGGCCAAGTTCAGGCGCCCGAAGGCTATGGTCGGGCGCCCGATGGGCGCCCGAAATCTTCAGTTTCTTCGGCTTCTTTCTCCTTTCTTCCTTCACATGTGTCATCCCTGAGTGGGGTCTTCTATGTGTCTGATCACATGTAGAGGGTCTTCAGCTCCTCAATAGTCGCCTATCCACAAGGATGGTACTTGTGGTTGGCGCTTTCTTCGTTAGTACACCTTGAATGCTCTTGTGTCCGCATCAATTCCCCTCGGGTGAAAGAAACTCGACTCCGACGAGTTGAAACTTTTGTAGCGCTCTAGTAGA
Organism: Liriodendron chinense; assembly: GCA_003013855.2. NCBI lineage: Eukaryota > Viridiplantae > Streptophyta > Magnoliopsida > Magnoliales > Magnoliaceae > Liriodendron > Liriodendron chinense. The sequence goes on from ML058429.1 coordinate 903,149, forward strand.
TCGGGATCAATACTCTGCAATGCTTCGTTCGACAGCCATGTAGATTCAGACGATGGCTTATTCTTCCATTTGACAAGGTACCTCTGGAAACCTCCATCTCTCGTAAATACTACCTCATCATCCAAGATCTCCTCAATTTCTTCTTTATGGGTAATGGGTGGAGGAGGGGGTGGAAGGGGTTGATAGCAAAATCAGAAAAAGGCCATGAAAGGGACAATGGATCGACAATGGGAGCATGGGCACGGACTAGATCTTCCACATTAAAAGTTGGATTAATGCTTATTTCAGGTGAAAGGTCAATCCGATACGCGTTGGACCCAACCTTTTGTAATATCTTGAATGGTCCAGCACTACGCGCTTGTAACTTCTTAGCGGATCCTTGAGAGAATCGCTCTGGCCTTATTCGAACCATTACGTAGTCTCCTTCCTAAAATTCTTGTGCTCTACAATGAGAATCAGCTGAAATTTTATAATCATCATTGCTCTTATTTAACCGCTGTCTAATATGTGTATGCAACTCATGAATATGGCGTGCAAATGCATCGGCTGATTCAGAAGACCTTTGAGTAACAGACATAGGTAAGAGATCTATGGGCATTCTAGGTTTATAACCACTTACAATTTCAAAAGGACTCAACCCTGTAGATCTATTGACTGACCCATTATATGCAAGTTCAGCAGTTGGTAAAATTAGGTCCCAAGTCTTAACATGTTCACCCACTAAACAACGTAGAAGATTTCCAAGACTACGGTTTACCACTTCAGTTTGACCATCTGTTTGTGGGTGGTAAGCAGTAGAGAATTGCAAACGAGTTCCCATAATGTGCCATAGTGTCTTCCAAAAATAGCTAGTAAATCTGACGTCACGATCAGACACTATGGTTTTAGGAAACCCATGAAGACGCACCACACCATCAAAAAAGATACAAGCAACATGAGATGCATCCGACGTTCTCGAACACAGGAGGAAATGCGCCATTTTAGAAAAACGGTCCACAACGACAAAAATGGAATCGTGCTTTTTTATTGTCTTGGGAAGCCCAAGCACGAAGTCCATACTAATGTCTTGCCACGGAGCATGTGGAACTGGCAATGGCGTATACAGCCCGGTATTTTGCTTTCTCTGCTTTGCCAACTGACATGTGCGACACTGTCCTAAAACTTTGGCTACGCCTCGCTTGAGACTTGGCCAATAGAAACGATCTTCCACGAGGGCAATGGTCTTATCACGACCAAAATGGCCAGCTATCTCTCCTGAATGAAGCTCTCAAATGAGGAATTCACGAAGGGACATACGGGGAATACAAAGTCTGTCTCCCTTGAAGAGGAAGCCATCTTTAAGAACATAGTCTCCCATAATACGCTGGTCACTGGCGAGTGATGAGTAAGTACCCCCAAAATCAGGACATGTGGGGTATGCATCTATCAGTTGCTCAAACCCGACTACCTCTACACTCAAGGAGTTGAGCAACGCCACTCTTCTACTAAGGGCATCTGCTGGTTTGTTTTCAACCCCGGCCTTGTGTTTCAGAACAAACGAATATTCCTGAAGAAACGCTACTCACTTAACATGCCTTGGGTTAAGTTTCTTCTGAGAATGCAAATATCTCAAAGCCTCATGGTCAAAAAACAAAACAAATTCCTACAGTAGGAGATAGTGTCGCCAATGTCTCAAGGATTGCACTACCGCATAAAATTCTTTGTCGTAAGTGGAGTACTTTTGTTTGGCCTCATTCAGTTTCTCACTGTAATAGGCCACTGGGTGTCCTTCTTGACTTAACACTCCACCTATACCGACACCAGACGCATCACACGCTACTTCAAAGACTTTAGAAAAGTCTGGTAGACGCATGACAAGGAGCTTTCACCATCTTGCCCTTAATTTCTTTGAAAGCCTTGACTGCGGCTTTAGACCACACGAACTCTCCCTTTTTCATGCATTCAGTAATGGGAGCCATAATCGTGCTAAAACCCCTAATGAACCGACGATAAAAAGTTGCTAGGCCGTGAAAGCTCCGCATCTCATAAATGTTTCGCGGTTCAGGCCACTGAACTATGGCCCTGACCTTTTCAGGGTCTGCGCACATCCCTTCAGATGACACTATGAATCCTAAGAACACAACTTGACTAGACATGAATGCACATTTCTTAAGATTAGCATACAACTTTTCCTTCCTAAGGACGCTACAGACCTTCTTTAAATGTTCAAGGTGTGATTCCTTAGTGGTACTATAAATGAGAATGTCGTCAAAGTATACCACTAAGAACTTTTCCATGAACGGCCTCAAAGCTTGTGTCATCACCCGCATGAAAGTACTGGGTGCGTTAGTCAAGCCGAAGGGCATGCCCAACCATTCATACAGCCCATCTTTTATTTTAAACGCAGTCTTCCACTCATCTCCTGGGCGTATACGGATTTGGTGATATCCACTCTTGAGGTCTATCTTAGAGAATATAGTGGACCTGGCCATCATGTCAAGCATATCATCAAGCCTAGGTATAGGGAACCTGTACTTGACAGTAATTATGTTTATGGCACGGCAATCCACACACATGCGCCACGTGCCGTCTTTCTTTGGCGTCAACAATGCAGGCACGGCACACGGGCTCATACTCTCTTGGATGAAACCCTTTTGCAGAAGCTCATCAACTTGCTTCTTCAATTCTGCATGTTCTGCAGGGTTCATCCTGTAGTGAGGAAGGTTCGGTAGAGTAGACCCTGGGACAAGATCAATGGCATGCTGTATGTCCCTCATAGGTGGCAACTCATTCGGTAAGTCTTCAGGAAATACATCACTGTATTCCTTCAGGACCGAGGTCACCTCACGGGGCAACTTTGATGGAACCTCAGGTGTAATCTCTCTAGCCACAAGGGCATACACCATAGAATCATCCTTAGTCTCTTTTTCAAACTCTCTTGCGCTGATTATATGTAGAGACTTAGGTTTGGATTTCCCCACTCCTCTAGGCTCACTTGCCTTCTCATCCTTCTTCCCTAGTGTGTTCTCAGGTGGCATGGGGTTAAGTTTGATCTTTTTACCGTTATGCATGAAGGTACACGCATTCGAACGGCCAAAGATCGTAACATCATTATCGAATAGCCACGGTCTACCTAGGATAACATGTCCCACATCCATAGGTAAAACATCACACCACAGGGACTCTTTGTATGGCCCAAACTCGATGGGGACTAGACATTGATGGGTGACAGGTAGGGATGTCTTGTCAACCCAAGAAACTTTATACGGGTCTGGATGAGGTGTGGGTTTCAATTTCAAGCGATCTAAGGTGCTAGTGGAAATCACATTCTGACAACTTCCACTGTCCACTATCACCTTACAATTCTTTTCACCACACTTGGCAATAGTGTAGAAGATAGTGCTTCGACGCCAATCGGCACTACTTCTAGACTGAGCTAGCACACGCCTGACTACTGCAAGCGTTGCTTCTCCATCCAATTCTTCTTCATCAGTAAGTCCTCCTTCAGGGTGATACTCTTCAACTTCATAATCACCCTGGTCATCTCCACCCTCGTGGGACTCGCCTATAACTAAGGTTTTCCCACGGCTCTTTGTAGGACACTGATTAGACATGTGGCCAAGATTGCCACACTCATAACACCTCACTTGGCTCATAGTTACCAGGACCGGCACCAAGAACCCCTTTACCCTTGTCCTCCCTAGGCGTAGGCGGAATGGTCGCCTGTTCTCTAGATTGACTACCAACATTAGGTCTAGTCCCCTGGGAACTAGATCTAGCACTAGAGTCTCGGGACTTAAAACGACGAACGACAGGAGCCTTCTCATATTGCTCTAGTTCCTGTACGACTTGATATGCTTCATCCAAGTCCGTTAAGGGCTGAGTCATAAGCTCGCGCTGAAGATCCGCACGAAAGCCTGTCTTGAAACGCGAGAGCGTTACTAGAGGGTCTTCTTGGATATCACATCGCATCATATATTCCTCAAATTTAGCGATGTAGTCAGCGGCAGACATTGACCCTTGGCGTAAGGATTGCCATTGGTCAAGGAGCTTCTGACGGTATGAGAGAGGAAGGTAGTTCTCCTTCAACTTCTCTTTCATCTCATACCAATGTGTGATAGGGGCTCTACCAACTCTTTCTATCTTACGCTCGGTGTTGGTCCAAAATAGTTTGGCTTGGTCCACAAGCTTCATCTTAGCAAACCGCATTTGACGATTTTCTGACATGCCATACCACTCGAAATAGTGGTCCATGTCAGCAACCCAGTCAAGGAATACCCTGGGATCCAAGCGCCCATCAAAACTCGGGGCCTCGACTCTCACTCTTCATCGCACGCTCATCTAGATCATAGCGGTCTTGATGATCACATGTGGCTCGTGCCTCTCGCACAACACCACGACCATTACCACGATCTCTATCCTCACTACCTCCACGTGTGGCAGCGCGCTCTTCAATGATTCCTCCCACTTGGGAGTGCACATCATCCCCTATAGCAAGGGTTTTCCCTTTGGGACGCCTCTAGTTACTCGACCTTAGTCATGGCAGTGGTAATTTGGTTCTCAAGGCGGGCAAACTCACGCTTTTGACCTGTTTCTAGGGCGGTTATCTTCTGTATCAATTGAGCAAGTTGCTCAGATAACTGCTCGTTATTCATGGTAGGTTGAAGTCCGAAACCTCTACCTCTTCTCGTGGGCATACACTTAAGACTTGAACCAAAACTCTACCCAACTAGACTACTAGGTATCTTGACTCACAAGATGAATGCGATGAATGCAAAACTAATATGAACTGACACAAACAAGTTAAAACAGAAAACGACTCAAATCTGAAATTTTCCAAATTAGGAAACTTTCTAAAATTGGAAAGTTTCTAAAATTGAAAACTTTCTAAATCTGGAACTTTCCTAAATTAAACCTAAAAATCAAAAACCTAATTTAATAACTCGATCTAGACAAAAACCATGCAAGCCTATTCTCTGATACCAAATTTGATACAAGATGCCCTAATTATGATGCATGCTCATGAACACAATTAAATCAGCGGAATTAAAAGACAATAACAATATAAAATCTAGTAGTAATCATCATGAACTAAGAAGATCACAAGGAACATGCAATGGAACAGGCCATTCATCACAACCATGAAGTATGAGATTCAAGTATCACTATGGTTGGATCCGGCGAGGGATGGAACCTCCCGATCTTGCATGGCAATAACCCAATCAATTAAGAGGAATCTCTAATCCAGGAAATCAAGAGATTTTGGATTAGGGATTTAAAAAATATGGAAACTTAGGGTTTCGGATCAAAATCAGATTTTGGGGATTAAGGTTAGCAAAACAAATAGATTAGGAAATAGAGAATTACCTGAAAGAAGGATAGGAGGGGCACAAGAAGCAATTAGAAGAAAGAGATCAAGGAAGAGGAAGAAGCATCACCATGAGAGAGAGAAGAAGAGGAAAGCTCCAAGAGGCTTTTCATTAATCAAATTAAATAACTAAATTCGAGTCTAGGGCTTTAGCCCTCTTAAATAACCAAATAAAGACATAAAAGTACTAAACTAACCCTAAAACTAAGCAAAAACGCGCAATTAGCAAAAGTGCGGGAAAGTTCGGGCGCTCGGTCGGGCGCCCGAGCTCCCGCCCCAAGTCGTCCAAAAACCTCCAAAGAGGTTCGGGCGCTCGGTAGGCCAAGTTCGGGCGCCTGAAGGCTATGGTCGGGCGCCCGAAGGCTATGGTCGGGCGCCCATCTTCAGTTTCTTCGGCTTCTTTCTCCTTTCTTCCTTCACATGTGTCGTCCCTGAGTGGGGTCTTCTATGTGTCTGATCACATGTAGAGGGTCTTTAACTCCTCAATAGTCGCCTATCCACAAGGATGGTACTTGTGGTTGGCGCTTTCTTCGTTGGTACACCTTGAATGCTTTTGTGTCCGCATCACAAGGCAAGGGTAGTAACAGTACAGATGTGGAAGTATTTTGGGGGTCTGGCTCTAGGCACAATAATGCAAGGAAATCGGTTGCAATACCTTTACATGGATCGTTTCTCATTTCTTGATGTTGGAGTATGTACAAAAAGAAAGTGTTGGTTTAACATCAGAGTTCAGACCTTTCGAAAAAAAAATCAAGTTCAGATTTAACGAGTGGTAGAGTACTGTGGAAATATGTGTATTTAGGTGTGTGCGTGTGTACGAATTTATGTACCCCAGTGGAGCACTATATATTTTCCTTCAAGTAATATATATATATATATATATATATATATATATATATATATATATATGTTTGTGTAGGGTTTTATAACCCAACAACACACAGCAGTTCAGCAACCATCTCGACTCTTTCTTCTCCCTGTCTCTCCCTTTTTTCTCCATCAGATTTCCTTTCTTTTATTTCTCTACTAGTACATTCTCAAAGAAGGATGATAGATTAAAGGTTTGTTGACATCATATTGACATAAGAAATTTTTGGGCCATTGATCAAATATTGTTGAAAGCATGCAAACCCTTTGGTAAAAGTCCAAGGCTAAGTTTATTCAGTTGAGAGGTCACCTATAGGCCATGTTTATGAAGCAATGCACCAAGCAAAGAAAACAATTGCAAAGAACTGGCAACATGAAGAAGTTTAAACATATTTGGAATATTATTAATGAACGTTAGTATCTAAAGCTTTGTGACCCTTGCATGTGCAATTTATTTTGAACTCATGTTCCAAGCATGATGCACCTTTTGTAGTGGACCTAAAGATTTAGAAAGGTAGGTATGATTGCATTAAAAGATGGGTCCCCAACCATTAAATCAGCAAACAAATGAACCTGTTTAAAAAGGCAAACAATAGAGGGTTTATTTGGAAGATACTGCAGAGAGAACAAGGGAAACAACACATCCATGTAATATGATAGTTGATTTGTATTATTGCCTTGTCTCTATGATTCAAAAGGGAGGAGAGATCGTTGAGAATGTTCAGATAGAATTCAAGCTGGGTGGATTAAATGGAGATGTGCCTATGGAATGTTATGTGATCGCTAAATGCGAATGAAACCCTGTGGAAATATTTTTAAGGCAATTGCCCTTGTATGTTATACGGGTTAGAGTGTTCTGCAATTAGTAGACAGAATGAGCAGAAGATGGTGAGGATGCTAAGAAGGATGTCTGGAAAGACCAAGAAGGACAAAATCAAGAAGAAGACACCCAAAACAGCATAAGAGCAGCCCTAGTAGGAGATAAACTGATGGGGACGCCGAGATAGTTGTGGATGTGTTATGAAATCAAGAGAAAGCTCCAATAAGGCATGGAACTCAGGATTAAAGGGCCTGAAAAGCATCTGAGAGTAAGACCTAACAAGACTTGAAGTCATAATTTCAAGTCGAGTTCATTCACTTTTACACCTAAAGTTTCTTTGGAACATCACAAGCCTCACATTCCATACTCCAATTATGAGGAAATCAGACCCTTCAAGGTGTATCAACGAAGGAAGCGAGCGCCTCAGGCATCATCCTTGTGGCTAGACGACTGATGAAGAGCATTGAAAGCCCTACACATGTGATTTGGCACGGAGAAGACCCCACAATGGGAGGACACGTGTGTAGGAAGAAGAGGACCCGACTAAGTGTCGTCGGGTGACCGAAATTCACCAATGTGAAGAGTTACTCTCTGGACAGTTTTGACTGTCATCGGGCGCCCGCCCATTGGTCATCGGGTGCCCGACCACTAGTCATCGGATGTCCAACCAGGGCGCCCGAAATTCATCTGATTAATTCGTTTTATTGCTGGACTGTTTGAACCGCCATCAGTTGCCCGACCAATGGTAACCGTGCGCCCGACGACCGCGCGAGTTATTTTTTTTTCAGTTTGTTTTTACTTAAGTATAAGGGGTAGTTTGGACTTTTCCTTTCTTAGTCAGTATTTATTTATGGGGTAAAGCCCTAAACACGAATTTTAGTTGATTATTGAATAAACAAAGCCTTTTGGTTGCCTCCTCTCTTCTCTTGGTGGATTCATCTCTTCTTCCCTTCCTCTCTTCTCTCTTCTTCCTTCTTCTTTCCTCCAACTTTCTTCTTCTAAGGTATTTCCTTTTCTTCCCTCTTTCTTCTAAACTTATTTTCTCCATTCTCTACAACCCTAAAATCTAAGTTTTGATCATCGAAACCTGTTTTATCATATTTTCAATTCCCTAATCCGAGAAATCCTTCGATCTCCCGAACTAGTGAATCCCATTGCATAATTGGATCATAACCATGCAAGATCGGGAGGTTTCATCACTCGCCGGATCCATTCCACACAATACTTGAAATCCATACTACGTGGTTATGATGATGGCCCACATTACTGCATGTGTCCTTTTAATTTTCTTAAATTATGATGGTGAATGTTGAATATTTTACTGTTATTGCTTTTGTTATTCCGCTGAATTATTCACAATCATATGCATGCATCATAATTAGGTCATCCTGCATCATCCAACCTAGCCAATCTTATCCAAAGAAGTCATTGTATGCATCCTAGTTTCTCTTATGTTCACTGGTCATAAAAGGTAGCAAAAAGAACTCAAGTGACTAAATTGTCCACCAAAGAACAAAATGCAAAGAATCAGAAAAAAGGAAGTTGGACAATCAACATTTAGCAAGTTTTATACACTGCTCTCCTCATTGCAAGATTAGTTAGGAGTGGATTTCGTATTTTGGCAACAACACTTTCTAATAAAAATATTTTCCTTGTGTTGGAGGAAAATCCATTTCCTTTCACAATTCTAACAAAGACATCATTAATCAATCCAAACCACTTGCATAGTTGTATTTCCACATAAGGCCCATTATGTGCGGCCCATCACTAGTTGATCTTAACCATGTGTGTTCCCATTGCCCAAGTGGGGCCAATTGCTACATGATCTAAACCACATTAGGCCCATTGTTAGTCAATCCTAACCATGTGTTCCATGTAGAGCTCATCGCTAGATGATTTTAACTATGTGAGGCCCATTTTTAGTTTGATCGTTACCATAGATTAAAATATTATCCAATAAAACTTGCTGTCGCTTAGAATCTTGTATCGGTACTGGTGAGAATCAATTCCAATTGAACCTAAACTAGGCATGGTTCCAAATATCAGTATCAATAGGCATATTGGCCTAGCCGAAAACCGATACAATATTCATGTATCAATATAAGCTCCATATTAACCCGTATAAAACCATATCAATTGAAATTATTTTTACGCCAAGGAATTATGGAAAATATCAAAAGCAAGGAAAAAATGGAATATTCAAGAATCTATCCTTTTCTTGCATGTTTTAAACACATATTCAATAGCATATTGGACCATTCTTTGGTAAGAATATAGTCAGTCAGGGTGACCTATTGAAAGTCATCCAGATGGGCCCTAATCAAGGTGTTCTGTATCGGTAATTATGGTTGTAACGATCACCACCATTACCGATACATAGTATCGGCGTTACAGACGATAAGCCCTTGTATCAGTTTTTTTTTTTTTTTTTTTTTTTTTTTGCTCGAAAAAATTTTGGAAAAATAAAAATGTAAATATTCCAAATGTGCATTCATTTTTTTTTCGATGTTATGGTAGTGTAACAATCCACTCTTTTATGAGAATGTTATATCATGCTGTCGAATGAATTTATGAACCTGACAACCTGGGAATGACTACAAACCTTCTATATTTAATTTTCTAACTATATAATATTAACGATAAATTTATTAGAATGAATGTAATACTGAAACATCTAACATTTGCAAGTTTAACTATTATTTACAGTATTGGTGTATTACATTCCTTGCAACTCGCATACATTTCACTTCAACATACAGAGTCCAGAGACTTTTGTATCCTATTAGGTAATTCATATACCCAACAATTTGATATCATTTCCCCCGATTGATCTTAAGAAAAAATTGAATTAAATTCGGGTGAATAGTGTTGCTAATGTGGGGCCGATTTGGCGAACCACTCAATGCCCCAAAACAGACTCAAATTCATGCAATCTATTGGCATTTACCCCACTAGTGGATCAGTGGACATTTATTAGATAGTGAAGAATGAAAAATATCAAATGGTCTTATTTCAAAAAATAAGTGTCTAGAAATTAACGGTTAAAATCATTCAAACAATTTGATTTTGGGATTTTGACTTAGCAACGACAGTCCCATAATTTAAATGGTTAATTTTGAGTTAATATATGCCTCATGTACAATTTTTTTAGGGCCTCGTACATGGGGCCCACCTTGATGCGTGTGTTGTATATCCATGTCGTCCATCCATTTTGCCAGCTCATTTTAGTGCATGGTCCAAAAATGAGGTAGATCCAAATCTTAGGTTGACCACTAGTGGTTGAGGCCCTGAACATGGGGTCCACCTCAATGTATGTGTTGTATATCCATGTCGTTGATTTGTCTTGCCAATTCATTTTTAAGGCATGGTCCCAAAAATGATCACAAAAATGAGGCAAATCCAAATCTCACATGGACCACTAGTGGGTGAGGCCTCGAATGTAGGGCCCACCTCAATGTATTTGTTGTATATCCGTGTCGTGCATCCATTTTTCCAACTCATTTTAGGGCATGGCCCCAAAAATGAGGCAGATTCAAATGTCAGGTGGACCATATGGTAGGGATTGAATTCCCACAATCAAAAACTTCTTGGGACTAGAAAAGTTTTGGATCAAGCTACGATTTGTGGTTTCCCTTCATCCATGTCTATGTGACTTTATCAATAGGTTTGATGGAAAAAAACCATTACAGTGGGCATTAGGAAGTTCTTAATGGTGGGCATCCAATCCCTACTGTGTGGTCCTCTTGAGATTTGGATCTGCTTCATTTTAGGGATCATACCCTAAAATGAACTGGAAAATCGATGGACGGCATGGATATACAACACATACACCAAGGTGGGCCCCATGGTCAGTGAAACAGTGTGAGTACATTGAGTGCCATATGCCACTAGAGTGTTTAAAAAAAATTAACGCGCGATTGTAAAACAGCCACGTCTCCATTCTTTTTAAAAGACGAGAGGAAGGGAGGGGGGTGATAAGTAGAAGAAGCAGCGCCGCAGTCGTAGAAGAAGAGGAAGAAGAAATAGGTATGTTTTCTTTTCATTTGGGTTTTTTTATCTTTCTTGTTTTTCATTTTCTCTAGGGTTACTGTTCATAAAGACTATTACTGAAACCGTAACAGCCGTTGTGGTTTCCAATGTCAGGGGGTTCACCGATTTGACTCCATATTGCATAACGATATCAACTGTTACTGTTACATAATAGCCAATACGGGCATATTGTAACTGTTTTTTAACACCTTAGCCCTTATTGAATACAAATCAAGCAACTATGGTGAATATTTGCTCATTAAAATGAAATAAAGAAAAAATAAGTTGAACACAACAAAAAAAAAAACAAGATGGTTTATCCTTTACAATTTTTAGCATAATGGTCTATTCCGCTTCAATTCTTTGAATCGCACTCAATTTTTTTTCTTTTTTGTCTTGACCCAAAAATAGGCCTAGATCTCTACTTTAAAAGGACTATTTAAGCTCCCTCTATGGTTGAAATTACGAAAGAAGACGAGAAATAAGAGATCATCATTTTTATTTTTTATTTTTATTCTTTTTAGCTAACAATGGAACTTCATTAATAAACGATCTACAAAACAAAATGGACACCACCCAGAAAACAAAAACCACAAAGGAAACATAGAGAAGGAGACCGGATGCCCTGTTAAATGACATATTCGACTAGGAATCACCTAAGACTCGAAACAAGCTCTATCTTATTAACTGGGGTCAGCTACATGAATCTTGCTCTGCCATTCCACTCTATCAAGGGGCATCACTTCAATTAGACCATAAGTTATCAAGTCTTTTCTTACTACCTCCACCCACTTCGTTTTGGGCCTTTCCCTTACACTTGTAAAGCTTTCAACTTGTACCAACTCGCTTTCTAACCAGAGCAATTCTCGGTCTCCATTGCCCATCACCAAACCATCTTAAGTCTACTTTCCCTTGTCTAATTACCTATTAGTGCTACTCCTAGGCTACCTTAAATAATGCATTCATTTTCTAATTCTACCCTTCTGATCTTGCCACTCATCCGTACTCTCAATATCCTCATTTCTGATACACTCATCCTATGAACATGTTGTTCCTTAAAAGGGAAAATGAGAGAAGAGTTGAAAAAATAAAATAAAATTTGGGCCTTTATGGCCATATCAGCCTGTGTTGGCCAATTTGCACCAGTATCAATGCGAGTCCACTCTGTATCAGCCGATATTGCCTACACAGGGCGATATGTACCACTTTTTCCCCCATGGCTGATAACAATCTTGTATCTTGTAATTTGCATCAGCATCAATGCGAGTACACTCCGTATTAGCCAATACTGCGAGTACACTCCGTATACAGGGCAATATTTTGTGCGTGCGTGTGTGTGTGCACGCAACTTGTTCGATGCATGTGTATGTGTGCACGCGTGTGTGTGCGCGCAACTTGTTCGACGCATGTGTGTGTGTGTGTGCACGCGCACGCGCACGACTTGTGTAACACGTGTGTGTGTGTGTGTGTGTGTGTGTGTGTGCATGTGCATGTGTGTGTGTGACCCTTCTTTCACTCCTTTTTCTCATTTTTTTAGGGTAGAGGAAGCGAGAAAATGCATCTAGGGGTTGTTTGGATGCCTGTAACATTTTAAGTTGTAAATAAATTACATCTGAAAGTGACTTTTAGGTGTAAGTTGTTTATAGGTAAGTGAAATCACTTCTTTTTCTCAGGATTTCAATGCACTGAAAAGTTGTGACTTATAGCTTGTAACTCATAGGTGAAATTTCCATTCAAACACTACCTGTAAAAGAGCTACATGTAAACCCTTTAAAACTAATAAAACTAACAGGCGTCCAAACAACCCTTTAGGGAGAATTCATTGTCGGCAATTGAAAAAAAACGCATCGAAATCTTCTAACTTTCTACCTAAAGTTATGAAAAATAAATAATAATAATAATAATAATAATTCTAAGGTTCTTCAAATCTGTGGTAAATGTTGACTTTTTTTTATCATTCATAGGTTTTAACCAAAAACCACCTCAAAATCATAGATCCATGGATGTGGGCCTTGGATCTATGATGTAAAATTTATTTTTTATTTTAAAAAAGTTCAAAATTTAAAACAACACTTTTTTATTTTTCTTTTTTTTTTCTATTTTTGGTTGCTTTTATGTGCTTAAATTTCTTTTAACATGGTATGCTAGTGACATTATTTTCACTCCTTAGATCAATCTTTTATCATTTTATTTATTGTTTTCTAAACGAACATTTAAAATATCATAAATTTGCAGTTTTTATTATTTTTTCTTTCAAAATTCTTTTCTTGTATCTTGTATTATTGTTGCAACTCTTTTACATGATTTTTACAATGGTTTGGATTTAAATCTAGATTATTTTAAACTTAGATTCTAATTTCTAATTATTAAAGAAAAAAAATTCAAAAATTATACATTCTTTGCTTTGCAATAACTGTTTATCCATTGTGGGTTTTTTTTTTTTTTTAAGTTGATGAATTTATTAATAAGAAGAAAAAAGCAGAGCAATGCAATTACAACCCAGATGAAGAGCCAAGCAAAGGAGAGCACCCGGCAAGGACCTTTAGATTAGAGGCTTAGCAACCTGCCCACTCTTATTTTGGAAGCATCTATTATTCCTATCCTTCCAGAGGGCCCAAAAAATTGCCACCACAACCATCCTCCATAGAATCTTCCCTCTTTTCCCTACTCAACCCCCACGCTAGGCTTCAAAAAACCTTCTATTGACTCTGGCATTACCCACGAAACATTAAACAGACCCAAGAACTTATTCCACAATTTCCCCGCAAAGGTGCAATTAAAAAAGAAGGTTAACCAACTTCACATTTTTCATACACATAAAGCAGATATTAAGGGTCATCATTTTCCTTTTTAGGAGGTTGTCTACCATGAGCACTTTCTTCCTCCCAACCAACCACGCGAAAGTTGTAGCCTTAGGGGAGGCAAAGTAGTGCCACACAAAGGAGTAATGGAAAAAAGGAGCCCCGAGAGAATAGCCATGAAGGAAATTATAGAAAGACAAAACTAAGAATTGGCCTAATTTGTCTAGCACCCAAAACATTGCATCCCTCGTAGCCATGTCGAGGAGAACATTTTGAAGCCTATCAAGAAGCCGCATGGAGCTTGTCAAGTTCCTCATCCCACAAGTATCTCCGAGAGGGCATCATCCACACCACACCACTACTTGAGAATGAGTAACACTGATCTATAGTAATATCCTCATTCGTAGCTAGTGTCGTCAACCTCGGAAACTCTTCATGAAGCGCCCTTTCACCTAACCAAATATCTTTCCAAAAAGGGATCATTTTTCCATCTCCTACAGATAACCCAATACAACTCCTCAAACTTGGTTCCCAATCTGACTACTTTCCACAACGCCGAGGCCTTACAAAGTGAGGAGTTTCTCTTCCACCATCCCCTTTCCTGAGTGTCATATTTCTTAGCTATCACCCCCCTCCAAAAACGGTCCTCTTCTAAACCAAAACGCCAAAACCATTTGCCTAACAGTGCTGCTTCATTCTCTCCAAATCCCTAATCTGACAACCACTTTCCACAACACCGAGGCCCTATAAAGTGAAGATCTTCTCACCAATCATCCCCTTTCCTAAGTGTCATATTTCCTAGCTATCACCCCCTCCAAAAATGGTCCTCTTCCGAGCCAAAGCACCATAACCATTTGCCTAACAGTGCTGCTTCATTCTCTCCAAATCTGATGCAAACATCAAGCCCTTTAAAGTCTATCAACGTCGAAGGAGAGCTTTACCCATCTCACTATGGTTCGACAACGTTTGAAGAGCCTTTGGCGAGCGTGTGATAGCAGTACACCAGCAGAGGAGCAAAGTGGAGGAAACAGAGCAACAAGAGGACCAGAGATACCTTTGGTCGACCGAAGGAATGGTCGGGTCAACCGAAGGAAGGTGGGGTTAAGATTGCAGGCAATCTGTAATCTTGACCGAAGCAAGCTTCGGCTGACCCAAGGGAGGTCTTCGGTTGGCCGAAAGCATGTCTCAGTCGATCGACGACTGGACTGTAGATTTTTGTGGATTAACGTGATTTTTTCGATATTTTTAGGTTTTGAAGGTACTTTTGTCATTTTGTTAATTCGGCATTATTAATTGGGTGGAACCCTAACTCTTTCATTATACTTTGATTATTGAAATTAAGAGAAACCATATGTGGTGCTTCCATAGAGAAACTCTACAAGTCTTCTTCTTCTCCTTCTTCTCTTCAGGGTTCATCTTGTTAGTGCACTTTTCTATGGCATACTAGTGCATCTTATTTGTCAATTACGTAGGTCAGTGAGTCTACGTGTTGGTTGAGCCCAAAGAAGATGAAGGCCGAAGACTCAGTGGACCTGCTGCATCAAGGAAAAAGAAACAGGTAAATGAGATTTCTTGGTAAGCCAAAACCATTGAACCTTGACCAAAACCCAAACCTCTATATGACTAACCCCATAGGTAAACTTTCAATCATCTTAGAATGGCCTTAGGTATCCCAAAAAATCACCCAAAGGTAGGCCTAAGAGGTTGCATGAGCTGCTGGAAATAAAACAAACCAAACAGTAGAACTCATATGTCTACCGACCGGTCGCAAGCTTTGGCCGACCGATTGTCAAAGGCCACAAGGGACACAAAAAAACCAAGTCTTTGGCCAATTTTAGACTGGTCGACTGCTCTATCCGATCGGTCGGCAAAGGCCAAGTTGGGACAGCAACATTGAACCAGTCCCAGGCCATTTTTAAACCGGTCTGAGCTCAACGCCCGACCGATCAATGACCCCTCAGACCAGTTGGTCGATCGATCGACAACTAGCCGTTTCTGCCCGTTTTCTATCCATTGGAGCTTTTGCTCTATATATTGGCAGATCGGTTTTTTGGGTTTTGAGGGAGAATTAGTGTATTAGAAGCCACCCTCATTGCCCATATTACTAGGCTCCAATCCTAACCATTCCAAGTCATCTTCTTTGTGTTTGATTACAAGATGAAGTATTCAAAGCTCAATCGAAGATGAACTTGCTCTCTCTTGATCTCTAGATGTTCTAGGCACTTTGACCATATATAGATCATTTGTCTAAACCTCTCTAGAGATCCATATAGGTGAATCCTTTTAGGCTTGCAACACACAACCTATTGTAGAAGATTCAACCTATCTCCTATCACCTCGGACATCTCAAAAGAGCACCATATGCAAGGCGATTGATCGTCGGAGCTAAGGCATTGGCAACGCATTGGCAAGGCATTGGCAACATGATCGGGGGAGCAAAGGGGAGCTAATTCGAGCAAGGGAGACCGAGAAGAAGCAACCCGAAGCGGCACTACAAAAAGGGCTCAATTTCACAGGTTAGTGTCAATTGTAAGAGTCCAATAGCACTCCTTCATTTTAGTAGGATTGAGTGTCAATTTAAGGTTGATGGTTAACCTATTGAAAACCATTTAAGTTTCTAAGGGGAGCCACCGACACGTGTGTGCACGTGTAGGTTATTGGTTAGCCTGAGAAACCATTGTAGGTTCCTGGATTGGAACTGAAGGGTTGGGAGGAACCTTGTTAAAACTCCTAGGTTGGGAGGAACCTTGTTTAAACTCCTAGGTTTGGGTGGAACCCGCAAACACCTGAGTTGAGAGGTGAACTCGTAAAACCACTGTTCAGGTTGAGAGGTGAACCTGTGCCAAAATCTCCGTCTAAAGGTTGGAATGAACCCATTTAAAACTCTTAGGTTAGGAGGAACTTGATTTAAACTCCCTAGTGAAATCGGTGTGCTCAAGGGATGAGTACGACAACCGGGAGTGGAGTAGACACGTAGTTGAACCACTATACATGCTTGTGTTTGAGATTGTCATTTGAGCCACTTTTATTCTTGCATTGTCGTTAGTTGTTAATTATATGAATACTTGAATGGAATGTATGCTATGCATTGCTAGGTAGATTCTCATACACATCTTGTAGTTTCACTTCTAGACTAGGCGCTTGATTAGTATATCCTTGTAGTCTAGATATTACATATAGATTAGTTGCTTAATAGTCATATCTTTATAATCTATTTGCTTAAGCTAGTTTACTTAATTACTTAATATTTCATAGCCTTTGTGATTGGACCCACTTAAGCTTGGAAGCTAAGTGTTATTGTTTAATTAGTTCATAATGGCTAATTTAGTTTAATTAGACAAGAGGTTTTTAAAACAATCCTAATCACCCCCCTCCCCCCCAGGACGTATCCGTAGTTTTAAGCTCCAGCTCTAAGCTTCCGCGATTAGCGTAGGGTGTTGTGTTAAACAATCCAACGCAATTTCACATCTTCCCTCTCATCTCTTCTTCTAAAGGTAATTTCTAACCTTTCTTCCAACTTTCTTCCTTCTCCTAAAACCTATTGTATTCATCTCATCATTTTAGACTTACAATCTCAACCCATTAATTCTAGATTTCATGAGTTCCCATTCCTTTAATCCAGAAAATCCCGATTTCCCTAGATTAGAGAATCTACTTGACTGTTTAGACGAACTCGTGTGAGATCGAGAGTTCTATCGTTTGCGGGATCCAATACACATAAGGATTTGAAATCCCTACTGTTTGGTTGTGATGGATGGCTTTAATCATTAGATATTTCTCTTGTTTAATTCTTAGTTTATGATATACATGATGAATGGATGATTTTATTATTTACATGATTCCGCTTTGTAGTTTCCGCATGCATCTAGGGTTGGATTAGGCCGTCCTGCATCAAATTTGGGTATCAGAGCTTAGGCACTTGCATGAGCTCATCATAGATCGAGTTACCTAAGGTCTAGGGTTTCATATTTTCTAATTTGCGTAAGTCAAGGTTAGTCTGAATTTTTCAGATTTGCATCTAACAGTGATTCCAAGTCCAAATTTTCAGATTTGCAGTCCTTGTTCGATCTAAACCTAAAATTTCATATTTTAGTTTCCCTTATAACATAAATCTGAATTTTCCAGATTTGTGTCTTCTTTTGATTCAAATCTGAATTTTTCAGGTTCATGATCTAGTTATCATACAAACCTGAATTTTCCAAATTCGAGTCTTCTTTTGATCTAAATCTGAAATTTTCGGATTCATGTTCAGTTAGCATTCAAATCTGAATTCACGGATTTTGCATCATACTAGAACTAGTTCATCTCAATCCATGTGTTTGTGTTAATCAGTACATAGAGTTGCAAAGTCCCCACCTTAATGAATGGAGTATAGTCGTTTGAGGTCCTCAGGGCCGTTAAGTGTTGTCTTGTGGCCTTCGAGACCCAATGGAAAGTCGAACTCTGATGATTTAGCATATTTTCGTGGTCACATGGACCCACAGACATTCCTTAATTGGCTTAAAGACTTGGAATACTTTTTTTATTAGTATGATATGTCGAAGAGCCGTCGAGTGAGGTTTGTCAAGTTGAAATTGGTGGGCCAAGCCAGGTCGTTTTGGACGGATTTGGAGCGAAGAATTGAGCGGAGAGGTGGAACTCCGATCTCACAATGAGACGAGATGAAAGAGCGTTTAAAAGAAAATAATCTTCTCATCTCTTACCATCAAAAGCCCTTAGTTTAGGAAAGAATCGTCCCACCTTGCCGTCCAAAAAGAGAACCAATATGGCCACCTTCTTGTAAAGTGGTCCAATTCGTCACTAAGGAAATCTCAGCTTCTAAGCAATTTGAAGAGTGTTTGCCACCAATTATATTTCCCTGGGAGCAAGATAATGCCTTGGTGAATGGCAAGTTGGAAGGGTCTAAATAAGCTGTTTATGAAGAGGTAGAGTACGTGCCTGAAATCAATAGTGATGAAGAAGAAGAAATTGAGGCAATCACTCACCATTGTTGGGCATGAAGGAGTGGGTGCTAGTGATGAAAAGGTCGAAGAAATTGAGACCGCACCACTTCCAGTTGTCATGTGTAACTTGAATGATGTAGGGTCCCAATCTAAGTCTCTTACCATAATGAAAGCAAACGAGATTGAAAAAGTGACTAGTGTGGATTCAATGGTGGATGACTTATGGGATAAACTTCCACCCAAGTGAGACATTCAACATGCAATCGATATTGTCCCTGGGTCGACTCTGTCAAGCTTTTCCCCTTACCGAGTGAACCTCGCGGAGCATGCGGAAATGCAGAGGCAATTTGATAAACTTCTTCGAGAAGAGTGTACTCAGGAGAGTTTGAGTTTGAGTTTTATTCCGTGTGTCGTGCCCACCCTTTTCACTTCCAAGAACAGTGGCATGTGGCGCACGTGTGGGCACATTCTGACCGTCCACAAAATCTTAGTCAAGTGTCAGTTCACTTTACGACGAATTCACGTCATGCTAGATGTGATGGCCAGAGCCCCTCCCACGTCTTGATAAGATGTTGAGCATGATGGCCAATGCTAAGATCTTCTCTAGACTTGACATAAAAAGTGAGTGTTCTCAAGTAGTGGGATACATGAACATTATCCTTGTTTATAACACTTACAATGAGCAATACATCTATCAGTTAGAGCGGGTTCTTGGGATTCTAAAGAATGAGAAATTACTGTGTTACCTGCACGAAGTGTTTTTTTGTTATAATTTTCCAAGTTATAGATAATAGGCTTGTTTATTTTGAGTCCATTAATTCACCAGAGCATCCTATAGTTTCATTGATGTTTGTTTCTCATAGATCATTAGAGTTAGCCGAGTCTTTTGCATGAAATATCCATGAATTGCATTCGGATATTAGGAGGCGGATTAGTGCAAGCAATGAAAATTGTAAACATTCAGCTGACTTGCATCGTAAAGTTCAGAAGTTTCATGATGGAGATTGTGTAATGGTTTGGATGAGGCCAGAACAGTTTCCCCAAGATACCATGAGAAAATTACAAGCACGCAGTGCTAGACCATTCAAAGTCTTGCGGAAAATTGGGTCCAATGCGTACATGATAGAACTTCCACCTAGCGTGGGCATTAATCCAACATTCAACGTGGAAGATCTAATCCCTTGTCCAAACCCTCGCATAGACCCTGCGCACCATACTTGGCCATACTCGGAACTTTCTTCTCAACCTATTCCACTTATCCCAACCATACCTAAGAAAAGAGAAGAGATTGAAGGAATTGTGGATGAGGAGATTGTATCCATAGGAGATTGAGGTTTTCAAAGGTACTTGATTAAATGAAAGAACAAGCCACCATCCGATTGTACATGGCTCATGGAAGCACAGAGTTACAGTGACTTGATCTAGACTTGTTGGAGAATGGAGAGGCACAAAAGTTTTATATTGCCGGAGTTGAGCTCTTCTCAGCCGAGGAGGGTTGATGCAGGCATCACACCTTTTTAAAGTCTATCAACGTCGAAGGCAAGCTTTACCCATCTCACTATGGTTCGACAACGTTTGAAGAACCTTTAGCGAGCGCGTGATAGCAGTACACCAACGGAAGGAGCAGAGTGGAGCAAACAGAGCAACAAGAGGACCAGAGAGACCTTCAGTCGACCGAAGGAATGGCTGAGTCGACCGACAATCTGTAATCTTGACCGAAGCAGGCTTCGACTGACCGAAGGGGGGTCTTCGGTCGACCAAAGGCATGTCTCGGTCGACCGACGACCAGGTGCAGATTTTTGCGGATTTACGCAATTTTTCTATATTTGTAGGTTTTGAAGCTACTTTTGTCATTTTGTTAATTTGGGATTATTAATAGGGTGGAACCCTAACTCTTTCATTATGCTTTAATTATTGAAATTAAGAGAAACCATACGTGGTGCTTCTGTAGAGAAACTCTACAAGTCTTCTTCTTCTCCTTCTTCTCTTCAAGGTTCATCTTCCATCTCATCTCTTCTTCTCTCTCTCTTCTTCTAAAGGTAATTTCTAACCTTCCTTTTCCTTCTCCTAAAACCTATCGTATTGATCTCATCATTCTAGACTTACAATCTCAACCCAGTAATTCTAGATTTCCTAAGTTCTCATTCCCTTATTCCAGAAAATCCTGATTTCCTTAGATTAGAGAATCTACTTGAGTGTTTGGACAAACTCGTGTGAGATCGAGAGTTCTATCGCTTGCGGGATCCAATCCACGCAAGGATTTGAAATCCCTACTGTTTGGTTGTGATGGATGGCTTTAATCATTAGATATTTCTTTTGTTTAATTCTTAGTTTATGATGTACACGATGAATGGATGACTTTATTGTTTACATGATTCCGCCCGTTTTGTAGTTTCTAGGGTTAGATTAGGCCGTCATGCATCAAAATCACAATCTAATAACTACTTTCCACAACGCCCAAGCCCTATAAAGTGAAGAGCTTCTCGTCCACCATCCCCTTTCATGAGTGTCATATTTCCTAGCTATCACCCCCCCCGGTAAGGCTTTCAAACCTCTTCCCATTTTAATAATTGGTTTTTTTTTCCTTTACCTCCACACTCTGCCACAAGAAGTCATGTCTCAACTTCCCCGACCTATTCGAAACAGACCTCAAACACCTAACAAGAGACATGAAGTGGCAAGTTTGACAATGCCACCTTGATTGTAGTCAACCTCCGACCAAAAGAATGGCGCTAACACTCCCACCAAAGGTATTCTATGACAGTTAGGGCCATCATTACCATTACGATACAAGCCATAACAGCCGTTACAACCCCGTAACAGCCCTCATGGCCTCTTTCTTTTTCTTTGGAAAAAAATTTTATATCAGCAATGTCCGTTACAGCACACCATGCTGCATAAGAGTATGCCAAAATCCATTAAAGGAACCCACTTAGCAGCCAAAAACTTCCACAAAATTCTCTAACTTTAGACATACCAACCCCCTGCAATTAGCTTATCAAGACACTCACCTTCAACGATGACACCACATCAAAGCATCTATTATTTTTCTCAAACTGTTCACCTCAGCCACTGTCGCGTTTCAAAAGAGAATGGTGTCATCGGAAAACTACAAATGCAATATTTGGAAGTCTTCTTTATCCAATTTGAATCCACTTAAAAGCCCTGCCACTAACCCATTGTCCAACATCTTCCTCAAAGCCTGCCACTACCGCAACCAACCACAAGAAGGAAGGGGAAGAGCAGGTCCCCCTCCCGGAGACTCCTTGACAGCTTAAAGAATCCTTTGGGAGACCCGTTCACGAGCACTGAGAATTTAGTCAATCGGATATGCTCCTGAACTGAGCTTCTCCTTTTGTGGAAACTACTAAGTTGGAAGATGCTAACACATTTTGAGAAAGTTGATGATATTGGATGGTTGTATGAGAGAAAGTGGGGAAAGAAAGACAAAATGTGAGATGTAGTTACCATCGCGTGGTCTCTAAAGGAATCAAATGTTTCAAAGAACATCTCATGCACATTAAACGAGAAGCACAAGGGCATCTAAATTTGCCGACAGAGATCCGAATACATGTAAGAGAGGGTTTTTTTTTTAAGATAGAAAAGAATGGTGGTTGTTGAAAAGAAAAGAGAAGAATAAAAAAAGAAGCGCCATTCAAAATAACAAAAGAGGAAGAGGAATTTTCAAGAGCGCAAGAATAGCTCTTGGTTTGGAAGTTCCTGATGACCTTGTACATTATTGATGACAAAGATGATGGTGGTCTAAATGAAGACAGCAGAAATCTGAAAAGAGGAAGGAAAGCCAACATACATTCATACAAAGAAGAGCAACATTTCATATCAAGCGGATGCACAAAAGGTGTACATCACTCCAGAAGGAGTGGTCTGGGTGGCAAAGACAATGGTAGTCACTGAGAAGTCCCAATTGCTAGATGGGAAGTGGATCATGCGGATCCGCATTTATTCAAAATGCAGAGTGCAAGGCAGCCAATGATCCCCACATCGCTAAATAAGAAAAGCCTGTGGGAAAAGGTAGGCCAGATTATATCAAAGTGCTTCCACTTTAGTCACATTCCTCCAAATGCAGCTGTTAATCTGTATTAGTAGCCGATGATTGATGCCATAGTTGTTGCAGGCCCAAGAATTAAGGCCCCATGCCATATAAAATTGCTAGCAAACATCTTGATGCGATTGTTGAAGAGTTCAAGACTTATATAACACATCAACATAATTGGGAACAGATCGCCATTACCGTCATGTGTGATGGGGGACCAAGCCTATAACAAAATCAATCACCATTTTTTATGGGTACTCATATGCAGGAACAGTGTTCATGAGAAAATTGATGCATCTAGGCATGTGAAAGGTGCCAACTACGTGTTAGTCTCATCGATCAGGTCGTGGAGGAGATAAGGAGGCATCTTATGGTACTTGTTGTTACAGACAAGAAGGCAAGGCAGCTAGCAAAAAGTTGACAGCAAAAGAGCAACACCTCATTGGACTCCTTGCCTAGCACATTGCATTGACCTAATGCTGGAAGATATTAGAAAGATAAATGAGGTCAGAGCAGTAGTTGATACAGCAAAGACGGTTACTGGTTTCATGTATAATCATAATTGGCATGTGAGCTTGATGAGGGGATATACAAAGAATTACGAGTTACTTCAACCAGGTCCACCAAATTTGCAAGGAACTACTTCTCATTAAAATGCATATGCAAACATCAATCGAGCCTTATGCAAATGTTCACTTTTAAAGACTGTTATTTGTTAGTTGTTAGTCACTAAGTTAAATTGGGGCCCATTGTTAGTTGATGATAGCCATGTGTCTTTCCACTCAGCACTCAATCATTCAATGATATTGACTATGAGAGTACTATCATTAGTCAACCGTATTTCCACAATGAATCCATCATTAGATGATCTTAACCCTGCAGCCCCACCATTACTTGATACCAGCCATGCATATTTCCACATGGAACCCATCACTAAACAATCGTAACCATGTCAGGCCCACTGTTAGTCAATCCTAACCATATATTTCCACATGGGGCTCATCGTTAGTCAATCCTAACCACATGTAGTTGCGGCTCATCGATGGATGGCCTTAACCATGTGGGGCCCACCAATAGTCTATCCCAACAAAGTCAGCACACGAACTTCAACAGAGATGAGCCGTGGATCAAAGATTGGTATGTAAACCAAGTCATAAAGTTACCACAGAAATGTGGTGAGCTGCCAAACTGTAACAAGTTTGAAATCGTAGCCAATGGACAGAGAAGAACAAACAGCGAGATAGCGTCTGTAATGGCATGTAATCCAGCCGAGGAATGCAGGATCGAAAAAGGTAAAAGATCTCTCGAAAATCTGATACCATGTAAGATGTTTGAAAGTGTATGAAATGATCCGCACTGGACCCAAGGGTTTCATTGCAATATATAAACACATACAAAAAGACAAGACAGTTAAAACAAATATTTGACTGAGTTTGAATGTCAGACCATTCACCTAAGCCGACTAGCCAATTGGAGGCATTTGGGCTGCTACTTTAACACAAACAACATAACTGGAAAACAAGACCAATCTCCATCGAAATTTTCACCAGATAAACAAAATTACAGTGTCATTTCCACCAATTTTCCTAGAACCATTATTCCAAAATAAATCAATTTTCCTCTTTTTCTCAACAAATCCAAACAGGCCCCAATAGGAAATGACAGAAATTCATGAATGAGAAACTAGATATCAAACTGCAGTTATGTTCCTTCCAAGTCCAACTCAAAAGTAAATTAATTAACCCCCAGAATTCAGTTATCGACGAGAAATTGCAATTCAAATCAATATCGCATCCAAAAGAACCCTTCTTAATCAAAATTAGGTGCAGAGAGGGAGAGAACAGACGCACCTGAGCATTGGTATCGAGTGGAGAAGGTGTAAAGAACACATCAATCTCCCGAACCACTCTGTCTTCGTCATCACCTCTGCCTCTGTCGTCGTCGATATCCATTCCTGACTGCTGGATTTGGACTACTCCTTTGGAGACAGTAGCAGCATGAGATGGCTGTGTTGTATTTAATTGGAGGAGAGAGGAATCTTCCTTCTGCTGCTGCTTCAATAAAGGAAGAGCATCTGGTTCTGGTTCTGGTTCTGGCTTGGGTTTGGGTTTGAGCTTGGTGGACTTGGGGTGGAATCTGGTGGGCCTTGGAGGTTGTTGGGATGAACGGTTGGGATGATCAGAAGCAGCTAGGTCTAGGTCTAGGTCTAGAGCGAGGTCCAGGCTCGCCGCAGAGCTGGGTTCTTTCCATTTCTCCATCGGAAAAAGGCTTCCCTCTGCTCTCCAACCGCAAGAGGGACCGAGGGAAAGAAATGGAATTTTAGTTGAGGGAGATGGTATGGTAGAGACGGAAGAACCGGAATTTGGTAACGCTATTTCTCCATGGTACACGTGGAAGGATTATTTATAAATCTAGAACGTCCATTTAGGTGGCCATGATGTGGATGGTAGATATTTCAGGATAATTTTACATCAGATTACTCTATGCTTTAATAAAATGTAACTAAAATAAACGGTAGAAAATAAAGTCATTTTATGGTCGAACAATTTTTAGCGGTCGGTGATCTATGATAAGGCCCACTCTATGTATTTTATCAACGTCGTCCATCCTTTTTGGCAATTCATTTTATGGTATGAGATTAAAAATGATGAACATCTAAAGCTTAAGTGGAACACACCACAGAAAAAACTAGAGATTGAACGCCTACTTTGAAATATTATTGGGGACCACCGAAGTTCTGGATTAAGCTTATATTAGTGTTTTCCCTTCATCCATGTGTGCGTGACCTTACGAACATGTTGGATGGCAAATAAAACATCACAAAGCACTGAGAAGTTTTCAACGGTAGGCGTTCAATCCCCACTGATTTTCATGGTGTAGTCCCCTTGAATTTTGGATCTCTGTGATTTTTGGGGTGCTACCCTAAAATGAGCTGAAAAAAAAGGATGGACAGCAAGGATAAAACACACACATCATGGTGGACCCCACAGAGCTTGTGCCACTTCGTTCACAGGGATATCCCTGTCGCGAGTGCCAGGCTATCTGCTACCCAACCTCCCTTGCGCAAGAAGTGAAATGCGTGATCACGAGATTGGCGCGAGGAGGAATTGAGGCGGAGATGGGAAGCGGATCGCGTGCTGATGGAATATTCCTCGTGACCTGACTCCGTGGGCCCACTTTGATGTATGTATTTTATCAACGCCGTCCATCCTTTTTTCCATGCTCGTTTTAGGGCATGAGCCAAAATTGAAGCACATCCAAAGCTTGGACCGTACCACAGGAAAACAGTGGGGGATGATGACGTCCACCATTGAAACCTTCTTGGCCCACCGTGACGTTTATTTGCCACCCAACCTGTTCATAAGGTAAGGCAGACTTGAAGAACGGAAAACGTAAATATCAGCTTGATCCGAAGATTCTGTGGTCCCTGAGAAGTTTTCGGCTTGTAGGTGTTCAATCCTGGCTGTTTTCCCATGGTGTGGTCCACCTTAGCTTTGGATATGCTTCAGTTTTGGGCTCCTTCTATAAAGTGATCTGTAAAATAGATGGACCGCATGGATAAAACAGGTACATTACAGTGGGCCCTATATAATCTAGTCATCAGGAATATTGGCCGTGTTGTGGCCATCCAGAGATTGGTGATATGGAATCACTTTGCAAGATCAGGGGCCACAGCTGGTAAGTCTCAGTCTTCATATTATGTGGCCCAAACATTGGGCTGTAAGACTCCTAATAGGTGTGTCATGCATGATATTCTGTTTATTTGGCCGTTGGGTTATTTAGAGTGAGCAATTTGGTGAGTCCTGCTACAATTGTAATCATTATATATAAATTATGGGTAGGATGCTTGAATTGTGATTCCTATATATGGTTATTAAGATAGATATGAAAACCAACATTTTAGAGACTTTAAAGGGAAAAGGTGTGATGGGTAAGCTTCTGGAGCCTTCTTTCTTATAAATATATGAATTGATCCTCTCACCCACACAGACAAAAAATCTTAGTCCTATTAAGAGTTTTTTATAAGAGTGTAAGGTGCAGAAAATCAAGCATTCCTCAAGATGAGATCGCGGCATCGAGAATATCTTTTCACACAAGTACACACGTAAGATTACAATTTAAAATATTCATTACAATGCATAAACAATCCATTTATTCCGCTATTCAAATTACATGGGTTGAGTTGATCATGTGGTTAGAAATAAAGCATAAGAGAGAAGTCAACAATTACAAAATGATGACAAATGTTCAATATTCAACGTCATGTTTGGGCGACATGATGAGGAGTTCTTAATTTTAAGTCCAGGGCATAGTTAATGAGGAATTTATGTGATGAGTGGACTTGATCCCACATGTGCGCTCGTGTGGCCATGTGTGTGAGAGGTGTTGCTTTCAATTCAGTCAGTCAAGACCACTCGTGTGACCGAGGGCTTGGATTGAAAGTACATATGTGTGTGTGATTACTCGGGCGTGCCAGAGTCTACTCGACTCAAGGATATTGACTGAATTGGTCGTTGCCCCGCGTCAAGACAGACAAATTGAAGACTGGATCGAAGCCCAGAGTCCTCTCAATCACCAACTAATTTATAAGTACACACCGTACTCAGGCGATTTAAGCAAGGGAAGGGTTAACCCTCACTAATGAGTTCTTTTTTCCTTGTACCAGCAATTGTGTAATCGGCCGCTTTAACGACTTTTTATTTCACCAGTGCTTTAACATGGTATTCCTCAATCAAAGTAAAAGATTGATGCGTAACAAAACAAAGACTAACATAAACACAATCGATCTTTATTAATATAATGGCCCCGTTACAACCGTCATGCTTTGAACTCAATATTAAAGCGAAAAAGGAAAGATAAATACCTGACACACATATCGGAACATACGATAGAGGCGGGTGGTCAGTAAGATATGATCGAGGTATGAACAACTGAATTGGAACTCAGATAGACATAGAGATTTGACAACTTAAGGTTGCAAATATTTAATTTACTCCTAAGATAAACGCACTACGGTGGGAGCCACCGAGCAATAGTGAACTAGGTTATGAAAAGTAAAATAGGCATGAAAGTAAAGTAGACATGTAATAGATGTGTTTAGCGTAGGGCCTCGAGCTCTTCTTCGAATGTTCCTTTTATAACTTTCTCGAGGCAGTGGAAGCCCTTCACCAGGCTTCTAAGTTCTTCGGGATTCCTCATGCGGACTTTCCAAATACGTAACATTTTCCCTGACATACCTACTTTGGAAAGAAAGAGTTTTAGATTCGTTGGCTTCTCAGATCTTCTTTTTTTTTTTTTTGTAGCTAATCCTCTACATAGATCTTCGTGACCCAATAAAGATTTGGCTTAGGGCCTCCAGGATTCCTCTGATGAAGACTCAAGGGTTGATCTTTATCAAACGAGGTCATCCAACACATCTTGATGGCTTACCTTGTTCACTTCCAGTGTTGGCAATCCAGATCAAACCACCTCCTTCATTTGATTGTCTCGAACGGTGATGACTTGGAGTGCTGTAAGGATTTGACCTCTGACACTGATACATCACTTGGATAGACCAGATCATCCATTCTTTTTATTCCGATCGCCATGTAAAATGAGACTCGATGTAAATGTTAGGGAAGGATACACAAACTGAAATTGCGCATGGTAGTCTAACAGGACACCTTAATACTCTATGTGCTTTATGGAAGCTTAGCGGAGCTACTAGAATAATGGCCAAGTTCTAAAGGGGGGTGATTAGGACATTTTGAAATTCTTTTTGCCTACTTAATTAATTTAACAAGTTAAACTAAGTAAGTAAGAACACTTCGGCTTGTAAGCCTTAGTGGGTCCAATAACATAACTAGCAAAGAAATAACTATTAAGTGACTAATCTAAATGCATGGATTACTAATGATTTAACTAATCAAGCAAGTAATCTATATAACATATGTAGACTATATGAGATACAATCATATAAGCTCAAGTCTACACAACTAGTGAAAATACATCTTGTGTGTGCATGTGCCTATCTAATGCCTAACATACATTCTAATGCCAGAGTCTACTCGACTCAAGGATATTGACTGAATTGGTCGTTGCCCCCGCGTCAAGACTAGGGCTGGTCATGAGTCGAGTCAGCTCGAGAAGCTCGGTCGACTCGGCTCGACGAAACTCGCCTCGACTCAGTAGGGCGAGTCAATCCAATCCTAAATTTAGAAGCTCGAGTTAAGATCGAGTCAAGCTCGAGCACCCAGTCCCTCGACTCGGCTCGGCTCGAAGCTCGCCTCGAATCAGCTCGACTCGCTCGATTTACTGCCTATATATAGGTAGTTAAAAATAAAAAAAAAAAAAACCAACATTACACCTCTCTTCCCTCTCTTTTCTAAAACCTTACCTCCCTCTTCCCTCTCTTTTCCAAAATCGTCGCAAGTCCTGCACCTCTCTTTTCCTCTCTCAGATCTTCTCTCTCATACTACTTCGGCTAGCCAGCGGAGGGGAATCGTCCGCACCTCTCCAACTCTCTTCCTATTTCTCTTATTTTCCTTCCTTTGAACAAGCACAAGGTAATGCTCGGATGCTTCTTTTCCCCGTACCGCTAGGATGCTAGGTGGGGTCCACCGTAATATTTATTAGAAATCTAACCCGTCCATACGTTATGCAAGATCATTTAAGGATGTGCGACAAAAAATAAGGTGGATCCAAAACTTAAGTGGGCCGCATGAAAGGAAAAATGGTAAAATGAGTTTTCTACAGTTGAAACTTTACTGGGCTCCACCTTTATGTTTGTACCCCATCCAAACCGTTTAAAAAGGTCATTACCACGGAGATGAAGTAAAAAAATGAAGAAAAAAAGTTTAATTGGAAAAGTTTGTGGCCACACGAATGTTTAAACGGTGGTCACCGAATACCCATTGTTTCCTCTCGTGAGGCCCACTTGAGTCTTGGATACACTTGATGTTTTGCAGTATGTCCTAAAATAATGTTGCAAAATATATGAACGACATAGATTTCTCAGAAGCATCACGGTGGGCCCCACCTTGCATCCCAGCTCAGGAACGGACGCGGATTGGCTGGTGCACCCTACACCAGCTATGGTGTGGGTTACAGAGCGGATTAGGTGAGACACTGGCCTCACACAAGACAGTGCAGCCTTCACAGTGGGGTTATAGTGGAGCCCACCTTGGTGTATGTATTATGTATCCATTCCGTTTATCCGTTTTCCCATATCATTCTAGGGCATTATCCAGAAAATTAATCAGAACCAATTATCAGGTGGACCATACCATAAGAAACAGTGGTGGTTGACCATCCTACCATTAAAAACCTCTTAGGGAAAAAATTAATGTTTCCGTAGTGTTTGTTTACCATCTGATCTGTTGATAAGGTCACATAAGCCTGAATGAAGGAAAAAAACAAATATTGGCTTGATCCAAAACTTTTGAGTCTCATTAATGGTAAATAAAAACTATTTCTTATGGTATGGTCCACTGGATGATTAAATCTGCTTCATTTTTGGCAAAATTCCCTAAAATGATATGGGAAAATGGATGGACAGTGTGGATACAGGATACATACATCAAGGTGGGCCCCACGATAATTCAAGGTAAGGGTCGCACCGTCTTGCGTGAGGCCGGGATCGCACCTAATCCGCCCTGGTACCGTGTCAAACTCTTAGTACTTGAGCATGATTAACGTAGAAACCGTTGACCACCTTACAATGGGGTATTTAATACATCTACACTGTCCATTGTAACACCCCAGATTTTCGAGATTTATTTGAAAATTTTTGAAAATTCATTTTTAATTTATTTTTTATTAATTATCGTACATTTACCGTTGATTTGTGAATAGCGGGACATCCGTAGGAGATCCGATAGGAGACCCTTTACAAAAGTTTCTTAGAATGATCCTATAAACATCGTAGAAAGATCATATTTCAAAAATCACGCACTTTTTAGATAATTACGAAAATGCCATTAGTTAAACTTAAGTTAAGATGCCATTTTTAAGTATTATAGTTTCTGACAATCACTTTCACACAAAACCCTGGATTTAAGCATTTGGGCACATATTAACCATACATGTCAAATTTCAGCCCTTAAATCATAGTAGAAGTGGTCCAATTGTCAAATCAGCCCCTTAACCCTTGATTTTCATGTCCATCGAGTGAGGAAAGTAGATGGTTAGTCGTAGTCGAATATTTCTCTTCATATGAATGACTTGGATCATCTTTATCATGGACCAATAGTGTGATTTGAGTGCCCCACCTTGATAAGCATCTTTCTTATGCGCGAAGTTATCCCGTTTTAGAAATTAATGAGTTACCAACTCTTTTTAAATTTGAACCTTTCAATTTACCCACTTCTCACCATCAATCGCTTCTCAAATTTGGACCACTTATTATACTCATATGACTACGAGTTTACACAAAATTTGGACCCCGATCTATAATCCTACACTATTGAATCACAAAGCCAGCTCCTTCCTTTTCCGCCAAAAGTTGGAATTTCAGATATAGGAATTTTTCACCATCAATCAACCACTAAACTTTGTACAATTGTTTGCCTATCATGACTACATATTTTTCCAAAATTTGGGCCCTGATCATCAAGCGTAGACCATTAATTGAGATCTAGCCCATTTTAGCACCCGTCAGGCCATTTTCAAGGATCGACCAATCTAAAATGTGTATCATCAAGAAATTTACGTATTCTGACTCTACTCTTCGAGCTTGATAAGATGAACGGATTGGAATTGATCAAAGATCATCCGAATATTGAGATTTGAGAAACCCACCTCAAGAAGTTGTTACACAACACCTCGCGTGCACATCCCTCTCCATATTTCTACTACGCACCTCCAAATCCTTCTCCTAACCCTAGCCTCCATGCTCTAGAGAGAGAGAGAGAGAGAGAGAGAGAGAAGAGAAGAGAGTTCTTTCTCATATTTTTCCAGCGGCTAGGATCTTCTACAACCCTCTTCTTCTAAGTCCATCCTAAGCTGAGGATTTTCCTTCAAGCCTTTCATTAATAATATTATAATTATCATAAGTTTCTTGTGAAGTTATTTTGTTTTGAATTGCTTATCCATATAACATGAAGTTTGATGTGAGATTTGTAATGAATATCATTATATGGTGATGTGATTCCTTTTTTTAGATTTTTGACTAAGAAGCATGTGTATTTGTGTTATTTATTTTTGTGAAATCTATGCCCTTATTTTCTTAGTCTATGTATTACAAGTAACATTGGTTTTCATATTGTGATATGAAATATGTGTATAAGATCATCATATAGACATCCCATTATTGTATACTCTTTATCCCTAAGTTGGTAAAATTATTCGATGTAGAGAGATGGAACCCATGAGAGGTGTCCATGATGGAAGAATATCTCTTGACATAACTGAGAGAATGAAGTGATTGTTTGTCAATGGATCCTTACGTGTACATGATGATTGATTGGATCCATTTACATTACACGAGTATTTTAATGAATTTGGTCATGATGTACAACATTGGCTTTTTGGGACATGATGGAATCATAAAACGGGACAATGAGTGGACACTAATGGTATACAAATTCTCATGAGCCGGGGTTGGTGCTATGGACACTAATCCCGTGCTGTCGGTCTATGCTGGGTTGCTTGCGACTCCTCATAGTGACCATTGAGTTTTATTTAAATTGGTTGTATGCGAAAACACTTAAATAAAGGTGAAACTAAAGTCATGCATTCACTTGGCTCCATGTGGGTGTACGGAGTTGAGAATAGGCTAGAGCGTCCTACTTCTCCCGTACACTGTCACGTGTAGATTTGGGCTATGAGCGTCTCGTTTCTCACGTGGTCGGGCAAAACTATGGGCTTGTGCGTCCCAGGAACCTCTGGTGACTAGTGGCTAGCATGAAGTAGTAACAGGGAGTCTCCCACTTCATGGATTGTGATTCTAACCAGGGTGCCTTAGCCAGAGCATGCATTCCATGCATCGCATTAACAAAGATTTTTAGTTGGTTGTTTTGATTTGATTAAATGATAATATACTACTTGCGTTTACTCTGTACCGTTATTATTATTCTTGATTGTCTTGGAGGAAATATTCCCCACTATGATAGCGTTTAACGCTATCCCAAACACAATTTGGGTGATGCAGGTGAAGATCCAGGTAATGAACCCGATTTTCAAGGAAAAGAGTTCGATGGTTCGTACGATCACATGGCGGATGACGATGTTAGATAAACTTAATTGATGTTATCATTTATTAAATATTTCTTTTGAGTAGTTGATACATTTATGGAATTGTAATAAGTCTTCAAGAGAAGACATGGTTTTGTATTTTAATTAATCAGTATGGATATTGGTTGGTTCCCTTATTTAAACATTGATGATGACGTAGTAAGTTTGATAGAATAAGATGATAATTGTTTCCGCCATTGTGCTTGAATGCTATATTTTATTATTTGAAAAATTAATTATTCCATAAATTACTTGGGAATTCGGCCGTCGTGTTATACACAAGAGTCGAAAATCTCGGGTCGTTACATCCATCCATTTGAAGAGATGATTTTAGCTTATGACCCAAAAATTGAGTCATATCCAGATCTCAAGTGGACCACACCACAAAAATTATTACAACCGTTAAAAGCATACTAGGCCCCACCATGATGTTTATTTTCCTTCCAAACTGTACATAAGGTCACATGTACCTGGATGAAGGGTTTTACAAATATCAGATCGATCTAAAACTTCTGTAACTCCCGAGAAGATTTCAATGGTAGACGTTCAATCTCCCACTTCTTTCTACAGTGTGGTCCACTTAATCTTTGGATCCTTATTATTTTTAAGATCAAGCCTTATAACTATGTCAACAAATGGATGGACGGTTTGGATATAACACGCACATCACAGTGGGGCCCACAAAACCTGGTGTCAATGCACCAAGTGGCTTCCCGCATAAGATACCTCCATCTCCTCCATTTGTCCACTCACTCCTGTCAGATGCATGATACACCTACTACCCTACCCATGTACTTCCTTTAGTGTAGGGCTGCTCCCGTACACTCATACGATCACACCACGCCATCGTTCACCCACCTGCTGCGATGGCTACTGAAGTGACGTCACCAACTTCTGTGGCCCTCACTGTGATGTATGTGTTGTATCCACACCGTCCATCTAGTTGAAGAGATCATTTTAGGGGGTGAGCCAAATGATAAGT
The DNA here is from genome assembly GCA_003013855.2 of Liriodendron chinense. NCBI lineage: Eukaryota > Viridiplantae > Streptophyta > Magnoliopsida > Magnoliales > Magnoliaceae > Liriodendron > Liriodendron chinense. The sequence continues at coordinate 937,204 of ML058429.1, forward strand.
CAGATCCAAATTAAGCTCAAGTGGATCTCACCGAAGAAAACAGTGGGGATTAATCTCCTGCCATTAAAAACTTCTTGGGGCCACAGAAGTTTACGATCAAGCTGATATTTTTGTTTTCACTTCTTCCATGTCTGTGTGAACTTATGAACAGGTTGGATCTCAAACAAACATCATGGTGGGCCCTAGGAAGGTTTCAACGGTTGTGTCACTGTCCCCACTGTTTTCTTTGGTGGGATCCACGTGAGCTTTGGATCTACCTCAATTGTTGTCTCACGCCCTAAAATAATCTCTTCAAATGGATGGACGGTGTAGATACAGCACATACATCACGGCAGGGGCCCACATAAGTTAGTGATGTCACTTCAAGATGGCTACTCAACCTGTCACTGTCAGTACTAATCCGCGTCCCCACCTGCCGGAATCGGATTGCCTGGTGTACCCTACACCAGCTAATTTGCTGGTGTGAGTACGTGTCGCGTGCAGACAACTTTGTCAGTCCTCGAGCTCCGTGTTCATACCAACTGTTCAAAGAAAATCAAGATCATGTGGGCCCCAAAATGATGTATTTAACATATCTATACCGTCCATCCAGTTTACAAGATCATTTTAGGGCATGGTCCAAAAATGAGATATATCCAAATCTCAAGTGGACCACACCACAAAAGGAAGTGGAGACAATGATTTTCACCGTTAAAACATTCCTAGGGCCCACCATGATGTTTTTTTGCCATCCAAACTATTCATAAGGTCACATACACCTGGATGAAGGGTTAAAACAAATATCAGATTGATCCAAAACTTCTGTGACCATCAAGAAGGTTTCAATGGTCAACATTCAATCTCCCACTGCATTCTGCAGTGTGGTCCACTTGATCATTACATCTGTCCTATTTTTGGGTTAAACCCTTATAACGATGTCATAAAATGGACGGACGGCTTGGATATACCACAAACCTCATGGTGGGGTCCACAGAAATTGGTGACGTCAATACACCAGCGAGCTCGCTGGTGTGCGGTGCACCAGCTAATCCGCTTTCCCACCTGCCCGTCAAGCCTTGCGCAAGAAGTTAGCCGCACTGGGAACCAAGGTGGGGCCCACAGTGATGGTTTTTTATAAATCCACCCCGTCCATCCTGTTTTGGGAGATCATTTTAGGACATGAGAACAAAAATGAACCGGATACGAGACTCGAGTGGGCCGAAAACGTGAGGATTGAACGTCCACAGTTGAAATATTTGTGGAGCCATAGGAGTTTCAAATCAGGATAATATTTGTGTTTCCAGTTCATCTCAGTAGTAGTGACGTTATGAACGGTATGGATGTCATATAAACATCACTGTAGACTCAGGGAGGTTTCAACGGTACTAATTTCCCTACCCACCTTTTCCTTTAGTGAGGCCCACTTGAGTCTTGGATCCAGGTTCATTTTTGTTCTCATGTCCTAAAATGAGCTCCCAAAACGGATGGACGGGGTGGATTTATCAGAAACCATCATTGTGGTCGGTGCTCTGTGGGTGAGGACGCGGTTTGGCTATCGACCCTGCCACTAGCTAGGTGGCCACTAGCCAGGTGGCTAGTGGTCGGTGCTCTGTGGGCCTCACCATGATGTATGTATTTTATCCCTGCTGTCCATCCATTTTTCCAAATCATTTCAGGCATGAAACAAAAAATGAGGCATATATAAATCTCAGGGTGGACCACACCACAGAAAAACAGTAGAGATTGAATGTCCACCATAAAAAACATCATAGGGCTCGCTGTAATGTTTATTTGACATCCAACCTGTTGATTAGGTCATACTGATCTGGATGACGGGAAAAAAACAAATATCAGATAGATCCAAAACTACTATGGCCCCAAGAAGTTTTGAATGGTGGACGCTCAATCACCACTGCTTTCTATGATGTGGTCTACTTGATATTTGGATCTACCTTATTTTTTGTCTCATACCATAAAATGATATGGAAATATGGATGGACGGCTTGGATGAAACATATACATCATGGTGAGGTCCACAGAGCACCGACTACTAGCCAATGGCTAGTGGCAAGGTCACTAGCCAATCCGTGTCCGAATGGTGAACTGTTAGAAAACTTTAGCTAAGGTTTTTCGGAGCATTATGTTTGTTCTGCAAACTGTGACCCCCCAACCAGTGGAGACCCAAGCCTGGTCCAGCAAACATTGATTGGCCCATGCATGTGAGACCCAAGCCCGATCCAACAGGATATTGGTCCATTAATCATGGTGTGCTCCACTTGATGATTGGATCATTCTGAATTTTGGGGCACCCACTCATCATGGTGGGCCTCACATTTTGGAAGGATTGGATGCAATGCAGACATCGCGTGGACCCCATAATATTAACCTCCAATTTAATCCCGAATTTGAGAAATGACATATAATAATCATTCACAAAGGCATTAATTTACAATCTATGTAAATGGCTCCAACATTCCTCTCTCTTTCTCTAGTTGATTTTTTTGTTATTTTTCTTGCCACAGATCAGATCGATTTCCTCTTTCTGACGTTGGTTCAAACTTTTGATTGGTGTATGCGAAGCAATCCAGGAACCTGAAGATCATATCCAAACCATCAGGTAGGCTATTCTATTCTTCAATCCATAGAAAGTTAATCTAAATTTCAAATTTTTAATATTGAAGTTCCATATTATATTTCATTTTCTCTTTAATTAATAATTTTTTAGGCACATTTTATGTTTTGATATTTGTTCTTTAAATATTTATGTTTAAGATTCTTTGTTAACTGACGTTGTTAATTTGTATTTATGCCACTTAGTGGTTTAGTAATGTATCCTCCCGTTTAGGAATTCATATTGAACGAGTATAGTCATTCAACTGAAAATGCTTGTTCTTTATGGATTCTTAAATTGTCCCATTTTTTGACAGTTCGGTACCATACCATGTACTTAGGTTGTCCTTGTTTTGAGTTTACATGTAGTTGAAATTTCGGTGGTGTCTCCTTATATTTTCTCCGGATATGTGGTTCTTTACTGATTGGTTGCCTTTATCCATGTATAATGGATTACATATGGCAACTAATCATTATTGAATTTTACATATATCTGGAGAATATGGGGAGGTGCTGCCGAAATTTCGGCTCGCATGTAAACTGTATGAGGACAGTACATGGTATGTTACTGAATGGGATAAAGACAATTAGCACCTCTAGATAGAGACAAGTAGGAATATGTGAGACATTTAGAGACAACTAGCAAACAAATTTGAAACAATTAGGGACAATATATAGTTATTATATGTATGTACCCCGACAAATTTATTGATTAGGGGACTATTTGAGACACTTGTGTCTTGCAGTTTATGGAGGAGCCCCGATATTGTCTGTACTATACATTTATATACACGTATAAATGTGATTGACTAATTGCTTGAACTTGTAAAAACTCATATCTTACTTTACCCTTATTTTCTTTTGATTTATAGATGACTAGTGAGGAAAATTCAAGTAATCCCGCTGTCGGCGCGTCAGTCACATCTCCTCTTATTGTGGAGGGAGATGTGACGGAAAAGAAAGTTAAAATGACTTCAGGTTCAGTGAGAGGAAAAAAAAGATCAGCGGTATGGGAATTTTTCGATGAGATCACGCAAGCAGATGGTTCAATTAAGGTTAGATGCAAGTACTGTAAAACTCTTTACGGCAAGCATTCTGGTTCTTCTACTACTCATTATCAAAGGCATCTAGATAAATGTGTGAAGAGACCAAGAACGTCGACTGGTGGAGTCCAGCAGCTGCTTTCATTTACTGCTTCTGAAAATAATGACTCTCAAGCCACGCTATCCACTTATAAGTATGATAAGGAAAAACTAAAAGAGTGGTATGCAAGATTGGTGATAGTTGAGGAGAAGCCGTTTAGGATGGTAGAAAGCAAGGTTTTTATGGAATTTTGCAAATTTCTTAATCCTAGATGTGAGAAGGTCTCTCGTCATACTGTGAAAAGAGAATGTATGAAGATGTATACAATTGAGAAAGCAAACTTGAAAGTCCTTTTAGCATCCGTATCAAGAATAAGTTTGACTTCAGATATGTGGACATCATCCAATCAAAGAAAAGGATACATGTCATTAACTGCACACTTTGTTGACGCAGGTTGAAAACTCCAAAAGAAGATTTTAAACTTCTGTTACGTTCCTCCTCCTCATACTGGTATGATAATGTCGGACTGCATCTACAATTGTCTGGTTGAGTGGGGCATCGAAAAGAAAATCTCTTCAATAACTTTAGATAATGCCTCTTCCAATGACAGATTGGCTTTTTCCTTATGTAATCAATTCAAGGTAGCTGGAAATTTATTCTTTGATGGTAAAATATTTCAAGTCAGATGTTGTGCTCACATACTGAACTTGATTGAACAACAAGGGCTGAATACAATTAACTCCACGATCTCCAACATACGAGATAGCGTCAAATATATAAGGGGATCACCTTCAAGACAGAATATGTGGAATGATATAATCCAACGTTTGGATTTGAAATCTAAAAAACAGTTGAAGTTAGATGTTTGCACCCACTGGAATTCAACTTATGAAATGTTGGACACTGCTTTAGAATTTAAAGTTGCATTCCCTGAACTTGCGACACGTGATAAAATGTACACGTACGTGCCTAGTGATGAAGACTGGACGAGAGCTGTACACGTTCACAAGTTCCTCAAAGTTTTTTATGATTGCACGAAGATTTTCTCTGGGAACAAGTATCCTACAGCAAATCAGTTTCTTTCATAAATTATTTTCATTATGGATGCTCTAAAAAAGTGTGCTGATGAGGGTCCAGATTTTTTGCAAGTGATGGCTTTTGGAATGCAAGGAAAATTTGATAAGTATTGGGCTGACTGCCATTTGTCAATGGCCATTGCAGTTGTTATGGATCCACGGTACAAGATGGCAATGGTTATATACGTTTTCAGGTCACTTTATTCTAATTCTGAAAGGGTTTCAATGGAGATCGTCATTATTCGTGCTGCAGTTGATGAGTTGTTCACTTTATATGTTAGTACTTTCGCCGTGACATCTAATATGGTGGTTACTCCTCAATCTGCGTGTAGTACTTCTACTGGAGGAAAGCGACATCATGATTTTATGTCTTTCTTAGATGAAGAAGAAACAGAGACGCAAAAAACTGAATCAGAAGTGGAGAAGTATTTGAAGGAGCCAGTCATAAGGTTACAGAAAGAGGATTTTGATGTTTTGCAGTGGTGGAAGTCGAGAGCTCGGGAATACCCTAGACTTTCAGTGATGGCAAGAGACATATTATCAATTCCAATTTCAACAGTGGCATCAGAATCAGCTTTTAGTACGGGGAGTAGAGTCGTAACCAAGTATCGAAGCTCCCTCGCCTCGAAAACAATTGAAGCACTGATATGTACACAAGATTGGTTGCATCCAATTTGGGGTGGTAGCAGTTTCGATGTTGAGGAAGATGAGGAGGAAAATGCAAATCAAGATGAGAATGCATCTACAATTGCATGAAGGAATACATACTTTTAAAGTTTTGTTCAAGCTTTTACTTTTCTAAAATATTTTCACTTTTTGAACTTGATGGTGTGGCATCTAGATAATATATGCGAGACTTTTTATTGGACTTGATGTTGAGGCATGCAAGACTTTTTGGACATACATAATGTTGACATAATGTTGTTGACTTTTAATTTGTATTTTGTAGCAAAAAATATAATAAATTATGGTGGGAGCAGGCTTGCCTCGGCTCGAGGTAAACTCGACTCGACTCGATCCACTAGCTCGTCTCGAGCTCGCCTCGAAATATTTCGCAAACAAAACAAGCTCTAATGGTAAGCTCGAGGGCGAGCTCGAGCTCGAGCTCGAGTAGAGCACAGACAAGCCAAGCCAAGCTTGGCCTACCTCGACTCGACTCGGCTCGATGCACAGCCCTAGTCAAGACAGACAAATTGAAGACTGGATCGAAGCCCAGAGTCCTCTTAATCACCAACTAATTTATAAGTACACACCGTACTCAGGCGATTTAAGCAAGGGAAGGGTTAACCCTCACTAATGAGTTCTTTTTTCCTTGTACCAACAATTGTGTAATCGGCCGCTTTAACGACTTTTTATTTCACCAGTGCTTTAACATGGTATTCCTCAATCAAAGTAAAAGACTGATGTGTAACAAAACAAAGACTAACATAAACACGATCGATCTTTATTAATATAATGGCCCCATTACAATCGTCATGCTTTGCACTCAATATTAAAGCGAAAAAGGAAAGATAAATACCTGATACACATATCGGAACATATGATAGAGGCGGGTGGTCAGTAAGATATGATCGGGGTATGAACAACTGAATTGGAACTCAGATGGACATAAAGATTTGACAACTTAAGGTTGCAAATATTTAATTTACTCCTAAGGTAAACGCACTACGGTGGGAGCCACCGAGCAATAGTGAACTAGGCTATGAAAGGTAAAATAGGCATGAAAGTAAAGTAGACATGTAAATAGATGTGTTTAGCGTGGGGCCTCGAGCTCTTCTTCGAATGTTCCTTTTATAACTTGCTGAGGCAGTGGAAGCCCTTCACCAGGCTTCTAAGTTCTTCGGGATTCCTCATGCGGACTTTCCAAATACGTAACATTTTCCCTGACATACCTACTTTGGAAAGAAAGAGTTTTAGATTCGTTGGCTTCTCAGATCTTCTTTTTTTTTGTAGCTAATCCTCTGCATAGATCTTCGTGACCCAATAAAGATTTGGCTTAGGGCCTCCAGGATTCCTCTGATGAAGACTCAAGGGTTGATCTTTATCAAACGAGGTCATCCAACACATCTTGATGGCTCACCTTGTTCACTTCCAGTGTTGGCAATCCAGATCAAACCACCTCCTTCATATGATTGTCTCGAACGGTGATGACTTGGAGTGCTGGAAGGATTTGACCTCTGACACTGATATATCACTTGGATAGACCAGATCATCCATTCTTTTTATTCCGATCGCCATGTAAAATGAGACTCGATGTAAATGTTAGGGACACAAACTGAAATTGCACGTGGTAGTCTAACAGGACACCTTAACACTCTATGTGCTTTATGGAAGCTTAGCGGAGCTACTAGAATAATGGCCAAGTCCTAAAGGGGGGTAATTAGGACATTTTGAAATTCCTTTTGCCTACTTAATTAATTTAACAAGTTAAACTAAGTAAGTAAGAACACTTCGGCTTGTAAGCCTTAGTGGGTCCAATAACATAACTAGCAAAGAAATAACTATTAAGTGACTAATCTAAATGCATGGATTACTAATGATTTAACTAATTAAGTAAGTAATCTATATAACATATGTAGACTATATGAGATACAATCATATAAGTTCAAGTCTACACAACTAGTGAAAATACATCTTGTGTGTGCATCAGCCTATCTAATGCCTAGCATACATTCTAATTAAGCATTCATAATTAAACAATTAAAACATATAATGCATAACTAGAAATTTGCTCAAATACATTACAAACACAAGCATGTATAGTGGTTCGACTACTTGTCTACTCCACTCAGTTGCCGTACTCACCCTTTAGTACACCAGACTTCATTAAGAGAGTTTAAATCAGGTTCCTCTCAACCTAAATGTTTTAATCTGGTTCCACCCAATCGAGGTGTTTAAGGGTTCCACCCAACCTAGGAGTTTGACAAAGTTCCTCCTAACCTATTAAGGTATTTAATGGTTCCACCCACCCTGGGAGTTTAACAAGGTTCCTCCCAACCTTAAACATATACATATACTCCTGTCAAATGCTCTTCACAGAGACTTGATTCAGCCATTTCATAAGGACCTATGTCCTACAACCGAACTTATCGAGTTTGGTAATTCAAATCTCACACTCAATTCTACACAAAGAATGAGCATGTGAACTCTACAATTTGACAACCTTACTTATCGGATTTGAACCCCATTGTTGCGTCGCTTAGGTTGCTTGATCTTTCCTCTCTCATGCTTCAATCAGCTCCCCATATGCCCCCCTGATCAATGATGTCGATGTGTCGCCAATACTTCAACTTCAAGATCAACTACTTGCATTTGATGCTTCGATGGAGATGCCCAAGATGCTAAGAGGTGGTGATGAATCCTATACAACTAGTAAAAAATGGTTACCTAAAGGAATAGACCTAATTGGATCTCTAGGATGTGTTAAGACAAGGGTTTTATCTATGGTCAAAGTGCCTAAAATCCTAGAGATCAAGAGGGAACAAGTTTTTCTTTTTCTTGAGCTCAAAATACTCCATTCTTTTGATGAATTACAAGGAAGATGACTTGTATAAGTTACGATTAGAGCTTAAGGGTGTTGACAATGATGGTGGCTACTAAATCTCTAAAATTCCTCTCTTAAGCCAAAAAACTGAATCCTCCGCTTTTACAAATAAAACTCCAACGGTTATAAAATGGGCAGAAAATGATCACTTCGATGGCATCGAACTCAGCTTTAATGGGATCGAAGTTGCACTTTGATGAAATCGAAGTCTCACTTTGATGAAATCGAAGAACTGTCCAGAGAGTTTCTTCAGTTGCTAGACATCCAGTTCGATGACATCGAGCATTCTTTGATGGCATCAAACAAACACCTTAGATGGGATCGAATGATTGTTCGATGGCATCGAAGAATTGTCCAGATAGTATACATTTAATGTTAGACATATGTTTGATGGCTCGAATTGATCTTCGATAACATCGAAGATCCATTAAGATGTTTTACGATGGCATCAAAGTCCAATTGAAAATTACTGTCTGGGTCAGTTTGTTTACAGCAGTTTGCATCTTTTTTATTAACTTAACTTAACTTATCATATTTTTCTAAGTGTTCTAAGGCTAATGAAGATAACTAAGGGTTTTACTATATAGTCTAAGTCATCTAGAGGTTATGATTGTTTTGGTTCTAAGGGTTAGGGTCACCAAAGCATCTCATTTACCTGTTGTTCTTCCTTGATGCTTCTTGTCCACTTGAATCTTTGGTCTTTAGCTTGCTAAGGCTCAACTGACATTACAATATATGGACGCATGTGATTGACAAATAAGGTGCAATAGTATGCCACATAAAAGTACACTAACATAAACCTTCGAATCTCGCAATCCCTAATCAACTGAATTATGGAATATGAATGTGGAACAACAAACAAGCAATCACCACACATAACATAAAGCACTTTTTACATGAAAAACCCTTCAGGAATAGAGGTAAAAACCATGAGACATCGTCCAGCCAACAAATCCGCTATGTAATGACGTTTACACAACGATCATGAGTTTCACACACTCGAATCTAACAAACTTTAACCCAATGCCAGATTACAATAAAAGAGAATAGAAATAAAGAGATCTCACCAATGAGATAAACTTGAAGAGGCTTTGAACACCACCACGTCACGAATAAACTTCACAAACCGATCTTCTTATCTCTCTCTGATCTTCCTCTCTCTTTCTCTTAATCTCTTCTTCTTTTTCTTTCTCTCTCTCACTCTAGACATGTAGGAATCTTTGTTCTAACCTAATTCCGCATTAACATGTGCTTATATAACACTTACACTCGGAATTAAAAATAAAATAGAAAACTGCGCAAAGCACTGATGCGACCGTCGTCAAAACTGTCTAGAGAGTAATAGAGAAAATACCATCAAGTTTTGATCACTTGAACATACATTTCAGTCACCCGATCCTAAGCCTCGATCGTTCGATCACCAAATGTCGGTCACCCGAAAATGTCTGAAACAATCCAACAAACAACTGACAAATCTTGGAGAGTTTCGATCGCCTGACCCAGTCTAGTCGGTTGTCCAATGACCCCCGATCTGCACTTCTCTCCTCACTCATAAGGAGGAACACCACATCAAATATCCCCCTTCTAATCCAGGAGGAGGGCTTTAGTGTCTTTAAGCCTATCAGGCTTCTACAAGCCTCAAAATCTGCCCTTGGCCAATGCCTTGGTCATAACGTTTGACCCATTATCATCCGTATGGATCTTCTCAAGCTGTAGCACCTTTTTCTCCAGCGTATCCCTGATTCGGTGATATTGAACTCTATGTGCTTCAACTTGGAATGATGACTTGAATTATTGTTCAAACGTATCATACTCTGACTATCATAATAGACCACGTGCTTATCTTGCTTCAGGCTAAGTTCTTGTATGAATATCTTCATCCAAAGCATCTCTTTGCATGCCTCTATAACTGCAATATATCCGGCCTCTGTTGTAGACAACGCCAAACACTTCTGTAACTTGCTTTACCATGAGACTGCCCCCCTGCAAACTTAAACATGTACTCCAATGTAGATTTTTTAGAGTTTATAACACCTACCATGTCTGCATCTGTGTAGCCTTCTAACACAGGTTTTCCTTCACTAAAGCATATGCTCAATTTTGAAGAGCCCCTTAGATACCGTAGTATCCACTTCACTATTGCCCAGTGTTCTTTGCCAGGATTAGCAAGATATCGGCTCACCATGCCTCTCACATGTTATGTCTTGGCACGTACACACCATAGCATACATCAAACTTCCCATCGCCAAAGCATGGGGTATCTTCTGCATCTCTTCCAACTCTTCCTTAATCTTGGGACATTGCATGTCATTCAATTTAAAGTGATCATCGAGTGGAGAACTGACCGACTTTGCTGTTTTCATATTAAATATCTCTTTGACCTTTTCAACATACTGCTCTTATGACAACCATAGCTTTCTGCTGCTTTTATCATGGGTGATTTTCAATCCTAGAATCTATCTAGTCAGGCCCCAGGTCTTTCATCACAAAAGATTTACTTAACTCCTACTTTAGCTTGTCAATCTTCTTAATGTCATTTCTCATAATGAGCATGTCATCAACATATAGCAAAAGGATGAGAAAGTCACCATCTAAGAACCTTCGTGTAAACACATAGTGGTCTGACTCCATTTTATCATACCTATGCTTCAACATGAACGAGTTGAACTTCTTATATCATTGTCTCAGAGCTTGCTTCAGCCTATACAAGCTCTTCTTCAGCTTACACACCATGTGCTTATTGTCATTGATTTTAAATCCCTCTGGATGCTTCATGTGTATCTCCTCTTCCAGATCCCCATGGAGAAATGTTGTTTTAACATCTAGTTATTCCATCTCTAGGTCCATGCTTGCAGCTAAACAAGCAACACCCGTATGGATGTCATCTTCACCACTGATGATTATATCTCGTCGAGATAAACCCCATTTTTCTGTCTAAAGCCTTTTACCACTAGTTTGGCCTTGAACCTTGGATGTGAACTCTTCTGCACTACCTTCTTTCTGAATACACACTTGTTGCTCAGAGCTTTCTTGCCCTTAGGCAATTTCATCAACTGATACATGTGGTTCTTATGCAAGGATTTCATCTCCTCTTGCATAGCTTCAACCACTCCATCTTATGCACGTTGGATAGGGCCTAAGTGTAGTCCTCTAGCTCGCCCTCATCGGTAAGCATAATGTACTCGTGCGCTAAGTACCTCTTGGACGGTTGTCTCTCCCTAGATGACCTTCTCACCTGTGGCTCAACAAGTGGGTAAGAGGGGGCTAATCCCCAGGTTCATCTGTTGTAGGGATGCCATTGTTACCTGTACCATGTTGCATTCCTCCGTCATCAGGAACCACGGGAGGAGTGATCATATCCATGTTAACCAGTTTGCCAGAATTGGGCTGAATCTTCTCTAACTTTTAATGTCTTCAACACATTGATCTTTAAAGAAAATCACATCTCTGCTTTTGATAAGCTTCTTCTTTATTGGATCCCATAATCTATAGCCAAACTTCTCGTTTGCGTACCCCAAAAATACACAGTGCTTGATCTTCGTATCTAGCTTGGACCTCTCGTCTTTGGGAGTATAAATGGCATCCAAACACCCTGAGATGACTGTACGATACATCATATCCAGTCCACACCTTCTCAAGGACCTCTCTGTTCAATGGAACCAAATTAGACATGTTTATCAAATATACAAACTGTACTCATTGCTTCTCCACAAACCATCTTAGGCAACTTGGCATGGGAAAACATACATCTAAATCTCTCTACAATGGTGCGATTTATTCACTCAACTACACCATTGTGTTAGGGGTCTTGAAAACCATCTATCCATGCCGTATATCCAAGGTCTTACGGTATTCATCAAAAGCCCTAATGTATTTACCTCCATTATCAGTGCGAATGCACTTCAATGGTCTACCCGTCTCACGCTCAACTGTGGCATGCAAATTTTTTAAAACCTTAAAGACCTGGTCTTTAGTTTTTAATATATATGCCCAACCCTCCTAGATGATCATTGATAAGTACCTAATATTGTATAATTAACCCTGGTTGTTAAGGGCGTTATCATTGTTTTTCTGGTTAATTATCCCTCATTTGGTTAATTTTCTGCCTTCAGGTGTTCAGGAGAGGTTGGGCAAGATCTGAGCCAATCAGGGCGTTTAAAGGTCCAAAAGCAAGCAAGATCAACCATCAGGGCAGCTTGGAAGGAAATCAGACCGTAAAGATCAAAGGATGGACCATGTTCTATGGTGGACCGCATCACAACCGTTCATTTGAAAATCCAGGTTATGTATGATGATTATGATTAAGGCGATCACACAAGTTTGGACGATCAAGATTGGATGTCCACATGAGGGACCAACAATGCATCAAGGCGGGCCACACTTTCATGAGCATCAGATCAGCTATAGTGGACCCCACTTTCCAACGTAGAACATCCAATGCATCTGCAATGTCCAAAGCTTGGCCTATCATCAAGTGCCCACTCAGCTCCTGCACGTATGCGCAAGGTGGAGCTTCCATCTCTAGCATCGTCATCACCGTCCATGGCTGGAGGCCGTCAAACCTCAGCCATCCATTAATGTGGACCCCACCCTTTGAGCGTCGATCAGCAGCAGATCAAGTGGCTCCTTCAGCACGTTTCATCCAACCATCCATCCAACCAGCTGATCATCCCAGCCGTCCAAGCAGCTGCAGCAGTGGAAATCATCTCCTTCATCTAGCATCCTTCTGCAGCAACTCCATCACCAGCATCGTCCAGCTGCTTCAAGATCAGCAACCATCCAATCCATTCTCAAGCACCAGCCGTCCATCCTCCAATCATCCAGCAGCTGGACATCCAGCTACAGCAGCGTCGTCCTCCAGCCCTTCACTTTCCAGCAACTCTCCATCTCACCTGCCCAAATCCATGGCTGCAAGAGAGGAGCTCTCTCTCTCTCTCTCTCTCTCTCTCTCTCTCTCTCTCTCTTCCCAACACATGTGTAAGGCTATCATGCCACCTCATCATCCAAGCCTCACTCCATTCCCAAACCTCCAAAAAAATCTGCTTTGGGTTTGGAGTGCCACCTAGGCTTGGAGTACTTTTTTGCCACATGTCATTCCAAGCTTAACTCCAAGCCCAAAAGTTTGCTTTCGGCACTCCAAGCCTAACTCCATTCCTGAACCTAAAAAAAAATCTGCTTTGGGTTTGGAGTGCCACCTAGGATTGGGAGGAGGCTTGGAAGCCTCTCAAAAGTCTATAAAAGAAGGCCTCTCCTCCTCATTTGAATCATCCCTCAAATCCCATTCTCTACAACTCCTCTCTTCTCTTCTTTAGTTTTATTTCCTTCTTTCATTTGTAGTGTAGAGTAGTTTTCTCCTTTGTAGAGAATTTAGTCTTCCATTGTAGCATGGTTGGCTAAACCTCTAGCTAAGGCTAGGGGTGAAGCCTTTGAAGAAATTTGCAAGCCTTGGTTCTTTTGGTTCAACATTGTGTGGTGTAAATGTTGGAGTTCTCTTTGGTTGATTGGTTCGGTTATCCACCTCGGCAGACGCTATTATTGTGCAAGCCCCTTGATCCATCGTCGACTCCGGGCACGTTGGATGCTTGGGATCCCTTGCACACCAATTAGCTAGTTCATGATCAACAAAGTCCTTTGATCCATCGTCGACTTCGGGCACGTTGGATGCTTTGGATTCCCTACGGTCATCGAGCTAGTGCAGGTAAAGTCATCGATCTGTAAAATCCCTTGATCCATTGTAGACTCCGGGCACATTGGATGCTTTAGATTCCCTGCGATCGATAGACGAGATCTTAACGGTTGGATCGGTCAATCAAAGCCTCCTATCTTGTAAGTATGCATTCGATCGTATGAATTGTGATCTTATCGGTTGACTTGTTGGCAAAGTTGTTGATCTGTTTAATTCCTTGATCCATTGTCGACTCCGGGCACAATGGATGCTTGGAATTCCCTAAGATCAACTAACGAGTACTTCATGGTCAAATCAATCGGTTCAGATTACCATCTTTTATGAAATATGCAAATGGTTTAACTGTTTCATCTTCCGATTGGAATGAATCTTTATTCAATTCCAGTTGAGTTATAGTTGGACCAATGAATCAAATCTTGTGAATGAATCAAAGGTGGATCCCTGATGCCTTAGCCCATTTTCTATTTTTGTTTTTCACCACACACAACTTGCTCCACTCTCGTGGATAAACCAGATTTCATCTCACTAACTTAAACTAATTCCTCTAAGTGTTCTTAACCCCAATCCCTATGGATCGACCTCGGTCTTACCGAGTATTTTACTACTTCGCTACCTGCACTTGGGTGTGCAATCTTCGGATTGTAGCAATCATCTATGAATGTAACAAAATACAAAGTCTCACCCAAGGTTTTTGTCCTTATTGGACCACATATATAAGAATAAACCAAATTTAATGTATTCAATTTATTAACATGAGAAAATAGTTTTAAGAAAGGATACTCTATATTATTTTTCAGATAAACAATCTATATAGGTTTTCAAAGATATACCTCTCATGTCTGGGAGGAGCTGCTTCCTCGCCAATACCTGAAGCCCTTTCTCGCTCATGTGGCCTATCCGCCTGTGTCACACGTTCATAGCTGAATTTTTTGAAACATTCAATTCACCCTTGTAGACGACCACACTTGTCTTGTGCAAGGTGTAACACTTCTTTCCTCTAGCCACAATCAACGAACCCTTGATAAGCTTCCAACGCCTATCAACAAAATGATTCCCGTAACCATCATCATCCAACCTTCCCGTCGACAACAAGTTAAGGTGAAGGTCGGGAACATGGCTCACGTCCTTCAGTACCAATGTGCAGCCCACATCAGTCTTTACATGCACATCACCTATCCCCACTATCTTGGATGTACTGGAATTTTTCATCTCCACGATGACGTAGTCATTTGCCCTGTAGCTTATGAAGTATTGCCTACGTGGGGTAGCATGATACGCTCCCATGTCAACCACCTAGTCCGAGTCTTGACACATAATAGTGAGACACTCATCATGTTCGGCCGAGAGTATCACAACCATATCGCCATCAAAGACAATTGTAGTAGACTCTGTCTCATCTTTCTCCTCCCCTTTACCTTTCTTTTTCTCATTTTTTTTTCTTATGACACTCATTCTGGTAGTGGCCAATCTTACTACTATTCCAGCACTTTACTTTATTGCTGGATTTTGACTTGCCTATGGATTTATCGCGGTTATTACTGCCCCTCCTCTATTTTTCTCTCCCCGTTCTTCCGACACTATGGCATATTGCTAAGATAACCCCTGTGATTTTCTTATTGTCTCCTCATTGAGAAAACAACTCATAACTTGATCAATTGATACCTTTCCTTTAGATGTGGAGTTACTCAGAGAGAGACACAACTAATGTCTCCTAGCTATCAGGCAATGAATTAAGCAATAGCAAGGCCTGTAGCTCATCGTCCATGACCATCTTTATGGCGGAAAGTTGGTTCACAATGCTGCTCACCTCATTTATGTGCTCAACAACCGAACTATTCTCTTTGTACTTCATGTTTACAACTCTTCTAATTAGGGAGATTTTATTCCTGGTTGTCTTCCTCTTATACAATCCTTCCCGATTCTGTCGCAGGTTAGCGGTAGAGGTTTTTATAGATACGTGGTGGAACATGGTATCATCCAGCCACTGTCTGATGAACCCCACTGCCTTACGGTCCATCTTTCACAGTCTCACTTGTGATAGGCGCATATGGGTCTTTGCACTAAAGCAGATATTCCATCTTAGCCTTCTAGATAGGGCCAGTTAGACCCATTCATGCTGACCATCCTCAATGAGCCACCCTCAATAATTCAAACGATCCCACTGTCTATTCTACACAACCTGGACGCTTTGATACCACTTTTGTTAGGGAAGGATAAACAAACCTTTGGATCTCGCAATTCCCAACCAACTAAATTATAGAATATGAATGTGGAACAACGAATAAGCAATCACCACACACGACAAAAAAACACTTTTTATGTAGAAAATCCTATGGGAATAGAAGTAAAAACTACGGGACCTCTTTCAGCCAATAAATCCACTATGTAATGACGTTTATATAGCGATCATGAGTTTCACACACTCGGATCCAATAAACTTCACCCCAGGAGTGGATTACAAAAAAAAAAGAAATAGATAGATCTCATAATTGAGATGAACTTGAAGAGACTTTGAATACGACCACGTTACAAATAAACTTCACTAACCAGACTTCTTCTCTCTCTGTGATCTTCCTTTCTTTCTATCAATCTCTTCTTCTTCTTCCCCTCTCTCTCTGTCTCTGTCTCTCTCTCTCTCTCTCTCTCTCTCTCTTGCTCTAAACATATAGGAATCTCTGTTTTAACCTAATTCCACATTAATGTGTGCTTATATAACACTTATACCTAGAAACCAAACAGGAAACTGTGCAAAGCAGACGTGCGGCCGTCAATCGACCGACTCGATGTTGTCGGTCGCCCGACAATGGCCAAAATTGTCTAGAGAGTAACAAAGAAAATAGCACCAAGTTTCCATCGCCTGAACATGCACTTCAATCACCCCGATCATGAGCCTCGATCGCCCGATCACCAAGTGTCAATCGTCCAAAACTGTCTAGCGAGCAACTGATTAATCTTGGGGAGTTTCGGTCACCCAACCTAGTATGATCGGTCGCTCGACGACCCCTGATGTGCACTTCTCTCCTCACTGCTAAGGAGGAACACCCCATTAGTAAGTTCAGTTGTTCCTCTGTGATTCTAGCTTATACCGACTTGACCTTTCAGTATTCAAAATCTTTTGAATCAATGCTAATTTTTTGAACATATTTGGAGAAATCTCCCGTTTTGGAAGGACTATAAGAGACGGCCTTTCATATGAGATCCTATCTAGTTGTCAGATATAATACACTCACCCGATGGGTCTTTTATGGTTGTGCTTGACACATCCCCTATTTAATGGGCACGTTGATCATGGCCACGCGGTGTGTGTGGGTTCGTCCCCCTAAAGGGCCAAATAGGAATCTGTACTGTCACAATAATGACAAAATGTGTAACGTCAAAGAAAAATCATATGCAAATCTCCCTCGAGTGCGAGTACGATTCTGACTGTGTCAAACATAGTGTCTCCACGTGGTGTCTTCTTATTGGCTCATGTTAGAGAGCCAAAATTGGGTGTAAACAAGAGTTTCCCTTCACTCTCTCCTCTCACACTCTTAACAACCGAAGGCCCCCAATACTCAAATCTCTGTAGATAGTGGGAAGAGAAGAACTTTGATTATGAGGCAAAGTGCAATGGATGATATGCTTGTACTTTGACTAAATTGTTCAAATTATGGATTATGGTTTAGATGAACAATGGAGCCAACATAATATGTTTATTTCATTACTTAACCATCGAATTGATTGACATTTATTGGACAGTTGCAACTGAAAGAAATCCAATGGTTCTATTTCAGCAAAAAAGCATCGACGAATCATGGGTTACAATTGCTCAACTAATCTGATTTTTTAATTTGATTTAGCAACAATGGATTTCACAATTTAGTCGCTTGAGTTTGAGTTAAAACATACCAAATGTTAAATATATTTAAAAAAATGCAAAGAGATGAAAAGAAAAGGTAAAAGTATCTTTACATGGTTTTATCTTTTTCCTAAAAACCTTTAAGGAGTATTTATTTTTTCAATTACATACATAAATAGGGGTAAATAACTATTAATTGGTTTTGAAGGGTGCTTGTTTAAGAGGAAAATACATATGGAATTACACCTCGAAAACAGCACCATGAAGCATATAATCCAACAAGCTTCGGTATTATCAAAATTTGTGTCCCACAATGATGTATGTATGTAATCTATGCTGTCCATCCATTTTATCATCTCATTATTGTTAGTGTACTTTTCTGTGGCATACTAGTTCACCTTGTTTGTCAATTACTTAGGTCAGTAAGTTTAGTGTCTGTTGAGCTTAAAGAATACGAAGACCGAAGACTCAAGCGGACCTGCTGCATCAAGGAAGAAGAAACATGTAAAAGAGATGTCTTGGTGAAGCCTTTAACCTTGAACCTAAACTAAAACCCAAACCTCTAAATGATCGAACCCATTTGGAATATCATTAGTCATCTTAGAATGGCCTTAGGTGTCTCAAAAGATCACCCAAAGAATGGCCTTAAAGGTTCTTGAGTAGTTGTGAAAATGCACAAGGAACAACCATCTTAAAAGGTTTGACAACCTATCTGAAGACAGGTCATGAGTGGTCAGGACAGATCGGACCGACCCTTGCAGAGACAGCAAGCTCTCTGTCCGACCAGTCACGACCAGTTGTCACTAGCTGTTTTTTACCTGTTTTCTATCCATTGGAGCTTGAACTCTTTATATATAGAGCTTGATTTTGTGGCATTATTAGAGGTTTTGAGAGCCTATTAGCCACACCATTTGCACATCATATGGGGCCTAAAAAATGAGGAGATTCAAGTCATATCCCTTGTGTTTAATCACAAGTGTGCGTATTCAAATGCAACATAGAGATGACTTAATTTCCCTCTCAATACTAGAGGTGAGACACTAAACCACATAGTAAAATCTCTTGTCCAAGACCTCTAGAAAACCCTCCATGTAAATCTCCTAGTTAGAACAAACTACATATCCCATGTAGGAGATTCAACCATCCTCCCATCACCTTGGGCATCTCAAGAAGATTATATGCAAGGCGATTGATCAGTGGAGTTAAGGCATTGGCAATGCAGCAGCAACACGATCGGGGGAGCATTCAGGGAACTGATTGAAGCACGGGAGAGCGGGGATTAAGCAACCCAAGAAGGCGCTGAAAAAGGAGTTCATCGGACAAGTAAGTTGTTAAATTGAGAGTGCGTCTACTCTTTTCCCTGTGGGATTTGAGTGTAGAGTTTGTTTGTCAAACTTGATCTAGGGTCGTTTGCCGATCCTTGGCTTGTTAGTTGAGCCTAAGATTATAGGGACGTTGGTTGTTCCTTGACACGTTAGTCGGGTCTGAAGACTAGGGGCATTTGGCGCTCCTTGGCTCGTTTGCTGGGCCTAAATAAAGTCTTCAAGGGGGAGCCTCAGACACGGGAGCGAACATACATCGAATTGAGAGTTAGCCCTTGTCCAAAACTCCGTTGTGGTTGAGAGGTGAACCGGTAAAACCTCTATGTAAAGGTTGAGAGGTGAACCTCATTTAAAACTTTCGTATAGTAAATGCCGGTGTGCTTAATGGGGTTGAGTATTTGAACCAGGAGTAGAGTAAACCCAAAGTCGAACCACTATACATGCTTGTGTTTATGATTGTTTTGAGCACATTGTTATCTTAACATTGAACGTTTAATTGTTTAATTATGAATGCTTGATAGGAATGTATGTTAGGCACTAGATAGGCACATCCACACACAAGATGTACTTTCACTTATTAGAGTAGACTTGAGCCTTATAATCCATACGCATATAGTCTTCTTATATTGCGTAGATTAGGTGCTTGATTAGTTTAATCATATGTTAAAGCTATGCATGCTTAGACTAGGTAGCTTAATTACTTATCATGTGTTAGTCTTGTGATTGGACCCACTTAGGCTTGGAAGCCGAAGTGTTCTTGCTTACTTAGTTTAAATTGTTAAATTGCATAAATAGGCGAGTTTTTTAAAAGGTTCTTAATCACCCCCCTCTAGGACTTAGCTATAGTTCTACTAGCTCCGCTCTAAGCTTCCGCACGCGTAAGCGCCTTTGACAAGTGCGTTAATCTAAAAGGCGCAATTTCAATTATAAGGCATGCGGCAAAAAAGACGCAAATTAGAAGCTCAAGTGGATCACACCACAAGAAACAAAGAGCTAATGACGTCCACTGTTCCCACCATTTTCTATGGTGTGGTCCAATTGAGCTTCAAATCTGCATCTTTTTTTCCTCATGCCCTAAAATGAGCTGGTAGAATAGATGGGCGGAGTGGATAAAATACAAACATAATGGTGGGACCCACAATTTTTATACATGGAAATCGTACGAATTCAATGCTATGAAATGAGAAGTTTAACAAACAAGCTCACGGTCAACATCTACCTCGAAACTAATGCGATAATTACATGGGTAAATAATCATTACCTATTTACTGATAATTGCATATGTAAATGAAAAAACAAACACCCCCTTAGTCCCACACCAGATAGAATGAAGTGTTGTAAATTGGTTTATAAGCTTCTGTCTTATATAAGCTCTTGTGAAATATATTAAGCTATGCTTAAGCCCACCTGCATGCGCAAGCCCAACCTCTATCAGCTAAGGAGACCTGCGCAAAGATAGAATGAAAAGACAATTAGCTGTCAACCCTCTTCCTTCTGACAGAACGTCTTATCATTTGCGGGCAGTATTACGTCACATGTGTTGAGAAAAATGAATAGTTTGAAGATATGATTTCAATCCGAATCATCAAGATGATGAGCCCCAGTGTGAATGGTAGATCATAGGCTATTCGACTAAAAACTTGTCTTGAACCATGGAATACAACGCAATCATCATTTATTTTATTACACCTATTCATATATAAATTGAAATATGTTTAACTTGTCCCTAGGGCATGTTTGGATACTTTTTAAATTATGTTAAGTTGTTAAGTTACTTTTTTTTTTTACTTAAAGTTAGTTTGGTGACATGGTTGCAAAAGTAACTTATGTCCTTAAAGTTGCTCTCTCTCTCTCTACCTCAAACCCCCCCCCCCCCCCCAATATCAAAAGAGGCCTCACATGATGGATCACCCATATTAATGTGAGCCTACACGATGGATCACCCATATTAAAGGAGGCCCCACATGATGGATGGTCCACAACAAAGGTTGACCCTAATGATAAATTGCCCACATCCAAAATGGGCGGGTATGATGGAAGACCCACTTTTAAGGTGGGGCCCATACAATAGATGGTCCACATCAAAGGTAAGCTCTATATGATGGGCAATGAACATTGAAGCTGGGCCCCACATGATGGATGGTCTATGTCAAAGGTCGGCCCCTAATGATAAATGGCCCACATCTAAGGTGAGCCCTGCATAATGGGCAACCCACATTGAAGGTGGGGCTCACATGATGGATAGTCCACATCAAAGGTGGGCTCCCCATGATGGGTAATTAATAATGGTGGGCCCCACATGATGGATGATCCACATCAAGGTGGGCCCTACATAATGGATAGTCCACGTTAAAGGTCAACCGTAATGATGAGTGACTCATATCTAAGGTGGCCCTGCATAATAGCAACCCACATCAGAGGTGGGTCCCGCATAATGGACGGTCTACATCAAAGGTGGGCTCCACATGATGGGTAGTGAATATATATTAAAGGTGGGCCCACATGATGGACAATAACATTGATGGTGGGCCCCACATGATGGATGACCAACATCAAAGGTGGGCCCTATAAAATGGATGGTACACATTAAAGGTCGGCCCATAATGATGAATGACCCACATCCAAGGTGGGACCCATGTGATGGACAGTTTACATCGAAGGTGGGGTCCACACAACTTAACAGTCCTCATCAAAGGTTGGCCCCACAGGATGGGCGGTGAATGTGAGGGGGACCAAATAGATTTCAGGGATAAATACTTGTGATGTTAGAAACCAAACATAGTTTTCTACTTTTTGTTTAATGAGTATATTGTTTACCAAACATACTTATTTATTGAATAAGTAGAAACCAAGATAAGCTACTTGTGACATGAGTATCTTATCTAAAGTAACTTTCGATCTAAATCGCCTCTAAACGAAACCCTTTTTTTCATAATTTATGCAATACTACTAATAACATCTTTGCTTTATACTCTGGTTGTAACTTGCAGCTTCTCGCCAATTAGGTAAGGCCATCAATGAGTTGAGTTAAGATCAGATGTTTGATTAATTTTATGTAGATAGACATGAATGGGGCAACTTTTCCTAAATCTCCCCATGTCTTACTAAATTAAATAAGTTATTAAAACCCGACCATGAACTGTTGTTCTTGTCATGCCCTGAATTTCAAGGGTCGAGCACACAATCAATCCCCGATATTACGGGTGTGAATTTTTTGCTTTGTAAAGCATGACTTTTCTATACGGTTATATTGCCATCACAACGATCGTAAGAGCTAAACAAGTGTTATCAAGGAAATCTCCAAAACATAAATATATGCATCACGTTAACGGAGTCTACTCAACTGGGGACTCAATAGATACATGTCCAAAATGAATAAAGTGAAAAGTTTTCTATTTTCGTCCAATGCTTATGCTAGTCTAAGCTTGCCTTTCTGAGATCTCGGTGGTACCTGCATCAATAATATCATCTTGCTGGGGTTTTAAAACACTGTCCTAGGTGGGAGTGAATGATAAACAATCAAGTGTATGTAATGATAGCATAACAAAACAATGTATTCCTAATCTAGTTGTTAAGTGCATGAAAAGGTATAAAATGCAGATGCATGCCTCAAACAATTCCAATACTCCCTCATCACATCGACTCCGACACCTTCGCAACGATTCCAACACTCCCTCATCACAGCAACTTCGACACATTTCGCAATAATTTTAACACTCCATCACAACTACAACATCCACAACATGTATATTCTATTGTATTGTGGCTCGTGACCACCATTACTAACAGATACCATGATATGCATGATTGGCCAATTCTTTATTGATCTAAATTTAAACAATAAATTAGCGAAGCCGAGATACCGTTATTCTATCATGAGTCGCTAATTTGGATCACGTGGGTCGTTGCGACACGTAGCAGCTCCTCACCAGTGTCCCTTGATCCAATTTAAGGTCTGTCATCCTAATGTCCAAAGTATAATTGTTCCAATAGCAAGAGTTCTTCATCTTCACCCATAGATAATTTAAAAAAGGGTAAGGGCTCATCAACCAAGCATTAAGTGTGATGAGGGTCATACCCAATTTTATGACCAATATAGTAGGCACATTCTCCTCCATTAGTGCTCAATGGTTACTACAGGGATGCAACATCCCAAGTTAGGCCAACAACTCAGACACAGTGTCCCATACCACAATGTTCGGCTCATGAGTCTTCGTAGGATTGTAATACACTAACGATTATAAATGAACTTAAATCATTGGTAACAGTGGTATCCCAGATTCGTTCAAATATTATATAATCACCAAGCATAAGAATGATTGAGTCTGCGTTAGACTGATCCGATCGACTACGAAAAATCCTGGGTAAGACCGGCATTGGGTGCAAAGCATACCGTGTAGTTCCAACTATTGCCGATCATCCATGTTTAAAGTGGGTTATCCACTTACTTATGCGATTTGCAAGACTCGACCCACCACAATAACAATTTAACTTATCAAATACACAATAATAGTCACACAACAATTTAATATATCAATAGATTATATTAATTCAATACATATATGAATCAACACAATCCAAAGTATATCAATATAAGCCAATACGCATCAATAATGTTTAATAAATTTCATGATAGGAATAATAGGAATTTCATATTGATCAAGCATTTCACTAAACATGTTGACGACAAACACTAATAACATTAGGATTTGCAATAATAAAGCAAATACGACATAAATATCACATAAAGTCCTAATCAACAACTAAATTAATTGTCTAACACCCTCAGGGGTTGAAAAAAGAAAACCTAGGAGAATAGTCCACACTTTAGAAGTGAGATTTCTCAATCTCCGGGTACTTAAGGTTTCCTAACTGAATGTAAGGAAACTTATGTAAGATTCATAAAAACCATCACTGGTGGCTTAATCGGAAAGTAAGAAGCATTGCTTACCTTCAATCGCGAGTAGAGGTGGATTCGACGGAGGATTGGGTGGGTCCTAGGGCTGTGTTGTAGCAATTACTCTCTCTTAGAATAAGAATCACTCAAACCCATGCTCTCTCTCTCTCTCTCTCTCTCTCTCTCTCTCTCTTCCTTTCTCTTCTTTCTTTCTCTCTCCTAACACAACTTGTCGGGCGTAAAAGCAACCTCAGACGGAATACACAATGTAATAGGAAAAGAAAAATTAGAGCATGCACAAAGAAGACAAATTTTTATATGGAAAAACCCTTGCGAGAAAAAACCACGGCACCAAGCGACATATAATCCACTATAATTAGAAAGTTACAAGAGATCAAACAACTTATCGATTCAAAAGCCCCTAGCTTTCTCCCTCACGAAACTTTTAGCTCTCTTCGTATTAACCTTAATCCTACATTAACATGGCTATTTATAACCCATGTACAGAATTAGAAACAAAATCACGCATTTACGCAAAAGTGCGTGCACCGTCGATCAAATCGACTACAATCAATGTTCTGTCAATCAAATCAACCAGGTTGTTGATCAATTGAACATGTTAAAAAATGTCTAGCGAGCAAAGTAGTATTTTCAAATTTTTCTTGATCGAATCGACCAGGCTGTTGATTGATCGAAGATCACTATTTTTATACGCCCAAGGACACCCAGGTTTGGCTTCTGGAAGTTTGTTTTTGTTGTTCTATTTTTTTTGCCTGTAGGGGCCCTGACTATTGTTGGTAGGGAGCCCGGTGGATGGTCGGGCGTCCGACGAGGTCTGGGCGGGCGTCCGAAATTGGTTGGATTCTTGCTGGAACTCTCTGGACATATTTTGAATCTGTCAGGCGCTCGAAGGGTTTGGGCCGGGCGCCCGATCGTGCGCTGACTACAAAGTAGGTGGCGCAGTTTTTGCACGATCTTGCGTGGTTTCTTGCATAAGATGTTTCTAATTCGGGTTTCTTCCTATTTAAGGAAGTGTAATACGTGAATTACGTATCCTAGATGTGCAATCGTTGAGGGAGAGAGAGAAAGTTATAGGGTGAGAGAAAGAGCTTTAGAGGAAGGGCTACGTTGGTTTTCCTCTTTGAGAGCTTAGGTTTTCTCTTGTGGGCTTGAATCCGGTGTAAGTTTCTTCATGCTCTTGTAACTTTTGATTCATAGTGGATTTGTCGCTTTGTGCCGTGTTTTTTTTTACCTATGAGGGATGCTCTTGTAACTTTTGATTCATAGTGGATTGGTGACGCTTTGTGCCATTTTTTTTACCCATGAGGAATTTCTCCACGTAAAATTCAGATTGCCTCTTGTGTGTGTTGATTTGCTTAGTTGATTGCATTGTGTTTGTTCCTCATTTGATTACTCTGCGCTCGCTTATGCCGTGGGGCCGATCGCCCGTATCCCAACAAGCCCCATATAATTTGCCTAAAAGTTTCAATTTTATAAGGGAAATGTAAAAAATACCCTTTTAAAGGTCCACTAACACTTGGGTCTTGTTAGCCTATGTGAAAAAAGGGTCACATGGGCTAAAAAAAATGAATAAGCCTATAGTAATTTATATGCCTCAATATTAACAATGTGCCCTCAGTTCGCTTGAAGCAACATTGTTTCGATTTTTTGCAATGCATAAACTAAGAAAACTATGTCCAATCACTTTATCCTAAGCTAAGAATGGAATCGTGATGGATGCAATCTTCCATCCATGTTTTGCAAAAGCTGTTGTGGACAAAAACCTACATAATTTTAGACAAATAGTATAAGATGTAACATAAAAACATGAATAGAAAGCACTACAAAAGATATACCAGGCGTGTGACATCCACGCGCAAGTAACTTATATGAGCACGTGTGCCACCAATCAACTTCAAGCACTCAAAAGTATCACACGTGTGAATGTATCACTGTTCATATGAAGAACCCCGCGCATGCCAAGTCCATTATTTCACCCTACTGGAGAAGGTTAGACAACCAAAATGGAAGAGCATGTCCATGGAAAATTAGTCCCACCAACTGAAACAATGTCTCAATTTCAAAGGCATTACTTTTTCAGTACGTTTGATGAGTGCGACAGGTGCGAGTGGTACCCGCTACCACAACACATTTCTCATTTACCTCACATTTCAACTTCAGTTGCATTTGCATTTACAGGTAACCCACGAAATGCCCACTGTAATATATGTGGCTTATCCATACCTAGGGTAAATATACTATAAATGGGTAATGATTATTTACCATTAATTTAATTGTTCATTTTTAAAAAATGACAACTTTCCATTGCTTTTTGTACACTAAAATCAAGAGTGGATTTTTTGTGGGGCTCACTATGATACATGTGGCTTATCCACTTTGTTCATCTATTTTGTAAGGTAATTTTAGGGTATGCAACAAAAATTGAGGCGAATTCAAAGCTCAAGTGAACCGCACTACACATCATAGTGGGTTGAACTCCTACCGTTAAAAACATTTTACTACGATGATTTCCTATAGTATGGGCCACTTGAGCTTTGAATTTACCTTAATTTTGAGATCTTGCCCTAAAGTGTTCCTTTAAAATGAATGGACGGCATGGATATCTCACTAACATGATAAGGGAGCCACAAATGTATAATGATCCTTTTCAAACCCCCTTTACAAGATGGAAATACTTATTCCTATCAAACAGCCTTAAATGGCAACAACTACCATTTTGCATGCATTTATCCCAAGGAAAATGAAAAAAAAAACATGGCTGAGAGCTATGGATTGCATGCCAAGTAAACTCTACGTGGCCCACTTTAATATATGTGGCTTATCTAAGCCCGTCCATCCGTTTTACCTGCTCATTTTAGGGCATGATTCCAAAATTGAAGTATATAAAGCTCAAGTGGGCCACACATCACGAGAAACAGTGGAGAAAATGACACCACCGTTGAAACCTTTCTAGGTTTATAGTGATGTTTATTTGTCATCGGACTGGTTCATAAGATCACACATATGAAGGAATGGAAATCGCAAGCATCTTCTTGATCCAAAACTTCTGTGGCCCTTAAGAAGTTTCCAACAGTAGTCATTTAATTTCAATTATTTTCTGTGGTGTGGCCCAATTGAGCTTTGGATATGCTTCGATTTCGGGTTCATGGACTAAAAATAAGTGGCTAAAATGGATGGACGGCATGGATAAGACATACATCACAGTGAGCCCCACAGTTTAGTAAGTATGCTATAGCTTACGAAGTCCATCGAAAGAAATCCCAGGGGAATGGACGGTCTAGATCCATATATATGAATATGAAGGATGTATATGGATGTGTGGATGATTAGATCCAACTGTACTGTCCAAAGTATGTTCTAATGCTTCTTACCAAGACCTCGAATTGATACCAAGGCTGCAGTGTTGAAATGAGATTTTCTTAGTCTACCACTTGAGCTATGGATCCAGGTGTGGCTCATAACCTAAAATGAATAAAATTATCAACTTGATTGGAAACTTTTTCACCAACAGACGTTTTCAACTGCGGTTATTCAATTCCTACTATTTTTTTTTGGTGTGGCCTATTTAAGATTTGGACATGCTTCAATTTTAGGCTCATGCTGAGAAATGAGTTGGTGAAACAGATGGCCGGCATGGATAAAACACATACATCACAGTAGGCCTCACAGAGTCCAGTTACCAGAGATCCGCTGCTGACTAAATGAGGCTGGAAAGGAGCAGATTGTCTCCTACCCCATCCTAGATTCGGGTCTAGTACGTGGTCTGTGGCTTGACGGATTGCATGGTGTGGACCCACCTTAGTGGTGTTTAAGTGGCAAAGTTTTGTGGCCCCACCATGGCATCTGTGCCATATCCACATTGTCCATCTATTTTGCCAGACCATTTTAGTGCATGAGCTTAAAATGAGACAGATCCAAAGCTCATGTGGACCACATAGAAAGCAATGGAAATTGAATGCCTACCAGCAAGTTTTGGATGAAGCTGATATTTGTGTTTTTCCCTTCATCTAGGTCTGTATGACCTTATGAACAAGCTGGATGGCAAATAAACATCATGGTCAGACTTAGTTTTAAAGGTGGGCATCGCATCTTTTGTCCCCTAATCTACTTAAGATTTGGATCTGTCTTATTTTTGAATTCATGCTCTAAATTAATCTAGCAAATTGGATGAACGGCGTGGATGTAACTGGTGGGCCCATAGAACTTTGCCACATTGACTTAGGTGCCTTATGTGGATAATGAATATGTCATGGTATCCATCCATTTTGACATATCATTCCGACATGAGTCCAAAAATTGGATAATGAATACGTCATGGTATCCAAGGACATGAGCATATCATTTTGACAGATCATTCCTAGGACATGAGTCCAAAATTGAGCAGATTTGAGGTTCAAGTGCACCACACCTCAGGAAGCAATGCCGATAATGACACCCACCGTTGAAACCTTCCTAGGGCCCACCGTGATGTTTAACTGCCATCCAACCTGTTCACAAGGTTGTAGACCTGGATGAAAGGGAAAATCCAAATGTCAGCTTGATAAGAAAATATTAAATTTAGTGGTTGGGAGTTTAATCCTTACTGGTCCACTTAAGCCTGGGATCTGCCTCCTTTTAAGAGAGAACGTTCCCTAGCAACATTGCAAGGGAACTTTCACATACAACGTACATAATTCTTCTAATGTGTCACTTCAACCAGACATCCAAACCATGAAGATGGTGGACCATGTCACAAAAATCATGTGGATCAAAAATAAAAACATCCCGTCATTGGATGCTCCATGTGAGCACAATGGTCCAAACATCTCCTCTCCATTTGATTTTGGGGGCGCAACCCATGTAAGAATGTGGGTGTGGATTAGGTGCGGCCCGGCCTCACCACGGTGCATCTCTTTCCATGGGCCCCACCTTGATCTATAGATTCTATATTCAGTCCATTCATCCTTTTTTTCTATTTCATTTTAGGGAATGAGCCAAAAAATAAAGAATATCCAAATCCCTGGTAGACCATACTACAAGAAACAGTGGTGATTGAATGATCTGCCATTAAAACTTCCTACAGCCTACTGTAATGTTTCTGTTTCGATAATGTTTATTTGCCATCCAAACTGTTGATAAGGTCATATAAACCCATGAAAGGAAAAAAAAAAAAAAAAGGCTTGACCCAAAACTTATTTAGCACATTAATAGTCAATCACCACTATTTCTTATTTTATGGTACGCCTGAGAATTGGATCTGCTTGTTTCTGGGATCATGCCATAAAATGATCTGAAATGAATAGACGATGTTGGTAACAACACCGATTTTTGGGTCACAGACGAGGTGGGACAGAGGTCCACCTAGGATGAAATCGTAATCTCTTTCTTCAGGAGTTGAATGGCTTGGATCATGAACTTCGATCCTACACAAGGCACAAAAAGACTATGAGGTGGCCGGTTAGTCCTCCGATGCCTAAGTCAGATAATTATCCAATGACTGACAGAATAATGGCTTTAGCGTTAGAGGTGTCGCGTACCTTTCAATGGGGATTAAGGTCCCTGTTTATAGCCATCAAAGGAGTGATTGTGGGCCAACATCGTGGCCAAGATTACCGGAGTGAGACCCGATGATGGTGTGATCCTCGGAAAGCGTGGATCATGCGAGTAACGGTAGGGAACATGCCCACCTCCATCGGGGATGGCCACGTACCTCCATATTTCTTGGAGCGGCCAGGCTATCGTTATGTGGCCGAGGCCGAGCCTTGAGTCAGGTCGGTATGACTAGTTGCTTCTATCTTTGATATATCTAAGTTGATTATCGCTGGGCCCAGTCTATCGTCGGCTCGGCTACTGTCCTCGGCTCTGTTCTTGTCTTCACCTCGTCGAGGCGAGCAGTTACGGTAGTCGAGCCTTCGGACTTTCCGCATAGGCCCATGGGCCTGCAAATTTAAATAGGCCTTTGAGCCTCGGGAAACCAGCTCAAGGCTTACCCATAACAGACGGCATGGATATAGAATGCATACATGTAGGTAGGGCTGTCAATGAGCCGGGCCTGGGTAGGTCTCAACCCGAATTTTGAATTGTTTTGAGCTGTGCCGTCATACTGGCCCTATTCAAGATTCTGATTTTCAGGCCCAAGCCCAGCCCATTGACACCCCCTACATCTAGGTGAGCCCCACGGTAAGGGCTGCACTGCCTTGGGTGAGGCCGGGGCGGCACCTAATACCACGAAGTGGATTGCCGGTTACCCGAGCAAAATTTATACCCGTGCTTGGGGATGTGTGGGGCCATAGATATGTCCGTGACAAATCCACTCCCTCCATCTATTTTGAAAGACCACAATAGGACATGAATTTAAAAATCAGGTAGATCCAACATCCAGGTGGGGGGGCCACTCCAATGAAATAGTGGGAACAAAAGGTCCACTGTTGAAACTTTTCTGAAGCTGACCATGATGTTTATATGCCATCCAAATTGTTCATCGAGTTATTCCCACTCAGATAAACTATAGGCACGAATACCATCCTGATAAAAAACTTCTGTCAGCCCATGCTATCAATCCCCACTTTTTCATGTGAATGACTCACCTGAATTTTGGTTCTGCGTGATTTTTAAAATCCTATCCTAATGTGTTCTTTCGAAATAGATGAACGGAGTGGATTTGCCACAAACATCTCTGTGGGCCCCACACAGTTCTAGTATAAGAAATCTCTGTGCCTAGTCATATGTAATCCACTCCCTGTGTTCCTGGGGTTGTGTGGGCCCATAAAGATGTTCGTGACAAATCCACTCAGTCCATCTGTTTTGAAAGACTGCAATGGGACAGGAATCTTAAAAATTAGGTAGATATAAAAGCCAAGCTGGCCACACCAACGAAAGAGTAGGAACATAAAGGTCCACAGTTGAAATCGTCCTGGAGCTGACCATGATGTTTACCTGCCATCCAAACCGTTCATAGGGTTATTACCACTCAGATAAACTACAGGAACAAATAGCATCGTGATACAAAACTTCTGTCACCCCATGCATTCAATCCTCACTATTTAATGTGGTATGTCCCACGACTTTTGGATCCGCCTGATTTTTAGAATCCTGTCCTATTGTGGTCTTTCAAAGTAGATGAACGGAGTGGATTTGCCATAGACATCTCTGTAGGCCCCACACAGCCCTGGGCATAGGAATATCTCAGCTCGGCGGTGTCAGAGGCAATCCCCTTCCCCATTTCCCCATTTCTATGGCTCAGATGTTATAATAGGATCCAGAGTGCCTTATCCGTTGGGGAGCGGTTTGGGTGGATCTGGTCGGTGGATCCCTATCTGTGGGGCTCACCGTGATGTATGTTCTTTACATGCACACCATCCATCCATTTTGACATATCATTTTAGGGCATGACCCCAAAAATGAAGCAGATCCAAAACTTAGGAGACCATACAACAAAAAACAGTCTTAATTGAATCCTCACCATTAAAAACCTCACGGGGGCCACCGGAATGTTTATTTTCCATCCAACCTGTTGATAAGGTCACAAAGACCTAAATGAAAAGATCACACAAATATTAGGTTGATCCAAAGCTTTTGGGTCTAACTAGAATTTTTAACATTGGATTACCACTGTTTCCTATATTATGGTCCCCCTGAGATTTGGATCTGCTTCATTTTTGGTATAATGCCCTAAGATGAGGTTTCAAAACAGATGCATGGCCTGGATGTAAGGAATGTACATCATGGTGGACCCCATGTTCAGGGATCCATCCACCTCGGTGGATCCGGGGATCCACTGAAACCTCTCTCTCTCTCTCTCTCTCTCTCTCTCTCTCTACACACACACACACACACACACACACAGCCACGCCCCACGCACTCACACTCACACTCACACTCACACTCACACACCACATGGGCAGGGCCCTAGTCTTAATGCTCAAACAGAGACTGTCTACCACTAAGCCATGGAACCGGACCAATGGACACTATATACAGCCGATGTAATAGAATTGCACTGAGCAGATGATTGTCATTGTTGCCCTCGATTTTTCTATCATTCATGTGATGTGTGTGCCGGCGTGCCATAATTGAATGTATGGCTCGATTCAAACCGAACAACAATGACCCCAAGCGCCAAGATATGTAGATACGCTTTAATCGACCGTATATGACAAAGACTTGTATAGATTGGTCGTCTATTCAGCCACTTGTATAATTGTTTTAATGAAGATCTAGCGATATTTGGAGGGTAGGGTTCGTTCTCCAATAATGGGTTACACCTTTGCCTTCTGTATGAAAGGAGTTTCAATACAGAATTAAAGTACAAAAAGGGAAACACTTATAGTCAGTCACGTGAAGCGTGTTGCATATCTCCTTTCTCAATAGAATACTTCATTAAAATGAGTATAGCGTATGAGTGTAGACTTCGAATACAATTAAAATTATCGATTACTGGATTACAGTTATTGATTTACTACTATGGAATGTAAACTCGCAACTTGCACTACGGAATGTAAATAGCAGAATTACGCTAAGGAAAATAAAGATATTGATTACACTAAGGAATGCAAATAGCAAGATGTTCAGAAGCATGATAATTGAAAGATAATTTGTGTAGATTGGATTTAATTTGGTTGGTGCTGGACCCCTTGCTTTGTTGAGATCCTTCCATATTTATAGCACCAATTGTTCACACGTCTCAAAATCATTAACGCTTCATCCGGCATGATCGATCTTCTAGATTCTTCTTTACTTGCCATTTGTCCTAGTAACCGCTTTGCTGACTGGCCCACGTTCGCTCGCTCACTTCGTCGTTGATGGTGCCATGGCATCACCTGATCGATGCCAGCCGTGTCACCATAAACCTTGCTATATTCTCGTCTCCCAATTTACCGTGTCCACTTCTCAAGATCATGCAGTTACACGTGTTTTATCCTAATTAGCTCTTGCAAGGCCAAGCAGGAATAGGGTACAACATTGCCCCCTGTGTTGCATTACCTTTGGGAAAAGGTAAAAGCGACGTTTGAGCTTTCATTAAACGCGGTTGTCCTTCTGTCCATGCTTCACGCTCTCGTTCATTGCGCATGGGCGATGGGATATGTAATGACAGTAATGCTTTTTTGTAGAAGCAACCCCGTGCCGACATGTGTTTCTTCCTTGAGGTGAACAAGGTATCATGATTACTCCCTCATTAATGTTCTCCCGAGCGAACAATAAAAACGAAATTCAAATTTCATTTCTCTTTCTTACATTTCTTCCAATTTGAATTTCCTCGGCATCCTTCGCTCTTTCATCTTTAATGGCTGCTTCTTTCTCCTCTAATATTCCTTCCTTCGATCAAGATACAGTAGTCAATATCTTGTATAAACTTTCTGATAACATTACCAATGAAATCATCTATACAACTATCATCGATAATGAGACGATGAACCATCTTAGCCCTGCCTTCCTTCCTAGCGCAGCTCCAGATGAGTTATCGATGCTAGATTTCTACTTCCCGCTCTACTTCCCGCTCTATTTAGACAAAGGAATATTAATTCGAGATGTGAACATCTTAAACCCTTAAGCTGCCTTGAAACATCCTAGATCTTGGATGTCTCCTCTAGATGGATGGAAAGATTAGTTAGAATGTCTCGAAGAACATCATAGGGATTCATAGAAGGAAATGGGTATTCATGAATGCATCAAGCTATCCAGTATCAACTATTCAAAAAATCTTGCCCTCTTAACTGTTGCTTTAACATTTTGGAGTAGATCCCTGAACGCTTTCCTTTTCAAATGTGGCCTAATGAGCCCCACTATCCTGGATATCTACACTTTTACTCATCTCCTGCCCTTTTTTTGTCGAACTCCAGCAACTTTAAGAAGAAATCCGAGCACTAACACGTTCTTATGCGGTCGAATTAGCATCAGTCGAGGTAATCGAAGCCCTCGCCGACTTGATCGACCGATACTAAATTCTCTCATAACAATGAGAACTTCGCTACTACGCTTTTAGAACTTGGAGAATTTATGAGAGAATCATGTGAGCTTTAGTCCATCATTGAGCACCTTGAAGCTACTTAAACAGAGGCCAACCTCCAAATGACTGAATTAACTCAAGTCAGGGATAGGTTGTTGGCCGATCATAAAGAACTCCAACAATCGGCCATAGCCCTTGCCTAGTTGACTCAACACGTCATCAATTTAAGGGCGCAATTAGATATAGTAGAGAAACAACTTGAAGAGAGGAAGGAAGCACATGTGCAAAAATGCTAATCGATCAAACTCATTACTAAATTTGCTTCCTCTTAGGTCCACTTGATCAAAGAAACCAAACATTCTACAGTCAAACAACAACGGATGCTCGTCAAGAAAAGGGAACGACAAGACAAAGTCAGAGAAGCTCTCGCCTGCTTTTTTTTTTTGCTTTTGATTTTTTATTCATGTACTCTATAATCCACCCTTTTGAATAATCGGTCGACGATGTTATGGATATTTTGATTTTCCTTCTCCTCTTTTTATTAGTCTTTCTTTGATTTCTGATATGGTGCGTGGGATACGAAGAGACGTGCATTTCTTTTTACCAAAACTGACGCCATAACACCCATGCATCCCTGTTCTATAAAAAACAAAGCGCCACATTCCATCTTTTACATCAGTTGCATGATTCATCGTGGGGGCCCTTCCTTCCCTATATAAACCATGCTTTGTTAGATTTTCCCACAATTCATCACCCCTTTCTCACTTTCTCTTGTACCTTGCATTCTGTGCTCAACCCCTATATTCATGGATTCTGCACAAACCATCGTTCAATACCTTAATCAGGATAAGGCCTTTCCGAAGGAGATTTTTGACTTTGGCCTTCGAGATTATGGCCAATTGACCCTTTGGTTCGACACTTGGGCCTTCCTCCACAACCTTCTTGAGTCTGCTGCCAATTCTGAACCCCTCGAAGAAGTTCTGAAGGTTCTAAAAGAATTGCAGCAATTGGGGGAGACGTACTTCAGTCTCAAATTCGACATTCAGCCCTGAGGTGTGGTTACTTTTACTAAAAGTCTAATTTCTCATGAGGCTCATCCTTTTTAACCTTTTCATGAGAAATTGCAAAACTTTCAGTAAAAAATGCCCCTCTGACCACCAGTGTACATCCATAAAGAGGCGAAAGGCCTCTTGGGTGTGGACGGGTGGTCCACTCATGGGACCAATCCTGATATATGTGTTACATCCATGCCATCCGTCCATTTGAAGAGATCATTCTAGGGGATGAGCTAAAGAATGAAGTAGATCTAAAGCTCAAGTGGACCTCACCAAAGAAAATAGTGGGGATTGATGTCCTACCATTAAAAACTTCTTGGGGTCACAAAAGTTTTCGCTTAAGATGATATTTATGTTTTCCCTTCTTCTATATTTGTGTGAACTTATGAACAGGTTGGATCTCAAATAAACACATGGTGGGCCTTAGGAAGGTTTCAACGGTCACGTCATTGTCCCCATTGTTTTCTTTGGTGGGGTCCACTTGAGAATTGGATCTGTCTCATTCTTTAGATCATGCCCTAAAATGGCCTCTCCAAATGGATGGATGGTGTGAATATAACACATACATCATGGTGGGCCCCACAGAAGTTGGTGATGTCACTTTCAATAGGGCGAAAGCCCTTTGACCACCTGCTCCTTGTACGTCCATGAAGAGGCAGAAGCCCTCTTGGGCGTGGACGGGTGGTCCACTCGTGGGACCCACCATGTTGTATATATTTTCATCCATGCCATCCATCCTTTTTTCATGATCATTTTAGGCTTTGGGCCCCATTTTAGGCCAAATATATATCTCAGGTGGGCCATACCACAGAAAACAGTTGGGACCACCTTAATGGCCTGTCCACATTGAAGGTGGGGCTCACATGGCGAACGGTCCACATAAAAGATAGGCCCCACATAATGGATGACCCTGTATTAATGTGGGCCCCATGGATTTTTCAATGTTAGGCATTCAATCACCATTGTTTTTTGAGGTGGGGCCCACCCGAGGTTTGCATCTGCTTCATGTGTGGGCTCCACCCACGTCCAGCTCTGTGGACCCCACCATGGAAACAATAGGAACAATGACGCCCACTGTTGAAACCTTCCTAGGGCCCATATCACGCCCCGAAAATCAAGTGTCGGGCAGTCCGCGGCTCCCGACTCTTCCGGGCGGACTGTATTTTGCGGAAGTATAGTTTAATGGCACAAATCGATGGCATCAACTCATAAATAGAGATTTAAGCTAAACAGTGTATAATTCAGTTTGAATTTAAAGTGTAAATACATACAATTATCCACACAATCAAGGAGTCCACTCAGCTGGGGCTCAAAATATACATGTACAATGAAATCTTTAAGAATATTGACCCAAGACGTCCAATTCAAGGCAGAAATTGAAATGCACGACATAGGTAAGCCAACAGGTCCTGCATCTCATGCATCAAGTGGCAGCAACTCCTGCATCAAAATAACTGGTTGGTGTTTTAAAACACCCCCCAGGTGGGAGTGAGTAATCATACTCAGTGTTACCATTCCTTAAGTTAAACATATCATCAACACAATCAAGTACAAGTAGTGAAGTATAACAAATGGTGGGGTTCTCACACCTACCACCCCAGCATCAACAGATAGCATAACCTTATAATCAAGTTCTTATTCTAGTTGAATAATGCATGCAGTTATGATACGCAGATGTTATGTTCCGGAGAAATAAACGGTGGGTTTACCACCCAGCAGCAGCATCGGACCAATGCAAGTGAAAATGTGATGCATGCATGTTTACCAAGTATTTATTTAATTCCGTATTCAATCAACAGTATTGGCGAAGCCAGAATACCTCAATCTTATTAAAAGTCTATTAAATAGGAACACGACCGACAGGAACGCAGCCGAACACTGGACAGCGAGGAAAGTCAGACACTGGACAGTGGCCTTACCGAACACTGGACAATGCCAGGTCGGGGTACCCTCTACCAGGCTGGGGCCCACCGCCAGGCCAGGGCTTCCTATGCCTGGCTCCTGGAATCCCAATTTAGGTCCGTCACCCAATATAACTGAATAATGAATCAAATGGTAAGGGTCTCGATGCCCTAGAATGTCATATGCATGGTAATGGGTCGTCACCCAAGATCAATGATGGTAGGTTCGTCACCTAACATCGGTGCTCAAGACTCACGATAAGACCATCAGGATCAATACCGGTCAAAGACAGCACAAGCACAGTTACCCATATACCATGCCTGGCCCATGAGCTTCAGTATGTAGGATTCAATGCTCAAGGCTATTGGAGGGCTCATCACCCACACTAGCCAAAGACAGCAGAAATACAGTTACCCATATTCCATGTCTGGCTCATGAGACTTGATACGTACAGTTATAAGTGACTGCATAACAATGGTAATTGTGGTATTCAAGATTCTACAGAATATATAACAATGATAAAACAAATATGATTAACCCTGAAATTGACTGATTTGGTAGGCCGAGTGAAACATTAATCACACCAGCGTAGCTAGGGTCGGTCGATCATGTTACTCCCAAGTCGACCAAACAAGTCCCTGACGGCCAAACCCAAGTAGGCAGTCCATAAATTGTGATTTTTAGAGATTAATCCCAATCATGTCAATTAAATATTATACTAAGCAGAGAAGAACAGAACATCATATCATTCATTGCCTCAATCAGGCATAAAACCAAACAGTTGATATGCGATATACTTCATTTCATATATGGGCGTAAAATCAAACACTTGGCGTGCTATTGTAGGCCAACTCATCAAATTCACAATCAAGCACTAGCCTGGGTGGATGGTAATCCATTTACTCAAGCATATGTGAACTTCTGTTCACTCAGGAATTTCATCAAACACTTGATTGCACAACACATCAAATCTCATATTTTCATAAAATCGATTCAAATGGGCAATCAATCCATACATCGAAGTAAGCATGTAATTAATCGACACATACAGAACATCAATCATAAACATAAATGACTCGGCACTTAACTTTGAATGGAGTTCAAGAAAAACCTAATTTTCACTATTTGGAACCCTCATGGGCTGATAATAGCCAACTTAGAAGATAGTCCTCACCTGATTGATGAGTCCATAAGCTAGGAATGAGTATTCCTCAAGGATTTTGGAGAAAATCCAGCTATAACACCTAAGTTCGACAAGAACCCTAATTAGAAATGAGAATTCCTAATGAAACTTCTTAATTTCTACAATAGGAGAGATATCTTACCTCAAAGCACGGCCCGCCTACGATCGGTAGAAGGAATGGTGATAGAGTAAAAGGGTTTGAGCAAACCCTAGAAGAAAACCCAAGCAAAACCCCCAAATTCCATTTGAAATGGAATTCTCAAATAGGCTTGGTATTTATAGTTCCAGATGGTCCAAGGTTGAGGTGAGTCACACAACTCACCCTCTCTGGTCTTGATCTAAGGTGTGCAGTTCGGGATAGGGTGTCGGGTATCTGATATAGGGGAAAGGTCAAGCCCACTAAGGCAATCGATTCCGCGTAGATTCGTGATCAACGGCCCACTAACGAACGGTTTATAGCTGTTCTAAGTTTTCGGAACACCAATTGGATGATTTAGAGAACAGAGTTTAGAGAATCCTTTCACTAGGTCGTAGTGGGCATACCTAGGTATATGATGTGATATACGGGGTGCATTTATTGACAGGTTAAGGGTGGTTAATCTCATTCGTATGGTTTTACATGTCAAAAGGGCTATTTTGTCAAATCGATTTCTAAACTCAAGATAATCAAGATTTGATTCATTAATTAGGGTAGTCTAAGGTGGATCTGCATTGTAAGTCGGTTATATAGGTTAATCCATTGTGATTTCAGTAAATCATAGATTGCGATTCATTAATCAATGGATCGGATGTAGGATTAGACAATTAAAAAGGAATCCGTAGCTATCCATGATATCTAACAAAGAATGTACGGTTAGATTGATGTGTCTAAATATCTTATGAGATTTTGATCGAATCGGACCGTTCAAACTAGGGTTTCATGTACAAATCTTATAGATTCTTGGTTCTAAATCAGTCATATGTATTCTCATTTGAGAATTAAAACATAAAATTTTTCAGAGGCGCTCGAGTAATTTCAAGGCTCGAGGTTTGAAATTTCCAGGGCGTTACAGCCCACCATGATGTTTATTTGAAATCCGACCTATTTATAAGTTCACACGGGCATGGGTGAAGGGAAAAACAAATATCAATTTGATCAAAAAGTTATGTGGCCTCATAAGTTTTTAATGCTAGGCGTTCAATCCCCACTATTTTCTATGGTGGGGTCCACTTGAGCTT
This sequence comes from Liriodendron chinense, assembly GCA_003013855.2. NCBI lineage: Eukaryota > Viridiplantae > Streptophyta > Magnoliopsida > Magnoliales > Magnoliaceae > Liriodendron > Liriodendron chinense. Next base: position 976,543 of record ML058429.1, read on the forward strand.
TGTATTTACCTCATTCTTTAGCGCGTGCCCTAAAATGATATCTCCAAATGGATGGATGGTGGGTGTTGGATACAACACATATATATCATGGTGGGCCCCAAGGTTTGATGGCAAAGAAACATCATAATGGGGCCACTGTACTGTGAGGTTCCCCTGAGCACTATTGATTCCCCTTGGCACCATAGGTTCTCCTTGAGCACTATGGAATCCTCCTGAGAATTGTGGAATCCCTCTGACACTGTGGGTTCCCCCTGACACTATGGAATCCCCTTGAGCACTCTATGGAATCTCCCTGAGCCTGTGGAAGGCTTCAACGGTAAGCATCACTGCCCTCACTATTTTATGATAGTGGGGCCTACAAGGCCTTTGAATTAGATTGATATTTGTGTGGTTTCTTTATATAGGTCAATGTGACCATATCAACAGGATTGGATGACAGATAAACATCAAGGTGGGCTTGGAAAAGTTTCAACAATGGACATCCTTGTCCTAACTATTTGTTGTGGTATGGCCCACCTGAGATCTAAATTTGGCCCAAAGCCTAAAATGATCTGGAAAAAAGGATGGATGGCCCCATGTATGGACCACCCGTCTATGCCCAAGAGGGCTTCTGACTTTTCATAGTCGTGTGCAGGAGCAGGCAGGGCTGTAAATGGTCGAGTTCGGGGCGGGTTTAGCCAAAACCTGACCCGCCCATTTACTAAATGGGTATGGGTCCAAATTTTAGACCCAGACCCTTTTACTAAATGGGCGGGTCCAAGTCGGGTCCTAGTCAACCCATCAGACCCATATATAAATGGGTCCGGGTCTGGTAGAGGGAGATCCACCCAGACCCATTTATAAATGGGTCGGGTCTAATGGGTCCGGGTTTGGATCAAGTATGCAAGCATTTTACAAGGCTTAAAAATGGGTTTGGGCTGGACGGGTCCGTTGAAACATAGACCAAACCCGCCCACTTACTAAATGGGTTCGGGTAGGGTAGGGTCGGGTCGGGTCGGGTCGGGCCTACTATAAAGAAAACCAGACCCAGACCTGTTTAGTAACTGGGTTTATTTTTGGACCCAGACCCGTACCATTTAACAAATGGGTCGGGTCTAAATGGGTTGGGTCCAGGTACCCCATCGGGTCCATTGACCCATTTACAACCCTAGGAGCAGGCGGTCAGAAGGCCATTTTGGACCCAAAGTTTCTAATTCATAGTGAAAAGGCTAAAAACGATGAGCCTCACGATAAATTAGACTTTCGGTAAAAATAGCCACACCTGAAGGCTATTGCAGTAAAAGTCCCCTTCTCCCTTCACGTGATGCTGAACTTGCGCAACGCCAGCTGCTCTGTAGCACGGCCTCGTCACGTAATCCTCGGCCTCGTGAGAGATGATAAGGTGGAGACAGTAGGACCGTAATCCAATGGTCAATCCGGCTTTCGACAACAGACGTCCAACCGTGATATCTCAATCTAGACGGTGCATCTACTTTCCTGTCCTTTCTATAGTAACCATTTTGAAATATACATAGAATTAACGATCCTAGTCATCTGATCGGTGGCACTCAAAGACGGCAAGAAGAAAATGAAGATGGCAAAACACCCGGTATCGGAAACCGGTAAAACAAAGAAATTGATATAACTGTTTAATAAGTATGAATTTTGAAATATAATCCATCACTTATATATCAAACTAGATGGACGGTCCAGATTGGCACATAACCGTACTACCTGTACTCTGGAGATATGGATGTACCATACTCCGTTATTACGGCTCTACCGTTTCATCTCCTGGCCTCGTTGCTACGCCTCGACCTCACTTTTTTCTTTTCCTGGATAGTAGCAAGTACGACCAGACACATGCATGCACACTCCGTACCCATTCTAGATCAACTAAATCCAAACCGTCCAGTTGGCATTCCCACAGAAGACGTTCTACCATCGAAAACATATTGATAACAACCTTACGTTCTGACGAAGACACATTCCACAGTTGAATATGAAAGGTCGAACTTTATCATATTAACACCATCCATTTACTGACCAGTAATCGAACAGTTAATATGGTCCATTCATCCTGATATTTTGCATGTAAGATCCATCTATGGTGGACCCACCCTATGTTTGAACGGTACCGATTGATGTAAAAGTCAACAAAATATAAAGTAACCGTGTTGCGTGTCTACGGATGGTCATTCTCTCGAACCGTGGCAAGTAACTCCTTCACTCTCGAATGCATACATGAGTCTGATGCCAATGCAGAGAGTGCGCGTAAGATAGAGAGAGAGAGAGAGAGAGAGAGAGAGAGAGAGCTTGCAGTCTCCCAAACGATGCAGAAGAGAGGAGAGCTTGCTTTCTCTTGTTTCTTCATACTCGCACTCCAACCTCTCAGTCTCTTATCTGCTGCTGCTGATGCTGCGAGTCTTCTTCCTGATGCGGCTCTACTCTCGCCCGATGCACTCGTGCTACTCTCCTTCAAAGCCTCAGCTGACGTCAGCAACATCCTCCCTTTCTCTCCCAAGAAGCGCTCCGACCATTGCCAATGGCCAGGGATAAAATGCGCCGGGGCTAAAGTAATCCGCATCGTCCTTGAGGGCTTGCCTCTCAAAGGCACCTTCGCTGAGAACACATTGAGTCGCCTCGACCAACTCAGAGTCCTGAGCCTGCAGAACAACTCGCTCTCCGGGCCGATTCCCAACCTCTCCGGACTCATCAACCTCAAAACTCTCTTCCTCGACCACAACGCCTTCTCCGGCAGCTTCCCATCGTCAATCCTCATACTCCACCGCATCCGAACCCTTGATCTCTCCCACAACAACCTCTCCGGCCCAATCCCAGCCGGCCTTGTCTCGCTCGGCCGTCTCTACTACCTCCGCCTCGAGTCGAACCGGTTCAACGGCACGATCCCCCCGCTCAACCAATCATCTCTCCGAATTTACAACTTCTCCAGCAACGACCTCTCCGGCGCGATCCCAGAGACTCCGATCCTATCATCTTTCGACACATCAGCATTCTCCGGGAACCCTGGCCTCTGCGGCGAGATGATTCACAAGCAATGCCAGTCGCAGTCTCCGTTCTTCAGCTCTTCAATCGCGCCAAACCCACCGTCGATGGTAGACGAGCAGGGCGGGCAATTGCAAGGACTTCTCTTGCCGAATCCGTCTCGGAAGAACCACAAAAAAACCGCCGCTGTGGTTATAGGCATCTGCGTCGGAATTCTACTTGTAATCGGATTCCTAGTGATAACCTCCGTCGGCATAAAGAGGCTACTGCAGAAACGAAGGATTGCAGCGCCGATGATGGCTTCTTCGGTCATGGACGACGCAGAATCAGCGGCGTCGGTGGCTGTGGACTCTGATCCGAAGAAGATAGAGCAGGGGTTGGATATGGGGAAGAGCGGGAGCTTGATATTTTGCGCAGGGGAGGCGCAGGTTTACACGGTGGACCAGCTGATGAGGGGATCGGCGGAGATGCTGGGAAGAGGGACGGTGGGGACTACTTACAAGGCGATCTTGGAGAATCAACTGATCGTGAGCGTGAAGAGATTGGATGCGAAGAAGATGGGAGGTGTGAGCAAGGAAGGGTTCGAGCGGCATATGGAAGGAGTTGGGAATCTACGGCATCAGAATCTGGTGCCGCTGCGGGCCTTCTTCCAGGCCATGGAAGAGAGGTTGCTGGTGTATGATTACCAGCCTAATGGAAGCCTCTTCACTCTAATTCACGGTCAGTTCTCTCATTTTTCATATCATTAAGCTTAGCCTTTCATCAGGTGGGCCCGCTGTTTTAGATGCCCTGGTGGAGCAGTAATGGCATTCTGTACTGTTCACTGATCAGTTGGGGTAAAGCTGACGAGCCGTATTGATGGCTAAAAGGATTGGAACACTGCTCGACCCCACGTTTGTTTTATTAGCAAATTAGTGTACCGGCTGGATTGTCCGTCAGGGGCATCTTCACAGTGGGCCCCACCTGATGGACAGCTTTCATTTCGCACATGCATGTTAGTTTTTTCTCCATTTAAGAAAATGGTGGTGACTCATCCTCCTCATATGTGGGGCTCATGTACTGCTATCCAGACCATCCAAATCCCGGGTCCTGGATTAAAAGTAGTGACATCAGATGGTTGGTTGGACCACTAAGTGAGGTCCGTACAACTATGCCATGTCCAGTCCGATTGGTTGGACCACTAAGTTAGGTCCACCCAGTAGGTAACTTCCAACTTATAATGTGTACGCGACATCCAACCCATCCAATAGGTTGGTCTTACCATAAAGATCACCTGATGCAAAAATCAGCTTTATTTACTCATTAGATGGACCACACCATAGAAAACAATGTTTAGCCATTGATAAATAACAAAATACAAGTTTGGTCCACTCAATGAGTGGATACAACTGATTTTTGCACAAGGTGATCCTCACTATCAGTCTATTGAACTAGTTGGTTGGATCGGAACTTGTGTTCCAACCGGTTGGACTTTCATGGTTTAAAACTAACGTTGGAGTATAGTCTTCCCCATTTCCTTTTCCAATAATGGCTGCAATAATTCTAACTAGAAATCACCTGGTGGGCCAAGTATTTGGGAAACCTCCATTCGCGTTGTTTCATTTCGATTTGTTTGCATCCACATCACCCATCTGGACTGTCCGTTGGGTGCAGTCCACTCATTGTTAGCTGCTATGCAAAATGTCACGGCAATCATATGGTTACAAACATTAGGGCTGAAAGTTGGTGGGGGTTGGGTGGGTTTGTGCTCAATCCTAACCCAACCTCAGGTTGGAAATTCTCAGCCTAAGCCTAACCCAATTTGGCTCAGTTGGGTTGAAATATGCTAATATTTTTGTTATTAAAGTAATTTATTATATTTTAATAGATGTTTTATATTTTTAATTAATTATATATGAAGTTATTTTTAATGAATATCTTCACCTTTTCTAAATAAACAAGTTAAAATACAGGACAACTACCTTTTTAAAGCTCCAACATATCAAATTTCCAGAATTATAACTTCTCTTATTAAAATAATATAAACTAATTAGTTTAGTTAACTAAAGTATAATAAAATTATAGTAACTTATATATAGTTCAAGTTTGGGTTGGGTTGGGCAACCCAAGACCTCAACCCGAGCCCAACCCAAGCTTTATCAGTTGGTATTTGCATAGCCCGAGCCTGAGACCGAACCTAATACTTCCTACCCGAGCCCAACCCAATGCCACGGTTGGATTGAACTCACCCGACTTTCAGCCCTAATAAACATCTGCAGCTGCACCCATCTTCTATCTTGTCCATCCATTCTTGCATGCCACCAACTGGATGGTTTGGATGATCCGATCGGAACTACAAAGACTACGTCGGCGACAAGTGGACGGTCGAGTTGATTATATGGAATGTTGTCCACAACTGGTTGCATGGGAAGGTTTCCATGTACTTGGTGCACTAGACGCAACTTGCCTGTTGCTCAGGCCTGATGAAGTTACTGTGGTAGGAAGCTTCGTGGGGCCACAGAGATTCTTGTGAGAAATCCGCTAAAAATAAGGTTGATCCAAAACTCAGGTGGGCCACACCACACGAATCAGTTAGAATGGAAACGTCCTTGTTGAAACCTTCATGGAGCCGATATGCCATCCAAACCCTTCACAGGGTTATTACCACTCAGATAAACAAACTGTATGTACAAATATCATCCTGATACAAAATTACTGTGGCCCCACAAAGTTTTTAATGGTAGACATTCAATCCCCACTGTTTCTTGTGGCGTGGCCCACCTACGTTTTGGATCTGCCCATTTTTGGAATCCTGTACTATTGTGGTCTTGCGAAACTGATGGATGGAGTGGATTTGTCACGGGCATCTCTGTGGGCCCCACAAGATTAAATTGCAATATGTATCAGGAGGTGTTATACAAAGCTCAGGTTGAGAGATTGTACACCACTGCACAAGTGGGCCCATGGCCTGTACCATGCATTAAAAATATTCAAAGGGCACAAGTCGTAGAACATCAAGTAGGCAAACAACAAAGAAGCTGATAAAAATTAAGGACAAAGACGACATAACACCAGTTCCCATCCAAACAATAAAAGGCCAATAACGACATGGCCACGTGCATGGGCCATCGCTTAAGTCCCAATATATTAACAATGTTGTATGATTGAACCATGGGCCCCACTTATACAAACCAAAATGATGGATCACGATGTACAATCTCTCCCCATAAATCACTTCGAGTACAGATCATTCAGCTTTACTAAAAGGTGTTCTTTTGTAGTGTTGGGAGTTCCTTGGAGTGGTAAATAGTCTACCCTATTTCCTTTCAAATGTTTCTTGCTTCTGCGGTGACGCCTAGGGCATGTTTGGATGCCACCCAATAATTAACTTTTTAACTAAGATAATAAGTTACCTTTTCAAGTTACTTTGGTTATTAAACTTAAGTAACTTATTTTGATAAGTTCTTTTATTTTGCTTTTCAACTTATATGGGGTCACGATGAGCAGTGCACGTGTGCTAGAGGGTGATGAATGGATGTGCCAGGTTGGGAAATATATCCTGTGATGTTTTTGAGAAATCCACTCCGTCAACAATTTTATTCATTTCGTTTTCGTTTTAGGGGGTGAGCCTAAATATGAGGTAGATCCAATACTTAAGTGGGCTACACAACTTACAACAATGGTATTGGACACCCATTGTTGAAACCACACCCATTGTCTTGGGCCCACCATGATTTTTCTGAGAAATCCACTATGTCTGCCGGTTTTTCTAGCTCATTTTAATTTGTGCGTCCAAATATAATGAAGATCCAAAATTTAGGTGGGCCACACAGCTTGAAAAAGTATTATTAAACCCCAACTTAGAATGAAGAGGCTAAAAAAATTGAAATGTCCCACCATAATTTTGTTTTTTGAGAAATCCACCCTCTCCACCATTTTCATTGGCCCAAATATGAGGTAGATCCAACACTCAAGTGGGTTACACTTCTTGGTCACGAGATCCACATTTTCTTTTTATTTTGAAATATCCACCAATCCACCTATTTCTTCATATGATCTTATGGGGGTAGGAATGACTTTATGATCGGTTTGGATGGCATAAATCATCATAGTGGGCCTCAAAAAGATTTCAATGGTGGTTGTTCAATCTCCATTGTTTCCTTCAATGTGGTCCACTTAAGATTTGGATCTACCTCATTTTTGGCCCCATCTCCTAACATGATTTGGTAAAATGGATGAACAGGGTGGATCTCTAAGAAACATCACGATGGGCCTTAGGCACATGGAGTTGGGTTCACCGAGCAATCCAAGTCCAGCAAAGTTCGGTAACAGCATGTTTAGTCAAGTGATGCCGGTGGACCCACTTTGATGTATGTGTTGTACATCCATGCCATCCATCCGTTTTGCCATATCATTTTAGGGCATGAGCAAAAAAATAAAGTAGATTCAAATCTCAAGTGGACCACACCACAGGAGACATGATGATTGAATACCTGTCATTAAAAACTTCCTGTGGGCCCGATCAAGCTGATATTTGTGTTTTCCCTTCATCCCGACTTATGTGACCTTATCAACAGGTTCGATGGCGTGGGCCCTAGGAAGTTTTAAATGGTGGTCGTTCAATTACTATTGTTTCTTGTAGTGTGGTTCCCTTGAGATTTGGATTTGGCCCATTTTTTAGCCAATACCCTAAAATGAGTTGGTAAAATGGATAAACGAGTAGATATATAACACGTACATTAAGGTGGGCCCCACTGTCATGACATAATCGGATTGGATGTTTCAATAACCCAATGTGCTTTTTAAATGAGGTATTTAAAAAAAAAAACTTACCAAACATGCTTATTTGCTAATTAAGCAGAAACCAAGATAAGCTACTTTGAGGCATAAGTAACTTACCATCCAAATGCACCCTTAGTGCCTATTTGGATACCGCTAAATAAGTTACTATTTTTTAACTTATGTTAAGTCATTCAGGGGGCATTTTGATCTTAAGTAATTTAAGATAAGCTACTTATGACATAAGTAGCTTGTCTTGGTTTCTACTTGTTAAGTAGACAAATATGCTGGGTAAACAAAATACTTATCAGCAACAGGTAGAAAGCATGTTTGGCTTCCAACATTATAAGTAATTATGCGTCAAGTCTATTTGGTCCTCGTCACATCCACCATCCATCATTTAGGGCCAACCTTTGATATAGATCGTTCGTTATGTGGGCCCTACCTTTGATGTGGGCTATCCATCATGTGGGGTCCACCTTGGATGTGAGCCATTCATCATAAGGGGTTGACCATTTTTGTGCACTGTTCATTATGTAGGGTCCATCTTTGATGTTGGTCATGTTGGGGTTTGCCTTCAATCTTAAACACCAAGGGGTGTCGGGCGCCCGACCAAGGACACCCGGGTTGATTTTTGGAAGTCTGTGTTGCTGGACTGTTTCTGGGCTGTAGGGGGCCTGACCACTGTTGGTCGGACGCCCAGTGGATGGCCGAGCGCCCGATGAGGTCTGGGCGGGCACTCGAAATTGGTTGGAACTTTTTGGACAGATTTTGGATCTGTCGGGCACCTAACCGTGCGTGGACTGCAAAGTCGGTGGCACACTTTTTGCGTGATTTTATGCGGTTTCTTGTGTAAGATGTTTCTAATTCGGGTTTCTTCCTATTTAAGGAAGTGTAGTATGTGAATTAGGTTTCCTAGGTGTGCAAGGGTTGAGAGAAAGTGTTCTAGGGTTAGAGAAAGAGCTTTAGAGAAAGGGCTACGTTGGTTTTTCTCTTGGAGAGCTTGAGATTTCTCTTGTGAGCTTGAATTCGGTGTAAGTTTCCTCATGACTCTTGTAACTTCTGATTCATATTGGATTATTGTCGCTTCGTGCCGTGATTTTTTTACCTATGAGGGGTTTTTTCCATGTTAAATTTGGATTGCCTCTTATGTGTGTCGATTTGCTTGGTTGATTGCAATGTGGTTTGTTTCTTGTTTGATTGCTTTGCTCTCGCTGCCGCTGTGGGGCCGATCGCTTATATCCCAACAAAGTGGTATTAAAGCGAACGTTGGGAGGTAGATCAGGATCTGAGACGAGATTTTTCAATGGTGTCTTCAAGCATGAGATTCGACATAGAGAAATATTCAGGAAAAAACAATTTTGAACTGTGAAAGATAAAGATGAAAGGCCTTCTGGTTTAACAAGGGTTGCAAGATGCGCTCCTTAGAAAGCGACCGAAAGCTATGAAAAAAGAAGAGTGGAAGAAGATCAATGAGAAAGTCAATATCTCAATCCAGTTGTGCTTGGTAGATGAGGTCCTATATAACGTCATTAAATTGAAAACTGCGGTTGAACATGGGTGAAGTTGGAGAATATCTACGCGAAGAAATCTCTGAAAAATCACATATATTTGAAGTTTCAGTTGTATAATCCGAGGATAGCGGAGGGGGCCGATGTTGAGAGTCACATTAGCAATTTCAATAAGCTTATTTGCAAGTTGGTAGATGTAGATGAACCGATGAAGGACAAAGATTAAGCGTTTATTCTGTTGAATTCTCTTCTAGAATCATACGAGTTGCTTAACGACTCATTGTGCGCAGGTAAGGAAACCATTGACATGGAAACTGTTATCTCAGCCCTTCAGGCGAAGGCGACGATAAAGAAAAGTGGTGGCGTAAGTTCCTCTACGGACGAGGCACTAGTTATGAGGGGGAGGGATTCTGAGCAGGGTGGGAGGTCTTTGTCATCGAGATCTAAATCAAATAACAAGTGGAAGAGCAATGTGAGATGCTGGAATTGTAGGGAAGAAGGGTACATGAAAATGGATTGTTCGAATCCTGAGAAAAGGCATGAGAAATCTAGAGATTCTTTTAGGGAGGGGGCCAATACCGTAGAGGACGGTGGTGATGTTTGTGATGTATTGACTGTATTCGGCATAGTCTCTCAGTGGAGAATAACTATTGGATTCAGGCACTTCATGTCATGTATGTCCTGACCAGAGTTCATTCATGACATACAGAGCGTATGATGGTGGATTAGTCGTTGTGGGTGATGGCTACACCCGCAAGGTGGTGGGTGTTGCTTTGGTGCATATTAGGATGTTCGACGGAGTTGAATGAATCCTTGAAAGTGTGAAGCATGTCCCTGAGATATAGAAGAGTGTGATCTCTCTTGGTGCACTCGAGGCGAAAGGGTGCAGGTTTATCGACTGTGATCGGTATTGTAAAGTGGCAAAGGGAGCACGCGTGATGATAAAGGCACGGAGATGCGGCAATCTTTACAAGGTGATCGGGAGCACTATTCACAGTGGAGCTGCAGGATCGACAGCGGGATTCAAGGTTGCTTGTGTGTGGCCTGTGTGCAAGGGCCACATGAGGGAGCGGGTGGTAAAGGTGCAAGGATGAGTCGATGGGGTACAAGAAGCGATGATACTATGAAGGAGACGAAGTAGAGATGGAGAATAGAATTTTGGAGTAGTAGAGCGATTGAATATTGAAGTCACGGTGGAGATTATTGGGGTTTTGCCTTCAATCTTGGACACCAGGGGGTATCGGGTGCACAACCAAGGACACTCAGGTTGATTTCTGGAAGTCTGTGTTGCTGGACTGTTTCTGGGCTGTAGGGGGCCCGACCACTGTTGGCCGGACACCCGGTGGATAGCCGGGCACCCGAAATTGGCTGGATTTATTGTTGGAACTCTCTGGACAGATTTTGGATATGTCGGGCGCCTGACCGTGTAAGAATTACAAAGTCGGTGGCGCAGTTTTTGCCCGATTTTATGCAATTTCTTGCATAAGAGGTTTTTAATTCAAGTTTCTTCCTATTTAAGGAAGTATAGTACGTGAATTAGGTATGCTAGGTGTGCGAGGGTTGAGAGAGAGTGTTTTAGGATTAGAGAAAGAGCTTTAGATGAAGGGCTACGTTGGTTTTCCTCTTGGAGAGCTTATGATTTCTCTTGTGGGCTTGAATTCGGTGCAGGTTTCTTCATGACTCTTGTAACTTCTGATTCATAGTGGATTATTGTCGCTTTGTGCCGTGGTTTTTTTACTCGTGAGGGATTTTTTCCACGTTAAATTCGGATTGCCTCTTGTGTGTGTCGATTTGCTTGGTTGATTGCATTGTGGTTTGTTTTTCGTTTGATTGCTTTGCTCTCGCTTCCGTTGCGGGGCCGATCGCTTATATCCCAATAAGTCATCCATCATGTGGGGCCCACCTTTAATATCCACTGCCCATCATGTGGATGCCACCTTTGATGTGGATTGTCCATCATGTGGAACTCACATCTGATGTGGGCTGTCCATCATGCAGAGCCCACCTTGGATATGAGCCACTCATCATTAGGGCCGACCTTTGATGTGGACTATCCATCATGTGGGGCCCACGTTGATGTTGATCATCCATCATGTGAGGCCCACCATTATTAATTGCCCATCATGTGGAGCCTAACTTTGATGTGGACTATCCATCATGTTGGCCCCACCTTCAATGTGAGTTGCCCATCATGCGGGGCTCACCTTGGATGCAGGTCATTCATTATTAGGGGCCGATCTTTGATGTATACCATCCATCATCTCAATATGGGTCATCCATCAAGTGGGGCCATCTCAATATGGGTCATCCATCATGTGAGGCCCAAGTTCAATGTCCACTGGCTATAACGTGGAGCCCACCTTTGATGTGGATCATCCGTCACGTGGGCTCCACATTTGAAGTAGGTCGTCCATCATATCAGCCTGCTTTTGATGTAGGCTTTTATCATTATGGGCCAACCCTTGATGTGGACCGTCAATATGTGGGTCCACATTACTATGGTGTCATCCATCATGTGGGGCCTACCTTTTATGTGAACTGTCCATCGTGTGAGCCTTGCCTCTAATGTGGACAGTCCACCATGTGGGGACTCCTTTGATATGGACCATGAGAGAGCCTTCTTTGACATGGATGGTGATAGAGAAGTAGAAAAGTTATAATAAGTTAAAAAAAATTACTTGTTAAGAGTTTCGCACTACTTTTACCATGATGCTTGCCAAACTAACTTAAGTGAAAAAAGTAACTTGATTATTTAGCATAAGTTAAAAAGTAACTTAGTGGTATAACCTATGTGCTTAAGCTACTTATTTTCATAAAATTTATTTATTTATTTTAGCTTTTGAACTTTTTACTTCTCTCTCTCTCTCCGTCCATATCAAAGGAGGCCCCACATGACGAACCTTCCACATCGAAGGTGGGGCCCACATGATGGATGGTCCACATCGTAGGTGGGCACCACATGATGGACCACCCATATTAATGTGCACCTACATAATGGATGGTCCACATCATTGGTCAGCCCAAATGATTAATAGCCCACATCCAAAATGTGTGGGTATGATGCATGACCCACTTCAAAGGTGGGGCCCACACAATGGGCAGTCCACATCAAAGGTGAGCTGCACATGATGGGCAATGGACATTGAAGTTGGGCCCCACATGATTGATGGCCCACATCGAGGTGGCTCCACACGCTGGACAGTCCACATCAAAGGTCGACCCCTAATGATGAATGCCCACATCCAACGCGAGCCCCGCATGATGGGCAACCCACATTGAAGGTGGGGCTCACATGATGGACAATCCACATCAAATGGGCAATTAATAATGTTGGGCCCCACATGATGGATGGTCCACATCAATGGTCAGCTCTAATGATGAGTGGCCCATATCCAAAGTGGCCCCACATGATAGATGGCCTACATCGAAGGTGAGGCCCACATGATGGATAATCCACATCAAAGGTGGGCTCCACACAAAGGGCATTAGATATTGAAGGTGGGCGCTTCATAATGGATGGTGTACATTAATGGTCGGCCCCTAATGATGAATGACCCACATCCAAGGTGGGTTCACATGATGGACAACCCACATCAAATTAAGGGGGGGGGGGGGGGGGGGGGGGGGGGGGGTTGGGGTTGGGGGTTAAATACTTACGGCGTTGGAAACCAAATATGCTTTTTCACTTTTTGGTTGATAAGTATGTTGTTTACCAAACATACCTTTATCTGCCGAATAAGTAGAAGCCAAGATAAGCTACTTAAGGGGCATTTGAATTATAAGTCACTTCACAGAAGCTACTAATGCCATAAGTAGTGCATCTTGGTTTCTATGCATACAGTTGATAAATATGTATGGTAAACAACATACTTATCAGCTAAAAAGTATAATTGTATGTTTTGTTTCCAACATCACATGAGTACTTATCCCTCAAGTTTTTCGGGTCCACTCTTAATATCTACCATCCATGATGTGGCCCAACCTTTGATGTGGACCATTCCTTATGTTAGGCCCACCTTGGCCCAATGTTCAATGTGAACCATCCTTCATGTGGGGCCTACCTTCAATGTGGACCATTCACCTTACGGGACTCACCTTCTATGTCAACTATCCATCATGTGGGGTCCACCTTAGATGTGGGTTGTCCGTCATGTGGGCCCACCTTTAATGCGCATTGTCCATTATGCAGGGCCCAACTTTGAAGTGGGCCATCCATCAAGCGGGCCCCACCTTGGATGTGGGTCATTCATCATTTGGGCCGACCTTTGATGTGAACGTCCTCATGTGGGGCCCACCTTAATATGGGTCATCCATCATGTGGGCCCACCATCATTGTTATTGTCAATCACGTGGGGCCCACCTTTAATATCCACCACCCATCATATAGAGCCCACCTTTCATGTGGACCGTCCATTATGTGGCCCCACCTTCGATGTGAGCTGCCCATCATGTGAGGCCCACCTTGGATGTTGGCCATTCATCATTGGCACCTTTGATGTGGACTGTCCATTATGTGGGTCATCCATCACGTGGGAACCACTGTCAAAATAAATTGTCCATCATGTCGACCCCCCTTCAATGTCCACGCTCATCATGTGGGGACCACCTTTTATGTGGACTGTCCATCATGTGGGCCCCACTTTTGATGCCGACCATTTGTCATTAAGGCCAACCTTTGTTATGGATCATCCATTATCTAGGGCCCACCTTAATGTGGGTCATCCATCATGTGGGGCCGCCTTCAATATCCACCATCCCTCATGTCAAGCCCACCTTTGATATGGACCATCTATCCCGTGGGTCTCACCTTCATTAGGTCATTCATCATGTGGAGCTCACTTTGGATGTGGACCATTCATTCTTAGGGCCTACCTTTGCTGTGGACAATCCATTATGTGAGCTCACCTTGATATGGTTCATCCATAGAGTGGGGTGGGCCCGCCTTTGATGTGGATCATCCATTGTGTGGGCCCCACCTTGGATGTGTACAATCTATCATGTGGGTCCCACCTTTGATATGGTCCATCTTCACGTGGAGAGAGAGGGAGCAAGGGAAGTAGAAAAGTAAAATGAAAAAAAAAAGAAGAAAAATAGAAAATAGTTTTATATATATAACTTTCATCACATTTTAAAAATTTTATTATTATTATTATTGTTATTGTTTTTCTTTTGGTTAGTACACACCCCCACTAGTGGCACCACAATGTTATGCACCCCACTTGGGAATCGATTCCAAGACATCAATGTTAAAACGAGGTTATCTACACTGTCTACTACTTGAGCTATGGATATGGGTGTAAGAAATTTTCATCACATAAGTTACATGATGCCTTCCAAGCTAGCGTAAGTTAAAATGTAACTTGTTAAATTAAAAAAAGTACTTATTAGCTGGTATCTAAGGGCCTGTTTTGAATGCCATCAAATAAGTTACCTTTTCTACTTACAGCAGTAGATAGTAACTTATTTCAGATAAGTTTGGTTTATGATAATTAATTTGCAACTTTTTTACTTAAAAGTAGGTGATCACTTCATCTAATATTTTTAGGTTTTTTACTTTTTCATAAGTTGCTGAAGAGAGAAACAGGAGAGGTGAAAGAGAGGAAAACGGTAAGTACGTTGTTTACCATAAGGCAAACCAACACATGAATAGACAGTGTTGGTGTGCACGGTGGTGCATGTGATGGGCAGTGGATATTGAAGGTGGGCCCCACATGATGGATAATAACTTGACGGTTGGCCCTACTTGATAGATGACCAACATCAAAGGTGGGCCCTACATAATGAATGATGCACATTAAAGGTTAGGCCATAATGATGAATTGCCCACATCTAATGTGGGCCATGCATGATGGACGGCCCACACAATGAATGGTCCACACCAAAGGTTGGCTCCACATTGAAGGTGGGGCCCACATGATGGGCAATTAATAATAGTGTGCTCCACATGATGGATGATCCACATCAAGGTGGGCCCCACATGATGGATGGTCCACATCAAAGGTCGGGCTAATGAGAATGGTCCATATCCAAGGCAAGCTCCGCATGATGGACAACCCACGTGGGAGGTGGGCCCAGATGATGGATGGTCCACATCAAAGTTGGACACCACATGATGGGTGGTGGATATTGAAGATGGGTCCCACATGATAGACAATAACATTGATAGTGGGCCACACATGATGAATGGCCAACATCAAAGGTGGGCTCTACCTAATGAATGGTTTGCATTAAACATCGGACCGTAATGGTAAATGGCCCATATCCAAGGTGGTCCCACATGATGGATGACTCACATTAGTGGGGGCCACATAATGAACGATCCACATCAAAGGTTGGCCCCACATGATGTACAGTGGATGTGAGGGATGTGAGGGGGACTAAAAAGATTTGAGGGATGATTACTTATGATGTTGGCGACCAAACATGCTTAATTTTCTACTTTTTGGATGATAACTATATTGTTTGACTAACATACTTATATGCTAATTAAGGGCCCGTTTGGATTGTAAGTTACTTAAGATAAGCTACTTATTTGATAAGTAACTTATCTTGGTTTCTACTTAATTACCAAATGAATATGTTTGACAAACAACATAGTTATCATTCAAAAAGTAAAAAATTAAGCATGTTTGGTTTCCAACATCATAAGTAATCATCCCTTAAGTCTATTTGGTCCCCCTCATATCCAATGTCCATCATGTGGGGCTAACCTTTCATGTGGATCATTCATTATGTGGCCCCACTAATGTGGGCCATCCATCATGTGGTATCCACCTTGGATGTGGACCATTTACCATTAGGGTTCGATCTTTAATGTGGATCATTCATTATGTGGCCCCACTAATGTGGGCCATCCATCATGTGGTATCCACCTTGGATGTGGACCATTTACCATTAGGGTTCGATATTTAATGTGCATCATTCATTAGGTAGGGCCCACCTTTGATGTTGGCCTGCCATCAATGTCATTGTCCATCATGTGGGACCCATCTTCAATATCTGCTGCCCATCATGTGGTGTCTACCTTTAATGTGGACCGTCCATCATCCAGGCCCACCTCCCATGTGGGTTGTCCATCAAGTGGAGCCTGCCTTGGATATGGGCCATTCTCATAGCCCGTCCTTTGATGTGGACCATCATGTGGGCTCCACCTTGATGTGGATCATCCATCATGTGGAGCCCACCATTATTAATTAGCCATCATGTGGAGTCCATCTTTGATGTGGACTGTCCATCATGTGGGCCTCACCTTCAATGTGGAGCCAACCTTTGATGCAGACCATTCATTGTGTGGGCCGTCCATCATGCAGGGCCCACCTTGGATGTGGGCAATTTATCATTATGGCGTGACCTTTAATGTGCACCATTCATTATGTAGGGCCCGCCTTTAATGTTGGTCATATATCAAGTAGGGCCAACCATCAATGTTATTATCCATCATATGGAGCCCACCTTTAATATTCATTACCCATCAAATGCACCCATCGTTCACACCAACATTATCTATTTATGTGGGGCCTGCCTTGATGGTAAACAACGTGCTTAGCCTTATTCTCTCTTTCAACTCTCTTATTCCTCTCTTCAGCAACTTGATAAAAAGTAAAAAAGCTAAAAATATTAGTTGAAATGATTATGTACTCTGAAGTAAAAAAGTTGCTTATTAATTATCATAAACTAAACTTATCTAAAATAAGTTACTTATCTACTGCTGTAAGTAGAAAAAGTAACTTATTCGGTGGCATCCAAAAGTTACTTACCAAATAAGTAGCTTATTTTAAGTTACTCACAATCCAAACGGGCCCTAAACGGGCGCATAGGATCCCGACGGCATGGTCGCTTCATTGGACCCACGTGACAAGATAGATAATCAGAACCATCCATGTTCTCAATGCTATGATATAGCAGCCACTGTAACAAACAGTAAATGGATGCTTCAAACCATTACTATGTGAAGATGAATTTACGGTTCTTTTCAATGTCTCACGTGTTCAACTCCAAAAATCAATGGTTACGATTATCACTTAGAACATGGTAGTGCTGAGAATAAAGAGGTGCTGCAGTGAAGCAACACATGCTGTCCATCCTGAGTCGCAATGTGGATGAAATGCGTTCTTGCCTTTTGGCAAAGGACCACTCATAAGTGAATCCGGATCCTCTGCGTGCCATGAATAGGGATTTCTTGTTTGCCTGCATTGTGACTGGTGGATGTCATCACTAACATCATCAACACTGCTGCATTAAATACGGATTGTGATTATGTGGCCCAATCACATTGCAACAAACAGAAAATTTCTGTTTATGGCAAGCAGAGGATCTAGAATCTTCACAAGGAGGTGGACTTGGGTTAGGCAGTCAGGCTTGCACCATCCTCAGCGGTGGTGTGGTGAGGTGGCCGGGTGTGATTGGTAGGGCGTCTCTCAGAGTTGATAAAAGGCCATTTTCATCTATGAAAGTGGCTATGCCAATCACATCTCACCACTTCACCGCACCACCGCGAAGGGGAGTGGATCAGGTATTACAAGGTAACAGCTTAGTGGGTGTTACCCTTACCATGGGGCCACTTTGATGATGCGTTGGATATCCATTCTGTCCATATGTTTCTCAGGACCATTTTAGCTTGTAGTACCAAAAAGTAAGTGTATCCAAAAACTCAGATGGACTACACCACAAGAAACAATGGTGATTGAGTGCCTCACCATTAAAAATTTCAAAGGGCCCATCGTAAGGCTTTTGTAATGTTTATTTGCCATCCAAACAGTTGATAATGTCAAGAAGACCTGGATGAAGGGAAAATATAAATATCAGCTTAATCCAAAGCTATTGTGGCCCACAAATTTTTTTTAATGATTATTCATCACTGTTTCTAGTGGTGTAGTCTACCTAAGATCCAACCTGAGATTTGGATCTTATTAAGGTTTGGGATCGTGTCCCAAAATGAAATGGAAAAACATATGGACGGCATGGACGTACAACAAATACATCAAGGTGGGCCCCACATAGTCTGGGTAACACCCACTAAGGGTAACAGCTAATTCGCTCCCTCACTGAAGGTGGTATGGGCCTAGTACCTAATTCGCAACCAACTAGTGAAAGTCCATTACCACTGCCTCGGGTTAGAGGTGGGCAACGATATGAGCCGGGCCGAGTTAGCCCTAGTTTAGGTTTCCCTTGTTTTTGTGCCACCCCAGTTTGTGGATCGGGCCAAACGTGGCCCGGGTTTGGTTTGCTCTAGAAAGAACTGGTTCGGGCTGGGATCGGTTTGGTCGAAAATTTTCAATCGGGCCGGGCCGAGTTCAAATAGGAGGCTCTTTTTCTTGTTGTGGTCTACAGGAGGTTTGGATCTTCCTTATTTTTTGTCTCATATTGTAAAATGAGTTTGAAAATTTGATCGACGGTTGGATAAAACATATATATATATATATATCATGGTGGGGCCCACAAAGCTTTTACACTAGCTATGTAGCAGGTGTTGAGGTCACCAGCCAATTCGAATCCCTCTTTAGTGTACTAGCAAACTTTGTGGGCCCACCATCATGTGTAGGTATTATCCACGCTGTCCATCTGTTTTTACATAGAACTTTAGAACATGATCCAAAATTGAATCATGTCCAAAGCTTAAGTGGACCAAACCACAACAAACAGTGTGCATTCGTGTGTATGTATTATGTATTATACACGTTGTCATGTGTATGTATTATGTATGCCGTCCATCCATTTTTACATATCATTTTAGCACATGATTCCAAAATTGAATCATATCCAAAGCTCAAGTGGATCTCACCACAGGTCAGTGTGCATACAATCTATGGCTGAATCAAGCCGAATCAAACTAAGCTGAATCAAGCTGAGCCGAGCCGGTATTGCCCTGGTTTGAGTTTGGTTTGTTTTCTTAAACGAACTCGACTCCGAGGATTGGTTTGGTTTGAACTTCCTTTTGAACCAATCCAAGCCCAGCTTTTTCAAACCAATCTGAGCTGAGCTTTTGAGCTGGCTTGGTTTGTGTCTAGCTCTGCCTATGGTATGCTAACCAATGATATCTGCGTGGTGCGTCAGACTACCATACATTCCTAAAATTTTCACTGAACCATGCGTGGTTTTATTCTCCAGGTTTACCACCACTCAACTCATCTCCACACACATCAGGATGTTGAGAATGGCGTTTTGGTTCACTGAGTCAACTAGGCTCAGCTCACCTAGTCATGCATTCGATAGAAACCTGGGTCAGGATAGAAACATTGAGATCCCATTGGGCTAAGATGTCCTACTAACACTTTGTGTTGAGGTGTGGAGTCAGCACACAATTTATTTTGTAAGCCTAGGGTGGTTGGGCGCCTAGTCAGTCTTGACCGGGCGATCGAAATTCACCCAGAGTGACTAAAAGTCATTAGACTATTTTTGACACAGTTGGTCGCCCGATGGTATGTTGACCGGGCGCTTGGTGCCCAAGTCGGGCGCTTGACCATGCTGGGTTGGACGCCCGAAATTGGGCGATTTTTCTCTTCACCTTGCTGGACAGATTTTGGATCTGTCGAGCACCCGACCGTACGTGAACCGCTTATGCCCAGTTTTCTACTTTTTCTCCGATTTTTGTTTTAAGCTATATAAAGGGTTGTAAATTGGCATTGGCGTATGGTATTAGGGTTTCTATACGTCTAAGGAGAGAGAGAGAGAGAGAGAGAGAGAGAGAGAGAGAGAGAGAGAGAGAGAGAGAGAGATTTGCAAAAGGTGCCATTTCTGTGAATGGGAAGCATTAGAGAATGTGAGTTTTCATTGTAATTTCGTTTTTATTTATATTGGAGATTGCATCCGTGGTTTTTTTTACCTTTGTTGGGATTTTTCCACGTAAAACCTGTCTTGTGGTTTGTTAGTTTGCTTGAATTTCGTTTTTACTTGTTATTTTTTTTCTATTTATCGTTTATGGGTGATATCGGAGATTCAATCTCGGTTCACAGGCGTTGTTGGCTTGCTGCTCAACAATTGGTATCAGAGCTATTACTTTAGTTCAAGTAGGAGCGATGAAGGAAGAAGGGAAGACATTTATCGAGAAGTTTGATGGATCAAATGTTACCTTCTGGAAGATGCAAATGGAAAACTATTTGTATCAGAAGGACTTTTATATTCCTCTAAAAGGAAAAAAGAAGAAACCAGAAAAGATAATCGATGATGAATGGTTTCTTATAGATCGGAAGGCGTTGAGAATAATCTGACCCTCTTTATCAAAGAGGGCCACCTTCAATATATCTAAGGTCAAGACCATAAAAGACTTGATGCATGCACTAGTTAAGATGTATGAGAAACCCTCAGCGTCGAACAAGGTTCATCTCATAAAGCGGCTATTCAACATGAAGATATTAGATGGTGGGAGCATGACTGAGCATCTAAATGAGTTTAATACAATCACGAGCTAATTGGAATCCGTAGGAATCATCTTTGATGATGAGGTTAGAGCGTTGTTGATCTTATCTAGTTTGCCAGACAGTTGGGATTGTTTGGTTGTTGCCGTGAGAAATTCTACAGGATGAATAAAGTTGAAATTCGATGATGTGGTAGGTTTAATTCTTAGTGAAGAATCTAGAGAGAAGGCATCGGAAATTTCAGGAGAATTTGAGAATACTTTAAACGTTAAAGGGTGAGGAAGATCGTCGAGTGAATGAAGCAATAAGCATGGACGTTTTAAGTCAAGGAAGAAGTCCAAAGGATCGAAAGACAATGACAGGTGTTGGCATTGTAGGAAGAAGGGGTACATGAAGCGTGATTGCATGACACTTAAGAAGCAAGAAAGAAGCTCTCAAAGTGAGAAGGATTCGGTGAATCTATCTGAGGAGAGTGATATAAAAGCGTTGATTTTGTCTCTTGATGTGCGGAATGAGTCTTGGGTTTTATACTTGGGTGCTTCGTTTCATGCCACTTCGTTAAAGGACGTTCTTCGTGATTATGTATTAGGTGATTTCAGGAGAGTTTACCTGGGTGATGATGAGCTGTGTAGTATTGTTGGCAATGAAGATCTTTGGATAAGTCAGAAAGATGGGACAATCTTGAAGTTGAAGGATGTTCGACATGTACTAAGCCTGAGAAGAAACTTGATCTCAGTAGGGCAGCTTACCGATTAAGGACATGTGACGACATTCACAAGTGATTCATAGAAGGTCACAAAGGGTGCCTTGGTGATAGTTCGAGGCAAGAAGGAATGTACTTTGTACGTGACTTTCAGATCATATAGTTCACTTGTAGTCGCATAAACTAGAATGAATGGGCAATTATGGCATCAGATGTTGGGACATATGAGTGAGAAATAGATGAAGGTAATGTTGTTAAATGGGAAGGTACTGGGCTTAAAGTCTATTAACTCGAAATTCTGTGATGACTACGTGTATGACAAACAGAAGAGGGTGAGCTTTAAGAAAACAGGACGCGCTCCAAAGACGTATTTATTAGAGCTTGTACACACTGATGTGTGGGGACGACACATGTATAATCTCTTGGTGAATCACGTTATTTTGTTTCTTTTATCGATGATGCTAGTAGAAAACTGTGGGTTTACTTCTTAAATCATAAATATGAAGTGTTTGATGTATTTAAGAAGTGAAATGTTCTGGTAGAAAATGAGACAGGTAAAACTGTAAAGTGTCTCAGATCTAATAATGGGGGAGAGTATTGTGATAAGAGGTTTGATGAGTATTGTACAACACATGGAATCAAACATAAAAAAAACGATTCCAAGGACACCGCAACAGAACGGTGTTGCTGAGCGTATTAACATGACTATCATTGAGCGCACTAGGAGCATGAGGTTGCATGCAGTGTTACTTAAGACGTTTTAGGTTGATGCTGTGAATACTGCCGTCTATTTTATCAATGGAAGCCCATCAGCACCATTGGATGGAGATTTACTAGAGGAGGCGTGGACTGGAAAGGAAGTGAGCCTTGCACATCTCAAAGTGTTCGGCTGCACTTCATATGTTCACATTGATGCAGAGCACAGAAACAAGCTGGATGCGAAGTCCAGTAGGTGCACGTTTATTGACTACGGGCAATATGATTTTGCTTACCGATTTTGGGATATAAAGAATAAGAAAATCATCAGAAGCAAGGACGTAGTATTTAATGAGAAAGTGATGCATGAAGACAATTTACAGCAGAAACATAACAAGACTAATGAGAAGAAATACATAGAGTTAGAAGAGTTATCGGACACAGGTGTTGCAACGCCACAGGATGAACATACACAGGAGCATGTTGAGGTAGAACCGCATACACCGGTTGTGAGGAGATCTACTTGGGAGAGAAGACTCAAGGTCCGTTACTCACCCTCCTTACATTATTTATTGTTGACAGATAATGGTGAACCATAATATTTTGAAGATGCGTTACAGTCAGATACTTGGGTTAAGTGGGAGTACGCCATGGATGATGAGATAGACTCTCTTGAGCCCATCGTATGTGGGATTTTGTCACTCTACCTAAGGGGAAGAAAACTCTTTATAACAAGTGGGTTTACAAGCTGAAAGAGGGGCATGATGGTTCGAAGCGGTATAAGGCCAGATTAGTAGTAAAATGTTTTCAACAAAAGACAAGTATCGATTTCACTGAAATATTTTCACCTGTAGTGAAGATGTTTACACAAGTGGCACATTGGCAAGAACGGTAGCAGAGTACTGCAAATTGAATTCCCGCTGCCCATAGGTGATTGGTAATTAATTCAGGCCTCATTTGGTATTGTGGATTCAGAATCCCTTGTATTTGAATTACTCTAAATTTGGAATCCTCCAGTTGTGTTTGGCACCTTGGATTCAAAATCTCCTGTAATTCAAAAGTAGCCATGCATATAATATTCATCGGGGTTTGAATTTAATTACTAAATGAACTTAATATCCTTAATTAGAGAACCTATTTGGCCAAAAATGTTGAAATTCCAAGTCGCAAATGGGTCACAAGCATAAGATTACAACCAAGTGACTAACCAATAATTTTTTTACCTTTGATTTACATGGACAAAGTTTGGGCTGCGCACATCATCCTATTGAAACAATTTTAGTGATGCCGTTGATAGGATGATTGTTTGGGGATATCATCAATGGGCTACGTATCCAATAGATTAGTAGCCTATTGACACACATGTTACACATGCGACTCATGGGAGGATATTAGATGAAATCCTTGGATTTCAAAGCCTCTCTTTGAGGGGATTTGAAACCCTTTATTGACAGACGGGATTTGAAATCCCCCCAAATCCATAGTCCCAAACGACCCTTCATGGTGTTGGAAAATCCTACAATTGATTCATGGTGCGACACTATCACACAATCAGTACTCTGTTGTTTACTAAACCTCTCCATTGGGACTCTCAGGTTCGAGATCAGCACGGGCGAAACCTCTTCACTGGACTTCCTGCCTGAAGATAGCAGAGGATGTAGCCCAGGGCCTTGAATACATCCACCGTGCATCCGGACTAGTCCACGGCAACCTGAAATCATCCAACGTCCTCCTCGGCCCTGATTTCGAAGCCTGCCTCACTGACTATTGCCTCATGGCTATGCTCGACGCCTCACCGGAAGACACCGACTCTGGTTACAGGGCCCCTGAAACCCGAAAGTCTATTCAACGGGCAACTGCAAAATCAGATGTGTATGGTTTTGGCATGCTTTTGCTAGAGCTCTTGACTGGCAGGGCTCCATTGGAGCAGCCCGTTTTAATGTCCACAGAATTAGTTTCTTGGGTCCGTTCTGTGAGGGCCGAGGAAGATAGTGAGTACAATCACCTCACCTTGCTCCTTGACATTGCGATCGCTTGCATCCGTCGGTTGCCTGATCAAAGGCCCACCACATGGCAGGTCTTGAAGATGATTCGGGGAGTGAAAGAAACAGAAATGGGAGACTGAAGTTTTAAGTAGGTGATGGGCTATCTAAATTCAACTGTCTTGTAATGCAAAGTCCATAGAAAGTTTTCTAAGCTAGCTCCACATGCAGGTATACATGCCAATGTGAGCGTTTCATCAAGGTGGGCCACATCATAATCTCCTGGCACATAAATTTAGCTGTTTCACTCCTCAGTGGCTTGCATAGTAGGAACATAAGGATGGCTGGAATCACTCATTCCTAGACCATTGGTTGGATTTATATATGCTGGCTAACCTGAGTGAGATGATCGGATTTTTGGGCCAGTTGATCTAAGCAATGCTGTCCACCTAATGAAAAACTCAGGTGTTGCATGTGTGCCATATTGGCATGCGTGCTTGCATGTGGATGGGCACCGAACCCCATTTCTTTGATCCTTTGTTTGTTACTTCTAGTTCTATCAATGTAATATATTGTAGTCATACATGCATTTTTTTTTGTAGCATACAAGTAATTGCTTTGCATGTATCGGGCTGTTGAATATCAGCTGGTCCGCACATATGCTGGGTACCATGATTTAATCATTCTGATCAGATGGTCCTGCCCCTTTGGATGGTGTCAATTTCATTATGACCGTTCATTTTATAAGCCATCCAATAAAATGGTAGGCATCATTTGATGATTCTGAACAATGCATTTCTTTAAAATTATAAGAAGCCCATGGGGTCCCATCATTGGACCTGTTTTCTTTGCTTGATTATGACCATTCATGGTTGGGTTTTATTGAGTCGTTAGGATGGTCTGATTGGTGTTATCCATGCCTGGTTACCTGGATCTAGATCTATGTTTGGATGGTATGTTTTCCCATGTAACAGTCTCTTATGCTACGTTATGATACAACTAGTTGCATAAGGATTTTTTTTTTTTTTGGTGTGGTTTCTTAGCCCCGACGCTCTGCCAATGAGCCATGTGTAATTTAGGCAACAAAGTGGGTCACCCCAAATTCGGAGGCATCCTTATATGTTGGGCCAGATCATTCATCCAAGGGGGACATGGACCATTGGCAATTCTTGCCCCGGTGGTAGACTCCCAGGAGTTTCAACACTAGGTCTTGGGTTCAAGTATCCATAGGTGGTGAAACCCTACTATGGCACGAGTGCGGGGACATGTGTGGGTGGGTGTGAGGTGTGTAAAAAGAAAAAGATAAAGATAAAGAAAAAGCAAACCATTAGCAATTCTTGTTATCTATTGTTTTAAGTACTCAGTGACTCAACTCAGTTTGGTGACACGTTCAGTCCTGAGGAGAGTTGTATTAGATAAGTCGACCCTTTTATCAAAATATGAGGAAACAGTAAAAAATATAAAAAGAAAAAAAAAAAAAATTAAAAGATTAAAAAATGATAAGTATGCTAGTTTTAAGATGAAATTTAATTAATTTGTGGTTGTGCAATAATATCAGTAGGCTGAAATGCAGAATCGATATTTGATTTTTTTTGGTAAAATAATATTTTTTTAATAGTATTTTTTAAATTATTAAATTTGCAGGAGACTCTTAAATCATATCGAGAAACTCCATTAACTTAAATCTAGTGTTTTGAGGAAAAAAGGGCAAAAAAATATATGAAAATTGCCAAAAGATCTAGAACGGGTTCAAATCATGCTAAGTTGTCCAAGATTGACTCGGATTGAGCCTCAAGCGATTCTTCTGACTTGGCCTGAGACCATTCCATGAGGCAAGATTTATAGTATCAAGACGTGGGTTCAATCAAGTTCGAGTCAACTCGGTCGATCCAAACCATCATATCATATGCTGTGGCAAAATCAGGATAAAGCAACACCACTTTGGTGTGCCTTCTTAACGCGATGTGTACAAATTCTATTGGGTGAAAATAGGAAAATCAGCCGAGTCAAGTTGGATCACATGGATGAGTAAAAGAAATATCATAGATGATCACATCCTCACAGGCAACTAGTTGCACGACCAACTGGTTGGCATGTGGGGGGCACCATGTTGTTTGTATGGCATCTCATCCATCCAAGAAGGTTGTCCCATCATAAAAATAGGATGGCCCAAAAATCAGGTTGATCCAACAATTAGGTAAGATACACCATGGGAAACCATGAAACAACACCTTACAAATTCTTTTTTTGGGTTAGGACACACACCCTGCTGTTAGTACACCCACCCACCTTGTTAGTCACACTGCAATGTTAGCCACCCCCACTTTAGGAATTGATACCATAACCTCGGTGTTGAAATGAGGCCATCTTCACTAGTCTACCACTTGAGCTATGGATCCGGGTGTAACACATAACAATTTCACATTCACGTGAAGCATCCCATTTTCATGGTGTGTGTGTAGATAAAGAGAGATAGTAATGCTCACATGCAACTAGTTGGATAATTCAAATTAGTTCAACTAGCTATGCATTAAATGGCAAAAATATGTTTCCTTTTTCACATGTAATGCCCCTCATGAGAGTTATGTTAGATCAAGTCTTACATTGGTAAGATGGAAATACGCACCCGACACCCACCCTTGCACACACACCCCCAAACTCACGCCGTAGTGGATTTTTACCACCTATGGGACTCAAACCCCCAAATACAACCTATTCATCAGTTAGGGCTCACTAATGAAATGTTAAAAAAATAGCAAATAATCATCATCATTGAAAAATTAGTAAATGACCATCACCACGGGAGCCACATATATGAGTTGAATATGGACAGTTGGAATGGATTTCTAATAATTTACTTTTCTTGTAGAAAAATATCTTACTATTGATCAGATAAAAATTATATTTTATGTCCTTCACATGCGTACAAGGGACCCTACTTGATTAACAGACCGAATTTCTTACACATATAGTGCATCGCCAAAATACATCACACATGTACACCTATAATTATCCCATTTTCTTTACAAACAAGCCACTCTCTCTCTCTCTCTCTCTCTCTCTCTCTCTATATATATATATATATATATATATATATATATATATATATATATATATATATATATATATATATGCCCTTTTTGTTCATTTAATGCTCTATCTCCTCCATATAATTGGAAATGGATGTGGATTGCTGGGAAAGCCACTTGGAGGAACTTCTGCGATGGGAAGCTAGGTAGGGCCACTGCGATGCTTGTGATAAATCTACCCCGTCCATCAGTTTTGCTAGATCATGTTAGGACGTGGCCAAAAATGAAGTAGATCTAAAAATTGAGTGGGCCCATTCATCCCAGTAGGAATGACGTTCATAAAGGTATGAATGAGATATAAACATCACGGTGGACCCAGGGAGGTTTCAACGGAGCCAATCCCCTGATCACGGTGGACCCAGGGAGGTTTCAACGGAGCCAATCCCCTGCCCACTTTTTTCATTCATGCGGCTCACATGAGTTTTGGATCTGCCCCATTTTTTCCTAACATGATCATGCAAAACGGATACGCTGTGGATTTATCACAACATCACGGTGGGCCCCACCTAGCTTCTCGGGGCAGGAAGTTAGTGCCGAAGGCTTTGTCAGGCAATCGGCGTCCATTGGAAACAGATTTGAGTCTTCGCCTCCTAGTCATTGTGGGGCCCATCATGATGTATGAGTTTTATCCACGCTGACCATCCAATTTGCCAGATTATTTTAGGGCATGAACCCAAAAATGAGGGAGATCTAAGACTCAGGTGGACCACACAAAGGGGATTGGACGCCCACCGTTAAAAAATTCATTTGGAGCTCATCCAGGTATATATGACCTTATGAATAGGTTGGTTTGCAAATAAACATCATGGTGGCCCCTAAGAAGGTTTCAACAGTTATAGTCACTATCACCTCTTGTTCTAAAGTGTGGTTCACCTAATCCTTGGATTTGCGTATCTCTTAGTTCATACTTTAAAATGGATGGATGTTATAGATTAACCCCTTAAATCACAGTGGGACCCCACAAATCCTTGTCCAGTTCGTCTAGGAGTGCTCTCTTACGTTTCTTCTGAGAGCGTGGTTTTTTGACACTTATTTCTAATACAAATCCCTGAAAATCGGGAGGGAGTTAATACTCTGGCAGAGTTCAATGCTTGATAGGCATGCACTCGGGAGTACACACATGGGACATGGCATAGGCAAACTCAAATTGATCCGACTAAATTGCGGAAACACAATTTATTAAGTCTCAGTCCCAAAACCAGATTCATTGAACGATTTGTGGATATTTGTTTGTTGAAAAAGGCCATTGGATATTTTTACATTTTTTAACCATCCAATAACTATATATACCAATCTCATAGTTAATAAATAACTTATCACTTGCTTTGATCTTCTATTTTCTTCTTTACTTTTGCTTCTTTAAGAACTATGGGAGGCAAATTCAAATTTGCTGTTGGGGTTTCCAATGGTGAGAGAGAGAGAGAGAGCGCATTAATGGCTCGCTTGAAATGATGTATTTCATGGTAGTCATAGAATTTACCAAAGATAATTGAGGTAACTTTTTGGTACACAAAATGAGATGGGACTCCGTGGGTCTCACCATGACATACATATTTTATCCATGTTGTCTATTCATTTGTACATATCATTTTAGAGTATGCCTCCAAAAATGAGAAGGATCCAAAACTTAAGTGACCACATCATAGGAAGAACACTTAAATGGCTGTCGTTCAATTTCTACTGTTTTCTAGTGTGGTCCATATGAGCTTTAAATATGCCTCATTTTTGGGCCCTCACTCTAAAATGATCTCTACAAATGAATGGATGACATGGATAAAACACATATTTCATGGTGGGCCCCACAAAGTTTAGGCTTCAAATTCCTTGTTATATAATGGCAGCGAGTCCTCACTTTCAAAGAGTGGTGTATGCATTTATTGATGATGCGAGAAAATACATGTAATCAGGCCAATTCAAATAGAGCATAAATGAATGCAACTGATGGAGAGAGCATTAAATGAAAAGAGAGGGCATTAAATGAATACAAAGAGAGAAGAGGAGGTTTGTTTCTAAAAAAAATGGGATAATTATAAAAGTTGTAAGTCCATTAATTAAGTGGGTCCCTTGTAAGAATGTGAAGGACATTAATTTTTTTTTTTTTTTTTTATAATCAATAGTAGAATATTTTTTTTTTTATAAGAAACGTGGGTTGTTAGAAATTCATTTCAACCGTTTATATTCAACTCCCATGTGTGGCTGACCATTTACTAATTTTTTTACAAATAAAATTTAAATTAGTGAGCCTTATTTAATAAATATGTTAAATTTGTAACACTTATTCCCATGGTAACTATGTAAGACTTGATGTTATATAGCCTCTCATGAGGGGGCATTACATGTGGAAAAAGAGAGATATTTTTGCCATTTAATGTACAATTAGTTGGACCAATTTGAATTTCTAGTTGTATGTGAGCATTTCTACACACACGCAGAGTAATGGTCTCCTGTGGATCACACCACAAAGAGACATTTGTGTGCACGGTTAACATACTTGGACAAGGTGGGCTAGAGGTGGACCTTATTGTTATGCGTTTGTGAAATTCACTTCAGACATTAGGTCCGTAATGACAATTTAGGTGAAAAGAGCAAGAGGATTCATGATTTAGGTGGGCCACACTATGAGAAACAGTGGAAGAAGGGGACACCTACTGTTGAATTTTTACGGGGGCCCACTATGATGTTTATGTGAAATTCACTCCTGTTGAGTGTGGAGTCAAGTCATACCAAGGCATGGTCGGGCATACGGACGATCTGAGGACCGGGTGCCCGATATTCATGAGTTTGAGACGAATGTCTCCGGACTGTTCTGAGAATAGTCGGGCGTCCGACGGTCAAACTGACCGGGCACTAGATAATAGTCTGATTTACACTGTTTCTCGTTGGACATTTTTTGTAATGGGCGGGCGCCCGACCCAGTTTAACCGGGCGCTCGACCGACCGCAAACTTAAGTGCGGGGTTTCCTATTTTGTATTCTAATTTCGGGGTTTGCTATATAAAGGGGTGTAAACCGGGATTAGGCAATGAGATTAGGATTTCTATACGTCCAAGGTGAGAAAGAGGCGAGATGATCAACAAAAGGGCCATCTCTGTCCATGAGAGCATAGGAGAAGGTAAGTGTATTGCTTGTAACTTCGTTTTTTTCATAGTTGTGTTTTGCACCATGATTTTTTTACCCTTGTTTGGGGTTTTTCCACGTAAAATCTATCTTGTGGTTTGTTGGTTTGTTGTGAATTCTACTTCCAGTTATTATTTCTTCTTGTTTATCGTTTGTGGGTGAGACCGAAAATTGGATCTCGGTTCACCAGCGTTGTTAGCGTGCTGCGCAACAACTGGTATCAGAGCTATTGGTTTATTTCAAGTGGGAGCGATGACGGAAGAAGGGAAAACTAAAATTGAGAAGTTTGATGGTTCAAATTTTGCCTTCTAGAAGATGCAGATGGAGGATTATCTGTATCAGAAGCACCTCTATATTCCTCTAGAAGGAAAAGAGAAGAAACCAGAGAAAATGACAGATAATGAGTGAGCTTTAGTGGATCAGAAAACTTTAGGAATGATTCGACTCTTTTTGTCTAAGAGCCTCGCCTTCAATATATCCAAAGTAAAGACCATAAAAGAATTAATACAGGCTTTGGCTATGATGTATGAGAAACCCTCGGCGTCCAACAAGGTTCATCTCATGAAACGGCTATTCAACTTGAAGATGTCAGATGGTGGGGGCGTGGCTGAACATCTAAATGAGTTCAATACAGTCACAAGCCAATTGAAATTCGTTGGCATCACTTTTGATGACGAGGTTAGGGCGCTATTGATCTTGTCCAGTTTGCCAGACAGTTGGGATGGTTTGGTGATTGCCGTGAGCAATTTCTCATGAACGACGAAGTTGAAATTCGATGATGTGGCCGGTCTAATTCTCAACGAAGAATTTATAAGGAAGACATCTTCAAGGAATGCTCTAAATGTTAAAGGAAGATGAAGATCTTCGAACAAAGGAAGCAATAAACACGGGCGTTTGAAGTCGAGAAATAAGTTCAAAGGACCGAAAGACAAGCACGGGTGTTGGCATTGCGGGAAGAAGGGGCACATGAAGCATGATTGCAGGGCACTTAAGAAACAAGAAGGAAGCTCTCAAGGTGGGAATGATTCAGTGAATCTATTTGAGGAGAGTGACATAAAGGCGTTGATCTTGTCTCTTGATGCGCAAAATGAGTCTTGTGTTATAGACTCGGGTGCTTCGTTTCATGCCACTTCGTCAAAGGAAGTTCTTCGTGATTATGTGTCCGGTAACTTCGGAAGAGTCTAACTGGGTGATGATGAGCCGTGCAGTATTGTTGGCAAGGGAGACGTTCACATAAGTTAGAAAGATGGAACGGTCTTAAAGTTGAAGGATGTCAGACATCTACCGAGTTTGAGACGGAATTGATCTCAGTGGGGCAGTTGGCTGATACCAGATATGTGACGACATTCACTAGTGATTCCTGGAAGGTCACAAAAGGTGCCTTGGTGATATCTCGAGGCAAGAAGGAATGTACTTTGTACGTGGCTTCCGGATCATATAGTTCACCCGCAGTCGCATCAACTGGAGTGAACGAGTAGTTATGGCATTAGAGGTTGGGACATATGAGTGAGAAATGGATGAAAGTGCTATTGTCAAAGGGGAAGCTACTTGGGTTGAAGGCAATCGATCTGGAATTCTGTGAGGATTGCGTGTATGGCAAGCAGAAGAGAGTAAGCTTCAAGAAGACAGGACGCGCTCCAAAGACACATCTGTTGGAGCTTGTACACACTGATGTATGGCGACCGATACTGGTATCATCTCTTGATGATTTACATTATTTTGTCTCTTTTATTTATGATACTAGTAGAAAATTGTGGGTCTATTTTTTAAAGCACAAATCGGATGTGTTTTATGTATTTAAGAAGTGGAAGGTTATGGTAGAGAATGAGACAGGTAAAACTGTGAAGTATCTCAGATCGGATAATGGGGGAGAATACCGTGACAAGAGATTTGAAGAGTATTGTGTAGAAAATGGAATCAAACATCAGAAAATGATTCCAGGGACACCGCAGCAGAACGGTGTAGCTGAGCGCATTAACAGGACCATCCTTGAGCGCGCCAGGAGCATGGGGTTACATGCAGGGTTGCCCAAGACGTTTTGGGCGGATGCTGTGAATACTGCTGTATATTTCATCAATAGAAGTCCCTAAGCACCATTGGATGGTAGGCTACCAGAAGAAACGTGGACTGAAAAAGAGGTGAACCTTGCATATCTCAGAGTGTTTGGTTGCACCTCTTATGTTCACATTGATGCAGAGCACAGAAACAAGCTGGATGCGAAATCCAGGAGGTGCATGTTCATAGGCTACGGGCAGAATGATTTTGGCTACTGGTTTTAGGACACAGAGAACCGAAAAATCATCAGAAGCAAGGTTGTAGTCTTCAATGAAAATGTGATGCATAAGGACAGTGTGCAACAAAGATAAAATAAGGCGTGTGCAACAAAGATAAAATAAGGCCGATGAGAAGAAATTCGTAGAGTTGGAAGAGTTACCGGACACAAGTGTTACAGTGCCACATGATGAGCATGCTTAGGAGCATGATGAGGCAGAGCCGTAGACACCGGTTATGAGGAGGTCTACTCGGGAGAGGAGACCCATGGTCCGATACTCACCCTCCTTACATTATCTACTGCTGATAGATAATGGTGAACCAGAGTGTTTTGAAGATGAATTACAACTAGATACACGGGTTAAGTGGGAGCATGCCATGGATGATAAGATGGACTCTCTTGAGTCTAATCATACGTGGGAGCTAGTCACTCTACCTAAGGGTAAGAAAGCTCTTCATAACAAGTGGGTTTACAGACTGAAGGAGAAGCACGATGGTTCGAAGTGATACAAGGCCAGACTGGTTGTGAAAGGTTTTCAACAAAAGGCAGGTATCGACTTCACTGAAATATTTTCACCAGTGGTGAAGATGTCTACGATTCGCATGGTCTTGAGTATAGTAGCTACAGATGACTTATATTTAGAGCAGCTAGATGTTAAGATAGCCTTTCTTCATGGAGACCTTGAAGAAGAGATATACATGCATCAGCCGCCAGGAAAGGAGAACAAGGTGTGTAGACTGAAGAAGAGTTTATATGGCCTAAAGTAGGACCCGAGGCAGTAGTACAAGAAGTTCGACAGTTTCATGTCGGGAAACGGGTATAGGAGATGTCATGCAGATCACTGTTGCTACTTGAAGAAGTTTGATACGTCGTACATCATCCTTCTTCTGTACGTTGATAATATGCTTGTGGCCAGATCAAGCATGAAGGACATCTCAGATCTCAAAAGACAACTGTTTAGAGAATTTGCCATGAAGGATTTACGAGCTGCAAAACAAATCCTAGGTATGAGGATAAAGCGTGATAGGAAAAACAAGAAGCTAGTTTTGTCATAGGCAGAGTACATAGCCAAGGTACTTGATCGATTCAGCATGGGAGGTGCTAAGCCAGTTAACACTCCATTAGCCAACTACTTCAAGCTTTCTAAGGAGCAAGGAACAAAGACGCAGGAGGAACGGGACTACATGACTAAAGTCCCATACATGTCAGCTATAGGGAGCCTCATCTATGCTATGGTTAGCACGAGGCCAGATATTACTCAAGCAGTGAGAGTTGTTAGTAGGTTCATGAATAACCCCGAGAAGGAACATTGGGAAGTTGTGAAGTGGATCCTTAGATAGCTAGTAGGTACTGTGGATGTAGGGCTGTGTTATGGAGGATCGAAAATCAAGCTACAAGGCTACGTCGATTTAGACTTGGCAGGGGATATTGACAGCAGAAGGAGCACAACATGGTATGTCTTTACCCTGGGTAGTGCTGCAGTCAATTGGGTCTCTCAGTTACAAAAGATAATGTTCATCAGTACAACGGAAGTAGAATATGTTGTAGCGACAGAAGCGTGCAAGGAAATGGTGTGGATGCAAGGTTTTATGGAAGAGTTAGGGAAGAAGCAAGCAGATTGCAAGCTGTACAATGACATTATGAGTGCAATACACTTGGCTAAGAATTCAGCCTTTCATTCAAGGACCAAGCATATTGACATAAGATATCACTTCATACGTTCGTTACTGGAAGATGGATCGATTGCTCTGGAGAAAATCTATATAAGTGAAAACCCTGCGGATATGTTGACCAAGGCGGTCACACGAGAGAAGCTGAAGCTCTGTTCAGCTTTGATTGGTCTTCAGGCTTGAAGACTGGGAGGCGGTGCACTCCGGATGTAGAAGACGAATGATCATGTGGTGATGTGTCTCCAAGTAGGAGATTGTTGAGTGTGGAGCCAAGTCACACCAAAGCATGGTTGGGCGCCCAGATGGTCTGAGGACTGGGCGCCCGGGCGCCCAATATTCATACGTTTGAAACGAATGTCTCTGGACTGTTCTGGGAACAGTCGGGTGCCCAACGATCAAACTGATCGGGCGCCTGATAATAGTCTGATTTATGCTATTTCTCGCTGGACATTTTTTGTAATGGGCGGGCGCCCGACCCAGTCTGACCGGGCACCCGACCGACCGCAAACTTAAGTGCGGGGTTTCCTATTTTGTGTTCTAAGTTCATGGTTTGCTATATAAAAGGGTGTAAACCGGGATTAGACAATGGGATTAGGGTTTCTATAAGTCCAAGGTGAGAAAGAGGCAAGAGGATTAGCAAAATGGCCATCTCTGTGCATGGGAGCATAGGAGAAGGTAAACGTATTGCTTGTAACTTTGTTTTCTTTATAGTGGAGTTTTGCACCGTGGTTTTTTACCCTTGTTTGGAGTTTTTCCACGTAAAATCTATCTTGTGGTTTATTGGTTTGTTGTGAATTCTACATCTAGTTATTATTTCTTCCTGTTTATCGTTTGTGGGTGAGACCGAAAATTGGATCTCGGTTCAACGGCGTTGTTGGTGTGCTGCGCAACACACTCCAACCATTAGCTTCCTCATAAAAATACATACATGGAGACCAAACTTTAGGCTCTTAATTGATTTATGAACAGTCCGACTTCGACAGATCCCCATCCTACTTAATTAGGACGTGTTACATAATCTCTCATGAGGGGTCATTACATATTTATAGAGATTTTTCCCTATTTAATGCCCAGCTAGTTGGGCAATTTAACTAGTTGTGTGAGCATCTCTCTCTCTCTCTCTCTCTCTCTCTCTCTCTCCATAAAGAGAGTTTAAACTTGCATTCTTAATTAAATATAACTAAATTAATTGCTATTTTTTTTTATGAGAGTTTCATTGCTTGTTTGATTTCTTAATTGGATCCCAAATAGTGCTGGGATAGTTTCCTATTTTGAGTTAAAGTTGGGTTTCCTCTTTTTGAGTTGAGGCGCTAAAGATACACCTTTATATATAGATATGCAAGCAAGGAGTTGAGAAGTAATAAAGTATTCTTTATCTTTTATTTCTCTTCTTCACTTCTTGTAATTGTGGTGTGAAGGCTAATTCTCTTAAAGCTAGACACAAACCTTGTTGATTTAAGACATTACAGTGTTAGGTTCTCATCATCTTGATGAAATATTGGATTCTTCTAAGTTTGCCATGTGATACCAGAGAATTTTTTTCTTCCTATTGATGAAACACCGTGTCTTGAAGTGTTAAGAAATGTAATTAGAGAGATGACATTAGGATCTATTGACAAATATGAGATAGTAAAAGTACTTGGCGATACAGAGTACACTTAATATCCAAAGCCGTATGCTTAAGATAAAGCATATGAAATCCAATTTTTGGCATGTTATGAACTTGCCATACATGACAAGATCTCCGGACATATTTCATATATCAATCAAGATGAGATCACCAGATATGCTTCATACAACAGATTGCCATGACAATTGTGGTAGAGTAGTTTTGGGTTCTCATCATTTACATGTGGTATCAAGCCATGGTGAAGGAATTTCCTGGTGAAAAAAAAGGAAGCATTCTGCAGAGATTTGGCACCTGTACATGGTAGTTTTGGCACGTACTTATGACAATTTGACCTAGTCTTTTGTGATCATTCTTGGCGTGCATCTTGGAACGGAGATTTGTAGCTCAATAATTTAAAAGCTCGTATTTGGTAGCAACAAGTGCTGTGAAAAAAAAATTTGAAAGTGTTAAAGATGTTCATCATTGTAGTGATGAAGAAGTTAATACTAGCTAATTACA
The DNA here is from genome assembly GCA_003013855.2 of Liriodendron chinense. Taxonomy (NCBI): domain Eukaryota; kingdom Viridiplantae; phylum Streptophyta; class Magnoliopsida; order Magnoliales; family Magnoliaceae; genus Liriodendron; species Liriodendron chinense. The sequence goes on from ML058429.1 coordinate 1,012,807, forward strand.
TGACTTGGATAATCAAAGTATATATTGTATCTCCATGGTTGTAGCCTTTGGAATTGATCAAGGATGATCTGGAAAAGAAAATTTAAGAAAATATTAGCAGTTTTGGAACAGAGTGTGTGTATGGACATGTGGAGAATTTGATTTATCCATCTCAGGTTTGAAATAAACTTTAAGAACTTCATTTAAAAAGTGGTGTTTCAGAAGTGCCAGTGCACTACTAGATAAGTGATTCTGAAGCCGATGAGTTTTGTCAGGATAAAATTACTAAGCTTAATTCTTAAGAATCAAATGAGACTCAAAGAGAAAGATCTTGCTACATTTCAAGTGTTATGGAAATGAAGAAATAGTGACAGAAAATAGCATAGACTACTTAAAATCCATAGAAGTGTGTGATCAGGATGTTGGCATTGAAAATTCTCTTTTCCTTTTTGAAGATAGAAAAAGTAGGGAATGTTGAGGAATCGAAGAAGTCAATTGAAGAAAAATTGAAAACATAAATGATGGCTTTCATGACCCTAAAATCTCAAAAGGTATGTCTCTAATTCATAATCCATAGAATCTAATTTCTCAAGTTTCAACTGCATTGAATTCAACAAGATGAAGAACAATAACAATGAGTCTAAGAGTTAATGGAAGAAGAGAAGAATATCAAAGGAATATTTTATTTAACCTAGAAAGCTATGTGAAATGGAAGAAGCTAGGAACTTTTTTATTTGGTGATGGTATTGATGTTGGGCACAACTTGAGTCAACCTCATGACCCAGATACAAAATAAAAGTACACAACCAAGGCTACATTTCATTCAACAAATGTCCTGAGATAGAAATCATTCTTATACAAACTACAAATAGGACAGTAGTCACTACACAACCTCAGCAACATTTCATTCAATGAATGTGCTGAGGTAGAAATCATTCTGATACAAACCACAAATATAGGACAGTAGCCACAAGAGAAAAGAAAGGAGGTTCGCTAGAATTCATCCTGACATTTTGCTCTACAATATGTTGGGCCTTTAGCCAATGAATTTTTGGTTCATATCCAAACCATTTATATAATGGAAATCACCATAGATGGGGAATAACCAGAAATTAAAAATAGTTACATTAGAAAAACTTTCATCCTTTGATCATTTGATTCTTTTCATGTGCATATGGACAACATCCTTGACATTCCAATAATCAAATGATAAAAGTATTCAATCTGACAAGCTTCTTCTTCTTCTTCTTCTTCTTCTTCTTTTTATTTAATTTTCCTTTTAGGGCTCGTTTGAAATCATGGATTTGAAATCTAGTGGAATTGGGTGGATTTTAGTCTGTTGAGAATGAGTGGATTTAAAATCATAGCTTTGAGATGTGAGTTCAATGAAAAAAAAAAAACAAAAACAAACAAACAAACAAACTCTTTTGGGAGATTTGGGTTCCTCTCAAATCCAAATCTCTCCAATTCCTTGATACCAAAAAAAAAAAAAAAAAAGAAAGAAAAAAAAAATCCCCACAAATCCCATCGATACCATATCAGCAGTTACAGTCACAACATATCCTATCGCAATACGTTGGGAAGCACGCTAGCAAACCAGAGCAACCACACACCAAAAAGAAAGAAAAAAATAAATCAAATCTATATATACTTGCATTATCAGAGAGCAAAAGCCAAAATTGAATGGAGACGGTCTTCAGATAAGTTGTTGCGACGTAGTTGGGAGCGGCCCGGCAGCAGCTCTTGGAAGAAGAGGCGAGCTGCTCTCTCCCATCTGGGGCGATTGCCATGATCGTGGTCGCCTGCGGCGAGGATCCGCCAGAGGCGAAAGGCGAAGAGGGAGGAAGTTTCGGAGATTGCACTGAACATGCTTGAGAGATGGCGAGGTGATGGAAGGTAGAGATTGAATGGCAATAACAGGGGAGAAAGCTTGAAGAAATGGAACAACGGTAGCTTAATTATGGCAAGCGCTGGGATCACCATCCCTGGATGATGAGGTCGATCGGAGAGAGAGAGAGAGAGAGAGAGAGAGAGAGAGTGGTGTCGATTGGAGGGGCTACTCGCTGTTCATTAACTACTCATTTTCTCGGAAAAGAATGAAAAAACAAAACAAAAATAAAAGACAAAACAAGACGGACGCGGATTGGGTACTACCTCCACCAGTCCCGAGCTCGGCACGAGGCTGTGGGTCTGAGAGTGGGGCCACCGTGATGTATGGGTTTTGGTGTGGGTAAATCCGAGCTGCCCAGATACCTCCAGGAAAGCCGACCAGCCCATGGTCCCAGGTACCTCAGTCCTCAGTCACAAAGGTCCTCCTAACAAGAGAGACGCTGACAACTGACATCAAATGAACGACTTTTCCAAGAAATGAAGATGACAACGATGACTATCAGTACGACAGTTTGGGTTCAGGTGGGTTTAGGTGTCACGGGTACGGGGTACATCAAATAATTGAAGCTGAGTTGTTTTATTGAACACAGCCATTGATATATAAGCTCGACCCTCAGTTATCGAATTATCAGGCCGCTACATCTCAGCTACAATTACCGACTCCAATCTAAAATATTTCTTAGGTAAGAGAGCTTGCCAATGAGCAAACAACCGCTCCACATTAGGGCATTACTAGAAGGGCGAGCTTCTCAACAACCGCTTAACTCTCGAGGGGCAGCAGATGGGCCCCCACGTCTTAGTTATTAGGATCAACCGTTGCGAGGGCAGCAACGCTAGGTCCAAATATCGGACGAAGACGATCGCATCAGCTGAGCCGTCCCAACTCGAGCACGAACTGTGGTAGAGCTCGATGCCTCTGACCTACGTCACACATTAAAAGAAAGGCGCCAAGCCCGGAAAGGTAAAACCCTAGAATATGTGGCAGAAAGCAATGCCCCATGGGAGGTCGAGCTTCGCGAGCTTAGGGGTTAGCTCGACGATATGCACGGAGCATATCGAGCCAAGGATCTAGTTTCCATTGATGCTCTCATGAAGTATATTGAGTCCCCATTTATTGACGACATAATGGTAGAGCAGCTGCCAAAGGGTTCAAAATGTCTCAGATCAAGCACTACACAGGTGTGGGGGATCCCAATAAACGCCTGGAATCATTTCAAGTTTGAATGGAATTGCACGGTGCTACCAATCCCATCATGTGTATAGCCTTCCCATTAACGCTGACTGGTTCTACTCGAATGTGGTTCTAAAACTTAAAGCCGAAGTCCATTAGCTTGTTTAAGCAGCTCAATAAGGCCTTTGCTACATAATTTATTGGAAGCAAGGATACATGGAAGCCGTCAACTCACCTCGTGACGATGAAATAGAGAGACTATGAGTCACTCAAGGATTACTTGGCTCGGTTCAATGCAAAAGTCATTCAGATCGAAGGCTTGATTGACCAAGTGATTCTTCTGGCTCTAGTGGCCAGACTGAAGAAAGGAAAATTCCTCTGGTTGATCGGTAAAGACCTGTCGGCCACCATTTCAAAGCTCTTAAGTAGGGCTTAAAAGTACATGAATGCCGAGGAGCTGGTCAATTCCCATAAGCGTGGGAGTAGCTCATTTAAAAAGAAGAAAGATGCGAAAGAAGAATCCAGCCATGACTGAAAGTGGCAGAAGGACGACAACAGCTCATCCAACAAGGCAGTGCTTCCTGAGCACCTAAGACCTTAGCCAGCTGTTTCGAGTGATACACGCCACTGAACACCCCTGTCAAGCAGGTGTTCATGACGATCAGAGAAAGGAAGGTCCTCAAATGGACGTCCAAGATGAAGACGGACCTAAAGAAGATGAGTAAATTAAAATACTTCCTCTTCCACAAAGACCATGGTCACAACACTTTGGATTGTTTTGATCTAAAGGAGTAGATTAAGACCCTCATCCAGTAGGGTTTCTTACGATAATATGTCACCCAAAGATAGGACGATAACATGTTTGCTCCTCGACAAGATCAACAAGAGGAAAGAATTAATAATGAACCAGTAGGAACAATTCATACAATCTTTGGCGAACCCACGGAGGTGACTGTAATAATGCACACCAAGCATATGCTCGGAGTTCGCAAGTTACTAAGAATATAAATTTTGTCAACCTCACCAGTTGGCTAAGCAAGGAGCTAGAGGGTTCGTCTACCCCCATGATGATGCAATGGTGGTGACCATGGTCGTCGCCATTCAAAAGATGTTCGGGATGCTAGTTGACACCGAAAGCTCAACTGACATCCTCTATACTTCGGCCTTTGACAAGATGAAGATCGACAGGTCAAGACTCCGATCAGTGAAAATGCCGTTGATCGAGTTTACCGGTGAGAGCATCATACCAGAAGGAAGCATCACCCTCCCAGTCACCGCAGGAGAGGCCCCTCACCAGGTCCTCCTTGTTAGTGCACTTTTCTGTGGCATACTAGTGCACCTTATTTGTCAATTAATTAGGTCAGTGAGTCTAGTATCTGTTGAGCTTAAAGAAGATGAAGATCGAGAACTCAAGCGGACCTGCTGCATCAAGGAAGAAGAAACAGGTCAAAGAGATGCCTTGGTGAAACCTTAACCTTGAACCAAACCAAAACCATAACCTTTAGATGACCTCAACCCATTTAGACATACTTGTAGTCATCTTAGAATATCCTTAGGTGTCCCAAAAGATCACCCAAATCTTATCCATAGGTTGCATGAGTTGTTGGAAAAAAGACATCCAAATAGTAGCCTTCATGCACTGTCCAACTAGTCTAACCCATGGCTGACCGGTTGGCTAGTAGAGAGATTGGGGCAGCAACCTGCTAGACCCCCCTGGCCTAGGTCCGACCGGTCATGACCAGTCTCAACTGATCAGACTGACTCAAATGTAGACAACAACTCTCATTCTTAACCTGGCCATTGGCTGACCGGTCGTGACTGATCATAGACCCCTGTTCGACCGGTCATGACCGATCGGCTACTAGACGTTTTGCACCGTTATAGATTTGTTGGGATTTTTCTTATAAAATGGCTAGGCTCGATTCTTTGGGTTCCAAGAGAGATATTAGTGTATTAGAAGCCACCTTAATTTTCAAACCATTAGGCTCTAATCCTAAGCATTCTAAATCATCTTGATGGTAAGTGGAGGTTGACGGTAAATGTAACACCCCAAGATTTTGGCTCCCGTGTACATTACGACGGCCGAATTTCCAAGGTTATTTGGAATGTATGAGGGTTATATCCCTTACATAATTTTCACACAAACATACATATTTCATACTATTTGGAAACCATGAGCAAGACAGCGGAACCAAACTTATATATTATTTTATTAACTAAACTAAATCATTAAACCATGTAACCGTCATTCAATCAATCATCATGTTCATAACTACGTCCTCCCATTGGGACTTATTACAATTCAAATACTTAATAAATGCTAGAACTATGAATGACTATGCGGTCTCGTCTTCCACCATCTGCTCCCACGAGCCATCATAATCGTCTCCTTGAGGCTCGGGCTCCCGAGGATTATTACCTACATGTTCTAAATTATTTTCACAAAACACCGTCAAAAGCGGCATAGTGAAGAACTACTTTAAGGTTAGAAATAATAATCACATAAAAATCATAACAAAACGTCCATTACCCTTACTTAATGCAATGCATGACCCAGCGTAGGAATCCTTAGACATGCCGCCAGGGGTTTTGGGACACACAAGCCCATAATTTTACCCGACCACGTGAGAAACGGGACGCTCATAGCCAAAATCTACATGTGACAGTGTATGAGAGAAGTAGGACGATCTAGCCTATTCTCAATTCCATACACCCACATGGAGCCACGTGCATGCATGAGTTAACCATTCTTTATTATTATTACTAATTTACACCAAGCCACTTAACGTCTAACCAACCTTTGGTACCACCACATCCTTCCTTATGGTTCATCACTTATCAAAACAGTCGTAATTGATGCAGCACATTCCAGGATGGCGGCCCGTACTACTAAGGTTCATAACAACCATGCTCAACTATAGTCTTATGGAGATCCTTAACAACATGAGAAATAATAATAGTAAATATAATAATAATAGTAATAAATGGATTTAACAACCACTTAATCGGGCGATCTTGATACCACCACCACAGATAAGGGTGGCCAGTTAACCGGACAAGCTAAAAGCACCGTCTCAGGTTAGGGCAACCTCTTAACCAGGTGTTCCGATATTCATCACCACAGATCAGGGTCCATCCACATATATAAAAGAATATAACATAATAAGAATCTCCATTAGACAATTACAACTATTCTTTACACAATATGGAAGGAAATGTGGTCCCTTTAAAGATGGTTACACAAATTTCATGTGCAACAAACATTCTATTCCTTACTAGTTCTCTAAGTCCAATGAATGTGCTCATCACCATGAGATGGAAAAAGTATCTAAAAGTATTCATATATAGCAAACTAAGGAGAAAACAAAGAAACACATGTAAACAAAAGCATATAAGAATTATCAACCTACAAAACATGAGATTATTAATCCAATCTTAAAGGAGTTCTCAACTTATGATCTTCGGCTTATTAGAGATATAAGATGATGAAATAATAGCAAGATGATATTCCTTCACACACTCTCTCTCTCTCTCTCTCTCTCTCTCTCTCTCTCTCTTTCTCTCTTTCTCTTTCTCTCTCTCTCTCTCAAATTCGTGGGTGGGGGTCACCTCTAGCTAAGAGAGGCCCTATATATAAAGGTAGGGTTGAAATTAGGGTTTTAAGGAAGCTACACCATCTTCGGATGAACGGTTGCGGTTTAAAGTAGAAATACATCATCTTTCGAGCCGTTTTGGAAGGTGTACACAACATGGTTTGAGGAGAGGTTCCACATATTTGTTAAGTCAAATATGGGCTACAAAATGGTCCTGACGGATTTTGGAATGAGGCCCACTAAGTGATGAACGGTTCACGAGAAGAAAATGGAAAATAATGAGTTTAGAATTAGAAACTTTTGAACGGGTGGTTTATCTAACAATCGGACACCTAGGGTGGGTTTAGATGGGTCCAATGAGGCAGGTAGGGTCCACAAACTGAGGGTCCATAGCCGTTTGATAGGGTTTTAGCGCAAGGGGAGATTCCAAAGAATTCCTACACAAGGTGGGATAGACTTCCATTTTTTAGGTGATTCTCTACGTTGATTAGCTAGAAAGGATCCTTAGGATCCTCTAGAGCTTTCCTAAGATCCTATGTGAAGAGGTTTCCTGGATTGGAAGATCCAAGTTTCTAACGGTTGGAAGGGAAGATGAGATCGGGTTGGATTCGCGATGGAATGAGATGAAATTTGGTAGGAGGGGGTTTCGGAGGGTAAGAAAGAAGATGGACGGCTTGGATTTTCGAACCGAGGCCCACATGATGGACCGTGGAGAGGGCAGCGGATGTACCGCGTATGCGCTGTAAAAAGCTACTGCCGGGCCTGACGCGGGCCGGTCGGCTCTATCAGTGGGTTTAGCCACGGTGGGTCCCACTTTAATGTATATATTAAATCCACTGCATCCAGCAGGTAAGCCATGTGATTTTAGGCATTGACACAAAAATTGGGACAAATCCGAGATCGGGTGACCCACTTATGATCCATTTTCTTATTAGGGCATTTGTAGGATGATTGGAGGGCTGAAATTCGACGTGTACGATTAAAATGTGTCCAAATACTAAAGTCCAGGGTTTTGCATTTTAATGATCACTGGAAACAAGCGTACTTAAAAATGGTCGGTTAACTTAAGTTTAACTAATGGCATTTTTGTAATTTTTGCAAATATTCGAGGTTAGCAAAATCTAACTACTCTACATTGTTAATGAGGTCATTCTAAACAACTTTAATAAAGGGTACTCCATATGATCTCCTACGGATGTCCCGTTATTTGAATTTTAATATCAATGGTCGGAATTTAATATAAAAAAATAGAAATAAATTTCAGAAAATTTTAAGATAACTATGGTAAATCCGGGGCGTTACAGTAAAACCATTGTCATTCCCAAAGATGGTGAAAAATAAAATGACAATGAGAGAGCTCAATACATGGTAAATGCCAAAGCTATCAATACGATTTGTTGTACAGTTTCCCCAGAAGAATTTCAGCGCATTCTCACATGCGCAATTGCAAAAGAAGCGTGTGATATACATGAGGTTATCCATGAGGGAACTAGTACAATAAGACGCTCAAAGCTTCAACTCTTAACCACTAAATTTAAAAATATTAGGATGGAAGAGACTGAAACTTTCATAGAGTTTTACAGCCAACTTTTTGACATTTGTAACTCCACGTTTGGCTTGGGGGAAAGGGTTCCAAAATGTAGGATTTTTCAGAAAATACTTAGGTCCCTCATGGAAAGATTTAGCACCAAGGTAATAGCCTTAGAAGAGTGTAGAGACATAAACAACATTAAAATAAAGGAACTCATAGGTTTTCTACAAACTCATGAACTACACTTTAAGGCCCCCTCTAAGAAGAAGAGCATCGCTTTAAAATCTTCCCACAAACACTCCCATAGGAAAAACGAGAGTGAGTCCAAGGAAGAAGATAGTGATGATGAAGATGAAGAAGAAAAGTTAAATAAAAAATTCAAGAGATTCCTAAAATTTGATAGAGGGAGTAGCCGTGACAAGAAGGGTGATAAATACAAAGAAAAATCATCCAAATTCAAATCTGCCCGTTGTTACAGTTGTGATCATCGTGGCCACATTGCCCCGGATTGTCCGAAAGTGCTTAAATTAAAAGGTAAAAAGGCTATATCAGCCACTTGGGATGACACGGAGGAGTTCAAATCTAAATCTAGTGACTCATCTAGTGATGGGAACAAAAAATCAGTGGAAATTCTTATGACTTCCACCACTTCCCCTCTTCCCCCTAATCTAAGAGAGGATCCCAACCGCTTTTCCTTCTAGGAGTAGATGGAGTTCCCAACCCCTCACCTCAAGCTAAATTTTATGAGGGTGTTGAGAAAATTAGTTACCCTTAGAAAAATCAAACTAGAAATAGTTAGTAAGGGTAGCTAGAAACTGATACTATAGGTAAATATGAGGATTTCAACCTCATTTTTATGATTATGGGCAAATCAGAGGATTCAAGTCTCATTAGCCCAATTTTGGTAGTTTAGCATTACTTTATTTTGGTATAATTGTTGCTAGACTATCATTCTGCTTAGATTAGCTAATTTCATACTTAATTGTATGCTAATATTTGCTTTGCTTTGCTTTGGTCATGATATACATATTAGGGGAGGTTGGTTGATTAGGCTATTTGCCCTTGTGCTTTTATTGCTAATGTATATCTTAAATGACCAATTATACATAATTAACTATGCTTATATAGTTACATTTTCTTGTTAATAATCTTCTATTGTATGCTCCATGTTTTAAAGTTCATGCACCCTATACTCTCCTTGTTAGCATGTGCTTATTGTTATAATTGTAAAACATTATGTACTCTTACCTTAACCTTAATTGATGTATCATTAAGGGGGAAAGAATAATTTGTCAATTGCTAAGAAAAAAGGGGAGAAAGATCAAGTCCCACCAAAACTAGTTTGCTATATTTTGTGATGCAAGGATTGACAGGTTATGGGGGAGCAAACTGAAGAGGATTTGCTTAGTTAGGCACGTCAAGAGTCCTGTATTTATTTCAATATCATTGTAATCTCTTGTACATGTAATTTATTTTGGTAGGTTAGATTTTGGTTAGTAATTGACAAAGGGGGAGATTATTAGTGCACTTTTTGTGGCATACTAATGCACCTTATTTGTCAATTACTTAGGTTAATGAGTCTAGTGTCGGTTGGGCTTAAAGAAGACGAAGACTGAAGACTTAAGCGGACCTGTTGCATCAAGGAAGAAGAAACAGGTAAAAGAGATGCCTTGGTGAAGCCTTAACCTTGAACAAAACTAAAACTATAACCTCTAGATGACCTAGACCCATTTAGGCATACTTGTAGTCATCTTAAAATGGCCTTAGGTATCCCAAATGATCACCTAAACCTTGGCCATAGAGGTTACATGAGTTGCTAGAAACAAGACATCCAAACAACAACCTTCATGCACTGTCCAACCGGTCTGACCCATGAGTGACTGATCGGCCAGTGGAGAGATTGGGGCAGCGACCTGCTGGACCCCCCTGGCTTGGGTTCATCCAGTCGTGACCGGTCAGCTGGACAAGTCATTATCGGTCCTGACCAGTCAGATCGACCCAAATGTAGAGAATAACTCTCTATCTTAACCTAACCATTGTCCAACCGGTCATGATTGGTCGTGGACCCCTGTCCGACCGGTCATGATTGGTCGGCTACTAGCCGTTTTGCACCGTTATAGATCCGTTAGGATTTTTCTTATAAAATGGCTAGGCTTGATTCTTGGGGTTCCAATAGAGATATTAGTGTATTAGAAGCTACCTTGATTCTCAAACCATTATGCTCTAATCCTAAGCATTCCAAGTCATCTTCCTTGTATTGAATCACAAGATGGGGCATTCAAAGCTCATTGAAGATGTTCTTACTCTCTCTTGACCTTTAGATGTTTTAGGCACCTCAACCACAGGTAGATCTTTTGTGTAAAGCTTTTTAAAGATCCTATTAGGTGGAATCCATATAGGCAACCAAATCCTATTAGTTGTAGAGGATTCACACTATCTCCTATCACCTTAGGCATCTCAAGAGCATCCATGCAAGGTGATTGATCAAGTGGAGTTGAGGCATTAGCAACGCAGCAGCAACACGATCGAGGGAGCAAAGGGGAGCTGATTAAAGCATGGGAGAGCGGAGATCAAGCAACCTAAAGCAGCACTTAACAATGGGCTCATCTGATAAGTAAGGTTGTCATTTGTTGAGAGTCCATCCACTCATTTCCCTGTGGGAATTGAGTGTAGAGTTTGTTTGTCAAACTTAATCTAGGGTCGTTTGTCGACCCTTAGCTTGTTAGTTGAGCCTAAAACATCTAGGGACGTTGGCCGTTCCTTGACACGTTTGTTGGGCCTAAACAAGTCTCCAAGGGGGAGCCTCACAGGAGTGAACATGCGTCGGATTGAAAGTTAGCCTATGTCCAAAACTCCATTAAGGTTGAGAGGTGAATCGGTAAAACCTCCGTGTAAAGGTTGAAGAGGTGCACTTAATTTAAAACCTCTGTATAGTGAATGCCGGTGTATTCAATGGGGCTGAGTACTTGAACCAGGAGTGGAGTAGACCCAAAGTCGAACCACTATACATGCTTGTGTTTGTGAGTGAATTGAGCACATTGTTATCTCAATATTATATGTTTAATTGTTTGATTATGAATGCTTGATAGGAATGTATGCTAGGCACTAGATAGGCACATCTGCACACAAGATGTACTTTCACTAAGTAGAGTAGACTTGAGCCTTATATGATCCACTCTAATCTAGTCTACTTAGGTTGCATAGGTTAGGAGCTTGATTAGTATAGTCATTTGATAATCTATGCTTGCTTAGCTTAGGTAGCTCATTGCTTAAACCATATGCTAGTTTTGGGATTGGACCCACTTAGTCTTGGAAGCCGAAGTGTTTTTGCTTACTTAGTTTAATTTGATAAAACTGTTAAGTAGGAAAAAAGATTTTAAAAAGCCCTAATCACCCCCCTCTAGGACTTAGCTATAATTCTAGTTGCTCCTTAAGCTTCCGCACGCATTCGCCTATGCAAGTGTATTGATCTAAAATGTATAATTTCAATTGGTATCAAAGCGGGTTGCTCTTCAAGGACTTAACCGTTTAGAGTAAGATCTGATATTGGAACACTAACATAATGTCTAACCGACATGGGAGTACCATCAACCGTCCACCATTTTTTTATGGGTCCAACTACACCTATTAGAAGGCTACGATGATGATTTTTTACAATCCATGGACCGACCTGTGTGGGTAAGCACACAATGTGGATATTCCATGCCCACCAAACAAGTGAAGGTTGATGGTCAAACCATTGTCATTCCCAAAGATGATGAGAAATGGAATGACAATGAGAGAGCTTAATACATGACAAATGTCAAAGCTCTCAATACGATTTGCTGTGCGATTTCCCTGGAAGAATTTCAGCGCAACTGCAAAAAAAGCGTGGGATATACTTTAGTTTACCCATGAGAGAACTAGCATAATAGGACGCTCGAAGCTTTAGCACTTAACCATCAAATTTAAAAATATTAGGATGGAAGAGACTGAAACTTTCATGGAGTTCTACAACCAATTTTTTGACATTTGTAACTCCACGTTTGCCTTGGAGGAAATGGTTCAAGAAGGTAGGATTTGTAGAAAAATACTTAAGTCCCTCCTGGAAAGATTTAACACCAAGGTAGTAGCCTTAGAAGAATGTAGAGACATAAACAACATTAAAATAAAGGAACTCATAGTTCTCTACAAACTCATGAACTACACTTTAAGGCCCCATTTAAGAAGAAGAGTATCGCTTTAAAATCTTCCCACAAACACTCCCATAGGAAAAACAAGAGTGAGTCCGAGGAAGAAGATAATGATGATGAGGATGATGAAGAAGAAAAGTTAAACAAAAAATTTAAGAGATTCCTAAAATTTGATAGAGGGAGTAGCCGTGACAAGAAGGGTGATAAATACAAAGAAAAATTATCCAAATCCAAATCTGTCCGATGTTACGGTTGCGATCATCATGGCCACATTGCCTCGGATTGTCCGGAAGCGCCTAAACTGAAAGATAAAAAGGCTATGTCAGCCACTTGGGATGACACAGAGGAGTTTAAATTTGAATATAATGACTCCTCTAGTGATGGGAGCAAAAAATCAGTGAAATTTCTTATGACTTCGACCACTACTTCTCTTCCCCCTAATCTAAGAGAGGATCCCAACTGCTTTTCCTTCTAAGAGTAGACGGAGTTCCCAACCCCTCACCTTAAGTTAAATTTTATGAGGGTGTCGTGAAAATTAGTTACACTTAGGAAATCAAACTAGAAATAGTAAGGGTAGCTAGAAACTGATACTATAGGTAAATATGAAGATTTCAATCTCATTTTGTGATTATGGGCAAATCAGAGGATTTAAGTCTCATTAGCCCAATTTTGGTAGTTCAGCATTATTTTATTTTGGTATAATTGTTGCTAGACTATCATTCTGCTTAGATCAGCTAATTTCATGCTTAATTGTATGTTAATCTTTGCTTTACTTTGCATTGGTCATGATAGGTATATTAGCAAAGGTAAGTTGATTGGGCTATATGCCCTTGTGCTTTTATTGCTTAATGTAGATCTTAAATGACCAATTATACATGATTAACTATGCTTAGATAGTTACATTTTCTTGTTAATCATGTTCCATTGTATGCTCCTTATTTTAAAGTTCATGCACCCTATACTCTCCTTGTTAGTATGTGCTTATTGTTATAACTGCGAGACACTATGTACTCTTACCTTAACCTTAATTAATGTATCATTAAGGGGGAGAGAATAGTTTTTCAATCGCTGACAAAAAGGGGGAGAAAGATCAAGTCCCACCAAAACTAATTTGCTATATTTTGTGATGCAGGGATTGACAGGTTATGGGGGAGCAAACTAAAGAAGAGTTGCTTAGTCAGGCATGTTAAGAGTTCTATATTTATTTCAATATCATTGTAATCTTTTGTATATGTAATTTGTTTTGGTAGGTTAGGTTTTTGTTAGTAATTGGCAAATGGGGAGATTGTTAGTGCACTTTTCTATGGCATACTAGTGCACCTTATTTGTCAATTACTTAGGTCAGTGTGTCTAGTGTCGGTTGAGCTTAAAGAAGATGAAGACTGAAGACTTAAGCGGACCTGCTACATTAAGGAAGAAGAAGCAGGTAAAAGACATGCCTTGGTGAAGCCTTAACCTTGAACCAAACCAAAATTATAACCTCTAGATGACCTTGACCCATTTAGGCATGCTTGTAGTCTTCTTAGAATGGCCTTAGGTGTCCCAAAAGATTACCCAAATCTTGGCCATAGAGGTTATGTGAGCTGTTGGAAACAAGATATCCAAACAGTAGCCTTCATGCACTGTTCGACCGGTCTGACCCATGGCTGACGGTCGGCTAGTAGCGAGATTGGGGCAGCAACCTGCTAGATCCCCTTGGCCTAGTTCCGACCAGTCAAACCACCCAAATATAGAAAAAAGCTCTGTCTTAACCTGGCCATTGGATGACCTGTCGTGGTCCCCTGTCCGACTGTTCATGATCGGTTGGCTACTAGCCATTTTGCACCGTTATAGATCTCTTGGGATTTTTCTTTTAAAATGGCTAGGCTCGATTCATGGGGTTCTAAGAGATATATTAGTGTATTAGAAGCCAAATTGATTCCCAAACCATTAGGCTCTAATCCTAGGCATTCCAAGTCATCTTCCTTGTGTTGAATCACAAGATGAAGCATCCAAAGCTCATTGAAGATATTCTTGGTCTCTCTTGATCTGTATATGTTTTAGGCACCTCAACCATAGGTAGATCCTTTGTCTAAACCTCTCTAAATATCATATTAGGTGGAATCCATCTAGGCAACCAAATCCTATTAGTTGTAGAGGATTCACACCATCTCCTATCATCTTGGGCATCTCAAGAGCATCCATGTAAGGTGATTGATCAAGTGGAGCTGAGGCATTGACAATGCAGTGGCAACACGATCGGGGGAGCAAATGAGAGTTGATTGAAGTACAAGAGAGCAAAGATCAAGTAATCCAAAGCGGCGTTGAACAAGGGGCTCATCCAACAAGTAAGGTTGTCATTTGTTGAGAGTCCATCCATTCATTTTCCTGTGGGAATTAAGTGTAGAGTTTGTTTGTCAAACTTGATCTAAGGTCGTTTGTCGGGCCAAAACAAGTCTCCAAGGGGGAACCTCTGACATGGGAGTGAACGTGCGTCGGGTTGAAAGTTAGCCTATGTCCAAAACTTCATTAAGTTTGAGAGGTGAACCGGTAAAACCTCTATGTAAAGGTTGAGAGGTGCACTTGATTTAAAACCTTCGTATGGTGAATGCTGGTGTGCTCAATGGGGTTGAGTACTTGAACCGGGAGTGAAGTAGACCCAAAGTCGAACCACTGTACATGCTTGTGTTTGTGATTGAATTGAGCACATTGTAATCTTAACATTGTATGTTTAATTGTTTAATTATGAATGCTTGATACGAATGTATGGCAGGCACTAGATAGGCACATCCACACATAAGATGTACTTTCACTAAGTAGAGTAGACTTGAGCCTTATGTGATATACTCTCATATAGTCTACTTAAGGTGCATATATTAGGATCTTGGTTAGCATAATCATTTGATAATCTATGATTGCTTAGACTAGGTAGCTTATTACTTAAACCATATGCTAGTCTTATGATTGGACCCACTTAGGCTTGGAAGCTAAAGTGTTATTGCTTACTTAGTTTAATTTGTTAAAACTATTAAGTTGGCGAAAGGATTTTAAAAGATCCCAATCACCCCCCTCTAGGACTTAGCCATAATTCTAGTTGCTTCTTAAGCTTCCACACGCATATGCCTATACAAGTGTACTGATCCAAAAAGTGTAATTTCACTCCTCATGGTAGACTTTATGGTGGTGGACATGCCTTCGGTTTACAACGCCATACTTGGCCGACCTTCACTAAGGGCCATGAAAGCGATCATTTCCATCTATAATTTGACTATGAAATTTTTGGCCGAGGGAGGGGTCAGAAAGGTCAAAGGCGATTAAGAAGAAGCTCGGCGGTGCTACATGATGTCCCTCCGAGGAAAAAATCAAGTATCGACAGTCATGCTGGTCACCTCTTTAGATCCTAAAAAGGAAACTGCGGAGAGAGGGTCACCCGTCGAAGACCTGCTCACTGTATAGGTCTCCGAGGGAGACCCGACAAGAACAGTGCAGATATGGTCTTTGCTCAAGCCCGGGCTCCAGTAGGAGCTTAATGATCTTATAAAAGAGCGCTCAGATGTGTTTGCCTTATCTCACTGGGACATGCCTGGTGTTATGGGTATTTCTTGTGTGCGCTAAGCTCAGTCCACAAAGAGAAAGGCCCATAAGATCACAGGCCCAAGTACAAGGGTTCAAGCTCAGATACTGATGTCGAGGTAAGAGTTGAGAACCGAAGCACCAAGCTGACCTATTTTAAAGGTCACATATCGATGAGCATCAGCTTAGATTTCGGACACATGTTGCATAGGTCCGTGTGCTAAAATATTCTGCCAAGGCTAGATGCTCGGCCGGAGCGCTCTGCTATCACAGAGCTCAACCAGAGAGCTTTGTTGTCAGCCTATAAATGTGCATGGATGATCAGGAATAGGTCCGGGTGATAGGAGCACATCTCCTAACGGGTCTAGCGTGATCCACACCCTTGAAAATTGTGCTACCCTCAGCAGACGTAATGCCCACAATTGTAGCCATAATCGTGGCCCATTACTACTCTCTGATGGCTTATAAATAGAGGCATTCGCCTCCATCTCGATATACACACAACTTATCTATCTAAAAGCTCATTGCCTATCTTCCCTATCAACCTCATCGGATTTAGGAATCGGAGGACTAATAGTCAATCCCCAGCCACCCTCTTAGCCTTCTTTGTGCGGTGCAGGATCCGCTTTTGAGATCCAGTCAGCTCATTACGAGGGGATTGGCAACATCCAACCTTCCTAGGTGGTCTCTCTACCACCTTGTCTATTGTCCAGATTTTAGCAATAACAGATTGATGCCATCTATGGGAACGATTGCTAAGTCATGCTCTCACCAAGTTCAAACCCTTTATCACCTTCCTAGCTAATTTCTGAGATCCTTCGCATCAATGGCCAGGGGAAGAAAGAACAAAGGAAAGCTCCTATGGAGGCTGAGCCATCTTAACCTCCCCATCACGAAGATGAGCAAGCCCCTGAAACACCGTTCCTTCGACTGGGGTCATCTCACCCTTCTACTCAGGAGAGTTGATGTCAGAGATCCCACAATCGTGAAGCCAAAATATCCATCCTAAAAGACCAGATGGAGGTGGAGCAATGGGTCGAAGGAGTCTTGCAGCAATTTGACAACTTTGCTCAGTAGTTGGATGGGATAAAAATTCTTTTAGCCAGACTGAATACGTTAGCTTAACCATCAGCTCATCCATCCCCTAATCCTTAGAGAATAAGGGAGGCGTCTTGAGCTAACCAACTGCAATCGTCCCGCCAAGATCGGTCTCAGGGCAGGGGCCATGATGAAGATGGTGTTATTAATCGAGCTAAAACTGCTTGGGCTCGCTCCCCAATCGATCTACCTGCCAACAACTTATGACACAGGTTAGAGGAGCGACGTTAGGCTCGACAGAGCGAAGCTCAGGATCGTGTTGATGATAACATTGCCCCTTGGGAAGTGGAGTTAAAGGAACTTAGAGAGCGCATCGTCGATCTACAACAAGCTTAGAAGGCGAAAGCCCCCATCATTATTGATGCTCTAGTCTACTCCTTGAAATCTCCATTAACCGATAAGATTCGTGCAGAGCAACTGAAAAAGGGGTTCAAGGTCCCACAATTGAAGAAATATAACGGAATGGGAGACCCAACCGAATACCTAAAGACATTTCATGTTCGAATGGATCTCTTCGGTGTTAGTGAGAACTTAATGTGTAAGGCCTTTTCGTTGTCTCTAACGAGCTTGGCTTGAGCTTGGTTTTGGAACCTAAAATGAGGTCTATGAACTCGTTCCATCAACTCAGTCGAGCCTTCATCACACAGTTTATTGGGAGCACCGATCCACAGAAGCACTTGATGCACCTTGCCACAGTCAAGCAGAGGGACGATGAGTCCCTGAAAGATTACCTCACCCGATTTAATGCTGAGGCCATTTAAGTTGAGAATTTATCAAAAGAGGTGATGTTACATACGATGATCGGAGGATTGAGAGATAGAAATTTTCTTTGGTTGGTTGGAGAAGATCCACCCCATTCAGTGGCTGAATTCCTGGATAGGGCTTAGAAGCACATTAATGTCGAGGAGTTGATTAATGCCTACAAGTCCTTTAAGAAGAGAAAGGAAGCCAAAGACGATACCAGGATGAAGTGATAAAAAGACGACCAAGGTTCATCCAGCAGAGGCAGCGCTCCCCAAGGAGCTAAAGCCACGGCCAATCGCTTCGAGCAGTATACACCTTTAAACACGCTATCGAGCAAGTGTTCATGGCCATCAAAGATAAGCAAATGTTGAAGTCACCAGGGAAGATCAAAACCGATCCCAACTGAAGGAGTAGGTCTAAGTATTACCTCTTCCACAAAGATCATGGCCACAACATAGCTGGCTGTTTCGACTTGAAGCAACAAATTGAAATCCTCATCTAATAGGGTTTCCTATGAGAGTTTGTAGCCTAGCGTCAGGATGATTAGAGGGCGACAGCTCGGACAGAGCAGTAAGAGGAGTAGGTCAACAACGACCCAGTAGGGGAAATCTGCACGATCATCGGTGGACCCACTGGAGGAGATTCTAACAACGTCTGGGAGCTAGGAAATTCATCAACTTTATGAGCCAACCTTCTAAAATGCCTAAGGTCGATTTGTGCCTGATCACCTTCACCTAGGAGGATGCGCGGGGGATTATCCATCCCCACGATGACTCACTCGTGGTGGATATGGTGGTTGCAAATAAGAAATTGTTCAGCATGTTGGTTGACAAAGAAAGCTCGGTCGATATCCTGTACGCTTCAGCATTTGTAAAGATGAAGATCGACAGGTCACGGATTCAACCCATGAAGACTCCCTTGACTGAATTCACAGGGGATAGTATAATGTCGGAGGGGATAAGCACTCTCCTGGTTACCGCAGGGGAAGAGTCGAACCAAGCACTGCTAATGATGGATTTCCTTGTGGTCGATACGCCGTCGGTCTACAAATCCATCATTGGTTGACCCTTCCTCAGGGCACTCAAAGGTCATGATCTCCATCTATCATTTGAAAATGAAGTTCCCAATCGACGAGGGCATTGGGGTGGTCAAAGGCGATCATAGGAAGCCCGACGATGCTACGAGCTATCCCTCTGAGGCAAGAGCCAAGTCTCCACCATTACAGCTACCACCTCTTTAAAGCCTAGAGAGGAGTTTATAGAAAGAGGCTCGGCTGCCGAAGACTTGATCGCCATTCTGGTCGTAGATGACGACCCATCTAAAGTGTTCCAGATCAGATCGCAACTTGACCTCAAGCTTCATAATCATCTTGGTGATTTATTGAAGGAACACATCAACTTGTTAGCATGGTCATATCAGGACATGTCGGGGATCAACCCGGAGGTCATGGTCCACCACTTGAATGTCGATCTAGCCTACAAACCCATTCGATAGAAGTGATGCCCTTTCATGGCTGAGAGGTACGCCATTATTAACGAAGAGGTCGATAAGTTACTACAAGCAGGCTTCATTTAAGAGGTTAAATACCTAGACTGGCTCACCAACATCGTACTCGTAAAAAAAAGCCAATGGGAGTCTGTGTAGATTACACAGATCTCAACAAGGCCGACCCGAAAGATAGCTTTCCTCTCCCTCGTATAGATAAGCTTGCCGACACCACTTCGGGCTATGTGCTCTTCAATTTCATGGATGCATATTCTGGGTACAATCAGATCCGAATGCATACCCTAGACAAGAAGAAGATTTCCTTCATCACAGATCAGAGTTTCTACTGCTACAGAGTCATAAACTTTAGATTAAAGAATGCGGGGGCCACTTATCAGTGACTGGTCAATCGCATGTTCGTGATCAGATCGGCAAAATGATGGAGGTTTATGTGGACAACATGCTCGCCAAGAGCGTTAGGTCGGAAAACCACATTGACGACCTCCGAGAAATGTTCGGTATCCTAAGAAAGTACCAGATAAAGCTCAACTTAAGCAAGTGTGCATTTGGTGTTATCTCAGGAAAGTTCCTCGGATTCATAGTACATCAGTGAGGAATTGAGGCGAACCCAGAAAAAATTCATGCCTTGATCGAGGTGAACTCTCCCATAAATACAAAGGAGATTCAATGTCTCACATGCCGGGTTGTAGCTCACAACAGGTTTGTCTCCAGGGTGACGGACAGATGCCTCCCTTTCTTCAAGCAATTAAGGGGTAGTCAAACAGCTACATTGATGGAAGAATGTGAACATGCCTTCCAAGAATTGAAGAAGTACCTCAAGTCACCACCTTCTGTTGTCCAAACCCATGCAAGGTTGTAGACACCCCACCTTCGGCTACACTGTTGGTAGAGATAGCTGGATGAATGGAGGACCATATCCCCAAATCCCAAGTCCAAACTCAGCCAAACTCACCCTCGTAAGCCCCAATCCATAGCCCAACTCAAGCTTGAACCCAGTCAACTCGCCCCTAAACATCAGCCTGAAAAACCCCCCATAAGAAAAACCAGTCAAAAAATCCTAAAAAAGTCAAATGCGCTGAGTCAACCCGCTGAGTCAACCCGTCGAGTCAAAACACCGAGTCAGCCCGTCGAGTCAACCTGCCAAGTCAAATCACCGAGTCGACCCGCTGAGTCAACCCACTGAGTCAAAACAGCAACCCCGAGACATGACCGTACCACGCGCTGGAAACCGAGGAGCGTCCGTACGGGCGGCCCCCTGGGGGCCGCCCAAACATATTTACGCAAACTGCCACTCTCCAATGCTATAAATACCCCCCACCCCTTCTCATTTCGACATCCAATCCATTCCAATCCAGCCCGAGTCCGTTCCAAGCCCTTCTCCACCCCTTTAGCTCATTCCTCCACCAAGGAGAGCCCGAGTGAGGAGAGCCTAGCCCTGTCCAGTCCAGCCTGACCACTGGTCTAAGTCTCCCAAGCCATCCAAGTCTTGATCCAGCCACTCGAAGCCAACCCTTGCGACACCTCCGTCCATCTAACTGTTCTTTACTAGCATCATCTCATTCGCATCTAGCATAAGTGCAACATTTACTTTTCTTCTAACCCCCCTGCTTCACTACAAGCACTTTGATTAGTCAAACACACAGCATGCATCTCGCATAAAGCACCTGTCAGTTCGAGCGTATGCTCTGGGCTTGCCTGTTAATGGAAACCTGCCCATCAGAAACTCTTACTGTTCAGACCTGCATTCATGCATTAGTCACTACGAGCACTTTGATTATTCAAACACACAGCATGCATCTCGAATAAAGCACCTGTCAGTTCGAGCATATGCTCTGGGCTTGCCTGTTAATGGAAACTTGCCCATCAGAAACTCTTACTGTTCAGACCTGCATTCATACATCATGTCATCTATGAGAATATACGAGGATTAAAACAGACTTTCAAATATTAGTTCGATTCTGTGAAGTAAAGACCGTACTTCGGTACGGGCAGTGTGTGGGGTGCTTAACCTCTTCCCACCCTGTAACCGTGATCCCTTACCTCGAATCTTTGGCCGCAGATCAAAAGGAGTCATTTTAAAGGAAGGAATCTTCGGATCCCCTTCTCTAACGTTTCTACGGGGTCTAGCCGACTGTAGATTCGAAGTAACTGGCTAGTGGCGACTCTGGTCTTATACGAACTCATTTAAACACATCCAGCTTGACACGACAACCAAACAAAGCCCTTGAGAACGAGGCAAGCCAGTGGCACAAACGGCGATTCGCATTCACGCGCTTCTTCTTCTTTTTCCGAAAGGGAAAGGGACGAACGTCGTGTGGGAGCGCGGAACGGCGAGGGTCCACAGAATGGCGACTCCGCTGGGGATATGCTAGTCCCACTAGTCGTGATCCGACTTGAAAAACGGAATCCCTCCTATACTTGAAAGTCATTAGTCCTCATACAATCTCATCTACATAGCATTCCATCCAAAAACAAAAAAATAGAAAATTCCAAAACCTAAAAAAAAGAAAGAGAGTAGAGCATACTTCCCCACCATTACTCCTCCAAACCAAATCACCTTGCCACGTCTAATACAAAACCGACATGGCTCTCCCATTCCCTGCCCTTGAAATGCCTGAGGCTTCCTCTCCACAGTTAAACTTGAGAGAATCCATGTCAATTCCTGGCATCCAAGAGCTACAATAAAGCATGAAGGCCATGCAGGAAATGCTTCTCCGATTCACAGAAGCCCAGGTTTCAGCAGCCAGCAATCAAGCTGGTCCAGTTCAACAACCTCAACAACCATCGAAGGCACTCCCGGCCTCCAGTTCATCCCAACCACAACCGCCAGGGATCACTCAGGACTTTTGATACCCTCCTAATGAAGGCCCTCAATCAGAACAACCTTCGACCTCAGGGCATTTCTTCCAGTATCCTCCTTCAAACAGGAGCCATTTTCAGGTTTCCTTACAGCCTCCCTTCTCAGCTCCAGTCCAACAAAGTTCTTACAATGGGAGTAATTACCAGGCCCAACCTCCTTGAAGCAGGAATCATAGGAGCATCAATGACACAATTATTATGGAAGGGGGCCATCTCAGTCCTGGCAAGGGGCAAGATCTCCCTCATCTGGTCCATCTGAAATCGAGCAACTCCGAGAGCAGATGCAAGAGATGAAAAGAAAGTTGCAGAAGCAGCAAGGGGTGGATCTTCCATCCACTAAGTTCAGGGACCTCTGTCCCTTTTCAGATGCAATGGTACCTCAAGGCTTTCAGGTACCAAAATTTAAAAGATATGATGGGACGGGGTGTCCTGTAGACCACTTACTAGCTTTCTGTGGAGAGCTTAATGCTGTGGCGGGCAATGATGGAGCACTCATCCGCTTGTTTCAAAAATCTCTGAAAGACGATGCCCTAGACTGGTACACATCATTGGACTGTCATCACATCAGGACTTGGGAGCAGCTCTCCCAGGCTTTCGTCAACAGGTTCGCATACAATCTTAACATGGCACCTAGGAGAGCAGACCTCGCAGCTCTCAGGCAAAGAAATGACGAAACATTGTCAGCTTACGTTGGACGGTGGCGAGCCATGGCCGCTAGAATGAAGACTCCCATCGACGACGATGAGCAAATCTCCATGATCGTCCACTCGGCAAATCCAAGTATCTCTGAATACCTTGTCTCACATCCATATGTGAACTTCACCCAACTCATCTGCGCCGGGGAACAAGTTGAAGCTGGAATAAGGGCTGGGATGATCTCTCCTTGGTGGCCTTATCAAGCCTCTCTTATACAACCGACGGTGGAAGAAGAGCCTATTGAATACGAGAATGATAACGGAAGTGTCCTCATCCCCCATCCAATAGAAGAAGACGACCTTGTCGCCTCTACCGAAGGTGCACTATTCCTCCCTCAGCACGGACAACCGCACCAACAGTCAAGATGGAACTCACAGTTCCCTAATCAAGGTTGGCAAGGGGCACCCCTATCCAGTCCAGTTTCATAACCCCTCATCCTGCAAGGGGCATCTCCAGTCGATCCAGTCTCCGCAATGCAAGATGCACCTCCTGCCTATCCAGCTTTCATCAGCCAAGAAAAGCCTCCTCTCCAGTTTATTCGTGCCATCGACTCTAGTTCAGAGTTCGAACCTCTCATCCTGCAAGGGGCACCCTCAACTATTTCAATCCCAGAGCCCATCATCATGCAAGGGGCACCTCCAGTCGATTCATTCCTCGCGCCAGCCAACCAAGGACACAATCTGCCCATTCCAGTCAACCAAGGGGATGACCTCCCCGTTGTGACATCACTCAGCCAGCGGCACAACCTGTCCATTTCTCAAGCAAACAACCAGGGGCACAACTTGCCCACAACAGCTGTCTATTGGGATTCTACTTCAGCCATCATCCTCCAAGAAGAAGACCCTTCCTTGGACAGCATGCCACATGCCCTAGTAGAATTGGGGCCTAGCTTCAATTATGCGGCCATTATCGAGGAGGTCGAAGGGGAGATTGATGTCCAGGTCCTGATCGGTCCAAAAACATCAACCATCACTCTTCAGGTCTTGGACATCTCAGCTTCATTCCATCTCTTTTCCGATTGGACCTGGTTTCACAAAATCGGTGTCATCTCTTCAAATCTTCACCAAAGGGTCAAACACATCTTCAGAGATAGGGCGATCACCATCATTACCGATCCCGGACAATTTTTCATGATAGAAGCATCCAACCTTCGAAAGCCTACCATCCCAGCCATGGACAGGGCAACGCTCTAATGGGGAGGTCTCATACCATCGCAATGCAAATTACTTCCCTCGCGCATGTCCCATCGGATCGAGCTACGGCTTCCTTCTGCCAAGCGTCAAACCTTCTACTATCAGCTCGAATATCAAGACTCGACCCGAATCATGAGAGTTCAAGAGAATGTGGATAGGGAAATACTGCGATATCGGCCTACTCGGATTAGGAAACCGAAGCACAGAAGTATCATAAGAAGATAAGGTCATCAAGAAGAAGTCAATCTCTGCATCTGCACACCAATCTAGTTTATCAATGCAGGGAGTATCTATCATGATGATGGGCTGGATTCCACCTTCGATGATCAAACAAGCAGATTGAGTCTGATAGAGTTGCCCAAAGAAGGCTCAAGCAAGGGGCAGGAATTTCCCCCGATCAACTGGACTGCCGTTCTGGTCCCACCTCAGCCAGATGAACCCGAAGAGCTGCAATTCATCGAGGACGAACCAGGAGAAATTGCATCCGACACAGACTCAGACTCAGAGTTCAGCCCCAGATCTATCATGATGTTTGAGCGCAACGATGAGGATTGGCCTACTGATCCCTCTAGCCCTGCCTCCTTAGGGGAAGGAGTGTAGGGCAGTAACAGGTTTGTTGTCCCCATGACGGCCAATAAAAGTCGACAGTGCTCGGCTCCCCGAGCCGAATCAAGCAACACCTGGTTCACATCGCCGTCTTGCTCGGGTCCTTTATAAAAAATTCAAAATAAAAATAAAAATCAGAAGATTCAAAAACCCTAAAACACCAAATATTTAAAAAAAAAATCGAAATTTCAGAAAGTCCAAAAAGTTTTAAAAAAAATCCAGATATTCACAAAATTTCAAAAAACCAGAAAATCTTTGAAAGCAAAAAAAAAAAAAAAAAAAGATTTTCAATAAAAGTGTCAAGTCTGTCTGTCAAAGCACTTGAGTATGAAGTTGACTCATAAGATTTTGATCTAGAGTTGGACTTCAAACTCAAGGGTATGGACAAAGCCAAATGATGTGGAAAATGATGAGCTGACTCCCAAACTAAGAGGGTCTCCTCGAAAGTTCGAACCAAAAGCCAATGTCAACTAAAAAAAAAAAGTTTCAAAATTATAAACCTAGGATCTCTTAAGACCCATAAGGAAGTGTGCATTGAGATTCCTTATCCCCGAAAACTAAGCAGAGAATGATCGAATTTTTGAAGTCATGACTTCCCAATCTTGCGTCCTATGAAGACTTATCGATCAAAACCTCATCAAGCCTATCAAGAAGATGCTGCCAAGACTATGCTTGCATTCCATGCTGGAGTGTGCGACTTGACGAATGATCGAAGAAACCTCACGGCTCGATGAAGACAGATTGTTGCCAACATGTCAGAAAGCACTTCAAGTGTCAGCAATATGCACATCCAATCCATGTGTGTGCTTCGAAATTCTACAACCTGATAATGCTCCAGCTATTCCCTGTACGAGGTATCTACATCAACAGAAAGATCGACTCGGCATCATCTAGTGGTCATACGCATATACTTGTGGCAATTGATTACTTCACAAAAAGGAAGGAGGTAACATTCTGATCTCGCTGCAATAATTCTCATGAAGAATGACATCATCAATTGTTAAGGGTTCCCACATGCTATCAACATTGGCAATGGGACGTCTTTCGAAATCTAAGGATGGAGGAGTTCCTCAAGAAGCTTAAAATCAGAAGACAGACCTACGAGTTCAAGTCAAAATCATGTCACCATGAGTGCTAATGAAGAATGAAGCCGAAGAAAGACAAGTCATATCGGGTTTACGACAAGCACTGCCGCATCTATCAGACTCAAGGGGCAAGCCTCGAGAATCAGAGAAGTTCTTCTGGGAGGCACCGTTCTACTCACCAACCAAGGGGTAAGGATCTTCCAAAGCCAATCAACGCCGACAACGTGAGATTCTCTCACAGGTAAGCCAATCCAACCTTATCAAGAGTTACATTAGTAGAGCTGAAGTCAAGAGGTCAAGGTTTAGACCGCTGAGAATCCCTTCCCGTCCACCAATAAGTGTTCCAAATAAAGGGTTCAAAAACCAAAGAAAAAAAAGAAGAGAAAAAAAAGAATGTTGCAAAAAAAAAGGGGGGTTAAAAAAAGGGGGGGGGGGGGGGGGGGGGGGGGGGGGGGGGCGCACAACCAAAAAAAAAAAGAAGAAGAAGAAGAAAAGAGAGAGAGAGAGAGAGAGAAAGAGAAAGAAAAAAAATCGGCCCAAAAAAAAAAACACATCTATCCATCCATTAACCTCAGAAGGGTCTGTAGCTAAGGCCGACAGCTCTGCCATTGTAACTTAAGATAAGGGCCGAAAGGTTACCATCGGCCGGCAACAACGGATTCCCGACCTCTAGCTGCCGCAGTTATCCAAAGATTCAAAAAAAAGAAAAAAAAGAGAAAAAGAAAATGTGTGCCTAAACAAATAGGGCGGAGTGAAAGCCCGAAGGGCGCTCCGAGTAAAAACAGTGGGTATACAGCGGACTTGGTGAAAACCCAAAAGGGCGCTGAGGGTAAAAATAGCATAGCTGCTAAGGGGCAGGCAAGATCAAATACCCGGGACGTGGTGAAAACCTGAAAGGGCACCACGGGCAAAAATGACGGGCAAGCCGGACGCAGCGAAAACTCGAAAGGGCGCTGTGGGTAAGAATGGCTAAGAAAAGAAAAGAAAAGAAAAAAAAAAGGTGTATGAGAGATCCAAGCGACATGAAGATTCAACGGAAGCAAGGATGGCAACTATGAGTCGATAATTCTTTTAAGATCTGCCCAAATTCTAGGGAGAGGATACCATTGCGCACTATCTTAAGGGGACCAGGACCCTTGGTGAGTAATTAAGAAAATCGAGTATGACATCAGGATGAGTCAGATATTCTGATTCCTACACCTAAAGCACAAGTCCAAATCACGCACAGATAGATAAGCACTTGACACAAATTTTTACTTCATGATTTGCATATATTTTTTTAAAAAAAAATCGTTTTTCTTTATTCGTATATATGCAAAAAAAAAAAAAAAAATCTTACAGGGCTTTCAAAATAAACATCCTCCAGTCAACTAATGGGGTACCTTCCATGAGTGCATTTCTCCCGATCATTCCTCCCAGAAGGTAAGTATCTCTCTTCCTGCTTTAATACTTCAATCCTTTTGCTAAAGTGTTTTCTCTCCTCACAGGTACCGGAAGGCAATCTAAGATCAGCCCATCAATGTCCATCATGACCCCATCATCACCATCAATCACATCGTCCATGCGGCCCATGCCCAGAGGATGTGTAGCCTCACCTATGGCCCATCTCCCCATCTCATCCATACCATCCAATCCTATCATGGTCAATAGCCCACTCAAGTCAGAATTTTCAGCAATCCCACCATTAATGGGGGCATTCGAAGCTTCCCCAACAACGACCCTTAATCCACCATCAATGACCCCATTTAAACCTCTATCTACATCATCAATCAAGAACATCTCACCATCATTAAAGCCCCCACCATCTTCTGAAGTATGGGACCCACTAGGATCAGCTTTCATCACCCCCAAGCCATCATCAATGGCTGCCCAAAAGAGGACCAAAAGAGAAAAAGACAAAAAAGGAAGGAAAGATGAGACCAAAAAAGGAATTCATGGTTAGAATCAAACCTCGCACGCAAGGAATTAAGGAGACAGCAACAGAGGGCAGCGAGGAATGTCCGAACCAGGGCCCGCACGGACCGCACTAAGAGAGGAGGTCTGGGCGGCCCTCCGAGGGCCGCCCGTACGGACGGTTTCCCTTTCTCTCAGCGGGATTGGCTTCACAGCCAGTGAGACTGACAATCCACGTCAGCAGATGGCACCCTGAGGGCCGCCCAAGGCTCCAATCAACTCCAGATTTCATTTGAGGTTGATCTGAATCATTTGAAAGGTACCCCACCTATCCAATCATGAAGTACTGCAGCCAACATGGGCCTGATCAAGTCAAAGAGAAGGAAAACTGATCAAGAGAGGCCCACAAGCGATCTGAGCCATTCAAGGGCTAGATCATCGTGATCTAAACCATGGAAGAGTTCACACGAGTCATAAAATAGCAAGATCGAAGGCTTGATCATTCAGAAAGAGGGCCAGAATCCAAGATCTAATCATCAAGTGGGCCCACATGGCTAAAAGGAGCAATCTGAACCGTCCAAGTCATCATCCGCACCGTGGAAAGCCTTCTTATCCCCACGAAACATCAAGGATAGGTGCTCCAAAGCAAATCTGAAGTCTAGAAAGGGCCCACGTGGCCAATTCAAGTAATTTGGACCACTCAAATCATAATCAGCCCCGTCAGAAGCCAAACAAAGCAAGGTAAGTATGCCCAACCATGAAAATTAGGTCCGAAGACCTTAAACTATGTCGGGATCAACATCCCGAGGGACTTTTTAAATAAAAACCGGTAGCAGTCTGGATCGGTCGAATCAAGATCTGCTGACACCGGACATTTTCTAAAAAAAAATGTGCTTGCCCTGTTTTGTACAGTTTTATGGTCCGAAGACCTTAAACTATGTCGGGATTAATATCCCGAGGGATTTTAATAAAAACCAGCATCGATCCTAGCCGTTCAGGCCAAGATATGATGACCTGGATCATTTCGAAAAAATCACAAAAAAAGGGGTATGTTCAACTTGTACAAAAATTGGGTCCGAAGACCTTAAACAACGTCGGGATCAACATCTCGAGGGACTTTTTAAATAAAAACCTGGTAGCAATCTGGATCGGTCGAATCAAGATCCGCTGACACCGGACATTTTTCAAAAAAAAAAATGTGTTTGCCCTGTTTTGTACAGTTTTATGGTCCAAAGACCTTAAACTACGTCGGGAATAAAATCCCGAGAGATTTTCAATAAAAACCAGTGTTAATCTTGATCGCTCAAATTGAGATTTAATAGCCTGTAACATTTCAAAAAAAAAAATCGTAAAAAGAATGTATTTTTAGCATGTACATATTTTTGGTCCGAAGACCTTAAACTACACTAGGATTAATTTCTCGGGGGACCTTTTCCTGCTTTCAACCAAAAAACGGCATCGGCCTCAACCGCTAAGATCAAGGTTTGATAACCTGGATCATTTTTCAAAATACCAAAAAGATTTCAAGCTTTCGATAAAAACCAGCATCAACCTCGATTACTCAAGTGGAAAACTGGAACTTTCTCAAAACAAAAAAAAAATTCACCATCAAGTTCACAAATTCATCCCCAGCGGTCCGAAGACCTAAAACTACACTGGGATTAACTTCTCGGGGGATTTCTTTCCTAACCTGTTCTAGACATGGTTGACAGTTGATCGTACGGGTGTCCGGAATCTTTTAAACAGGTAAAGGCTGAGGCGGGCAGAACCCCTCAATCCTGTTCGTGTTGAACGCACCATGATAGACAACCTTGATTTGGAAGTCGCTGTTGAATCTGACGGATGTTCCCTGTTCCTAAAACTCATGAAGGGGATTAAGGTTGTTGGGAGGTGGAGCGCACCCTCACGGAATTGTGAGCAACGTAAGGCCCCAAACTGGACTGACTAAGGGAAATGTGAGGATGTGGCTCATTTTGTGGCCGAAGGAGTCCGTCAGACAATACGTGGTCTATGTGCATTGCACATGAGGAACAGACAACTTTGTGGGTGTGTTGACTGAAAACTCTCAAAATCTCCTCATCCGAAGATGTAAAACTACGGCACTTAACTGTGTGAGACTCTCTTGCTCGCTGACGTAAAATGGATCGGGTGCCTTACCAGCAGTAGAAGCTGGAAGTGGATGAAAATTCCACACATTTCCTTGCATTTCAGAAAAATCACAAAATACCAAAACATTGCAAAATCACCTTTTCAAAAATCACAAAAATATTTCCCTTGCTTTCAAATCAAACATTTGCAAAAATCACAAAAAAATATTTCCCTTGCTTTCAAATCAAATATTTGTAAAAATCACAAAATATTTCCCTTGCTTTCAAACCAAAGATTTTAAAAAACACAAAAAATATTTCCTTTGTTTTCAATAACTGATCTCTATCCCGACCACTCAAGTAAAGAGTCGGACCAAAAATTTGCAAAAATCATAAAAATTGTCACTATCCCCCAGCACTACACTTCAGGAGTCTTGAACTCCACTCTTTTCACAATTTGGGATGACGGATCCAATCACCCACAAATTGGAATCTTGACCAAAACTGGCGACTAAGCACCATCTCAATAGCATTTATGCCCAGAAGAACATCTTGAAGTCAGATAACATCCTCGTACATTCTCATTAAGCAAAGAAACAGCATCTTGGGACGATGGACCTGATCGACCACGGGTCGGGATCTTGACTAACCCGCTGAGCAAACATCCGCATTAAAAAGAAAAACCCAAGGGAAGCACAACCCTGGAAGCAATAAGCTCAAAATTCTCTGCATCTCCAGCAAAAGCAAAATCATCAAACTGAAAGAGAATGAGCCAAGCCATGCATTCATCATGCATCTCCATGCATCAGCATCCATCGCATCAATCATCATGTTTACCTGCTTTCAAAATAAAGTCGGTTAGCCAAAGACCCCATAGGCATCCCTAGTGGAGGCACGTGCAGACCAGATTTCCATTTAAAAAAGACAAAAAAAAATCTCTATTTACAAATAAAAACCCCACAGAGTATCACTCCCCAGAGTGGGTATCTTTTCAAAAATCCAAAAATACTTTCCCAGTAGAGCGTTCTGCCTCCAAAACATCAGGAGATCTTCCATATCTCTGGGTAGGAGCTGATGCAAAAATCAAATAAGATCCGATGTCTCGCGGTTTCCTCGGAGAACATCAGATCCAATGCACTCAAAGTACGGTCGAACTGAACTCCAGTATCAGTGCGGTCGTACCACATGCCAAAATACGAAAAGATGAAAGCCAAAAAGGCTCGGTCAAAGAAACCATTTGAACAGGTGGAAACGATGAATTGTAACCCAAGTATCAAAATCAGCAGATTGGGTGGAAAGAGTTCACCCGCACATACCTAGGTGTGGATGCCTGAAGTACCTTGACTGAGTCCAAGTCGGCGTAGTAGAATCCCGTAAGACTACATGACGTAGGGCATCTAACCACTTTGACAATCAAGCGAAATAAGTACTCCTGGAGTGATCCGGGAAAACATCAAACATCACAATCAGTCACAGGGTCAGTATCCTCATAAGACTATGGACGCAGAGGCTCTACTGTACCTTTCCGATGTTAGTACCGATCGGGAATGGAAGGGTTGCGATTAGGGTACCCAGGTTGCAGCGCATGCAGGGACAATCGCAACGTTTTCTGCAAACTCCCGCGGTATGTGCAAGTTATCAATCTCCAAACAATCAACTGACTCAGATACAAAGGATAAAAAAGATTCCAGACCACAATCTAGGAAAGAATGAATTGCAAACCAAGCATCAAAACCAGCAGATCGGGTGGAAAAAGTCCACCCGCACATACCTAGGCGTGGATGCCTGAAGTACCTTGATTGAGTCCAAGTCGGTGTATTAGAATCCCGTAAGACTACATGACGCAGGGCATCTAACCACTTTGACAGTCAAGCGAAACAAGTACTCCTGGAGTGATCCGAAAAAACATCAAACATCACAATCAATCTCAGGGTCAGCAACCTCGTAAGACTAGCGACGCAGAGGCTTTGCTGTACCTTTCTGATGTTAGTACCGATCAGGAATGGAAGGGTTGCGATTGGGTACCCAGGTTGCAGCGCATGCAGGGACAATCGCAACGTTTTCTCCAAACTTCCACGGTATGTGTGAGTGATTGATTTCCAGACGATCAACTAGCACAGATGCAAAGGCAAGCAAAGATTTCAGACCATGATCTATGAGTGACCGGGTCAGAAGTGGGGTGTCCACTCGCTTTGGCATTCGGTTGCACGCAACTTCTGCCAAAGAGGGGCATCTATAGACACCCCACCTTCGGCTACACTGTTGGTAGAGATAGCTGGATGAATGGAGGGCCATACCCCCAAATCCCAAGTCCAAACTCAGCCAAACTCACCCTCGTAAGCCCCAATCCATAGCCCAACTCAAGCTTGAACCCAGTCAACTCGCCCCTAAACATCAGCCTGAAAAACTCCCCATAAGAAAAACCAGTCAAAAAATACTAAAAAAGTCAAACTCGCTGAGTTAACCCGCTGAGTCAACCCGTCGAGTCAAAACACCGAGTCAACCCGCCGAGTCAACCTGCCGAGTCAAATCACCGAGTCGACCCGCTGAGTCAACCCACCGAGTCAACCCACCAGCCCCGAGACATGACCGTACAACGCGCTGGAAACTGAGGAGTGTCCGTACGGGGGGCCGCCCAAACATATTTACACAAACTGCCACTCTCCAATGCTATAAATACCCCCCACCCCTTCTCATTTCGACATCCAATCCCTTCCAATCCATCCCGAGTCTGTTCCAAGCCCTTCTCCACCCCTTTAGCTCATTCCTCCACCAAGGAGAGCCCGAGTGAGGAAAGCCTAGCCCTGGTCCAGCCCAGCCTGACCACTGGTCCAAGTCTCCCAAGCCATCCAAGTCTTGATCCAGCCACTCGAAGCCAACCCTTGTGACACCTCCGTCCATCTAGCTGTTCTTTACTAGCATCATCTCATTCACATCTAGCATAAGTGCAACATTTACTTTTTCTTCCAACCCCCCTGCTTCACTATAAGCACTTTGATTAGTCAAACACACAGCATGCATCTCGCATAAAGCACCTATCAGTTCGAGCGTATGCTCTGGGCTTGCCTGTTAATGGAAACCTGCCCATCAGAAACTCTTACTGTTCAGACCTGCATTCATGCATTAGTCACTACGAGCACTTTGATTATTCAAACACACAGCATGCATCTCGCATAAAGCACCTGTCAGTTCGAGCGTATGCTCTAGGCTTGCCTATTAATGGAAACCTACCCATCAGAAACTCTTACTGTTCAGACCTGCATTCTACATCATGTCATCTATGAGAATACACGAGGATTAAAACAGACTTTCAAATATTAGTTCGATTCTGTGAAGTAGAGACCGTACTTCGGTATGGGCAGTGTGTGGGGTGCTTAACCTCTTCCCACCCTGTAACCGTGATCCCTTACCTCGAATCTTTGGCCGCAGATCAAAAGGAGTCATTTTAGAGGAAGGAATCTTCGGATCCCCTTCTCTAACGTTTCCACGGGGTCTAGCCGACTGTAGATTCGAAGTAACTGGCTAGTGGCGACTCTGGTCTTATACGAACTCATTTAAAGACATCCCGCTTGACACGACAACCAAACAAAGCCCTCGAGAACGAGGCAAGCCAGTGGCACAAACGGCGATTCGCATTCACGCACTTCTTCTTCTTTTTCCGAAAGGAAAAGGGAGAACGTCGTGTGGGAGCGCGGAACGACGAGGGTCCACAGTGAAGAGCTTTTACTGTATCTAATGGTCTCACCTTTGACAGTCAGTTTGGCGCTGATACGGGACAACGAGGGTATTCAACAACCAGTATACTACTTCAGCAAGGCCCTGCTTGACACAGAAACAAGGTACCCATGCATTGAGAAACTGGCTTTGACCTTCGACACCTTGGCCAGGCGACTGAGGCCCTATTTTCAAGCGCATCCGATAGTGGTGTTGACAGACCAGCCGCTATAACAAGTTCTCCAGAATCCTGAGACGTCTGGCCAGCTCGCAAAATGGGTGATCAAGCTTGGGGAATTCGACATTCAATATTGACCACGCACTGCCATCAAGGGCATTGGAATACTACAAGTGGATCCTTGATGCTCTCATAAAACTTTTATAAGACGAGGTCCCCTACTCTGAATCTCCGCTGCTTGACTCTTGAGTTTTTGTGGGACCCACCCTAGTGTTTTTGTCAATTCGAATTCAAACAACCCAATCATGGTAATCTCAGAGAATTGCAAGGAACTCATGTCCGGAGTACACAAACTCTCACTAAAACTTCTAAAAAACCAAACTTTATTCAAACTAGAACTTGAAAATCCATAAATAAGTAAAGGGTACTTGAAGGAACGAATTAAAGCATTGAAACAAGATGCAAACTTCACCTCTTAGCTCTAGCTAAGAGGTTAGCTAGAAGAAAACATTAAAAACTAGAAACTAGAACTAGAAGAAGAAGAAAACTAGTTATAGGAGGCTAGGAAGCCTCCTAGGTCTTAATCTCTTTGCTCCCCACGTTGCTAGATGAGTTAGGAAGAGAGTGGAGGTGGCCTTTTATAAGAGAAATCCCGCACCAACTTGGAAAGTTCTAGAATCCATGGAGTCCTCTCGCAATTTGGAAACTTGGCCTTGAAAATCGAAGTTTCTGGAGCACCTTCGACCTGTCTGGCGACCGGTCTAGCGACCGGTCTACAGACAAGTCTAAGGCAAAAAAATCAGATTTTCTTCTTTATCTCTTCTCTTTCTTTCTTGCTTCTTTCCTCCACCTTTTGGCACTTGTTCTATTGATCTTCAATGCATACAAAGTGACTCTTTTAACCATGAATTGGTGACATCTCCCTCTCATTCCTACAATTACAAAAACATGTATTAGATTAGTCTTTAAACATGAAAACCATGCATATAATGTGATGTAATGGGTCGGCAAATGTATAAATTGGAGGCTCAACACACCTCCCAACCAGCTTTTTGCTAGTCCCGAGCAAAACATGCGTGAATAAGTTCAAACCTCCAAAACCAACTCTCCTTCAGAAATTATGTTTTATCCACTCTAAGACTTACAAGTATAAAAATTCAGAAAAATTAGGTGATAGACGTTGAAACCTTAAACTCTCAAAACATAATAAGTGTCCATATGAAATTCCTGTTGATTGATTGATAAATAGAAGAACTCGAACAAAATTTAACCCAATGTGCATAGTGAAAGTTCATCTCATGAGTTTCTGGGATTATCTTCTTCATAGATCAACTAAACTATAGATCTCAAGGTGCACAGAGTAACAACAAGCCTGTGATAGGAATTTGTCTTACCGTCCTTCCGACGGCTTTTACACTACGTCCCATTTCCGGCTTGGTTACGGGTAGACCATCCCCCGATTGGTAATAGGTAGCCCTTTTCAGAATTTTCCACAAATTTTCCATCATTCCCAATTTCATCCTTCCTTTTCCTTTTTTTTTTTTCATTAGATAGGATTTTTAGAAATCCGTATCTTTCGTTATTTTCCCATAAACGAGGATGGACAAAGTACCCCTGCTTGGTTTCTCACCACTTTAAATCAAAGTCTAGCTAATCCACAAATCACATAATTCTTTCAACCCATGAAAATCGTGTAATGTGAACTAGGTGTAAGAGTGTTCAAATTTTCTATCAATCACATAAATAGGGGAATTCACATAGAAAACCATTATATTAAGAGAAGTTTAAAGCTTGTAACATCACTCACTTCATATCTCCTCTTCTTATACTCGTATCATCTCGAATGCATAGAAACAAAGTTTTTCAAAAGAGTTTTGAATTTTAGAAAACTTGAAAATTTTCTACATTAATTGCTCGAAATGTCATAAAAGCTAGTAGATTCATCTAAGGAATCTCACCCCCCAACCAAAATCTTACATTGTCCTCAATGTGACAAGATATGCAATAAGCATGACATGAGCGCAATGAAATAAAACAAAGGAGAGTGAGAACGAGAATACTTGAGGTAGCAAGTTGATCAATGCTAGCATCTTCCATTGTCTCGATGAGACTTATTCAATCCTAATTGCAGAAAAATAAATCCTAACCTACCTACCTACCTTTGATTAGTCCGATCAACTACATGATCAAAGTTGACCAGGATCTTCATGAATTTCAATAAATTTCTTATGAGGACCATCCAAAGTCCTGCTCGACAGTAAGCATGTGTACTTATTATCATTGAAGACCAATTGTATTGTGCACCACATGCATAAAAGGAGGAGATAAGAGTAGCAAAAAGATATCTCCTCAAATTCTAATATGGGTTATGATCGATTAAAAACGGGTCCTCCCAATCAGAATTTTCAATGGGCTGAAGGACCCATGATGGTGAAGAGACATTTATCCTGTATTCTTCAGTTAAAGTTGTCTCCTCCACAGTTTCAGAATTATATGGTGCTTCCACAAACAATGGTAAAGAGTGTAAAACAGTGGAATGGTGTTCTTCAGGCACCGACACCGTGTCTAACAAAATGTTCAACTCCTTAATCATCTCATTATCAAGATCATAAGATTGGGCCAAGCATTCCTCTAGGAAATCGAGATAGTCGAATGAAGGATCATGATCTTGCTTGAGTGAGTGCAAAAATTCAATTTCGATAATGAGGAATGGTTTACAAGCTCGCCAATGTTGTGCTAGTTAAGAAGCCAAATGGAGAATGGAGGGTCTATGTAGATTACAACGACTTAAACAAGGCCTTCCCGAAGGATAGCTTTTCCCTCCCCAGGATTGATCAGCTAATCGATGCGACAACCTGTTATGTGTTGCTTAGTTTCATAGACGTATAGGCTATAACCATATTCGAATGCACCATCATGACAAGCAGAAGATAGTCTTCATCACTGATCAAGGTCTATACTGCTACAAGGTCATGCCCTTTGGCTTGAAGAACACAGGGGCGACCTACCAGAGATTAGTCAATCGAGTGTTCGTCGACTAGATCGGTAAAACAATGGAGGTATATGTTGACGACATGCTCATCAAAAGCATCGAGCCTTCATATCAAATTGTTAATCTTTGCAAAATGTTCAACACTCTTAGGAGATACCAGATAAAGCTCAAGTCGAGTAAGTGTGCCTTTGCCGTCGTCTTAGGAAAATTTCTGGGCTTTATGGTGCATCGACGCGAGATCAAGGAAAACCTTGAAAAGATATGAGCTCTAGTCGAAATGAGTTCACCCAACACCACCAAATAGATCCAGCGCTTCACAAGGTCACTACCCTATACCGATTTATTTCCAGGGTGATAGATAAATGCCTCCCCTTCTTCAAGCAGTTAAGGGGGCCTAACAGGCGACCTGGACCGATGAATCCGATTAAGCCTTTCAGGAGCTGAAAGCATACCTCGGGTCACTGCCTTTGCTGTCCAAACATGTTTAAGGAGAAGAGTTGGTGCTCTAGTTAGCTTTCTTGCCCACATTAGTGAGCTTGGCTCTGGTCAGAGACTGTTAGTACACTTTTCTATGGTATACTAGTGCACCTTATTTATCAATTACGTAGGTCAATGAGTCTAGGTGTTGGTTGAGCTTAAAGAAGATGAAGACTAAAGACTCAAGTGGACTTATTGCATCAAGGAAGAAGAAATAAGTGAAAAAGATGCTTTGGTGTGCCTTAAACCTTGAACTAAACCAAAACCCAAACCTCTAGATGAACTTGACTCAATAGGCATGCTTGTAGTCATCTTAGATTGGCCTTAGGTGTCCCAAAAGATCACACAAAAGATGGACAAAGAGGTTGCATGAGTTATTGGAAATCAAACAAACCAAACAGTAGAACTCATGTGTCTGCCAATCAGTCGTAGCCCCTGGCCGACCAGTCGTCAATTGTCCATAGCGGTCAACAAGCATTAGCCTGACCCAGGCCATAAATTGACCGGTCTGTGACCAGCCGTCTAAACTGTCTGACCGGTCTAAGGCTTATGCCTGACCGATCACGACCGACTCCAGATGGGACATCAAACATCATCTTATCCCAGGCCTAATTTGACCGGTCTGTGGCCAACGGCCGACTAGTCAAGGACCCTGGTCGACCGGTCACTATTAAGCCACGACTGGTCAGAATGTAGTCATTTTCTAACTGTTTTGAATTTATTAAAGCTTTTCTTCTATAATGGTTAGGCTCGATTTTGGGTTTGAGAGAAAGAGATTTTTGTGTATTAGATAGAAGCCACCCTCATTACCCATACCATTAGGCTATAATTCTAAGCATTCCAAGCCATTTTCCTTGTGTTTGATCACAAGATAGAGCATCTAAAGCTCATATGAAGATGGACTTACTCTAGAGCATCTAAAGCTCATATGAAGATGGACTTACTCTCTCTTGATCTTTAGATGTTTAGGTACCTTGTCCATAGGTAAATTCTTAGCCTAAACATCTCTAAAGATCTCTTTAGGTGGAATTCCTCTAGAAAACCAACTTCTAGTAGTTGTAGAGAATTCACACCATATCCTATCTCCTTGGGCATCTTAATAGAATCACATGCAAGGTGATTGGTCGATGGAGCTAAGGCATTGACAATGCAGCGGCAATACGATCGAGGGAGCATCAGGGAACTGATTGAAGCACGGGATAGTGGAGATCAAGCAACCCAACAAGGTGCTGTACATGGGGCTCAATATGACAAGTAAATTGTCACTTTAGAAGTCTCAGCACTCATTTCTTTTAGGAGGATTGAGTATGAGTTTAAGGTTGATGGTTATCCTATTTAAAATCACGTAGGGTCATTTGACGATCCTTGACATGTTAGTCTGGCCTAAACAAGTCTTCAAGGGGAGCCACCAACACGAGTGCGTACGTGTAGGTTAGGAGGAACCTGTAAACTCTTAGGTTGAGAGATGAACCTTCAAAATCTTGTTAGTGCACTTTTCTGTGGCATACTAGTGCACCTTGTTTGTCAATTACTTAGGTCAGTGAGTCTAGTGTCGGTTGAGCTTAATGAAGATGAAGACCGAAGACTTAAGATGGACCGACTGCATCAAGAAAGGAGAAACAGGTAAATGTGATGCCTTGGTGTGCCTTGCCTTGACCATAACCTACCCATAACCTCTTAGATGACTTGAACCAACTACGTATACCCTTAGTCATCATTATTAGTCTTAGAACTCCATGAAAAACATGATAAATTAGACTAATTTAAGAGGTGGAAGCTGCTGTAAACAAAACAGCTCAAACAGCAGTTTTCGATTGATCTCCGATCAATCGGACACTGGCTCCGATAGGACTCCGATCAATCAGAGATAAGTTTCGATCAATCGAAAATTGTTCCAGCAAACTTCAAAAATCCACTGGACATATTTTCGATCAATCGGACAGTCTTCCGATCCATCGGAAGGGTCCGTCCGATCGATCGGACCATCTTCCGATCAATCGAAAAAACCTCCAGAGAGTTCTCTGGACTAAATTTCGATCAATCGGACATGTCTTCGATCAATCGGACTGGTCTCCGATCAATCGGACCATTTTTCCGATCAATCGGAGATACGAGAATCTGCCCGTTTTTTTACCGTTGGAAGAAAATCTATTTAAGAGGGGGATTCGATTTTTAAGAGAAGAGAGGGGATTTTGAGGAGATAGAAGCCACCATTGCTAGAGATCATTAGAGGCTCTATCTCAAACCTATAGCAAGCCATTCTCCTTGTGTTTTCATCACAAGCTTGGGCCATTTAATGGCTTCTTGATAATGAACTTGTTCCTTCTTGATTCCTAGGGTTTAGACACCTTGATGATAGTTAAATCCCTTGTCTAAACACTACCTAGGAGTCCAAATAGGTGTATTCCTCTAGGAAACCCATTTCCTACCATTTGTAGAGGTTTCACCATTCCCTAGCACCTTGGGCATCTCTAATGGAGCATCACATGCAAGGTAGCTGATCTTGGAGCTGAAGCCTTGGCAAAGCAGCGGCGTCGAAGATCGGGGGAGCACAAGGGGAGCTGATTCAAGCACGGGAGAGCGAGAAGAAGCAACCCAAAGCGGCGCTACAAAGGGGCTCAATCCGACAAGTAAGGTTGTATTGTTAAGAGTCCAACCACTCAATTCCCTGTGGGGATTGAGTGTAGAGTTTGTTTGACAAACTCGATCTAGGGTCGTCAGCCGATCCTTGGCCTATTAGTTGGGCCTAAAATCTAGGGACATCAGCCGTTCCTTGACACGTTAGTCGGCCTAAACAGAGTCTCCAAGGGGGAGCCACCAACACGGGTGCAAACGAGTAGGTTGGGAGGAACCTGTAAACTCCCCGGTTGGGTGGATCCGAGTTAAAACACCTTAGTTGGGAGGAACCAGATTTAAACTCCCCAGTGAATGCCGGTGTGCTCAAAGGGGTTGAGTACTTGAACCGGGAGTGGAGTAGACAAGTAGTCGAACCACTATACATCGTTGTGTTTGTGATTGTTCTTGAGCACATTTCTCCTTATGCATTGCGTTTAACTTGTTAATTATGAATGCTTAGTTAGGAATGTATGCTAGGCACTTGATAGGCACATCCACACTCATAAGATGTACTTTCACTACCTCAAGTAGACTTGAACTTCTTGATCCATCCTCACTCAAGTCTATTTGAGTAGCATAGATTAGGTTCTTCATTAGCTTAATCATTTAATTAATCTATGCTTGTTTAGACTAGGTTGTTTATAGCTTTTATCATATGCTAGTCTTTTGATTGGACCCACTTAGGCTTGGAAGCCAAAGTGTTATCGCTTACGTAGTTCAATTTGTTAAATATGTTAAGTAGGCGAAAAGATTTTAAAAAGGTCCTAATCACCCCCCTCCTATAGGTTTAGCCATAATTCTAGTTGCTCTTTAAGCTTCCGCACGTGTATACATAGGGTGTCGTGTTAGACTACCCGACGCAATTTCAATTGGTATCAGAGACAGGTTGCTCTTCAAGGACGTAACCGTCTAGAGTAAGATCCGGTACCGGAGCACTAGCATAATGTCTAACCGAGATGGGAGTACCACCAACTGTCCACCTTTCTTTGACAGGTCCAACTATGCTTATTGGAAGGCTAGAATGAGAATTTTTCTCCAATCCATGGACCGTCCGGTGTGGCTTAGCACACAAACTGGATATACCTTGCCCACCGAGCAAGTGGAGGTTGATGGGAAAGTCATTGTCATTCCCAAGGATGAATTTCAGCGCATTCTCACATGCGCAACTGCAAAAGAAGCGTGGGATATACTTGAGATTACCCACGAGGGAACTAGCACAGTAAGACGCTCGAAGCTTCAGCTCTTAACCACCAAATTTGAAAACATTAGGATGGAAGAGACTGAAACTTTCATGGAGTTTTATACTAAATTGTCAGATATTTGCAACTCCATGTTTGTCTTGGGTGATCGGGTTCCGGAGGGTAGGATTTGTAGAAAAATTCTTAGATCCCTTCCGGATAGATTTGACTCCAAAATAGTTGCCTTAGAGGAGTGTAGAGACATAGATAACATGAAAGTAGAAGAACTCATAGGTTCCCTACAAACTTATGAACTACACTTTAAGGCCCCCTCTAGAAAGAAAAACATCGCTCTCAAGTCCTCTCACAAACATAAGAAAATTAAGAGTGAGACGGAGGAAGATAGTGATGATGAGGATGATGAGGAAGAGAAATTGAAAAAAAAATCAAGAGATTCCTCAAATTTGATAGAGGGAATAGCCGTGACAAGAAGGACAAGAAGGGTGATAAACATAAAGGAAAATCATCCAAACCTTTATCCGTCTGTTGTTACGGTTGCGGTCAACGTGGCCATATTGCCCCGGAATGTCTGGAAGGGCCTAAACCGAAAGGCAAAAAGGCAATGGCTGCCACTTGGGATGGTACGGAGGAGTCCGAATCTAGTGACTCCGCTAGCGATGAGAGCCAACATAAAGATCTAGCTCTCACGGCCTCCACCACAACCCCTCTTCCGGCTTATCTAAGAGGGGATCCCAACCGCTATCCCTTCTAGGAGTAGAAGGAGTTCCCAACCCCTCACCTCATGCTACATTTTATGAGGGTGTTGAGGAAATTAGTTACCCTTAGGCTAATCAAACTAAAAATCGTTAGTGAGGGTAGCTAGAAATGCTTTTATAGGAATATCTGAGGATTTCAGCCTCATTTATGTGTGTATGGGCAAATCAGAGGATTCAAGCCTCATTAGCCCAAATTTTGATGATTTAGCCTTGCTTTTATTTGATACATTTGCTTGCTAGATTGTCATCATGCTTAGATTAGCTAATCATCTTGAGTTTTATGCCTCATTGTATGCTAATCTTTGCTTAGTATTGGTCTTGATATACCAATAGGGGAGGTTGGTTGATTGGGCTATAGGCCCTTGTGCTTTTATTGCAAATGTATATCTTTGACCAATTATGCATGATTAACTATGCTTAAATAGTCTCATTTTCTTGTTAATCATGTTCTTTAGTATGCTCCATGTTTTATATGATCATGCACCCTATACTCTCCTTGTTAGCATGTGTTTATAGTTATAACTGCGACATACGATCTTCTCTTACCTTAACCTTGTTGCATCATTAAGGGGAGAGAATAGTTTGTCAATTGTTGACAAAAAGGGGGAGAAAGATCAAGTCCCACCAAAACTAGTTTGCTATGTTTTGTGATGCAAGGATTGACAGGTTATGGGGGAGCAAACTGAAGAGGAGCTGCTTAGTTTAGGCATGTCAAGAGTCTTGTATTTTATTTCATATCAATGTAATCTCTTGTACATGTATTTGTTTTGGTAGGTTAGGTTTTTGTAAGTAATTGACAAAGGGGGAGATTGTTAGTGCACTTTTCTGTGGCATACTAGTGCACCTTGTTTGTCAATTACTTAGGTCAGTGAGTCTAGTGTCGGTTGAGCTTAATGAAGATGAAGACTGAAGACTCAAGATGGACCGGCTGCATCAAGAAAGGAGAAACAGGTAAATGTGATGCCTTGGTGTGCCTTGCCTTGACCATAACCTAACCCATAACCTCTTAGATGACTTGGACCAACTAGGTATACCCTTAGTCATCATTATTAGTCTTAGAACTCCATGAAAAACATGATAAATTAGACTAATTTAAGAGGTGGAAGCTGCTGTAAACAAAACAGCTCAAACAGCAGTTTCTGATTGATCTCCGATCAATCGGACACTGGCTCCGATAGGACTCCGATCAATCGGAGATAAGTTCCGATCAATCGAAAATTGTTCCAGCAAACTTCGAAAATCCACTGGACATATTTTCGATCAATCGGACAGTCTTCCGATCCATCGGAAGGGTCCGTCCGATCGATCGGACCATCTTCCGATCAATCGAAAAAACCTCCAGAGAGTTCTCTGGACTAAATTCCAATCAATCGGACATGTCTCCGATCAATCGGACTGGTCTTCGATCAATCGGACCATTTTTTCGATCAATCGGAGATACGAGAATCTGCCCGTTTTTTTGACCGTTGGAAGAAAATCTATTTAAGAGGGGGATTCGATTTTTAAGAGAAGAGAGGGGATTTTGAGGAGATAGAAGCCACCATTGCTAGAGATCATTAGAGGCTCTATCTCAAACCTATAGCAGGCCATTCTCCTTGTGTTTTCATCACAAGCTTGGGCCATTCAATGGCTTCTTGAGAATGGACTTGTTCCCTCTTGATTCCTAGGGTTTAGACACCTTGATGATAGTTAAATCCCTTGTCTAAACACTACCTAGGAGTCCAAATAGGTGTATTCCTCTAGGAAACTCATTTCCTACCATTTGTAGAGGTTTCACCATTCCCTAGCACCTTGGGCATCTCCAATGGAGCATCACATGCAAGGTAGCTGATCTTGGAGCTGAAGCCTTGGCAAAGCAGTGGCGTCGAAGATCGGGGGAGCACAAGGGGAGCTGATTCAAGCACGAGAGAGCGAGAAGAAGCAACCCAAAGCGGCGCTACAAAGGGGCTCAATCCGACAAGTAAGGTTGTATTGTTAAGAGTCCAACCACTCAATTCCCTGTGGGAATTGAGTGTAGAGTTTGTTTGACAAACTCGACCTAGGGTCGTCAGCCGATCCTTGGCCTATTAGTTGGGCCTAAAATCTAGGGACATCAGCCGTTCCTTGACACGTTAGTCGGCCTAAACAGAGTCTCCAAGGGGGAGCCACCAACACGGGTGCAAACGTGTAGGTTGGGAGGAACCTGTAAACTCCCCGGTTGGGTGGATCCGAGTTAAAACACCTTAGTTGGGAGGAACCAGATTTAAACTCCCCAGTGAATGCCGGTGTGCTCAAAGGGGTTGAGTACTTGAACCGGGAGTGGAGTAGACAAGTAGTCGAACCACTATACATCGTTGTGTTTGTGATTGTTCTTGAGCACATTTCTCCTTATGCATTGCGTTTAACTTGTTAATTATGAATGCTTAGTTAGGAATGTATGCTAGGCACTTGATAGGCACATCCACACTCATAAGATGTACTTTCACTACCTCAAGTAGACTTGAACTTCTTGATCCATCCTCACTCAAGTCTATTTGAGTAGCATAGATTAGGTTCTTCATTAGCTTAATCATTTAATTAATCTATGCTTGTTTAGACTAGGTTGTTTATAGCTTTTATCATATGCTAGTCTTTTGATTGGACCCACTTAGGCTTGGAAGCCAAAGTGTTAT
Source organism: Liriodendron chinense (assembly GCA_003013855.2). Taxonomy (NCBI): domain Eukaryota; kingdom Viridiplantae; phylum Streptophyta; class Magnoliopsida; order Magnoliales; family Magnoliaceae; genus Liriodendron; species Liriodendron chinense. The sequence goes on from ML058429.1 coordinate 1,057,044, forward strand.
CGCTTACGTAGTTCAATTTGTTAAATATGTTAAGTAGGCGAAAAGATTTTAAAAAGGTCCTAATCACCCCCCTCCTATAGGTTTAGCCATAATTCTAGTTGCTCTTTAAGCTTCCGCACGTGTATACATAGGGTGTCGTGTTAGACTACCCGACGCAATTTCAATTGGTATCAGAGACAGGTTGCTCTTCAAGGACGTAACCGTCTAGAGTAAGATCCGGTACCGGAGCACTAGCATAATGTCTAACCGAGATGGGAGTACCACCAACTGTCCACCTTTCTTTGACAGGTCCAACTATGCTTATTGGAAGGCTAGAATGAGAATTTTTCTCCAATCCATGGACCGTCCGGTGTGGCTTAGCACACAAACTGGATATACCTTGCCCACCGAGCAAGTGGAGGTTGATGGGAAAGTCATTGTCATTCCCAAGGATGAATTTCAGCGCATTCTCACATGCGCAACTGCAAAAGAAGCGTGGGATATACTTGAGATTACCCACGAGGGAACTAGCACAGTAAGACGCTCGAAGCTTCAGCTCTTAACCACCAAATTTGAAAACATTAGGATGGAAGAGACTGAAACTTTCATGGAGTTTTATACTAAATTGTCAGATATTTGCAACTCCATGTTTGTCTTGGGTGATCGGGTTCCGGAGGGTAGGATTTGTAGAAAAATTCTTAGATCCCTCCTGGATAGATTTGACTCCAAAATAGTTACCTTAGAGGAGTGTAGAGACATAGATAACATGAAAGTAGAAGAACTCATAGGTTCCCTACAAACTTATGAACTACACTTTAAGGCCCCCTCTAGAAAGAAAAACATCGCTCTCAAGTCCTCTCACAAACATAAGAAAATTAAGAGTGAGACGGAGGAAGATAGTGATGATGAGGATGATGAGGAAGAGAAATTGAAAAAAAATCAAGAGATTCCTCAAATTTGATAGAGGGAATAGCCGTGACAAGAAGGACAAGAAGGGTGATAAACATAAAGGAAAATCATCCAAACCTTTATCCGTCTGTTGTTACGGTTGCGGTCAACGTGGCCATATTGCCCCGGAATGTCCGGAAGGGCCTAAACCGAAAGGCAAAAAGGCAATGGCTGCCACTTGGGATGGTACGGAGGAGTCCGAATCTAGTGACTCCGCTAGCGATGAGAGCCAACATAAAGATCTAGCTCTCACGGCCTCCACCACAACCCCTCTTCCGGCTTATCTAAGAGGGGATCCCAACCGCTATCCCTTCTAGGAGTAGAAGGAGTTCCCAACCCCTCACCTCATGCTACATTTTATGAGGGTGTTGAGGAAATTAGTTACCCTTAGGCTAATCAAACTAAAAATCGTTAGTGAGGGTAGCTAGAAATGCTTTTATAGGAATATCTGAGGATTTCAGCCTCATTTATGTGTGTATGGGCAAATCAGAGGATTCAAGCCTCATTAGCCCAAATTTTGATGATTTAGCCTTGCTTTTATTTGATACATTTGCTTGCTAGATTGTCATCATGCTTAGATTAGCTAATCATCTTGAGTTTTATGCCTCATTGTATGCTAATCTTTGCTTAGTATTGGTCTTGATATACCAATAGGGGAGGTTGGTTGATTGGGCTATAGGCCCTTGTGCTTTTATTGCAAATGTATATCTTTGACCAATTATGCATGATTAACTATGCTTAAATAGTCTCATTTTCTTGTTAATCATGTTCTTTAGTATGCTCCATGTTTTATATGATCATGCACCCTATACTCTCCTTGTTAGCATGTGTTTATAGTTATAACTGCGACATACGATCTTCTCTTACCTTAACCTTGTTGCATCATTAAGGGGGAGAGAATAGTTTGTCAATTGTTGACAAAAAGGGGGAGAAAGATCAAGTCCCACCAAAACTAGTTTGCTATGTTTTGTGATGCAAGGATTGACAGGTTATGGGGGAGCAAACTGAAGAGGAGCTGCTTAGTTTAGGCATGTCAAGAGTCTTGTATTTTATTTCATATCAATGTAATCTCTTGTACATGTATTTGTTTTGGTAGGTTAGGTTTTTGTAAGTAATTGACAAAGGGGGAGATTGTTAGTGCACTTTTCTGTGGCATACTAGTGCACCTTGTTTGTCAATTACTTAGGTCAGTGAGTCTAGTGTCGGTTGAGCTTAATGAAGATGAAGACTGAAGACTCAAGATGGACCGGCTGCATCAAGAAAGGAGAAACAGGTAAATGTGATGCCTTGGTGTGCCTTGCCTTGACCATAACCTAACCCATAACCTCTTAGATGACTTGGACCAACTAGGTATACCCTTAGTCATCATTATTAGTCTTAGAACTCCATGAAAAACATGATAAATTAGACTAATTTAAGAGGTGGAAGCTGCTGTAAACAAAACAGCTCAAACAGCAGTTTCTGATTGATCTCCGATCAATCGGACACTGGCTCCGATAGGACTCCGATCAATCGGAGATAAGTTCCGATCAATCGAAAATTGTTCCAGCAAACTTCGAAAATCCACTGGACATATTTTCGATCAATCGGACAGTCTTCCGATCCATCGGAAGGGTCCGTCCGATCGATCGGACCATCTTCCGATCAATCGAAAAAACCTCCAGAGAGTTCTCTGGACTAAATTCCAATCAATCGGACATGTCTCCGATCAATCGGACTGGTCTTCGATCAATCGGACCATTTTTTCGATCAATCGGAGATACGAGAATCTGCCCGTTTTTTGACCGTTGGAAGAAAATCTATTTAAGAGGGGGATTCGATTTTTAAGAGAAGAGAGGGGATTTTGAGGAGATAGAAGCCACCATTGCTAGAGATCATTAGAGGCTCTATCTCAAACCTATAGCAAGCCATTCTCCTTGTGTTTTCATCACAAGCTTGGGCCATTCAATGGCTTCTTGAGAATGGACTTGTTCCCTCTTGATTCCTAGGGTTTAGACACCTTGATGATAGTTAAATCCCTTGTCTAAACACTACCTAGGAGTCCAAATAGGTGTATTCCTCTAGGAAATTCATTTCCTACCATTTGTAGAGGTTTCACCATTCCCTAGCACCTTGGGCATCTCCAATGGAGCATCACATGCAAGGTAGCTGATCTTGGAGCTGAAGCCTTGGCAAAGCAGTGGCGTCGAAGATCGGGGGAGCACAAGGGGAGCTGATTCAAGCACGAGAGAGCGAGAAGAAGCAACCCAAAGCGGCGCTACAAAGGGGCTCAATCCGACAAGTAAGGTTGTATTGTTAAGAGTCCAACCACTCAATTCCCTGTGGGAATTGAGTGTAGAGTTTGTTTGACAAACTCGACCTAGGGTCGTCAGCCGATCCTTGGCCTATTAGTTGGGCCTAAAATCTAGGGACATCAGCCGTTCCTTGACACGTTAGTCGGCCTAAACAGAGTCTCCAAGGGGGAGCCACCAACACGGGTGCAAACGTGTAGGTTGGGAGGAACCTGTAAACTCCCCGGTTGGGTGGATCCGAGTTAAAACACCTTAGTTGGGAGGAACCAGATTTAAACTCCCCAGTGAATGCCGGTGTGCTCAAAGGGGTTGAGTACTTGAACCGGGAGTGGAGTAGACAAGTAGTCGAACCACTATACATCGTTGTGTTTGTGATTGTTCTTGAGCACATTTCTCCTTATGCATTGCGTTTAACTTGTTAATTATGAATGCTTAGTTAGGAATGTATGCTAGGCACTTGATAGGCACACCACACTCATAAGATGTACTTTCACTACCTCAAGTAGACTTGAACTTCTTGATCCATCCTCACTCAAGTCTATTTGAGTAGCATAGATTAGGTTCTTCATTAGCTTAATCATTTAATTAATCTATGCTTGTTTAGACTAGGTTGTTTATAGCTTTTATCATATGCTAGTCTTTTGATTGGACCCACTTAGGCTTGGATGCCAAAGTGTTATCGCTTACGTAGTTCAATTTGTTAAATATGTTAAGTAGGCGAAAAGATTTTAAAAAGGTCCTAATCACCCCCCTCCTATAGGTTTAGCCATAATTCTAGTTGCTCTTTAAGCTTCCGCACGTGTATGCATAGGGTGTCGTGTTAGACTACCCGACGCTAATTTCAAATCTCCATTCAGGTGGAGAGGCTGAACTTGTGCAAAAACCTTCATGTAAAGGTTAAGAGGTTAACTTGATTTAAAACTTCCGTTATAGTGAAATTCGGTGTGCTTAAGGGATGAGTATGAGAACCGAGAGTGGAGTAGACAAGTAGTCGAACCACTATACATGCTTGTGTTTGATATTGTCATTTGAGTCATTTTATTCATGTATTATTTTTAATTGTTAATTACATGAATGCTTAAATGGAATGTATGATATGTATTGTTAGGTAGATTCTCATACACATCTTTTAGTTTCACTTCTAGACTAGGGGCTTATTTTAGTATATCATTTATTGTCTAGACATGCATATGGATTAGTTGCTTAATTTTTATATCTTTATATTCTATATACTTAGGTTAGGTTGTTTAATTGCTTATCTTTGCTAGCCTTTGTGATTGGACCCACTTAAGCTTTGAAGCTAAGTGTTCTTGTTTTAATTAGTTTAATTAAGCGAGAAGTTTTTAAAAGGATTTTTAAACGGTCCTAATCACCCCCCTCTAGGACTTAGCCATAGTTCTACAAGCTCCGTAAGCTTCCGTGTTAAGCGTAGGGTATCCCCCGACACAATTTTAAAGACGATGAGGGCACCCAGTGACCCGTGTATAATGTCAGCAAAGCCCTACTCGACGCAGAGACTCGGTACCCAGAGATTGAAAATCTCGCCTTGGTCATCTCAGTCAGGTGCCTAAGGCTGTATTTCCAAGTGCACATCATTGCTGTCTTGACTAACTAGCCACTTCGACAAGTTCTTCAGGAGTTAGAGACCTCTAATTGGCTCACCAAGTGGGTGATGGAGCTCAGCGAGCTCGACATACAGTTCCGCCCATGAACTACCATTAAGGGACAGGCTGTGGCGGACTTCGTTGCAGAATTTACTGACTCATTGGTCACACAGCCTACAGATTAAGAAGAAAATGAGGACTCATTGTCGCCGACGTGGACTCTCCATGTGGATGGGTCCTCCAACGCTAAAGGGAGAGGGGCTGGGCCTAATCCTGACCTCGCCAAAAGAAATAAAGGTGGAATACACTCTAAGGTTTGGCTTTCGAACTTCTAACAACGAAGTCAAGTACGAGGCTCTCTTAGCTGGACTTCGCCTAGCCAAGGCATTAGGAGCACGGAGGTTGAAGATATACAGCGACTCTCAATTGGTGGTCAACCAAGTGACCGTTGAATATCAAGCTAAGAGCAAGAGAATAATCACCTATCTGAACAGAGCTCAGGAATTACTCAGGCAGTTTGAGCATTTTGAGATCGTTTAGGTCCTCAGGTCAGAGAATACAAATGTAGATTCACTGGCAAAGCTTGCATCAGTAGTTGACGATGATCTTGCCAAAACAATCCAATTGAGTTCCTGTCAGAGCGAAGCATCGTCCAAGAAGAAATGAAGGAATCATTCTCAGTGAACATTTTGCCGAGATGGATGGACTCAATAATTCATTACTTGAGACAAGGAGAGCTACTTGAAAGTAAACTTGAAGCGCGAAGAATCCGATACCGATAAGGTCGGTACACGATGATAGGTGATGTGCTATATAAGAAGGGTTTCTCTTTATCCTATTTGAGATGCCTACGCTCGGACAAAGAAGACTACATCCTCTCAGAGATCCATCAAGGTGTTTGCAGTAATCATTCTAGGAGCAGGGCCTTAAAACATAAGGTAATTGGCAAGGATACTATTGGCCGACCATACAAAGAGATTCTCGTGAATTCATGAAAAAATGCAATGAGTGTTAAAGGTTCACCCTAGTACCTTAACACCCACTAGAAGAGGTGACCCCTATGGATGGCCTCTGGTCGTTTGCCCAGTGGGGGTGGACATCATAGGGCCTCTCCCTAGGGACAAGGGGCAGACCAAGTACGGTGGACTACTTCGCCAAGTGGGTAGAATCTGAGCAACTGACCAAGATCACAAAAAACCACGAGGTACGACCACCCCTCAAAAGCCTCCACCCTAGCAACAGGAGCCAAGTTGCCACAAGAGCCCCTTCGGACGTAGGATCCCTCTTGGAAATTCGGACCTCCAAGGCAGTCTTCCCTCTAGCCTCTTCTACGTCTCTCGCGACCATCCCCTTCGCAGCGCGCCCCTACGCCTGAGCGTGAGGGGCAACAACAGATATGCCAACTTGAGCTTCATTCAGGCCAGCATCATTGATGATGACGGGGGAGGCACTCGTGCCATCTTGAGCTATTGAACCCCTCACACTTGTAGGCGAAGCGGATGTGACATGTGGTTGCCCAAGATGACCAGGCAGCTACGCGTGCTAAGGGTTGAGCAGCCTGAACTGAGATTTGAGAAGGGACCCTAGCCTGTTTTTGGGGTGCCGACCCCAAAAACTCCTTGCCTCGAGGGCTAAGCCTTTTTCTGTTAGGCTGAGGTGGGGCTGAAGATATGTCTGGAAGAGCAGAGGTGATGCATTAGCAAGATTGTCAATAAAATCGTGCAAAGACATTCTAAAACTACAGAGCTGAACGGAAGATCACCTAGGAAAAAAGATCAACTGGGATAAGTCCGACTTGGCTGAGAAGGGCGGGGGTTAACAAACTCTTCAAGCTCCTTTTAGTGAGAGGTCTCTGATGAATCACCTATACTTGCTCTTACAAGTGCGGGAAATCTGAGGCCGCTGAGGAAGGTTTGCAAAAAGGAAAGTTAACGATCAGTTTGGGTAGAACTGAAAATGGAACAAAGTAACGTGGAAATTACGAAGAGAGAAGCACTAATCAGGATAAAGATCTCGACTTGGGGTAGCTAGTGGGGACTCGATGGCGGGAGTTCCTCAGCTCAGCGGATGACACCTCCCAATAGTCGACAGCATAAAACCACCTGTCTTTCCAGAGCTTGGTGGAAGTCGGGAGATCACCTATCATAAGTAAAAGAAGAGGGAAAGGAAATGGGCGAAATGAACAGAAGGGGGCTTTTATAGTAGAGTGTGTGCTTGTTCTGACTCCGTACTGGTGCCACACATCATCGTGAGATAACGTCGGAAGAAGAAATGACGTGCCAACGGAGCTCTCCTCTCCATGTGTCATAACGGGGTTGGTAAAGCTGTTAACACGAGATCTGCCTAGCACGACTCCGCCACACGTCATTATCCCATTCGCCCGAGCAATTGAAATGCCTGCCACACCGTACGGTAATCATGACGATGCTTTGAAATTCAAAGTCAACATTTATGACGACGTTTCCCGCCCGCCTAGCGACGACGGTCGAGGAAGAAAATTCCAAACTTTCAGAAATCCCATGTGAACACGGACTAGCTCATCCTTCATGTTTCACTCCCGAGCCGAATAGGTCGGCCTCGAGAGTGGGGGGCTACTGTTGTGGGTAAATCCGAGCTGGCCCAAATATTAAGAGAAAGCTCACCAACCCACGGGCCTAAGTATAAGTCCCCGAGTCATAAAGGTCCTCTCGACTAGGGAGACGTTGACCTCTAACACTGTTATAGACAAAGTAACGGAGATCAGCTCAGCTATTAAAGATTGTACACGAGCGCCCATTCTACCCGCGAGATCATCTGATCGAGAGTCGCAGATCAGGAAAGTATCAGACTCTCGAGATCATCTGATCGAGAGTCGCTGATCGGGTAAGTGTAGGTTGCCCATTCGACTCTTGAGATCATAAGCTCGAGAGTCGTAGGACGGATAAATACAGAGCACCTATTCGCAAGGCTTCGAGCTCCCTTAGTCTATGATCAGATAAAGCGAAGCGAAGATTCCTTCCCTGAATAGCGAGCAGACCTTCTCATAAGTCGTTGAAAGGAGTTACGTCAAAATGAGCGAGCACTTGGACTCGCGACCAGGTTCCAACATGCGAACAGCTTTTCTGCGGTTACATCTCTTATCCTTCAGTACCAGCACCCGATTCCCGTCGAGCAGTATGACTCTGCGAGGCCAAGCAGGGCTACATCCAGTTCGGTGGTTTCCGTCTTGTCGGCGTCTCCTTCCTTTTCGGAAGCTATGACTCCAACTACGGGCGTCTCCTTCCTTTTCGGAAGCTATGACTCCAACTACGGCTTCCAGTTTATCATGACACATCAGCGCTATTACTACGCTTACCGGCAGCCCGTATAGGTCGGTTTTTGGGCTTATCTTCTCTAAATGGTTCCGGATCTCAAGGGATTGCCATCAAAGGGCGTGATTGTTGAAATAAGTCATTGGGTTGGATCTCGACTCTAAAAATAGGATCTTATCCCACGAAATCAGCAAGATCTCAGTATCGTATGCGACATCAGCGGGATTTCGATATCTTACGTAACAAATTGGGTTGCTTCAGATCTATATAAAGGGGTGACTCCATTAAGAGCAGGTACGCACACAACATTTAATCTCTGTCCCGTTTTGCTTGGCTATTCTTCTTGCTTTGGCCTGACTTAAGCATCGGAGGGCTGACGGCTGGATCCCAGCTACCCTTAGTTGCAATCTGTCTTCTTTCAGGTCTGTTGGAGGAAATCCCTGTTGGAGTGAAGGAGAACAACCGGAGGATCTCGTTGCAAAATCTGACATTAACAAACACCAAATGGCCGACCTTCCCAAGGAAGGAAGATGAGAATGAAGATTATAACTACGACAATTCAATTGTTATGCGAATGTCATTTTGGATACATCAAATAATTCAAGTTGAGTTGTTCTACTAAACGCGGCCGTCGAGCTATAAGCTCGACCCTCGGTCCTCAGATTATGAGGCCATCATATTTCAGCTATGACCAACGACTCCAATCTAAAATATTCCCTAAGTAAAACTCGACCAATGAGCTTTGCCTCTGGACTGACATGGCTCACGACTGCCATACAGGCGCATGATAGTCCATGGACAAACCCAAATAAACTGGACATGTTTTCGATGGTTATGGACATGATCCACGTCACCGGGAATCACACCGGCCATTACGAGCATAATCCCCACACTCGTGACTCTCTATAGCCTCTCCGATTACCCTATAAATAAGGGGCCCTCCTTCAGGCATAGGTACGCACAATCTCCTCCAAGCAACCTGCCTCCATTACTCCATCTCCTTGGCCTGACTTCAGCATTGGAGGGCTAACAGCCGGACCCCAATCTCCCCCCTTATCTTTCTTCCTTGTGACTTGCAGGATCCAACGGACTTCCTGACCAATTCCAGCCTGTTCATCCCAGAAGATTAGAGGCAACAATTCACTTAACAATGGAGATCAACTGATCTTTACCGTTGTCCAAATCTCAGCGACATCAGGTTTTATTCATACCTTCCATCCTTCCATCTTATTTTAGACAAATCCAAGGCTCAAGTTGATCACACAAGAGGAAGAAGCATTTATAATAACAGTCACCATTGAAACTTTCTTAGCACTGTGGCACTCACCGTGATATTTACTTGCCATCCAACCTGTTAGACAAAAACTCAAATATCAGTTTGATGCAAAACTTCTGTCATTTTTCAATGTCAGGCATTCAATTCCCACTGTGTGGTTCACTTGGGCCTTAGATATGACTCATTTTTGGTGTTCTGGCATAAAATAACATGAAAAATGGATGGATGGTGTGGATAAAATCCATATATGACGGCGGCTCCTTAGAGCCCTAGCTTGCGTCAAGCTCATGACAGGGTAGTACCCCATCCTCGTCCAAGACTTTGTGTAAGCAGAAGATAAGGTGCGGCCCGTCCTCGCCCAGGATGGTGGTAGGGCTGCACACAATTCAATTTATAATCAATTTATCGATTGAATTGAATTGAACAAATCGAATCGAATCGAACAAATCGAATCGAACAAATCGAATCGAATCGAATCGTTCTCAAAGATCAATTCAATTCAATTTTTTAAAAAAGAAAAAATTCAATTTCAATTCAATTTTAATTTTCAGTTCTGATCGATCGAATTGAATCGAAAATTGAATTGATCTGTATCAAATTGAATCGATTGATCAAATTGAATTATATATATATATATATATATATATATATATATATATATATATATATAATTAATGGACGGTATGGATGAAATAGATACATCATAGTAAGTTTTATCTATGCCGTCCATCTATTTTTACATCTAAATTTAAGGAAAATTTTCAAAAATTAGTAAGATATATATCTCATATTACCACACCACAACAAAACAATGGAGATTGAATGTCCACCATTAAATTCTTCCTATGGCCCATTGTAATGTTTATTTGCCATCCAACATGTTGATAAGGTCACACAGACCTTGAGGAAGGGAAAAAACAAATATCAGCTTGATATCAAACTTCTAAGGCCCCAAAAAGTTTTCAATAATAATCGTCAATCCCCCACTTTTCTTGTGGTGTGGTCCACTTGAGATTTGGATGTCGCATTTTTGGGATGATGTCTTAGAATCATATGAAAAATGGATGAAGGGCCTAGATAAAACACATACAAGATGGTGGGGCCCACAGAGCTTTGAAACTATCCTTCTTCATATCCGCGCCCACCCAAGTGTCCAAGATGAATCAGATTGTGTACTTAGTAACTCAATGCGCTTGGTGTATTGAGTAAACTCTGTGGGGCCCACGGTGATTTAATCATTTTATCCACTCCATTCATCCACTTTAAAAGATAATTTTATGGCTCGAGCCCAAAATTGAAGCGTATAGTGCCACACACCACAGGAAATAGTGTGAATTGAACCTCTACCATTGAAAAATTATTGTGGGCCACAAAAGTTTTGAATCAAGCTGATATTTTTGTTTTTCATTCATACATGTCTACTTGATCTTATGAACAGGTTAAATGATAAATAAACGTCACTGTGGGCCCTAGGAAGGTTTCAACCATGGAAATCATTATTCGCACTATTTCATGTGGCATGGTCCACCCAAGTTTCGAATATGCTTCAATTTTGGGCTCAACGGCTAAAATGAGCAGGCAAAACGAATGGACGGTGTGGTAAACCAAATGCATTCAAAGTAGGCTCAACTAAGTTTACTCAGTACGATAAAAGCGTACAATTTGAAGTTCGCCCAAGAGTAAATTAAATGTTACGTTGGTAACAACTTAGTGGGTGTTACCCCTACCGTGTGGGGCCTACCTTGATGTATTTTTTTGTATACCCATTACGTTCATCTAATTTTACGTCTCATTTTAGGACATGATCCAAAATTATAAGAAGATCAAATCTCAGGTGGACCATACTAAGAGAAAGAGTGATAAATAACCATTAAAAACATTTTTCAAGCCTCAAAAGCTTTGGATCAATATGATATTTCTAATTTCCATGTAAGGACTAGTTATTATGCATATGTTTTCAAAAGTATTTCTACTAATATTACTATTTGAAGTACTATAAAATCCAAGCTTACAAAACTTAAAAGTTTTCAAATTGTAATGTGTGGAAAATCGAATCGAAAAATTCATTAATTCAATCTCAATTCAATTCTAAAAAAATTAGGTTAATTCAATTTCAATTCGAAATTTCAAAATTAAGATCAATTCAATTTCAATTTCAATTTTGAAAATTTAAGATCAATTCAATTTCAATTTCATCCAAAATTGAATTGATCAAATTGATGTGCAGCCCTAGATGGTGGACCCTTGCCATGGATCCCAACTTTGAAATATGTATTATATATTCATTCCTTCCATTAGTTTTCAAAGATCATTTGAGAAAATGAGCCAAAAAATAGCAGATCCAAAGCTTAGGTGGACCACACCGAAGGAAATAGTGTTGATTGAAAACTCCATTAAAACTTTCGTAGTTCCAACTATAAGTATTTATTTTCCATTTAACCCATTCATAATTTTGGATTTACAGCACATCTAAACTAGGACCCAAAGTTTGAATTGGTTAATTTTTTAATTATTTATATTTCAAGTATGCAATTTCCAAGGAACCCTTTATTGTACATGTATCCTGCATCTTTCTCAGCCAGACTATCTACCTTGCTCTTGAGCCTCTCAGGCAGATTGATTAAGAGTACTTAGTAAACTTTGTGGGGCTTACTGGTTATACATGCTATCCATCCATCTTTACAGCTCATTTTAGGGGATTAGCTTAAAATCGAAGCATATCCAAAGCTCAAGTGGACCACCCCACAGGAAACAATGGGGATAATGACATACACCGTCTAAACTTTCCCATGGCCCATAGTGATGTTTATTTGTCATCCAACCTGCTCATAAGGTTATGGAGACAGAGATGAAAAAAAATAAAATCAGCTTGATCGAAAACTTCTATGGTCCCCAGGAAGTTTTCAAGGGTAGGTGCTTTAATTCCAGTGTTTCCTGTGGTGTGGTCCACTTGAGCTTTGGATATGCTTCAATTTTGAGTTCATGATCCAAAATGAGCTGGAAAATGGTTGAATAGTGTGGATAAGACACGTAAATCATAGTGTGCCCAATAGAGTTTACTCAGTACACTATAGCGTGCGGTATGCAATTTTTGTCCCTAAGCTATAGTTTCGTTACCATCAAAATCTTTTCTTAGCCATCAATCTAACTTTTTACCGAGACTATCTAATTCCACATCACTGGTGACTCAACTTTTTACCTTGTGGCGGGCCTGTACGCGATTCGAACCAGCCATCGGGTAATGGGGAGCAGATTAGGTGTTACCCTGATAACACATTAGTGGGTGTTATCCTTACCATTGAGCCCACCTTAATGATGTGTTGTATATCCACACCATCTATCCTTTTCTCCAGTCTAGCTTAGGGCCTGTTCCCAATCTAAATCTGACCACACCACAGGAAACACTGGTGATTGAATGTCCACCATTAAAAAGTTCCTCAGGGCCACAATCATGCCTACTATAAGGTTTCATTTCCATCCAACCCGTTGATAAGGTCAGTCATACCCGAATGAAGGTACAATATTAAAACTAGCTTGATCTAAAACCTTTATGGTTGATAAAAAGCTTTTAATGGTTATTCACCACTATTTTCAATTGTATGGTCCACTTGAAATTTGGATGTGCTTAAATTTTGGATCACATCCTCAAATGACATGAGAAAACGAATATACTGCATAGATATGCAAAAGCCTCATCAAGTTGGGCCCCACATGGTGAGGGTAACACCTCATACCCTCTCGGAGGGTAATGCTTGCCTTGAATGGAGCTTTCGCAAGTAAATTACAAGAATTGGATGCTACGACCATCAGAGCTGAACACAAGCTGAGCTAGCTTGAATCAGCTCTGTTTGGCTTGGCTTGAATGACGACTCAAAGCGAGCCAAGCCTGTGATGGCCCAGCTCATTTCAAAACAACTCAAGGTTAAGCATTGGGCAGCTTGGCTCGAAGCTCCAGTCCAAGCTTGAACTCAACTTGGCACGAAATTTTATATATATATATATATATATATATTGAAAAAAAAAAAACCTAAAGACCCAATACGTCCTTTTCTCATTTTTCTTCATGTCTCGCCGCCCCCTCAGCAGCTCTCTCTCTCTCTCTCAGCTGCACGGCCGACACCCGCCCGAGTCCAACACACACACCCGAGTCCGACACACACACTCTCTTTCTCTCTCTCTCTCAACTCAAGTATAACTCAGTCCTTTTGGGATTTTATTTTATTTTGTAATTGTGTGAAGATGATTGGGTCCGGCTGGGGGCTTGGGGCTGGATGGGGTCGGGCTGGAGGCTTGGTTGGGTCGATGTGGCCGAGTGGGATTGGATTGATGCTTAGTTGGGTCAGGGCGGCCGAGTGGGGTCGGGTAATTGGGTCAGTTGGGTTGTGTGGGTTGGGTTAAAATGAAGAAAAAGTAAACAAAGATCGGCTTGACACAGCTCGCTTGGCTCGAATAGTCAAGCCTATCTGAGCTAGTTTTTTGATCTCAAAGGTTAAGCCAAGCCAATCTCAAGCTGAGGCAGTCATGAGTCGAGCCAAGCTCGAGCGGAGTAGAGATCAGCTTGACTCAGCTCAATGTACATCTCTATCGACCATGCTGAAGGAGGACCCATGCATGTAGTGTTGCCTGCATCGCCACCAACCTTGGTGTGGTGATATGTTGGGTGTTGTGGCCTGTGGGGCCATTATGATTTTTTTGTTTTGTTTTGTTTTTACACCCTGTGCATCTACCCATTTTGCCCACTAATTTTAGTATGTTAACTAAAAAATGAAGCAGATCCAAAGCTCAAGTGCACTACACCACATGAAGTCATGGTGATTGAACGCCCACCATTAAAAACTTCTTGGGGGCTGCAAACGGATGTTGTGTTTTCCTTTGCCTAGGTGTGCGTGACCTTATCAACAGGTTCGATGGCAAATAAACATTATGGTGCGCCATTGGAAGGTTTCAACTATGGATGTCATATTTTTATTTTTTTATTTTTTTATTTTTTTTTGTGTTAGTCAGGCAACACACACACCCAGTTAATCGCGGTACACACGCACCCGATCAGTCATACGTCGCACCCACTAGTGGTGTTAGCAGTGGGAGATGTTTCACTACCCTGATGGGTTTCGAAACCTTGACCTCTTGTTGAAACTCCGTAGAGTCTTCCAACGAGGTAAAGGCTCCGAACCCCAACTATGGATGTCATGATTATCCACCTATTTTCCTGTGGTGTGGCGCACTTGAGCTTCTTGAAATGAGCCGAAAAAATGGATGGATGGCGCTGATATAAAATAAATACGTCATCGGTGGGCCTGATTAAGAATACCCGACACCTAATCGGTTACCGGCTGATAGATAGCGTTTGGATTCAAAGCTCTGCTCTTTTAAAAACTTGTGATTTAAAAAACCTTCCACAAATGGTGCATATGCTAAAAGTATGCTATTAATGAGTACCCCTATGTTTGGATTCGATTGACAATCTCACCTTTGGACTGTAGTTGTAATTTACGATTTCAACGTACCCAAACGTGGATTCGATTGACAATCTCACCTTTGGACTGTAGATGTAATTTACGATTTCAACGTACCCAAACGTGTAAGCAAACAAAGAAGTCTCCACCTCCACCAACCAACCAACCAACCAACTTGTAGATCACGATCCATAGAACGTAGAGGAAAGGAAGATTGAACAACCAGTCAACGCTGAGTCATTCGTGTTCACTACTTCTGGACAGGTACATTTACACGAGTCCGATCTTGTTGAAAGTGGGCGTGCGGTTTGGGTGGGATCTTTGATAGTGGGGCCCACCGTGATGTATGTGCTCTATATCCACGCCGTCCATCCATTTTAAAAACTCATTTTAGGACATGATCCTAAAAATGAAGCAGATCCAAATCTCAGGTGGACCATAATACTGAAAACAGTGGTAAACGACCATTTAAAACTTATCATGGGGCACAAAAGTTTTAGATCAGACCGATGTTTGTGTGGTCTCTTCATCCAGGCCTTTTTGACCTTATCACTAGGTTGGATCGCAAATAAAAATTCCGGTGCCCCCCATGAAGTTTTTAATGATGGGAACTCAATCACCACCCTGTGGTATGGTCCACCTACAATTTACATCTGCTCCAGTTTTTGGGATCATGCCATATAATGAGTTATCAAAATGGATGGATGGTGGGGATGTAAGGCACATACTATTGGAGAGTCCTCAAAACTATGCAAAACAGTGTCCACTGACCAGTCGATCAATGGACAGATTGTCACAGCAAGGATTGGACAGTTCTCTAGGAGCCTCAGACCGGTCAGCCGACCGGTCTACAGGGGGCTCCAACTGGTCGCTTGACCGGTCGTATTTTGAGGCAACAAAATTGTTTTGGGAGCAAACTCGCTAGACCAATTTTTCAGGTCGTCGACCGGTCAACTGACGTGCGGAGCAAGTTTTTCTTACACAGTTTCGCGTTGCATATTTTCAATTTGGGTTGGAGTCCTATTTAAACACCTCCTAATCGTGTTTGGAGGTATCCTAATCAATACTAAGGAGTCCTGATATGAGTTTAGGGCTTGGGAGAGAGATTGTGAGGTTTGTGAGTACCTTGTTCATCTTTGTGATCTACTTAAGGGTAGATTAGCTTTGTAATCATCTGATATTCATAGTAGAGGTGTCACTTTGTGCCGTCATTTTCTCCCGAAAGGGTTTTCCACATAAAAATGGATCGTCTTTGTGCTGATTGCTTATGTGGTGCGTGTTGATTGTTTAAATCTCTTCGATGCTTCCGTTGACCGGATTTCCAACAAGTGGTATCAGAGCTATCGTTAAAAGTTTGAAGAAGAGAATTTTCTGAGAAAATCTCATGGCTTCAGGTACGAAATTTGACATTGAGAACTTTTCGGGTAAAAACAACTTTGAGTTGTGGAAGGTGAAGATGAGAGCCATCCTAACTTAACAAGGGGTCATGAACGCCCTTGGAAAGTGACCGGAGGACATGGAAGATGATGAGTGGACCAAGATGGATGAGAAGGCTATAGCCTCAATACAATTGTGCCTTGTAGATGACGTCATCTATAACGTCATGAAGGAGAAGACCCTGTACAGACACGGACCAAGCTAGAGAATGTGTACACGAAGAAGTCTCTAGAAAATCGCATGCATCTAATAATGCAAGTCTTCACTTTGAAGATGGCGGATGGGACAGATGTGGAGGACCACATCAGCACCTTCAACAAGTTGATTTGCAAGTTGCTTGATATTGGTGAACAGATGCAGGACGAGTATTAAACCTTGATCCTGCTGAACTCGCTTCCTAGTTTATATGAGTCTCTCAGGGACACGTTGTGCACGGTTAGAGACACCATTAGTGTTGAGACCGTAATCTCAGCCCTTCAGTCAAAGGCGATGAGACAAAAGAGCGGTGACGCTAATTTATCTTCCGATACATTGATTATGAAAAGAAGGAATTCAGAGCGGGGTGAAGGATCGTCGCGTTTTCGATCTAAGTCGAAGGGCAAAGGGAAAGCGAAATCAAAGTGTTGAGAATGTGGCTAAGTTGGGCACATGAAGAAGGACTACAAGAGTCTTAAGAATAAGAAGGAAAAGTTAGGAGACTCCTCTAGGGAAGCCAATACCACTGAAGCTGAAGAAGGTGGTAGTGATGTGTGCGAGGTCTTGACGGAGTCAAAGATGAGATCTCTCAGCGATGAGTGGATCATGGACAACGGCGTCAAAGTTTTGGGATCAAGTTAATTAACTATAAACAGATGGATTGAGAATAGGAGTCCCTTACAGGCTCTATTGATGGATCATATATTTGGTTCAAATCAATATGCATTAGTGGGTCATTTATCAAGATCAGTTTTAGCCATCTAATAGACTAGTTAGGTAATTGGCCTCATGAATGTTTTGGGCCTTTGAGTTAAAAAAAAAAAAAAAAAGATGTTATTTTTATACATGCTTCTTCATATATTTGCATCTATAGTTTACATTCGCACATTTATTTCCTTTCTAGCTTGTATGCCATATTCCTTTTTAGGACCAACACGTTTCTCGAGCATGCTCTTGAAATATAATAGTAAAGTCCTATAGTTGAAGGCCTATAATTATAGCACGTGGCATGCTTGTTGGTGTATGGTATTATTAATGAGGCCATTATCATAATGGGCACATTACAGAGTCTCTTAGTGCTAGATTAATCTAGTTCTCGGCTCAGGGCCTAAAAATCTTGGTACCCTTTTTATTGTATGTTATAACAAATTGCAGTGGTCAAAGATAGCAAAGACTCAAGGCCTGCGAGCACCTTTGTGACGGTATTCACCCTGCGAGGCCTCATGATCGAGGCTCGCATATTGGGAAAGTACTATACGCAACTCCCGAACCACCGAGCCCTTCTGGTCGAGGCTTGTATTTCAGAAAAGTGCGGAATACCCTCCTAAATATGCGAGCATCTCGATTAGTGGTCGTTGAAAGGTTCTGCGTCTAAAATATGCGAAAAGTTATCTCCGAGCCCGAGCGTCCTCCGCCTTTTCAGTACCAGCAGCCCATATAGACCGACTTTGGGCTTATCTTAATTCGTGGTTCCGAACATCAGGGGATCATCATCAGAGAACGTAATCGACCAGATGTCTAATTGGACCAAGCCATCCCCTTATCTAAGGAGCAACAGGATAAACACCTTATCTCCGAAAATCAATAGTAATCTTAACGCCTTGCGTAAGAGATTGGATCACTTGAACCTATATAAATGGGTGGCCTCATAGACGAGAAAGGTATGCGATCTCTAAGCTAATATCCCACTGTTTCCTTTATCACGATACTCCATCTGACTTAAGCTTCGGAGGGCCAACCGCTGGACGCCGGCCACTCTTAGTTTTCCTTTGTGCTCTTTCAGGTTCGAAAGGAAGCTGGCTTGAAGGAGGGTGGACGTCTGGAGGATCCTGTTACTAAATTCGACGTAAACAAATTGACGCCGTCTGTGGGATCCGATCGTCAGGATTAGCCATTCAAATCATTGATCAAAGTTCTCCCACCATGCCTCCCAAAAAGACGGTTCATCCTTCTACTTCAAGGTAGACGCTACCTCCACCTAACATTACCGAACCAGCGCCTAACCTTCCTCAGACTGCTTCGACGGGCATCCCCCAGGGAGATCCTAACGTGCCATCACAAAACCCATTGTTCGATGCATCCGGCAATCAGGAAGATGTCATGCGTTTCTTCGGAAACACACTTCTAACTCTCAAAGCCAGGGTTTTAAGCCTTATCTAATCGGCTTGATCAACATTTTTCGGAGCCCCTGGCAGCAACCTCCAGAAGGGTCGTCGGCACAACCTATACCAGTAGCTTCCAGACATTCTGCGGGCGAGCCACAAACCCAGCCAAATCCTCCCCCATCAAATTGAATGCCACTCGGCAACCAAGTCCCCGTACTTCCTCCACATTCTATACACTCCAGTACTTCCCGACAACAGCAATCTCAGGGGCCTGCCATCGAAACTTCAGGCTACACCTTACCATGGGAAAGAGACCTCAAAAGAATCCACGATCGCTTCGACGATATGGAGCAGCGATATCAGACGATCGACCATCTATTGCTGTAGCGCCAATACATCGATCCGAATCTCCTTTCACCAGCGAGGTCATGGAAGCACCCTTACCTAAAATGTATCTCACGCCTATCATCACTCCGTATACAGGCACTGGCGATCCTCTCGAACATCTGGAAACGTATAAGTCTCTTATGGAGCTGGAGGGACATGGTTCAGAAATCATGTGTAGGGCTTTTTTCCCTAACCCTAAAGGATGCAGCGCGTACATGGTTCCAGGGGCTAAAACCCCGATCCATTGGGTCCTTTCAGCTATCGGAGCTCTTCCTTTCTCAATTCATGGGGAGCATCCGTACCAAAAAGTCGGCATCTCACTTAATGGACTTGAAGCAGCAGTACGGGTAGACGATAAAGGAGTTTACAGTTCGGTTCACTGTAGAAGCCGTCCAGACTGAAGGTTATACCGAAGATAAAGGCCTCACCGCCCTCATAGCCAGAATTACAAGCGATAAATTCAGATTCGCCCTAGATAAAAAACCCCTAAAACTATGGCAAAATTCCAAGCAAAAG
Organism: Liriodendron chinense; assembly: GCA_003013855.2. Classification (NCBI taxonomy): domain Eukaryota; kingdom Viridiplantae; phylum Streptophyta; class Magnoliopsida; order Magnoliales; family Magnoliaceae; genus Liriodendron; species Liriodendron chinense. The sequence continues at coordinate 1,076,528 of ML058429.1, forward strand.
CTCAGAAATACATCAATGCGGAAGAAGTCGCTTTGGCACGTCACGATGTGCAGGGCAAGAAGCGTAAGCCTGAGGAGATCTCTCCTCCTGACAAAAAATACCGGCACGATCAACGGGACCGCTCCCCTAAGAGGCCTTACTTTGGTAAATATCGTAATTATACCCCTCTTATCCAACCTCCTGAGAAAGTATTAATGGAGATCAAGCACAAGCCTTACATGAAGTGGCCTTCAAAGATCAAATCTGATCCTGAAAAAAGAGATAAGAGTAAGTTCTACTATTTCCATAAGGATCATGGGCACAACACCCAAGATTATATATCTCTGTGAGATCACATCGAAGCTCTCATTCGGAAAGGTCATCTTCGAGATTATGTTACCCGACAAGGTCGGTCACCTAAAAGGGCGGAAGCCCCACCACACCAGAAGAAATCACCTCAACGTCACGCTTCGCAAGAAGATGTTGAACCCACCGGTGAGATCTGGACCATTGTCGGAGGACTGGCTTGCGGGGGAGATTCTCAAGCTTCAAGAAAAGCATATACTCGCAAGGTGTCTCAGAAGCCCCAGCATATCTATTGGTTGGAAAAGACGCCCGATGTGTCGAAACCCGGCCATCCTCCGATCTCCTTTTCTCTCAAAGATGCAGAAGGGATTCACTTCCCTTATGAAGACTCCATTGTGGTCGCATTAAAGGTATCAAATTATTTGACTCATCGTATTATGGTGGATACAGGTAACTCTGCTGATATTATCTACCTGGAAGCTGTTAACAAAATGGCACTCGCCAGGGGCCTGCTCAAACCAGTCTCAACTCCTCTTGTTGGCTTCGGGGGCGAAGTAGTAACACTGGAAGGAAGCATTGACCTTCCAGTTACCTTCGGAGAAAGTCTAGCGAAAACGACTATCTTCATTAATTTTCTTGTGGTAGATCAGAGATCAGCGTATAACGTCATTTTGGGCCGACCTTCTCTCAATAAGGTAGGGGCAGCTTTACACCCTCTGTACTTATGCATCAAATTCCCTACTCCAAATGGAGTCGGGTTGTACGAGGGAATCAGAAGGAAGCACGAGCATACTACGAAATCGCCGTACAAGACCGAAAGAAGGCCCAAGCAGCGCCAGTTATGATGGTGACAAAGGATTCATCAAGCCCTCCGATGGCTACCTCGTTGGACATAAGGGAGAGTGCTCTCCAATCAGGAACTCCAGGGGAAGAGATAGTTGCAATCCACTTAACTGAAGACAGTTCGTCCAAAATTGTCTATGTTGGATCTTCTTTAAGCAGTGCCTTTCGTGAAAATCTGTTTCGTCTCCTCACTGAATACCAAGATGTGTTTGCTTAGTCCCACAGTGATATGTCAGGTATTGATCCCAGCATCATAATACATCGATTGAATATTGATCCAAAGTACAAGCCTGTTCACCAGCGTCGGCGTGCCTTCACGGCAGAAAGGCAAATGGTGATTAAGGCTGAAGTCGAGAAACTGCTAACAGTCAATTTCATAAGGGAAGTTGACTACCCAGAATGGATCGCGAACGTGGTCCTCGTTCAAAAAGCTAACGACAAGTAGAGGATGTGCGTTGACTACTCTGACTTGAATAAAGCGTGCTCGAAAGACAGTTTCCCGACTCCGCGAATCGACCAATTGGTTGACTCAACGGCAGGGCATGCCCTGCTCAGTTTTATGGACGCTTATTCTGGCGATAATTAGATTATGACGCATCCGCCCGACCGACAACAGACTGCCTTCATCACTGATCGCGACATGTATTGTTACCAGGTTATGCCTTTTGGTCTTAAAAATGCAGGAGCCACCTATCAGCGCCTAGTCAATAAATATTCACCGCGCAAATCGGTAGGAACATGGAGGTTTATGTCAACGACATGCTTGTAAAAAGCGTCGTAGAAAACGACCACCTTGCAGATCTTGGAGAAGCCTTTGACTTAATGAGGAAGTATCAGATGAAGCTAAATCCAGATAAATGTGCGTTCGAAGTGTCCGCTGGAAAATTTCTCGGGTTTATGGTCGGCCAACGAGGAATCGAGGCGAATCCTGAAAAAATAAAGGCATTGATCGAGATGAAGTCTCCGTCCACTCTCAAAGATGTCCAGCGTCTGGTTGATCGCATCGCATCGTTGAACAGGTTCATTTCGTGGGCCTCTGATAAGTGCTCACCCTTCTTTAAGCTCCTCCGAGCCATCACCAAAGCTGACTGGGAGTGGACACCGCAGTGCGAGGAAGCGTTCCAACAACTGAAGCAATATATGAGTTCACCCCCCGTTTTATCCAAACCTGTGGCACACGAGCAGCTTCTTCTTTATTTATCTGTGTCTTCTACGGCCGTTAGTGCCGCATTAACAAGGGAAGATTCCGGGGTACAAAGGCCTGTTTATTATATTAGTCGAGCAATGGTGGATGCCGAAACTCGGTATTCTAATATGGAGAAATTGGCCCTCGCCTTAGTCACTGCCGCCCGAAAATTGCGACCCTATTTCCAAGCCCACGCTATATTGGTGCCAACAAACCATACGTTAAGAAAGGTCCTTAAAAAACCCGAGGTTTCAGAGCAATTAACTAAATGGGTGATTGAGATCAACGAGCATGTATTTCGTTCTGCCCCAGAACTGCCATCAAGGGTCAGGCCATGGCCGATTTCATTACCGAATTCACATATTTCTCCTCCGATGATAACTCTACGACCAGCGACTAGACCCCCTGGTCGCTCTTTGTGGATGGGTCTTTACGAGTTACCGGGAGGGAAGCAGGCCGAATTTTAGTTGCTCCTGACGGGTCGCGCTTTCAATATGCCTTATGATTTGACTCTCACATCTCGAACAATGAAGCAAAATACGAGGCTTTGATCGTCGGCCTCGAACTAGCAAACACCCTCTCAAGCTTACTTATTCATAGTGATTCTCAGCTCATAGTCAATTAAGTACTCGGTGAATTTGAGGCGAAAGAAGAACGGATTGCTTTATATAAATCTTGAGTGCTCATTCTGCTTACAAGGCTGAAGAAATATGAAATAATTCACATCCCTAGCGAGAAGAATAAACTCGCAGATTCTTTGGCAAAACTAGCCTCCACACCCGAATATGAATTATTGCAATCTATTCCAATCGAGCACCTTTATGCTCCAACTATCGATCAAACAACCTCCAAGCAAGTGATCATGGTACATTCCTCTCCATGTTGGATGGACCCCATCGTCCTCTATCTCAGAGATGGACATCTCTCGGTTGATAAGAAATCTGCACGATAAATCCGTAATCGCGCTGCCAGGTATACTTTACAAAACGAAATGCTGTTACGCAAGAGCTTTACTTTACCATACTTAAGGTGTCTTCACCCAGAAGAAGCACATCGCGTTCTGGATGAAATACACCATGGGGCATGTGGTAACCATCCTAAGGGATAGTCTTTAGCGTTTAAGGCGATGACGCAAGGGTATTATTGGCCCATTATGAAGGCGGATGCGATCGAATTCTCCAAAAGATGTGACAAGTGCCAGCGATATTCTCCTATACCTCGTGTGCCGTCCGAGCAAATGACGCCAATGGATGGCCCTTGGCCCTTCGCCCAATGGGGAATCGATGTCATCGGGCCCTTGCCTACCGGGAAAGGTCAGAACAGGTTTGCAATCGTGGCAGTCGATTATTTCACCAAATGGGTCGACGCAGAACCATTAGCCAGAATTACCGAGAAACAGACCACTAAGTTCGTGTGGAGAAATATCATATGCCGTTATGGGCTCTCCCGTACTATAATTACCGATAATGGAAAGTAATTCAACAACGCCGCGTTTGCAGAATTTTACGAAAAGTGGAAGATATGTAGTGCTCGCACCTCCCTATATCATCCTCAAGCTAATGGGCAAGTTGAAGCGGTGAATAAGATCATTAAACATCATTTAAAGACCAAGCTCGGTGAATGTAAAAGCATGTGGCCTGAACTCTTTCCAGAAGTCTTATGGGCCTATAAGACTACGACTCGCACGTTGACAGGAGAAACTCATTTCTCATTGGCTTTCGGCACCGACGCAGTGGTTCCAGTCGAAGTTCAAGTGCCCTCGTATCGGATCGAGCAGTATGATCCCACTGGTAATCAGGAAGATCTGAGGCTTCATCTCGACCTCTTGGAAGAGAGGAGGGACGCATCCTAGCTTCGAGCAGCAGCTTATCAACAGCGCATCGCTCGTTATCGCAACGCTAAAGTCCGACCTAGAGCTTTTCAACTCGACGATTTGGTTCTTAGACAAAACCTCGAAATTCCTGCTAGTTCATTGGATCCAAATTGGAAGGGTCCGTATCGAGTTATCAAAATTGTGCGACTAAGAACCTATTATCTCTGAAGATATGCAGGGAAGACCTGTACGTCGCCCTTGGCATGTAGAACATTTGCTACGGTATTTCCCTTAATTCGATGTAAGTTTGAACGATATTCGAATAAAGGAGGATTGTCTTTTGGTCGTTATTTCCCTTTGATTGGACCCGATTAGCCTCGAAGAGAATTCACACATTCTCTTGGCCAATCTTTTACCCTTGGTAGAATCAAAGCCTCAATCGATAGATCAGTCTATCTCCACGCGGACATGGTCACCAAGACCCCCGAATTGATCCTAACTCACTACTTCGTGAGTTAAAGTACAAAGGCATTCAATACACAAGAAAGCAAGAACCAAAAGAAGGAGAAGTAAGACGCCAATAACATTATAAAAAAGTTTCTTTCATTCATCTCACTTACTACAAAAGTTAAGTTGTTTACAAATAAAAAGCGAAAACAGATACAGGAGATAGATAAAAAGAAGAAAGATGTTCATCCTTGCGCATCGGCCGGGGGAGGAGTGGTACTCTCAGCTTCAGGGCCCACTTCCGAGACCCCTCCAGCTTGAGTGACCTCAGTCACCTCGTTCTCGGCGGCCGCTCTTTCCTCCGCAACTATGATAGCCGTGACCTTCTCGAACTCTCCCATATCGAAAGATGGAGACATTCGTTGCACCACCCGTAGTGCGAAGTCGCGACCAGCATCGTACGACTCATATATTTCATCATCGTACAACTGCGAAGTACGAAACTCCATGATGGATCGGGCCCCTTCTTCAGGGAGCATCTTGACAAGGGTCACTCTCTCCTCCTCCCAGTGGATTGAGTCATCCTTGAGCTGCGCAAGGGTGGAGCGTTCTCTCTCTAGATTGTCGCTGACTTCCTTAAGCTGCGATTTGCTCTCTGCGAGCCGCTCCTCCAGCGAGATCTTGTCCTGACGGAAGATCTCTCTTTCTCTCTCTACCTTCTCCTTCATCTCCGCGAGCTTGGTGAAGTTCGAGTCCAAGGCTTGATATCTGTTAGTTAGGACTTGGACCTTCTCGATGAGGATCTTTCTCTCCTCAGTCATCTTCGCGATCAAGGTCTCACGGGACTGGATGACTTAGTCCCTTCCGTGGACCACCTTTTCCAAGGCAATCCTCTTCCCCTCGGCCTCATCTATTATGCGATGGGCGGCAAGGATATCACGCCTCATTCGTATGATGAGGTCCAAGCCCTGCAGGACAGAAGGAAGACTTTGAGATGAGCGTTTACAAGTCACCAAAGAAAGCAAAAAACAGGGTTAAGTCGAAGCATATTTTACCTGGACCATCCTCACCCCCGCGTCAAGAGAGAGGTCTTCCGGGCTTGGTTCGGGGAGGGCACTGAAAGTTTGGGGGGAGATGTTGTCAAAAAGAAACTTGCAATGGGGTGTAGGTGGCTGGGGACGGTGAATGTTCCGACTCCAGAAGGCTGGGCTATGACTAGCCCAGCTGGGCTCGCATCTTGAGCAGCAGTCTGCTCACGAGCAGGAATCATCTTGCGAGCATCTTCCGGCTCGTGAGGTTCTTCAGCTGGGGGGCAGCTCGACCCCGCCCCGTCGTTCCTCGGGGAGTTGTCAATAATATCAATGACTAGTGGTTCAGGAGGAACCACCGGTGCAGAAACCACTGGGGCAGCCGCCGCAGTCTCAGGAAGTGGGGTTTGAGCAGTTTCACCTGGCCGGTTAAACGGGTGAGACGGACCGGCAGATGTTTTCTTTTACCTCTTCGAGTCGGTGCCCTTTAGGCGAGGCAGTAACCCCCTCTTCTCCCCCATATTCGTCATCGCGACCTCCTCGTGAGATATCAACCTTGCCGCTGCGAGTCGAGAGGCTGACAGACAAGCCTTGATATGCCTATCGCGAGCAGGCAACTTGTAAACCTTCACGATCTTCTCGTGAATTCCTCCCTTCAAGTTCGGCTTCCCCGCAGTTGGAATGCCTGTAAACATGAGCGAAGGTCAGAAAAGCCCTAAGTTAGCTCATAAATCTGGGAAGAGTGAAGCTACCCCCACCTTCATAAAAAAAATCGGCTCACGTTATGACCCCTAGCGGCGGACCCTGTCTCAGACTCCCAGCTCCCGGAAGCGTAAAACCAGCGTTTCCTCCATCTGGGGTAATTCGAAGAGGGTTTCCCCAAGACGAAATTATCCCAGTGCCAGTAACACAGGTAATACCAGCCTTCGCTGGAGGGGGCCTTCTTGAGTTGGTACATTCGGAAGAACTCTTCTGCAATTAACTCTCCGTTACCAGCTTGCGCCCAGAGAACAAAGGAGCTCATGATTACCCTCCAGCCGTTTACAATAAGTTGCCCGAGAGCAATCTTATAACTCCGGAGTACGCCGCAAATGAAGGGGTGAAGGGGAAGGTGCACCCCAAGGATGAAGAAATATTCATAGAGGGCGACACAACCGGGGGGAGGAGAGTTCGGGGTTTCTCCCTCTCCTGGCAACCGGAAAACAACTGAGTCGGGAACCTTGTATCTCCCCCGTAACTCACTCAGTCGTTCCTCCGTCATTATGGAGGGGTACCCGGACGTAGAGTATCTACCCGCCGGAACCCTTGCATTGTTGGAGGAAGAAGATTCTGGGGTAGCATCCCCCAGGGGAACTGTTTTCTCATCAGAATCCCCCGTCATGATTTTTTAAGATAAAAAGAAGGAAGAAAATAGTGCTTTAGGAAAGAAGAAGAATGAAAAATGAAGCTATACCAGAAGGAATCGGAGGGACTGTGTTTTCACCACAGAAACGAAGTTACACCAGGGGAAGGAAGGAAGCAAGGAAAGAGGAAGGATTTTCGTAAACTTCGGATGAAATTTCGAAAACTTTGCAGGCTCCATATATTTATAGCAATCATTCCTCAAGATATGACGACACGCGACAATCGTTCGTTCGGCACAGCAGTCGAACGGACATGGTTATTAATTCCGTGGGTACGTGGCGAACGCCTCTTGATTTCCTCCCTGCCGAAAAGTTGCGGAAAGCTGGCGCTCATTAATGACAGTCCAATCATGTACGGCTTCACCTCCAATAAAGGCATTAAGCGGTTATGCGTGCCAGCAAACAAGTCCTTCCCTTAGACTTCTCGACGGTAAGGACTTGGGGGGCATCTGTTATAACAAATTGCAGTGGTCGAAGATAGCAAAGACTCGAGGCCTTCGAGCACCTTTGTGACGATATTCGACCTGAGAGCCCTCATGATCAAGGGTCACATATTGGGAAAGTACTATACGCAACTCCCGAACCACCGATCCCTTCTGGTCGAGGCTCGTATTTCGGAAAAGTGCGGAATACCCTCCTGCATATGCGAGCATCTTGATTAGTGGTCGTTGAAAGGTTCTGTGTCTAAAATATGCGAGAAGTTATCTCCGAGCCCGAGCGTCCTCCGCCTTTTCAGTACCAGCAGCCCATATAGACCGACTTTGGGCTTTTCTTAATTCGTGGTTCCGATCCTCAGGGGATCATCATCGGAGAACGTAATCGACCAGATGTCTAATTGGACCAAGCCATCCCCTTATCTAAGGAGCAACAGGATAAACACCTTAGCTCCGGAAATCAGTAGTAATCTTAACGCCTTGCGTAACAGATTGGATCACTTGAACCTATATAAATGGGTGGCCTCATAAACGAAAAAGGTATGCGATCTCTAAGCTAATATCCCACTGTTTCCTTTATCACAATACTCCATCTAACTTAAACTTTGGAGGGCCAATGGTTGGACGCCGGCCACCCTTAGTTTTCCTTTATGCTCTTTCAGGTTCGAAAGGAAGCTAGCTTGAAGGAGGGTGGACATCTGAAGCATCCTGTTACTAAATCCGACGTAAACATTATACATTAAAGTTTATTATGGGTCATTTAAATTAATCTACCGTTTATACATAAAATTTACTAAAGATGATCAACACAATTAGTGCGCATATGTGGTTAAGAAGTATTTTAATGCTTAGTTTGTTGATTACCTCTATTCAAGTGGATTAATTCATCATAGTGGTTACTTAGGCATAATTTACCTATACTAGTCTAACGGCTTTGGACAAAACAATGGGCCTCCTGCTCATTTAGAAATTAAATGTTTAAGCTGAAAAAAGTAGCTAAACTAACTATAGAAAAGTGACATATGTGTCCCAGGTTACCTGTCTCTTTGTTCATGGGGCATTGAGAATACCCATTAAGGGCAATTGGATTACGTGGGATCCTAATTTTTAAGAATGAGTGGGTACCCTTGGTTGTGTATTCCACCAAAGTGATCGTGACTAAGGATGCCCATTGTCTCTTATAATCAAGCGCATGGCGCAAACGTCGTATGTTAAGGAGTCGTTCAGATGTTACTAAATGAGGTAAGTTGTCAACTTGCGTTTGGATGCCCCTTTTTTCTCGTAAATGATTTATAATCTTTTGTCCATTTTTATTTACTAATAAAAAGAGAGAATCTCATTTACTGGTAAATTATTTATTAGCAAAAAGATTCTAATGACTCTTTTTTTAACGTTGGGCTATAAAGGAGAGACGCACCTTCCTTGATCTTCTTCTCCATCAGAACTCTAATGGCTCTCTCTCTCTCTCTCTCTCTCTCTCTCTCAATCTCACAATCTCTCTCTCCCCCTTCCCAACAGCGACAGATCTTGTGACTGATTCCTTATAAAAGAGTATTTGAATTTGTAGGTTCACTTCTATGACTCACCTTACTGCTTGATTTTATGTGAGGATAACCCGAAGCTTTAATGAGATGGGCTTAACCCAATAATCCACTTTAAAATACACTCTTATCTGCCATTTAAATATTATTTAATGAAGTACTTCTCTAAACTATCTCAATTGTGAATACACAATTATAGGATATAAACCATTTACAGGCTATCAAACACTATAAATGATATATTAGTAAATTATTTAAAACTTAAAGCCAAACAGACAGGTTGTAAATCATCTATATCATGTAAATGATTTACTAGTAATTTATTTATAATTTAAATAGTTTATAAGCATCTAAACAATCCCTAATAATAAATAAAGTGGCGTTTGTCTCCAAATAAGTAATGTTTGGCCTAAAGAAATTTATTGTTTGGTTAGAGTTAAACGGGGTAAGGTAAATGGTGTTAACAATATGAGATCAAATAATCCATCTTGTCACAAAGGTGTTGGACCGTTTGGGCTTATGTTGTGGATATTCAACTAGAGTGATGTTGTGAAGACCGCTCGCATATGGCGATCTCGACTAAAATGAAGAGGTCATAATGATGCACTGGGTTTTACATAAAGATTTGACGATCAAGCCCATTATCCTGAATAATTTGATTGATCGCCTGATTAATTATATAAAGTTTAGTATAAAAAATGTCTTTTATTAATGCTTAAAGTTTAATAAGATCTTTCTTCTAATGTAAATTATTGCACTTTTTATATTGTAATTATGAATATTAGATCCATTTTTTCCAAATCGAAAATGCTTCCTACACTCTATGGCTCCAACTTCTTTTAATAAAATGAAGCATTAGAAATTATCCTTAGTTATATGAAATTAGATCTAGCCCTAAATGAAGACCTACCATTAAAACCCATAGAATTCAATCCTGCTTAGATATTTTCAAATATAACAAGTAAAAAATGGATAAATAAATTAAGTCTAAAGATTATAGATATTTCATTCTAAAGTCCTTTTGTGAGGGTACACTTGAGAAAAAGAATATGAAATTTTTTTCATCGAAGAAATAGAAAAAAATGTTCACCAAATTCGATATGATAGAGACTATAACAATTGTTACTGAAGTCATGCTCTCAAATATAATTCCGATCAAATTAGCAAGTACATCATAAAGATGGCCGATCTCGCGGCTAAGTTAAAGGCATTCCAGTTGAACATTATAGAAGATATAGTGGTCTATTTATGTCAATTTCTCTTTCTTCTAATTTAGCACTTTAAATGTTAATTACAATACCTAAAAAAGAATAATGGACATTAACTAATCTGATATCACATTATATGCAATAAGAAAAGAGACTTGGGCGGGAGCGACTAGTGAATGCTTATATCATATACTCCTCTAAAAAAATAACTAAAAAGAAAGAAAGACGGATTCTGAAAATAAAGGTAAATATAAGATAGCAGGCAATGACGCAAAGTCAAAGGATAAAAGCGAGATAGTTAGTCCCTTCTACTTCTACGATTAGGAGGATCACTTAAAAAAAATAATGTCATATATATATATATATATATATATATATATATATATATATATATATATATATATATATATATATATAAAGTTGGGCTCAAGAAGAATAAAAATGAAAATAAATGTAAAGATTCTTGTCTGATAATATTTAAGGTTTTAATTGATACACAATGGTCATGATGTGGATCAATTTAGAGCTGACACTCACATCTTGAATTTCGTGTAACGACACCTACAGAGCTAAAGACCTAATGATATAGAGCACTATGTATTCAAGGAATGGCTAGCAAGTGGAGAATCGATGTTGATAGTTTTATTTTTCTTTTTAAACATAAGAATTAATTTACATTTGAATATTTTGATTTTTTTTTTTATGTTACATCCATTTAAAATAAAATAATTACTTTAATTTTTTTATTCAAATATTGGTTTAAGCTTAGATACTCCATTCGTGTATGGAATGTGAATGTAAATGATGGCAATCTTGATCATAGATAAGAATAAAAGTAAGTATCATACAAAGGTGTAATATTAAAAGTCAATATATACAAAGAATTTTAGTTCGACAAAAGATATTATTGCTTTTAAGCTAGTTATACCCGTGATAAGATTCAAAAAATGAGAGCAAGATATCCATGAAAATGCTTAACCCTTAAAGGACAAGAAACATATGTTTCAAATTCCCGAGAACTCTACAAATATGTAACATGGAATCTTCTATCAAAATTTATATATACCCCCTTGCATTTGATTAATGAGAAAAGTAGGACTTGATTTCAAGCGTTCTGACATTTTAAGTCCTACACTTGGCCTTACAGAAATCATAAAAATTATTATATGAAAGAAATTATAAATTAAAGGGATTCATAAATAGATAACACATAAAAAGTGATAAAGTATTTTGTTCATGTATAGTAACATTAGTCAGGTGGGAGTAATAGGATGAAAAAGTTTGGATTACATTAAGTGCCTCATCAGTGCGAAGTTTATTTTCAAGTTTTATTTCATGACATGAATGTCATTATGCGAAAGAGCGCAATGAGGACGCTTGCAACACCATGCATTAGAAGAAAATATTAACATCACTCGCGAAGCCTAAATATTAAACGTTGTAGTATTATATTCCTCTAAATTTAAGATAGAGATAAAAGAGCACATGTTAAAGTTCTTTGAAAGAAAGTGAATTTATAATAATCAAGTGTTTATAAACCCTAACTAATAATTCTATCTTATCTCATAAGATGCTTAGGGTTAGTGCAAGTACAGATATTACAGTTGCGTACACATTCCAATTAATTAAAGCTTAATCGACAATTCAGGTTTCGATTTTTATTTATTATATATACTCGTTATGCATGCATAAGGAAAAATGAACACTAGGATTTGGCTATCTTTGATACAAAAATATCTCTTAATAGAGTTGATACGACTGCTTGGAAGTTTGCATGTGAGTTGCGTTTGGTATATAATTTTCATACCACACACTCATGCTATCAGAATCCATGTCGTTGGGAATACTGATATATGTGATCATGCCTTGTCCCACTTGTTTAAATAAAATAATGTTGGCATGGTCTTATATTGGTAGTTTCAATGGACTGAATTATTCACGATACTGCTCATGATACATTAAAGGATATCTACTAAAGTCTGTGCCCATAAAATATAAACTAGATATATACACAATTTCGTTGGATATATTCTATTGTCGTGAGTGACCAAGCAGGAGAATATTCTAATTTACCAGGCCACCATGGCATTACTAATGAGGGAAGTAGAGTGGATGGTTTGGATCAATCCAATGGATTTCAGGAAAGGCCCACATAAATAGGGTGTGCACAACCCTACAATGCTCCACACCAATACAATACCATCTCTAATAAGATATGTATAGCAAAATGAGACTTTTCTACCATATTCGAATATGAGCATTCTTCCTTGAAAGAGGTGTAGTATGATGATTTTGACAATGAATTCGTCCATGGACAGGACTCGCCCCCGACCTCAAGATCTATAAGAGAAACACTGATCCCCAAATCCACTTACTTCAATAACAATTCCCATTTACGGTGTATGAGTAAGAGGCGGAAGAGTGGCGCAACTTCATCCTTTGGGCAACCTTCTACCGATAATAATGGGCGATTCCGTTACGTAACACAACCTCTATTATAGCCTATTGAATATGGTGATTGGAAATTAAAGAAATCTTAACAGTCATGAATTCTTGTCCATTTTACTATTAGATTTTGAGTTTATTATCTTATCCTTGAATTTTATTGAGATGTGGCTGGAATTGAGCTTAGCTTGTTTCAACAAGGCTTGATTGTAAAATTATAATAACTTGAGTTGCTTACTTGATGTACGATTGAGCTGAATTACAGTCATAATTTGTCTTTTCATCTCACCTTGAATGAAATTATTCAAAATTCCCATATAAGGTGTACATTTATGGTGTGTTTGGATGTTTCCATTTCTCCATTTTTGTATTTTGCTCCACCATGTAACGTTTGAATGTTTATAGCACATACATTGTACATATATGGATTGATCAAGTACAAGTGAGAATGGACCGGCCGGTCATGGGCACATATATCATTATTTTGTGGGGCATGGTAATGCTTTGGAAGTGTTTTTTAAACCATGGGCCAAGCATGGACGACCCTGAAGGATTTTGGGCTGGGCTTGGACAACATATTACCCAGCCTGGCTTAGACTGTTGACATTATTTGCAAGGTTAAACATGCAGCCACAAAACTTTAATTCATTAAAGCTACTCAAATTCCAAAACCAAAACATGTATATGCCATGTATACGTATGGATGGTCCAACTCAGGTGGAGAATAAAACCACTCTTTCTTTAATGAAGAATTACATGGGATTCACGTAAAGTAACCGGGTTTTAAGTTCTTGCAAAGAAGATCCATAACTCAGTAAATCTATTGTTGGTATGTTGAGTCCAACTATATATGGACTGCACCAAACGCCTCTCAGATTGGAAGATCATGGGCACTTATTTTTAACTTGGATGTGGATAGTTGTTTTATCTCTTGGTAACTATCTATTTATAGGCCATAAATGAACGGACTAGGATTTTCTTATGTGGGGTTTTCTGGGCCATGGTCCATCCATGGTGGGGCTTGAGAACAATGGGCGAAAATGAGCTCTAGTGCTCAAAATAACAGTAGTTGGTAGGAGTAGGGCTTGGGCCAAAAATTAGCCCAGTTATATGAATCGGCATCAACAAAGGACCAATGCAAGATCAAGAACCACATTTCTTTAGATATAAAAAAAGTGGTAAAAAACTACAGCTCAGATCACTTTGCCGGGTTGGGTCGGGAAGCTCGGTTGTGCCTGACCCGGTGTAGTTCAATGTTTTGAAGTCTGGTGGGCCTGGGCCCAGGAATTTTTAGTGGGTAGGGTCGTGTCATGGGTCAAGTTAGGGCCAGATTTCTTTGCCTGTTTGTTAAATGGATTAGGGTTTGGCTAACCTTGACCTAGACCGAACCCAACCGACTTGTAAGGCCTAGTCATTAACCGTGGAGTTAAGCTTGGGCTAGGCATGAATATCTTTGGCAGGTCTTGTGGCATCTGTTTGGTGAGTCATGAGCTTGAAGGAGCTCTAGCCTAATTTCTATTTCGCTTGACCGAGATTGAACGAGATGGCAAAATAGATGTACAGCATGGATATGGTCTATACATCATGGTGGGCCCCAAAGTTTTTTGGCTCCAAAATTTTTTCCACCTCTTTTTTGCACCAAATTTTTCAACCGGTCAGTATCAGCTTTGAAATTAGAGATGGAAATTACAATGTAAATAATGATGACTATTTACACTGCATTTAGCACCACTTCTCAGAAAACAAACAGGCCCTTAGTGGACTATAAAGAATGATCAGATAGGGACGTGAGTTGCCTACACCCTCTGGCCCACGCAAGTTCCTGGCATCGGAATGAAGCTACGTGCGGCCCATCGAGGTGTCCATAAGAAATCCAATCGCCCATCTTCTCCAGCTCATGTTAGGACATAATCCAAAAACTGAGGAAGATCCAAAACTCAAGTGGACCACAATTGGGGAAAGAGTGGGTATAAAATACCCACCGTCAAAACCTTTACGGGGACACATAAGTTTTGAATCAAGCTAATATGTTTTTTTTTTTTTCAGTTTATCCCAGTTAAAATGATCTTATGAAGGGTATGGATGACATATAAACATCATGGTAAGGGCCTTAGGACAGTTTCAATGGTGGGCATTTCCATCCCAACTGTTTCCTGAATTGTGGTCTGCTTAAGATTTGGGCCTGCCTCATTTTTGGGATCATGTCCTAACATGAACTGGAGAAACTGATGGACTGTGTGGATTTCTCATGAACATCTCAGTGGGTCCCATGTGCCCTTACCTTTAAAGGGAGAGCATTAGTGGCAGACAACCGTTCATGCGTGGCACTAATATATATTGCCCCATGTAGTATTCGCCTGATTTTTATTTTTATTTTTTTTTTAATTTATTTTTTTAATGTTAGTTCACACATGCCACTGTTAGTACACCCACCCACACTGTTAGCCACCCCAACGTTGGGATTTGATACTTAGACCTCAGTGTCGAGACGCGGTTAGTACACGCCTGAGTTGAACCTGACTCGATTTGTCATAGTCAATTCGGATTCAGTTAGGACCAGTACAGGTGAGTACCATGGTTCTCCCTGACTGGTGCGAGTCGGGCTCGTTTATCCCCAATTGGGCTGACCTGGCACTCGAACCCAAGCAATTCACCAAATAAAAAACCATATATCCCCTGCAGATTCTAACTTATAATCAACTTAGCCACCTTTCAGTCTCCATATAATAATATGGGCACTTGAAAACACACACTAAAGTGGTAAAAAAAGAATATCCACTAAAGTAGTGTCACCTTATATCAGTTGAGTACACCTTTCCTAAATTATAGGACCAGAGGCTATATAGAGCAAGAATCCGGATTGTCAGTTGTATAGAGCAATCCTGTTTAAGCGGAGCAGACGATCCGGACTCATAGAGCAAATCTAATAACAGTAATATGCAACACAGGTTCATGCACACATGGGCCACACACAATGACACACCAAACTCCTGATGATATGCAAGCATAACTCATGTATCGCTTCCAATCAAAATGCTAGTTTTGATCAGTTCAATGATACATCTCCATTCGCTTGAGTCCAAAATTTGCTTATGCAAAAGGCTTATATTCGGTGACTTAGACCATTCATCTAATTGGTCACACCATGAATAAATGCCACTATTCCTCAAAAGTCTACCTGATTATAAGATCCTAACCATCCAACTTTGGTGGACCATTTCTATCCTTCTTTTGTTTTTTTTTTTTTACTTGACAATCTGTTTGGATGATCCATCCACTGTAGGGCATATCAGATGGATGATCATGATCACCAAACTATGGTTCCAACATGCAGGGACTGGAACCAGAGATTCAGTACACATCATCAAGTCAGGAATCATATAGTTCCTCCACATATGAGTATGCAGAACTCAATAACATCCGTAATAAATGAAATGGGCCTGGTGGGTCACTTAAAAAGTCTAAAAAATCCAACCTAGGGTTTGGGCTTTCAGCACTAAATGTGAAGCTGGTTGGCCTGCTGGATCAATGTACCCCACTTTGACCTCTAAAATAACCATCCCACAATCTAGTATCAAGGTCCCAATTATCAAAAGAAGTTTTATAGAATACATCGGGATGCACTGATCTACGATATGTTGGGACTTTTAGCCTTTTGATCTGGGCCATCTTTCAAAGATCCAAACCTTTACATGATTGAATCTATCTTCGATTCGGGACAGCTACAAAATAAAAACTCTAGATTGCACTATTTCAACCATTTGATCATTTGACTCTTTTCATTCCAAAATGGACGGATCCTTAACTTTTGACAATCAAAGGGATGAAATACTTAGATCTAATAGGTTTTTGGTTATCCTCCATTCACTAGGAAGCCCATGGTATGAACAGTTTCAGTAATTAAAAATAAGTCTATTCATGCATATAATGTCCCGATGTATCCTAGCACAATACATGAGGATGTATTCTAGCCAAACCTCTGCTAAAAATTATCAAGGTCATCAATGTATGGAAAACAATGATGCCTGATGATCTACTGGGCTAAGTATATGGGAACATTCCCATGCACATAACTGCATTTGGAGGTATTCGCATCCCCATCGCCTATCTGGACCGTCCATTAGGTCGAACCCGCTTTTCACACAATGCCCTTAAAAAATCATACTAATTGGATGGTCCAAACCACCTAGTCAGTAGCAAAAAAGACGGATGCACAGGATCATTCGTAGAATATGGGTCCAGTAACAAATATTTAGGACCATCCAATTGCTGTGATTTTTGCACGATAGGGAGAGAATATGGAACTGCACATAGTGAACGGTTCAGATAAGTGATGTGGATGCCAACAAGTCCAAATCCAACCATATTCATGGGAAGGTTTCCATACACTTAACCCAATAGATAATTACTCTCACATGATGGTAGATAATTAATTAAAGGGCTGAAAAGCCAAATGATTTTCAAAAATATTGAAGGAACACTACATGTGTGAAAAGTAGACCCACCCTTTGTTGCCTGCCTCCCCAACCAACATGACAGTGTTTGGGCCCCACATAAATAAAGATAATTGCAACCATAATACTGATATTTTTGGAATTTAGATTACCAAACACGGCCAAATTAGCCTAACGTTCAAAATAGTGTGCCACCAATCGCTCTCAGGGTAGCTTGTGAATCGGGTAAAGGGCTTTGTACAAGAGAGCGCATGTTGGTCACTTCATTGCTTTAAGCTAAAACTAAGATAAGGAAGGAAGAGCATATAAACCTGGAAGGAGACTTCGCTTTCTCCTAATGGATAAGTTATGCAAGTTTATTTCAACAGTTCCTCATAGTTAGCATGCATCGATCTAAACCGTCCATGTGGTGGGTCATGTCTGTGGATGGCCCATGCTCAAAAATAAGATTTAACTGGAGTGGTCAAAAGGCATGCTAATGGTGGGCTTCAACACTAACTTTTGAAAGATATAAAAACAAACCGGACCAATGATAAGAGGAAAATAATTTCACGAGAAATGGATAATAATTGATTAAATGCTGAAAAACAAAATTACAGAGCATATAAATAGGAACCTAAGCCTTAGATAAAGTATCAAACTTTAACTTAAACTCAAACTCCTAGAAAATTTGACTTACTATAAATATTATAGAAGTCTCCCAATCTCATGGTTTTCAGCCAAAAATAAAAAGTAATCAAACTAGGGTCAACCACATTGTTCTACTAATTATTCTAAGTCATTTTCATGTTGGGCACAAACTATTAAACTCTATTGATCAAAAGTTATGATCAAAACAAAACTTACTACAAATGATAAAATTGAAATAAAACTAAGCTAATGACCGTTGATCTGGTCGAATCTCGCAATTTTGACGTGGGCAATCTAGCATAGCTTGGGTTGGTTGCCTAAAGTAGCTCGAGCTATCCCCAAAATCATATATTATATATCCAGAAACCGATCATGATGATCCGGATAACTTCCGACCCTTTTTGGTCCAGCTGCATCAATTCATTCGAAGTACCTTTCTAGCTTTTAAAACAAAAGGGACCAACAACACGAACGGAATAGATCGAGTTCCCCACCTTCCACTCGCTAAGTTTCAGGGCGACGAACGCCCCTTCTTGATCCAACAGTGCGGATAGAGGTCAGCTGGCAGCCTCCTTGAATGCATCAAGGACAAGATAAGATGGTAGACTAAAGTAAAAGGGGGAGGACCACGTTTTTGGGTCCAAATGGGGTGCTTTGGGATGGCCATGACCCAATGATGATTCCACCACAGGCCTCTCTCTCTCTCTCTCTCTCTCTCTCTCTCTCAGATTCTCATCTTGGTATACTTGAAAATGAGTGTTTGGTGGATGGAACTTGGGATTCATCCATGTTAATGCAATGATAGCTAGCTGAAGGTGATATGCCATTGGAGCAAAAGGTAGTTTTTGGGTTTTGAGATTAATAATGTGGTTATTGATAATAAAGAATAAGCTGAAGGTGGATTTGATTGAATGAGATGAGACAGAAAGAAGGCTGCTTCGGTGAAAAGAAGGATGGAATAATGTGGTAATGTAAAGGGAGGGTGCATGCATGTGAGCCAATGGGCCACCTTGTTAGAAAGCATCACCAAAAGTAAAGGGAATAAAGAAACTACGTGTGCTGCCACCCTTACTATCTATATCCTAAAGCTTTTAACCCTATGGTTAACATGTGGTTGTATGGTTATCGAATCCTGACCGTCCAAGTAGTTGGCCTACTAGTGCTCAATGATCCAAAAGCCTTTCATAATAACCTTTGATTTTTCTGTATATGTATATTTCCCTTTTAATCCGGATACTCGTAAATCAACAGCTAGGATTGTATTTCCGGAGTTCATGGATTGTTTGGTCCACCAGATGGATGGTCCCGATCTAGTAACACTGTCACTATATACGCTGTAGATGGGCAACGAAATGTGACTGGTTCACGGGGAGCGGATTAGGTGCGGCCCTGACTGTGGAGCCCACCTTGGTGTATGTATTGTATATCCACGCCGTCCATTCGTTTTTTCAGCTCATTATAAGGCATGATCTCAGAAATGAAGTAAAACCAAAATCTCAGATGGACCACACCACATGAAACAGTGGTGATTGACCGTTAGAAACTTCATGTGGGCCACAAAAGTTTTGGTTTAAGCTGGGATTTTTTAATTTTTCCCTTCATCCAGATCTGTGTGACCTTATCAACAGTATAGATGAAAAATAAACATTACGTTCGGCAATAAGGTGGGCCATGAAATTTTTTTAATGGTGACCGTTCAATCATCCTATGTCTTGGTCCACCCGAAATTTGGATATGCTTCATTTCTCGAATCATGCCCTAAAATGAGCTGGAAAAATGGATGGACAGAGCGAATATACAATAGATAAATCAATGTGGGCCCCACAGTCAGCGCCGCACTGTGTTGGGTGAGGCCGGGGCCGCACCTAAACTGCTAAACATGAGAAAAAACTTTGATACTCTGGCAGAGTGGGATGGACGATACGCAGGCACGTACAAATTGCATACATAGAATATAAATAATTCAAATTAAACTGTTCATTTAGCTGACTATTATGAATAAAAACTTATTTTATTAGCTGACTAGCTTCAACTGTGGACTTTTTTTTCATTATTAAAAGTAAAGAATCCAACGGTCCTATTTCAATTAAAGTGTATCCACGAATTAAAAGTTATGCTACTTTGATCAATCTCCATCATTTCAGTCCGTTTAACGTGAGCTAATGTATGCCTCGCGTACGAATCTCTGTATGCCTGAGTATTAAGCGTCATACGCAGCCGGAGTATCAAATCACTCCCCTAATAAAAGTCCCAACTTGGGTGGCTAGGACGAACCTGAATAAGTTAATTACTTAGCAAATATGTATGCATGGCTGCACAGTTGGTGGATCTAGATCAACTGTCCGGTGGGGACCACATTAGATGACCTACTGTTGGAAAAACACACCTATCATGTAATCCTAACTGTCCAATCCACGACTTTTCATTGGATGCTGGAAAAAATAGGTAAATACACATTGAAAGCAAAAAAAAAAAAAAAAAAAATGTCCATTAGTCAGACTGTTAGCGTTGTCCAGCTGTTGTGGTACTATACTACAGACCATCCATTTCCGGGCCCACCATATTGGTCGTGTGTATTCAATTTCTTTTTTAATCCAACGGTCCAACACGTGCCACATGTTTATGATGCATGATGCTACGAGCCAATGAGTTTTGCTAGGATACATTGCAAATGGATGCGTTGGGAGTTTAGTCTTTGGATCTCGGGTAACTTTTCAATGATCCAAACCGTTTATGTTGTGGCCTCACCTTGGATGGTGTATGGTAAAATTCTAAAGACCGTTAGATTGGAGTATTTCAAACCTTTGATGATTTAACTCTTCTCCTGCGAATATGGACGGTCCTCATGACTTTGAATAATCAAAGGATTGAAATATTTTAATCTGGTATGTATCACCGTATAAATAGTTGGGTCATTGAAAAAGAACTCAATCCAACGGCTAAGGTCCCAACGTATCCAATTGCAATATGTAGGCATGTATTCAAGCAAACATCAGGCCTTTGGATCTGGGGTAACTTTTCAAAATCACAGCCGTTGAAAGAATGGAGATAAAACAATCCAACGTTCCATACTCAACTGGAAGTTTCATGGACAACGACTTCCGATCATCGTAGTTTCTGGACCACTGATCATCCAGGCGGTTTCATACAGATAGACGGTTTGGATCATTGGGACATGCAGATTTGTGCGGCCCATTCATCAACGATTTGGAATCATTGGACTTGACTGAGACGCACTCAAGATGCATCTGTTTCACAAATTCGTGGTGATTGTTCTCAGAATGTCAGTTATTTAAACAGTGGTAAACATAATATGAAAATTAATCTGGTAATCCTTGTGTCAAAATCCGTTTAATGTAATGATTCCTTAATTAACTTAAATTCTCAATCAACGGATGGATGTGAAGTTTCAACGGTTCTCAATCAACGGATGGATGTGAAGTTTCAACGGCTATGATTTTGAGTACTTTGGGTTAGTTGGAAATTGGGTAACCACTTTTAAATAGGTGCTCTCAAATGCAACTAGTTGGTTGTTGGGTGTGCACAACATACAATCCATCCAATAGATTGCGCCCATCATGAAGAACACCTGATGCTAAAATCAGATTTACCCAGTCGTTATGTGGGCTCACCTTAGAAGCCAATGGACAATCTCTAATCTGATCGAAAGTATAGGTGTGGACCGCCTTACAGGTGATCTTCATGATGGGGCCAACCTGTTGGACGGATTGGATGTCAAACGCTCATGGTTCAGTAGAGAGCGGATTAGGTGAGACCCCGGCCTTACCCACTACGGTGCGGCCCATACCATGGGATTACCTTGGGGCCCACCTTGATGTATGTATTATGCATCCAAGCCGTTCATGCATTTTTTCAGATAACATTATGACATTATGCGAAAAAATGAAACAATCCAATTATCAGGTGGACCATACCATGAGAAACAGTGTTGATTGACCATTAATGGGCCAAAAAAAAAAAATTTGATGAAGCTGATATTTATTTCTCCTTCATTTAGGCTTATGCGACCTTATTAACAAATTGGATGGTAAATAAAGGCTATGGAGACATTAAGATGCCCCCTAAGAAGTTTTTAATGGTAGGACAATCAATCACCATTGCTTCTTATGATATGGTCCGCCTGATAATTGGATCTGTTTCATTTTTTGGATAATGCCCTAAAATGATATGGAAAAATAGATGGACAACATGGATACATAATACATACATCAAAGTGGCCCCATGGTAACCCTATGGTAAGGGCCTCAGTATCTGGGGGTGAGACCATCCGTTTTCTTACTATAGATTAATTAAATAGCCTCTAATTATGACAAAATAAATGGACCAGCATCACTTCTTAAATGCATTTTTTAGTCTTTTAGACTATGTTTGACTTTTTAGAGGATAAAAATGCACTTCTACCACTATCAAAAGGGAATTGTAGACCCCACTAAATTAAGGATTGAGGTCACCCCTTGGTTGATCTAATCCATTCACTTTAATCAGATAGCCGTAAACCTCTAGTAAGGTAATTTAAAAAAAAAAATTAAAGTTGTTAGTGGCCCACACCGCATTAACATTGTTCATTAATTCCAAATCGTTTCTTCTGATGTGGTCCATCTGTGATGAGTTTTTCCCTTAAACTTGAGCCAATGTCACGAAATTAAAACTCTGTTCATGTAGACGGTTTTAATTTGCTATAATGCAATTCAATAAGCCTCACACAAGATGTAGAATGGGTTCAATAAGTAGGTTCCATGTGCGAGAAGGCCATTTGGTGTTTTTTTCTTTTTATTCTTCGTTTTTTTTCATAAGAGGGGACCATTGAGCCGTTAAGAACATTGCCACCTCCGTAAGACTAACTTCGATGAGCTTTTGTTGTGCATCCGGCATCATTTCCTCTATATCGACGAGCTTCAAAATGTTTTCTTAAGATCGCCTGTCCCATGAAAAAGCTAATAACTCCCTTCTTACGTGTTTTGTTTTGGTGATCTATTACTTGTTGGAAAGATAATTTGATAAACTTTCAAATGACTTTTCAATCATCTCATTTAAACATTATTTGGTTGCCCAAAACTCATCTATTTAGATATCTCATTCGGTGAAAAATGTTATGATAAACTTTAAGCCTACTTTTGGGCAACCAAATGGTGTTCAAATGAGATGACTTGATCTCCATTTAAAAGTTCATCAAATTATCTTTCTAATAAGTACCAAATCACCCAAATCGAATATGTAATGAGGGAATTATGATTGTTTCCGTAAGGCCATCAATTCATAGTGAGTATTAGTAATCCACAATAACTTCGGGCTCACTTTTGAACGATAAAGTGGTGTCCAAATGAGGTGATTCCAAAATGATTTTAAAGTTCATCAAATTACATTTCTAACAAGCACAAGATCACCAAAATTGAACATAAGGGAGTTATAATCGTTTTTGTGGGACCAGCAACCCATAGTGAGTATCAATGATCTATAGTGGCTTTAGGCCCACTTTGGGCTATCAAATGGTATCCAAATGAGGTGTTTCTAAATTCATTTGAAAGTTTGTTAAATTTCCTTTCAAACGAGTATATAAGATCACCCAAAGTGAATATGTAATGAGGGAGTTATGACCCTTTTTGTGGGGCCAGCGATCTATTGTGACTTTGGGCCCACTTTGAGCTAGCAAATGGTATCCAAAAGAGGTATTTCCAAATCTATTTGAAATTTCATCAAATTGCTTTTCCAATAACTATAAGATCACCAAAATCAAACATTTAAAGAGGGAGTTATGATTATTTTTGTGGGACCGATAATCCATAGTGAGTATCGACGATCTAAGTGATTTTGGACCAACTTTTGTTCAATCAAATGGTGTCTAAGTGAGGTGATTCTAAATTCATTTGAAAGTTCATCAAATTATCTTTCCAATGAATACAAGATCATCCAAATCGAACATATAATGGGGGAGTTATGACCTTTTTGTGGGACTGGCAATCCACAATGAGTATGAGAGATCCACAGTGATTTTGGCTCACTTTTTTTCTATCAAATCGTGTCCAAATGAGGTGTTTCTAAAGCCATTTGAAAGTTCATCAAAATATCTTTCCAATGAGTATAAGATCACCTAAATTGAACATGTAATGAGGGAATTATGACCATTTTCATAGGACTTAGCAATTCATAGTGAGTACCATCAATCCATAGCAACTTTGGGCCCACTTTTGGGCAACTAAATTGTATCTAAGTGAGGTGATTCCAAAGCCATTTAAAAGTTCATCAAATTATCTTTTCAATGAGTACCAAATCACCCAAATAGGACATGCAACAAGGGAGTTATGACCATTTTTGTGTGGCAAAAAACTTTAAAAAAACAACTCAAAAGCTCATTAGAATAGAGGAAATGACGCCGAATGCACATCGAAAGCTCACCGAAATGGGTCCCATAAAGGTGACAACAGTCTTAATGGGCAAATGGTTCCCTCCCTTGAAAAAGAATGAAGAAGAAAGAGAAAGAAAATAGCAAATAGTCTTGCCGTGCAAGAGACCTACCTATTGAACTCATCCCACGTCTTATGTGGAGCCTACTGGATCGTCTTGTATAATATTCAAGCCGTCCATATGAAAGGGGTTTTAATTTCATGACAACGACCCCAAGTTTGAGAGTAAAACTCACCATGAATGGACCACCGATGAAAACAATCCTGAATTAACGTGCAATGCCCATGCAATTGTGGGCCACAGACAGCTCCAAGTTTCGTTAGGGCATGTTTCTAAAAATGAGGCAAATCCAAATCTCAAGTGGACTACACTCTAGGAAAGTGTTCATTAAGCTAGGCGCCCACCATCAAAACCTTCCTAGGGCCCACCTAAATGTTTACTTTCCATTGACGCTACCAATAATGTCACAAAGACCTCGATGAAGGGGAAATACAAATGTCAGCTTGATCAAAATCTTTTGTGGCTCCTGATATGTTTTTAATGGTTAATTACGCTACTGTTTCATGTAGCGTGGTCTACCTGAGATTTTGATCTAATTAAGTTTTGCTCTCATGCCCTAAAATAATCTAGAAAAATGGATGGACGGCGTGGATGTAAAAAATAAAAAAAAAAAAAAATAAATCAAGGTAGGCTCCACGGTCAGGGCAACAACCAGGACGGTGTTCCCCGGCAAACACCCAATCCACTCTCGTGTTTGAGTGCTTTTTAAAAAGTGGAAAACTTTGATACTCTGGCATAGGGGTGAGGATGATATGCAGGCACTTAGACATTGCATGCGCGGCATTCAAATGATTTAAATTAAACTTTCAAATTATGGGTCCCAATTTGGATATGTCATTCACCAGCAATTAAGCTTATTTGATTAGCTGACCATAGAATTGATGGACATTTATGGTTAAAAATGAAAATATCTAGAGATCATATATTCTGAGTGGATATGTGTATTAAAAAGAGAAAAATCATACCATAGAGAACAATATCTGGCCATTGATAAATAGCAAAATACAAGTGGGGCTCACTTGATGAGTGGATGTAGCTAATTTTCGCAAATCGGCGACCCTCAAGATTGGGCCAACCTATTGGACGGGTTAGATTTCGCATACACATGTAAGGTTGGAAATTATCCACTGGTTGGACCATAACTTATAGTCCAACTAGTTGGACTTGAGACCTCAAAAAGGAGTTTTTGCTAGAATGATGCTAGAATGATGGCTGATTTTAGCCAGTTTGCATCATGACCGTTTAAAGACGCCGAGGACAAAAGCAGCAACTTCTACACTCAGTGAGTGACATTCAAAATGACTAGTTGGGTAGATAGCAAAATAATCGAGATTCTCCGGCCATGGCGATCCACACCGTGGCCCACCTGATCAATGGCTATGATCACACATTCGAGCGTGTATAGTGGGGACGCGAAATGCCTTGCCCCTGGACACAGGAAGTTCCTGTGATCAGAAGCTATATGGGGCCCACAGAGATGCTCGTGACAAATCCACTCCACCCATCAGTTTCTCAAGATTATGTATGTGATATAATCCGTTAATTGCACTGATAAAGCAATCCTAGCCATCCAAACAGAGGATTTTCATTTGTTGAATGTGGATTGTTGCTCATTTACTACCCATTTGAAGATCATCGATCGTATTGTTGCAATTCTTTGATCTGTGACATTTTCTATGATCCATCTAAGCATTGGCCCATTTGATGAACGGTCAGAATCCCTGACATGTATGCCGGTAGTATGGTAAATCTATCTTTATTATTGGCAACTCCCAACGACTATATGGTTGGTGAAGTGGACAGTCCACCTATGGCCGGTCCAAAACCCACAAATGGAGCAATCCAAGCAGTCAGATCAGTGGCCTTCTAGTACATGATAACAAACCAAAAAAGAAAAAAAGTGGTCAACGGTCTGCATTTAAAATGGAAACGTCCGCTAGTCAGATGGCTAGGAACAACCGATCATGACTTCTGTAGGGCATCAAAGGTAGGGCCTGTTATGGGTAATTTCTCATAACTGACCCGAGGACAAAAGACCTCGGAATCCTACAGTAAGTCGAAGGTCTGCACCGATGACTTCCCCCCTCTCGAGGCCAGATCAGAGAAGACCTAATCTACCGAGCATACGAGAGCCGAACTCATCCCTTCCTTCCTGCCTATAGATGATAGCGCATCCCCTCAAGATCGGAACCATCCGAAAGATCAGAACGGTCCGAGATTCTCGCCCAGATTTCCGGAGAAAAGGCAAGATATGTGCCGTGATCTCAGCTCAATAACTCTATGATCAATGCCTATAAATAATCAGACTAACTCCAAACGAGGGGTAAGCTCTAATCTCTAGAACGAGTCATCTTACAATTATCAAAGGTGATTACTGATTTAGGCATCGGAGGGCTCACGGCTGGATCCCAGCCACCCCCCTTTACCATTTTTTGTGGTGCTTTGCAGAACCTAACGGAGGCCATCGATCCAAACATCTCTGCCGATTCATCCGAGGATATCCTTCCGACGATCTGTTCTACATATACAACTTCCATCACCTCGTCTGCTGACCAGAAAACGGTATCAACAGGGCCCACCAAAGGTAAAAGTCCAGATCCACCAATCAAATAGCCACAACAACATTAGGAGTACCCTACTAACCATGACATTGGGAAAACAATTTCTAACGGCTTGGCTTTCTAATTTGGCAGGTGTGGAACAGACTAGGTGGAGCATACAACTGCAATTGACCCAAAGGCTGAGATGAATAGTTGGGATTTGAATAACTCTGTGTGGCTCAAGTAAAGTCCTTAGTTACACAGAAGGAAGGTCTGAGGCACCTTTCCATATGGTACAAAAGTATGCTCTCTACTTTATCAGATTTGAGATTATTGAGATTTTACTTATAGGTTATTAAAAGGTTAGTGAACAAATAAAACAAACACTTAAACAATTAGTGTAAAAAAATAAAACAAAGCTATAATATGATATGTATAAAAAGGAAAATATACAACATAGTAAGCACAAAGGAATACAAAAAGGAAAGCAATGAATGAACAGCTAGGACTAACCAAGGGTCCAGAGATGTGACTAGTAAGGGATGAACTTTGACACTTCTAACAGAAGATTATTGAAGCTCTTACATCTCTAACTCTACTTTGCAATTTTTTTATTTATTTTAAAATAGCATGCCTTAATTGGATATCCAAGTAAGAAAGAAATAACACTATCACTCAATTAAAAAAGATTGCTTGAGCTTTTCGATCTACATCCTACTTTGATGGCCTTTTTTGCACAAAACCTGTGGAAGAATAGTCCTCTGAGAGAGACGACACTTCACCATTAATATTTAGGACATCCCACCTAGTCTGCAAGGGTTAGTATGATGGTGATGTATTATATGTTAGAAATGAAAGGGGGTGAGATGGTATTTATTTGGAGGTGGTGGCATTTTTTTTTTTTTTTATTATTGATTATAGCAGGTGAGGGTTAAACGGCATTTGACTTATATTGATTAGTTCTTAAAAGCTCTTTGACACATGGCACCTTCTAATTGAGTGCTTGGGGTAGTTAGCTTGATAATTTGGGTGAAGGTTTCAAATGTAAAATAAATTTTTTTTATATAAAATTGATAATAAGGGTTGAAAATGGCTTATGATAAAAAGGAGAATGATTAAAAAAAACAGAAAATTGAGGAAATGATGTCATTACCGAGTCATCATCAAAAGTGAAAATTCAATTTCTACTGGTGATCTTTGACCAAATCCTGACACCTACGGATTAACTATTAATTGTGAGAATACTTAACAGCTTCTAGTAGGGAAAATGTACTAGTGAAAATTGAATTTTCAGTGCCACCAAATGGCCCATCTATCCTTATTTTGGAGCCTAGACAACTTGGATCAAGCTTTGGGTCGGTTCAGATTAGATTGGGGGTGATTATGGATGGGCTTATATAGACTTCAACAAGGTGTGCGGTTTTGAGTTTCCTATAAGAATTGCTCACTCTAATCAAGCACAATTGACTATTCTATGGATTGATGATGTGTATATAAATGTCACTCTTTAGTAGAGATTGTATACAACCGAATGAAAAAGACTTAGAAACCCCACCATTATGTCCAAGCTTAGAAGTAGATTAGTTTATTCTAAAATAAGTCCGTGCATAGTTAATTATTTAGTAAAATGTAACTCATGTGCTTTGAAGGATGAAAGGAGTAAAGCAATTGCCCTATGCATTTTGCGGCCTTATAGGATTTAATTAGTAAAATGTAACTCATGTGCTTTGAAGGATGAAAGGAGTAAAGCAATTTCCCTATGCATTTTGCAGGCCTTATAGGACTTAATTATTGCACTTTAAATGAGCGATGTGACAAGTATTTCCCACCTTATGGCGTTAGGATCACCTGTGAATGTAGATATGGAAATAATTAGTTACTACTCGAGTTGTCTCCAGCTATACAAACTTCTTGTTTGACACTTTTGTTATAATGAATCTTCTATTGATGACGAGTAGTTTGTTGGGAACCCACAGAAGCACAGAGTAGAATCAAGCAAAGCAAACACAATCACACAAAGTAAAACCATGCAAAGACAATTCGATTTTACGTGGAAAAACCCTTGTGGGAAAAAAACCACGGCACAAAGCGATATGCCCTATGAATCAAAAGTTACAAGAGATGATCAAACTAGAAAATAAAGACCCAAGAGAAAACCCAAGCTCTTTCTTTCACAAAAGTCTCTCCAAACCCTAATCTCATCTTAGAAACGTGCTAGAATCACCCTAATCCCGATTACACCCTGACTTATATTGCCAATTACTACAAATAGAAACCAGACATCGCAACCATGCAAAACAGCGTCTGACCTGTCAAGCGCCCGAAGTTTGCCAAATATGTCCAGAGAGTTCTACCCAAAAAACTGAAGAGTTTCGCTTGCCCGAGCCTCCAAGTTCGAACCGCTCGAACTTGTCCGAAATCGTCCAAACTCCAATCTGCAATATATGGGTAGTTTTGGTCACCCGACCACAGCGGTTGGTCACCCGATAGTCGCCTAAGTTATCCAGATTGAAGACTCCATACAACAATCTCCACCGAGGGTTCAATCACTGACAATCTTTCTTTGCTTCATCCATCATCTCTACTTCTCATAGCTCCACCGCTTCTCATACAAATTGCATCTTCATTCTGTCTTCACTCATCCTAGAGAAGTTACGCAGAATTTGAAATTCTCTGCAGGAACCACCGGTGAGCATGTCTGTCTGATTCATGCTTGTGTGAATCTTCTCTAGAGTCACATTGCCTTCCTTAAGCATCTGTTAGATAAAATGGTGACGCACATCAATATGTTCAGTACGTGAGTGATAAACAGAGTTCTTAGCTAAATTTATAGTGCTTACACTATCGTAATTACTCGACACGGCCTCTTGCTAAAGCCCTAACTGATTTATCATACCCCTCAACCAAACAGCCTCCTTAAATGCTTCTGTTACTGCCATATACTCCGCTTCAGTAATGGAAAGTGTTAGTGCACTTTTCTGTGGCATACTATTGCACCTTGTTTGTCAATCACTTACGTCAGTGAGTCTAGTGTCGGTTGAGCCCAATGAAGACGAAGACCGAAGACTCAGATGGCCCCGCTGCATCAAGGAAGAAGATACAGGTAAAAGTGATACCTTGATGTGCCTTAACCTTGACCAAAACCAAACCCCTTAACCTCTTTGATGACCTTGACCATATTAGGGAACCTTTAGTCATCATAGATTGGCCCTAGGTGTCCCAAAAGAGCACTCAAACCTTGGCCAAAATGAGAGGGTTGAAATATGAATGGGTCAGCAAAACAGTGGGCTGAACCCAGGCCTGTCCGACCGGTCACGACCGGTCGTGGACCCCTGGCCGACCGGTCAAGACCGGTCGGACAAACAGTCCAATTTGACAGCAGGCCGCTAGAATAGGAGGGCCATAGGGCCGACTGGTCGTCGACCATGGACGACCGGTCGTGGACCCCTGGCCGACCGGTCGTGCAGACCATCCTCCTTAAGACAGCGAGTTCTGTCTTTGCCCTGGCCTATGGCCGACCGGTCGTGGACCCTGGACGACCGGTCGTGGCCCCTGGCCGACCGGTCGGGCGACCGGTCGGCACTAGCCGTTATTAACCCGTTTTGTATCCGTTGCACCTTCTTTTATAATGAGCTTGGCTTGTTTCGAGGGCAAGTAGAGAGGGTTTTGAGAGCCTATTCCCCACACCTTTTGTACATCATATGAGGCCTCAAAGAGGAGGGTTTCAAGTCATATCCCTTGTGTTTTAAACACAAGTGTGGGCATTCAGATGCAATCTAGAGATGACTTGATTTCTCTCTCAAATCTAGAGGTGAGACACTATTCCATATAGGCATATCCCTTGTCCAAGACCTCTAGAAGACCCTCTAGGTGAATCTCCTAGTTAGATCAAGCCACATATCACATGCAGGAGATTCAACCATCCTCCTATCACCTTGGGCATCTCAAAGGCATCACATGCAAGGTGTTTGATCGAGTGTAGCTATGGCATTGGCGATGCAACGGCGACACGATCGAGGGATAAAGGGAAGCCGATTGAAGCACGGGAGAGCGGAGATCAAGCAACCCGAACCAGCGCTAAACAAGGGGCTCATCCGACAAGTAAGGTTGTCTTTTTTGAGAGTCCATCTAGATTTTGTTTGTCAAACTCGATCTAGGGACGTTAGCCGTTCCTTGGCCTGTTTGTCGGGCCTAAACTAAGTCTCTAAGGGGGAGCCTCCGTCACGGGAGTGAACGTGAGTCGGGTTGAGAGTTAGCCTATGTCCAAAACTCCGTTTGGGTTGAGAGTTAGCCTTTGTCCAAAACTCCGGTCATGGTTGAGAGGTGAACCGGTAAAACCTCCGTGTAAAGGTTGAGAGGTGAACCTCATTTAAAACCTCCGATAGTGAATGCCAGTGTGCTCAAAGGAGTTGAGTACTTGAACTGGGAGTGGAGTAGACCCAAAGTCGAACCACTATACATGCTTGTGTTTGTGATTGAATTGAGCACATTGTTATCTTAGCATTGTTAGTTTAATTGTCTAATTATGAATGCTTGATAGGAATGTATGCTAGGCACTAATTAGGCACATCCACATACAAGATGTACTTTCACTAGTAGTGTAGACTTGAGCTCATTGATCCATTCTCATAAGTCTATATAGGTTGCATAGGTTAGGAGCTTGATTAGTTAAATCTTTTGATTACCTATGCATGCTTTAGACTAGGTTGTTTATTGCTTAATCATATGCTAGTCTTGTGATTGGACCTACTTAGGCTTGGAAGCCAAAGTGTTCTTGCTTACTTAGTTTGAATTGTTGAATTATATAAGTAGGCGAAAAGAATTTCAAAATAGGTCCTAATCACCCCCTCCTATAGGTTTAGTCATAATTCTAGTTGCTCTTTAAGCTTCCGCACATACGTGGGTGTCGTGTTAGACTACCCGACATACTTTCAGAAAAGAATTTCAAAATAGGTCCTAATCACACCCTCCTATAGGTTTAGCCATAATTCTAGTTGCTCTTTAAGCTTCCTGCACATACGTGGGTGTCGTGTTAGACTACCCGACGTACTTTCAGAAAGAGCTACCATCGACTGAAGCTTGGACATCTAACTAATTGCTCCACCCACTAGCACAAACGAGTACCTGGAATTCGATCTCCTACAATTTACACTCCTGTATAATCTAAATCAACATACCCAACCAACTTGTCCTTAGACTTTTCGAATGTCAAGACGCAATCCCGTGTACCTTGAATATATCGAAGTAGCCATTTCACAGCCTCTCAGTCTTGCTTGCCAGGGTTAGACATGAATCTGCTAACAACACCAACTGCATGTGAAATATCTGGTCTTGTACAGACCATAGCATACATCAAGCTGCCCATGACGCTCGAATAAGGCACACGAGACATATCCTGCTTTTCTTCATCTATTGTAAGATATTTTTCTAAAGAAAGCTTGAAGTGAGCTGTGTGAAGAACGCTCACCGATTTAGCCTTGTCCATCTTAAACTTCACTAGTACCTTTCCAAGGAATTCAGCCTAAGACAACCACAATCTGCTCCACTTCATGTCTCTATGTATATTAATGCCAAGAACCCTCTTTGCAACCCCCAAGTCCTTCATCCCAAATGTCCCCGATAATTGAGTCTTCAATATATCAATATCAGACATGCTATGATTGGCGATAAGTATGCTATTAACGTATAATACTAATATAATGAATTTTTCATCACCCAGTACCTTGTAATAAACACAACGATCATATTCACTCCTGGTAAAACCCCGACTCATCATAAAGGAATCAAATTTCTTGTACCATTGCCTATGAGACTGTTTAAGGCTGTATAATGACCTATTTAACTTGCAAACTTTGTTCTATACCTCTTATATCTTATAACCTTCTGACTGTGTCATGTAAATCTGCTCATCCAATCCCCCATGTAGGAAAGCATTTTTTACATCCATGTGTTCCAGCTCGAGGTCATATTGGGCAACCAGTGCCAACATGAACTTGATAGATACTTACTTCACAACTAGCACAAAGATCTCACTGAAGTCAACGCCTTCAGGCTGAGCATATCCCTTCACCATTAACCTCACTTTGTACCTATTATGTTTCTTCCGAAAAATTCATTTACACCCAATCACATTTCGACCCACGAGAAACTCCACCAACTCCTATGTCTCGTTCTTGTAAAGGGAGTCCATTTCGTCTTACATTGCCACCTTCCACTTTTCAGCATCTACATCATCAAGTGCCTCTTAAAAAGTAGACGGATCTCCCTCATCCATAATAAGGGCGAATGCAATATTCAAGTCATTTCTATACCTTGTCGGTAACCTGTAATCTCTAGGCGAATTTCTTCGCACAGGTGGCTACTCCACCTAATCAAGTACCTCTGACTGCGTCTCAGTCTCGACCCGTATATCATCTCTGTCAATTTGGATGTCAACAACCTTTGATTTTTTCAGTTCCTTAGGCACATCCTTTCGGCACAAGGACCTCTCATCAAACCTGACATCACTAGCTCAATTTAAACTTCCATGTCACAGGGTCATACAACCCATAACCCTTCACATCATCACCATAGCCCACAAAAAAAAAAATTGCCATTTGGTCTAGCTTATCTCTCTCAACTGACGATACGTGAGAGTAAGCCTCATAACCAAAGACTCGCAGACTAAAGTAGTTAATTGAATGTCCATTCCACACTTCCTCTAAGATTTTACAATCAATAATCATAGAAGGGGATTGATTTATCAAGTAATAAGACATGTTAACGACCTTAGTATATAACTCCTTCCCCAACTCAGCATTACTAATCATACACCAGGCTCTCTCCAAGAGAGTCTAATTCATCCGCTCTGCCACACCATTCTGCTCTGGTATGTAGTGCACTGTGTTGTGTCTCACGATCGCTACATTTTTACAATATTGATTGAATTCTCCTGAAGTGAATTCCTCACTGTTATCGGTCCTTAAAACTTTCAACATTTGCCCTCACTAACTTTCCACCATTAACTTATAATGCTTGAAAGTGGTAAAAACATCGGATTTATTTTTCAGAAAATAAACCCACACCTTTCTGCTATAATCGTCAATGAATGACATAAACCATGACGACCCACTAACAGAAACTACGGGCAATGACCCCCATACATCTGAATGTACATACTCCAACACACCCTTACATACATGTTTTTCCAATTTAAATGACAATCTTGATTATTTACCATACATGCAATGCTCATAAGATCAAAGCTTTTAAATGCAGGAATCAAAGAATGATCAGAAAGTACCTTCATGCCCCGCTCGCTCATGTAGCCTAACTGTGCATGCCACATGCAGACATGGAATCTTCTATAGTCGTTGCAGCTCCACCTGATGAAGTATTTCCAATCAACCTATAAAGGTTTCCGTTCCTCTATGCCTTCATAATGATGAGTGCCCCCTCTGAAACCTTACAATACCTATCAAAATCAGGTGAACTTGCACTTTATAGCTTCGAGTGCACCAAGAGAAATTATATTATTCTTCAACTTGGGAACATGCCTCGCATATGTCAGGATTCGTTCGATTTTATTGAACATCCTAATGCGCATGGAACCAATCCCCATAACCTTACAGGTGTAGTCATCGCCTAAGAACACCAAACAACCTTCATATTCCCTGCACGAAATAAAAAGCACTCCAGTTAGGACACATGTAATACGAGGCCCCTGAGTCCAAGACCACTCATTGCTGAGAAATTCTAACTTGGATACAGTCAAGACCTTGCACACATAACTAACGTCCTCTGATAATTATGCGGTATTGGCCTCCCTTGAAGGTTTACCTGTCTTCACTTTCTTAGATTTAAGATTCTTACAATCCCGTTTTATGTGCCCGATCTATCCACAATTTTAGTACTTCAACTTAGCCTTTTCTCTTCCCTTGGACTTCGATCTCGATTGTCAAGATCCCTTGTCCCGTTTAGAATCCCTCCCCCTCATAACCAGTGCTTGTTCAGAAGATGCACCCACATTACCGCTCCTCTTTTTCATTGCATTCGACTGAAGGGCTGAGATAATGGTCTCCTTACCTGCACATAAAGAGTCTTTAAACGACTTGTACGACTCTAGATGACAGTTCAACAAGATGCAAGCTTAATATTCGTCCTTCATCGATTCATCAACATCCAGTAGTTCGTAAACGAGCCTGTTAAAGTTGTTGATGTGGCTCTTAAAAACAATCTCCTCCATCATCTTCAGGTTGAATAACTGAAGCATTAGATACAAACGATTTTCAAGAGATTTCTTCGCATAAATGTTCTCCAACTTTGCCCATTATTCACAACTCCAAGTGTAGGGTCGCGATCTAATAATAATCTCAGTAAGACTGAGATCGATCCTCAAGGAAGGAATATAGGTTCAAACACTCGAAGATAAACTAGGATCTAGAACTACTTAAATTAAACTAAATGGAATTTGGGTTAAAAATATAAGAATTCATATATGAAAAGGAAATTAATGAAAAATAAAAACTAGGAGCATCGAGAATCCATTTCTAGTTATTCATAATACCAATTAACTTGATTCAATTGATAACTCAACTGAAATTGAAGTCCTATCCTATCCAGCTGTATGATAGAGCGATTAATTCATAATTCAACAATTTAACATAAATAAAATATTTATTGATATAGTTCCCTCATTAAGAACTAAGGTATTGCTCGTAGGGAATCAAATTCTATGAATTATATAGACCAATCTCTTGCAAAACATGTAAGATCTAAACTTTGGCTTTCCTTTTAATTTTGTCACCATATTAAAGTAGAACCAAAACTAGAACTTCATTCAAATTTAAACAAAATAAATATATGAACTTCAAGATTGGTTCTAATTAAGAATCCAATATATCAACTCATGGAAAACTAAAAGCATTCACCATATCCAATGAATCTTAAGGTTTCCACAAATTAAAATTCCATTAACTAGTCTGATTAATTTCAGAAACTCATAAGCATCCCATGCATCTACAAACACAATAGATCTTTAGAATTGTCTAAAACTATGAACTTTATTTAAACTAATCAATGCATAGTTCATCATTAAAACTAAAATTCGAAATCAAAGAGAATTAGAATATTAAGAACAAACTAGAAGTATCACCTCTCAACCCTAGTTGAGAAACTAGCCTAGCATAACTATGAAGAACAAAAAAACTAAAATTAGAACAAAAGAAGAGAAAAATTAGAAAAGGAAGGCCCGAAGCCTCCTTGCTCCCCACGTCCTTAGATGATTTTAGAAGCATAAGATGTCTTCATTTTATAGAAAAAACCAACCACCGACTTCAAATTGCGTAAGAAAATTTCGCACCGTCATTGTCGATTAATCGAGCGATCGATCACAAAATCGGGCCAATTGGAAATAACTAAAATTTAAACATCTGCAAAGTTGGGCGATCAATCGATCCATGATGTCGATCAATCGTAACTTGACTGGCGATCGATTGCAAATTGTCCAGCAATTAATCACTGGGCTTTTTAAGTCGAGCAACAAATCAGCAAAATCAGGGTTTTTTTAGCTTAGGCGATCGATCGCAAATGGCTAGCAATCAATCACAAACCCCTTATCGATCAATCTCAAATTCTGCAATTTGCAGATTTTGATTTCTAAGTTCTGGATCTTCAATACTTGGTTTCTTCATGATCTTTGGCTGCTGGAACATGTTCCATGAAGCTCTAAATCATCGAACGTAGCTCAATTTCTCATAAACCTCTCTCAATCTCCGACATTCATGAAAATAAGCTTAAGTTAGTTCATTAACCACATTATTTCATGTAAACATAGGATGGAATTGAGCATAAATAAGCATAATTCTAGGCTTAACACCCATGCATCAATCGTAATCTTCTCCCTCATAAAATTATAGAGGACGTCATCTGTTAGACGCAATTAAATCGAGATTTTGGCCTTTTTGTCGAGTTTGTTCCATTCTTCTTTTGACGTAGACTCCTGTCGCTTTCCAAGGAGTGCACCTTCCAAACCTTGCTGAACTAGAAGGCCTTCCATCTACACCTTACATAGTTCGAAATTGTTTTTCTCGAAAAACTTCTCTACATCGAACTTCATGTTAGATGTCATTAATACTTTGAATTCAGATTCAATCTGCTACCCAACATATGCTTTAATACCACTTGTTGGGAACTTCGAAAGCACAAAGTAGAATCAAGCAAAGAAAACACAATCACACAAAGCAGAACCATGCAAAGACAATCCAATTTTATGTGAAACCGTTACGAGAAAAAAACATAGCACAAAGTGATATGCACTATGAATCAGAAGTTACAAGAGATGATCAAACTATAGAAAATAAAAACTCTAGAGAAAACCCAAGCTCTCTCTCTCTCTCTCTCTCTCTCTCTCTCTCTCTCTCACACACACACACACACACACACACACACAAAACTCTCCAAACCCTAATACCATCCTGATTACACCCAGCTTATTTAGCTAATAACAAAAAATAGAAACAAAACAGTGTAACCATGCAAAATAGTGTCTGACCCGTTGGGCACCCGACCTGACCTCATCAAGCACCCAAAGTCAGCTGAATCTGTCTAAAGAGTTTTTTTCCAAAAAATCGAAGAGTTTCGATTGCCCGAGCTTCCAAGTTCGATCGCCCGAACTTATCTTAAATTGTCTAGAGTCAAATCTACAATATACAGGTAGTTTTAGTCGCCTAACCACCATGGTCGATCCCCCGACAGTCCCCTGATTTATCCAGATTGAAGACTCTATCAACACAGTTGCCCTTATTAAAATGCAACTCGAATATTGAACTTCCTGACATTGATGAGGGTGTGAACAGACAGATACTAGTAGCTTAGGCTTACCGCATTGTGTTATTTATAAATTCAAAAAATCAAAATTTGGGAATACCAAATCTAAGTTCATCTTCTATTGGTGCCCACTGAGAATTATGGAAGACTCTTAATGCCTCAGGCATCATACGTATATTTTTTTAATTATTTTTTTTACTACAAAACTTATTTTGGATACTATACAAAGAGAAGCTCCATTGGAGATTTTTGAAAACTACTTTCATTATTCTTCTAGATTTATTGGCTCCATTAGAATGATATGATCTTCTTGAAAACATGTTGATGACCCTCTACTAGGAATTGTGTTTCTTGTGACTTAGGGAATGCTAACAAATCTATCGAGGAAAAATTAAAAATTTTGAAATGTGGGCGACTTATTGAGGAAGGAAAATTAGAAACTTTTTGTTATGTTTTTCTTTTAGTTTTTCAAAAATTCTTTTTAGCTTGTTTTGAAAATTTTCCACTAAGGATTCATTTTAAAAAAGGACAGAGTTTTTTTTCTCACTAGAGATTTTGATTTCTCTCTCTCTCTATTTATTTATTTTTTTTTGGCTCCACCAGAGATTTTAATTTCCCTTCTTTCTTTCACAAAATATTTTGGAGGTTAGATTTTTTTTTTAAAAAGACATAACTTGCTCCATTGGAAAAACAAAAAAAATTAAACTTTAAAGGTTTTTTTTTATTTTAAGGACCCTAGTAGGGGTGTCAATGGGCCTGGTTAGGGCCGGGCCAACCTCTGTCCAAGCCTGGCCCGCCTCTCTCAACATATGCCCAAACCCAACCCAGACCCATGACGGGCCACAATAGTCTAGCCCAAGCCTGGCCCAAGATACAAATGCAGGATCTAGCTCGAACCCTACCCTAGCCCGAGCCCGACCAGAGAAATTATCCTTTAATACCGGGCTTTTCCATATGTGAAAAAAAATCATCAACACATTATAGAGAATAAAAGGAGTAGATGAATTTTTAGGAAAAATTTGTATAAAATTTAAATTTTAATTGGTGGG
Organism: Liriodendron chinense; assembly: GCA_003013855.2. Taxonomy (NCBI): domain Eukaryota; kingdom Viridiplantae; phylum Streptophyta; class Magnoliopsida; order Magnoliales; family Magnoliaceae; genus Liriodendron; species Liriodendron chinense. The sequence goes on from ML058429.1 coordinate 1,115,123, forward strand.
AAGATATTTTAATGTAGATTTTAAGTTCAAATATATATTCGAGTCTTGCTGGGTTGTCAGGCTTTTGAACAGTTAGTCCAACCCCGACCCATTTGAAAAACGGGCTTATACTTTAGGCCCAAACCCGACCCGCGGGCCTGGTACTCAAGTCCAAGCCTAACATAAGGCGGGCCAAGCCTGATAGCCCGTCCGGCCAACCTGGTCCATTAACAGTTCTAGACCCTAGTAAGGAATTTTTTTATAACCTTTTTAAGCACTCAATTGAGGAAAGATTTTAATATTTTTGGGCGTTTAAAGTTTCTCTTTTATTTTTGTTTTTATTTTTTGAATTTTTTTTAACTAACACCACTCAAGATTTTTTTTTAGATTTTTTTTTCAAACTTTTTTACACTATTGATGAAAAGTTCCATTGAGATTTTGAGTAGATTCTCTAGAGTTAAAGTTCCACTAGAGATTTTGAAAAACCAAATCTAAGTTCATCTTCTATTGGTGCCCACCGAGAAGTATGGAAGACTCATTAATACCTCAGGCATCATACGTATATTTTTTCTAAATATTTTATTTACTACTAAACTTATTTTGGATACTTTACAAAGAGAAGCTCCATTGGAGATTTTTGAAAACTACTTTAATTATTCTTCTATATTTATTGGCTCCATTAGAATGATAGGATCCTACTGAAAACATGTTGATGACCCTTTACTAGGAATTGTGTTTCTTGTGACTTAGGGAATGCTAACAAATCTATCGAGGAAAACTTGAAAATTTTGAAATGTGGGTGACTTATTGAGGAAGGAAAATTAGAAACTATTTGTTATGTTTTTCTTTTAGTTTTTCAAAAATTCTTTTTGGCTTATTTTGAAATTTTTCCCACTAGGGATTTATTTTTTTAAAAAGGACAAATGTTTTTTGTAGTGGAGATTTTGATCTCTCTCTCTCTCTCTCTCTCTCTCTCTCTCTCTCTTTGTTTTTTGTCTTTTGCTCCACCAGAGATTTTGATTTCTTTTTCTTTCTTTCACAAAATATTTTAGAGGTTAGATTTTTTTTTTTTTTTTAAGAAAAGACGTAAGTTGCTCCATTGAAAAAAAAAATTGAACTTTGAAGGTTTTTTTTAATTTTGAGGACCCTAGTAAGGATTTTTTTTACCCTTTTTTGCACTCAATTGAGGAAAGATTTTGATTTTAGGCGGGTTTTAAAGTTTCTCTTTTATTTTTATTTTTTTTTTGAATTTTTTTAACACCACTTCAGATTTTTTAAAGATGTTTTTTGAAACTTTTTTACACTCTATTGATGACAAAGTTCCATTGAGATTTTTAGTAGATTCTCCAGAGTTAAAGTTCCACTAGAGATTTTGAAATACATATATTTTTTTATTTTTCTTATTGATAATTTGGAAAGAGAACCTTGAGCATGCCCATATGCCTACATTATTACTATATATATATATATATATATATATATATATATATATATATATATATATATATATATATATATATATATATATATATACAGAGAGAGAGAGAGAGAGGAATGCTCACCTGCGAACCATCTTTCATGAGTTTTCGTAAGAACTTTTTGAGGACTCATCACACGTGATGTGTTCCCAAAATTTGAGCCGTCCATGTGATGCAGCACCCTGAAAAACCCTCGAGGCCCAACTTTTAACTTGGTTAACAAATCTGATGGGCCATGACAAAAGGAAACAGTTTACTCCCTTGATTTGCCTCTCTCTCTCTCTCTCTCTCTCTCTCTCTCTCTCTCTCTCTCTCTCTCTCTCTTCTATGGCCCACCAAAGTTCTGGATCAGGTTGAAAGTTAGGCCTCGAGGGTTTTCGGGGTGCTGCATCATGTGGACAACTTAGATTTTAGGGACACATCACGTGTGATGAGTTCTCAAAAAGTTCTCACGAGAACTCGTGAGAGATGATTCACAGGTGAGCATTCCTCTCTCTCTCTCTCTCATTATATATGTTAGAACTAGAAAATGCTCGAACGCAGTTTTCTGGTGTATTGCTGTTCTGGGGTTCTGAATAATAGAAACATTCATAGACAATCACAAGCAATCACAAGAGTACACAAGAGAAGAAGTATCGCAAGGCGAATTTTATTCCAGAGATCCTGAGATCTTGTACATTCCAGGCCGAGGTCTGGCACAAGCCTTTAATTACATCGGATGATCGATGACCCTTGATTAAAAGGCAGAAGACTAGTCAGCGGGGACTATGGTCTCAGAGTTCATGGTCGTAAAAACCTGTATTTTGTGTGTGGTCGAAGAAACTTGTTGTTATAGGCAAATATAGTCTGCGAGAAGTGAAGGATCGCGGAAATATGAATGCGAGGAGTCAAGACCGTGCTCGTCAGAAGGGGTCGCATCTCCCGGATGCGAGCAGCTCGGCTCGTGCTCGTCAGAAGGGGTCGCATCTCCCGGATGTGAGCAGCTCGGCTCGTGCTCGTCAGAAGGGGTCGCATCTCCTGAATGCAAGCATTCCTGACACGAGCAGCTCCCGAATCGGAGCAATCATGAGTCTTTGTTTTTGGTTTGGAAGGTCTTCGTAGTCCCAACACCCGATTCCCATCGAGCAGCTTGTCCAAATCCCGCGACGGCTCCAAGCAGGGCTACATCCAGCGCGGTGGTCTCCGCCCTTTCGGCGTCTCCTTCCTTGTCGGCAGCTATGACTCCAACTACGGCTTCCAGCTCAACATGAGCAATCAGCGTTATTATTACGCCTACCAGCAGCCCGTATAGGTTAATTTTGGGCGTGGTTCCGAATATCAAGGGATTGCTATCAAGGAACGTGATTGCCGAAATAAGTAAATGAGTTAGATCTCTCCTCTAAGGATAAGGATCTTATCCCACGAAATCAGCAGGATCTCGTATCGTACACGAAATCAGTGGGATTTCGATATCTTACGTAACAGATTGAAGCGCTTCAGATCTATATAAAGGGATGACCCTATTGAGAGAAAGGTACACAATATTCAATCCCTGTCCTGTTTTGGCCTGGTTATTTTTCTTCTTGTTTTGGCCTGACTTAAGCGTCGAAGGGCTAACGGCTGGACCCCAGCCACCCTTAGTTGCTGTCTGTCTTCTTTCAGGTTTGGCAGAGGAAATCTCTGTTGGAGAGAAGGTGAACGTCCGGAGGATCCTGTTACAAAATCTGACATTAACAGTTTTGGCGCCGTCTGTGGGAACGACTTGATCGTCGAAATCAATCGTTCTACCGATCAAAATCCTCCGGCGATGCCTCCTAAAAAGGCTGTTCATCCTTCGACTTCAAGGCAGGCACCACCTCCGCCCGATGAGACGAAATCCGTACCTGCTCTTCCGCCCGCGTCGACGAATATCCCTCAAGGAGCCCCGAATATGCCATCAACAAACCCATTATTGGAGGCTTTTGGAAATCAAGATGATGTCTTGCGTTTCCTCGAAAATACTCTTCTAACTCTGAATGCCGGAGTTCAGGCCCTGTCAAATCAGCTTGACCAGCATTTCCCTGAACCGCAGAGACAACCCTCTGAAGGGTTACCACCGCAACCCATACCAGTGGCTTCCAGACATTCTATGGACGAACCACAGGTCCCACCACTTGGCAGCCATCCCCCTGTGCCGTCTCCACATTCTATACATTCTAGTTCGTCTCGACAACCTCAACCGCAGGGCTCCACCGCCGAAACATCAAGCTATACCCTACCATGGGAATGAGATCTCAAAAGAATCCATGATCGTTTTGATGTCATGGAACAGCGATACCAGGCAAATCGGCCATCTGCAGTCATGGCGGCGATACACCAATCCGAGTCCCCCTTTACCAGCGAGGTTATGGAAGCCCCGTTACCTAGAAAGTATCGAACGCCTGTTATCACCCCGTACACAGGTATTGGCGACCCTCTTGAACACCTGGAAACATACAGGTCCCTCATGGAGTTGGAGGGCATGGTTCAGAAATCATGTGTAGGGCCTTTTCCCTAACATTGAAGGAGGCAGCTCGTACGTGGTTCCGAGGATTAAAGCCTCGTTCCATCAGCTCCTTTTCTCAGTTATCGGAGATATTCCTCTCTCAATTCATGGGAAGCATCCGCATCAAGAAGCCAGCCTCCCATCTAATGAATCTAAAACAACAGCATGGGGAAACGATAAAGGAGTTCACAGTACGGTTCACCGCTGAAGCTGTTCAAACTGAAGGTTATACTGAAGAAAAAGGCCTCGCAGCCCTCATAGCTGGAATAACGAGCGAGAAATTTAGGTTTTCTTTAGACAAGAGCCCTCCAAAAACTATGGCAGAGTTCCAAGCCAAAGCTCAGAAATATATCAATGCAGAAGAAGTCGCATTGACACGCCATGGAGTACAGGGTAAGAAACGCAAGCCAGAAGGAGCCTCTTCTACAGATAAAAAATATCGTCGTGATCAACGCGAACGTTCTCCCAAGAAGCCTTATTCCGGTAAATATCATAACTACACTCCTCTTAATCGGTCTCATGAAAAGGTTCTAATGGAGATTAAACACAAGCCATATGTGAAGTGGCCTGCAAAGATCAAATCTGATCCCGAGAAGAGAGACAAGAGCAAGTTCTGTTACTTCCACAAAGATCATGGGCATAGAACCCAGGACTGCATCTCTCTGCGAGACCATATCGAAGCTCTCATTCGAAAGGGCCATCTCCAGGATTATGTTGCTCGTAAAAATCGATCACCAGAAAGGGTGAACACCTCGTCTCACCAAAAGGAACAACCTCATCATCAAACTGACCAAGAGGACGCTGAGCCCACAGGAGAAATCCGCACCATCGTCGGAGGACCAGCTTGCGGGTGTGACTCTCAAGCTTCAAGAAAAGCATACGCTCGAAAGGCATCCAAAGAACCCCAGCAAATCTATTGGCTGGAACAGACGTCTAGCTCGTCAAAAATCAGCCATCCTCCAATTTCCTTCACTCTCGAAGATGCAAAGGGAATTCACTTCCCTCACGAAGACTCCATCGTAGTCACATTGAAGGTATCAAATTATCTGACACATCGAATTATGGTGGATACAGGTAGCTCAGCTGATATTCTATACTTGGAGGCTTTCAACAAAATGGCACTTGCCAAAAGCCTTCTCAAGCCAGTATCGACCCCCCTCGTCGGCTTCGGAGGTGAGGTAGTAATGCCTGAAGGAAGCATCGATCTCCCAGTTACTTTCGGAGAAAGTCCAGCGAAGACCACCATCTTCATAAACTTCCTCGTAGTGGACCAAAAATCAGCGTATAACGCCATTTTGGGGCGGCCGTCTCTTACTAAGGTCGGGGCAGCCTTGCACCCTTCGTATCTGTGTGTCAAATTTCCTACCCCAAATGGTATCGGGGTCGTGCGAGGAAGTCAACAGGAGGCACGGTCTTGCTACCAGATTGCCCTCCAAGATCGAAAGAAGGCTCAAGCAGTACCCGTCATGGAGATAGCACAAGGTTCACCCAACTTTCCCTCCAACACCTCGTTGGATCCGAGAGAAAGTGCTCTTAAATCGGGAACTCCAGGGGAAGATACAGTGGTGATTCACTTAGCCAAAGACGACTTATCTAGGGTCGTATACATTGGATCCTCTTTAACCAATGTCCATCGTGAAGATCTGGTCATTTTCCTTACCGAATATCAGGACGTGTTCGCTTGGTCTCATAAAGATATGCCAGGCATCGACCCCAATGTCATCGCACATCATCTCAATATCGACCCAAAGCATAAACCCGTACACCAGCGTCGACGTGCCTTCACTGCAAAAAGGCAAATGGCGATCAAAGCTAAAGTCGAGAAGCTACTTACGGTCAATTTCATAAAAGAAGTTGACTACCCAGAGTGGGTCGCGAACGTAGTTCTCGTCCGAAAAGCTAATGGCAAATGGAGAATGTGCATCGATTATTCAGATCTGAACAAAGCATGCCCCAAAGATAGTTTTCCAACGCCACGGATAGACCAGCTGGTCGATTCAACAGCTGGGCACGCTCTGCTCAGTTTTATGGATGCTTACTCTGGTTACAACCAGATTATGATGCATCCAACCGATAGCCAGCATACTGCCTTCATCACGGATCGAGGACTATATTGCTACCAGGTAATGCCGTTCGGTCTTAAAAATGCGGAGGCCACTTATCAACGTCTCGTCAACAAAATATTCGCTGCTCAAATCGGTAGGAATATGGAAGTTTATGTTGATGATATGCTCGTGAAAAGCATCGTAGAAGATGATCATATTTCTGATCTCCGAGAAGCCTTCGACCTAATGAGGAAGTATCAAATGAAACTGAACCCAGAAAAATGTGCGTTTGGAGTGTCTGCAGGAAAGTTTCTTGGGTTCATGGTCGGCCAGCGCGGAATCGAGGCGAATCCTGAAAAGATAAAAGCATTGATAGAGATGAAATCCCCCACCACTCTGAAGGACGTCCAGCGTCTGGCTGGTCACATTGCATCATTGAACAGGTTCATCTCGCGAGCATCTGACAAGTGCTTACCATTCTTCAAACTCCTTCGTGCAATGGCCAAGTCTGATTGGAAATGGACACCACAATGTGAAGAGGTTTTTCAACAATTGAAGCTATACATGAGCACACCCCCCATTTTATCTAAACCTATAGCACACAAGCAACTCATTCTTTATTTATCTGTGTCCGCTACAGCCGTTAGCGCCGCTTTAATAAGAAAAGATTCCGGGGTGCAAAGGCCGGTTTATTATGTTAGTCGAGCAATGGTTGATGCAGAAACTCGGTATTCTGATATGGAAAAGCTAGCCCTGGCCTTAGTCACGGCAGCTCGAAAACTGCGACCATACTTTCAAGCCCACGCTATTCTAGTACCAACAAATCATCCACTACGGCAAGTCCTTCAGAGACCTGAGGCTTCCGAACGCTTGACTAAATGGGCGGTCGAGATCAGCGAACACGATATCTCATTCTGTCCTAGGACCGCCATCAAAGGTCAGGCCGTGGCTGACTTTATCGCCGAATTTACATACTTTGCTGATAATAATACCACAACCAGCGACCAGCCTCCTTGGTCACTCTTCGTGGACGGGTCGTCGCGGGCCACTGGCAGTGGAGCGGGCCTGATTTTAGTGGCTCCCGACGGGTCGCATTTCCAATATGCTCTACGTTTCGATTCTCACGTCTCAAATAATGAAGCAGAATATGAGGCCCTGATCGTCGGCCTCGAACTAGCCATTGTCCTCGCAATTCAAAATCTGTTAATTCATAGCGACTCCCAGCTCATTGTCAACCAAGTTCTTGGTGAATTCGAAGCCAAAGAAGAAAGGATGGCCTTATACAAGTCTCGTGTACTCATCCTGCTCGCGAAACTGAAGACTTATGAAATAATTCATATTCCTCGCAAGCAGAACCAACTTGCCGACTCACTGGCTAAGCTCGCTTCTGCACCAGAATCTGAGCTAGCACATTCGATCCCCATCGAGCATCGTTAGAACCTAAGTATCGACCAATCGGCTCTTGAGCAAGTTATATCGGTAAAGTCGTCTCCATGCTGGATGGATCCCATCGTCCTTTATCTCAGAGACGGATACCTACCAGACGACAAGAAAGCTGCAAGACAAATTCGGCTTCGAGCTTCCAGGTACACCTTGCAAGACGGAATATTGTTGCGAAAAAGTTTCTCCTTGCCTTATTTAAGGTGTCTTCATCCAGAAGAAGCACTTCATGTTCTAGACGAAGTACACCAGGGGGCGTGTGGTAATCACCCCAGGGGGCGATCCCTAGCATATAAGGCGATGCGACAAGGATATTATTGGCCCACTATGAAAGCAGATGCAATTGAATTTTCTAAAAAATGTGACAAGTGCCAGCGATATTCACCTATACCCCATGTACCTTCCGAACGGATGACTCCAGTTGATAGCCCTTGGCCTTTCGCTCAGTGGGGGGTCGATATCATTGGACCCTTGCCCATGGGAAAGGGACAAAATAAGTTCGCGATTGTAGCGGTTGATTACTTCACCAAATGGGCCGAGGCAGAACCATTAGCCAAGATTACTGAGAAACAAACTACCAAGTTCATATGGAGAAATATCATATGATGCTTCGGACTCCCTCATACCATAATTACCGATAATGAAACGCAGTTCGACAACGCGGCCTTTGATGAATTTTGTGACAAATGGAAGATATGTAATCTCCCCACTTCTCCATATCATCAATGGAAGATATGTAATCTCCCCACTTCTCCATATCATCCTCAGGCGAATGGGCAGGTCGAGGCAGTGAACAAAATCATTAAGCACCATTTAAAAACCAAGCTTGGTGAATGCAAAGGTGAATGGCCAGAACTTCTACCAGAAGTATTATGGACGTATAGGACTACAACTCGTACGTCAACAGGTGAGACCCCTTTTTCCTTAGCATTTGGTGTCGACGCAGTAGTACCAGTGGAAATTCAAGTGCCCTCGTATCGGATCGAGCAATATGACCCCGCGAGTAATCAGGAAGACCTTCGCCTTCATCTCGACCTCTTGGAAGAACGTAGAAACGCCTCCCAAGTACGAGCGGCAACATATCAACAACGTATTGCTCGTTATCGAAATGCGAAGGTGCGGCCTAGATCCTTCCAACTTGGAGATTTGGTCCTAAGACAAAAGCTCGGAGTCCCTTCTCGTTCGCTGGATCCAAATTGGGAAGGCCCTTATCGGGTTATTAGGATTGTGCGACCCGGTACCTATTATCTTGAAGACATGCAGGGCAGACCCGTGCGTCGCCCTTGGCACGTGGAGCATTTGCTACAATACTTCCCCTAGATTGGATGTAGTTCATAACAACATTTTATGAATAAAGTTGAAGATATCTTTTGGTCGCTATTCCATTTATTTGGACTCGAATAGCTCCAAAGAGAATATACACATCCTCTTAGCCAATTGCCTACCCTTGGTAGGATTGAAGTTGTTATTAATTGGTTGTTTCTCCATTTTATGGATTAAAAACAGCCCCGAAGAGAGCATACGTGCTCTCTTAACCAATCTTCTGCCCTTGGTGGAATCAAAATCTCAATCGATAGATCAGTCTATCTCAACGCGGACACGGTCACACGACCCCCGGATTGAGTCTAATTCATCTTTTCATGAATTAGATGCTCGCACTGGTGAAAGAGATCGCACTTCCAGACTGCGAGCAGCGCAGCTCATGCTCGAGTTAAGGTGGCGCAGTCCGTACCCCTACTGCGAGCAGCGCAGCACGTGCTCGAGTTAAGGTGGCGCACTTCGTAACCCCACTGCGAGCAGCACAGCTCGTGCTCGAATTAAGGGGTCATACTCCTAATGCGAGCAACTCAGCTCCTGCTCGAATAAAGGATAGCATCCTCAGAAGAGTCGGATGGGATCAACACAAAGCAGAAATGAAAGATGAGAATACACAACACTGAAGAAATAAATGTTCATTAAAATAATGACCAAAAGGTCAAGACCATTACAGATTTCTTCTCAAAAGTAAAAAACAAAAAAATAATACATGACATAGGAAGCTGCCGAGGTCAAGGTTGGTCATCCTCATCTTGCGCAGGCTCGCGGCTTTCAGCTTCAGGACCAGCCTCAGGAGCAGGAGCGGCATCTGTTGCCCCGGTGACTTCGTTCTCAGCGGCAGCCCGTTCTTTATCTGCAACCTCGAATGCCACTCTGTCGAACTCCTCAACGTTAAAAGTTGGAGCGATCAGCTGCATAACTCTGACCGCGAAATCGCGACCAGCGATATACGCTTCATATCGCTCCTCATCGTAAAGTTGAGAAGTCCGGAACTCCTGAACTGCGCGAGGACCCTCATCAGATACCATTTGAACGAGGGCCACTCGCTCTTCTTCCCAGTGGATGGAGTCATCCTTCAACTGGTGAAGTTGCTGCTGGGCCTCCTCGAGCTTCTTCTGGGTCTCCTCGAGCTTGGTCCGCGCATCCTTGAGCCACCCTTCAAGCTGGATCTTGTCCTGGCGGAAGATTTCCTTCTCCTTCTCGCTCTTGGTATGGAGCTCCTGAAGCTTGGCGAGTTGGAGATCCGTTGACTGGAAGCGCTCAGTCAGGGATTGGATTTTGACGAGGAGAATTTTCTTCTCTTCATCCAGCTTGGCAATCTGCACTTCCAAAGCTTTCACCAAGCGGTCCCGCCCTTGGAACTCTGCTTCCATCGTCTTTTTCTTCTTCTCCGCATCCTCCACGCTGCGGCGAGCTGCTTCGACATCCCGCCTAACACGGAGCGTGAGATCCAGGCTCTGATACAAATAAAGAGAGAAGAATTAGATTGCTAGTCATCTTATAAAATCCCGAGGTGATTGGTAAAAAGGAAAAAGGTTGTTACCTGAACCAATCTCACTCCAATATCAGTGGAGAGAGCTTCTGGGCTTGGCTCAGGCAAACCCCCGAAGGTGTTGGGAGGGATGTTATCAAACATAAACTTGCATACAGGATGCAAGTGCGGGGGGATAACAAAAACCCCCGACCCAAAAGGTTGGGCCACTACCATCTCGCTTGAGCCCGTCTCGCGAGCACCCTCGGCACCCACAGAAGGTGTCGTAGACTCGCGAGCACCAGTAGGCTCGCATCTTATATCCTTAGGAGGGAGGCCTCCCTCCCTCCGATCGCCTTTCGGCGAATTGTCGGCGACTTCGATCACTGGCTGACCGCGAGCACCTGACGGTGGAGTCGCAGTAGCCGGAGGAGGCATGGCGGATAGAGGGGTTGCGTTTACCAGAGGGGTCGTGATCGTACGAGAAGTCGTAGCGACCCCTCTCGAACCGCCCCCTCGCGATTGAAGACCGCGAGCAGTCCCATCAGCGGGACCAGGTGCATTTGAAGGACCCCCATTTTTTTTTACCTCTTCGAGGCCGCGCCCTTCAGACGGGGAAGCACCCCTAGTGCACCTCTTTTGTCGCCAGCGTTCGTCATTTCTTCTCTGGAGATGAGACCCGCTGCACAGAGATAACGGGACTCTAATGCGATGTTGACGTGGCGTGTAGCCGCAGGAAGCTTGTAGACTCTAACCAATTTCTCGTTGAGTCCTCCCCGCAGGTTCGGCTTCACACCAGTTGGGATTCCTGCGAGCACAAAAGAACGCACATTAAAACTTCAATGGAGCAAAGGTTTTCTTTCTTTCGGACAGATAAAACGAATACTTAACCCACCTTCGCCAAAATGGCGATTAACGTTATGGCTTTTGGGGTCGGAGCCCAATTCGGACTCCCAGTTGCCAGAAACGTAGAACCACTTCTTTCTCCATACCGGGTAGTTGGAAGAAGGGTTCCCCAAAATGAAGTTATTCCGGTGTCAGAAGCAGAGGTAGTACCAACCCTCGCTAGCTGGCGCCTTCTTTAGCTGGAATAACCTCAAAAATTCCTCAGCGGTTAACTCCTCGTTACCCGCCTGTTTCCAAAGGACGAAAGCGCTGAGAAGAACCCGCCAGCCGTTAACTATAAGCTGGCCCGGGGCAATCTTATAGAGACGGAGGAAGTTTCGTATGAAGGGGTGGAGGGGAAGACGTACGCCCACTTTGAAAAAATATTCATAAACAGCCACACACCCAGGTGGTGGTGCATCGGCTGTCTCCCCTCTCCCAGGCAATCTGAATGAAACAAAGTCTGGGACCCTATATACCTCTCTAAGGTTAGAGAGTCTTTCCTCCGTCAAGATGGAAGAGTAACCGGAGGCGGAATATCTCCCAGCCGGTACTCTGGCGTTATTGGACTCGGAGGAATCAGGAGTTTCATCTCCTAAAGGAACAATCTCTTCGTCAGAGATTTCCGCCATTATAAAATAGAGATGGGAGGAAGAAATGAATAAGAAGAAAGAAAAGAAGGATACCTCTGTAAAGAGGTTTTTTACTCCGAAATAGAGAAGGAAGAAGAAGGAAACCTCGCAGCAAAAGGAATTCGAAATGGAGGATTTTTCGGCTAAGTCCGATATTTATACGCAATCATCAGGGTTGATTTGATGGACACGCTGCAGCTTCTTATCTGGCACGCCAGACGAACAGGCGCTGGCATTAAATACGGAAACACGTGGCACCCGACGCCTCATTTCTGGCGGCAGAAAAAGCTGCGCGAAAGCTGGCCATCATAAATGAGGAAGCACGTTAAGAGAATCATGCGCGATTTTCTCCCAGCTGTCAGCACTAGCAAACCCTTGGCATAGTTCCTCAATACCAAGGGTTTGGGGGGCATCTGTTGTAGGCAAATATAGTCTGCGAGAAGTGAAGGATCGCGGAAATATGAATGCGAGGAGTCAAGACCGTGCTCGTCAGAAGGGGTCGCATCTCCCGGATGCGAGCAGCTCGGCTCGTGCTCGTCAGAAGGGGTCGCATCTCCCGGATGCGAGCAGCTCGGCTCGTGCTCGTCAGAAGGGGTCGCATCTCCCGGATGCGAGCAGCTCGGCTCGTGCTCGTCAGAAGGGGTCGCATCTCCTGAATGCGAGCATTCCTGACACGAGCAGCTCCCGAATCGGAGCAATCATGAGTCTTTGTTTTTGGTTTGGACGGTCTTCGTAGTCCCAACACCCGATTCCCGTCGAGCAGCTTGTCCAAATCCCGCGACGGCTCCAAGCAGGGCTACATCCAGCACGGTGGTCTCCGCCCTTTCGGCGTCTCCTTCCTTGTCGGCAGCTATGACTCCAACTACGGCTTCCAGCTCAACATGAGCAATCAGCGTTATTATTACGCCTACCAGCAGCCCGTATAGGTTGATTTTGGGCGTGGTTCCGAATATCAAGGGATTGCTATCAAGGAACGTGATTGCCGAAATAAGTAAATGAGTTAGATCTCTCCTCTAAGGATAAGGATCTTATCCCACGAAATCAGCAGGATCTCGTATCGTACACGAAATCAGCGGGATTTCGATATCTTACGTAACAGATTGAATCGCTTCAGATCTATATAAAGGGATGACCCTATTGAGAGAAAGGTACACAATATTCAATCCCTGTCCTGTTTTGGCCTGGTTATTTTTCTTCTTGCTTTGGCCTGACTTAAGCGTCGGAGGGCTAACGGCTGGACCCCAGTCACCCTTAGTTGTTGTCTGTCTTCTTTCAGGTTTGGCGGAGGAAATCTCTGTTGGAGAGAAGGTGAACGTCCGGAGGATCCTGTTACAAAATCTGACATTAACACCTGTGTTTGTATGGTCGTGGAGACCTATATTTGTATGGTTGTGGAGACCTGTATTTGTATGGTCACGGAGACCTATATTTGTTGTGTTTTGTTATGGACTGATCCATCTTTGTACGAGTCAGATGTCTATGTCCCATGTTTTGACCGGAGATCCGGGATGAGACTGTCAGGGTTTTTAACCGAGGGGTGAGACTCTGGGCCTGCGCCCGTCATTTGTGACGGGTGACCGTGGGAACACCGATTTGCAGTTGTATGTACCTGAGCAGCTCAACCAGCAGATGCCGTTTGAATGGGTAGGGTATCGACTGTTCTTGAAGTGCCAGTCTTTAACAAATTGTATGTAATAGTTCAGAACTCTCTCTCTATGGTTTATCGTGTTAACCATAGTCCTATTTGCTTAGTCCGGACCTGAATCAGGGTTATATTATGATAATACATGTAATGATGATACATCAGTATGATTCTGGGCACTGGCGGCCTCTTTTCGAGAAGTTACTTCGTTCATCTTGTTGGATCGGATCAGACTCCGAAAGCTTGCATTCTGCTCATTGGGTGGCCCGGATGAGTTATTTGACTGCTCCATTGCGTCCGGAAAGCTCGAAATATCCAAAATAGGCCCAAACGGGGCCCGAAAACATCATAAAATGAAGGTTTAAAGGTGCTGAAATGGACGTTCAGAGTGCTAATTTTTATGATCCGCTGACCTGATTTTACTGATGATCTGGGGCCAGCGCGTCCAAAAAATGATTGTTAAAGTGTTTCATTTTTCTGATACGCTGGGCTATTTTCGTGATGCGCTGGGGCCAGTGCGTCCAAAAATAACTTGTTTTATAAACGACTGATTTTCCTGATGTGCTGGGCTATTTTCTGATCCGCTGGCCTATTTTTGTGATGCGCTGGGGCCAGTGCGTCTAAAAATGACTTGTTTTATAAACGACTGATTTTCCTGATGCGCTGGGCTATTTTTCTGATCCGCTGGCCTATTTTTGTGATGCGCTGAGGCCAGTACGTCGATAAAACAAGTTAAGTTTGATTCCACGTATGTTGCGATGCGCCACTATAATTGGATAATTTTAGGATTTTAGGTTATTTCTTCACCAGACCTGCTGTGGTCGGAAGTGGGATTTTTGGTGGTCGGAAAAGGGTTTCCTGCGGTCAGAAAAGGATTACGGCGAGGGATTCCGACGGTTTCTCGAAAACCCAAAGGATAAAACTCTCTCTCTCTTTTTGGATCCGTCCGAATGAACCGCGAAGGGGGGTATTTATACCCAAAAATACCGAACTTCGGCCAATGGGAGTCCGCCACGTGTAGCGCGTCGAGAAAATCACTCGACGCGTCTTAAAATGCCTTAGTTTGAATGCTAATTTTTAGGGCGCATTGGCTGTCAGTGCGTCCTAAAATTCCTGAAAATGCCTGATTTATTGGACGCACTGAGGGTCAGTGCGTCCTGAAATTCACTTTGTAAAACTATCTGAATTTCTTGATATGCTGGGTGAATTTCTTGATGCGCTGAGGGTCAGTGCGTCCTGAAATTCACTTTGTAAAAGTGTCTGAATTTCTTGATGCGCTGAGGGCAGTGCGTCCTGAAATTCACTTTATAAAGCTGTCTGAATTTCTTGATGCGCTGGGGTAAATTTCTTGATGCGCTGACGTACCTTTTTGTGATTATCTTACAAAAATGATGGTTTACGGGGCCCGCTTTGCGATGGATGTCGATGCACTGGCTCTATTTGTTCATGATTGAAGTAACCCTCTCAAATTTGGAGGGTTCTGATCATGATGAATGGTGGGGCCCACCACTGGCTCAATTTTCCATTTTTTGGTTAAGTCTGATGTGTGTTGTGATTTTGTTGAATTTTTCTGATGCATTGCCCCTAAATCCAGTGATGTGATGGATCGTACACTTGTAATCCCTGTTTTGAGGATCCTGACTTTTGGGACCCCAACAATATATATAATGTAAAAATTCATTTTTTTATGAGTTTCAAAAATTTGCCCACTAACAAATATTTGTTCTTCCATGCGGATTTCTTAGGCCAAGCGTTGGGTCATGTACATACAACATTGCGGAGGATGAATTATTTCTCCTCATGCTTCCCTTGCACCATTTGTCTCTTTGAAAGGATCTACACATGCAGACCAAATGGTTAGGGGTATCTATTATTTTTCCTACTCAGGTAACATTTCACCTTGACAGTTTGTTAGGGAAGGTGACAACATAATGACAAAAGCATTTCATGAATGATGAGGAAGAATTTTAGTTGGAAAGGAAGAAATCCTTGGGCTCGTTTGGGAGCCTATAAATGGAGGTAAATGGGAAATGAATTGGGAGTAAATGACTTACTCAATTGTGTTTGGAAGGGAGTAAATGAAATGCGTTTGAAATTCATATATTTTGTTCAGATAGGAGTAAGTGTGAGGATTTGGAATGCATTAGAATTTTTCAATATATTCATAAAACATACATGATATCCCAAATCAACTTTAATATCCCAAATTAGTGTATATATGTGATATTTAACAGAATGATTGTAATAAGCCCATTGAAATATATACTTTAGCCAAAATTGAGAAATTTTGAGCCTCGGTTGGGCCACAAACATAAGGATCACAAAAAAGCAATTTGCAAACATTTTTTAACCATCCATTTAAATGGCCAACCTTTGGACGGTTTGGATCATTCTATTGGTGTGATTTTATTGATGTAGGTGATAATGGATTGTTTTAGATTATCATTAGCTTGCCACGTGTATGGCAAACATTTGCATAGTGGCACCTTTGTTAGTCACGTGACTTTCCAAGGGAGCTCAAAAAGGCATTTCACCCCCCATTTACTTCCAAATCCTTTTTGAGAGAGAGGATTTCATTTGCATGCTCATTTACTCATATTTCATTTCATTTCCATGCATTTACTCATATCCAAACACGCCTCAAATGCCCTTTACCGCCATTTACTCCCAAGTCTCATCATTTACCTCCATTTACTCCCATCCAAACAACCCCTTATTTTTTTATTTTTCTTATAAAGAGGATGTTGATTAGGTTAGCCACCTCAAAATCAAGAAAATTGACGCAGCCATGTCCTAGTCCTTGTATCAAGAACATGGGTTTCAATATCTTGGGTAAGTGCACAATGTAGTCGTGTCCTCAAGGAATTGGCAAAGTTGAAAGGAACTTTACACTAAGGCAATCATCTTTATATGCTAGGCACATGTTATCAAGCATTTATTTATTTATTTCATTTGAATTTTATTGCTCATAATGCGCTTTCATATTTTCATCCTGCCTAACTGCCCTGTCATTACTTTCCTTTGTTGCCTGTTGTTGCTGAAAATTGGACAACAGATTAGGTGACCTTATCTCCACTTTGGACGGATGGATGTTGCTGATCTCCTGTAAGTGTGCAGTCTGGATCCGAACCGGAGGTTTACTGGGTCCTATGAGCACAAAGAGAAAGCTAAGAGGGGTGGTCGGGGTCCGGCCATTAGTCATCCGATGCTTAAGTCAATTGGGTATAGGAGATGATAGAGGCTAGTCTCATAGGTAGAGGATTAAGCGTACCTTAGCCTATAGGAGAGTGCCTCTATTTATACGACCATTGGAGAGTAGTTGTGGGCCTCAATCGAGGCTCCGATCATGGGTGTTATGCCCATTGTGGTCGGCATAATTCCTGGAGACGTGGATCACGCCTATAACGTTCGAAAACGTGTTCATCTTCTTTGGGCTTGTCCCTGGACTTTCATGTGCCTTTATGGCGATCAAGGCCTAAGTCGGCCATCCAAACTATAGGCTGAGGCCGAACTCTTGGCTCGTCAACTATGTCAGCAGAACAACCTAGTTCAGGTTATTTTTATATATCCAAAATGACCTTCATAAAGGTCGAACTGTCATCGCGTTGGCTCTGGTCCTCGGCTTTCTTCCTGTCATTGTTAGCAATCTCATGCCTAACGTCAATGTGTGGACCTGAGGACTTATACCTGGGCCCGTGGGCCCATGGGCTTTCCTTGTGACTTGAGGTTAGTTCGGGATGTGGAGCTCGGCGTCCTAACTCCTCCCTTTGGGCTTCTCACCCAGATTGTAAATCTTCCTCGGGGGGTGAGTCCTCTCTTATCAAGCTCCATGCTCTGATAGCTCAGCTCGGCTTGTTGTCCATGACGTTGGCGGGACTAGGCATCCCTTGTAGATGTTTCCCCAGTCGAATTTATGAGCTTGGCCTCACTCCACCTCTTCTTAGTGGTTTCGGCCTCTTACTTGTACTATGTGAATGACCTCAGGCAATCATCTTCGTACAGGTCTTCCTCAGAAAGGTCTTCATCCTGGGACAAGTCTTCCTCTGACTTTAGTTCGTAGGATATGGCTCTGGCTTACAAGCTCTCTTCAGCTTTGCTCGACTATGACTTGTGATGGCAAAGCCGAGGACTTTTGCTTAGGCCTTCTAGCTTGAGTGCTTTATTCCCGTGTGTAAGACCATGTCAAAATCACCCATAACATTGCCCTTCGCAGGTCTTCACCATGTTCCAAAAAATTGATCTACCTACCCCCTTTGTAGCTATGCCTTTTTGCTGCTGGCACCCTTTCAATTTTTCAATAGGTTTACTTGTGTGCCCCTTGTTGTAGAATAAAGTTGGTCGTCGAAGGAATATGAGCAAAATATGATCAGCAAGCGCCTTTCAATAAAAGCTACGACCAGCATGCTTAATCACGAGCATTCCCTATTCATACTTTGTATATCATCTCAGACCTCCGACCACACCACCCGACCGCATGCGACCATCTCAGCTCGTGGTCGTTAAAAGGGGTCGCATCTCCGCATGCGAGCAGCTCAGCTCGTGGTCGTTAAAAGGGGTTGCATCTCTGCATGCGAGTAGCTTAGGTCGTGGTCGTTAAACGAGGTTATCTTCGAGCCCGAATGTTTTTCATTTTGTAGTACCAGCAGCACGTATAGGCCGGCTTTGGCTTGTTTCTATTCATAATTCCAAACCATGCAAGTTCCTCGTCAAGGAACGTAATCAGCTAGATATCTAAAGTGGTTATATCATCTTCTTACCTAAGGATTAGTAGGATAAGCTCCTTATCCCCTAAATCAGTAATGATCTTAACAGCTTGCGTAACATACTGGATCACTCGGATCTGTATAAATAGGTGGTTCCACAAACAATAAAGGTATACCATCTCTAAATCTACATCCCATATTTTATCTTACGATCAAGTCTCATCTGATTTAAGCTTCAGAGGGCTAACAGCCGAACGCCGGCCACCCTTAGCTTTCTTCTTTGGCTTCCATGTCTGGAGGGGAGCTTGCCTGAAGGAAGATGAACGCTTTGGAGGAGCCTGTTACTAAATCAGACATTAATAGATTGATGCCGTCTGTGAGAACTTTTTCGAAATTCAATCCACTCTCATCATCAATTGTTACCTCCCACTATGCCTCCTAAGAAGACGGCTCATCCTTCTTCTTCAAGAAAAACGTTACCTCCTCCTGACATCCCTGAACCAGCGCCTAATCTCCCTCAGACCGCTTCGACGGAGATTCCCCCGAAAAGTTCAACCTGCCATCGCAGAATCCATTTCACGATATGTCTGGTGGCTACGTTGGTGTTATGCGTCTCGTCAGAGACACACTCCTTACCCTCAAAGTTGGGCTTCAAACCTTATCTAATCGATTCGATCAGCATTTTCCTAAACCGCAGCAACCTCTAGAAGGGCCGCCACTACGATCTGCACCAGTAGCCTCCAGACATTCTGCAGATGAACCACGAGCTCAGCGAAATCTTCCCTTGAATCAAATGCCACTCAGTAATCAAACTCCAACACCCCATCCGCAATCTATCCACTCCAGTACCTCTCGGCAACAACGATCTTAGGGATCTGTTGTCGAAACGTCGGGTTATACTTTACATTGGGAAGGAGATCTAAGGAAAATCGAAGATCGTTTCGCTGACATGGAATAACGATATCGATCTAATCTCCCACCTACTTCTTTTGCATCAATCCATCGACCAGAACCCCCTTTACCCGCGAGGTAATGGAGGCCTCTTTGCCTAGAAAATATCGAACGCCTAGCATCATCCCATATACAGGTATCGGCGATCCTCTCGAACATTTGGAGATGTATAGGTCTCTCATGGAGTTAGAAGGATATAGTTCAAAAATTATGTGTAGGGCTTTTTCCTTAACTCTAAAGGATGCAACTCGTACATGGTTTCGAGGCTTAAAACCTTGGTCTATTGAATCCTTCTCCCAATTATCAGATCTCTTCCTCTCTCAGTTTATGGGAAGCATCCGTACCAAAGATTCAGCATCTCATTTATCGGATCTAAAGCAACAACATGGAGAAATAATTAAGGAGTTCACAATTCGGTTCACTGCAAAAGCTGTCCAGACTAAAGGTTATACCGAAGACAAATACCTCACTGCCCTTATAGCAGGAATCACCAGCGAGAAATTTCAATTCGCTCTGGAAAAGAACCCTCCTAAAACCATGACTGAATTCCAGGCTAAGGCTCAGAAATACATTAATGCAGAAGAAGTTGCTTTAACTCGTAACGGTATACAAGGAAGGAAACGTAAGTCCGAGGAGATCTCTTCCTCCGATAGGAAATACCAGCACGATTGGCGAGATCGTTCCCCTAAGATACCTTACTCCGGTAAATATCATAACTATACACCTCTCAATCAATCTCTTGAGAAAGTACTAATGGAGATAAAGCATAAATCTTATGTAAAGTGTCCTCCAAGAATCAAATCAGATCCTGAAAAAAGAGATAAGAGAAAGTTCTGCTATTTCCACAAAGAACATGGGCGTAACACCTAAGATTGTATATTTCTGAAAGATCAAATTAAAGCTCTCATTCAGAAGGGACACCTCCGGGATTATGTGGCGCGACAGGATTGGTCGCCTAGAACCGATACCCCATCACGAAGAAAAAAGTCACCTCAACATCATCCTCCACAGGAAGATGTGGAACCCACCGGTGAAATCTGAACTATTGCTGGAGGTACAGCTTATGGGAAAATTCTCAAGCTTCAAGGAAAGCATATGCTCGCAAGGCGTCTCAGAAGCCTTAACATATTTATTGGCTGAAAAAATCGTCTGATACACCAAATCCTACCCATCATCCAATCTCTTTTTCTCTTGAAGATGCTGAAGGAATTCATTTCCCCCACGAGGACTCCATCATAGTCGCATTAAAGGTATCAAACTATTTAACTCACCGTATTATGTTGGATATAGGTAGCTCCGCAAATGTCATTTACTTGGAAGCCTTTAATAAAATGGCATTAGCCAGAAATTTACTCAAACCTATCTCCACTCCCCTCATCAACTTCGGGGGCGAAGTTGTAACACCAAAAGGAAGCATCGACCTTCCTGTCACCTTTGGAGAAAATTCAGCCAAAACCACAATGTTCGTCAATTTCCTTGTGGTGGATCGAAAACTAGCGTACAATGCCATTTTGGGTCGACCCTTGCTCACCAAAATAGGGGTAGCTTTACACCCCCTGTATCTGTGCATCAAATTCCCTACTCCATGCTATGAAATCGTGGTACAAGATCGAAAAAATGCCCAAGCAGCTCCTATTATGATGAAAACGGGAGAATTAGCATATCTCCCAATAGCGACAACGTTGGACTCAAGGGAGAACGCTCATCAATCAGGGACCCCGGGGGAGGAGACAGTTGAAATTCACTTATCCAAAGATAATCCTTCCAAAAAGGTTTACATCAGATCCTCTTTAAGCGGTGTCTTTCGAGCAAATCTGACTCATTTTCTAGCCGAATATTAAGATGTATTTTTTTGGTCTCACGAAGACATGTCAGGTATCGACCCTAACGTTATGGTCCATTGTCTGAATGTTGACCCGAAGTATAAACCTGTTCATCAGCATCGACGAGCGTTCACCGCAAAAAGGCAAATGGTGATTAAAGCTGAGATCGAAAAGTTATTGGCCGTCAATATCGTTGAGGAGGTTGACTATCCAGAATGGGTTGCAAACGTGGTCCTTGTTCGCAAAGCCAATGGTAAATGGAGAATCTGTGTAGATTACTCCCATCTGAACAAGGCGTGCCCAAAGGATAGTTTCCCGACTCCCCGCATCAACCAATTAGTTGATTCAACAGCAGGGTATGCCCTGCTCAACTTTATGGACGCCTATTCTGGTTATAACCAGATCATGATGCATCCGCCTGATCGTCAAAATACTGCCTTTATCACTGATCGATGCTTGTAGTGCTACAAAGTAATGCGTTTCGGTCTCAAGAATGCAAGTGCCATTTATCAGCGTTTGGTCAACAAAATGTTCGCTGCACAAATTGGCAAGAATATGAAAGTTTACGTCGACGACATGCTCATGAAAAGCGTCGCAGCCAATGATCATCTCGCAGATCTCGGGGAAGCCTTCGACCTGATGAGGAAGTACCAAAGGAAGTTAAATCTAGAGAAATGTGCCTTCGGGGTCTCTGTAAGAAAATTTCTTGGGTTCATGGTTGGTCAACAAGAAATTGAAGCAAATCCTGAGAAAATAAAAGCCTTAATCGAAATGAAGTCTCCATCCACTCTCAAAGATGTCCAACGATTAGCTGGTCGCATTACATCGTTGAATAGTTTTATTTCGTGCATCTCTGATAAGTGCCTCCCCTTCTTTAAGCTTCTCCGCACTACCACAAAAACCAACTGGGAGTGGACCCAACAATGTGAGGAGGCATTCCAACAACTGAAGCAATATATGAGCGCATCTCCTATCTTATCCAACCTTGGCCCACATGAGCAGCTCCTTCTTTACTTATCTGTATCCTCCACGGCCGTTAGTGCCGCCTTAATAAGGAAGATTCTAGGGTCCAGAGGCCCGTTTATTATGTTAGTCGAGCAATGGTGGATGCCGAAACTAGATATTTCAATATGGAAAAATTAACTCTTGCCTTAGTGACTGCAGCCAGAAAACTACGACCGTATTTTCAAGCCCACTCTATATTAGTACCTACGAATCATCCATTAAGACAAGTCCTTCAAAAGCATGAGGTATCAGGGCGGTTGACTAAATGGGCAATTGAGCTCAGTGAACATGATATTACATTCTATTCAAGAACCGCCACTAAGGCCCAAGCCGTAGCTGATTTTATCACTGAATTTACGTATTCGACCCCCGCTGACTCCACCTCCAACAATGATCCTGCGACCAGCGAGCAGGTCCCCTGGTCGCTTTTTGTAGATGGGTCTTCATGTACCACCGACAGCGGAGCTGGCTTGATCCTAATCGCCCCTGACGGATCACATTTCCAATATGCTTTACGCTTCAACACACATGTCTCTAACAACGAAGCAGAATATGAGGCTTTGATCATCGGCCTCGAATTAGCGAATGTACTCACAATACAAAATTTACTTATTCACAGTGACTCTCAACTCATAGTTAATCAAGTGCTCGGCGAATTCGATGTGAAAGAAGAGCGAATGGACTTGTACAAATCTCGAGTACTTATCCTGCTCGCAAAGCTAAGCAAATACGAGATAATTCACATTCATTGCGAGAAGAATAAGCTTACAGATTCCCTAGCAAAGTTAACTTCTGCACCAGAGTCTGATTTGACACGATCTGTTTCTGTCGAGTATCTCCATACTCCAAGTATTGATCAAGTCGCCCCAGAGCAAGTAGTTGCAGTGCATTTCTCTCCATGTTCGATGGATCCCATCATCCTTTACCTCAAAAGATGACAACTCCCAGATGATAAAAAATCTGCACGACAAATTCGTTGCCGTGCTGCCAGGTACACCTTACAAAATGTAATTTTACTACGTAAAAGCTTTACTTTACCATACTTAAGGTGTCTCCATCCAGAAGAGGCACACCGTATTCTTAATGAAATACACCAGGGGGCATGCGGTAACCATATCCTAAAGGATGATCTTTAACATATAAAGCAATGAGGCAAGGGTACTACTGGCCCACAATGAAGGCGGATGCAATCGAATTTTCCAAGAAATGCGACAAATGCCAACGGTATTCTCCAATCCCTCATATACCATCTGAGCAGATGACGCCGATGGTCGGCCCTTGGCCCTTCGCCCAATGGGGAGTCGATATAATCGGACCATTACCCACCGGGAAAGGCCAGAACAGGTTTGCGATTGTAGCAGTCGATTACTTCACCAAATGGGCCGATGCAGAACCTTTAACCACAATCACCGAAAAGTAGACCACTAAATTCATATGGAGAAACATCATATGCCATTATAGGCTCCCTCATACTATAATCACTAACAATGGAAGACAATTCAACAACACTGTGTTCTTGGAGTTTTGTGAGAAATGGAAAATACGA
This sequence comes from Liriodendron chinense, assembly GCA_003013855.2. Lineage (NCBI taxonomy): Eukaryota > Viridiplantae > Streptophyta > Magnoliopsida > Magnoliales > Magnoliaceae > Liriodendron > Liriodendron chinense. The sequence continues at coordinate 1,138,543 of ML058429.1, forward strand.
AGTATTTGAACTTCCCCATATCATCCTCAGGCTAATGGACAAGTTGAAGCAGTCAATAAGATTATCAAACATCATCTGAAAACTAAACTCGATGAATGTAATGGTATGTGGCCGGAACTTCTACCTGAAGTCTTATGTGCCTATAGAACGACAACTCGCACGTCAACTGGAGAAACTCATTTCTCTTTGGCATTCGGCATCGAAGCAGTAGTTCCCGTCGAAGTTGAAGTACCCTCGTATCGAATCGAGTAGTACGACCCAACAAGCAACTAAGAGGGTCTGAGGCTTCATATCGATCTCTTGAAAGAAAGAAGGGATACATCCCGACTTCGAGCAGCAGCTTACCAACAGCGTATAGCTCGCTACCGTAATGCAAAGGTTAGACCTAGAGCTTTTCAGCTCGGCGATTTGGTGCTTAGACAAAATCTTGGAGCACCTGCTCGTTCGTTGGACCCAAATTGGGAAGGCCCCTATTGGGTTATCAAAATTGTTCGACTAGGTACATATTATCTCGAAGACATGCGAGGAAGACCCCTACGTCGCCCTTGGCACGTAGAGCATCTACTTCGATATTTTTCGTAACCCAATTTAAAATCAAATAATATCCAAATAAAGATGGATTCTCTTTCCTTCGCATGGTCGACTGATTCACAAATTTGGTCGTTACTCCATTTCTTAGACTCGAATAGCCCCAATGAGAATATGAACATTCTCTTGGCCAAATCTTTTGCTCTCAGCAGAGCCAAAGACTCAATTGATAGGTTAACCTATCTCTAAGCGGACGCGGTCACTTAGAACCCCCTAATTAAGCCTGATTCATTTTCATGAATTAAGTGAAGTATCTAGACGGTTATTAAATTTTGCGCAACGAAAGAGGTAAACAAAACACCTATCTTCATTAATGATCTTTCGAATTACAAAAGAGATGGAAGATACATTTGTTACAAGTTAAAGGAGAAGAAAGGTAGCAACTTAAAAATTGTTCACTCTTCATCCAGAGGAGCTTCACGGCTCTCTACCTCAGGTCCCGCTTTAAGGGCCCGTATAGCGTCCATAGCTTCCGTGACTTCGTTCTCGGCCGCAGCTCGCTCTTTAGCAGCGACCTTGAAAGCAACTCTATTAAATTCCTCCACGCTAAAGGATGGAGAAATTTGTTGCATAACTCTGACCGCAAAGTCGCGACCAGCAGTGTATGCTTCATAACATACGTCCTCGTAGAGTTGAGAAGTCCGAAACTCTAGAACAGCACAGGGACCTTCTTCAGCTACCATTTTAACATAGGTTGTCCTCTCCTCGTCCCATTGAATGGAGTCATCCTTCAGTTGGGCGAGGGTCTTTTCGGCATCTTCGAGGCGAGCCTTATAATCCCCAAGCCGCTCATCAAGAGAGATCTAGTCTTGATGGAAGATTTCCTTCTCCTTCTCGCTCTTCGAGTGTACCTCTGAGAGCCTTGCAAAATTAAGATCCAATAACTGATATCGATCAATCAGAGCTTGGACCTTGGCAATGAGGATTTTCTTCTCCTCATTTAACTTGGCGACCAGGGCATCTTGGGACTTTATTAGACGATCCCTCCCTTGGATCTCACCCTCCATCTCCAGTCTCTTCTTCTCCCCCTCAACGATGATGCGACAAGCAGCATCGATGTTACGCTTTGTCCATAGTGTGAGGTCCAAACCCTGCTCAAAGAACCAAGAGTATTGTCATTCAGATATAAGCTCTTCAAAAATAAAAAAAAAGGAGGAAGAAGGGGGAGGATTGTTACCTGAATTAATCTCACTCCGATGTCCGTGGAGAGAGTCTCTGGACTGGGCTCTGGGAGAGCCCCAAAGGAGTTAAGGGTAATGTTCTCAAAAATAAACTTGCAAATTGGATGCAAGTGTGCAAGAATGGCGTAGACTCCAGTTCCCGAAGGCTGAGCTACGACCATCTCAGAAGAGCTCGTCTCGCGAGCAGCTAGAGGCCCCAGAGCAGAAGCAGCCGACTCGCGAGTTGTATTGGGCTCGCATCCCATCTCATTTGAAGGGAGACTTGTCCCTGCCTCATCGTCCCTTGGCGAGTTATCAACAATGTCAATTATTGGCTGGCTGTGGGGGCCAGCGGGAGGAGTCATAGCCGCTTCCGCTTGGGGGGCACAATGCGGCTGCGAGCCGCGAGCAGGCTCCTCTGGTCGTGTAGGTATGGCAGAAGGACCAGCCGCTGTCTTCTTTTGCCTCTTTGAAGCAGTGCCCTTCAGACGGGGTAGTACTCCCAACACTCCCCTCTTATCTCCTACGTTCGTCATTATCTCCTCTTGAGGGATGAGGCCAGCAGCAGAAAGACAACAAAGAGTTAGAGTGACATTAACGTTGCAGGCTTCTACCGAAAGTTTGTATACCTTAACGAGCTTCTTGTTAAGTCCTCCCTGTAAGGACGGCCTCTTCCCAATGGAAATACCTGTGAGACATGAAGAAGAGCAGGTTAGTTAATAACAAAAATCAAATTTTACTTATTCTCGAGCAAAGGGGTAAAACTCAACCCACCTTCGCCAAAGAAACGGCTGACGTTGTAGCCTCTGGGATTGGGACCCACATCGGACTCCTAATTGTTGGAGACATAAAATCATTTTTCCTCCACCCGGGATAATTCGAAGTAGGATTCCCCAAGATAAAGTTATCCCGATGCCAAAAGCAGAGATAGTACCAACCCTCACTGGATGGGGCTTTTTTCAATTGGTACATTTTCAAAAACTCATCCGTAGTCAGGTCCTCATTTCCCGCCTGCTTCCAAAGGACGAACGCACTCATAACCACCCTCCAGCCATTTACTATGAAATGGCCATGGGCAATTTTATAGACACGTAGGACGTTACGGATGAAGGGATGAAGGGAAAGGTGTACACCGAGCCGGAAAAAATACTCATACATAACGACACAGCCTAATGGTGGAGAATCGACGGTTTCTCCTCTCCCTGACAGCCTAAAAATGACGGAGTCAGGAATCTGATACCTTTTTCGTAAGCTCAAAAGTTGTTCCTCTGTCATTATCGATGGGTAACCAGCGGCAGAATACCTCCTCGCCGGCACTATGGCGTTATTCGATTCAGATGAATCGGGAGTATCATCTCCCAGAGGATCGGCTTCCTCGTCAGAGTTCCCCGCCATAGCAAAGAAAAAAGAGAGATAAAAGAAAGAGAGAAAAGAAGAAGAAATACCTCCACGAAGAGGTTACGCCAAATACAGGAAGAAGAGAAGGAGGAGGATTTCTGGTATTCTCCATCAGGATTTCAAAAATGAAGTAACCTTCGCAGACTCCGATATTTATAAGCAATCATTTCATTTGATTTGGGTGACATGCGGCAACCCTCCATCTGGCACGATAGTCGAACGGGCATGAGCATTAAATTTTAAGACATGTGGCGAGCGTCGCTTCATCTCTCTTCGCCGAAAAGCTGCAAAAAGCTGGCGCTCATAAATGCAGGTTCATTCCTGGTCAGTCATGTACCGCTTCTCCTCCAATAGGCGATTACATATACAGACAAGAATCCTTTGGCGTAGCTTCTCAACGCTAAGGATTTGGGGGGCATCTGTTGTAAAATAAAGTTAGTCGTCGAAGGAATATAAGCAAAATGCAATCAGCAAGCGCCTTTCAATAAAAGCCGCAACCAGCATGCTTAATGACAATCCTTCCCTATTCATACTTTGTATATCATCTCAGACCTTCGACCACACCACCCGACCGCATGCAAGCAGCTCAGCTCGTGGTCGTTAAACGAGGTTATCTTCGAGCCCGAATGCTCGTCATTTTGTAGTACTAGCAGCCCATATAGGCCGGCTTTGGCTTGTTTCTATTCATAATTCCAAACCATGCAAGTTCCTCATCGAGGAACATAATCAGCTAGATATCTAAAGTGGTTATATCATCTTCTTACCTAAGGATTAGTAGGATAAGCTCCTTATCCCCCTAAATCAGTAATGATCTTAACAGCTTGCGTAACATACTGATCACTCGGATCTGTATAAATAGGTGGTTCCATAGACGATAAAGGTACACCATCTCTAAATCTACATCCCCCATTTTATCTTACGATCAAGTCTCATCTGACTTAAGCTTCGGAGGGCTAACAGCCGAACGCCGACCACCCTTAGCTTTCTTCTTTGGCTTTCAGGTCTAGAGGGTAGCTTGTCTGAAGGAAGGTGAACGCTTTGGAGGAGCCTGTTACTAAATCAGACGTTAACACCCCTTATTTTAGTTAAGATGTCCTTTCAAGTTTTTACCTTGCCCATTTTGCTTAGGCATACTTTTTTTTTACTCTTTTTCTTTTCTAAAGAAAGATGGTTAGTGGCATGTTTCCCTTATTATCAGTCGTATGAGAATACTCATTCCACCATCATTAGATATGACTATGAAGCAACTCGAGCAGGGAACTTGGCCTTCATCAAGAGCTTTTATTAGGATAACATGGGATCTACGCTAAGAGACTACCAAGTTTGTCCAAAGGGATTGATACATTGTTGGTTGAATTATTTATTTATTTATTTGCTTTGATTTTTGTTCCCCTCTTTTTTTCTATTAGATCACTTTTTTCTCTTTTCTGTGTTTTCCTTTCTCTCACTTTTTTTTTTGAATTTTTTTTATTCACCCTCAGGATGCCCTGGGCACTTGGACTTTAAGGATGTTGGGGTTTAGGTGCAAGTTATGCATAAGTAGTGTTTGTTGGGATTTAAGTGATTAGAAGTGGGATTTAGGAGAAACACTCCCATGGTCGATTATCCCTCAGGATTGCCACTCTATAGTCATATTTGTCGATATCAGCTAGTTAAGCTACCCACAATAAACTTTGACGTGTTCGACATTAACTCTATTAGGAAGATCTCCAACCTTTATGTTGGTTATGTGTATGGCGAACCCTATAAGTACTTCACAAACAACTAATGGGTCATCACATGTGAGCTTGAACTTACTCCACTAACGCTTGGCAGATGAGGTGACAAGATCCACTTCATTAACATGTTTCCTATCGTAAAGTTTTTTTTCGAACCGCTTATTGGAGGCCCATGCAATTTGTTTTCTGATAACACTATGAGTGACTCAATGCACACAAATGCTTCTCATCTACCAAGTGTAATTGGTTGTAGGAATCCTATTGTCATTCACCTTCTTTAACTTTTCTATCCCTCATATCCACAATGATGAAATCTCTACTTTGACCAGGAGGACTACCTCCATTAATACGCCAATTCATAAGAAGCTATGCCTATTGTAATTTTTATGGAGTTTGATGGGCCCAAAGTGCATAGCAAAGCATCGCTATCCAATCCCAATGATTTTGACCATCTTTTTAAGTATTTAGATGAGAATCTTGTTCTCATTGATTCATCCGCAGACGGTAAGAACTTAACTAGTGCCTCTTAATCATAAATTGTTCAATGAAACTATTTCAATTTTTGGTTTACGAAAGACATTTCATATCTGTTTTTATTACATGTCGGTTGATGATATTATTCTTCATGAATTTCACCACATAAGTTGTTGCGATAGTAGTGTAGATGTTGATTGTGTTTTAGATCGATACAGGGAATGCGTATAATGTTTGTTCAGGATCTTTCGTAGATATTCATAAAGCATTCACAAATACATAATAAATAGGAGACTAGTACACCAATGGCTATTTTATTTCTCTAAATTTATGTACAATCCAATTGTGACATATCACAACACGACCCTTAATTACATTCCAGGGAATAACCATTGATTCTAAAGTAAAGCTTAATGAGCTATAATGTAGTACATGATGCATATGCATGCTATACAAGCTAGCCTTAGTTGTTAAAGGGATTACTTTAGCCTCTTAAGGGCGTAGTATCCACAACATGGGCTGCAATATGTTGTTTAAGCGAACAACATCTGTCAGTACCCAAAAGTTAAGTGATCACTCAATGATTGATGATTGATATGACTAGTCTCATTATCGACTTGTGAGGGTTGGCTTGTTCTCGAGGTTGGTTAGGGTGATGTTGACCTCGTGGGCATATCACATTGAAAATAGATTATAATATGGGGGAATGAAATTTAGAAACTTGAAAAAATAATGTCATAACTAGATTGTCATCAAAAGCGAAAATTTAATTTTCACATTTATCTTTAACCAAATCTTGACACCTAGCTAGGTAATGGGTCATTGATTGCGAAACACTTGGCATTAACAAAATTGAATTTCAACAACACCAAATAACCTATCTAAAGGGTTGTTTGGTGCATAGTATTAGATGGGATTGGTGGTATGAAATTGCATTTGGTCATGTGCAAATTCCATCGAACGTTTGATATCATATATTCCAAAGCCAATAGTGGATACTATAGGATTTCTAATGGATTTCGAAATCCATTGAATCTATGGGCCCACGTTGATGCATGTGTTTTTTCCATGTCGTCCATTCATATGTGCCCTTTCCACTTGACATCCTAACGTAGGGAAGAGCATAAAGAGATAATGAGAAAGATCAATGTCTTCCTCAAGTGATTAAAACCTTGAATCCACAAGAAGAAAGAGATAAAACTCCAAATAATTTTATTGAATAATGTCTAATGTGTATCAACTCTCCTAATTGAAAGTTAACCAAACTAGTAAAACTCATCTAAAGCCTAATTTGCTAAAAATAGAAAGTCTATATAAACCTTACTAAAGGAGTCCTAGCATGATTACAAATAATTTTTAAAAAAGACAAAAAATCTAAAATTCTAAAAATAAGAAAATACTGCAAAAATTAAAATTATTAAAAATAGTAATTTTTTTTCTAAAATCTTGTTCTTAAACTAGAAGTATTCATTTTCTCACGAAACGGACGAACGCGACCTACATTGTAGGTCAATTAACCCCAAATGGCATATTCCAGTTAAAATTCGTAAGTTTGCATCCTATAACAATACCCAGAAAAAAATGTTATGGCCGATTTACGATTCGCACTTCGAATGATATTTTCTCCCAATTCGGAAAGAATTTCTTCAAACTGGATACGCCCAGGGCTAGTTACATCATGCCCTAGATAAAACTAGGCTTAGATTTAACGGATTACTTCCTCTTTCATTTGGCCTTCTTCTGGTCCAGCCATGTTAGGAATGTATCTATGCGACATCCTACATTAGTCCCCTCCACTTGAAAAGAACTCATCCTCGAGTTATCTAACAGACTCGACTCATGATACTCATACAGATCTGTCACATTGAACATTCATGGAATCTTTAGGTTTTCAGGAAGATCAACGACATAGGTATTATCATTAATCTTCCTGAGTAGCAAAATTAGGCCTATCTTTTTATTTCTTAGCTTGTGATATGTTCCAATTGGAAATCTCTCCTTGCACAGTGAACTAGTACATTATCACCCACTTTAAACACCTTCTCTTTCCTTCCGCATTAGATTGGATATCATCTGTGAAAGCTCTTCCCTTGTCACAGTTATGGAATGGTTGGTGGGCGGGCGCTCGAACGAGGTAGTTCTAGGCTAAACGCGTGGTTCTGTGGGCGTTGGGCCCTCCCCCGCTCCTTAAGACTCCTCCACTAACTGACAAGTTGGTGGGGCGATGGTTCACAGATCACTATGCCCGATTAAAGTCGCCATCATCACTTAAATGTCCCTGAACTACATTATGATATCATTATGCGTTTGCACCAATTCGTCGATTTGTTCTTGGAGTTCTATCGGCTCTACTTGCACTGTTGTTGGCTCTCATGCTTCCTTGACATCAATTACATTGGGCATCGCAATCTATGCTTTTTGCACCAGCATCTTCTTCTCAGTCGTGGCTTTAGCAGCGGCCATCTTTATAAGATTCTTAACTATTTTTCATGCAACCGACCTGATTGAACAAGTTGCCTTTGGAAGGAATGAACGTAATTGGATATGTTGTGTCACGTTAGCACTTTTTCTACTGCTGCTGTACAATCAGCAAACCATTAGATTGACAAGCGGGTATAAATGTCAAGTATGCAACCTTAATAATCGTAACCGAAGTATAGAACAAAAATGTAAATTTTATATGTTTTTGCCTTAAAGATGAAGGGAGGAACATTCCCATTGAGAGTCACCAGTTTAGCTCCCCTGGGCGTCGAACAATTCACCTGGCGATGAATTCATATGTAAACTTCTATGTAATTCATGTATGCCTTAGAACATCCCTTATTTAACCACAAAACTAGAGATTCTAGGTTCGATCCCCAATGGATTTGCCAATTTATTAAAACTATGGATTTTACCCCCGACGAAGGGATCCAAAGCTGTTGATTGATTTGTATTAATCCTTTGCTTAGGGGAATTTGGAGAATTCATAGGCATTCACAAATAACTTAAACGTACACATAATACACATGGCATAAGGAGAATCTTTTATTTTAGAGATTTCAGGTTCTGTACATTCCAGGCCTGTGGTCCGACATGAGCCCTTAATTACATCAATGGTTGATGGCCCTTGATTAAAAGGCAAAAGACTATATCAGCAAGGACTTTATCTTTTAGGGGAGGCCGTAGGGCCAAGTTATGCTTTGTGTGGACAAGACTATCCATTGGCAGGTCAAATGCCTATGTCCCATGTCATTTTGGGTCCGAGCTGAGAGACCGCCGAGCGTTAATCGAGTGGTACGACACTAGGCCTGCTCCCTCCATAGAGACAAGGACTGCGGGAAGACTGGACTACGATCATGTACTCGAACGACTCAGCCAGCAAATACCGATTCTGATGGGTAGTACACTGACCAGTTTAAGATAGTATTGCTCAACACTGATTTTATATCACCGTTGTTTGAATGTGAGCTTTTATGGTTTCTATGGTAGATTGATCCCCTTTTGACATAGGGATATATATACCTAGTATCAGAGTCACTGATATAGTTGTACAGAAATGGTTACATAATTAATTTATACAAATTTGTTCTATGGAACTGGAATCTCCACTCCGGGGATGCTGTTGGGCAACTTGAACCTCAATCGGTGGGCTGATAGACCGTGAAATGGAGTTGATCGAACCGAACGTGAATTAGACAAAGTGTTGAGCTGAAAGAGGATCAAATAAAGTTGTATGCGTTGTCACCAAGTCCCCCAGCACATCAAGTCTGCGCATCAGCACATGATGCGCTGGCTTTAAACTAGGAGGGGGATTCATGCAAGTCACGGGAGGCGGATGCGTCGGGGCCGCTGGCTGAGAGGGTGAGCCCTTCTTCAGTTGGGGATGATGTGAACCCTACTTGGTGACGTGGGCCCATGCACTGGACTGCTCGGGATGGGCGCATGTGCACATGCCTGGTCCCGAGATGTTCTAGCGTACATGCATGTGGGTCCCACATGTGGACTAGGGCGGGTGCGCACATCCTGGTATGCTGAGATCACCTACCTTGTTTTTGTGCATGAGCTCTTGTCCAGTTCATCTATTTCTCTGTGTGATAGTCCAACTTCCCCCTGAGTCGTTCCAGCTTCCATCACATCAGGTTATTTTGGACCCAAAGATTCGTCCTCGAGTTATCGAATGGACTCAACTCATGATACTCATATAGATCTGCCACTGTTGAACATTCATGGGATCTTTAGGTTCTCGGGAAGATCAACGATATAGGTGTTATCATTGATCTTCTTAAGTAGCGAAATTAGGCCCATCTTTTTATTTCTTAACTTGTTATGTCCCAATTGAAAGTCTCTCCTTACTCATGTGAACTAGTACATTATCGCCCACTTCAAACACCTTATGGTGCCTATGTTTATCAGCCTCTTCCTTGGCATTGGACTCCTATAACGTTTTAGGCACTAACGGGGCTACCACAATACACATACTCATGATATCCTCCATTAGACCCTTATGGATCAATTTTTTCACTTGTCCCTATAATATCTCGCATTCTTTCGAACTAATATGATAATGTGGGTGATTAGGCAGACTTTCCCTTAGAACACTATTAATGCAGTGTTGTATATCATGCATGGATGGCAACCCATTAGGAAGTTCATCGGGCATGATTGTCTTGAATTCATGCTATAATGGCTTTAACTTCTCTGGAATATTTATGACCTTTACTTCTTCTCCTTTTTCAACTAATACATTGATCTCCCCTGTCTCCTCAGATTCTTTGATGATCTTTGGGATGTTTGTATATTCTACTTCTTTTTCATTTATAAGTAATGCATTGATCTCCTCATCTCCTCAGATTTTTTTTTTTTTACAAAATCTGGCATGGTTGCAAGAGACTGGCCCTCCACTTTAGAAGTCTTGAGTTGGTTCTCCATGCTCATAAAGGTGGAGATAATCTTTCTACCGACTTTAATAAATATAAATACATTATCCCAGCCTCTATGTGTAAGACCCGTACCCTGAATTGCCCTCCGTACGTCTAGTTTCCGGTACTGGTACGTCCCGAATGGACCAGATTAGCGAGCCTTGATCGCGACCCTATTTTAGTACCGCATTGACCCAAGACCTATACCCCGGTGACCGCATAGGCGCTGCGATTCCAACGCCGCGCGGCACACCCCATTGCGATACCCGGTGTGAAAGTTGAGATCATTTGCGCAATCCGAGGTGGGCCACGCAACGCGCGTGTGGCGTGGGCCCCACTTGCACAAATCCCAAGATAATGTTAAATCAATCAAATTAATCACAATCACCCTCACCCATACCCCTCTCATCACCCTACTCTACACACACCATACCCACCCCATCACTCTCTCACCTCAAAAGTCAACACTACCCATACCCCCCATACCCCCCTCCCATGCTAGCCACCACCACCATCATCATCATCATCATCATCACCCCCATGCTCCCTCCTCTCTACCCATACAAGTGCATACGTAGGGGGAGAGGAGGGCTTCTCATTTTCCAAATTGCAAGAAGAGAGAAAGGAGAGAGAAAGAGAAAGAGATTTGAGTGAGATTAGAAGAGAGAAGAAAGAGCGTGTAGAGGGAGTTGTGTAGAGGAGATTAAGAAGTAGAGGGAGGAGATCAAGCTTGGAGGACCCTGATCACCGTCCGATTGTCAATCCAACCGTCCAACCATCATTATGAGTGCAAAGGGGACATAAACCCCATTTTCTTAATTTCCTTTCATTTTATTTCCTTGGGCCCACCTTGTGATGGGCAATGAGATGGATGAACTGGATCATCCATGAATGGGCCCCACCTACTTATAATAATAATATTAATAATATAATATATATATATATATATAAAAAAGAAGGAGAAGAGGGCCACTGGACAGTCGGCGTCCAGAGAACGCTGCTATCCAGCAGCACCTTGGCTGAAAGCCCATTTGGGCATTTACCGTGGAGTCCCCACTCGTGGGACCTACCTTGATGCATGTATCCAATCCTCGCCGTCCATCTATTTCTCCAGCCCATTTTAGGGCTAGACGCCAAAAATGAAGAAGATCCAGATCTCAGGTGGACCACATCATAGAAAACAATGGAGATAATGATGTTCACTATTGAAACTTTCGTGGCCCACCGTGATGTTTGTGAACCTTTTTACCTATCTAATATTGAGCTCTGTGGGTTCCTCACAGGCTGGGGAACATGATGAATGGGGTGGATCGTCCCCAAGTGGGCCCCACTTGAAATAAACAAAGAAAAGAAAAGAAAAAAAAAAAAGAAGAAGAAGAACGTCAGACGCTGGACGTTCACAGCGTCAAAGACGCTGGAACAGTCTAGCGTCAATGACAACGTGAGTGGGGTCCCCACTCGTGGGACCCACCTTGATGTTTATGTTGTATCCACACCGTCCATCTGTTTTCCCAGATCATTCTAGGTCCAGGTCCCAAATATGAAGCCGATCAAAATCTTAAGCGGACCGCACCACATGAAAACAGCGAAGGTGATGATGTCTACTGTCAGAAATTCTTTGGCCCACCTTGAAGTTTCTAGACTGAATCATATACCCAATATTGGGCTCATTGGGTCCCCCATGAGCTGGGGAACCTTGATAGACGAAGTAGATCACCCTTATGTGGGCCCCACTCGATCAAAACCAAGATAACAAAAAAAAAAAGAAAAAAAAAGAAAGGAAAGAAGAAGGAGAGGCGTCGCTAACGCTGGGAGTACCAGTGTCCACGGACGCTGGGCCCGTGATGCCCAACTGGTGGCCCATCGTGGGTCCCACCATGATGCATGTGCTATATCCACACCGTCCATGCATTTGGGGAGATCATTTTAGGGCATGATCTGAAGAATGAGACAGATCCAAATCTCAAGTAGGACCCCACCTGAAAGAAAACAGTAGGGACAGTGACCCTACCGTTGAGACCTTCCTATGGCCCACCATGATGTTTGAGATCCAACCTGTTCATAAGTTCACACATGCATGGGAGAAGGGAAAGCAAAAATATCAGCTTGATCGAAAGCTTCTGTAAGCCCCACTTGAGGAATATATATATATATATATATATATATATATATATATATATATATATATATATATATATATATATATATATAAGACGTGGCTGCTGGATAGACAGCGTCCAGGGGACGCTACTGCCCAGCAGCGCAGCCCTCTTTGGGCCGTTGACAATGGGCCCCACTCGTTGGGCCCACCTAGAATGTATGTGCCTTACCTATTTAAGTCCATATGTTTTTCCAGCTCATTTTAGCGCCTGAGCCCAAAATTTAAGCATATCCAAATGTCTAGTGGACCATGCCACGGGAAACAGTGGGAATAATGATTTCCACCGTTGAAACCTTCCAGCCCTACAGTGATGTTTATTTGTCATCCAACCTGTTCATAAGATCCCATGGATATGGATGGAGGGGAAAACACAAATATCTACTTGATTCCAAAATTCCTGAGACCCAGCTGGGCACCACGCAACCAGCAGGTGGCCCACTCTGTGAGTCCCACCATGATGTATTTGTTTTATTCATGCTACCCATCTATTTTTCCATGCCATTTTAGGATATGGCCCCAACAATGAGGTAAATCCAGATGTTAGGTGGGCCACACCTACAGCGAATAGTGGTCATTGATGCCCACCATTGAAAACTTTCTTGGGGCCACTATGATGGTTATTTTCATCCAACTAAAAGTTGTGGGCCCATCTTTGGGTTCCACCTTGATGGATGTATTGTGTATCATGCCACCCGTCTTGATCGACGTGTGGGGCCCGATTTAAAGGGGCTTCACTTAGAGAATTGTGGTGATTGAATACCTACCACTGAAACTTCCTAAGACTGGTGATGTATATTTGATATCCGACCAGTGGGCGGGGCCCATCTTGGTCCTTCCTTTGATATATATGTTTTATCCATGCCAGTACACATATTTTGTCAGCCGATTTTGTATATACAAGCCCAAGTATGGGGCCGATGTAGTCTCAAGTGGGCTATGCCACTAAGACCTTTACATTTCCAATGGGGCCCACAGTCCAGGTCCTACTCTTTGTATATATATTAGGGCCTTTTAAGGCCAACATTACATGATATATCTGGTAACATGATAGTATACTTAGCTTGATATGTTACACTGATAACATGCTTAGTATAATGAATACCATGCTCATTCATATGCCCATACGCATCATTTGTATGCATGTTATGGATCATGATTAACCATAGCATATGCTAGTTGGCTTGTTATACTTAGGGGACCCGTGCGAGACGGGGTTGCCCCACATGATTGCACAGTATGCGTAAGTTTGGTGCATGACTTGGATTGTGTAACTCATGTATTTCGCATTATGTATGTCACGATCGCTTTCACACCCTAGCAGCGTCGGGTTGGTGGCCACCATAGTCACATCGTGGTTGGCAGTGATGGACACCGAAAACTTGTTCTAGCACGTGGGCGCTATGGATGTCTTTGGGTGAAAATCTCTAAACCCTGTGGTACCAGTAGGATTCTCCAACGTCGAGACTGAGTGGATAACATGAGCACCCGTGTGCCAAATACCAATAGGCTGCGTCTCCCACTGTGTCGAGGTCGGTTGGAAAGGGGTGTGACCTTATCCGCCCGGGTGCAGTGGGCTATAAGCTAGGTCGAGTCTGACCAGCTCATGGAGTGGGTCCACTATCGGCGAGCAGGTAGGCATTGGCATACCACTGACGATGCGGATAGTGAGGTCTTTTTTACTCGCTTGGTTATGCGCGCGATGTGCGGCGACCAGTATTAGAGTATACTAGACCCCGGTGATGTCCCAGATGATAACCATTTTGATATGTGGATTAGTTGAGGATTGACGTGTTTGCATTGCATCTCTAGCATGTAACACTCGGCCACGTAGGCCCTTGCATCGCATAGCCTTAGGATGGCTGATAGCATTCATGTACTTGGTAACTTAGCCCTCTATTACTTTCGCTTACTCTGATATCTGTATACTTGTCATATTTACTTTCGCTTACTCTGATATCTGTATACTTGTCATATGCATCACACAAGAGCACACACGCGCTCTACTTGAGCTTCGTAGGAAGCTCATGCGCGTTTGTTTACGTTACAAGTACTAGAACACATCAGCAGCGTTGAGCGCGGTTCATGTACCTACTATTTCGAGCTTTTGCTACATTTTGTATTTCCCTTTCCAGCATTGTACTCAATAAACTTTATAGTGGATATTTGATGATGTTTTATGGTTTTGATTATGCTCCTTTAAAAAAAAATTACCCTGAAAATCCTCATGGTATGATCCCAGGATCGGAACCTGGCATATGAGAGCTAGGAGCCGAGAATGGGGTACTACGGAGGCTGTTGGCACCAAGGTCAGCGATCGGGAATTTAGTGAGCCCGGTCCTCGGGTTTGGGGCGTGACACTATGTGTAGCATCAACATTATACTATCAATGGTCGACTAAGTAACATTTAATGAGCTTCTATGCCGACTATGTCACACATTACTTTGTCCTTATAATATTTACCAATAGAGAATGTAATACGACATTGTTTCGTTATCTTTGTTTCACTAACCTCTTTGATCCATCTAATCGTGTACGGAGAAGGGTGTTTTTCTGTCTTCAGTTACAGCTTTTTCACCATTATTTTCAACACAAGATTCTCGTTGTTCCTAACATCGATGATCACATTATAGACTTTTTTAGTTTACAATGCACATCGTTCAAAAGATGTTATACCATTATAGATCTATATCCACCTTTGGCGTATACAACAGCTTCATCACAATCAGAGTGGTGGCCTGCGATTCACCATTATTAGATGGTGGCCTGCAATTCATCACATGTGTCACACCACGAACATAATGATCGTGAGCTCTATCGTTGATCTCATGTTGCTCATTATTACAAACACGGGTTTGTCCTATAGCTTTCGTAAAATGGTTGGTTGTCGCCTGTAGTCATTGCATGGCTCTTCGATCCTCCTATTGAAAAGCTTTAAACACCACTACTGTTATAAGGTTGTTCCCTAGAACACCGTCCATGAGATTGTTGCTCGACACCATTGTTAGATATCATCGAATCAAGAAAAAAGACCTCACTCTGATACCAACTGACACAGGGGAGAGCATGAAGAAGTAAGAGAAAGATTATTGTCTTCCTCAAGCGATTAAAATCTTGAATCCACAAGGAGAGTTTCTTAAATCCATAAGGAAAAAAAAAAAGATAAAATTTTAAATAATTTTATTGAGTATTGTATAATGTGTATCAAGTCTCCATTACACCACCAATAAAATAAAAAAAAAAAAAAAATCCTAATTTGTAATTACCAAAAATATTGAAAGTTTAATTGAATTAAAAGTTGCCTAAACTAGTAAAACTCGTCTCTTGCCAAAAATAGAAAGTCTAGATTGGAGTCCAAATATGCTTACAAGTAATATTTAAAAAAGATAAAAATCTAAAACTCTAAAAATAAAAAAACACTGAAAATTTTGAAATTGCTAAAAATAGTAAAAAAATTCTAAAATCTCATTTATGAGTTAAAAGGGTGCATCGACCTTGGATGTCTCATTCGAGTCAAATTTCATAAGCCAGTGCATCTTGCAATGTGGTACCCGATCACCTAAGCCAAGTTACATTATGCCCCGCTTAGATCTGAGCCTTAATCAGACTAGGGCTGTCAACGGGTCGGATACGGGCCGGATCAGTGATGATCCATATCCGACCCGATTAAGGATATATCCAACTCGAATCCGATTCGGATCATAAGTATATGATCCGAACCCGACCCGTTTAAATTTTTTGAAATTCATTTCTGATTCGATTATGATCTGACCCGATATCCGAGAGAGAGAGAGAGAGAGAGAGAGAGAGAGAGAGATGCTCGTGCGTGGAGAGTAGAGACGAAGGAGACGACAGTTTTTTTTTTTTTTTTTTTAATCAGGTCGGGTTGTTAACGGGCCGAATCAAGGTTTATCCGAATCCGACCCGAATATTAAATGGATCATCTTTGAGTATCCGTATCTGACCCGATGATCCGATTATTGATCCGAATCCAATTAAATCGGAGCAGATTTGGATTAGATATGGATAATGATCTGTGCCGTTGAAAACCCTAAATAATACAGATTACTTTAGCTTTCGCTTGGCCTTCTTTTAGTATAGAAATGTAGCTGTGACACGTCCTGCATCACATCCAAGTTGCATGTGTGTAATTCCAAAATAAGGATGGCTGGATTTTGTCATTGGACGGATCCGGCACAACAGATCAATACGTTAAAACATTGGACAGACAGTGGCAGTGCCTGGTACCTACAAACTCAAATCCAGCCGTACAATTGTACGAAAAGCTAGAAGCTGCATCCTTCCACACAGTTGTACGAGGAAGAGTTACTCCATACGTTGGGAGAGTATGGTTATCCACACACATGCACATCGCCACGTGGCATATGTACTGCCGAATCGCTTGAATCAGAGACCTCTTGCTCTAGCATAATAAAAAAATTGCGTCAACCGATTATCCTGCTTGATTAATCACACAAATCAGTGTCCCTAGATCAGAGGCCAGGATCGTTTGATCGGTCTGATGTTGGGGAGTTGCCCCATCTGAAGTGGGACCCACTAATTCGATGCTTGGATTGTGATACGTTTTATTCCAGGTGCTCAGCCAGGGAATAATGGGGAGCGATTTAGGTGAGACCCTGGATCCACCGGTGGGACCCCTGACTGTGGGGCCTACTGTGACGTATGTGACTACATCCACGCCGTCCATCAGTATTGAAAGCTCATTTTAGGGCATGATCCAAAACATTAAGCAGTTCCAAATCCAAGATGGACCATAGTAGAGGAAACAGCGGTGATTGAACATTAAAAACTTCTTCTGGCCTACAAAAGCTCTGGATCAAGATGATATTTGTGTGGTCTCTCTCATTTTGGTGTTTTTTTAACCTTACCAACAGGTTGGATGGAAAATAAACATTCCGGTGGAATCCATGAAGTTTTTAATGGTGGGGATTCAATCACTACTGTTTACTGTCGTGTGGTCCATCTAAGATTTTATTCAGCTTCATTTTTGGGATCATGCCCTAAAATGAGCTTTCAAAATGGTTGGACGGTGTGGTTTTAAGGCACATACATCATTATGAGCCCCACAGTCAGGGTCCCACCCAACATCAGAAGAGCTACAACTCTGCATATGCCTAAACTATGCATGTGAGTCGCACCACTCGCGGCTGTCTCACCATGTCTTAATCTTTTAGCGTGTGGCCACGTGGCACATGTGTGAAAGATCCAAGCCGTTCATCAGGAAGATCACCTGGATCTGCGGACGTCAATTTCTGTTGCACGGCTTATTATTGAGAACTGATCAGCTACAAGGCCCCACCATAAAGAGTGGTCGGCTCATCAAGTGGGCCACAATGTTGGAATCGATGGTCATCCTACGGTCTGACTCATCATACTCACTAGTTGTGGTCTACCGAAAGCTTCGATCAGCTTGATTTCAAGGTGGGGCCTACCTTTGGCATGGTCCTAGATGATCTACACCAACCACGTGTTGGTGGGAAAGATGGGACATCATATAAATGATCAGACGGGCACTTGCAGCTGATCTGAAGCGAGTTTCCTTGGAGCCTGTGTAATCAGAAGATCTGCGGGGTCCATCGTGATATAAGTGTTATATCCAGTCCGTCCATCTACTGCGTCAGCACATTTTAAGATGTGATATAAAAATTCAGATGGATTCAAAACTCAAGTGGCCCACTACATAAAACAAAGTAGGGAATGAATTTCCACCAATGAAGCCTTCTCCGGGATTTGGAAGTTCCGGATCAGACTTATATTTGTTTTTTTATTTCATCTGATGGGAATTCCCTTATGAATGGGTTGGATGGTACAGTAGTAGACTGAGTGAAGATAACCTCGTTAGTTCTTGGATGTGAAAGTGATCTAACGTAAGTGGACCATACCAGAAGAAACAGAAAGAAATGTTCCCTGTTGAAACCTTCTTTGGCTTCACCTTATGTTTACATGCCATCCAAAACGTTTATAAGGCCAATTTTACTGAGATGGGTTAAAAAGATTATTAAAAATAAAAAAGAAAAAGAAAAAAGAAGTGGACATTACCGTAAGAAACAGTGGGGAAAGAAATGTCTTCTGTTAAAACCTTCTTTGGCTTCACCTTAATGTTTATATGCCATCCGAAACGTTTATAAGGTCAATCCTATTGGGATGAAACCCAAAAAAAATATATATACATATATAAATAAAAATAAAAAACAAAGTTAGCTTAATACAAAACATTTGTGGCCATATGAGTATTTCAATGGTGGCCGTTTAATCCCAACTGTTTCTTCTCATGTGGCACACTTGACTTTTGGATCCGCCTCATTTTTAATCCCATGTCCTAAAAATAAGCTCTCAAAACGTATGGACGGAATGTATTTCTCAAAAACATCACGATGGCCCCACCTAGCTTCCCAGTGATCCGGCACAAGTCCCACGTGGTAAGTCTATAAACGGTAAGATCCGCTGGGGGTATTTTGGTCTTTTTCCAGCCCACGCTCCACCATTCCTCGCTCGACAAGCAAGAGATTGTACCTTCCATGCTGACCAAAACATCTCGGCCCTTGCTTACGTGCGCCTGTCAGCTTTTTCCACCAGCCTTGTGGAGGGGCCCACCATCTTTTCAGGACAGATGGTGGTGGATTTGGCGCTGATCTAAACTAACGGTCGATTTGACAGAATCCAAGGTAGAGAGGTCGGTTGGGAAAAGCTAGCAAGTGTATCCCTTGCACTGGTGCTTTTTTCTCCTTTTTCTTCTCGACCCCTCCCATCCACCTCTCTCCTTTCTTTCCTTGACTTGAAAGGAGAGGGATAAAAGCTACATAAAACTGAAAGCTTTCCAAAGTGCATGCGCGTGTGCAATGAAACTCATCATAGGCCACACGTATGCCATCATGAAACATAGGTATGAGATCCAATCCATCCATCAGCTTCGTCCAACCTTCTACATGTTTTCTCAAAATAAATCTACTCCACTCATCATGTGGGCCCCAATATTAAATAAAAATATTTTTTTTTGCAATTTGTGTCCCATATTACTAATGCAGCAATATGATTTTTGTTTTATACGGTCAATATAGTAGTAATTTTTTACTGGACGGATTGGATCTACGACCTATTGTGCTGATCTGGCACATGTGTGGCGTGTACATGAGGTTTGTTGCAACCGCGTGTACGCTTAGAAAAGCAGTGGGGTGTGTGTGATTGGGGGGTCTGTTTGCTTAGCTTGCATTCTACTACCACATACTCATCGCGTGGTGGCGTGGCCTAAACCCAGACAGTGAAATCAATGCACTGTCGGGGTTTTATGTATGTAGCCAATCAATGGGAACTGATATGATAGGGATGGCTTTTGAGTCTTTTTCACATGAGCTTCCCCCTTCCCACCGTACACTTGGAATTACGCATGGTTGATCTGAACCGTCCAAATAGTCGTTGTTATCATGGATGGTCATTGATTCAAAATTCTCATTATTTGGAGGAGTTGAATTAGTCGTCTTCAAATGGATGATGGAAAGAGAAACCGTTGGGAAAAGTTCTTGGAATTGAGGGCTGGGATTGTCTGGCTGGTGTGGGTGCTAAGGCGTGGACCATCCATAATAGGGTCCACTACAGTGAAATGAATGACCTAGTACTAAATATTATATCTCGTCATTTCTCATAAAATGAATTAAGCTAAAAAAAAATTAGAATTTTTTTTTAGAGAAATAATCCAGTGCTCTCGAAGTATTATAAGTTATAGTGCCACTAATTTCATTGGGAAACTTTGACAGTCCAATTAATCGATCTAGACTGTTCATTAGGAGCAACGCATATTTCAAAAGATACCATGCAAAATTTACACCTATTGACATATATTATCCATTTGATCGATGAACAAAATGAGTCCAATGAACGGTTAGATTGTAACCATCCCATCCCTGGCTTGGAAATGCATGGTGTCAAAAAGAAGGCCAAACAAAGGATGTATTGGATCATCCAATCACTATTACTTTTGCATAATAACCCATTGAATGTGTCCTTACTTAGTGGACAGCTTAGGTCAATTAATTGGACTTTACAATTGAATTATTGGAGCAGAGCAAAGCAAAATAATTGTATTTTGGATCTTCTTCTTTTTTTATAGTTGAATTTTCAGAAATATTTAATGGGCTCCTTTGTGCTTAAAGTGAGAGTTATTTAGCATCCATGCAAGCAATCGTCATCGTCATCTAAGCCTTTATTAACTAATTGGATCACCTATATGAATCTATTCACTCTATTATTCATGGGTCCAAAGTATTTTCTTATTACCTCAAACGATGTGCTTTTGGCCTTTCTATATGTCCTTTTAGAACCTTCAACTTGGGTTCGTACTCATGACTCAGTTGTAGACTTTGTGAGTTTCAACATTAAGGTCATGGGTTCGAGTACCCACGTGGTGTGTGTAAGTGTGAGTGTGTGTGAAAAAAAAAAAAAGGAAAAAAAAAAAAGAAAAAAGAACCTTCAACTTATACCGATTCACTCTCAATCAGTCCATCTTTTTAGTCTTCAACCATCCAAATCTACCTTCTCTTGTGTTATTACTTATTGGTATTATTGCTAAGTTCCATCAAATGTTCCTAATCTATTATAATTTGTCTCACCCTTTTATCTACTCCAACATTTTCGTTTCAGCTACACTCAACATGTTATTCCTTTAGTGCCCAACATTTATCAAACAAAGCCAGGTTGTGCCTATAGCCATACTATAAAATTTCTTTTTCAATTTAAGTAGTACATGATAACCAAATATAACTCCAAAAGCACATCTCCATTTCTTCAACCATGCTTGTTTATATGAGTAACGTCATTCACAACTCTCCACTCTCATGAGTTATTGACCCAAGATATCTGCTGTGGTCATTTTAGAAATTCCTTGATCAGCCATCTTTAACTAATTTCTTGTTTTCAGTTCTATTATTACTAAAATTCCAGTCCACTACTATTTGTAAGCATTGCTTCTTAATTTTTGAAAATTCTGCTAAAAATAGAAAATTTTAAAAATTAAAAATTATTTTTTTAAATGTTTCACATTAAGGATCATCAAGGGCGCAAATTGCATGTGCCCTTCACCTATAAGAAGTTCCTATAACTAAAAGCTACGATGTACGTGTGATGTATATCCGCTCTGCCTATTAGTCTCCCCAACTCATGTTCGGCCATGAGTTAAAAAATGACGAAGGTCCAAAACCTTGTTCCACTCCATTGTGCTATTTATGTGACATTGAAACTGTTAAAATGTTTATTGTGACCAGGATGAATTGAAAGCACAAATATTAGCTCAATTTAAAACTTCTATGGCCCCATGAGGGTTTCAATAGTGGGCATCCAACCCCTATGATTTCCTGCTGCACATGGCTGACTTGAGCTTTGGATCTACCTCATTCTTTTTATTCATGAACTAAGATGAGCTAGTGAAAGTGATGGATGGAGATGAAGACATGTAGACGTTGCAATGGGCCCAACATAGCTTTTGCCTATAGGAAGTTCCCACATGGAGCATAACCTTAATTTCCTGGAGACTTTTTTTTCAGTAAAATTATTGTAACAATGTATAATTAGCCTAGCCAATTGTTTCTAAATTTCCAACTTGATTCCAATTTGTATGGGTTGTTAGATCAGCTAACATATCTTGATAAAAAAAAAATCGTATAAGTGAGAAACCTAGATAGAAATTGGGACCATTCATTTTGATGGTCTCCACCTTGGTACGAGATTGCATCTTGCTGATTGAATGTAGGACCTCCATTTGTTTGTTTTTTTAATTGGTCTCAACCCTCTCTTCGCAATGTCATCAATATTGGAAAAGTTCAGATTGCCTGACTGCAATTTTGGGCCATGGTCCAACCCATCCTGTGATTTCAAGAACATCAAAAAATAGTCATAGATACTATCTGGTATGGCTAGTAGAAATGGCTGTTATAGTATAGATATATGTACTACTATATGTGTATTGGACCCTTATTTCATTTGTATATCTTTGGATGCTTCCAATGTAAATAAACCCAAGATTTCTATTTGTATTTATTTGATTTCCTAGCTATAGGTATCTGTCCTAACAACGACAACATTTAAGGCTAGAATTCCACTCCTTCCGTCTTTTAAGGCACGTTTGGATGTAGCTTACAAATGGGGTGACTATAAGCGATTTTCTTGTCTTTTCTTCTTTTGTTAATGAATTTAATTTCAATACATTCTTCTTAGGAATTGTTATTTTAGGGTGGAAAAAGTGGAAAACTGATACCCCACTCATTTGGGGTTTTGATTTTTTTTCACGTTACTATCAGCTGTCCATTGGTTAAAATTAAGTGAGCCAATGAATGTATTCTGACTTCAGGGTGCTCCCGAATGCAGCCTTATTTATTGCAAGATGACTCATTCGATAATTTCCAACTGAGGTGTAATGGCTTATTGTGCGAGTTGGGTGCGACTTGGTCAAGTCCGTTCTGGTTCAGCACCCAAAGTCGGGATTGAGTTAGAGTGGGCCTCGGCCCGACTAGACCATGTGACGTCAACCTGGCTAGGTTTCAAATTGATTAAGACGTGTTCCAATATATTAAAAATAAAAAAGGGTTATAGCCTTATACCTCTAAACTTGGCTGAGTCGATCAACTCGAATTGTTGGGAGCATAAGCAACTTCATATCGAATCAAGCAAGCAATAAAGAACAAAAAATTCAAGCAAACATGGAAAACGCACAAGATTTTACGTGAAAAACTCTTGCAGGGAAACACCATGGCACAAAGCGATGATCAATCTACTATAATTAGAAGGTTAGAAGAGATTAAACAACTTAATAGTAGAGAAACCCTAGCTTCTCCTTCAAAACCCTTGAAATCGGGTAGGCTCTCTTTTACATTACATGCTCTACACCCTAATTGTAATTAAGTACTTATATACTACAGTACAAGAATAGGAAACAAAAACCGCACTTTCCAAAAAACTTACGTGTTTTCGTCTAGTCAAACCAATTGGACCTTCAATCAAACTGACGAAATTGACATCCATTGGTCGAACCAAAAACGTGCAAAACATTACAATGAGCTACAGCACCAAATTCAAAATTTTCAGTCGAGCCAATAGAGGCTTCGGTCAAATAAAAAATTGCCTTCTCTGCTCTATGATTAAAGGCACTCGATCAACATAAATCACTGGTGTATGATTGTAAGTTAGGAGTCTATAGACACCCAAACCTAGATGCAGCCCTATACACACCGCATTTAGGTGGTGGCGTGTCAACTTCCAACACCCCTCCTAAATCCTACCTGTTGATTTCTACTTATCCTTAATCAAGGCATATATACAATTAAAAATGTGCCCCAAAGATATCTACTACTCATATTAGCCAAGGGTGGAACGCATCTACAGCAAGAAGAGTAAGGGAACACTAGCCCAGGTTCACTCGCTAACTATGGCCAATTTTAAAAGGGGAAAGGAGCAACAATGATCATTCACCTGCAAGATATCTAGATTTTACTCCCATATGTCGTTTACATAAACCGCATCTGTGGATGCGGTTCACTAATGACGGCATCCAGGTCGCATCGAGGCTGAACCAATCCTGGCTAGCCACCTCTTGCCAACTTTCGACCTTTCAGCCAATCAACACCTCGCAATGTACCTTTTGTATAATTAAAATGCAATGGACTAACAGAAAGTGGCCTATTTAAGCAGTCGAGGGGTCCCATAGCGGAGGAGGAGGAGGATTCTAGAGAAAAGAATTCTACAAGATCAAGGAGACTGAAGTGTTAGAAAGAAAGGGAGCGCCGTGGGTATTGAGAAGCTTGGGAAGAAACAACGCCGAAGCTCTGCCCAAACAAAACTCTCGAAGTCCAATCTCTAGCAATACGCTCCCCTTTTGTTCTAAAATTTCTTATAATCTGACATATGCCTAACCTACGACTCTCTAGAAGCATGCCTCATGCCTCTACCTCTCTCAATTGATAAGTTAAAAGCAACTGACAACACCGAAATCCACAAGTAGAGTCAAAATTAAGGACATTCGTCCATCCCTTCAAGCAAAAGAAGGGTGTTTGATTTTCTATTTTTTTCTCTCACGTCTCGAATCAGACTGTTTTCCACTCCGCACATTCTCAACACACTTACCAGATTTACACACACTCACACTCACACTGTTATTCTGATTTCATTTCCTTTTATACTTTTCCTACTCGGGCCCTAAAAAGCCTGTGAAGTATAGCCTAATTTACACAGCATTGGATGTTTCCACAAAAACCCCTAAAATTGTACAGCCCCATGAAGTAGAGATCATGCGTTGCAAGGGTGCAAAGGGCGCCTAACCCCTTCCTTTTTCTTAACCGAGGCCCTTACCAGAATCTACGGCCATAAACAAACAGCAGGAGTCACTTTAAGTTAGAAAATCTTATGATTCCTTAACCATGAAGCGATAATACGATTTCTAGTCAGTTGTAGATTCCGAACTTTATTTGGCTAGTAGTGACTCCAAGTCAAATATATTTTTACCTCTGAGTCAACCCCACATTCAATTAAATCAAAATCAGAACCGATAGACACCAAGAAAGCTAAGAAAGTGTGGCATCATTATGTTACACGTGCCCATGCACGAGACGATGTTCAAAGAGTCTCCGCTGGCACTTACAGAGGAGCACCTATAGAGAGCTAAAACCACACAAAAATTAAGGAATTGTGACTTTAATCCATTGATTAGCAAAAGATTCTATAGTAAGGGATCTATTATGGGGGAAGAAAGGATTAAGCACTTCTTCTCACCCGATTTTCTGGTCCCTTAGAGATGTGCTTGATAATTGCAAAATTTTGATTACATTTTCATTGCATATGAGACAAATGTATACACAAGTATGGAAAATAGAACAAAATGCATGAACTTCTAAAAAAAGAAAGCAACTTCTATGTGGTTCTTCTTGTGCTTGGGCCTTGATCCTTGCTATAACTTCATATCTTCAAATAAACAAGGGGATTTTGATTAATTGAAATAGGATCCTGCGCTAAATAGTTGGTCCATGCTCTTTTGGTTTACTCTCCTCTTTTATCTTCTTTTCCTTGAGGGCTTCTCTACGATTACAACATCTCTCAATTTCTCTCATTTCTCTCTAGAATTACAAGTGTCTTAGAACAAGAGAGTGACTAAAAGGCCTTAAAATTAGAGAATTCTTAGCATTTAAATAAGAGAAGTTAGAGGGTAATTAGAGAGGTAATGGTAAAAAATAGTTGTGAATGAAAGACATGATCATAGTTGCTTAGGAACTGAGGATAAGATTTGTCAAAAAAAAAAAAAAAAAAAGCTCTTAGATAAGGGCATTATTGATATTTCACCATTTCATACACAATTATGCAATTTTTCTTTTTCTCCATTTCTGGGGTTTAAGTGGACGTTAATTGTTGCATCCTTTTTAATTGCAATGCTTACTCTTGAAAAATGGAATCAAATCCTGAGTTAGTTAAAGAACTTCCCCAAATGGCAAAATTGTAAAAATAGGAACCAGTCTTTCAAGCAAAATCCTTCATCGTTGTGGATCACAGATCTCCTTACTCAATGGGCCAAATCTTGAGATCTATATACCATTGAAAAGATAATTCCATGGGCTTCATAATGGTATAGAAAGTGGGACCACTTGATCATATCATGTCTTTCATTAGGGATGATTTCCCTAATACAAATTTAGAATTATATAGTTTAAGAATTTTACTTGTGTGGCCCACCATCTGAAATCTACAATTTCAAATGGAATTGGCCACCATCATTCCATAAATGTTTTGAAATTTTATGCAATGGTGTCAAAGATCATCCAAATCCATGTAAAAATGAGACAACTCTCTAAAGACGTACAATGTTACCCTTGTAGCACAGTAGGCGGATGAAAAAGATCCGCCGGTGTATTAGTTTTATCAACCCTTGAGCTGGGTGCTAAAATCTCAAGATGTGGCCCAGTTTTGTGGATCCAAGGGCCAAAATAATAGAAGGTCCTCCAAGCCCTTATTGAAACTACATCCTAAGCCTTATTTCACCAACTCAGGGTCCAATCACAGTGGGGTATCTACACCTCTGGTTGTTGGTTTATTAAACTCAGTCAGATAGTCAGGACCATCATTTCAGTATATATCTTAGGTTACAAAATATCTAAAATGGACCCATAACTTGAATTTGAACCAAGTTGCATGTCCCCACATGTATATTTGACTGTCCAAACTGCAGAACATAACACTACCAAAGTATAAAAATGTCTTATTTCTTACAAATTTATCTAGATGGAATTTGTTCAAGAGATTTTATTTTTACTTATTTATTTATTTGCATTGTCTAGCAATAGAGGAAGGGACTCAGCAGATAAACAGTAACAAAACTGTTAGAATATTCACAGATGAGTCATCAAAGCCTCAGTCCAATCCAGTGTTGGAGTATTCTTTCATGAAGAAATTTTTTATTTTCTTTTTTTGCAGCAAAATCTGTTAGTCTACAACTGTAAAAGCGTGTAGATGTAGATTTCATTATTTATTTGCATTTATCAAGGACCTCTAAAGCCTCTCATGTTCTAAGACTACTCTAGCTATACTTTTTATATTACTTAATTACTTGGCACCTGCTATGCTTTTATTCCCCTTAGTTGTCAAAATTGAAAAAGACATGTATTTCTGTGTGGAGATGTGGGCCCCACTTGTCAGAAGTTAAAACCTGTGTACACCGTGCAGAGATGTGGACCACGGATCTTTCATTAAAGGAGAGATTCCCCCGCCACATGAAGTTCCTGGGGTCGGAAGTCATGTGGGGCCCACAGAGATGTCCGAGACCAATCCACTCCGTCCATCAGTTTCGCAAGACCATAATTGGACCGTGTTCAAAAAATGAAGCAGATTCAAAACTCAGGTGGGCCACACCACACGAAAAAGTTGGAACGGAATCTTCAAACGTTGAGACCTTCCTGGAGCCGACCGTGATGTTTATATACCATCCAAACCGTTGGTAAGGTTATTGCAACTCAGATAAACCGTAGGAACAAAAATCAAGCTGATAAAAAACTTCTGTGGCCCAAAAAAGTTTCCAATGGTAGGCATTCAATCCCCTCTGTTTCATTTAGTGTGGCCCACCTGAATGTTGGGTTTAGCTATTTTTTGGACCTCCGTACTACTATGATCTTACGAATCTGAAGGACGGAGTGGATTTGTCACGGGCATCTATGTGGGCCCCATATAGCTTCCGACCACAGCAACTTCTCCTGTCCACCGGCCGACGGCGAGTCGGGTCCAAAGAATTAGGCTACTATGATGGTATTTTCCCCAAAAATGAAATTAATGAAGTAATAAAATAGAATAATAAGAAGGACATTGAATAAAACCAAATGAAGAAATGGGAATGGCATTTGTTCCAAAACGTGGACGTTATTCCGGCTAATTTATCTATAATCTTCTGAGACACATAACTGGCAGAGAAATTCCCAATAACTGTGGAGTGTGGGGCCCACCATGTAAGAGACCTAAAACACGATCCCATGTGAGGTGGGCCCCACCAGCTGCTTCTTCTTGGGGTCGATGTGGGCCCTTTTCTCTCTCTCTCTCTCTCTCTATGCTCTCTTTTCACATGTGCCTTCCGTTGCTGTCAAACGCCCCCCGCGCCCTTCCTTCCTCTCACCACCTCCTCTCCACTCGAATGAAAGGGGGGTAGACATTTGCTGCCCAAGAACTGTGAAATTACGGATTCGACCCCGCCTTCTTTCAAATTACCATTGTGCCCCCCACCGGGGGTTGTGATCGCCAGATCATTTCTTTTGCTTGTTTTGATGACTAAAGGAAGCGTAAAGGGTGGGAAAAGTAGTCCTTAGGACTACCGAACTTATTTGTCTCGTGGACCACAAACCACGAGGTACAAAATCAAACCAACGGCTATGAGAACTTTTTCTCTAGCCATCCATTTCGTAATGTACACTGCGGCCGACCTGAAGGGTGAAGCGGGGTTATTTCTGTTCGTGAGACCTAATCAATCCGTGGCCCTCCGGATGGAAAGCTGGGAGGACTTGGATTCGGTCGTGACCCCTCCAGTACTGAGATCGGTGCCGTGGGTCCCACAATGATGTATGTGTTTTATCCATGCGGTCCATTCATATTTTCATTCCATTTTAAAAAAATTAGACACATCCAAATCTCAAGTAAACGACACCACGGGAAATGGTGGTGATTGAACGCCCACACTACAAACTTCCTAGGGCCGACTGTAATGTTTATTTTCAGTATTGATGAGGTCACACAGATCTGGATAAACGGAAAACACAAATATCAACTTGATCCAAGACTTTTGTAGCTCCTAAGAAGTTCTTAATGGTGGGCCTTCAATCACTACGGTTTCCTGTGCTGTGGTCCACATGAGATTTGGATCTGCCTCGGTTTTGGGCTGGTGCCCTAAAATGAGCTGGAAAAATAGATGGACGGCATGGATAAGGCACATAGAAATGACAGTATTGGAGGGGTCACTACATTTGGATGGGCAAGGCTCCGGGTACACCTGGGCTTAGGAAACTTCCATATGATAAAATGCCCAACTTCTTGCTTTGCACAAGAAGAGTTAGTAGTTTGATAAACCAAAAACTAGATATGATGGATGGATGGTCCATGTACAAATATTCTCTCATATGGATGGGCCATTATGTAGTCTAAATTCAACTAAAAAAGGTAGAGGTTTTGATGACTAAAATCTTGTGATCTTTTAGATTTAGATACATAGGTCATACACAGTGGGACCCTGATATTATGGATTCAGATGCTCATCTTGGCTCCACTTGTATAAATTATTATTATTATTTTATTAATAAGAAGAACTATTTAAGAAACTAATGAAAGCCAACATGTGCAAACCATAAGTACACATTAAATATTTTAATGCCTCTTGTTTAATGCATATAAGGATTGTTTGATTGGCAGTAAGTAGTCATGATCAATGGTAACTCGATCCACATTTGTACATAAGGTCATTTGATTGATGGTAAACAATGGTAATTGGAATAAATGAAATGCAGCAAAATGGTGTGAATTGGAACCCTCTCAAGAGGCCAAGAATTAGGATGCAAATGCTAAAAAAAAAAAAAGTCACATATTTGAGAGTGGACCCACTTTTATGGCACGTCTCAAACTTAAAATTTCATTATTTTTATCTAAAGTAATTATTATATTTTGAAAGATAATACTTTATTGCAAAGAAACTGGACTCTAAATTGATCGTTCCGCTCCATCCAAATCACCCAAATCACCGCTAAAGGAATGGTGCGCCATCTGCTTTTACCCAACGCTCCCCCTACCTCTGCATGCCAACTGATGTAGAGGTCATTGATAGAATCATGCAAGACCCAGAGAGACTTGCCAACACAAAACTTTCCACCAAATAGCTTCTGAAAAAGAATAGTGGATAAGCAAGTAATTATTATAATTATTATGTCAAATGTCATATATATGAATTTGTGGTATTAAAATTAATTTGTTTAATGCATTTCATGTTGAGAACAGACGCCTCAAATCAGGTCTCTCACAGAGACCACCGGCCGGTCAGTGGGGGTGTTCGACCAGCCAGCCACACAATGAAATAGGCAGCAAGAACGCTGGACCGATTTTTAGCCTATCCGACCGGTGGGTCGACCAGTTGGTAGGAGTGTCCGACCGGTCGGCAGTGTCCTAGTGCAACACGGACTTGCGCGGTTTCCTTGCCAAGAGGTTTCTAAATTCGGTTTTTCTTCCTTTTTAAGGGGGATCACGAGATTAGATGTTTTCTAAGGTTACAAAAGGGATTGAGGGAGCTTCTAGGTGAGAAAAAGGAGCTTGAAGAAGAGGGTTTTTTCTTGGGTAGGCTTGGGATTTCTCTTGTGGGCTTGGGTTTTGGGGTCTTGGGTTCCATCTCTTGTAACTTCTGAGTCTATAGTGGATTTGTATCGCTTTGTGCCATGGTTTTTTACCCATGAGGGGTTTTTTCACGTAAAAATTCGATTGTCTATGTGTGGGTGATTGCATGCATTGTGATTGCATTGTGTGGCTTATTTGATTGAATTGTCTGCTTGTGTTTGGCTTTGCTTCTGCTGCCACCCTCCTATCCCAACATTTCAACCTCGAGCATCCTAACACAACTTTTAGACTCCAGCGTCCAAATGTTGCTGAGAATTCCAATTCACATTGCATTGAAATGTATTCCAATCACAAGCATCCAAACGAGCCCATGTTTTATGATAGATATTTCATAACAAAATGACATCTAATGTTGAATGTTAGTCTTTTAAGAGAAAAGAAAATCAGGAGAAAATTTTTGAAGAGGGCAGTTTAAGCTCCACTTGCCAATTCAATTGGATCTCCGCCTGCAAAGGAGAGCTTTTGGAGGGTAGATAGTTGGATGGTTGGGAGGACTACCATACCACACCATTAATATAAAAAGTTACCTACTTTGTATCATCATGAGCCTCGTCACACGATCATTATACTACCGTTTCATAAAAACGAGCTGGATACTCTGGCGCATATGGTACATGGACGACGATTGGATACCACGGACGCGGATAGCGTCCTTACCCCCTCATCTCCAGCTGTGAACGGGCAGGAGCTTCGAGTGACCACCGTGGTGTATGAGTTTTATACTACTGTTCATCCATTTCGCCGTGTCATTTTTTATCCGACTTTCCTACTACCATCAGTATGTTAATTTTCCATCTAAACCTATTCAAAGGTTACATAGAACTGGATGAAGGGAAAACACCAATATCAGCTCGATCAAAAACGTCTATAACCCCTAAAAGTTTTCAACAGTGAGAATTTAATCCCCATTGTGTGGTCCATATGTGTCTTG
The DNA here is from genome assembly GCA_003013855.2 of Liriodendron chinense. Lineage (NCBI taxonomy): Eukaryota > Viridiplantae > Streptophyta > Magnoliopsida > Magnoliales > Magnoliaceae > Liriodendron > Liriodendron chinense. The sequence continues at coordinate 1,169,770 of ML058429.1, forward strand.
GATCTTCCTAATTTTTGGGCCTTTATCTTGAATTGATAGCTCGAAATGGATGGACAGTGGGGCACGGATCAGCTAGTCCCACCGGAGTAGCATAAGGGGTGGTTTCAAATCTCTGTAGACCCCACCATGATGTATGTGTTATATACACGCTGTCCATCCATTTTTCCATCTTATTATAAGGCACGAGTCCAAAATGAGATAGATCCAAATCTCAGGTGGACCACACCACAGGAAAACAGTGGGGATTGACGCGCTTAACGTTGAAAACTGTTTGGGGGCCACATAAGTTTGTTATCAAGCTGGTATTTGTTTTTTCCCTTCATCTAGATCTATGCAGTCTTATCAAAAGGTTGGATGGAAAATAAACATTACGGTGGGCCCTAGGAAGATTTTAATGATGAAAACTCAATCCCCACTCTTTTCCTGTGGTGTGGTCCACCTAAGATTTGGATCTGTCACATTTTTGGGCTCAGTGCCTTAAAATAAGATGGACAAATGGATGGACGACGTGGATAAAACACATACATCATGATGGGGCCCACGGAGATTTGAAACCACCCCTTAGGCTAGTGCCAGTAGCGTGGATCAAACCCATATATCACGGTGGCCACTCCGCTCTCCTGCCCGTTCCCAGTTGGAGATGGGCGGATGTAAGACTGCAATCCGCGTTCGGATACAACCCCCACCACGATCATGTTAAGTGATCTGTGAGGCCCACTTTGATCTATATGTTTAATCCACACCGTCTAACTATTTTGAAAGATCACTTTGGACTATTAGACCAAAAAAGAGGCAGATCGAAGGCTCAAGTGAACCACACCATATGATGCAGCATGGATTGAACTCGTACTGATGAAAACTTCCTATAGGCCCACCGTGATGTTTATTTGCCATCCAAATTGTTCATAAGGTCACATAGACCAGTAGACCGGCATGAAGGGACAACATAAATACCAGTTTGATCCAAAAATTATGTGGCCCTCAAGAAGTCATCAATGGTAAGAGTTCAATCCCTACTACTTCATGCCTTGTGGTCCACTTGAGGTCTTATGGCCTAAAATGATTTTTCAAAATAGATGAACTGCGTGGATAAAACACCATAAGCCCCACAGATCACATGACCGTTCATCTCAAGTTAGGTAGCGGCAGTGATAGTACCCAGTCCACAACCATAGTACATGTTAGGTGTTGTACGCTTGGAATGCACGCCAAGAACACAAAATGACAACTTACACGGAATTCAAGACTTCAAATGAAGAATGGGGATACGGATTCGGTACTACGGGTCTGTCCGGCCATTGTGGTGCACGGGTTTGACCCATACTGCTCATCCCTTTTGCCATATCATCTTAAGGCATTAACCAAAAGAGAGCAATGGTGCGGCCCTAACTGTAGGTTTACTGTGGGGCCCACTTTGATGTATGTATTATGTATCCATGTTGTCTATCTATTTTTTCATATGATTTGAAGGCATTATATCAAAAGTAAGTAGATCTAATTATCAGGTGAACCATACCATAAGAAACAAGTGGTGGTTGCTTATCCTATCATTAAAAACTTCTTAAGGCAGTCATTAATGTTTCCGCGGTGTCTATTTACCATCCAATCTATGTATAAGGTTAAAGAAAACGGAATAAAGGAAAAAATAAAAACAAATACAAAAATCAACTTGATCCACTTAAATCAGCAGATTAGGCTGAGACCCCGGCCTCACCTAAGAATGAGGCCACAAAAGATTTAAATGGACCACATGGTGGGGGATTATATTCCTACCACCATAGGATGAAGCTGATTTAAGTGGAGCACATGATGGTACACTGTATTTTTGGGTTTGAGGCCACTTAAATCCAGTGTACCACTTAAATGGGATGCCACTTAAATGGTACACTTAAATCCACTGTATATCCCATGGTACACTTAAATCCAGTGTACCACTTAAATGGGGGGATTACATTCCTACCAATTAAATCAGCTCTCAAACCCAAAAATGAGGTAGATCCAAGATTTAAGTGGACCACATGGTGGGAGATTATATTCTTACTGCTGAAAACTTTTTGGGGCCACAAAAGTTTTGGATGGAGCTGATTGTATTTTTCCTTCATCCAAGTATATGTGATCTTATGAACAGTTTGCCGTAGGATGTTTCAATGGTAGTTGTCATTATCATTGTTGTGGTCACCATGGATGTGCCTCATTTTTGTGTTTATACCCTAAAATAATATGGCAAAATGAATAGAGGGTGTGGATTAAACCCATACATCATGTGGCCTCAACATTAGCCAGCTAGCTTGTGTAAAAGCTCCATGGCCCACCATGATGCAGCCATATAACCTGGTGGTTGCGAGGACTACCATACTAATCCTTCTATACAAAAAGTTACCGACCGACCACCGTGTATCATCATCAGCCTCGTAGCATGATCATGATACTACATTGTAAGTAAAGAAAAAGCTAAGGCACTCTGGTAGAGCACTACGATTCGTATGCATTTGCTTTGAAATTGTACGCTCGGAATACAGGCACCGTCCATCGCACTGGCCACACATTCCAGGTTTGACATTAATCGAAATACAGTAAACAGCTGTGATAAACGGCCGATTGGTGAACATCAATCAATGGTTAAATGAGAAATCATCAACCGTCTAAATTCAAGAAGAAAAACCCATTAATCTAATTCTGGGCTTTTGACCTTATCTAAGGTGGACCCCACCATTTTTTGGGGTTTTATTTGAGTTAGATGATGCCACGTATGCAGTTTATGGGTGCATGAGTTTGAACCATAATACTCCTTCGGAGTATCAAATACCTTACAGGATACCCCAATCACGTGGTATCTTGTAATCCGGATTATGGGGACGATTACATATCGTATTGGAGAAAATCTTTGCTACTCTGGTAGAATCTGTTGGTTCATAAACATGCGCTCAGTTTATCGACATGTGTCATTTATGTAACTCAAATCGCACCGTTCAAATCGTGGTCCCCGACTTTATACGGGTCAGAAACCAAAAGAGATGCTAAAATGATATAGTAACCTGCCGATTGGTAGACATCTATTGAACGATCCATCAACGGTTAATCTCAGTTCACTTAACATCAACTTGTAATAATGGCATATGTAAAGTGGTTACCATGGTCCGAACGGTTTAATCAAGTTACAGATATGCCACGTGTGCATGAGTATGAACTTATTAATCATGCCGGAGTATCAAATAAGTAATTGGTGAGGGGCGCGAATTAGGTGTTACCTCGGGATGGGGCTCTCAATGGAGCGGGTCAGATTTGAGATCCGATTCACTCTGAATCTGTATGATGCGGATTTGGATCTTAAAATAGATCCTGATAAGTTAAATGGACCAGATTTGGCTCTTAAAATAGGTCCGATTAGTTAAATGGGCTGCATCTGGATTCACAGAAACATATTCGAATCCGATTAAGATCCTACTCATTGTCACCTTACTCTATATGTTATAATCATGCTGGCCATGTGTTTTACCGATTATTTTAGGCCATCTCAAAATTGAGATATGTCACTCTTAGGTTGACCATACCACAGTAAATGGTGGGATTTGCATCATTGACTGTACCACGCTATATTATATTATATATTTTTTTAAATTTGTAATGGGGTGGATTCGGACCTAAATCCGACCCAAATCCGATGGTTATATGGATTTTGGATCAGAAATAGATCTAACAATTTATAAATGGATTGGAAATGGATACCACCTTTTATATCCGAGTTGGATCCAAATTCGATCCAAATCCATCTACAAATATGCAGACCTAGAGCCGCATCCAACTGAATTCGATCCAGATCCAACCCATTGAGAGCCCTACTCCACAACAGCTTAGTGGGTGTTACCCCTATGGTATGTCCCACATGATTATATTTTGTATATCCATTCGTTCATCCGTTTCTACAGCCCTTTTTAGGATGAAATTCCAAAAATTATGCAGATCCAAATCTCAAGTGGATCATACCATTAGAAACAGTGTCATTGAGTGCCCCACCATTAAAAATTCCATAGAATCCATAGTAAGTTTTTGTAATGTTTATTTGCAATCCAAGCTCTTGATAATGTCAATAAGGTCTTGATGAAGGGAAAATATAAACATCAGATTGATTCAAAACTTTTGTGGCCCACAAACGTTTTTAAAGGTTATTCATCATTGTTTCTAGTGGTATGGTCCACCTGAGATTTGGATATTGTTAGGGTTAGTAATGGGGATTGAACTTGTACCGGTGAAAACTTCCTATGGCCCATCGTGATGTTTATTTGCCATCCGTAGACCAACATGAAGGGACAACATAAATATCAATTTGATCCAAAAATTCTATGGCCCTCAAGAAGTTATCAACTGTAAGAGTTCAATCCCCGTTACTTCATGTGGTGTGGTCCACTTGAGGTCTTATGACCTAAAATGATCTTTCAGAATAAATGAACGGCATGGATAAAACATATAGATAACCGTAAGGCCCACAGGTCCTTACCTGCCGTTCCTCTCCAGCTAGGTCGTAGTGGGGTAGTACCCAGTCCGCAACCATAGTACATGTTAGGTGCTGTACACTTGGAATGCACGCCTAATAACAAAATGACAACTTACATGCGAATTCAAGACTTCAATTTAAGAATGGGGATACGGACCGAGTACTACGGGCAAATCCCTAGCTTGGCACAGGCGGGAGCTCCCAAGGTCATTGTGGTGTATGGGTTTTATCCAAACTGCTCATCCATTTTGCATATTATCTTAAGGAATAAACGGCAAAATGAATGGACGGTGTGGATTAAACCCATACATCATGTGGCCTCAACACCAGCCAGATAGCTTGTGTTAAAGCTACATGGGCCCACCATGATGCATGTGTTTTATCCACCATGAAAAGTGGTAATTCGGTATGTAATGATTCTGCCGGTGAGAGCTCTCGGGGACCATATAGCCTAGTGGTTGCGAGGACTACCATACTAATCCTTCTATACAAAAAGTTACCGACCGTGTATCATCATCAGCCTCGTAACATGATCATGATACTACATTGTAAAGAAAAAGCTAGGGCATCCTGGTAGAGCTGTACGCTTCGTATGCATGTGCTTTGAAGTTGTACACTTGAAATACAGGCACCGTCCATCGCACTGGCCACGCACTCCAGATTCGACATTAATCGAAATTACACTAAAAAGTTGTGATAAACAGCCGATTGGTGAACATCAATCAATGGTTAAATGAGAAATCATCAACCGTCTAAATTCAAGAAGCAAAAGCCCATTAATTGGATGTCAGAATCGTCCAGTTGATCTAATTTTGGACTTTTGATCTTATCTAAGGTGGACCCCACCATTTTTGGGAGTTTTATTTGAGTTAGATGATGCCACGTATGCAGTTTATGGGTGCATGAGTTTGAACTATAACACTCCTAAAGAGTATCAAATACCTTACAGGATACCCAAATCACGTGGTATCTTGTAACCCGGATTATGGGGACGATTATATATCGTATTGGAGAAAATCTTTGCTACTCTGGTAGATGATAGTAGTTCATAAACATGCACTCAGTTATTGACACATGTCATACATGTAACTCAAATAGAACCGTTCAAATCGTGGTCTCCTATTTTATAAGGATAGAAACCAAAAGAGATGCTAAAATGATAGAGTAATCTGCCGATTGGTAGACATTTATTGAACGATTCATATTCATCTGATAAATGTGCACTGATCAACGGTTAATCTCAATTCATTTAACATCAACTTGTAATAATGGCCTATGTCAAGTGGTTCCCATGGTCTGAACGGTTTAATCAAGTTACAGATGTGCCACGTGTGCATGAGTATGAACTTATTAACCATGCCGGAGTATCAAATAAGTAACTGGTGGGAAAGCGAAAAAAGCAAACGACTTTCGGCTACAGCTAGCAGTCTGCAAGCATTGTTTCTCTCTTTTCTTTTTGAGAAAGAATCAGAGGCCAAGGAGAAGGCTCGTCCGAAAGAAAGATTATAACTGCCATAATAACTAGTTTTTAAGTATGTTACACGGGGATGCCGATTTCCTACAAAAGCCTTTCCCAGGAAGTTCTTGCACTGGAAACTTAGGACGGGCCCACCATAATGTTTGTGAGGAATACATCGTGTCCATCCATTTTGCGAGCTCATTTTAGGACATGTGACAAAAAATAAACCGAATACAAAAATCTAAATCACATGTGAGTTAGATAAAAAATTAGGCTGATCCAAAACTTAAGTAAGTTGTTATCGTTGCATGTAAACAACTAATAGAATGAATCGAGGCAATGACCGGTTGAGGTCTGCGGTCAAGAAGAATGACCAATGTTATTTTGCGAACAAGCAAAAAATGGTCCAATGCATTTTTCAACCAGGGAGGAGTGATCGATGTGGTTTGCAATCAGGGGTGGAGCCGCCCCTGAATTTTCTGATTTTTACTTTTTTATTTTTTTTCAATGAATTCTACTGTTTTATGAGTCGTGGTCTGCTAGAGCTTTGGATCTATATGAGGTTTGAGACCATGCCCTAAAATGATCTGAAAAAATGGATGGATGGCGTGGATGAAACACATCCATCATGACTGATCCCACGGGACTTGTCCAACTAGACAAGCAATTTTAGATGACGGGGCGCAGAGGGCGCCGCGTAAGCCTTCCACGAGAGATTCTGCCTGGAAACCTAGGTGGGGCCTATTATGATATTTGTGAGAAATCCACCCCGACCATCCATTTTGTGATTTCATTTTAGGATATGAGAATTGAAATGAGCTGGATCCAAGACTTAAGTGGGCCGCACTAAAGAAAAAAGTGGGTAGGAAAACTCCTACCATTAAAACCTCCCTAGGTCAGCAGTGATGTTTATATACCATCCATACGGTTTCTAACGTCATTCCCACTGAAAACAAAAATATTAGCCTGATTCAAAACTTCTATGGCCCATGAATATTTCAACTGCGGACGTTCAATCATCTTGTTTTCGGCCCACTTGAGTCTTGAATCCCGCTCATTTTGTCTCTCGTGTCCTAAAATAAGCTCAAAAAATGGATGGATATGGTGGATTTCTCACAAACATCACGGTGGGCCCACCTAGGTTCCCAGCACAGGAACTTGTTGAGAAATGCCTCCGTAGGCGTATGGGGGCGGATTGGATACTAACCCCACTATAACGAGAGCGATTAGGTGAGACCTCGGCCTCACCCAAGACCGTGCAGCCCTTATTGTGGGGCCCACCTTGATGTATCAATTATGTATCCACACCGTACATCCGTTTTTCTAGATCATTTTATGATATTATCTGAAAAATGAAATAGATCCAATTATCTGGTGGACCATACAATAGGAAACAGTATTTATTAACCATTAATGGGCAAAAAAGTTTTGGATCAAGCCGATATTTGGTTTTTTCCTTCACCCAGGCTTTATGTGACCTTATCAACAAATTAGATGGTAAATAAACACCACAAACACATTAATATGCGCCATAAGAAGTTTTTAATAGTACAACGGTCAATCACCACTGTTTCTTATGGTATGGTCCACCTAATAATTGGATCTGTTTTATTTTTTGAGATAATGCCTTCAACTTATGTGAAAAAATGCATGGACGTCGTGGATACATAACACATACATCAAGGTGGCCCCCACTGCAACCCCACAGTAAGGGCTGCACTCTTGGGTGAGGCGTGGTTTCACCCAATTCGACCCCACCGGGACTTAGTTCAATTTCAAACAGTTGCCCCCTCTGAAAGAAAATCCTAGCTCCGCCCCTATTTGCAATAAGCAGTTACTATGATAGGTGTCAAAAGAAGAAAGTCCCACAAGTAGTTACTATAACTGTCTAGAAGTGGTAAATTACATGGACAGGTTTTAGTGGGAGAAATGAAAGAAATATCTGGAAGGCAGTGGTGTTGAAACAGTTGTTGTAACCGCCAGGAAGTGGTGCATATCTGGATGGCTCTTCGTATCGAAGGTTATAAAAATGTAGGAGATCAAGAATACAAGAGGTCCAGTACCAACCAAACAAAAATCGAATCTATTCAATCTATCTTCATACTTACAATGCTCCTAAACATTCTGCTTTTGATGTTCCTTAGCATAATCTGCAGCTTTGTTTCTGTTAGTGTAATCTTGCTATTTACTTTCCGTGACATAAGTTGTGAAATTATATTCCATAGCAGCAAGTATGTAGCGCTAATCCAGTAGCTGATAATTATAGTTGTATCCAAGATCATTGATCATTCATTGTGGTTTTATCTAGAAGAAGCAATCTTCGGTTTACCTTTAGTGACCGATTGCAAGTTTCTTCTTTCCTTTCATTATTTTAACATTTAAAAATTATTTCCACAAAAGGTAAAATACAACCCATTGTTGGAGGAAAAACTCTACCTCCAAACATCACCTTATCAATATTAAACAACCAATCGAGTGGATGAATAGACAACCAATCTTCTCAGATTCCAGTTAAGATTTTGGTCATATACGGTCAGTTATAACGTATCTGTCTATCTTGGCGCATGGGGTCAAAGTTGTTCGGTTTGAGTCGAGCCATACATTCAATTTTGGCATGCCCACACACATCTCACATGTGTGGCCGAAAATAACTAACAACTCGAAATCGACAATCTCAGTTGAAATTGGCCATTTTCGTCAAGCTCTTCTACATCTCTTTCCATCTCATTGGATTGAGATGGTCTTGCTTAAAAATCAAATGGGGGAGTGAGTAATATGTTATAATTAAATACTACGGGTGGCAACGATCTAAACACAATTTTAAAATTTGAACCTCGTCCGGTCGTAAACATCGAAATTGACCGTCTTTATCGAAACAGCCATCTTGGTAAAAAAAATATCAAATTCGACTATTTTAGTCGAAATTGACCGTATTGATCAGAAAACATCGAAGTCGGCCATGGTGATAGAGATTGTCAATCAATCTATTTAGCATACAACTTATGAAAAACCGGAATAATGATACTACCAAGAACCTGGCCAACTACTTCTTAGACCAGATGCACGATTTGGTCGCCATCCAAACGATTTGATTCAGGCATTGGTGGCGGTTCTGCTCCTATTTAGTTATGTCCTTCTTCGAATAATAAATTTCTAGGAATATGTTGGGAAGGCTGCCCCCCAAGTGTTCCTTGATTTTCGCTTTCATGAATGAAAATCCTGATTTTTCACTCCGGTCACCTGAACTTGGTGGGCTGAGGAACATTCTGCACATCCTGGATTGGAGCGAGATCAACGTTACGCTGTTGTGGTGGAGATACTGACAGTACTGGCACCAAATTTTCCACTAAGCTAATGTCAATATTTGAAACATTCGGACGGCGTGTCGCTTGTGCCCTTCGAGTTCTTTCAGCAATGAGAGCCTTTAACCAATTTATGATCTCGGTCTGTTTGACCATCCATCTGTCAAAATGTTCAATCCGAGCGTGCTCAGCCTGAGCGAGTGATAGATCGGCTAGAATTCTCCATTGTTCTGCAATATGCGGAACTTCCATTTGCATATCCTGAAGCTTAACTGATATTTCGGTCACTTAAACAATGTCACACCGATATATGAACCAAAGTAGTGTCCCACCGGGCATGCTAAATAAATGTTGCTACACAACTGGTGCTCAACAAATGTCTATGGCAGCTAAGTAGAAGAGAATCCAAAATATGTTTCAAATCTATCCCACCGAGCGTGCCAAATAAATGTTGCTAGTTATTTTCGGCCACACGTGTGAGTTGTGTGTGGCCATGCCAGAATCGAATTTACGGCTCGACTCAAACCCAACAACTTCGACCCCAAGCGCTAAGATAGACAGATACGTTATAATCGACCGTATATGATCTTAATCTAAGAAGATCGGTCATCTATTCAACCACTCGATTGGTCGTTTAATATTAATCTCTTCCTCCAACAATGGGTTGTACTTTTACCTTATGTGAAAATAATTTTTAAATGTTAAAATAATGAAAGGGAAAAAGAAACTTACAATCGATCGTCAAGGGTAAATCGAAAATTGCTTCTTCCTAGATAAAACCACGATGAATGATCAATGATCTTTGATACAACTATGATTATTAGCTACTGGATTAGCGCTACGGAATTGTTGATACGAAATGTAATTTCACAACTTATGTTACGAAAACTAAATAGTAAGATTACATTAGCGAAAACAAAGTTGCAGATTATGCTAAGGAACATCAAAAGTAGAATGTTTAGGAGCATTGCAAGTATGAAGATAGATTGAATAGATTCAATTTTTGTTTGGTTGGTGCTGGACCCCGTGCTCGTTGATCTCCTTCTACTTTTATAGACTTCCAAAGAACCATCTAGATGCACCACTCCCCGATGACTACAACAACCATTTTAGCATCACAACCTTCCAGAGACTTCTTTCTTATCTGGACACGTGTCCTATAACTTCCTGTGGGACCTACTTCATTCTCCACATTTGGCAGTTACATTAACTATCTTACTTGCAAGACACAGTCGACTGCTTCTCCTAATGTGCAAAACCACGATCGGTCGTTGCTCTTAGCTGCCGACACAGCTGGCCGCTGCTCCTTGGCAAAAAAAAAAAAAAAATTTTGATCGACTGCTTTTCGTGTATAGCTATAATGCTCGGCCGCTATCCCCTGCACCGCAAACCGCAATCAGCTACTTTTGAGGGACGCCAACTCAATCAGCGACTTTTCTTAAACACGAATTGCAATCGGCCACTGCTCCATAGATGCAGACCACGACTCGACCACTTGCAAACTGTGCTTGCGTCCTACTTCCCACTAACACACGTCCTGCTTTTGACAACTATCAGAAACTGGGTACAACAACATGGACAACGTCTCTCTCTTTAAGATAGTTCTCGCCCCTCAACAAATTTGATCGGTGCAATAAATTCCTCCAACGCATTATCCCCAAGATACAACAGGCATGCACCTTTCTCAAGCTTGCACATATAAAGAAAAACCCTAACACCAGATCACTAAGAAAAAACTCTAATTTGAGTGCCTACAAAGAAGGGGGAAAAAATGAAGGAGCCTACATTTATTTTTTCAAGCAGAGAGTGTGATGCCAAGTGTATTTTTCAAAAGATCCAACCATGATCCTTACATAGACTAACCATGATCTTTATATAGGCTTTAGGATGAACTATAACAAGAGATTCACTTGATAGCTTAGACATTTGACTGAGTGAAAGGCTCACAAAAGTTTGAACATGAGGTCATAGGTTGGAATACCCATTGTGGTGAAATCCCTAGTGTGAGTGAGTGACTGGGGCACGAGTGAGCGTGAAAAAAAAAAAAAAAAAAAAAAAAAAAAAAAAAAAAAAAAGCAGCCACAAAAGGAAAATGATAAGAAACGTCCAAAACATTCCGGACAATTTTAAAATTTAAAATTAAATTTGAATTTTAAGACCATTAATTTAAAACAGAATAAAACAAAACAAGTGTACCTTTTTTTCTTTTCTCTTTAACTTCTTTAGAAATATTTTCATCACTCGCATGACCAAGAACAAAGTTGATGGGAACGTGCACCATTAAAATCTTATTGCTACCTACGGTGATGTTCATATATCATCTGATCCATTCATAAGGTGAGCTCCCACCAAGATGAAGGGAAGAATCAAATTCTACCTGAATCGAAACTTAGTAAGCCAGACAACGGTTTCTAACTCTCCATCCACACTTACTTAATCGGCTTTATTTTTGGGCTCATGGCCTAAAATGAGTACATTGGTGGTTTTTCTAAGATACATCCACAAGTATTGCAGTACGGTACTCTGGGATTTTAGCCTGAAACCGTTTTTATGAAAAGCCTCATTTTGTGTCAAGGAAGTAACAGCTGTATAATCAAGGGGTTAAGATATCTAATCCCAGTAGGCATCCGGCACCTTCAGACATTCCTGTCAAATAAACGGTTCTGTGTCATTGATAAATGCCCAAATCCAACTGCTACAGAATGGACGTTATAACTGTAATTCGTGGGGATGTAGGAAGGGGATTGCTCAAGGCACCGGCTGCAGGGATATATCCCTGTGGCACCACGTGGCGCAATCTCTATGGGATGCGTTGTGATGTATGTGTTGGGAGCGGGTAAGCTGTTACCTGGGTAACAGCTTAGTGGGTGTTACCCTTACCGTGTGGGACCACTTTGATGAACTTGTTATATATCTATGCCGTACATCCGTTTTTAAAGATCATTTTAGGATGTTATACAAAATATTAACCTAGATTCAAATCTCAGGTGGACCTTAACCACTTGAAAAAGAAGTGAATGACATTTTAAAGCTTTTATCTGGCACAAAAGGTTTGGATTAAGCTGATATTTACATTTTTTTTTTCTTCATCTAGGTCTGACCTTATCAGCGGGTTGGATCTGCTTGAGCCCTAGGGAATTTTTTTAGCAAGAGATGCTTCAACCAGCACTATTTTCTTGTTATATGGTCTACCTGAGATTTGATCTACTTAATTTTTGGGACTACACCCTAAGAATATAACATATCATCAAGGTGGGCAAAACCTTTATTTCAAGTAACAAGCCCAAAAATGATACAGATCTAAAGCTCAAGTGAACCATATCATAAAAAACAGTAGGAATTGAATGCCTGCCTTTGAAAACTTCCCAAGGCACATTATGATGTTTTATTTGCCATCCAACTTTTTCATAAGGTCACGAAGAAGGGAAAATACAAATATAAGTTTGATCCAAAACTTCTATGATACCCATGAAGTTTTCAACTGCGAGTGTTCAATCCCCACTGTTTACTATGGTGTGGTCCACTTGAACTTTGAATCTACATAATTTTTGGGTTCAACTACTTAAATTAGCTGAAAAACCGGATGGACGGCGTGGATAAAATACATACATCACAGTGGGCCCCACACGCGTAGTGACACGGGGATATCCTTGTGGAGGGTGCCAACACCAAATCCGCTTCCGGTCATGTGTTCGGGCAAAACCTCGTGGGTATGAGATACGGAAGCTCACGTAGATTGAAGTCAATTGCCGCGTCTCGCAAGTCGCATATAATAACATTCGATTCTCCATATACAGATGGCAGGAACAATGTGTGTCTGGATATTACCGAAACAGAAAAAAAGAATAAAAAAGGTACTATACCATGTTCTTAGTTTGTACTAGTGGAGCCCATTCATCACTGATCCAAGCTGTTGGTGTTATTGGCCTCACTACGAATGGCACATCCTCCAAAAATCTCCTAGATGGAGAATTTCTGTACCTTTCCATAGGCTGTATTGCATGCAACGGTTAAGACAGAAAATACGCCATCAGATCCATTTAATCAAGATAAGGGCCAAAAATTCTGCAGCGAGGATCTTACAATCTCGGTGATTTATGGTGCATGGGACTATCTAAAGTTTGGACCATCATATCTATGTTTAGGGTCACGGAATCGGATTTGGCAGCTACCAGTGCTGTGGTCTCCACAATGATGTATGTGCTTTATCCATGCCGTCCGTCCATTTTTCAAATCATTTTTGTATATTATCCCAAAAAATTAGGCAGACCCAAATCTCAAGTGGCCCGCACCAGAGGAAACAGTGGTGATTGAATGCACACCATTAAAAACTTTTGTGGTATTGGGTCAATCTGGTATTTGTATTTTTCCCTTTCATCCAGGTCTGTGTTATCTAATCAACAGGTTGGATGGCAAATAAGCATTACAGTGAGCCTTATGAAGTTTTCAATGGTGGGCCTTCAATCACCACTATTTCTGTTGGTGTGGTCGACCTAAGATTTGGATCTGCCTCATTTTTTTACCCATGTCCTAAATTGAGCTTAAAAAATGAATGGACGGCATAGATAAAACACATACATCACGGTGGGGCCTACAGAGATCTCGGTATCGGGGACACCACTGAATCCGAGTCCAGGGTTACTGACCCATGGGTCCCACTTGTTCCAACTTCCCTGTACACTACATAACGGTGACTGCTCCAACGTACATGTGATACAAATTCAGTACTGTATAGTCGTCCAGGTTGATGTGGTCCACTGTGATGGGAGCGTACCCTGAAAATGACACTGATGGGGTTATCCTAGCAACGCAATGAGATGGACCGCCAAGAATGATTATAGTGGCCAATATTGGATGGTTAAGGTTGATTTTCGAGATATGCTCCATAGTCCATTCCCCAGCAGGCCATGATTTGGACGGTTTTGACGGAGGTAGATGTTTGCCACGTGTGAATTGCACGAGTCACTACCTTCTATGGTGAAAGCCCACCCATTACCAACACCGATTCTGTTGGCAGTGAAATGTACGATATCCAAACAGAGTATGGAATCTCTTACACGTGAGAGATATCTAACCGTATTTCTAGCTTATGCTCAGTTCAATCAAAACCGTTCATATAGTATAATCCAGCACATGTGGTATATATGTAAAAATTACCTTGATCAGATAATCCAGACCGTCAGATCAATAGATAGATTTTTATTAAATTAATAAAATTATTTTTTTGCCCTTTTAACTGTACAGGTACTAAAGCCAACCGTAACGTAGTCTGGCACGATTCCAAGGGTCCAAAAACAGGTCAGAAAATGACCATTGGATCCAGAAACGCGTATGATGTGGGACGAACCGGCAGAGTATGAAGTACATAAATTCCTGAAAAAGAATAAAAGTGGAGGATAGAAACGTAATAATGACGAAAAGGAAGGCGGGTTTAGGAGTGAAGGAGGGCAATATCGGAAAGAGTAGGTGAAAAGATTTCCCCACAAACGGCCACCACCCCCACACACACCAAGTATGGCTGGTGTGCAGTGAAGACCAAGGAAAATGATAGTGGTTGTTGTCTTTGCAGTTACCTTCTTCTTCTTCTTCTGCTCTACCTCTACTTGCTTTTGAGATCCAGACTCTCTCCCACATTCCTCCTCTCTTTTCCATAACTACCCTTTTTTTTCTCCTACTTTTTTCTATCTTGCCCTTCATCCCTCTCCTTCTTCCTCTCTCTCTCTCTCTATACCATTTTCCTTTTCTCCTTCTTTCTTCTCTCTTACAATGAGAGTGAGATTGCTTCTCTTCTAGTCTCATCGCATCTCTCTTTTTCTCTTCCTCTCTCTCCGTCTCTCGTTTCATCTATGGAAGCTGCTGAGGATTGCTGCGTCAAGGTCGCTGTTCACATCAGACCACTCATCAGCGACGAACGGCTCCAGGGATGTAAGGATTGTGTTACCGTGATCTCTGGAAAAAAGCCGCAGGCAATTCTTCTTCTTCTTCTTCTTTTTCTTCTTCTTCTTCTTCTCTCTGCGATCTTTTGAAGTTTTTTCGGTTAGTTGATTTGTTGTTTCTAGAAGCAATTCTGGAATCTTAGTTTGTGATTATGTGCCTAATGGAGGGAACTTTTGGAGATTTTTTTCTTACGTTGTCGTTTGGGAAGTGTAGATCGATGTAGATTTCGTGGAGTGGTTTTGAGATCTGGAATGGGAATTTAAGTGCTTTTTTTTTAAGTGAAGAAAGAATATTTGGGAATGTATTGTTTCTAGAAATGGAGTGAATTAGTGAGGTTATGGTGTGGCGATTTGATCGGATGGGTCTGAATTGTGGGTTTGAATTAAGTAGCATTTCGTGTAATGATTCTGCTCGTTTTGGAGCAAGACTTCCAATTTTGAGTGAAATGTGATCACTTGTTTAATTTTCATTTTTTTAATTTTTTTTGTTAAATAACAGATCTTAAGGGAGTGTGATATCTATTTTTTATTTTATTTTATTTTATTTTATTTTCTTGTTGGAAGAAAGGAGGCGCAAGAGATTGGGTCAGTCTATCTCCTACAATTAGTTTTTTGTCAAATTTTGTATGAACATTTGATTGAATTTTGGTCACGTCTTTTGTTCTCTAGGATTTTAGTCTTGGTCTTAGTAGAAGCAGGGAATGACTACAGTCGCATTGGTTTTAAGCTTTTGAGACATTGAACTTGGAAAGTCTATATATATATATATATATATATATATATATATATATATATATATATATATATATATATATATATATATATATATTGTGAATATCTTTATGATGTGTGATAGAAATAGAATATCAATAAAAAAAAACTAAAATATCAATCATAATATCCCAATATTTTTATATTTTTCTATGTTTCCTGATGAAAAATCCTAAAAATCTTAGGAACATGCAATTTGTGATTGAAACTTACAATATCAACCACTTTATGGTTTTACAATCCAATACCTGATTTTTCAGGACATTGAGCTATACCACAATTGGTGGATCACATTTATGGCTGCTTGCCGGGTTCGTGTTCCTCTTGAGGGAACTTGTTTTTTATCTATGTCTAACTTGGAAATCTGATTTTTCCTAACAAATCCTGTGGGAGTTTTGTGCTCTCATTCCCGGATAAAGGAGAAGGGTTGCGTTAGATTGGCAGCCGGCGTGAAACTTTTGCTACAACTTTTATCACGAACCTGGCAATATGGAATATCGGAACAGGATTCGTGTAGCTGACCCCAGTTAGTTTATATTAGGCTTATATCATCATCTAATTCATAAATCATTCCTTTCGAACTTTCGTCATTATATTTAACATTTTGTACTTTCCCTTTAGGACCCATTCTTGTGTTTCTTTATTAACAATTGATTGGAGTAATCTTCAATTTCACAAGTAAAATTTACAGCTACAATTTTGCTTACTGTGGGGGTCCATAAGTTTGTCCTTGGGGTGCTTGAAATCAGAGAGGTCATGTCATCATCTTCATCCCTGAATTCTCTCTTTTCTTGCCTGCTAAAAGAAAGTCATATTTGGAGGCTAGGCCTATGGTCTAACTGAAGTATGGCCCTTGATAGAGTGGAATGTCAGAAAAGGATTCATGTAGCTTACTCCAATTAGCTGGGATAAGGATTAGATGATGATTTGGAGGCTAAGCGTTGCTTGTTTCTTCATAGATCATTGAAGGTTGAAGTTAAAAGCTATTCATCTGGCTTGGTTTGTTCTGTCCGCTTACCATTCATTGTTACTGGATCCAACTATTTTTGAACCTCTCAAACCTTGGCAGGGCATTACAATTCCCTCCTTAGTCTGCAGCCCCTTCCCGATTTTTTCCCAGAATTAGTAAGGAACAGTTACAACTTACAATTGACCAACTTGTAAACTGATTACGAAGAACCTGTGTTTTATTCCTAAAAGAAATATTTAGTTTGTTTCTTAATCTGTTTTGTTTAATTAATATGATCATAGATGTTTTATGATAACAAAACATACTTCGAGATTTATAGTTTTCAATTGTATTGCTCCCAATATTCTCAGTTTACTAAAAGAAAAAATCCATTCTAATATTGGAACCTAAAAGTTCTTTGAGGTCTGCATTAATCGCATGGTTCCAATTGAAGGAATTTAAATATCTTGATCGGAAGTATTGATGTCAATCTATTATTGTGTTGTTACATTTGGAATAACAAAGGTATGAGAATAACAAATGCGTTTCTTTGGAATACAATACATTTGTTGTTTCCATTTGCCAGATGCTTTACTACTTGAATGCACCAGTTTCTATTGCAAATTTCGAACAAGTATTCATATTAGTTATGGCTATACTTATTCCAGCCACTAGGTAAAGGAAAAATAAAAAAAATCATTGGTTATGGTTATGGTGCAGGTGCAAATTGGCACACATTCTTTTACTTTTGATCATGTCTATGGAAGTAGTGGTTCTCCATCTTCAGCAATGTTTGAAGAATGTGTTGCTCCCCTCGTTGATGGTTTGTTTCAAGGATATAATGCGACTGTTCTTGCATATGGTCAGGTAAGTTCTTAAGTCTCTCCTTTACATTAACCCATTTTCCCATTTAAAAACTTGTTAAAAAAAAAGTTACGTCAGTCATTATTTACAACTTTACATGGCTGTCTTATTTCTCATGTAGTATTTAGGTGTTTAACATTTCCAGTTTTCTGCAGACTGGCTCGGGAAAGACATATACTATGGGCACTAGCTGTAGAGATGGTTGCCACACAGGACTCATTCCCCAAGTTATGAACACATTATTCAGCAAGATTGAAATCTTGAAGCATCAAGCGGAGTTCCAATTACATGTTTCATTCATAGAGGTTCATTTAATACTTTTTATCAGTTTTTACTGCTCTTTTGTGCAAATTTCTTCCAAAGTAAGGCATTGTGATCCACATGCATTCCATTGAATATGTATACAAATGCAGAGCTGTACCTCAAGAGTTACATTTCTCAACTCGAAGATCTATTTTGAAATATCATGAGCTGTGGTTGATGGTCATAGACTTGCAAAATTGATAACCATTGCGATGCCAATACATCAGTGAGGCTCGCAATTTGGACTACATCCGAAGTCCAAACACACTCCTGGTGATTGAGCATCTTTGTCCTGTCCATGATTTTTTTTGGGGGAGTGTTCTGCCACGGTGTACCAAAGTTCTGGATCACTGAACTAAAGGGCTGACTGTTACAAACCTAAGACCCAAGGAAACTTTGTATCCTCTGGTTGACGATCAGAAAATTTCTATTAACTGATTCCATGTGATATTTCAGTACAGGTTCATTTGAAGCAGTCTCTATTCACATTGAGGTGTGACTAATAGGGGGTGGGTGTACTAACAATGGGGTGTGTGTGCTAACCCCAAAAAAAAAAGTCTCTATTCACATAATATTTCATTTCCATTGCTGGGCGATAATGTTCATTTTTTGTTTTCTTGACTCCTTGTGATCCTTCTGCTTATTAGGGCTGTCATATGAATCAGTCTGTTCATTTTAAATGTACATGTTCATCGGTTGCAGATACAGTTCATTTGATAGATATTATTTTGTTATTTTATTTTTATTTTGCTCTCTATTTTTGGCAAAAGTGTGACTAGAATGTTTGTGTTTGAAGATTCTGAAAGAAGAAGTGCGAGACTTGCTGGATCCGACGTCTATAGGCAAATCAGAGACAGCCAATGGACATGCTGGGAAGGTTACAGTCCCTGGGAAACCACCGATACAAATCCGTGAGACATCAAATGGAGTTATAACACTTGCAGGATCTACTGAAATTGATGTTCATACGCAAAAGGAAATGGCTGCATGCCTGGAACAAGGATCACTGAATCGTGCAACAGGAAGTACAAACATGAACAACCAATCAAGGTTAGGATTATGCCTGTTCTTATGTTTTGTGTCCAGACATAACAGTAAACAAGATGTTGTGATCATCTGGATATTGTCTGATGATTACGTTGTTTTAATATTTGGGAACCAGAAGAGCTATGCCGCTACAGAATGTGTTCATTCATCTTTCTGAGTCATGATGTTTTGGCTAAAATAAATTCTTTTCCAATTCTTAATGATGAATTGGGGAGGAATATAGTTAGGAATGTGAAGGAATAGACAAAACTTTTAGGATCTAACAAGTCTATTCCATCAGATAGCTGCATTCATACTGTGTAATCTGTAGTTACTGTCTGTTTTAGTGATGTTTGTTCTCTTCACTTTCCATGTTTGTAATAGTCGGTCGCATGCCATCTTCACCATCACATTGCAGCAGATGCGCAAAGTAGATCCAGTTTCTCCTGGTGATGGCAGCCCAATTGAGGACATGAGTGATGATTATCTATGCGCAAAACTCCACTTGGTAGATCTTGCTGGATCTGAGCGAGCTAAAAGGACGGGTTCTGACGGCCTTCGTTTCAAGGAAGGCAAGTCTACCATCTATTCCTTAATGAACTAAATTTTAGAACTGCTATTGCTGATTTAACAAAAATATCATGACCTCAGGAGTTCACATTAACAAGGGGCTTTTGGCACTCGGTAATGTCATAAGTGCACTTGGGGATGAGAAAAAGAGGAGAGAAGGTGTTCATGTTCCTTATCGAGATAGCAAACTTACACGGCTCTTGCAGGTACAATTTCTAAGGTTTGGATGGTTGATCTTTATAACACTTGCTGCATGGGTAGTTATATGATATATTGTGCTTTGGCAATATGGCTGAGTTGAGTCACTGATTTTGGCTTGATAAGGTGATTGATGCATCCAGGCCACACATCCAGAATGTACAATAGGATGCCCAAATGTAGATCCGACATGCCATCAGATTGAAAGATGTGGCCTATAGTTTCGTCCAAAAGGAATCGGAGTCCACAAATCCAAGCAGATGGCCTATATACATGACCCTATTACACTATGGGGCACACAGGTCAGTTGGATCCCTTAGTGGCTGTTTGGATTGGTGGAATCCTCTGGAAAACATTGTAAAATGAAATCAATTTCTACAGATGTAACATTTTCCCCTGATTGCAAAACAAATTTATCTGTGGAAATCAATAATGCCCATGTGAGTTCTGTGCTTTCATTGCCAGTCCCGAGCCTGGATAAAGGAGGATTGTGTTAGGTTGGTAGCTGTCATGAAACTTCTGCCACAAATTTATCATGAATCCTGACATGAAATACGATTCTTGGTAGCTGACCCCAATTAGTTGGGATAAGGCTTAGATGGCGACGACGATGACAACAACGACGACGACGGCAATGATGATATGTAGAAATCAATTTCCATTTCCACGGTTTTCGGGCCTGTTTGGAAAGGAAGCAATTGTTTTGCGGAAAAGAGATTTCCACGGGAAACTACATTTCCACTGTTGGTGAATCTGGAAAACATATTTTGAGAAATGGTGGAAAACTGCAGTTTCCATGGAAAACCCCTACAAGTTTTCCTTGCTTGAGCAATCGGAAATTAGATTTCCAGATCACAAGGCAAACTCACAAAGTTTGTCTTTCCTTCACTCTCATCTTATCTCAAAGTTCACAATCAAAGATGGGCCTCACATCATGGATGGTCCAAGTAAGTGACTGGACCATCTCCATTATAATCAATATGGCCCCTTCATCCTAGCCACTAATCGGATGGTTAGCTCACCTAATCATAGTGATTTTTAGGAGGGATTGACCATCAAAGGTGGTCCCACATGATAGATTGTCTAGACCATTGATTGAACATTTTCTGTTGTAATAACTATGAACTGTCAATTTTCCTAGCCACTGATCAGATGGGTATGATCATATGATGAAAGTAACTTTTAAAATAGATGAAACCAAAGGTGCACTCCACATGATGGACAGTTCATATAAATAATCAGACCTATGATCAATATGGACCATCCATTTCCTTGTGATTGATTGGATGGTTAGGATATTCAATCAAAGTGATTTTCTTGTTAGGATCTATAATCGGAGATTAGTAATTAAGGAGTGCAATGTTAGTAATAATAGGAGTAGAAATGAGAAATTAGTTAAGATTCCTGACCAAGAAGTTTCCCAAAATGATCACTTCCAAAACCTTGGGTCAATAATTCACGAGAGTCAAGAGATTGAAAAAGATATTGTCCACAGAATTCAAGGTGGTTGGAAGAAATAGACGTGCCTTTGGAGTTTTATTTGATCGTCATGTAGCACTAAGACTGAAAAGGGAAATTTTATAGGATAGCTATAAGATTAGCCATGTTTTATGGAATAGAATGTTGGGAAGTTAAATAACAACATGTTCATAGGATGAGTGTACCTGAAGTGAGGATGTTGAGATGGATGAGTGAAAAGATGAGGAAGGATAGAATTAGAAATGAATGCATTCTAGGGAACTTAGAAGTAGTCCCAACAAGTAATAAGATGAGGGAAAGTAGACTTAGATGGTTTGGTCACGTGCAACAAAGACCAAGAACTAAGATGGTTAGGAGTGAGTTGGTACAAGTTGAAGGCTCTAAAAGGGAAAGGGGAGGGGCCAAATGGACGTGGATGTAGTGAGAAAAGACTTGATGACCTATGGTCTAACTGAAGGTGTGGTCTTGGATAGAGTGGAATGGCAAAACATGATTCATGTAGCCGACCCCAATTAATTGGTATAAGGCTTAGATAAGGATGATGATGATCTATAACCGGATATAGCTCCATGTGACGAACAATCCAGATCACTAATCAAAATCTTATAATTGTAATAAATATGGACCAGCCATTTTCCTAGACATTGATCCTATGGTCAGGGTCATCGGTCTAAGTGATTTTTAAGATGGATCAGGAAGTAAAGGTGGGCCCTAAATGATGGACTATCAAATCAAAGGTATAGTGGTGGTTTTAGTGGTGCTGGAAAAGGCCGCAAACGGATTTCCATGAAAAACATCATAACAAAACAAAAAGAGGAAAACAGTTTTAATTTCCATGCATTTCCACAGAAAACAAAGATTTACTCGGACATGTGCGCTTGCACAGAAAGATTTACTTGAAGGCTTTTTGGTTCCTCCCATGTCCCCCTAGTCCTTCGATTTGGGTTTTTTATCAATTGGCTGGGTTCTTGGAGAGGATATTGAGCTCTTTAGGTACATATAATCAACACTACTTTGATGTTTAGTTTTCTCTCAAAGTTGCTGTTCCAGTATGACCTGAGAAAGGTCACGCTTGAATAGTTGGCTGAACAAAATATCAAGGAACCTACCCGTACATGTTGGCAACATGACTCACATGCCAACATGGGCCCCACAGTGCACCTTTTCACAACTATCGCATGCTACCCAAAAATGGGAGTTTATTCATATCCAATATCTAGAGCATGTAATTCTAGATGAGCCTGTTGACAATGGATTTGTTTGGATGATTATTATTGAAATAGATCAATATGTTTCCTGCCCAAGGTATTGGTTACCTATAAGAGGCATAGATGGGATTGCATTCCTAAAATCAAAACCAAAGAGGGATTATTATATTTATATGAAGTTCAGTTAGGAAAGGGTGGTTAAGGGCTGCTTTGAACTGGAATTTTGACAAGTATGACGACAATGGTTTCTAATCATTGATTAGTACATGGGCATTCAAGTGCTTTTCTTTTTACATTTTTTATTTTATTCGTAAGTACTAAACATTCAAGTGGTTTTCATTCAAAGGGGACAACCATTTCTATGAGCCTTCAAATTACCAAGTAAATGATATTTTCGGTTTTTGGTTTTCTAAGTCTATATGCATTCTTGGCAGGACTCACTGGGTGGAAACAGCAGAACTTTTATGATAGGTAATGTTGTGGTGCTTTTGTTTCATCTAAAGTGCTTGATTAATTGTTTATAAAATTCTACTTAGGATTCACTCGTCCACCATATAAAGAAACAGATAAGAAAAAAAAGTAAAAAAGAAAAGAAAAAAGAAAGCTTTTCAAAATTTCAAATTCCACCCCTCAAAACAATTGAGGGGCTTATGGCCATGGTTAAAAGATCATCTGATACAACTTGGTATCATTCGGGCCGTATTGGTTTTGGTCTGAAATGGTATGAATCAGAACGAAACATGATCGATACCAACTAAAATGCACTCATATAGACCAATACAAGGCGAGTCGTACCCATTTGTCCCCGGCGAGTCGCTCTCCAAAATGGCTATTTAAATCCATGCATAGGCCTGTTAACAAGATTGTGTGAAGTGTACAAGAGGTGTATACCTCCCATATGCATTCACCATCTGAGATATATGCCTCAAGGGCACGCTTCATCGAGGTGTCAAATGGGCTCTTTAGGAGAGCCTGTCCTTGAGGCATAAGCCTCCATTGCATTTTTCAAACATTAACAATGAGGGTGTTGGTAAATTCTCTTTTGTATTTGCAGCCAGATTAACTTTCATGCTATTTTTTGCAATTTTAAACGTGTGCTGCTTCTTCCAGCCTGTATCAGCCCAGCAGATATTAATGCCGAAGAAACACTCAACACTCTCAAATATGCCAATCGTGCTCGTAATATTCAGAACAAACCTATTGTAAGTTCCTCAATCTACTGATAATTGGCATTAGCCTTGCATTTCCTCATCAAATTACTCGTTGATCTGTGTACTCAGAAAAGTCTGGCTTTAGGTGTCATACACAAGTAACACAAGTGGTTTATGCTTGATTTGTTCTACAGGTGAACAGAGATCCAATCTCAAATGAGATGCATCGGATGCGTCAGCAACTTGAATACTTGCAGGCAGAGCTGCTTTGTGCCCGTGGAGGAGTTTCATCTGATGAAGTACAGGTATCACTGAGTTTCATAACTTTCTTCCTTCAATTCATCAATTCTTCATGTGTCTCGCCTGCTAGCCCAGCTGGAAGACGCCTGGGCGTTTCAACAGCAGGTGTAGGTTCGAAATGCTAAGGAAACACACTAACCCCACCGGTGGGTGGGTGCATTGTGTGACTAACCGTGTGGGTGCGTTGCGCAGCTAACAGGGTGGGTGTGTTGCATGACTAACAAAATAAAAAATTTAAAAAAAATCATCAATTCTTCCACCCTCAACTTCTTTTGAAAGAGTTTGTACTGAATTATAACCTTAATCATTCATTTGATGTTTGGCTGCGTAGGTTCTCAAAGAAAGGATTTCTTGGCTGGAAGCAAATAACGAAGATCTTTGTAGGGAGCTTCATGAATACCGCAGCAGATGTCCCCCGCTTGAGCAGTCTGGAGCAGATACCCAGGTATGAGTAGGTTCTTGTCTTTTCTTGTTCAGCTTCTCTTTACTTGTTACTTCCATACCTTTTGAATTCATTTGTTGTGCTTTGTTTTTGGACACTATAATATAATCAGTAAGTCCATCTATAAACACATAACATTCCACCCAGAGTGGACGTTTTCTATATTGATTGGATTGGTAGTGTGCATGAATTCTGATTTACACCTTACGTGCCAGGAAGGTGGTCCCTGTTTTGTTAAAGCTGAAGGTCTTAAGAGGGGCTTGCAGAATATGGACTCACCTGATTATCAAATGGGTGGAACCATCACTTGTACGTGCTTGATCCATTTCTAAAACCACTATTTTCATCATTTGAAGTTTGGTAGAACCATTGATGCGACTGAAAATAAGAAAGTTTTACTCTTTGCTGATTTTGGTTTCCTTGCCTACTTATTAGTCATTACTAGTTTATTCCCATGTTGATAAAAAGATACTCAGTATTGAAATTCTTCTCTCATTTATTACTTTAATTATTTTATAACCACAATATAATTGCTATTTTCAGCAGGTGACAATTCCAAGGAAATTGATGAAGAAGTAGCAAAAGAGTGGGAGCATACGATAATGCAAAATAACATGGACAGGGAGCTGAATGAGTTAAATAGACGCCTTGAGGAGAAAGAGGTACCATCACAAAACACATTAGTCAGCAGCTTAATTTTTTTAAGGTAATAATATTTTATTAAGAAAAGAAGAATATTTTATCAAGAAAAGAAGAATACAGAAATAAAGAACAATTATGAAGCTGGTGATGAGACATCGCCACTCGTGATAAGGACTCATCTTCCCAAGATGGTTCAAAAACCCCAAAAGGCTGATTGACGAACAATTTACAAGATTTTGCCAAATTGATGAGAATTCCTATTTCGAATTCCTGGTTTGAGTCTTGATGATTGGTGAAACATGATTTGTAAAACTGAGTCGAGGTAAAGAAAAGACTTGATGACCTGTGGTTTAACTAGAGATATGGTCCTTAATAGAGTGGAATGACAGAACATGATTCATGTAGCCGACCCCAATTAGTTGGGAATCTGGGATAAGGCTTAAATGATGATGATGAGCTATTTGAGCATGACTCATCATATTTGGATGCTTCTTGCTTAGCGGTTTGCCTGGAAATTGCCCCTCCTCTGCTTGCGTGCCCATTTGAGTGTCAGGAGTGGTGTTAATGTGTGCCTCTACCATGGGCAATTCCAAGTTCCTGGGTAAAGGAAGGTTGATCTGCGTTGGGCCACCGATCTTAAAACTTTTTTCAATGTACCATTTAAAATCCAACTCCAAATTGCTTGGAGAAGGGAGTTAGTTATGATTATTGATTACTCTATCACGGCTCGTGATCTTTTGGATCCTCCTGCCATTGTATTTCTACCAGACCATAAAGACCCATTATCCAAATCTTTTAAATATGGCTCCAAATTGCTTGGAGAAGGGGTAAAGATGATATGATGAATGAATTTTAGTCAAGCCATTCTTATGATTAATGAAGTCACATCTTTGATCACATTATAAAAATTTAATAACTCAAGGAGTCAAATGAAGATTTGTGCCCAGCTTGACGATAACCTCAAGATCAGCATACTCAGGATAAGGAAATTAAAATGGACAAGCTGCCAACACCAAGCCATCACAACCTTTTGTTCCACGTAGCATAAAGCAGGCTAGAGTAGGGATTAATGCTTGCAAATGTGCTACCAGAAATGCCGTCAATGAGATTAAAACCCTCTCTCTCTCTTCCATCAATATCTTGTTGAGCCTTGTTCCTAGAGAAGCTGCTAAGCAGGTGTTAATAGAAATGATACTTTTAGTCTCTTTTTGTAAATAACTATTTATGTTATTTATCAAGAGGGAGGGGGGGAGGGGGCATGTGATATGTTTATTCGCTGTGTGCCTTTTCATCTCTATCTTTAAAAGTTTATGTTGTTTTGGGTGAAGATGGGAAGAAAACTTCTTGTTTTATTTTATTAATACGTTCTCCGAAAGAAGAGTTTAAAAGAATGCACAAACAATGTTATTCTTTACACCATGATTTCAATTCTTAATTTCCAAGTGTATATGTTTTCCATTTTGCAGTCAGAGATGAAATTGTTTGGAGGGTTTGACACCACAGCACTGAAGCAGCATTTTGGGAAAAAGCTCATGGAGCTTGAGGATGAGAAAAGGATAGTGCAGGTCAAGTAGAACTTTCTTTTTGTTTGTTTTCTTTCTTTACTGTGCTTTTCCTGTCAATATCTGATTCCAACTTGTGTACTTGGTAAACAATTACAGCAAGAGAGGGACCGGTTATTAGCTGAAGTTGAAAGCCTTGCTGCCACTGATGGGCAAACACAGAAAATGCAAGACATTCACTCTCAGAAATTAAAGACCCTTGAAGCACAGGTTAAACATGGTTTCTGTGGGGTGTTTGTAATGATGGGATGATCTTCATCATTTTTAAAGGTTGCCACAAATTTTCTCATCAGATTTTGGACCTGAAGAAGAAGCAGGAAAGCCAGGTTCAGCTTTTAAAGCAAAAGCAAAGAAGTGATGAGGCAGCGAAACGTCTGCAAGATGAAATACAGTCTATCAAAGCACAAAAGGTTATTTCTGACTTTTGGTTTTCATAAAAATTTCTCATTCTGATCCAGCATATTATAGTCTGTCATGTGATTTCACGGTATGTTAGGGCTAAATAGTTTCTGAAATTTCAGGTCCAATTGCAACACAAGATAAAGCAAGAGGCAGAGCAATTTCGGCAGTGGAAGGCTTCTCGTGAAAAGGAACTATTGCAGGTACTACACTTTTTGTTCCACATTTGTTATAGGATTGACATTCTTATATGAAATACTGATGTATGTTTTGAATGACACTACAATTTCACTTGTGTACCATAGTTCATGTTAATTTATTTGAAATTCAACAAAGATGGCCTGCAATGGCGTTATTGTATCTAATGCAGTAATCTTTTCCCTGGAGCATCTGTACTTACTTTTCTTTTATCATATTAAACAATTTCCTTACTCAGCCAGTGGGAGTTTTGTGCTCTCACTGCCGGCCCAAAGAACGGATAAATGATGAGAGTTGCATCAGGTTGGCAGCCGGCTTCAAACTTTGGCCACAACCTTTGTAGCAGACCTCAATTAGTTGGGATCAATGTTACCTTGACACTTCTACTTTCTAGCATTTTGCCATGTCGACACTTGGGGACACTTGGACACTCAAGGTCATGACATGACACTTAAAAATTTAACAAGTGCCATGTGTTGACATGACACTAGGACACTCAAAGTATCCTAGTGATGTCATTGACAAGTGCCATGTGTTGGACATTTTAAGTGTGGTGTCCAAATATTTTTCTGTTACTTTCACCCCCGATTTTTTTTTTGTTACATAAATTTCTTTTGTCAAGATGAAGAACTCTCACTTTTCTTGAATAGGACACCCCCCCTCTCTATCCAGATTCATTTTCATTTCCATTACAAGTACCACAACCCATATAACAAAAATTACGAGCTTTGCTGTTCTTTTGCTTAGGTTCTATATTTTAACAGAACAAGTTATGTTTCACAAAAACAATTATTTCTTGAGTATACATGATTTTTGATGTTTTGCTAATCAATTGTTTGTTAGTTTAAAACTATTCTTTCTAATTCTTTTGTCTTTACTATTTCCATTTTTTATTTAATTTTATTTGTATAATTAAATTATTATTTATTTGTGTGTGGAAGTGTCCCCGTACCTATATGTTTGAAGTTTGCCGTTGTGAACACTTTGTCACTTGGCACGCATGCCAAGTGTCTAGGTAACACTGGCTTTAGATGCACACAGACCAAAATGAAGGTCCCCATACTCTGTCATATTGCAAAACTATTTATTGGCATGTAAATTTGGAACTATATTCTTTATGTGCTTTATTTTTTCTTTTTTCTTTTTTTTGTGGCGTAGATTACCTGGAGGTCATCTTTAATTGATTGCAGGCTGCTGGAAGCCTGGAATCAAAACCTTAAAATTTTACCTATTGCTGGTCTATATGAAAGCATATATCAAAAGGAAAAAACTATTCTCCTCTTCTGATAATTGTGGGTTTTTTTTCATCTTTTGTCTTTAATTGATTATGACTGTGTTCGACACTAACCTGGATTTTTATATCCTTGGACATTTTAAGGAGCAATGAGAAATTTTTATTATTGTTGTTGTTTCATTAAAATGCATTCTTGTTTTGAGTTCCTTTTCTTTATCCTATTCCATTGTTTGGTCTTCTACAATATATGTAGTTCTTGGATTTAATTTGATTATACCATCAATGAAACATTTGCTCAAACAGCTACGGAAGGAAGGAAGGAGGAATGAATATGAGCGGCATAAACTGCAAGCTTTGAATCAGCGTCAGAAAATGGTATTAATTTTGCAGAATTTCTTTTCTTTAACTTGTATTTATTTATTTGATTAGAAGGAAATTATTGTGAAAGAAAAGGTTAATGATATGATAGGAAAGAAGCAAGCTGCGACTAATTCTTAGGTCATCTTAACAGCGGACCATCTAATTATATTAATATAGCAAAACCTGTTTTTATTTTAAGCTATCCTTAGTTATTGTCCAAGTTTGCTGCACCTTATAGCCTAATCTTTACCACATGCAATGAGAGTTGCCAAGGCGAAATTTGCATTCAATTAGTCTTCCAAATTGTTTAAACTTTGCATTATTGAAGGACATGGGAAGGGTTTTAAACCAAACAGATGGGCATTTAGGTAACTTACAAGGTGAAGCCATGTGCTAAGCGAAGCTCTCCATCAAAGAGACCTGCTTTTCATGACCTCTTCACCTCTGTCCCACATCTTTCAAACTACTTCCTCTCCATGTGCATTGCATGTGCCATGTCTACCAGTAGTTTCACCAATCCAAAGACACAGCAATTGTTGAACTGGTTTCTTTATATGATAACATGGAAAATATTTTCAGATGAGAGCGATTGGATACAGAGGCTGTATCATAAGTTTTTAACTTATTATATAGCCATGTGTTTCCCTTGAACATGTAAATCTGAAGGATATCTAATTGGTGCAAATGGTGGACTGCATAATTATTATCACCTGAAATGAAAAATCATGCTAATTCATTCATTTGTTGTGCTATTTCTGTATACAAAGTCATACAATATAGTCTGTCCATTGATTGCAATGTTGTGTCTCAATTGATGAGTGGATCAGTCTGAAATTCACATCAGGTGCTCATCATGTGTGCCCACGTTTTGTAATGGATGGGATATTTTACACATGTTACATGTTAGCCGGGAAAAAATGGCTGTATCATAACTTATATTACTGCCGCTATATTGGATTATTTCTCTTTACAAAAGAATTTGCAATCAAAGCTCAATAAATGAAAATTATTGTGGCATGAGCATCTTAGGCACCTCCCTACACACACACACACGCACACACAAAAAAAGTTATAAACCTCCTCCTGGCTGTAGGTCCTTCAGAGGAAAACAGAAGAGGCTGCCATGGCCACAAAGAGGTTGAAAGAGTTGCTAGAAGCTCGCAAGTCTTCAGCCCGCGAAAACTCAGGTAACATTCTTTTCTTGACAATGTTTTTTCTCCTTTTATAATTAGCTTCTTAATTAAGTGCTCTCTTTTTCCAGTCACTGCAAATGGGAATTCTCCAAATGGCCAGGTAATTTGATGAGTATCTTACTAATTTTTCAGCTTTTAGAACCTCATAGATCAGTCTGATGTACGTTGTCCTTATAAGAAATCTAAAACTCAAAGGTTCAACTGCAGAGCAATGAAAAATCCTTACAGAAGTGGCTTGATCATGAACTGGAGGTCATGGTGAATGTGCATGAAGTCCGCAGCGAATATGAGAAACAAAGTCAAGTGTATGTATTCTACCTCAAATATTATTTGTGTACTTCCTATGTTTGATAAGTCTAGTCCTTGTGGTTTGAACTTCTTTACTAATATAAATAATTTGCCCCTTTAGACGAGCTGCATTAGCAGAAGAGCTAGCAATATTGATGCAAGGAGATGAGTCAATCTCTAAGGGGCTTATTTCACCAAGAGGAAAGAATGGAAGCTCTAGGTACATTAACGTAACTGCCATTTCGATAGCTTTATTGTTTCTCCCATTTTCTTGGTTGAGGGTTGTTGATAGTTATTATAGTTGGGACAAAACAATAGGATTGCGATGATGATGAATGTTTTTTATTAGTTAATATAAGGGTCCACTTCATTCATACATTATGACTGTTTCTTAACTTGATATATCCTTGTCAGAACGCCCACCTTGTCACCAGATGCCAGAATGGCAAGAATTGCATCACTTGAAAACATGCTGAGCATTTCTTCAAATATGCTCGTAGCAATGGCATCACAACTATCTGAAGCAGAGGAACGGGAACGTGCGTTTACTGGGCGTGGAAGGTGGAATCAGTTGCGCTCAATGGCAGATGCAAAAAGCTTGCTTCAGTACATGTTTAATGTTGCTGCAGAAGCAAGGTGCTACTTCGAACTTGGTTATTGTAATGCTGTCAATTATTTCATGCCTTTTTCCTTTATGTTTTCTTTTCCACCACATTGTCCAGATTTTCAGGTAATGGTTCTTTGGTTTTATCAATGGTACAGTTTGTCAGAAAAAATTCTGACCTCTCCTATATATCTTTGTTCTTATCCTTTTATTTTGGAAGAACTATGGGTCATGCACTTCAGCATGGGATTCCAAAGTCCATACATGTGGGGTGCATGTTTCAGTGATCAAAACTGTTGACATGATGGAACCCAACCTCTGGATGATGATGTGCTGAAATCTCCCTGATTAGAAGATCCTAACCCTTTAAATATTTTCCTTATCCCTGTCAAATGTGGACTGTTACGTTTTTTTCCTGTTGGAGGCCACCATCTCGAAGGATTGGAGATCTTCCAATCTGGGAAATTTCTGGAGCATCCCTAACCCTAGCAAAGACCATCTGATAAACTGTTTGGATCATCCAACAATTTATAATTCTTTCTGTCAGAGAACTCTACATTGGCTGATTAGCATGATCCCGTAATTCCTTTGTGATGGCTCATACCAATTTCCGGAAATATTGAGTAATGTTTTTTCACCACAAACAAGTGGAACAAGGCTGCGATGCTGATGACGACTGAATGACTGATTGATTAATTGGTGATTCTTCAACAGATGCCAGATATGGGAAAAGGAAATTGAGATAAAGGAGCTTAAAGAGCAAATGAATGAGCTTGTTGGTCTACTGCGACACAGTGAAGCACGTAGAAAAGAAATTGAGAAGCAGCAGAAGCTGAGGGAGCAAGCTGTCGCAATTGCTTTGGCCACTTCAGCTTCTGTAAGATTTTCTGTTTGACTTTCAGGAACCTTTTTGTTCAATTCAATCATTCAATTCAACCATTTTGGCTGATGACAAAACTAAAATGTCTATACACTGTAGATCTGAAAATTGAAACTGGAATCCTACAGCATCAACCCTGAAATGAAATACAATCTAAACAGCATCCTCTCACATTAGTTTTGTTATTTTCTTTACTCCTAGCAAAATTTTGTAATGGTGTTAAAGTGTCAGACTGGATACCTTTATCTATATTCCTGTCCTAGATTCTGGGAGAAGTGGATTTACATCTTTCTATGTATTCCTATACTTGTCTCAGCATTGTCTGTGTTTGTTTGTGTGTGCATGCCTGGATATGCTTGTCTCAGACTCTCAGCATCCATCAAATTTTCATTATTAATATGCATAGCATGTGTTGCTTTTTGTGAGTTTTGAAATCACAGTTTAGCAGAAAATGTTCTCTGCAAACAGAGCTTGCTTGTTTCAAGCCCTTGAAATGACCAGAATTACAGTTTGGAGCTAATTTTAGTGAAAAGCGATAGCCTGCTCAATGCCAGCTCCAAAGTCCCTTCTCAGTGCTCGTTGAATGGAAAGTGCAACTCCACTTGCAACCTTAACTAATTTCCAGGCATTTTTTTCCCTTTTTCAGTTTTGAATTAGAGATATAAGATTGGAGGATTTGTTAAAAAGCTACCTACTGCATATGTTGTTTCATAGTCCATGATTTTCCTTCTTTTTTTTTTCCCAAGATGCCATTATATTTTAATTGACAACTAATTGAGATCAGTAATATGAATCACCTGTCTCATGTTGTTTGGTCTTTCCAATCCAGTGTTACTTGTGAAATGACAGTTAATACGATCACATAATATGCTGCCAATTAGAAGAAAATGCAAAACTTTCCAGTGGTTATTCTAAGATATTATCCACATTTTCAGTGTCTTCTAACTAGGTTGCCATTTTCTTTTTGCTTAACCTTTGATTGTCCTAACACTAAGGCAACACTTGGCAGGGGAATTCACATGGTTCATTGAAACACTGTGCTGACGACAGTAATGGGCCATTGTCTCCAATGCCCGTACCGGCTCAGAAGCAGCTCAAATATACGGCTGGCATTGCAAATGGCTCAGTTAGAGGAACTGCAACCTTCCCTAACCAGACACGAAAGGTACTTTGCTGTGATACTATATCAGGGTTGCTATTCCCTTTTTGGTTCAGCTAAGTATGGAAAACATTGGTTTTGAGTGCAGATGATACCCATCGACCAGTTATCAATGGGGAAGAAGTTGGCCGTTGTTGGGCAGGCAGGGAAGCTCTGGAGATGGAAGAGGAGCCATCATCAGTGGCTACTGCAATTCAAGTGGAAATGGCAAAAACCATGGAGACTCTCAGAATGGATCAGGCACAGCGACGAGACAATCATGAAGGCTAGGCCGAGGCCACGGCCACAGCCTCTGGCAGACATGATGTGATCTTAACAGAGTTGTCAGATATTCAGCTTTGACTCCACATGACACTAACTCTTGGCAAAGAAGGAAGCAAAGAACTGAATGCAAGTAATGTAAATGAACTCAATGATCCATTTATTTTCAAGCTTTTACATGCCACTGAGATGCATACGTGTATTAGTAGTTGCATATATGTTTATAGATACATGTTACATGTTTTATGCATGCTTAGGAGATGCATGTGTCATGAGGTCTGCTAATTCCACACGCTTGAATGGCCACACCACAGTGCCACGTGCCAACATTTCAGACGTGAGATCCAAGCCATCCATTTGATGTGTCCGACTGTGCGGAACCAGGCCAGTCACTCATCAGGTGGGGCAGTGTATCAAACAAATGGACAGCCAAAATAAACATTTTTAGCTGTCCATCTGTTTCATAGATGAGTTTTCCAGCCTGATTCTTGGGTCAGGCATTCACACTGTGGGGCGCACCTGATGAGTTGAGTGGCCAGATTCTTGGGCCAGGGTATTCCAACTGTGGGGCCCATCTGATCGACAGCTTTAGATGTCCGTACGCATACCATGTTGACGCGAGGGTGGCGTGTATGGTGGCTTTGCTCTGCATGCATGTTGAATAATTTCCATCTGTTAATTATTCATATAAATTTATAGCTTCTATGTGTGCGTACAAAAGCAAACCAGCAGTGCCAAATGCTTATATTTTGGTTTCTATGGGCGCAGACATGTCGTAAAGTGGGTGGTGGAACGAATGTTGTTCTGTCTTGGCTGAGATTCGCGAATGTGGAGTTGGATAAGTTCGCTTTTGTGTATTTGGCTTGACTGGTGATTGCCGCATCAGAAGCATATTGTAAAGAGATGTTGATGCTGCCGATGATGGGTTCACCGAAGTAGGTTGTTCGAAATGGTTAGGAAGGGTCACGATCCAAAAGGAGATCGCAGGTGTGAGAGGTATTCTATTGTTTTGGATTTTCTTTCTTTCTACATATATTTTTTTTCAACAAAGTACAAAGAAAGAGGACGTAGTCTGTGTTTGCCATTTGTACGTTGCTAAGGTCCTCTGTAATCGCTTCTTTATATGGTTATTTGTAAGACTTGGTTAATGCCAATTGTATTGTTGCAATTATTGATTTACCTTGGAAGAAATTACACCATCTTATCATTCTTGTATGAAGAAGGGATATTCATTTGATTGTGGCTTTTCACACCTTTTATATAGTTTTCGTTTTGTATATTTTTAATTTTTGAGGCTTTGACATATAGCACCCTTCCTTTTGGCACAGAGACAAATAACATCCTCCTTTATTTATTTTCCCAAATAACACCTTTCGTTTTCCAATACGATGAAAAACATGTTCAATAGGGCAATTCTTAATACGTAGGATTGGGTGGAAGCTTAGGGCCTATTTGGTTGGGCATCCAGAAACTTGTTTCTAACTTAAAATCTGGATTCCAGCGAAATCCAATTTTAACTGGTGTGTTTGGCGGTAAATTCCAGCCAAACAGGATTCCATCTGGAAACCTAAATTGGCTAGAATCGGGATTACTGACAACCGTGTGGGAGACTGTTTCTACCGAAGGGAAAATAGGTGGAAGTGAGCATCATTCAATATTTATGATAATACCCCTAGGGCAGTGCCCACCTCAATGTATGCATTGTACATATATGATGTAGGCGTTTTATACCCATGCGGTCCATCCATTTTTAGAGCTCAATTAAGGGCATTAGACAAAAAATGGGGCATATCTAAATCTCAAGTGGACCACACCATAGAAAACAGTGTTGATTGAATGGCCATCATTAAAAACTTCCTAAGGCCCATTATAATGTTTATTTGCCATCCAACCCGACCATTTGTCTTGCGTGACTACTATAGGCAAGGGGTCAAGTTCTCAAGCGGATCCAAAACCCAAGTGGGCCATGCCGCAAGTAACAGTTGGATTACATGGTTTTCAACCAGACCAAACAACAAGTTCCAGATTCCATCTGGGTTTTCAATTCAGTTTTTGTAATTTTGAATTCTAACACTAGAATTTGAATTTTCTCTATAATCTAGATTCTACTACCAAAGAGGCTCTTGGAGTGTTATATCTTCTCGTCTTCTCCCTTTTGAAGGCATTTAGCTCGGGAGGTGTTGTATTCATGTTTTTTTTTTTTTTTTTTTTTTTTTTTTTTTTTTTTATTTGTATAGTTGTCTCATTTGGCTTGGGCTTTTTTTTTTCCCCCCGTATATACCATCATTGTTCAAAAAAAAAAAAAAAAAAAAACCAACCATGCTGTTAATTTTTTGGACGGAAAAAGTAACCATAGTTAGGTAACCAAGATCTTTTTAAAATGACAATATTACCCCTCTCCCAAATCCCCAATACCCCAGCTGTAGCCCAAATCTCTCATCTCTCCTCCCAGACCCTAAGCCTAATCCAATGAGGGGTAAAAAGGTCTTTCTTCCATGTTGAATAGTTAGCTATAATGGCCATGACATGGTTCTGTCCTTTTACGAAAGGATGTTCACCCCAAGCCTTTTTTTTTTTTTTTAAATTGAAAATGGAAAATAGAAAGGATTATTCGGGAATAACGGGAATGTGTTTAGTGGAAAACGGAAAAGGGTAATTTGGTAATAATGCGTCAGGGAGGGTGTTATTTATCTTTGGGTAAAGAGGGGGATGCTATATGTCAAAATCCCTTTATTTATAACTGTTGTCGAAAATCCCCCTTGCGAGGAATTATTTGGCTGCTGAGAATCAGTCAGAAGTCCGCTAAAAACTCTCAGCGATGAAAAGAAAAATCAGGCCATCTTCAGCCAAAGAAGATTCAGGAGCTCACACAACCGGAGAGACCAAAGAAAGAAACTCAAAGATGATGAAAAAGGAGAATTTACAGAGACCAGAGGAATTCCTTCTCTTGATTTCTTGAGGAGAAAAACTTATTGGCAAGAGGAAATTAAAAAAAAAAAAAAGGTGAAATATGCCTGTTTTTACAAATCCACATATTTGTCAGTTGGCGTCCACTAAAAGATGTCTATTTGGCAAGGAGGTCATCTTTAGAATGCAATTTTATTTATTTATTTATTATTATTATTTGGATTTAAGTTAGCATTTGGATGCATATGTTTATTTGGATTTTATTTGTTTTGGCTGAACCTAACAGTCCAATCGATGGATGAAATAATGGATGGTTGAGATTGCATAGAAAAGGTCTACTCATTAATCTGCCCCATCCATTGTTTGATCCCCACATCTGATCGCTTAAACCACTCAAGAATCACTTGAATTAGATGATCTGAGCAATCAATCTATGGCTATAATGGACAATCTGGGTTGAGTTATACTGATAAATGTCTGTGCATATTGCCCCAACCTAGATTTAAGGGCTTTTACGACTCAATTTGATCAGTGATCTTGTGCATCTAATCAATTGGCAAAAAGATCCATCTTTTGATTGGGTCAATCTGGCCGACATCATTCACGGTTTTGGACTTCTCTTTGTACTTTTTTTATTTTTTATTTTTTATTTTTTATGGGTTAGTTCACACACCCCATGGTTAGTACACCCACCCATCCCTATCAGTCACAGTGTTGAAACGAGGCTATCTTCACTCAGTCTGCCACTTGAGCTATGGACCTGGGTGTTTCTTTCGTTCATAAGATTCAGTATTGCATTCTTCACTTGGGTAAGGCACTGCCTCGAAGCTCATGCATGTGAGACACATGTACCAGAATGGCATAAGAGGTCCTTGATTCAATCCATCCATCAGAAAGGCACAACTATATTAATGCCTTAGCCCAAGAATCAGGTGGGCACAGTTTGTGAAACAGATGTACGGTTTTAAGAAACTTAGGCTGAAATTTTGCAACACTCATCCACCTGTTTCAAATATTAGGGCCCGCATGCTGTGTAGATCAGATTTATTTTTTTTGGGAAAACATTAGAAGGCTGGACCACACTGATGGATGGTTTTGATCTCTCACCTATGTGTCGGGCTACCGGCACTGCCTTGAAGCGTTGGTAGAGGTGCATGCGCCAATGAAAATGCCTTGTATTTGCGCAGCATGCATTGAACCCACGGTTAAATTGTTAATGGCTTCTCGTGTGAATGATGGTTTTAGTTCCAGTGCCTATACATGCGCACATGGCAATTTGTGCTTTTTCATTAGTGCTGGAGTTCGCCTAGCATCCACTTCCCATGGCGTAGGGCGTCGGATGCACTACATCCAGTGACAGTGAAAAAAACATTGTGTGCGCACATTGTGCCTGGAACTCACAGCGAAGAAGAAAAGGCTCCCTCCATGAAATGACAATTTTTCTCTTTTTAATGTGGGTTCTTGATGGGTTTTCATCGAGCTTACAGCGGAATAAAACTTTTCTCTATATTTTATCAATAAAATCTGTCACCCAGGCCTCTCATGGACGAACATATCAGATTTCTCAAGAGGTTTTAAACATTAAAGGTTTAGATGACAGCTATGATGAAAATCTAATGGCGTAGAATGCTTTGGAGTAGATGTAGGTCTTCCAAAATAGGAGGTCACTACCTGATCTATTCCAATGGGGAGAGTTGAGATCACACAACATCATACCCTCTGGTAGGTGATGACGCAGATGCTTACCATCTAAAAGATGGACCGCGCACACACACACACCACAGGGGCACTCAATCTCATAATCTTAATGGTGAAACAGAGTTTGTCTACCACTGACCTTCTCTCTCTCTCTCTCACACACACAATACTCTCCCTCTCCACACATCCTAAGGGATGGGGATGTCCAAGGCTCTCTCTATTCTAAGTCCTCTCTTTTGGGATATGATCATATTTATAAAGAAGGTTTTAAGTTTCATGAGTGCGTTCAATATGGTGCTCCGCTATCCTACAAACTTCGGTGTAACCTATTATGAAGGAAGTCTATCGATTTTTCTCATCCATACATGGTCAGGTTCCATGATTCTAACTTTACTATGGGCTTTAATAGCATATTTTGCTAACTAGAGATGTTCTCCTATGTTAAGATGAGTCTGTCAATGTGGTCGAAAAAAATTTAGACTCTCAAAAACCTTAAGTGGAGCAGTGGGTACGTCAATTCTGATTACATAGGTAGTGTGGATTATAAGAGATCAACTTTCGGGTACTCATTTGTGTTAGCGGGTGGAGCAATTAGTTAGATGCCTACGCTTCAGTCTGTGGTGGCTCTTTCCACTACTAAAGCTGAGTATATGATGGTGACAAAAGCTTTCAAGAAGGTTGTTTGATTGAGAGTCATGATAAATCAATTAAGGGCTTCAACAGGAGGTCATGCATGTTAATTGTGATAGCTCAAGTGCTATAAATTTGGCTAAGAATTCTGTTTATCACTCTCATATTAAACACATTAATGTGCATTACCATTTTATCCGACAGGTGCTTGAAAATGAGACATTACTCTGGAGAATATTCACACTAATGTGAATCTGGCAGATATGTTCACCAAAATAGTTCATGCAGAAAAGTTCAAGTTCTGCACAACTTCTCTGAGATTGGCGAATATTGAATGAAGAGGCAGTGGTGCCCGAGAAGCAACGATACTATGATTGAAGATGAGATGATTTATGAAGCGAAGGGAAAGTGGTTCGACGTCTGAAGCTTCGGTGGAGATTGTTAGTAAAGACTTCAAAAGTGTGCAAAAACAGGGGCCACCAACCGGTCGTTTATTGGACATATTCGTAAAGCAAGTCTCTGGACAGTTTTTTGGAGTTTCAGATCGGTCGGCCGACCGGTCTATAGGAGGCTCTGACCGGTCTTAGTTGAAACAGAGTGGGTTGATTTTAAGCAAAATTCTCTGGACTATTTTTACACTGCAACCGATCGATCGGCTACTACCGGTTAGCAGGTGCAGCAGTGTTGTGCATGGTTGCGCGGTTTTGCGTAACATGTTTCTATTTTAGATTGGAGGCTTATATAAACACATCATAATCGTGTTTACAAGTATCCTAAGACATACCAAGGAGTCCTAATTATTGTTCAGGGCTTGGGAAAAGGATTGTGAGATTTGAGAGTGCACTGTTCATCTTCTAGGTTTGCTTGTGGGTATATTAGCTCTGTAATCTTCTGATATTCATAGTGCAAGTGTTGCTTTGTGCCATTGTTTTTTTCCGCAGGGGTTTTCCATGTAAAATTACGATTACCTTTGTGTTGATTGCATGTGTTGTGTGGTGATCATTTGAATCTTTTGATGTTTCCTGCTGACCGGTTTCTCAACATAAATGCATTAAATTGTCATCTCCTGAACCTAGCACAATAAAACTAAATTTTCATGGGTCCTTTGCGACCAGACGGCATTTATAAAGTAAAGACGCTCATATGCAGCTTATGTGGCAAGCCGTTACCGTCAACATGCCAAATAGGTGAAGATCCAAGGTCGAAAAGGCAATGGATGCTAGGCTTAGTAGCCATCCCATTTATGGCATTGAGAATAAATAATCCTAATCATCCAAATCGTATGTTAATTAGATTGTAAGCAAATATTTTCTATGTGATTCAAATTTGATGGGTGAAATCAGTGGCTAAGAACGTTGGATACCACCAAATAAGTTACTTTTTAACTCATGAACTCATTTACTTTTCCAACTTTAAGTTAGTTTGGTGAGTTTCTGTTGGGGTTAGGAGCCCCGCAGCGGAAGCAATCAAAGCAGGCGAGGAACACACCACAATGGCAATCAACAAGCGAATCATCACACACAAGAAGGCAAACCGATTTTTACATGGAAAAACCCCTCAAGGGTAAAAAGCCACGGCACAAAGCGACACCAATCCACTATGAATTAGAAGTTGCAAGAGATTACAGATGAAATACCCTGGATCACAGCTCACAAGAGAAATCCCAAGCTACC
Source organism: Liriodendron chinense (assembly GCA_003013855.2). Taxonomy (NCBI): domain Eukaryota; kingdom Viridiplantae; phylum Streptophyta; class Magnoliopsida; order Magnoliales; family Magnoliaceae; genus Liriodendron; species Liriodendron chinense. Next base: position 1,209,908 of record ML058429.1, read on the forward strand.
CGAAGCTAATTCTCACATGAGAAGGACAAACACAGCCATTTCCCTCATCCCAGAGAACTCCAAGCTTCCTCCTAGCTTTTTCTCTCACCCTAGAACCCTCTCAATCCTTTGGCCCATTGACGGCCACTGGCGGCAACCCTAATCTCGGATTACATCTCCTTAAATAGGAGAAAAACTGGAATTAGAAACTCCTTGCGCAAAACCGCGCAAGAAACCAAGTCCAAAAAGGAAACTGCCCGACTGGTCGGACCCCCCCAACGGCTGGTCTGCCGACCGGTCGGATGGCCCAAAAAAGGTCCAGCGTTCCTGCTGTCTTCATCTCCAACGTGACCGATCGGTCAGTGGTCTTCATGCTTGAAGGTTTGAGGCGTTCAAGCCCAACGGTTTCATCGTAGAAGTAACAAATCTACCTCTCACTGTCACTCTCACGGTCCATGTCAAAGGAGTCGGCAATTTTACTATCCTCTCTATGTGAAAGGAGGTTCTCTCATTATCTGTATCAAAGGAAGCCCCACTTAATGGACTGGAAAAGTCAAAGGTGGGGCCCACATGATGGATAGTCCACATTAAAGGTGGGCCACACATGATGGATGACCACATATTAATGTGGACCCACATAACGGATGGTCTGCATCAAAGGCCAGCCCCAATAGTAAATAGCCCACACCCAAAGCGGGCTGGTATGATGGATGGCCCACTTCAAAGGGGGACTACATGATGGACGATCCACATCAAATGTGGGCTCTGCATGGTGGGCAATGGACATTTAAAGCGAGGCCTCACGTGATGTATGGCCTGCATTAAGGTGGGCCCCACATGATGGACACTCCACATCAAAGGTCGGCTCTTAATGATGAATGGTCTACATCCAAGGCGAGCCCCGCATGATAGGTGACCCACATTGAAGGGTGGGCCTAAATGATGGACGGTCCACATAAAGGTGGGCTTCATAGGTGGGCAATTTGATAATGAAGGTGGGGCCCACATGATTGATGTTCCACATCAAAGGATAGCCTTAATGATGAGTGGGCCACATCAAAGACAGGCCCCACATGATGGACAATCTATGCTGGAGGTAGGACCCACATGATGGAGGGTCCTCAAGATGGGCGGTGGATATCAAAGGTGAGCCCCAAATGAAGGACAACAACATTGAAAGTGGGCCCCACATAATGGATGATCAACATTAAAGGTGGAACCTACATAATGGACAGTGCACATTAAAGGTCAGGCTCCCTAATGATGAATGGATCACATTCACCAAGGGCCCTACATGATGGGGGGCCCACATCAAAGGTGGGACCTATACAATGAACAACTGCATCAAAGGTTGGCCTAACACGGACGGTGAATATGAAGGTGGACCAAACAACCTTGAGGGATAAATACTTACATAATGTTGGAAACAAAACATGCTTTTTAACTTTTTTTAACTGACAAGTATGCCCTTTGTGAAACAAGCTTATCTACCGGTTAAGTAGATAAGAAGATAGACATCCAAAGGCCCCCTTAGTAGTTAGTAGTGTCCTTACCAGGATATGCTCCATTTGGTGGTAGCCATTGATTACAAAATGCTAGTGAAATTACTATTGTTGTTACACATTATCATATTTTAATGAAGTTTTCTGCCGATTTCATTAAATAATTATGATAGTTGGAACCTGTACACTGGAGGTGCCGAATCCCTATTTGCCACACATTTCAACTCAATGGTCATCCACATCATCCACGTGGCTGTTCAAGGCCTTGTTTCCAAGGTATAAAAATCGTCAGAAACCAGTATCGTCCATGGATGATACTGTTGTATCAGCCTGAAACGGCCCAAAACAGCCCAATAGCAGGGAAATACAGGACCATATCAGTGATAAACGATACAATACCTGATACCTCAATTTTAAACATAAAACCCATCATGACAATTTTAATGCTATACAAAGAAGATACTCGGCTAGAGTGCTGAGATTGACTAGCAAGATGAAGCGAAACCTAGGCCCGAGCACTAAAAGGCCGATACTGACAGACCCAGCACAGCCCAGCATAGCCAAATAAACACACAAGTAAATGCATAAACTGGCTAATCATCTGGGGCCAGTAAGGCTGAAAACCTAGAAAAGTTAGCCCATTTAAGGCACAGGCCCACAGTTCGACATTGGGGACTAGGATGCCCCTGATCACATTCAAACCCAACCCATTGCCAACCCTACACCCCTTGCCATCACAATTCCAACAGAAACATTAAGCACTTCACTCAAACAGCTTAAGATTCAGAACTTATAACATTCGGGACAAGTTGGGTTTATTGTAGGTGGGTCGGCGTCCTGCCAAGATTTAGCAGAGAGCGCACAAGCAGTAGCTGTATCTGGAATTATAGACAGTGGAGAACCCCTCTGCATGAGAGCCAGTTTGAGATGGCAGGGGCTGGTGGAGGATTTATCTAATCAAGCAAGAAACATCAGATCGTGCAACTCAAGAAGAGTGGCTAGTCATGGCTGAGAAAAGAAACTGACAATGCACCAACAATTGCAGGACTGGAAGTGAACACGTTGAAAAGATGATAGAAAAAAATCCAACCACCAATCTGCATTCAACCACTGAAGGTCCTTCACTGAGGAGTCTGTATTGGACAATCATCCCACAATGCATCTTTTGTAGAACCATCCATACACAGTAGGACCACCATGTGAACAGTCCAAATCTTGTACAGGCCTGCCACAAATACTGGAATAGTTCTAGGCATCTCTATAACTAAACACATGCGATATTCCCTTATCCTGAGTCCAGGAAAAACACTGCTGCCGTGCATGCACAACCAGCATTGGTGATTCCTCAAGTTTCAATCAATGAGTCCTCTTTTGTATGCCACTTTCAAATCGCACATGGAGAGAATCCATTCTGCCCAAAATGCAGTGCATCATTTTTAAACACACAGGAGGCAGATATCAGGGCCAAAGCAAATGATACACACCAACCATGAGGATACATGCCTGTTATAGCATCTTGTCCAAAAAGACATCATCAATACACAGACAAGAAACGCTTGAATCATATCCGTCAATAAGAGTCAGACCATGCAAACACAAGAACCCGTACGCAAGCACCGGCGTCCATCAACTATGAAGAACGCCAATTGGACGATAAGAGTTAGGCCAATCTGACAAAACAATATTTACTCTGCAGTCAGCATATGTAGGGTAATGAATAATGTCCCAGCATTCAAGGGAGGTTCCAAGATTCAGGGGCAGTGCTAGACAAGAGGTGGGTATTGTTTGGCCTGCTGCCGGACCCTTCTTTTGTACTCCACTGGTTCCTGTGAGTTCGTACCAATTGCATTAGACGATGAAGCCGGAGAAGAATAGACAATATGCAAGGTGAAATAGAAGCAATGTAGGTGTAGACACATAAAATAGAAGCGATGTAGGTGTAGACACAAGTCATAGTCTTTAGCCTCAGAAAATGGACCATATGATGGAGAAGCTCACATGTCCAGCTCAAGGTTCATTTACCAAGACGACCGGGGATGCCCCTCTCAGATTGGAATATCCTAATCATTTGATCAGTGGGGCCTACAAATAGGTGGACATATATAGGGTTTTGTTAACGTCCACACCTTCATGGAAAGGTTCGCAACATCAACAAACCTTTTCAATGGCAAACAGGATAACCTATTGTCAATCCAAACCATTCAGTCATTCATAGGAGCTAGCCATGGTGCAAGAATCACACCAATCCAATGATCCTAACCCTTAGAATGGGACCAATTTGTTAGAACTATCTGTAAACAACGAGCCATATATCACATGGTTAAAATCCAAATCAAAGTGTTACTATCTTGAATTGGAAGTCTATCTTGCAAATCCCTGAGGATTGTATTTCTTTAAGTTGGGTTCTTGTGTTGTGATTCTGACCACCTTTGCCCTTTTTTTAATAAATTATTATTAATTCTCAAAAAACAAAAAGTAATACTTCAGAATCATAAGAAATACAGTGGAATCTATCTTGGTAGATGCTTCCAGATGATGATTGGACCTATTTTGTTTCACCAGTCAAACTTGATTGTCCATTTTCATACTATTGATCGGAATCATAAGATCACCCAATTAGCATAATTTTTGCACCATGGCTTGCTCCTAATTGTATGAATGAATAAACAGTTCAGATTGACAATAGGTCACCCTATGTACCATTAACCAAAAAAAAAACCCATAATGGCCACTACGGCCCATATTGTAACAGTAACTACAATGGTCGTACCGTTTTGAATGGGTACACCCAATCATCAATCTAGATGACTCATTTAGTACCAATGGGAGCAAGCCATGGTGTAAATATCACGCTGATCGGATGATTCTAACCCTTTGAATGGGGCCAAATTGTTACAACTTTCCATTGTTTACAAGCATACATCACATGGTTAGAATCATCAAACCAAAATGCTACCCAATTCCTCATTCAGTAGTATCAATGGGAGAAAGCCATGGTGCAAATATCATACTGATCGGATGATCCTAACCCTTTGAATAGGCCAATTTGTTACAACTTTCTGTCGCTTACAAGCCATATATCACATGGTTAGAATCATCAAACCAAAGTGCTACCTTAGAATCATAAGCAATACGAAGTGGGATCCATCTAGTAGATGTTTCAAGATGATGATTGGACCTTTTTGTTTCCACAAGTCAATCTTGCTTGTCCATTTTCATATTATTGATTGGAAGATTAGGATCACCCGGTTGGCATGATTTTTGCACCATCTCCTAGTTTTACGAATGAAGTGGGGGAAGTCGACAAAACCTTTTAAATAAAAAAGCGGCAAAATCATGGGGTTTGGGTCCTTTGCTACTAAACACAGTAGAAACACATGATTTTTAAGTTTTTCAAAAGATTATGCCCACGAACACCCGAAAGCAATAACATTAGGTTTTAAAAACCAAAAACAACCACCTGCGTGGTTCATATCATACTTGGACACGATTATATAGGTAGACAATTTCCACAACGCAGATTTGTCGATGTAGATCCTCCAACCTAGGAGGTCCCCTCCCTAATCTATTGTAGATGAAGGGATAACCTAAGAGAATGTATTTCCTCTGGTAGGGACCAGGGAAACACAATAATCATCCACAAAGGTGGACCACACAGAGGAGGCTAGCTAAGGGATGAACGAAAATGGAGAGAAGGATTTCTCTCATATGTTCTCTCCTCTAGGTGAGGACATCCAAGGGGGAGGGGGGGGAGGGGGATGTCAAAGCTCTCTCTCTCTCTCTCTCTCTCTCTCTCTCTCTCTCTCTCTCTCTCAAGTAATGTATCTCCTCTGCAATAGAATCCTTAAATTGATGAGGGGTTAAGGTTTCAAAGGTGCATTCAGAATAGTATACCACTAACGTACGGACTTCGTTGCACCCTAATATGAAGGAAGCTTGTGAATCCGCTTCTCACATGCACATACCTATTATCAAGGGTCCATCTCTCTCACTTATCTAGTTAGGACTTCCACCATGGGGGGAGGCGTGGACGTCCAAGGCTGACTCTCCTTCTTTCTAAGATAAAATCTTATAAGGAGGAGTTTGGTTTCCAGGAGGATACACACCATATGGTGCTCCACCATCCATAGGAACATCTATGTATTCTACATTGAAGGATCCGAATTCCTACCTAACCCATGCACCTAACCGTCCAAATCCCTCCACTGTAGATTTATTATAGATTTAAATTTCCATATTTTATGTGGTATGTGAAAGGTAGGCCTTTCTTGAGATGTATCTTTCAGTAAGATCTAATCATGTCTAACATCATAAAAAGCCTGGATTAGCCAAAATCGTGATGTAATCATATAAATCTAGCCATGAAATCTCAAGCCTTAAAAAAGACTGACAAACCCACAGACAAATATCGACGGAGGCATGCAAACATGAGTTCATCATATTGAACTCCAAGAAAGGATCGCAATGGTGTTCGCAGATTGAATAGAATGTGGGCCACGTTTGGACCCATGATGACACCAGCAAGTGATGCCCCTTCCCAAGTGGGTTGGGTCCAAACCAATGTAGCAAGCGGAAGAGGGGTGGTGATGATGTCACCACCCCCTTATTTCTCTTTAGTTTCCTTTTTCTTCACTCCCCTTCTCTTATATTGCTTCATGGTCAAATAATCTTCTAATTTGGAAATTGTGCAATCTGTATTACATTAAAATAGCTAAATATTTGGAATTTTGGGATATTTGTGGAAATTTCCAATTTTGGAAAATTAATAATTAAATAGCCATTGGGTCCATGTGCAATTGTGTGATCGTTCATTGTGTGAGTGATGCGTTGCCCCCCTTGTGATTAGCTTAGATTGAACATCCATGTGTGGTGACGCATGTGGGCCCACTCACGATTGGTGGTGGTAGCGTCATGTGTCCTTTGTGGCAATACGGTCCCCACTTTGTGGGTGTGCCCTCATGATCACGCGGTTCTTTTTTTTCTAAGATAACAATACCAGGAATTAAACACTGGATCACTCACACACACTACATTGTCTACACTAGCTCACGCGATCTTGACCATTGAAAGTTGGATTTTCATTGATCATGTCGTTACAAGCTTGGCCAAAGCTATGTGATTAATGGATAGATGATCCAACACTAAACACCATGATGTGTGGACGCCCAATTGATGTTTTGGATGGATATTGCACAATTGGACGGTTATGATGTGTCAAAACTTGATTAGGCCAATCTTGCTCATTAGATGTCCGATCGACCTCAAATTTCACGTGGAGGCCTAACTCAACGTGATGAAGAAAATGGACGGAGTGGATCTAACCTTGGAGGTCTAGATCTATCTTGGATTAAATCTGGACTGTCGATCATGTATTAGATGGATCTTATCTGTTTGAGATTGGCTTGGGCTGAAACTTGACATGTAGCCTAATGGTGATGTAATCTTCCCATCCAAGGGTTTAGATTATGTAGTGGGAAGCACGATCTGATGGTTTTGATGGGTCTTCCCTTTATTGTGCATAAAGCAGTGTATGTCAGGTCACATTGACCCTAGTATGCACAAATCCCATAAAGCCAGCTTGTTAACCCTAGCTTTTATTATGAGCCGTCCAAGACACCTTGTACCCTTTTTTTTCTTTTTTCTTTTTTGCAGGGAGTCTAACCTGGAAAGTGTTAGGCCTATGCAAATGCATGTTGTTCATTAGGCCCATGATAATTACTTGTATGTGTGTGAGATAAATTACGTCTCCATAATATGTGACTCCTAGTGCATCGACACAAGAATAACAGTACATGTTTGCAATTTGCTTGAAGTCACGAGTAATGTTAGGATGCCACGAGAGGATAAGTAGTTTATATAAAAAGCCTTGATTGAAAAACAATTGGAAATAAGTTTCAAAGTGTAAGGGTCGGATCGAGGTGAATAGTATTGCTCCAATGAATTCGAAGAGTTTCTTCAAAGAGAAGGGATTGTCGCTCAATGGACCACATTTTACACTCAACAGAATGGGATTGTAGAGAGGAGGAATTATGCCTCGCTTCCCATTTTCAACCAAAGCAACAACACCCAAGACACCATTTGAATTGTGGAAAGGTCGCAAGCTTGCTCTTATCCACATTGTGATTTGGGGGTACCCTTTAATCGTAAAACATCTGGTTGCTAGTAAGTTGGAACCAAGGGGTGCTCTTCGTTGGATATCCACGGGAATCCAAAAGATATGAATTCTATCACCCTGTGGACCAAAGAACTTCGATCAGTAGAGACGCAATCTTCTTGGAATAAGACATTGTGCAAGATGATAAGGGGTGAATGCATGCTGGATCTTTATGCAAGATCCAAAGAGGCACCTTCAAGTGATCCGAAGAGGCACCTTCAAGTGATCCTGTGATGCCTATTCCAGAAATGCATATCTTTGATCCTCGGTTGGCACCTGCATTGCACCAGAGTCAAAGACCACTTTGGGAACGAAATAGATTCATCTATCTCTGAGAGGTCTTTACAGCAAGTGTCAGACAGTCTTCAGCTAAACCCACTTTCCTACTAGGAAGCCATGGCAGACGTATATCCAAGTCACTGGGTTGTAGCCATGGACGCCGAAATGAAGTCCAAGTATTCCAACCACATGTGAACTCTTGTAGACCAACTCGAGGAGGTGAAGCCAATAAAATGCAAATGGATCTACAAGAGAAAGCGAAATATAGAAGAAAAGGTGGAAACATACAAGGCTAGGCTTGTAGCCAAGGTTACACTAAGCGCATGAATAACTGGTAGATCTTAAGATTTGGACCATCCATTAAGTGTTTAAAAGGTCGGCTGACACCTTCAAGGTCTTCAATTGGTTAACTTTAAGTTTTCAACCATTAACTTTTATTGCAGACCATCGATTTGTTTTATATCACCCATAATGGGCATCCAATTGTTGAGATCTAACACAATCTAAATAATTAAAGGGTTCGGATGGTTGGGATGCATAGATTAGGCAGGGATATAGACATCCTTCACAATAGGGTACATAAATGTTCTGTAGGGTGGCGGATCACCATATGGTGTGCATCCTCATACAACTCAAACTCTTCCATATAAGATCCTATCCTAGAAAGAAGGGAGAGAGCCTTAAACGTCCACACCTTCCCCCCATGGTGAAGGTCCCAACTATGAAAAGTAAGAGATGGACCACTAGTCATAGGTATGTGCATGTGAGAGGCAGATTCACGGGCTTCCTTCACAATAAGAGTACCCTGAAATTCATAGAGTTGTGAACCATCTTTTTAAGTGCACTTATGAAATCCTAACCCCTTTATTTAAGGATACTATTGCAGAGGGGTACATCACTCTCCCTCTTGGGAGTCCACACCAAGAGGAGAAGATAGAGAAAAGTGAGAGAAATCCATCTCCCCTTTCAATCATCCCTTGGCTAGTCTCCTTTCTTCTTTGTTGTCTACCTGTGTGAATGATTGTTGTGTTTCCCTGGCCTCCTACCAGAAAAAATACATTGTCTTGGGAGTATCCCTTCATTTGTAATAAAAAAGAGTTATACTAGAGGATCTACATTAACAAATCTGCATGTGGAAATCACTTACACATTTAATTGCGTACAGGTATGATTTGAACCATGCGTGTGGTTGTTTATAGTTTTTGAAATCTAATGTTATTACTTTCGAGTATTCCACTCCTAGGGTTCTGCGAACGTCCCCCACCCTTTTGAATGGCTCATGGTATGCCCAAGGTATCTAAAAATGATAACATAATGGTAACAGTGGTAACCATTACATGTTCGGAGGCCGTAACGAAAGAAGTGGCCCGTAATGGCCATTACGGTGCCTGTATAGTTCTTTTTTTTAAGACTGTAACAGCCTGTACTGTAACTGTGACAACAGTGGCCATAAACTCTTATTGCATACCTAACGTACGAGCAATCATCAATCGAGATAGTTCATTCAGTAGTACCAATGGGAGTAAGTTGTGGTACAAAACTCAAGTCGATCAGATGATCCTAACCCTTTGAATGGGGCCAATTTATTACAACCTTCCTTGTTTACTAGCCATAGATATATAGTTAGAATCATCAAACAAAAGTGCTACTTTAGAATCATAAGTAATAAAAAAGTGTGATCTATCTAGTAGACGTTTCAAGATGATGATTGAAGCTATCTTTGTTTCTCCACTCAATATTGGTTGTCCATTTTTCCATGTTATTGATCGGACGCTTAAGATCACACGATTGGCATGATTTTTGCACCATTGATTGTTCCTAATCGTATGAATGAATGAACGGTTCAGATCGACAATAGGTCACCCCGTGTGCCAATTAGGGGACATTCCCTTGAAGGTGGGGACATCAACAAAACCATGTTTCTATCAATGGCTCACATTCACCAAAGAAAGGTCAAAACGCCAAACGTTGTGATCTTCCTATCTGGGTGACTTGAAGCATCAAACATTCAGGATGGGGTCAGATCAATGATCTGGATGACTGAACCAGAGGCCACCATGTATGGAAGTGAGAGCATTGATCTGGATGACTGAACCAGAGGCCACCATGTATAGAACTGAGAGCCTTACCAACAGTGCATTTCTTGAAGTTCAGGGGATTTAATTTCTCAATATAATTAAGAGGCCTCTGGGCTTTTTATTTCCCTTTTCTTGAGGGGCTCTGATTTAGACACTGCTTTAACTGGCACGAAACATTTAAAAAGGGAAAGAAGAAGAAGAAGAAGAAGAAGAAGAAGATGAGTAGATAAAGAAAGCATTCAACTTCTGTAGGTGAAACCTGGATAAAGAGGTGATATCCATCAGTCTGGGCAGGGTCTGCAGGGTTCGGCTGGTCCAGTAAATCCTGTATGCCGACAAGAATTTGTTTTACTGTAATTGCTGGCCTCCATCCCTGCAATCACAATATCCGGCATGTTAACTGACAATGGACATTTATTATCCCTTTTAAAACTGTTGGTCAGTAGGCATGTAACATGGTTCAAAACATTAACCGATACGTGGCCTAACAAACGACGCATATCACACATTGGTCCCGGACAATAAAATGAAAACAGGTCAACTGGTGACCCCCAAAATGCACAATGTATTGACCGATTCAGCCAATACATATCAACCAGTACAGCCAATACAGTATTAACACTCGTGAGACTTTCTTTAACTCTGCTTGTAGCTTTTTATTTATTTTATTTTATTTTCTGGCTTCATTTCTCCACGAGAATGTGATAAAGGAGTTATTTTCCCTTGGCGACACACAGTGCTTTTGCATTAATTGATTTAGAAATGGGTTCTTTATGGTTATTTACAATTGGTTTTACCATCACCACCTCGCTGAATTCCATAATTTCCTTGAACCCCCTGTGAAAAATAAAATTAGAAAAGTAAAAAAAGAAACTCTCCCTCCCAAATTCGCAACTAACTCAACCTCCCTTTGTTCGCTGCTCCAGCTCACTATTCTACCTGAGGAATGATAACCATATTTGCATGGGTCAGAAGGCAAACAGGTTCTTCAAGATATGCTGTGCCAACTTCGCACATCTGCACAAGATCTTGTCCATTCATCAACGCACCTTATGAGCCTGCCCTAGACATAAAATGTTGGGCATGCCCACCATCAGGAAGAGGCCACAGGTCTTCTGAATTATGAACTGTCAGTGATCTTTTTCTAATCCTGTTTTCTCATGCAAGTGTTGATCGCCTGATGAGTGGAACCACCTAATTTTGTGAACTTGGCTGATGAATGCTCAGGTTCTCAGACACATGACATGTTGACATGTGCGATGAATCCCCACTTGCATCCCACTTAACATGAGTACGCCCAGCATTGGCAAGGGAAGGAGTCCCCCACAAGGTCACAACACGCAGTTTACTGCCACTGCCTCCAAATTGTCCATCTGATGGTTCGAACGCTAAGGTGGCTGCCATGCAAGCCTAACCATTAGAATAGTGGCTTGCAAGTGGACAGTTAAGAAAATTGTATTATTTGCTTACAGTGCACAAATGTGCTTACCTGATGAGCCAAGATCGTGTGCCCTCCCAATGCAAATGTGCCTACCTTTTTTGTCTATGGTGCGATTACAATGTGCCTGACTCCATGAACAGCCAAGATCTTTTTGTGGATGTGCCAGGTTGCATGAATTCTGTGAAAAATATACGGTCTGTCTGACCTGAGCAAGAAGAAAGAGAGGGAGCAGGGAAGGGAGGGTACTTTAGGGAGGCGGAATATTGAAGACCACGCAGGAGATGGAGGTGATTATGAACTTGGAGATGAGAGGTTTGTAATTTTATTTTTCAGAGGAAGTTCAGAGAAATTATAGAATTTAGTGAGGAGGATTGATGAGGTTAACAGTAAAAACCCCATTTACAAACAACTAAAAGGAACCTTAAACCACTAAAACTGACATAGCAATGAGGATGATGACAATGATCAGGAGCCTCCCAACCTCCAATGTGGTATCCTAGTCATAGACACTGTAACTTTACTCTTATAGAATTGTATACCTGTAGTTTTTTATATACAATTACTAGTTTATGACCCCATATAACTCATTTGTTTCTCACTTTTGCGAACAAATACAAGTGATTTTCGCATTGGCTGATTTATGAACTACAAAAAACCTTGAAAATATAAAAATAAAGTCGCCATCAAAAACCTAAACACAGCATCAAAGGTTGAATAGTCCCATTGAGAAATACCACATCATAAACTAGACCGGTACATTCCTAAACATACTAAAAACACAACTACTATAAAAATAAGCATTTTCCATTTTTCTGATTTAACTAATATCTTCTCAAAAATTTACTTAAAAGAATTCACATAGATTCAGACAATGCGGCTGGGGGAGCAGATAGATCAGGTCAAGTCAGGTCCATGGCTCCTGGACCCAACCCATTTAATATGGGTACGTATTTTGGACCCAAACCCAGCCTATTAAGATCTGGGTTCGGTTTGGGGCAAGTCCAATGCAAGAAAAGCTGACCCATTTATTTAATGGTTTGGGTCTAGGTATAGAAGGATCCAGACCTGACAACATATTATTCTCATGGTTCAGATCTGGCTATAAAAAGTATAGCACAGTTTTCATGCAAGAAGAAGAAGACGAGGGGAGAAGAAGAAGAAGATGATGATGATGATGATGGTATTATGGTACCTGCTGCCAGAGCCAGAGAGAGGAGCCAGGACAGAAGAGGATTAGATGATTGGTATTTACTATATTCATTGTAGAGGGAGAAGAAAAGGAAGAAAATTTGATTTCTAATATTCCTATTCTAATTTACAATATCCAAATAACTGACTAATTATGATTTCCCAATGCCCATTTTCATCAGTGTAATGTATTAATTAATTAATAACACTTTAGTTATAAAAAATGACCTAATTCCTAATTTCCCTAGACTTAGCAATTAACTGCTCTCTCGGGTCTGGGTTGCATCCATTATAAGATGGTTCAAATCAGGCCTATTTAGAAATTGGGTCAGGTCAAGTTAGCTTGGGTTGATTTTGAGAGGTCCCAGGCCCGACCAATTTCGTAATCGGGTCAAACATTGACCCAAGCCTGTTCATTGTCAGGTCGGGTCCAATATCCCGTTGGGGTGACAACCTATTTGCACCCCTAGACATGGCAAATAGGCAACAGTACATATCGGTTCTCTGGCCGACCAATATCTACTGAAAATCCGTCATTGGCATGTACAAGCACCATAAGATTAGTGGTGTATCTTCTTATCTAACTAATTTTTTCCATCAGGTTTCAGTGAGGATTTATAAAATGCCATGGCCGAAAGATTGTACACTAGGCTTCAAAAAGTTGATATGATGGGAGTCACCGTGGATCCCCACCCACAAGAAATGCCCCAAATAGGAAGATCCTAGCAACAGAACATCTAGCCTTTTATTCATCAAATGGGAACTATTACTAAATTATCGTTCTCAACCATTTCTTTGTTCGTCACCCAATTGACAGGTTTAGGATTTCACATTTGGGAGATTTTTGGTGCATGGATGGACCATTCATGGTGGGTCCCATAAATTTTTTTTTTTTTTGAAAGGTGACAATTTTATCAAAATAAAGGCCAAAGCCGGAAACAACCAAAGGCAATTTCAAGACCGACCAAGAAAAGGCAGGTCAGGATACGACGCTCAGCAAAGTACTTTATATTTGAAGCCCAAGCTGCTACATCCAATTTAGTCCTCCTAAAAATCTCTGAAATTGACCCACTATGATTTCGGAAACAATGATTATTACTTTCACCTCATAAAGCCCATATGCCTGCCAATAATGAAAGTCTCCAAAGGATTCGCCCTCTCTTCCCAATCCCACCCTCATGCCAAGAAAGAAAGAGGCCCTCAATTTACCCAGCATCATCAATGATACATGAAAGATTGCCAAGAACCTCGCCTATAACTCACCAGCAAAGGAACCGAGAATAAGGATATGACTAACCGATTCCACTTCCCGCATGCACATTATGTATACATTAACGATAACCATTTCCACTTCCAAAGATTATCAACTGTGAGGATCTTATTCCTCCCTGCCAACCACGCGAAAACTACAACTTTCGCAGGGAGCCCATAACTAAAAAATGAACCCCACCTACAAACTGAAAACACCAGATGGTAACGTACAATCTCTCAGCCAGCATTATTACCTCTTAAGTAGAAGTTAGTGAGACTGGTAACAACCTTGCCAAAGAGGGTGTGTCATCATTCAATCTTTTGTATTTGAACTCTTATCCACTATCTTTAAGGGTCTGTATATAGATAAATGTTGAGATGATTCATGTGAAGAGAGACTACAAAGGTCATCTGAGGCACACATATGGTGGATTTTGGCCACTCCTCATGTGGAGGGCACCAGGAACATTCCCTGGCTCAGAAAGTAAGATGGTTCACCCATCAGGGGCCCACACATGGTAAGCTAGCTGGTCATGACCTTTCTTCTACACGTGCGTTCTTCTAATAAACGTGAGACGACCAGATTACTGGACCAGCCTGACCCCTTCATGTTTGCAGCAGCCCCTACCTGATGAATGTTCTGGATCTAACATGTGCCACCAATGACCTCTTCAATCTCCCCTTGGGTAGATCCCCCTCTACCACTGCTCCTTTTCCTCTAGTTTTTAATAGAAGTTTCAGTATTCGGTAGCATAGGATAACAGCATAGCAGCATAGGATGAGAGCATACTTACACTGTCCTCGTTGAGAATCGATAGGCATACCGTCCCAGAAGGGTAGACATTAGGGTGGAAGAAACCCTGAGGAAACTTGCACTTCGGGGGCTTACTTGGGTAGTCCTCGCTGAAGTGAAGTGTGATCGGAAAATAGCCGCCCTCCCAATCAGTCTGCAACATTATCAAGCAATTTGGCGTACTTCATAAACAGTACATAGAAAGACAAAACCACACTGTTCACGAAGAGAAAAGTGGTGTACAATTTAGACAGGGTCTCTGGGCCATAATGTGATGCCTCTACCATGATGCATGTCCTCTACAAGTATCATTTTCTTCTTCTTTTTTTCACTGTAAGAAATGTATTCATATAAATGTGTCCATGCACCCTATAGAGTTTGCTAAGCCCCACACGCATGTAGAACCCTGCCCATATGCATGCTAAAAAAATCATTCTTCCAACTATCCATATTTTCTGTACACTTTTTAAATGGAGATTTTTTGTACACCAAGACCCACCTGAGAGAAACAACCAGATTTTTAGGCAGCAGATCTAAAAATATGGCCTACTTGATTATATTTTTGAGTGTGATGCCATATTGAAATGCATGATTGCATGTTGATGGTCAAGGCTCCATATGCATGTGGGTTTAGCAAACCTCCAACTTAGAATAGGAAGCACAAATCAAGGTAGCAAATCAAGGCTACAATCTTTGATAAAATGACAATAACAAAGGAAACAGAATTGGATGAATAAATCAGATGTCCTCTTTGCATATATCCCTTTTATGACACGCTTTGAGTAATCAGTCAATCACGTTCTTGTAGTTACCAGTCAATCACATTGTTGTATTTACAGCGATTTGATTGGGGAAAACCCTCGAGAACACCTTCACTGACACGGTCTAGATGCCACAAGCATTTTTATTTTTATTTTTTTGAAAGATTAGATGCCACAAGCATTTAAGAATAGCGAAAAACAAAACAGAACACTTGTTAGCATTGATTCCAAAAATAAAAGAACTAATAGGAGAAAGCTTTCACTTTGCCATTTTCCCTTTTGCAGCTATCTTGTGCCAGGCGAGCCTGCTGGCTCGATGACATGACGTTTGGCCATGACTGGAACTAGTCCATTAGACCTTTGACATGTTAGAGGGCGAAGTGGTCATTTAACAAGAGCAATTACCTGGCACCTTTGGAGCCTCCGTGTGGCTGAGCTGTGTGGAAGAATTTCAGTGAATAACAAGCAACCAATGGGTGCTTGCGAGCAAACTTCTCTGCCAACCAATGGGTGCTTGCAGGAGCCTCATTGGTCCCTCTGCTGCAAGGCAGTGAACTTGGGATGTTGTCATGCTCTCAGCATGAGGCAGCACTATACATATAGCACCAAGCCAGAGGTTGGGGTTGGCAGTCTCTTTCAGCACTGCGCAAAATGCGAAGGCCTTACATGTTAGAGCATTGTGGCATCTTGCCTAAGGATATGATGTTAGTGCATCCTTAAGTGAGACATGGCCCAAAAGTAACCAAAGATATGGTCTGAGAAGAAGGTACTTGTTATCTTGACTTCGGATTCTCCATTGGGGGGTGACATTGTGCAGATGTTGCGGGTTTCATATGTTTGTGCAGGTTACAAAGCATTGCAGTCCAGGGATCCATAGATGTACTAGTGAACACTCGAGCAAGTGTTCACATATAAGATGTTGGGGTTGGCAGTCTCTTTCAGCCCGATGCAACATGCGAAGGCCTTGCAGGTTAGAGCATTTTGGCATCTTGCCTGAGGATATTATGTTAGTGCATCCTTAAGTGAGATGTAGCCCAAAAGTAACCAAAGATATGGTCTGAGAAGAAGATACTTGTTATCTTGACTTCGGATTCTCAATGGGGTGGTGACATTGTGCGGATGCTGCAGGTTTCATATGTTTGTGCAGGTTGCAAAGCATTGTGGTCCAGGGATTCGTAGATGTACTCCCACTCGAACAAACAAATGGTTTCAGCAAGGCAGGAAGCTTGTGCAAACATTGCAGTATAAAGGCCCAAACAATTAGGCCAAAGAGCTGGCCGAGATGAACAGATTCCAGCAGTAAGCTATGTGCGAGATAGATTATGATGGATAGAGGTAGACAACGGTCCAGGCGTATAAGATAGATAATGATGGATGGTGGATAGATTATGATGGAACAGAAAAAGCTCACCAAGTGATTGGTTTGGGCGTGTAGCCCATTGGGTGCGTATAAGACAGCATTGTGATTGGCTTATGACATACAGTGGTGTCCTTAAGGCAGAGCTTCACTGCTTAGCTTGTGGCGCAGAGGTACCAATATGGTATTAGGCTGGCGGATCACTCAGTTGAAGTATTCAGGTTTCGGGAATGCGTCCAGGGTATCGGCATTGGGAAACTGTGCGACCCCCATGGATCCCTATTGTGCAGTGGGGACTCGGAGCACCATCGTTCTGCATAGGGCTGTCAATGGCCGGGCTCGAGCCAGACAAAATCAAAATTTTGAATAGGAGCCTATCAGGCCAGGCCTGAATGGTTCAAATTCCAGGCCGACACCAACCCCAGGCCCAGCCTGTTGACAGCCCTAGGTCTGCGTGTTAGCTTGGCGCTTCAAAAACAGATCAAGTGATTCGGTGCACAAGCACAAGCTTGTGCATATGGGCAGCATGAGGTGGGCTGGCTTTGGTATTGGCATGTGTGCTGATGCCGTACAAGTGTGAATTGGATCAGAAACTTCTACCTTGTGGCAACAGGCTGAGATTTTGATAAAGAGGTAGTAAATATGTTGAGATTTAACTTGCAACCTCCGCATATTTGGGTCCCTAATTTGTGCCTGACAAGAGATGCACAGCCTCTACCAGCTTAAGAAATTAGAGTTTCATTTTTTATCCAATAGATTCATTTTTATTAAATATCCTTCACACAATTTTGATGTATTTTCCTAAATTTATACTAAATAACAAAGACACTCCATTTCATGGTTCCTTGGATCATGGATCACTTTGGTATGTGCTATGGGAATGGGTACATGGTACACAACTTCCTCCAATAGTTGGTACACAAGGGTAGGAATGTAGGATCATGCGTCACTCCAATACATACACTGTATGAAATATAACTCTATATTTATGAACTCATATTACAATTTATATATGAAATGATGAATATTATTACTATAGACTCCACATGCTTGGTGTTATATTATAAATAAATAAATAAAAGTATTAATCTCTACATTATAAATATAAATTTGCTTTATAACTTAATCAATAATGAGAAAAAGGAGTTAGTTTCAAGTCACCAAAATAGTAATTTGGAACCCTCGATCAGGTAACTCAAAACATAGGGGGTTTCATCCATATTTTCAAGTCACCAAAATAGTAATCTGGAACCCTCGATCAGGTAACTCAAAGCAGGGGGTTTCATGTTTTAGGTAACATTGCTTCATTTCTTCAAAAATAATGCCACATCCAAGCCACTTTGAACACTCAACGACAGGGTTATTAGGGCAACCCTATTGTCTGTTATTTGCTCTCTAGTATTATGTATATGGGTTTTGTCACATGCATTTGAATGCACGTTTAAGTTACCGTGTGTTTAAGCTATGTGGGCTCATTGTGACGTCTATGCAGAATCCAAACCATGATCTAGTGCAACCAGTCATGTTAGGTCTAGATTCCAAAATTCAAAATGATCCATAACTCCGGGGGTGATGCAAGCCGCATTTGGACCACAACCATCTTGGCCATTGATCTTTGAGTGACCTGTGATTTGAATGGTCAGGCTCGTGCAATGATTCATGTATTCAATCCAGGTGGACAACATGTGCATTTGCTTGCATGTCCCATGGGCCCAACATCCAATTTACTTTGATTTAGTTACTTGCTTCTTTTTAGGGGTATTTTGGTATATTTAGATTTCATTAGTTTTATGTGGTTGAGACTTGAGATTAGAGGTTATGAGAGATAATGAAGGGCTTGGATTAATTAGGGTTAGGTATTTAGTATAAAAAGCCCACTCTACATTGTTATTTCTAATTTTCCTAGTTAATGAAATGAGCTCTTCTCCGAGTACGTACATCGCCTTCTACCAACGTGTGCATTGAAGGCAAATCATCGGGTCCTACTAATACAAGCGATGATCTATGAATAATTGAGGACATTGGGGAGTGTGATGTCCACCATAGAAAATTATAGATGGAATATAGTGTCCACCACGCAGTGTTTTAAATAGCAAATAGTGTGTAGCGAAGTGTTCACCCCTCTGAAGAATGAGGTGTAATCTACATAGCGTGTAGCATCAGCTACACTCTACTTCTAGATTTCTAATCATGATTGCGCTTGGTGCACACAAGAAACTACTTATAGATTTCTAATCAAGTTTGCACTTGGATGCACCAATTCATGATATTCTACACGAAATTAGACTGATTAATAATGAAATTTAACAAAATTTCATGATATTTGGTGCAAACAAATGCAACCTAAAGTAATAGGAATGGGCAATGATTAAGAATACAAAGCTAAAGAAAGAGCAATGAAACTGATTTAATACTTTTTTTAGAGATAACTGAATTGATTTAATATTGTTGCTTATATTATTTTACTAAAAGCATTGAAAAGATTAATTTTTTTTATTGAAAATAGAAAAATGTGACAAATGATTGAAAACGTTAATTGATTAAATGTTGTAGTGAAAAATAACTTGTAATGCGAGTTATGTAGCATGTAGCATAGACATAGTTTATGTAGTGTGTAGCGTACGCAAATTATCATTTAGCGTAAGCTATGTGCAACTTAAGCTATGTTCATGAGCTGCGAACCGTTAAAGCTAAGCTACACTACATAGTGTAGCTATTTAAAACACTGCCACTACGTTTTGTATTCCCGTCCAAACATTCATCAGTTGAGAAGCACTAGGGTGAATGGGCACAACAAATGCGGGGCATTCAAAAATTCAGGTGGGCTACACCACATGAGTATACAGGTTTCAAGCATGATTGTAAATAGCTCCTTGTAGTGTTCCACCTTAACTTTGGATCAGGATGATTCTTGGGAAGCATGGTGAACATGAGGCTACGCACCATATTCACTGTTTTGATTCCACAAACAAATTATGTGTAGGCCTCACAAAACTCAGACATATGTTAGCTTAATGTTCATTCAAACGCATATCAACAAAACCCTATGCAAATAGATTTTTAACATATTTATATGTTTGTTATATTATATGCATGTCCAAAACAAGGTGGTGGAATTTATTAAGGAGAAAAGGCAATAATAAATTGATGGAAGAAGGAAACTGGAATGTTGAGGAAGAACTTGAACTTTTGTGGAACGGGATAGCTGAGTGCATTATGAAAGTGTCGAAACTTGTAGGAGTATTTAGATGGAAAGTCCATCTTATAAGGAAATTTGGTGATGGAATGATGAGGTCCAAAAGGCTACTAACAAGAAACAATCTTGTCTCGAGGCTTGGCAACCAAGTAAAAATGAAGAAATTTAAAATATATATATATATATATGGAAACGCAAAAAGGAATGCTAAGAAAGTAGTAATTGAAGCTAAACTCAAGGCATAGGATGAATTGTATAATAAATTGGGGACAAGAGAAGGGAGAAAGATGTCTTCAAAATTGCAAATTGAAAGAAAAGGTAGGGACAGATCATGTTATATTCATTAAGAATGATGAACAGGTCAGAGGGTGCTAGTTAAGGACAATGAGATTCATGAAAAGTAGAGAAGCTATTTTCAAAACTTGCTCAATGATGACTGTTTACGTCGAATTTTGTAATAAGGTCCTCCAGATGTTCACCTTCTCTCCAAGTGATTTCCTCCTTGTCTCTGATTGTCGATCTCGAACTAGCCAACGTCCTCTCCATTCATAATCTACTTATCCACAGTGACTCTCAACTCATAGTCAACCAGGTACTCAGCGAATTCGAAGCAAAAGAAGAAAGAATGGCATTATACAAATCTCGAGTACTCATCTTGCTCGCAAAACTGAAGAATTATGAAATATTTCACATCCCTCGCGAGAAGAATAAACTCGCAAATTCTTTAGCAAAGCTGGCCTCCGCATCAGAATCTGAATTATCTCATTCCATTCCTATCGAGCACCTCGAGACATTAAGTATCAATCAAATAACGCCTGAGCAAACAAACGAGGTCCATCCCTCTCCAAGTTGGATGGATCCCATCACTCTTTATCTCAGAGACGGAGTTCTTCCAGACGACAAGAAAACCGCACGACAAATCCGATATCGATCTGCCAGGTACACTTTACAGAATGGGATCCTATTACGTAAGAGTTTTTCTTTGCCTTATTTAAGGTGTATTCACCCAGAAGCTGCACATCGTGTTCTAGATGAAATACACCAGGGGGCATGTGGTAACCACCCAGAAGGACGATCCTTAGCATACAAGGCAATGAGGCAAGGGTACTATTGGCCCACTATGAAGGCAGATGCAATTGAATTCTCTAAAAAATGCGATAAATGTCAGCGATACTCTCTCATACCTCATACACCGTCTGAGCAAATGACACCAATTGACAGCCCTTGGCCCTTCGCCCAATGGGAGGTCGATATCATCGGGCCCCTGCCTACCGGGAAAGGACAAAATAGGTTCGCAATCGTGGCGAGCGCCTCTTCATTTCCTATCTGCGGAAAGGCTGCGAAAGGCTGGCGTTCATTAATTCCAGCCCAATCATGTATGGTTTCATTCTCGATAAAGGTAGTAGGCGGTTACGCATGACAGTGAATAAGTCTTTCCCTTAGAATTCTTGGCGGTAAGGACTTGGGGGGCATCTGTTATAGTCAAAATAACGGTGATCGTATATCATCACGATGTCCTGATCCTGCGAGCAGCTTTATTCGACTCTCGAGATCATCTGCTCGCGCCTCGCATATTAGATAAATACGGCGCACAGTTACCGAGTCTTCGAGCCCTTATGGTCAATAGTCGAATATTACAAGGCGGGAGATATCCTTCTCGACCTGCGAGCAGTCCTTCTCGCAAGTCGAGAAGGGCATCACATCTCAATATGCGAGCACCTGGTCTCGCGAGCATTTTCCGACGTGCGAGCAGTCCTTCTCGCAAGTCGTTAAAAGGCATCACATCTCAATATGTGAGCACCTGGTCTCGCGAGCATCTTCCGACGTGCGAGCAGCTTTTACTGATGATCAGCGATGACATCCCTTAGCCTCTAGTACCAGCAGCCCGTATAGGCCGATTTTGGGCTTATCTTCGTCTATGGCTCTGCGTCTCAAGGGATCGTTATCAAGGAACGTAATTGATTTGGTAAGTAATTGGATTAGATTATTCCTTTATCTGAGGATAAGTAGGATAAACACCTTATCCCATGAAATCAATAGATGATCTCGGTACCTTACGTATCAGAGTGGGACATTCGGATCTATATAAATAGATGGTTTTCATCAATAAGAAGGTACACAATACTCAATCCCTAATCCCCGTCGTTTATTGGTTCTCTTTCCTTACCCTATCTAACTTAGGCATCGGAGGGCCAACGGCTGGACGCCGGCCACCCTTAGTTATTTTTTGTCTCCTTTCAGGCCCAAGGAGGAAATCGCTTGGAGAGAAGGTAAACGTCCGGAGGATCCTATTACAAAATTCGACGTAAACAATGACCGTTCTAAGAGCATAGAAATAAAAAAATAATAAAAAAAAATAATAAAAAAAAAAACCATAAGCATGAATGAGGCCAGAGATTATAGATAGTTTTGTGGGATTAAGATACCTAAGTGAAAGAAGCTTTGAAAAAGATGAAGACAACAAAGCCCCCTAGGCCATGTGGCATAGAGGTTTGAAAGTGCAAAGGAGATCTTGGGTTATTTTGGCTGACAAAGTTGTTCAACAATATTGTAAGATCAAAGAAGCTGTCAAAACAATGGAGGAAAAGTAGTGTGGCACCTATTTACAAGAACAAAGAAAAAATATAGAGTTTCACTAACTATCATGAAATTAAATTTATGAGTCATAACATGAAACTTTGGGGGAGAGTGATTAAGCAAAGGTTAAGGCGTGAGACAAATGTGTCAGAAAATCAGTTTGGATTTATGCCAGGAAGGCCAACCATTGAAGTTATTTCCTACTTAGACAGCTAATGGAGAAATATTGGATAGCTAAAGGTATCTCTAAATGGTCTTTTCTAACTTAGAGAAACCACATAAAAGGATCCCTAGAAAGTTAATGATGCGAACATCAGGCCCTTTAGGGTTTATCAGCGTAGGAGGCGAGTGACACCCATATCTTTAGGGCTCGATGATGACGGGTCTGGGTCGTTCGTGACGACTTGAGAAGCATTGAAGACCTTACACATGTAGTCCGAGACACTTGAAAAGACCCCGCCTTGGGAAGACATGTGTAAGTTGCTTGGAGGAGATGATCGGACCGTTGGATCGTGATGATGATGTGATCAGACCGTTGGTTCGTTGTGGCCCACTTTCATCACACCATCATCGGAGCCCATTAGACATCTTAGATTTGAGTTTATTTTATGCATTTTTACTTATTTGAATTTTGGGTTAGTGTACGCACGTTTTTTCATTCAAATGTCTTTTTTTTTAATTTTGTTAGTAGGGGTATTTTGGTAATTATGCTAATTTCGAATTTTATAAGGGTGTTGCCCTAAACCTTTTTCATTAGTTATTGATTATTGATTAAGAAAAGCTTGGTGGCTCCTCTTCCTCCTCTCTCTCTCTTGGAACTTCATCTTCTTCTCCAATCCTCTTCTTCTCCTTACTTCTTATGCCCTTCCAACTTCTTCTAAGGTAAACTTGTTATTTCCTCTTCTCTATTTCTATTCTCTCATAACTTTTAGATCCTAGATTTGAGATTTGATCTAAAATCCCTATTTCTCAAATTCTAAAATCCTTAATCCAAGAAATCACTCGATCCCTTAGACTAGTAATTCACATTGGGTATTTGGATTAAGACCATGCAAGATCGGGAGGTTCCATCCCTCGCCGGATCCAACTATAGCAATAATTGAATTTCATACTTCGTGATTGTGATGATGGCCCGCTCCATTGCATGTCTCTTTGTAGTTTTCTCAGTTTATGATGGTTGATGTTGAATTTTAGATTATTATTGTCTTTTATTTCCGCTGGATTATATGTGTTCATGAGCATGCATCATAATTAGGGCGTCCTGCATCAAATTTGGTATCAGAGATTAGGCTTGCATGGTTTTGTCTAGATCGAGTTATCAAAAAAAATTAGAGTTTTGATTTTTAGGTCTGTTTTAAGAAATTTCCAGATTTAGAAGGTTTCCAATTTTAGAAAGTTTCCTAATTTGGAGAATTTCCACATTTAGAAAGTTTCCAATTTTAGAAAGTCCTAATTTGGAGAATTTTCAGATTTAGAAAGTTTTCAATTTTAGAAACTTTCCAATTTTAGAAAGTTTCTTAATTTGGAGAATTTCCAGATTTAGAAAGTTTCCAATTTAAAAAGTTTCCAATTTTAGAGAGTTTCCTAATTTCGAAAATTTCCATATTTGAGTCGCATCATCTAGAATTAATTAGTGTCAGTTCATTGCAGTTTAAATTCATCACATTCATATTGTGAGTCATCTAGTCCATAGAGTCGAGTTTAGGAAGAACCTAAGACAAGTCCTCCGTTGTGTGCCCATTCATTTTGGTCATGGTTTTAGGTTATGCATCACTACCATGAATCAGGATCAGATTCTGGAGGCTTTGGCCGCCATATCTCGATGTCTGGACAACATTGAAAACCATTCTAGAAAATCCTTCCAGAATCTCAACGACAAATTAGAGGCATTCAACCATACTAGCCCTAACTATGGAAAAGATGATCAACATTATGTCTTAGTGAACGGCAAGTTGGATGGGTCCAAACATGATGTTTATGAAGTGGAAGAGTACGTGCCTAACGTCACTAGTGATGAAATAGAAGAAATTGATGCATCACTCATCATCGTTGAGGATGACGAAGTGTGTGCCAGTGATGAAAAGATAAAAGGAATTGAGACCGCACCACTTCCAGATGTCATGTGCGACTTAAGTGATGTAGATTCTCAATCTAAGTCTCTTACCATAATGCACACGAATGAATTTGAAAAGGAGACCAATGATGATAAGATGGTGGACGCCCACATGACTTGTGATATCCCACCAAATGATTTATGAGATAAATTTTCACTCATATGGGACATTCAACACACAATTGATCTTGTCCCTAGGTTGGTCCTGTCAAGCTTTCCTCCATACCAGGTGAACCCCGTAGAAAATACAGAAATGCAGCGTCAATTTGATAAACTTCTAGGGGAAGAATTCAATAAGGAAAGTTTGAGTTGGAGTTTTGTTCTGTGTGTCATGCCTGCCCTTTTCACTTCCAAGAACAATGGTATATTGCACACATGTGGGCATATCCTGATCGTCCACAAAGCTTCAATCAAGTGCCATGCCATCATGCGACGTATTCACGTCATGGTAGATATGATGGTCAGAGTCCCTATCCCGCATCTTGATGACATTTTGGACATAATGGCTGATGCCAAGATCTGCTCAAGACTTGGTATTAATAGTGTGTGTTCTCAAGTGTTGGGATACCTGAAAATCATCCTTGTTTATAATACTTATAATGAGAAATTATATGTCACCCATGAGAAGTGTCCTTTTGTTTCAGTTTTCTAAGTTCTAGGTCATAGGATTGTTTATTTCCAGTTCGTTGATTTTTCAAAGCGTCATTTAGTTTCACCCATGTCTGCCATCCAAAAGTCTTCAGAGTCGGCCAATGCATTTGCACGACACATTCATGAATTGCATACATATATTAGAATGCGGATTAATAGAAGCAATGATAGTTATATGTTTTCAATTGACTCGCATCGTAGATTGCAGGAAATTCAGGAAGGAGATTATGTAATGGTGAGGATAAGGCCAGAGCGGTTTCCTCAGGGTACCCCTAAGAAATCACAAGCGCGTAGTGCTGGACCATTCAAAGTATTGCAAAGAATTGGGTCTAATGCGTTTAGGATAGACCTTCCACCTGAAATGAGCATTATTCCAACGTCTAATGTGGAGGATCTAGTCCGTTCCCCTAATCCTACCATTGATCCTTCATCCCTTTCATGGCCATTCTCTGAATTTTCTTCACAACCTGCTCCCCCCTTCCTCCACCTATTATTTGTAAAGAAGAGATTGAGAAAATTGTGGATGAAGAGATAGTTTCCACGGGAGATGGAAGTTTCCAAAGGTATCTTATCAGATGGAAGAATAGACCACTGTCAAAATCTACGTGGTTTACTGAAGTGGAGTTGCAGAATGTTGATCCGGATTTGCTAGAGCGCCATAAGAGTTTTAACTCGTCGGAGTCGAGTTCTTTTCAGACGAGGAGAATGATGCGGACATCAGGCCCTTTAGATTTATCAGCATAGGAGGCGAGTGACACCCATATCTTTAAGGCTTGATGATGACGGGTCTGGGTCGTTCGTGACGACTTGAGAAGCATTGAAGACCTTACACATATAATCCGAGACATTTGAAAAGACCCCACCTTGGGAAGACGTGTGTAAGTTGCTTTGAGGAGATAATCGGACCGTTAGATCGTGATGATAATGTGATCAGACCGTTGGTTCGTTGTGGCCCACTTTCATCACACCATCATTGGAGCCCATTGGACATCTTAGATTTGAGTTTATTTTATGCATTTTTTCTTATTTGAGTTTTGGGTTAGTGTGCGCACGTTTTTTTCATGCAAATGTCTTTTTTTTTTAATTTTGTTAGTAGGAGTATTTTGGTAATTATGCTAATTCCGAATTTTATAAGGGTGTTGCCCTAAACCTTTTTCATTAGTTATTGATTATTGATTAAGAAAAGCTTGGTGGCTTCTCTTCCTCCTCTCTCTCTCTTGGAACTTCATCTTCTTCTCCAATCCTCTTCTTCTCCTTGCTTCTGATGCCCTTCCAACTTCTTTTAAGGTAAACTTGTTATTTCCACTTCTCTATTTTTATTCTCTCATAACTTTTAGATCCTAGATTTGAGATCTGATCTAAAATCCCTATTTCTCAAATTCTAAAATCCCTAATCCAAGAAATCCCTCGATCCCTTGGAATAGTGATTCACATTGGGTATTTGGATTAAGACCATGCAAGATCGGGAGGTTCCATCCCTCGCCGGATCCAACTATAGCAATAATTGAATTTCATACTTCGTGGTTGTGATGATGGCCCGCTCTATTGCATGTCTCTTTGTGGTTTTCTCAGTTTATGATGGTTGATGTTGAATTTTAGATTATTATTGTCTTTTATTTCCGTTGGATTATATGTGTTCATGAGCATGCAACATAATTAGGGCGTCCTGCATCAGTTAATCTAGAGGGTTTAGGTAAAGAAAGGACTTTCAAGAGAATATACTGACATGATTAAGGATATAAATGAGTGGTAACAAATGTAAGGATCACTAGTGTAGAGAGAAGATAGTTCCCGGTTAATTTAGGCTTAAACTAGGGGGTGGACAATGAGCCCGAATCCTTTTGCATTATATGGATGACCAACAAGGCATTTACAAGAAGAGGTCCTATGGTGTATATCGTTTGCAGATATAATAGTTTTGCATTATATGGATGACCAATGAGGCATTAACAAGAAGAGGCCCTATGGTGTACATCGTTTGCAAATATAATAGTTTTGATTGACGGACGCGGGGGGTAAACACAAAGTTAGAACTATGAAGTGAGTATGGTGAAATATGATTACCAATCTGATGGTGGGTGCACTGCATACTCTATTAGATAGAAAGCCTCTGGATTCTAGAAAAGTATTGTGATTATCCAAAATGAAGTCATGCAAGGGGCTGCAGTTGATATTGCCAACAGCAAAGACTAGTTTTCGATGCCACAGATGGCGTGAGGAAGTTCAGGTGCGGATATCATTCCTTTGTCTGTATTCTATGCCTGTTCACAAGGGATGCAAAAGTGGCATGCTTTTATTTTTTGGACTATAGTGCTCAGAAGAGACTTCATGAAATTGAAGAGGCTAAGTTCTTGGACCTGATGAGTTGCCTATTGTCAGCAGCACTTAATCTTGAGAAAAGATTTTCTTCTTTGGCAATGGGATCTCTCCATATCTTTCCCAGTTAAGTCGTTGGCAAAAAGACTGATCCTTAGTGGCTTCTTCACTTTCATGGGCTGGGTTTGAAAGTACAGCCACCCTAGAGCCATAGTTTTTATGTGGCTCACCCTGGCACTTTTTTGTGAGCCACTTTTAGGGTATCAAATGATGTTCAAATGATACGTAATTGGCCCCGTTTGATAGCCCATTGAGTTAGCTTTCAAACGAGCCCAAGATCATGCAATTTTGGCTCTATTTGAGCAAGTTATGGCCCATTTATATAAGGCCCTATATGCTACTGACAGGATTCAATGGCATTGTCTTTTTCATTTTCTGTTACTAGGGCTTCTCCACTTGGTTTAAGTCTATATAAAGCTATGTTACAGAGGTGTAATGCATTATCATTATAATTTGAATAAAACTTTTTTGGTTTGCTGCTTCTTCAGTAGAAGATTTCAAGATGAGGTTTTTCATGGTCTCTAGCATTCAGCTAGA
This sequence comes from Liriodendron chinense, assembly GCA_003013855.2. Lineage (NCBI taxonomy): Eukaryota > Viridiplantae > Streptophyta > Magnoliopsida > Magnoliales > Magnoliaceae > Liriodendron > Liriodendron chinense. Next base: position 1,238,141 of record ML058429.1, read on the forward strand.
GGATTGTTGCATTCTTTCCCACAATCTCTTCTTTTCTTTAGTTTATTTGCATCCCCTTTTTAGGTTTCCATTACAAACGAGCCACTATCCACACCTGCTCCAACTACTAAATACACCCACCCCATCCCTTCCACTTCTGGTTGTCATTACAAGCATCCAATCTCATTCCTTTTTTTCCACAAAAAGTGGCAACGATACCCAACCATCCAAACTGCAGGAATTAGGGATCAAAGAGAACCAAAGGATTTATTCAAAAATAAAAAATCAAAATCAAAACTACCGGGCAACAAAACCATAATCGTTTGGATGCCCCAAACGACCACTAACAATTATTATAAAGAAATAAGAGAGCGATGAACTTACGCCTTGCTTGCCAGGGATTGTGCAGTGCCAGACCATCAAATTGACGGAGCCATCCGGAGCAGTCTCTGGCTTCGCAACGAAACCCTAGAAAAGAAAGACAGGCATAAAGAGGAGCTTTCTATGGAATTAAAGAGAATGATAAGGACGATGAGGATGGGATGTGCAAAAAAGAGGACTGATTTATCAACATGAAGAAGGAGAGTACGGACATGTGGATGGTTCTTGCGCCATGCCTTGCGCTCCTCGGCGAGACGGCCACGCGCTATTCCTCCAGACATTCTCCCTCTCTAATGTTCGTTCTCCTTCCGGATTGAAATGCTCATCGCGACGATGACTCTTGCATTTATATATGTTTTACTCCTTTTCGCAGGGCTGAGATGAGAGTAGGTTTGATACGAGGCTCCCACGAGACGTACGCTCGCTGCTCCTGCATCTGTCCCGTACACCTGGCACACTTTTTAGGAAATCCGCACCGATGAGCCTGTGGGATACCATTGGTTCTTGCAGAGGTACTGGTAAAGTTGAAACTGACGGCTACGAAATCGTTGAGAAAACATTCGAGCAACGGTCCACGTTTCAGACGGATGTGGCGGATGTGATTGCCGGATAAGGGTGGCTTTTAGCATTTGGCGTGTATCTATTACGTGGGCTATCGGATAAAAGGTTGCGATTGACTCGGATTGGTGCGCCGCAGATGTGGTGGAATGGATGGGACCAGCGAGCCATCATATCCGAAGAAGCTCGCGACCCTTTACGTGCGAAAAAGTCGTTTGCCTAATCGGCGTAAGAATCACGCAACTAGCCGTAGCGCAGACCGAGCAGAAAGGACGAGGAAAATGCTGCTGGAGTCGTGGAGACGTGCCACGCACGAGTGGCCTCGCATATGCCATCGTTCCACGAGTGTAAGATCCAGGGCGTTCATCAAGCGGACCTCTTGCATATCAAGCAAATAGTCGGTCCAGACTATCAGGTCAATGGCCGTACATGTGCGTTGAAAGTGGGCCGTTGATTATATTTTTAGACCGTTCAATTACTATGCATGGGTGGCCCACTTAATAGGTGGAGTGGCCGGAACATTCATAGAGGGGAACATTCACCGGGACTCCCTCCTGATGGACGGCCAATCAGGTGAGTGTGTGTCATGTCGACGCGTGTGCCGTGCTCGGGAGATGCATCCCTGCAGAGCGAGCTTTGGATATAAAGATTTAGAGGACCCTCGGGGATTCCACAAGTGGGACCGGAATCGTCTACAGCACACCATGGAGCCACCGTGTTGCATATGTGAAATCAACTCCGTCCATCATGTGATTACCCGCACAAATAGAAGATCAGCTGGATATATACATATAACACTCTGATGGACCACACCAATGGAATAGTGCAAAATTCCTCTAATGTGGACCGTTCGATTGTTATGCCGCCGCTCCAAGTCAGTGAGGAATTACAAGATGCGCATCTCATCTCACCATCACAAAACAGTCTGTAAGCTTCTGATTTTGTGGCCTCTATGGCCCGTTTGGATACTACCAAATAAGTTACTTTTCTGCTGAACTTAATAAGTTAAGTTACGTTTGGCACTTAAGTTCATTTGGTAAGTATAATTGAAAAGTAAAGTATCTCTTAAAAATTACTCATCTTATTAAGTGTTTTTTAACTTTTTGACTTTTGACTTTACTGCTTATCTCTCTCATTGCACGCTTTTTTTTTTACCTACATTTGTTTTGCAGATTGTGGCCCACCTGACCAGTGGATCAACCTGATTTTTGTGCCAGGGCATCCATATAGTGGTCCCGTTCTAATGGATGGAATGTATCTCGGACCAATCGTGCTATGCTAGCACATGCATGGCATGTACATGAGTTTTATTGCAAGCACGTGGGATTAGAAAAAATCGTACTGTTAGGAAAACTGCCTTAATGCCTATCTTTTTCTTTTCATGTCAATATGTTGCTTATTACACATAGATTTGAAATTTTCTTTCGAATGTTACTTATCAATGTGTTGTTACCAAACATACTTATTTACTTATTGGCTGATAAGTATGTTGTTTACCAAATATATTTATCTGCTTAGTAAGTAAGAACCAAGATAAGTAACTTATCTGATAAGTAGCTTAAGTAACTTACAATCCAAATGGGCCTTATATGAACAGCTAAATAAGTAGAGAAATCCAACATGGGCCTCATTGGTAATGAATAAAAACCCACCCATATGGTAGAAAGTCCTGCATTTCAACGAGGCCCAAGAACCTACTTGGAATCCTAATTTTTTAACTATGGCTGCAAATTTGCCTATGGCAAATATAATAATGTGAGTAGCTTCTTAACATTTTTGCCCTTGCAACTAATGGGCCCTTGGGTATTCAAAAGGATATGAGAAGACATTTCTAGTAAATGCCATATGGTTATCGTTGAGGAAGAATATTTTAAGAACTAAAAAATATAGTTATTTTTGCCCTTGCAATTAACACTAAGTAAGAAAATTTTAGGAACTCAAAAATATGATTATTGTTAAGTGAACAGTCAAATTTTACTTACAAAACATATTAAGCATCTTAGATTTACTCACAGCACCGCCCATGTGGATTATTCTATTAAGAACCATGCAACAAATGCTATGTGGAGCTTGTTGGCGCCAAAATTTGACTGTGTCAAATCCTGCGGCAAGGATGACATTAACATGGTGGTAAAAAGGTCTTTACTAAATTAAGAAGCTAAAAGAATGGAGGTTGAGAGATTCAAGGAGAAAAGTAAAGAATGCACTCTTACACAGTCGAAAAATGTCTTTCCTGAATTAAGAAGCTAAAAAAAAGGGAAGTAGAGAGATTTAAAGAAAAAAACAAGGAATGCACTCTTACACTCTCATAGGGAGTCTTTAAAAAGCAATTTATCCACGCACGTTACAGCCTCCTCGTTATGCAAAAGTTTAGACGTGTACACAAACCGTCCGACGGTTACTTGGGGACATGGGAGCAGTTAGGAGATATTTTCTCCTGTGGTCACCCAAGAATTATATAAAAGAAGGAAGATCGATCAAGTGAAAGATATCTTTCGATCAACACAGACCCCAACAAATCTTTTTATCTTGTTCATCCTCCAGGACATTTATCTTAGGGCCTGTTTAGCCAATGGGAATATTATATAGTACTAGATGGTATTGGATGAGATGAAATTTAAAAAGGGTGATCATTACATGTGGTAGTGGATTGTCTGTTAATACCATTGGATTTTCAAAATTCAACCTCTTGTTTGGATTATAAAAGATCATGGGTGTTCAGCAATTTAATCCGATGTATAGCGTTTGGAAGAATGTTGACTCCAATAACTAATTATCTTTCTATCCAAGACAGGCAGCAAGTTACGGGCCCCATTATGATGTATGTGTTATATTAACACCATCCATCCACTTTGTGAGAGCATTTTAGGGCTTGAGCTTAAAAATAAGGCAGATTCTAAGCTCGAGTGGACCACACCATAAAAAGCAGTGGTACAATGATGACCACCATTGAAACCTTCTTAGGGCCCACCGTGATGTCTTTTTGTAATCCAACTTGTCCATGAGGTCACACTGACCTAGATGGAGGGGAAATACAATTATCAAGTTGATCCAAAAATTTTATGGCCCCCAAAAGGTTTTCAATAGGAGGCGTTCAATCCCCACTGCTTTTTATGGTGTGGCCCACTTGAGCATTGGCTATGCTTGATTTTTTGGTCCATGTCCTAAACTGATATCGAAAAATTAATGGATGGTGTGGATATAGCCCAGACATCATGCTGGGAGCCACATCATGGTTAGCTCTAGGAAGGTTTTAACGATGGACGCTTTCGTTCCCATTTTTTCCTGTTGCATGGCTCACCCGAGTTTTAGATCTCATTGATTTTTAGTCTCTTGTACTATTATGGCCTTTTAAAACAAATGAACGGAGTGGATTTGTCACAACATCACTGTGGGCTTCACACAGCCTCGGGCACAATCCCCTCCCGATTTTCCCTCTATCCCTCTCAAATCCATTGGGAGCTTGGCTAGATCATTGAATATGGAAGTGGGATTGGGAGAATCCCTCTCAACCTAACGTTACATCGGGCGTGGTTTCCAATGCCCTAGTGAATGAAGTCCCAAACAGGGAATAGGGTTAGAAATGTGGGATTTGCAATTTAATCTCTTGTAATACATTATAATACAACTATCCAAATAGGCCCTTAGTGTACAGTAGTGTAGCGTCCTCCATGGACATTTATCTTAGTGTACTATAATGCAGCATCCTCCATGGACATATATCCCTTTTTAGCACAGCGTCATTAGTTATAATTCTCTTCCATCCATTCCAAGTGTTAAATCTAAAGGATGATCTGATTCTACCATCCACCTTCATCCGCCAACTTCAGTTATGCCTACGACCACGCCAAGTCATCTACGTCTACAACTATACCAATGACAATCATCATCCTCCATCATGCAATCTTCACCATCCGTCAAAGTTCGCTTGTTTGTCATTTTATTTTCTTGTATTTTATCATAATTGTTGCACCGTTGAATGAATTGTGCATTGATTACCTTTGATCGCAGTCACGCAAATTAGAAAAGTCATTTCGTATGGAATGTAAGGGTGCAGCCCATTTTCAGAATACTAACCTCACCCTTCGATGACCGTTTGATTAAGCGCAAATAACATATTGTGAGTAGCAGAATAGACGATCAATCTTTATAGATCTCGGTTATATACGGTTGATTACGACGTATCTACCTATCTTGGTGCTTGGAGTTAAAGTTGTTCGGTTTGAATTGAGTTGCACAGTCAGTTTAGGCACGCTCGCACTCTCCTCATGCGCAACTGAAAATAGTGGGCAACAGAGCCTACTATTATGAATCAATGCAATCCACTTTATACATATACAGTGCCACTTTATCTCGAACATCAACCTGAAAATGACATAGATTTAAAATTAAAGTAGGCCACGACATTATAAAAAAGTGGCGATGGGTCACCTACTATTAATTATGTAACATGCAGGTGTATCCTTTCGCTCTGTGCCTCTCTCCTCTCTCTCTTATTTCTCAATCTACACATGAGTACTTCCTTCTAATGTATGTATAATTGATGTAATTTTTAATCCAACTTAATTAAAATTAATTTTAAACTCACGAATATATGAAATGAGTGTAACCATGGCATGTATAACGAGGTCCATTCCACGAGGATTGGTTGTACAAATTGAATATTAGGAGTTTACTTAACTAATCATATTAAATAGTTTAACTATTTAAACTAAAATAATGGAAAGCAATGGAAGAAATAACTGAGAACAATGAGAGAAATTTACTCAGAGAGAGCACTAAGACTTTTGAATCCACTCCTAATTATCCTAACTCCTATTTAATTGTTGATTTACCTAAAATAGATTGATAAAAAATCATTAAAATACAACCTGTCCTTAATTGGGTACACAGAATATATAATTCCCTATAAACACAAGTGAAAAAGTTTCCCTTTAACAATAATTGTCATTAATATATGTAAACCAATGGTCATGTGAATACAAACATTAAGAAGCAAATAATCATATAAAATCAAATCCACTATTTATTACTTCAATCAAAATATCTCAAATAACGAATAAAGAAAACAAAGATTATATCTTTCCATCTATGGTCAAGCATGAAAAAATATAAATCTAAATTTTTGTTCTCTACGGGATAACCTGTTCATGGTCAGACACAAACATTCCTGATATGAATTCAATACATCACCATGTTTAGACTATAGTCAAGCTCATAGATATGAAAATTTTAGAATTATGTAATTAAGTGAACTAGAGAAAGAAATTAAATACTCAATCTATCTCAGATGAATTCAACAAATATTAAAGGTCATTCAAATTAGGGACTTCATTTTAGCCCTAACAAAACAGAACTAGTTATCTATGGTGTAAATTTGAGAATAAAAAGAAAAGAAAATTAGAAGAAAAAGTTAAGAGATCATCTCCCTAAAAAACCCCGGTCTTTTATCTTCTTCTTTATTTGGTTAGAACCACCAATCTTCTCTTTGAAATTCATAATCCAAAAATCCTGCAGAAAAAACTCCCTTGAGAATGGCTTTAAGTCCATATTAATAGTGTAGACATGAGGACAACAACAGAGCTTATTTTATCTCACTTCGTACGGAATAACAACTGGTCGGATTTCCTTAAAATTTGAACTGCATATTTCCTAGCATCTATACTTGCTCATGGATGGTTTAGATTTCTAAAATTATCCTTTGAGTAAGCCCACGAATCAGAACAATGACCGCATCTTCAAATCACGCAATTCAGACACATGTATAACATTTCATCTTCTGGTCAATGATACAGAGTGTACAGAGGTCAGATGAGTCTCAAATTTAAAACTTTGGTTGAAAACATAATCCTCTAGATAATATATGGTTTGGATTGTCCAAAAATGATTCCAAAACATGGACTGAAAATCAGAACATTTAAAGATTGTTTTAGACTCTGTGCAGGCGGAATCTTCCAGGACTGTCCATCTTCCTTCCACTGGTACAATCAATTCACCCATCAGTTTGACATGAAACTTTGTGATTTTGCAAATATCGACGTTCTCTACAAGATGATCGGCTTATATTCTTCATATAATTAGTTATGGGCCATCTAAACTACCTTCAAATTGAGTCGATGAAAATCAGAAAACTTTTGAGCAGTTTGTATTATTTCGGACACCACGGTCAATCCATAACTCGGATCAACGTGAAGTTTGTTGGATTATTTCGGTGTCAAGCTTCTTTTCGATATGGACGGAACAGATCTTAAAAAATCATCAAGGTATACCCCACAAATTGGACCGAATTTGGATAGCGTGCGGAGTCTTTTTTTGGTTGAAATTCCCAAAACGAAAACTCTTTGTTTCATTTTTCTTGTTCTGTCTTAAAAAATCAAAACAGAAACATCCTAGATCCCTCTTTCTTTCTTTCTGCTTTGACTTGTTAAACGCACATGTAGTGGATAGTTGTGAACAGTTGATGTTGGGGCATTGCTGCTGAACGGTTGGAATGAAGTTGTTGATGACGTGCTTGGATTGCAAACTTGTAGCTGCATGCGTGAGATGGCTAGATGGTGTGGTCCACCTGTGGGATAGCTGAATTCGGGCGTTGATGTACAACTTTGGATGGTTGCATAGACAAATGGATGTTGCCCAATGGATGGCATGAAGTGGAGTTGAATGTGAAGCCCAACACCGTTAAAAATGGGTGCACTCGACGACTGGATGGTGATTTAGCATGTGCTGTAAATTGAAAATGTCCCAGCTGATTGGACTATTAAGATAGAAGATGATGTAGTCCGTTTGATGTAGGGTGCATGCTTGATATTTCCTCGCTAATTGAGTAAGAGTTGATGATAGTTTGGTACGCATGCATTTAAACTGTGAGTTCTCGAGTTGTGTTGGTCATAGGACTCAAACATGTGTAAAATCGAAGTTGTTCACTAAGTGGGCCTCATCATCTGGATCGCATATATGAGAAAAGTACACCTTTCTGCATCTTCTCTATATCTTAACATGAACTTCTAATGTCTGAAAAAATCATCAATACCATGTAATTAGATAAAATTAAGTAAAAAATAAAACACAAAATCATAATTTCAGGGGTGTAAAATGTCGATATTTCAGGTATATTAAATACCCCAAAACTTACGTTTTGCTAGTCTTCGAGCAAAATCATGATAAGAACAAAAACACAAAATTAAAAAGAAATCTTATCTACACCACTTTTGTAGGTAATCTCGATTGTATTTAGCGTATGTAACAAGTCTTTAAACCCCTAGGTTACCCATAGTGGACAAGTTGTAGTCTTATGAGGGTTTGCAGTAATGTTACCAATAAGCATTAAACCATTTTTTTTTATCATTTTAGAAAACTTGAAGATTAAGACGTAATTTTCCATCATTAAGGTCCATTGCACTTCATTTCCATTGAGATGTATTGTGTCGAAGAAATTACATTCAACTAAACATTTTTATTTTAGTCATCTCAGAAAAATCAATAAAAATGCTACACACTATCCATATGCCAGAAACTTCCTAAAAGCATTCATACTTAGAGCGTTGTGTGTGCATAGCCAATACTAACATAACTCTCAAGGTTTAAAATATACTCAAATCAAATTTTCATGTGAAAATGCGCTTTGACTTCAAATTTCAGTAAATATATTCACTTAAAATAAAGTCACTCAGATGTTGGCTAAATTTTTCTTTCATTTACATATGAGTGGAATAAATAAAATAAGTATCTTACATATGACATTCAAAAGACGGTAATATAAAAAAAAAATTAATCTCATGAAATAAATATCAAATACTTAAAAATATTGAATTATGCACCATAGTCCCTCCTTCACCATTCTCCACATTATAACCATATTATATCTCAAGATCAGTAGGACTTCTATATAGGTTGTAATGAGGCTTGAGAATGGGTTATCAAAGAATGATAAATCAATGATCAAAACATTTATAAACTCATGCTTTGATGCAAAAATTGACTTAAATACCATTTTCAACTACCCATATTCTTCTTCTCTCTTTTTTCTCTTTTCTTTTCACCAACCCATTTTCTTTACCATTCTTCATGTATCTATTTTTTCTTTCACTTTTTTTAACTCCTAATACCATTGTTTTTTTCTTTGCTTTTTTCACCTTTTTTTATTCTCATTTCCAACATATTTTCTTTGTCACTCAACATGATTATTCTTTGCATCTTACTATGAAAAGCATGATAAAATAGCTCGTGGAAGGGTGTAGTAAATGTTGTTAATAAAGAAAGGCTTTAAATGTTAAAAAATAGTTCCTACAAGGATATCATTGGTTATAGGACATTTGAAAAGGCTCAAATTTTTTAAAAATGACCTCTCTCATTTTTTATATTTCATATGGTTGTTATTATGCCTCGAATAGTTCTAGAAAAATTATGGTATAATAATCCAAATTTTAATGTCATTTTCAGTATTTTGACCAAAACAAGGAATAATGAGATCACAATGAAATTAACGCTGGATTCAATGAAACATTGAATTTACTTATAGCTCTCAGATAAAAAATAGAATAACTAAAAAATTACTAAAGTTATAAGTCTCTACTAGTATTTTTCCAGTTCATTAATTTAAGTACTTTCAACCCTCTTAAATCACATTAGTATGACTATGTGCAGAATTTTTTTTCCTAACATAAAAATTTATAGAGTGAATCTAAAAAAGGATCGTCTATACCATATATGTTAACATTTTCATTAGATAAGTTAAAAGTCCAACATTTTGTTTCATGCATTTCTTCCATAACATATATTAAATATTCACCCATTTGCACTGGAAAGTTTACTACTTAATCATTAAAAAAAAATTTGAAAAGTTAGTTCAAAATCACCAAATTGAAAATCTTACCCCCAAACTTAAAACAAACATTGTCCTAAATGTTGCAAATTAGAAATTAATAGGCTCAAACAATGTTTATAAAATAAATGATGGAAGGAAAAAAATTAAAAAAATTATTTCCTCTGTGAATCACTCATAGAAAAATTATATAAAAAGAAAAACAGGTCGTGAAACATCATATACACATGCAATAATCAAGTAGAGGATAAAATATAAGAACATGCAAAACACCTCGAAACTTGAATTATTATACATCCTAAAAAAATCTAAACTATCTAACTAAGAAAAATGATTAGATGAAAAGATGGGTTACCTCCCAGGAGCACTAAGTTTAATGTCTTTAGCCAGACAAATGTCTCCATCAGACTAGGAGACTTATTCAATCCTATAATGAAAACAAACCTACTGCAGAATACAAAATCTATAATAACCTACACTGTTATAATATAATTAGATATAACACATGGTCAGATTAGAGCAGGATCATCATGAATTTTAATAAATTGTGCATTTGGACCATCCATAGTCTTACTCGGCAATATATATGGGTGTTTTTTTATTAAATGTTATTTGAAATTCTCACTACATGTATGAGAAAATGAGATATCATTGATTTGGATATTATTAACAAAGTTTTTGCTTAATGGATTATCTGGGCAAGTTTTAATAAAATATAGATCTTCTCAGACATTATCAATTTTGGGTTGAAAAATCCAAGATGGTAAACATATGTTAATCAAGTTCTCCTCAAGTAATGTTGTCTCCCCCACAAATTCAGAATTAAACCAACTTGATTTAAATTAATTTTAAACTCGCAAGTATACGAATCGAGTATAAACATGACACGTATAACAAGGTCGATCCCACAGGGATTGGTTGCGCAAATCGAATATTAGGAGTTTATGTAACTGATCATATTAAATAGTTGAGCTATTTAAAATAAAACAATATAAAGTAATGAAATAAATAACTAAGAACAATGAGAGAAATTCACTCAGAGAGAGCACTATAACTTTTGAATCCACCCATAATTATCCTAACTCATGTTTAGTTGTTGATTTACTAAAAATAGATTGATAAAAATTCACTAAACTACAATCTATGCCTTGGTTGGGTACACAAAATGTATGATTCTCTTGAAGCGCAAGTGGAAAAGTTTCCCTTTAACAATAATTGTTCCTACTATATGTAAATTAATTGTTATGCGAATACAAACATCAAGAAGCAAATAATTATCTAAGATAAATCCACTATTTATTACCTTAATAAAAAGATCACAAATAATAAACAAAGAAAACCAAGATTATATCTTCTCATCCATGGTTAGGCATAAAAAAAATATAAATCTAAATTTCTGTTTTCTGCGGGATAACCCGTTCATGATCAGACACAAACATTTCTGATATGAATTTCAAACATCACCATATTTAGACTATGGTCAAGCTTATAGATCTGTAAAATTTAGAACTATGCAATTAAGTGAACTAGAGAAAAAAATTAAATAATCAATTTATCTCAAATGAACTCAACAAACATTTAAGGCCATTCAAATTAGGGACTTCATTTTAGCCCCAGCAAAATAGAACTAGCTATCCATGGTGTAGATTCAAGAATTAAAAGAAAAGAAAATTAGAAGAAAACGTTGAGAGATCATCTCCTTAAAAAAAATCTGTCTTTTTTCTTCTCCTCTATTTGGCTAGAACCATCAATTTTCTCTCTGAAATTCGTCATCCAAAAATCATGCAGAAAAAACTCCTTGAGAATGGCTTTAGGTCTCTATTTATAGTGTAGACATGAGGACAACAATAAAGCTGATTTTGTCTCGCTTCGTACGGAATAACAACTAGTGAGATTTTTTTTAAATTTAAACTACATATTCACTGACATATATACTTCCTCATGGATAATTTAGATTTTCAAAATCATCATTTGAGTGGGTCCACGAATCAAAACAATGACCGCCTCTCTAAATCATGCAATTCAGACATACGCACAACCTCTCATATTGTGGTCAATGGTATAGAATGTAAAGAGGTTGGATTAGTCTCAAATTTAACACTTTAGTTGAAAATATCCCCCTCTACATAATAGATGGTTTAGATTGTTCAAAAATGATTTCAAAACATAGACCGAAATCAGAACATTTAGAGCTTGTTTTAGACTCTGCGCAGGCAGAATATTCCAGGACTATCCATCTTCCTTTCACTAGTACGATCAATCTGCCCATTAGTTTGATATGAAACTTTATAATTTTGTAGATATCGTCGTTCTCTACAAGATGGTCGGCTCAGATTCTTCATATTATTAGTGATAGGACATCTAGACTGCCTCCAAGTAGAGTCGTTGAAAATCAGGAAACTTTCAGACAGTTCATATTGTTTCGAACGCCACGGTCAATCTATAGCTCGGATTGACATGACTTTATTAGGTTTTTCCAGTGTCGAGCTTCTTTTCGATATGAACGGAACATATTTTAAAAAATCATGAAGGTAGACCCTATAAATTAAACTAAATTTGGACAACATGCGGAGTCCTTTTCTGGTTGAAATTCCTAAAACGAAAACTCTTTGTTTCCTTTTTCTTTTTCTCTCTTAAAAAACTAAAACAAAAAGTCTCTGTATTCTAGTAGTTTCAAGAAGTGTAAGTATTTGTTCTTTCAAGTAACCAACATATCTCTATATCATAATAATTTGTCCTTTCAATTCCTCTCTAACTGATAGTTTATTTTAGATATGCACAGTCCTCTCCTCTGCCTTCCTACTGTAGATGAAGTTTGTTATTTTGGTTCACTACTCATCACACATTCCAAGAAGGTTAGCATAGTATATCACTAACAAGGGTAAATTTATCTTCTCTTCTTTGTGCCAAAAGTTGCATTTCTCTTTAAGAAGCTTTAATTTGTTCGTTGAAAAGCAAATTATAAGACTACCTAAGAAGGTATGATTTCATTACACAAAGCCTTGATATTTCTAAGGTTTACAATGAATGCTTATCATCACTATGTCATAAAAATGGTAGTCCCTACAAAATATTGATTATTACTCATACAATGGATCTTAATTGTCCAATTTGTGGGCCACATTTGGATGAGTCATAAACCATTGAAAATCTTGTCATTTAGATATGCACAATCATTCAATTGATCATGTAGTTTTCAATACTACAAGTAAAATCTATTTAACACACAAAAGTGGCAGCTCATATTAGTTTTTATCGACCACTATTCCATTTGAGAGGTAGCACAACGGCTGATTAAAATCCACTAGTTAAGTGAGTGTCAAAGCCAATGAATTATGAGGTTTGTACAATTTTACCAGTCTTTAAATCCATACTTATTTTTAAGATAAAGAAACGAAAAATAAGACTAACTCACGCATCAGGCAGGCCACCCTTATATGTAAAGACAGTATGAATATTTTTTCAAGGTTTGTCTTCTATGTCTAGAGAAGACTACAAGATGAATGGATCACTTTTGCAAGATAAAAGTGACATGTCCTATGAAAGATGTAACATGCACTTGATTATAAGATTTATTTAAGGTGGGCCTAATTGATCAACAGTTTAGGTCTTTCTAAGGGTTAGACATCATGATCAGGCATATCAGTGGGCCCCATTAAAGTTATGATTGGTCTAAATTCATGTAAGGGTGGTACACTTGAATCATATTACATGCACAATTTTCTTATTGGATTAAGAATGCAAAAATTGTGTCGAGCCTTAGAGGAGATGAGTTTCGATGTGTTTTAAACTGCTCCCTCTTTTAACTTTTAAACTTGGCTAGGTCCCTAGATTTATAATGTTCAAAGAAAATTTCTCATCCTGATGCTTCTCTGAAGAATGTAAGGTACAGAAGACTCCGGCAATCATCATGTAGCAATCTCATATTAACCAGGTATAGTTTATAAATCTAGTAATCTAATCTCCATTACCAATGTATTGTTCAATCCATTTCAATTTCGCATTAAAGGTTATTCAACGATATCCAGACCAACTGAATAATAGAACCCACTTTAGACTTCACACTATTAAAAATTCATAGAAAATCTAAAGTTGTTGATTGGTGAAAACCATTTTACAATCCACTTTCATCAAAATAATTGACCACTAATCAACGATAAGGATCATCCAATCGATCTTATTTCGAGCATGTAATCAATCTCCACTAAGTACCACTATTCGAGTAATTCAGATAAGAGGCAAACGACACATGTACATGGGACAACATACTCGACCTAGCTTTAACAAGTACTCTCCTTTTTTTGTTATACAACTAAAAAGCTTTATAACTCGATTGTAAGATCTAGTATCTATAATTCTACACACATGTATACATGGCATTTAATCTATATAACATTAGATGCCCTCGCGTGAGTTATGTGATTGAAATCCAATATATCCATCTAATGGGCCCCACCATTTAAATGCTTTAACTTAAAAATCAAGTCGGTTGGATCATTACCTAGGCCACAACCTTCAACTGGTTCTATCCATCCATTTTTTAGATGATTTAGTGTTAAGGCACAAAAATAGAAAGAGATAAAAATGAAGAAAGGGTTAAAGGACATGTGTTACGCGGTTTGGTAACACATAAAGTTACGCGGTAACGTAATTGATTAAAAAAATGATTGCTGATTTGTTGATTGATTGTTGAAAGAAAGCATCAGTTGTTAATGAAGATGTTACACGGTCGTGTAACATAGCTTAGTTGTGCGGCCGCATACCATGATTTGTTTGAAAAGTTGTGTGAGATCAAGGTTTCATGCATGTGGAGGCTTATAAATACCCATTTAGCTTTCTCATTTGAGACAGATAGTAAACAATTCAAAACTCCTTTTAAGATGCAGAGAAGTATAAAGGAATACTCGCGTAACAACTCCATATTGAAAGTAATCCATTGGCCATAGTCGGTGTATGCTGGGAGAAAGGAGAAGTTTAAGAGATTTTGAAGAAAAAGTGTTATGTTGACAAGTTATGCGGCTGCGTAACTCATTATGGTCTTCCACCATTCTTTGAAAGATAAGAATAAGGGAAGTTTTGGTAGAAGTTCTTTACAAGTCCAAGAAATGCCGATATTTTAGTTTGGGATGATGTAATTACGATTATAAAGAATGTAGAATCTGCACAACTTTTTCACCACATTGGGGGACTGTGAATGGGAGCCGGAATGCTGCCAGAAACTTTCTTTTAATGCTTGTGCAATATTATACATCTAGACAAATATTTTATTTTAGAATCAAAGGATGTAATTAAAAGAATGTAAAGGAATTCAGATGAATGAAAAATTAGATGATGAGCATACGCTTAATCGATTTTCTTTATTATTCCCAAACTATTAATATTCTAATCCTCAATACTATATTATGATGGAATATTTTGTATAAACTTTTTAATGTAGCCTACGATGAGTAAACTAGGTACATGGGATGGTTTAGATAGATGATATGAATGTTAACGCATTTAAATGCAACTATGAGCTTAAGTACCCAATCCACATTAACGGTATGCTTGAGCTTTTAATTTTGACAACTACAACCCATGCATTAATAATCAAGACCAGTGATCCAGCTCATGGATTAATGACATATCAAAAGTTTATCATTTTTAACATTCTTAACGTAGATATTGGCTAATTGACTTTAACCACCGATTCTTTATAGTTCTAGCCATCCATTTATCATAAAATTCACATAATTACATCTGTCTTATGAATATGAATCATTGACTTCACAATTGAACCATCTAATTGATGGCTATCAATTAAATGATTAAGATAAACATTTTAAGCATAAAATTTGTGCCGAAATGGTTATTCCTTAACTCCAACAATTTTAAAAATTTGATTGTAAACTTATGCCATGTCTAAATTACCCATATGAATTCATGTTAATTATTTAACTTTACCAATATATGAAATATATCATTTGATAACAAATATGTATGTTTGTACGACCCACCGTAAACATAGACAACTTTAAGTCTGACTATATAAATAGATGTCTTGTTGATAAATTTGAACGGTGATATTTTTACTTGTCAGCCTGTCTATATTATGGTCCATCATTATCTAGTAATTTAGTAGGAGATAAATATGCAACATGTACAGTAAACCTATTATGTATATAGTCCATTATACTTTGATATCATATAGTGTATCATATCATGTAGAAGGCCACATCCACCATGAAATACATAAATATCAATTGAAATCATTCAAAATACCTCGTTAGTTAATTATCGGGGCTTACATGTGTTAGTGCACTTTTTGGTGACATACTAATGTACCTTATTTGTCAATTACGTAGGTCAGTAAGTCTAGGTGTTGGTTGAGCCTAAAGAAGATGAAGACCGAAGACTCAGGTGGACATGCTGCATTGAGGAAGAAGAAACAGGTAAATGAGATGCCTTAGTGAGCCAAAACCATTGAACCTTAACTAAAACTCATACTTCTATATGGCATAATCCAATAAGTATACTTTTAGTCATCTTAGATTGGCCTTATGTGTTCCAAAAGACCACTCAAAGATAAGCCTTAAAGGTTGCATGAGCTGCTGGAAATAAGACAAACCAAACAACAAAACTTATTTGTTCGTTGACCGGTCGTAGGCTTTGGCCGACTGGTCATCAAAAGCTAGAAACGGGACAGCTAGCAAACCCAAGTCCCTGATAAAATTCGACCAGTCGCTCAGGGCAATTTATGGGACAACAAACACACCCAGTCCATGGCCCTAATTCAACCGGTCGTGTGACTAGACCGACCAATCGAGGACCCTGATCGGCTGTGTGACACGACTGACCAGTCGAGGACCCTGATCAGTCGTGATTGAGAGACGACTGGTTGGCAACTAGCCATTTTTAGCTGTTTTGTATCCGTTAGAGCTTTCTTTATATAATCATTGGGCTCAGTTTAGAGTCTTAAGAGAGAGATTTGAGAGCATTAGAAGTCACTCACATTGCTCATACTATTAGGCTCTAATCTCAACATCTTTAACTCATCTTCCTTATGATTCATCACAAGATGTAGCATTCGAAGCTTACATGAAGATAAACTTGCTCTCGCTTTATCTCTAGATATTTTAGGTACATTGACCATAAGTAGATCCTTAGTCTAAACCTCTTTAGAGATCTAATTAGGTGGAATTCCTCTAAGAAACTAAATTATACTAGTAGAGAATTCACCACCACCTCCCATCACCTTGGTCATCTCACGGAGATCATATGTAAGGCGATTGATCGTCAGAGTTGAAACATTGTCAAAGCATCAGTAACAAGATCGGGGGAACATTGAGGAGCTAATTGAAGCACGGGAGAGAGGAGATCAAGCAACCCAAGTGATGCTGAACAAGGAGCTCAATCCGACAAGTAAGTTGTCTTTGTAAGAGTCCAGTTGCACTCTTTCATTGTAGAGGATTGAGTATGAGAGTTTGGAATCAAATTCGACCAAGTGTCCAAGAGAAGCCTTCAGTGGAAGCATACTCTATATTCTAGGATTGGAGCCGAAGAGTTGAGAGGAACCTTTTCAAACTTATGGGTTTGATAAAACCCGTAAACATCTTGACTGAGAGATGAACCAGTAAATTTTTCGTCATGGGTTGGGAGAAATCTTGTCAAACTCCCCGATAGGGTGGAACCGATTTAAAACATCTAGGTTGGGAAGAACATGATTTAAACTCCCTCAGTGAAATTCAGTATGCCCAAGGAATGAGTACGTGAGCTGGGGTGGAGTAGACAAGTGGTCGAACTACTATATATATTTGTGTTTGAGACTGTCATTTGAGCCATGTTATTCTTGCGTTGTTTTTAGTTGTTAATTATATGAATGCTTGAATGGAATGTATGGTGTGCATTGCTAGGTAGATTCTCACACACATCTTGTAGTTTCACTTTTAGACTAGGCGCTTAATTAGTATATCCTCGTAGTCTAGAAATTGCACATTAATTAATGTTGAGCTCCTACATGTGTATATTCTAACCCCATTTCATTACTAACTATGCTTGAAATAAGTGATTAAAGACCCAACTAATGCATGGTTTTGTGGTTGTAGCAGTGAGAGAGAGAATTCATCAAATGAGGGCTAAGAGATGTTAATTACACACCTTGAAGATCAAAGGAATGAAGGACCAAAGGTGGAGCAAAAGTGCATTGAAGATGAAGGAGGAGAAGTTGAGGATTTCAGCCAATTTCATGTCCACCGGCCGGCCGGCCACAACCACTGACCGACCGGCCAAACCCTTCAGAAATAGCAAAATCTCTAGATAATTTTTATGAAGGCCAACACCCTGACCGATCGGCCGGACAGACTGACCGACCGGTCGATTGAAGGGTCGGCCTATGCATTGTAGTGTCCAGTGAATTTAGTAGATTTGAAGCATGTCCATTTAGTATGATTGTGATCTTAACCTATTGGAACTAGGATTGATTTATGCAATTGAGTGTGCCCAAGTCCTAACTTGAATTGAGAGAATCATGTATCACACATATGGCAGATTGTTTGTTTTAACGGCTCTATCATCCGGCTAGATAGAACTTAATTTCGATTCTAGTTGAGAAAGTGAGAAACCACAGCGAATTAAGCATCAAGGATTGCTACAAGTGGATCCTTGAACCCCGAGTGTTTTTTTATTATTGATTACATTCAATTTCATTCAAAATATCTATCTGCACCAAATTCTTAAATCCTGTTCAGTTAACTCTTCAATAGAAACCATTTGAAGTATTTTTTGAATTCCTACAAAAGTCTCTGTGGATCGACCTCGGTCTTATAGAGATTATTACTACATCGCAACCCTACACTTAGGGAAGCGAACAAATTTTTTTGCACTGTTGCCGGGGACTTTGTCAGTTTTTTACAAAATTTCTGAAAATAGTTTTTATTTGAGATTTTTAGGACTCCTTTACTAACTTAGTTTGTTTGTTTTTTTCCAGGAATTCTAGGAGTCGAAGTAGTCACTTCAAATCAGGTTTTTCTAACCCTTTTTCTTTTATTTTTACTTTTCTGAGATTTGCATGCCACATTGGGTTCAGGATTCTAATAACCGACTCATTAGTGAAAGGAAAATCGTTGAAGGGATTGATAGGGAGCCACGTGCTAAGAAACATTTATATTTTCCAAATTTTTTCTGAAAGTATGACTGAAAATCAACCCAACCCTATGGCCAATCAAAATCTGGGTCAAAACCAAACCGAAACGGGAGAGAATGTGGTTGAGAATGTCCCTCAACTTAGAACATTACGTGATTACTTGCAACCTGCAAGAGCGAGCACTCCCTCATGCATAGTTTTTTCAATTAATGCAGGGAACATATATTTGAAACCGGGAGTGATCAAACTCATTCCAAAATTCCATGGACTAGACAGTGAAAGTGCATATCAATATCTTAAGGAATTTGATGAGGTGATAGCCACAATGCAATTTGCAAACGTAACGGATGATGTGGTGAGACTCAAATTATTTCCTTTTTCCCTTAAAGAGAAAGCTAAGGCTTGGCTTCATGTATTAAGGCCAAGATCAATTGGCACATGGTCTTATAGAGATTATTACTACATCGCAACCCTACACTTAGGGAAGCGAACAAATTTTTTTGCACTGTTGCAGGGGACTTTGTCGGTTTTTTACAAAATTTCTGAAAATAGTTTTTATTTGAGATTTTTAGGACTCCTTTACTAACTTAGTTTATTTATTTTTTTTCCAGAAATTCTAGGAGTCAAAGTAGTCACTTCAAATCAGGTTTTTCTAACCCTTTTTCTTTTATTTTTACTTTTCTGAGATTTGCATGCCACATTGGGTTCAGGGTTCTAATAACCGACTCATTAGTGAAAGGAAAATTGTTGAAGGGATTGATAGGGAGCCACGTGCTAAGAAACATTTAGATTTTCCAATTTTTTTCTGAAAGTATGGCTGAAAATCAACCCAACCCTATGGCCAATCAAAATCTGGGTCAAAACCAAACCGAAACGGGAGAGAATGTGGTTGAGAATGTCCCTCGACCTAGAACATTACGTGATTACTTGCAACCTGCAAGAGCGAGCACTCCCTCATGCATAGTTTTTTCAATTAATGCAGGGAACATATATTTGAAATCGGGAGTGATCAAACTCATTCCAAAATTCCATGGACTAGACAGTGAAAGTGCATATCAATATCTTAAGGAATTTGATAAGGTGATAGCCACAATGCAATTTGCAAACGTAACGGATGATGTGGTGAGACTCAAATTATTTCCTTTTTCCCTTAAAGAGAAAGCTAAGGCTTGGCTTCATGTATTAAGGCCAAGATCAATTGGCACATGGACTGAGATGACTAGGCAATTCATTAAAAAGTTCCTACCTACTCACAAAACGATCATGTTGAGGCGTCTTATCATGAATTTTGCCTAAAAAGAGTATGAGACCTTCTTCCAATGTTGGGAGAGGTTTAAGGACTTGTTAAATGCATACCCACATCATGGCTACGAAATTTGGGGGGTAATAAGCTTTTTCTATGAAGGACTGACTTCACCGATGTGCCAATTCGTAAAGATGATGTGCAATGGAGAATTCATGAATAAGGAAGCTGAGGAAGCATGGGACTATTTTGATGAATTGGCCGAGAATGCACAGTCTTGGGATACATCTAGACCAACAAATTCTAAGACAAGCCAACAAAAGGAAAAATGAGGAATTTATGTCATCTCAGAAGAAGATAACATAAGTGCACGTGTGGCTAGCCTCATAAGAAAAGTCGAGGCCATGGAATTGAAGAAAGGAGAGTCGATCAACTCAAAAGACGTTGAAACTGTTTGTGGAATTTGTGCCTTAAATCAACATGCAACACATGATTGTCTCACAATTTCTACATTCCAAGATATCTTACAAGAACAATCAAATGCCATAAACAGTTATCAACGGCCATTTAGTGCTCCAAACTCAAACACATATAATTCTAGTTGAAAGAACCATCCCAACTTCAGTTGGAGGAATGGACCCATTGCGAATGCAAACAATGCCCCTCAAGCTCAACCTTTACTAGGTCCATCCCTAGTAATTACATCAAAAGCTACGCTAGAGAAGATGTTGGGTGCATTCGTATCGGTTCAATCTGAATATAACAAGACTAATTCTCTGAAAATTGATGGGTTCATGCAAGAGCAACTGAAATTCAATCAAAATTCATCTCAAGCCATTAATGACTTGAAAACCTCAATGGCTAGAGTTGAATCTCATCTCAGTGTTAGGGAGAAAGGCACACTTCCTGAGCAACCTCTTCCTAACCCAAGAACCTAATTTGAGATACAAGACGCAAGCTCATCCTCCCAACATACGGAGCATATTCAAGCTATCACCACTTTGAGAAATGGAAAAATAATCGATAAATCTAATCCGGTGAAGGCCCCAAAGCCTAATGATATAGAAATTTTCAAAGAGGATGATAGCTTGAACAACACTCTACATGAGAAAGAACCGGAAAGGCAACACAAGCTGGTTGCCCTGTTTCCCCAAAGGTTGATTTCACCCAAACCTTTAGACAAAAACCTAAAAATTTTAGAGGTTTTTAAGCAAGTGAAGATCAACATCTCGTTGTTGGATGCTATAAAACAAATACCATCTTATGCCAAATTTCTAAAGGAATTGTGTACAGTCAAAAGGAAACACAATGTTCACAATAAAGTCGTGCCAACCAGAGTCACTACCGGTTGGAGAATGTACATTGACTATAGGAAGCTAAACACAATCACGAGGAAAGATCACTTCCCCCTACCGTTTGTTGATCAAATTTTAGAAAGGTTGGCGGGTCATTCCCATTTCTACTTCCTTGATAGATATTCAGGGTATAACCAAATAGAGATCGCCCTAGAGGACCAAGAGAAGACAACATTCACATGTCTATTTGGTACTTTCACCTATCGAAGGATGACGTTTGGGCTATGCAGTGCCCCTGCCACTTTTCATTGTTGTATTTTGAGTATTTTTTCTAATATGGTGGGAATGATTTTCGAAGTCTTCATGAACGATTTCTCTGTATTTGGTTGTAACTTTGATGGGTGCCTTATGCACTTAAAAATTGTGTTGAAAAGATGTTAAGAAAAAAACCTTGTGTTAAATTGGGAGAAATGTCACTTCATGGTTCAAAAGGGAATAGTACTTAGTCACATCATCTCGCAAAATGGAATCGAGGTGGACAAAGATAAAATCGATCTTATCTCTAACCTTCCACCACCCAAGAGCGTACGAGATGTGCGGTCCTTTTTAGGACATGCTAGTTTTATAGACGGTTCATAAAGGACTTTAGTTCACTCTCTTATCCTTTATGTAACCTACTTCAAAAGGAAAACTTATTCGAGTGGACTGAAGATGTCAAAATGCCTTTTAACAAACTAAAAGGTATGTTGATATGTGCTCCCATAATGCAACCACCTGATTGGAGCCTTCTTTTTGAAATTATGTGCGATACGAGTGACTATGCTATTGGGGCTGTGTTAGGCCAGAGAAAAGAGAAAAAGCCATGCGTCATCTACAATGCAAGTAAAACTCTAAACTCGGCTCAAGAAAACTACACTACTACAGAAAAAGAACTTTTAGCCGTAGTTTTTGCTTTAGACAAGTTTAGGTCCTACTTGATTGGATTCAAGATCATCATATTCACTGACCATGTTGCGCTTAAGTACCTTCTCTTTAAGAAGGATACTAAGCCACGCTTGTTAAGATGGATCTTCCTACTCCAAGAGTTTGACATAGAAATAAGTGATAAGAAAGGAGTAGAAAACGTTGTGGCTGACCATCTCTCTAGACTTGTCCTCACCAATTTCCCTGAGACAACCGCGATCAATGACATGTTCCCTGATGAACAACATTTTAAAGTCTCCCAATTGTCATGGTATGCGGACATTGCTAACTATCTTGCTACAGGTACAATCCCGACACAGTGGAAAAAGCAAGATAAGGATAAGTTCTTCAACGAGGTGAGAAAATTTCTATGGGACGACCCATACTTATTCAAGTATAGTCCCGATCAAATCATAAGGAGATGTGTGCCGGATGATGAACAACATAGTATCATCTCCTTTTGTCATTCTCAGGCGTGTAGTGACCACTTTTCAGCTAAGAAGACCACAACCAAGATTTTGCAATGTGGGTTTTATTGGCCCACCATGTTCAAAGATACCCATGAGTTTTGTAAAACGTGTGAGCCTTTTCATAAATTGGGAGGAATATCCCTTATAAATATGATGTCACTCAATCCCATCTTACCAATCGAAATTTTTTATTGTTAGGGCATCGATTTTATGGGTCCATTCCCATCTTTTTTCGGAAATTTATATATATTGCTAGCCGTCGATTATGTTTCAAAATGGGTCGAGGGGATTCTATGCCAGAATAATGATCATAAAACAGTCATTCGTTTCTTAAAAGAAAATATCATTTTCTAGTTTGGAACACCTCGAATCATTATAAGTGATGGAGGATCTCATTTTTGTAACCGCCCGTTTGAAGCTTTAATGAAGAAATGTGGCGTAAATCACAAAGTGAGTACTCCCTATCACCCACAAACAAGTGGACAAGCTGAGATATCCAACAGGGAGATTAAAAATATTTTGGAGAAAACAATGAACCCCGATCGTAAGGATTGGTCGCTTTCAACTAACCGATGCACTCTGGGCTTACCGTACTTCTTTCAAGACCTCCATTGGAATGTCTCCCTATAGACTTGTATATAGGAAAGCTTGTCACTTGCCCGTGGAGTTGGAACATAGGGCATATTGGGCAATAAAGAGGATGAATTTCAATTCTGACAAAGCAAGCTCGTTGCGTAAACTTCAATTGAATGAACTTGCGGAACTCCGAAACGAGGCATATGAAAATGCGAGAATTTACAAGGACAAGATGAAAGTGTTCCATGATAAGAACATTCTTCGTAAGACCTTCACGATTAATTAAAAGGTCCTTATGTATAATTCTTGACTACATTTATTTTCAAAAAAATTGAGATCTCGATGGACCGGTCCCTACATCGTTAAAACTGTTTATCCATATGGGACCGTCGAGTTGTTGAATCCAAATAACGGTAATATCTTTAAAGCAAATGGTCAGCGATTAAAACCGTTCTTTGAGAATTTTCCTTCAAAAGGTATGTCCATACCTCTGACTGGTCCTGTGTATCGGGATGATTGATCTCCCAGTTTGATAGGGGTATAGAGTACTTAGGATTAGGATTTTGTTGATTTTAGTTTGCTTTTCCATAGGTTTGCTAGAAGGAAGTAGAATTTCAGTTTTTTTCTCTCAGGTACTCTCAGCCCTCATCCCCTTTATTTTATATTTGCTCTCATGTTTTACTCATTGCATATCTTTTACATTGAGGACAATGCAAGATTTGGTTAGGGGGTGTGAGATCACTAGGATGAATCCAGTGTTTTGTAACATCTCGAGCAATTATGTAGAATTTTTTTCAATTTTTCTATAAATTCAAAACTCCATTGGAAAACTTTGTTTCTATGCATTTGGGATGGTGTGAGTATAAGAAAAAGGAGAGGCAAAGTGAGTGAAGTTGAATATCTTAAACAATCTATAAGATACTAGTTTTATATGCGAATCCTCCTATTTTATGATTGATAGAATTTCTAAACACTTTTACACCTAGTTCACATTACACGATTCTCATGCTTTGAAAGGATTATGTAGAATTGTGAATTGGTTAAGTTTGGATTTGAGGTGTTGAGAAACCAAGCCGAGGTACTTTGTCCATCCTTGTCCATGGGAAAATAACGAAAGATATGGATTTCTAAAAATCCTATCTAATGAAAAAGAAAACGGAAAGGAAAGATGAAAATATGGGAATGATCGAGAATATGGTGTAAAATTCCGAAAAAATGGCTACCTATTACCAACCGGGGGATGGTCTACCCGTAAACAAAGCCGGAAATGGGACGTAGTAGTGAAAGCCGTCGAAAAGACTGGTAAGGCAAATTCCTGTCATAGGCTTGTTGTTGATTTATACACTGTTGAATCCATGCCTTAGTTAATTCATGAAGAAGGTAACCCTGGAAATCCATGAGATGAGCATTCACTGAGCACACTAGGTTAAATTGTTTAGATTCTTCTATTTACCAATCAATCAGTGGGAATTTCATATGACTACTTGGTATATTTTGAAAACTTCAAGGTTTCAACTTCTATCACTGGGCATTTCAGAATTCTTTACACTTGAATATCATTGAGTATATAGAAACATGGTTTCTAAAGGAGAGTTGGGTTTTGAAGAATGAAATTTGTTTCACGCATGTTTTGCTCGACATTAGGAAAATACTGGTTGGGGGGTCTGTTGAGCTCCTAAATGTGCATATTTTAACCCCATTTCATTACTAACTATGCTTGAAATAATTGATTAAAGACCCAACTAATGCATGGTTTTGTGGTTGTAGGAGTGAAAGAGAGAATTCATCAAATGAGGGCTAAGAGATGCTATTTACACACCTTGAAAATCAAAGGAATGAAGGACTAAATGTGGAGTAAAAGTGCATTGAAGATGAAGGAGGAGAAGCTGAGGATTTAAGCCAATTTCATGTCCACCGGCCAGCCAAACCCTCCAGAAATAGCAAAATCTCTGGACAAGTTTTATGAAGGCCGACCTGCTTAACCGTCCGGTCGGTTGAAGGGTCGGTCTATGCATTGCAGTGTCTAGTGAATTTAGCAGATTTGAAGCATGTCCACTGGCCAGCCGGTCGACCGGTCGGCTGGTGGGTCGGACTGTGTAAAAAAGACTCCAGTGAAAATTTCAATTGCAGGCACTTTGTCTGACCGGCCGGACAGGGGGTCCGACCGGCTGGTCAACATTCGGAAACATCCGGAGCTCCGAAAATCTCTGTGTAAAACGCTAATTTTGCGGGATTTCTCGAAGTTTCTTCGCACCTAGGGCTTCAAAGGTATAAAAAGGACTTCCCTAGCTCGTTCCTAAGGCATCCTAGAAGAGATTGAGCACAGTCGGAGGTGGCGGAAGTCAAATCTGGAGTTCTACAACTCCTCCTACTTTGTTCTTCTAGTTTTATGTTTTTCTTAGTTGTTTTCATATTTTCTTGGATCATGAACGGCTAAACCTCTTAGTTAGGGCTAAGAGGTGAAGCTTGTAATGAATCTAAGATGTTTCAATTCGTTTGATTTGGTTTTAATTTGGATTATTAGTGAAGAACAATGGTTGAAGTTTGAATAAAGTTCTAAGTAGTTTTTCTTAATCTTATGATGACTCATGGATGTTTAGAAGAATTGCTTGAGTTCTTAATTGTTTTGAATTATTCTAGACCTGTACGATATGAGGAATTGGATTCAATATGCTCTAGAGCACAAAAAGTTCCATTTTTCTAAAATTTCTGCCTATGTGCAGGTTGTTTATGTGATTTGAATTGAGTTCAAATCATGATCTAGTTATACTTTGTGACAGAATTTAATAATGATTATGATTGTGATCTTAACCTATTGGAACTAGGATTGATCTATGCAATTGAGTGTGCCCAAGTCCTAACTTGAATTGAGAGAATCATGTATCACACATATGGCAGATTGTTTGTTTTAACTGTTGTATCATTCGGCTAGATAGAACTTAATTTCGATTCTAGTTGAGAGAGTGAGAAACCACAGCGAATTATGCATCAAGGATTGCTAAAAGTGGATCCTTGAACCCCTAGTGTTTTTTATTATTGATTACATTCAATTTAATTCAAAATATCTATCTACACCAAATTCCTAAATCCTATTTAGTTAACTCTTCAGTAGAAACCATTGGAAGTATTTTGTGAATTCCTACACAAGTCCCTGTGGATCGACCTCGGTCTTACCGAGATTATTATTACATCGCAACCCTACACTTGGGGAAGCGAGCAATTAAGAGCTCAACATGTTACATCTTTATAACCTATGTGCTTAGGTCAGTTTGCTTAAATGCTTAATCTTGTCTAACCTTTGTGATTGGACCCGCTTAAGCTTGAAAACTAAGTGTCATTAATTTAGTTAGTTTATAATTGCTAATTAGTTTAATTAGGCAAAAAGTTTTTAAATGATTTTAAAACGGTTCTTATCACCCCCTTCCTCTAAGACTTAGCCCTAATTTTAAGCTCCGTTCTAAGCTTCCGCGATTAATGTAGGGCGTCGTGTTGGACAATTAAGTACAATTTCAAAATGGTGAATCACATTAAATGAATGATTATAATCATCCTTTGAAAACATATTACTCTAATAAAGATCAATCTAGGGAGTAAAAAAATTAAGGGCCAATAACATGATTGAACACAAAGAATGTCCCTAATGCACCATATGGATCACATGCATGTTCTAACTACATTGTTACAGGTTAATGAAATTTTCAACTACTTATCAGACGATCTGAATTAGCTTAGAGGGATCCCATGGGTGTTTTAAGTAGGCATATACATTAAGTTAGCACATGTATAAATACCTTCCCTATAGAGTTTTGGGTTCTTACACATTATATTAGTGGGTGTTATAGAAAATCTTTTGTCTATGCAAAATTATGTGAAGAGTTTGTCCATTAAAGACTTGAACATTGTTAAAACTGAATTTTGACCAAGGCAAACGAAATTCGTTTGAGGTTTGTTTGATTCAAGGGAATCATGAGATTCGTAGGCATTCATAAATAACACAAACAATTACACAAGTATAAAAGGTGCAAAATGAATACTTTATTTTCAGAGATTTTGAGATCTTTACATTCCAGGTTGTAATCTGACACAAACCCTTAACTACATCAAAATAGTCGATGACCCTTGATTAGAAGGTGGTGTTACAACCAGGGAACATGTTTTCTTGCAAATATGTTCATGTTCGGAGGACTGTAAAAAACCTTTGGTAATTTCGGAGATGTCCCTGGTTTAGTCAAGATCTTTGGCCTTTGTGGTTTAGATTAGTACTGGAAGGTGGGCCAAAGAGGCATGGGATGCTACTTGTTTGTTACTTTAATATTTAGATCTAGCGTACCACGTGGCGTCGAATCCGGACTGAGAGATTGTTTGAGTGGTGGCCAAGTGGTGTGACACTGAGCCTGCTTTTGTCGTAGAGACGAGGATTGTGAGATAACCGTTTCGGACCACGCACTTCGACCCCTCAATCGGTGGATGTGTGACATTGGTGGAACGTGACTCTGGATGTGTAACTTAGCACCCCCGCTTCGACATTTGACCAGTTCAGAAAGACCTTACAATGCCTCCGACAATGGAATGCTTTGAGCCTTGGTTATAACCCCACTCTCAGATCAAAGGTTGGCGTGCGACTTGGCGATAGACATTACGTGCTTGGCGCGACATTAAGTTTCACAACAAGGGTTGCTTCCCTACTTGACCGTTAGGCGACTCCTGTCGTAACACGGATCCGATTGTTGCATCGCCACTCTCCTTGCATAGTTGAGGCTAACAAAAGCGTCGAACACTCGCCATCCACATCAGGCGCACCCCTTGGTGACAGTGATGTCAAGTGGATCAATGGGGATGGCGGAATACACTGACTGGGCAAGTCAGCTCTGGCGCACGCGCCTGGCTAGCATGTCCATTCAACTTTGACCGCGGAGTCAGGTGCATGGGCTCAACCTAGATACACAGCTAGGCATCTGCGAGGGACTAAGTCCCGCGTGCACCAACAGTCCCATTGTCATACTGGGCGCATGGTGCATGTTGTACCTATAGACGAGGGTCTCATCCTTTTATCCGAAGGGTTTCTGAGCAAATGCAGTGGAGGGGTTGGAACCTCTCTCTCTCTCTCTCTCTCTCTCTCTCTCTCTCTCTCTCTTCTTTTTTTGTCCTCCCATGTGAACGAGGGGGACGGGTGTTGGGGTCCCAAATGTTGACATTTAAACGCTATGAGCTGAGGATACAACGCGTACATCAAATAGGAAGGAACAAACTGCGGACTTCTAGGCTAGATACCCAGACTTAGCCATTTTTCTAGGTGGGTCCCACAACTCATCATGATCGGAACCTTCTAAAATTGGGCAACTACCTTTACCATGAAGAAATATATCCAGTGCATTAAAACTAATTACGAAATGGGCCTCACAAAGTCACTTTTTTTAGCCCCAAAGAAATGAAAGACCGACGAACAATACGCCCGCGCACCCACAAAATATGGCTCCGACGTACCCTTAAATTAAACCAAGTCTAAAAGATGATTTTCAGGGTGCTCTACCGTCGGTGCACCCCGAAAACCTGACTGATCTAGTAAACTGAATTAGAGTGCGCAAGCACCCATGAAATTCGATTTAAATTAAAGATATTTACAGGGTGCACCAGGTTAATTTTCAACTTATTTAAGGGTGTACTACATGTGGCATGTTCTCATTCGTCGTTCTCTGAGATTTCTGGGTATAAATACCCCTTCTTTTCAATTAGAGGGATATACCAATAGAGAGAGACACAGAGAGACAGAGAGTCCTTGTCCGTCGGGTATTAGAGAGAGAGAGAGAGAGAGAGAGAGAGAGAGAGAGAGTCCTTATCCGTCGGGTATTAAGCATCCTTGCCGGAATCCCTTTTTTACCACTAAAAAACTTTTTCAATCACTGGAATCCCTTTCCGACCATCAAAAAACTTTTATGATCACCGAAATCCTTCTCTCGATCACCAGAACTCATCGTTGGAAATCCTTCCCGACCATTGCAGGTCCGATCCCAAAGTTACGAAGTCAGGAACCATTTCTTAAGGCTAGGAGCGCACCCCGAAAGTCAGAAATACTAATTTAGTTAAATTTTAGGGTGCACTAGCGCTTGCGCACCCTAAAATCAGTCCAAACTAAGTTATTCTCAGGGTACGTTTGTCGTTAGCGCACCTCAAAATGCATCTCAAATAAATAAGTTTATTTCAGGATGCGTTGCACCTCGCACACCCCGAAATCCAGATATTACGAATTAGCCATTTTTAGGGTGCAGTAATGTTAGAGCGCCCCAAAAGTCGACACAGTCCTGACCTAATATCATGGTGCGTTACGGCTGACACACCCTGATAATCAATTATGTCATGACTTAAAGTTTGGGCTTTTCAAACCCCATTTGGACCTATTTTGAGCACCCCGGACAACATGGAACAGTTAAACGACTCATCTAGGGTATTCAATAAGCAGAATAAGTAGGTTTTCGAAGGCTAATCCGATCTAATATGATGAACCCAACAGGTTCCCGAAAAGAGACTACCAACATTCATGACTATGTAAAATGCATCATTATTTCATGTACTATCATAATATAACCTGGTTAAAGTTCGGAAGTTAAACAAATAGGATCATGGTCACCACAATAAATCGGACCGAAGAGTTCCAAACTGTTACACGATGCTTGTTAAAGATTAACACCTCTAGAACAGTCGATGTCCTACCCATTCAAGCGGCATCCGCCGGTTGGGCTGCTCAAGTACATACAACTGTAGACTGGTCCTCCAGAGATTGCCCGCCCAAAAATGATAGGTGCAGGCCCAGATTCGTACCCTCTCAGTTAAGAACACTAACAGTCTCAGCCCGAATTTTCGACAAAACATGGGACATAGGCATCCGACCTGTCTAAAAGATGGCTCAATCTATAACAAACTACATCGGTCTCTACGACCGCGAACTCAAAAACCATAGTCCCCGTTGACTTAGTCTTTTGCCTTTTAATCAAGGGTCATCGATCATTCGATGTAATTAAGGGCTTGTGCCATATCACAGCCTAAAATATACAAGATCTCATAATCTCTGGAATAAAACTTGCCTTGCGATATCTTTCTCTTGTGTAATTTTATGAATGCTTGTGATTGTCTATGAATGTTTCTATCACTCAGAACCCCAGAGCAACAATACCTATAAAATGTCCATTTTAACATTTTTAGTTCTAACAAGGGGCTAATTATAGGCAAGGTTGGCTAGGGTCGACGCACGCCATAAGAGTCCGGCACACGGCCACGCTATTATCCGCCAGGCTTGTCTTGTGCGCCATGGGAGACGATGGGCCCATTTCTCATATCTGGTCGGATGGGTCCCCTTTGAAGATGGGGCCACATGGACCGGCCTCTCCGAATCGGGCGCATGTCCACGTGTCCGCTTCTTATTTGGTCAGATAGCTGGAAAGGCCTCAATTAGGTGGGCCCAAGTTTGTGTGTCACGATGAGCCAGCGCATTACGGAGGATATACGTGAGTTAGACCCTAGGGTGCTTGTCGGGAGAGACGGTGGGCCCCTTTTCGCATATCTGATCGTGTGTCCCCTTTGGGGATGGGGCCACATGGATTGGCCTCTCTAGACCAGGCGCATGTCCAGGTGTCCACTTCCTTCTTGTTCGGACAACTAGAAATGCCTCAATTGGGTGGGCCCTAGTTCGTGCTTCACGTCGGGTGAACCCCCCATTTGGGTGGGCCCTAGTTCGTGCCTCAATTGGGTGGACCCCCCATTATGCAAATTGATCTCTAGCCAATTTTAGGCAGGTTCAAGCGACCGAACTTGGTGGCTTCGAGCACTCGATATTCGGCAGATTTTGAGCAAAACTCTCTGGACACATTCAGTGGTGGTTGGGCAATCGATCTCTTGTCATTAAGCGATCGAAGGTCTTTTCGGGCGCTCGATGATGTCGGTTAAAGATACGTAATTTATGATATTTTACGTAAATTGCATTTATTTTCAGTTGTAGTCTATATAAACAGGTGTAATCAGGTTATAGGGTATCTAATACGTTTCTAAACGTGATTAGGGTTGATATAGTGAGTTTTGGTGAGAGGGAACTTGGGTTTTCTCTTGGTTTTGGTTTGTTGGGTAGTTTATCTCTCGTGTTCTTCTGAATTCATAGTGCATATTGCTTTTGTGCTATGGTTTTTGAGATTACGTCGGTAGTCTAACATGACACCTTCATATGCGCAAAAGCTTAAAGAGCAACTAGAATTATGGCTAAGTCCTATTGGGGGGCGATAAGGACATTTTGAAATTCTTTTCGCCGACTTATACAATTTAACACATTAAACTAAGTAAACAAGAATACTTCGGCTTCCAAGCCTAAGTGGGTCCAATCACAGGACTAGCATATGGTTTAAGCAATAAACAACCTAGTCTAAGCATGCATAGATAATTAAATGATTTAACTAATCAAGCTCCTAATCTATGTAACCTATGTAAACTTATGAGAATGGATCAATGAGCTCAAGTCTATACAACTAGTGAAAGTACATCATTTGTGTGGATGTGCTTATCTAGTGTTGTGGACGCTCGCCTTTTCGCGCTCTTGACCCTCCCTTTCGAAAAAGGGGTGTGCGAGCGAATCGTTGTTGTGCCACTGGCTCGCCTCATTCTTGAGGGCTTTTTTTCAGTTATCGTGTTAAATTGGATATGTTTGGATGAGTTTATATAAGACCAGAGTCGCTACTACCCTAGTTACTTCGAATCTACAGTCGGCTAGACCCCGTAGAAATATTAGAGAAGGGAATCTGAAGATTCCTTCCTTTAAAATGACTCATTTTGATTTGCGGCCGGAGATTCGAGGTAAGGGATCACGGTTATAGGGTGGGAAGATGTTAAGCACCCCACTCTACCCATACCGAAATACGGTCTTTACTTCACAGAATCGAACTAATACTTAAAAGTCTAATTTAATCCACGTACACTCTCATGAATGATATGATACATGAATGTAGGTCTGAACAGTAAGAGTTTCTGATGAGCAGGTTTCCATTAACAGGCAAGCCTAGAGCATACGCTTGAACTGACGGGTGCTTTATGCGGGACGCATGCTGTGTATTTAAATAATCAAAGTGTCTGTAGTGATATGATAAGCAGGGGGGTTGGAAGAATAGTAAATGTTGCACTTATGCTAGATGCAAATGAGATGATGCTAATAAAAAAGTAGCTGGATGGACAGAGGTGTCGCAAGAATTTGCTTCAAGTGGCTAAGATTGGGACTTAGATAGCTTGGGAGACTTGGACCAGGGTCAGGCTGGGCTGGACCAGGGCTAGGCTCTTCTCACTCGGGCTCTCTTTGGTGGAGGAATGGGCTAAAGGGATGGAGATGAACTCGGAACTCTTGGGCTGAAGAGAAGGGAAGTTGATTTTTCTCTGGATGATCAGGGGATGCTGTGAATGAGAGGGAACGAGAGTATTTATAGCTGCGAGCAATGACAGCTTGTGTAAATAGGCTTAGGCGGCGCCATGGGGGCCGCCCGTACGGACTCGCTGCTCCAGCTTTGGAGCGTACGGCCCCCGAACCTGAAGCAACAAAGTCTGAGGTTCGAGGTTCGGAGCTATTCCGAAGGGGTGGGTCGGAACCAGGTGAGTTGACTGGGTTTGAAAGATGGATTGACAAGGTGAGTTGACTGGGTTTAGGGGCTGGACTAACTCAGTGAGTTGACTCGCTGATTTGAGTCAGCGGGTTAACTCACCAAGTTTGACTTTTTTTTAAAGAATTTTTTACTGGTTTTTCTCATGGGGGGTTTTTCAGGCTGATGTTTAGGGGTGAGTCGACTGAGTTCAGGCTTAAGCTGGGCTATGGATCGGGGCTTACAAGGGTGAGTTTGGCTGGGTTTGGACATGGGATTTAGGGGTATGGTCCTTCATTCATTCAGCTATCTCTACCAACATTGTAGCCGAAAGTGGGGTGTCTACAAGTGTCTAGCATACATTCTTATCAAGCATACATAATTAACAATTAAACATTCAATGATAAGATAGCAATGTGCTCAATTAATCACAGACACAAGTATGTATAATGGTTTGACTTTAGGTCTACTCCACTCTCGGTTCAAGTACTCAACTCCTTTAACCGCACCGGTATTCACTATCGGAGGTTTTAAATGGGGTTCACTTCTCAACCTTTACACGGAGGTTTTCTTGGTTTACCTCTCAACCATAACCGGAGTTTTGGACAAAAGGCTAACTCTCAACCTAAACGGAATTTTAGACATAGGCTAACTCTCAACCAGACGCACGTTCACTCCCGTGTCGGAGGCTCCACCTTGGAGATTTTATTTAGGCCTGGCAAACAAGTCAAGGAGCACCAAACAGCCCCTAGTCTTTAGGCCGACAAACAAGCCAAGGAACGGCCAACTTCCCTAGTTCGAGTTTGGCAAATAAACTCTACACTCAACTCCCACAGGGAATTGAGTGGATGGACTCTCAACAAAGACAACCTTACTTGTCGGATGAGCCCCTTGTTCAGCGTCGGTTCGGGTAGCTTGATCTCTGCTCCCCCGATCGTGTTGCTCTTGCATCGTCAATGCCTCAGCTACACTTGATCAATCACCTTGCTTGTGATGCTTTTGAGATGGCCAAGGTGATAGGAGGGTAGGTTTGAGAACTCTATAACTAATAGGAATGGATTGCCTAGAATTTCTCACCTACAACGATTTCATCTTAGAGATTTGAATAAGGATATGACTATTAAGGAAGATCCAAACTCTAGAGATCAAGAGGTGATGAAGGTCATCTTCTTCATGAGCTTAGAATGCTCCAATCTTGTGTTAAAGCACAAAGAAGATGCCTTGCATAGGTTGGGAATGAGCCTCAAATGGTCTCCAACAAAGGTGGCTTCACTCCTCACAAAATCCCTCTCCTTGCCCCTCAATATGAGCCAAGCCCCTTTATAAAAAGGTTTGCAATTGACAAAAATGGGCAAAAAACAGCTACTGTTGACTTGTCCCGACCGGTCAAGACCGGTCGGCCAATGGCCAATTAAAGATAGAAGGTTTGCTGTCTGAGGGGGGTCTGCCCGACCGGTCAACACCGGTCAGCCCAATGGCTTGAGTACACAGCATGCATTGCTATTTGGAATGGGTTAGTCCGATCGATCTTGACCGATCGGCCCAGTCTAGTTGACCGGTCATGACCGGTTAGACAGGCCTGGGTTCAGCTAATTGTTTTACTGACCCACTCTTTCACAACCCAATCTCTTTGCCCATAGTATGAGTGATCTTTTGGGATACTTAAAGCCAATCTATGATGACTAAAGGTATTCCTAATATGGTCAAGGTCATCAAGAGGTTAAGGGTTTGGTTTTGGTCAAGGTTAACACACACCAAGGCATCACTTTTACCTGTTTCTTCTTCCTTGATGTAGCAGGGCCACTTAAGTCTTTCGATCTTCATCTTCATTAAGCTCAACCGACACTAGACTCACTGACCTAAGTGATTGACAAACAAGGTGCACTAGTATGCCACAAAAAAGTGCACTAACAGTTTTTTCCCAAAAGGTTTTTCCATGTAAATTTAGATTATTTGCATCGTGTTTGCTTGATCACTATGTGGTTTGTTTATTTGATTCACCTCTGTGCTTCCCCGAGGTTTCCCAACAAGTGGTATCAGAGCATATGTTGGGATAGCAGATTCTCCTCGACCTCATCCATAAGCCTTGGCCTCATCCGTCGGCCTTGGCTCATCCGTTGGCCTCAACTCATCCATAGGCCTCAACCTCATCTGCTGGCCTCGGCTCATCCACAGGCCTCAGCTCATCTCTCAAACTCGGCTCATCCTTTGAGATAGGCGCAGTACCAGGGCACGAGGTCAATCTAAAACTCGGTATGCTGACGAGGTGGCAACCCTGGAATCTCCTGAAACACATCCGGAAATCACAAACCACTGGCAAGCTGGTCGATGCACAAGGCAACCGGTTCCTCTATGGCACACGACATCAAAGATGACAACTGCTTTCCTCTGGGCTCGGCAACGAACTGAAACTGCGGTATGCCGGGTATAAGGAAAGTGACTGTCCTTGCGAAGCAATCCAATATAACGTGATACTCGGCCAGCCAATCCATGCCCAGGATAACATCAAACTCGGTCATCGGTAAAACAAACAAATCAGCAGGCAAAAAGGTCTCTCCTACCAAGACGGGGCAAGACGAACAGATCAAACTCAATACTGTGGTCTTCCCTAAGGGTGTCGACACTGACAAACCCCTCGCGCACGGATTTTAACGGCAAACCAGTTGATCGGCAGAAATCATTGGATACAAAAGAATGCGATGCGCCAGAATCAAACAAAACATGAGCTATGCATGAAGAGACAATGAGTGTACCATCAACGACTCCTCCAGGTGCCTGAGGATCCTGCTAGGCTACATAGAACCTGCCCTGAGTCTACTGAGGATGTGTCTGTCCCCTCTGCGGTCGTCTCTGCTGCTGCTGCTACTGCTGCTGTGGCTGCTGCTGCCTCTGCTGCTGTTGTCGCTGCTGCTGTGGGTGGGGACACTCATGTCTATGGTGCCCTGTCCCTCCACATCCGTAACAAACACCTGCAAACTGTCTCTGGGACGGTGCTGGAGGTGCTGCTGGCGGTCGAACGGATGGACTAATCGGGTGCCTCTGATGTGCCCGAGACTGCTGCTGCCGGAAGCTACTAGAAGGAGCCTTCCTTTTCCCCTTCTGATCTTTGCTCTGGTCACGGATCCGCTGCGCATCAGCCCACTCTGCCTCATATATATGGGCCCGCTCTACCGCCTCCTCGAACGTAGGAAGCTTGTGTCCCGTGACAAGGCCACGAAGGCCAAGGCGCAGTCCAGTCTCGAATCGATGGGCCTTCCGCACCTCATCATCCACAAGATACGTCGCAAATCTGGATAGCTCAATGAATCGAGCCTTGTACTGCGACACTGACATATCTCCCTAGACCAGTGTCTCAAACTCTAGAGCATGCTGCTAGCGGACATGCTCGGGGAAGAACTTCTGGTCAAACCGGTCTACAAAGTCCTCCCATGTCCACTCGAAATCAAGCCCGGCGGCTCGGGTAACCGATGCCCACCAGTGCTCGGCCTCTCCCTGAAGAAGGAAAACGGCAAGAGGAACTCGCTCCTCAGTCGAGCATCGCATCGTGCTAAAGATCTTCGTTACCTCCGATTTCCATCTCTCTGTTGCCACCAGGTCTGGCCCGCCCAAGAACCGTGGGGGATCCATCCCCCTGAAATCCATCAGTAAGGAACGAGCACAATCCTGCTCCGATGGGGCAACTGCGTTGGATGACCTCCTCTCCTGGCGCTCTACCATGGAGGTCATAACGCGCATCATCTCCTGAAACTGACCAGCAGTCATAGCTGGAGCTGGGGCTGAGGCTGTCTGGGATGTACCCGCACTAGTCGACGGCCTACCGGTGGCTCTCTTGGGCGCCATATCCTACAGAAAAGGACAAGTACCACTTAGCATAGAAACTCTCGAATGCACACACATTAGGGAACCATATTCAGAAGTTTCTAAGCTCACAATCGGGAATCCTATTATAACTATGTTGTAACAAGATCCTAGTGTGGGTCGCTAAGTGCATGAGATCGGGATCCTAATCATCCTAAGTTTGCAACAATCATTCAGTTAAGGGTAGTTAATCCAAGGCCATTAGTAGATATGTGATGTCATCCGCAGGTATTCCCAAGTTATGCTCTGATACCAACTTCTGTCACGCCCCAAACCCGGGGACCAGGCTCACTAAATTCCCGATCGCCGACCTTGGTGCCAACAGCCTCCGTAGTATCACATTCTCGGCTCCTAGCTCTCATATGCCAGGTTCTGATCCTGGGATACTGCCGGGAGGATTTTCAGGGTAATTTATTTTTATAAAGGAGCATAATCAAAACCATAAAACATCATCAAATATCCACTATAGAGTTTGTTGAGTACAGTGCTGGAAAGGAAAATACAAAATGTAGCAAAAGCCCAAAATATCAGGTACATGTACCGCGCTCAACGCTGCTGATGTGCCCTAGTACCTGCAGTGTAAACAAACGTGCATGAGCTTCCTAAGAAGCTCAGTAGAGTGCGTGTGTGCACGTGTGATGCATATAACAAGTATGCAGATATCAGAGTAAGCGGAAGTAGTAGAGTGCTAAGTTACCAAGTTCATGAATGCTATTAGCCATCCCAAGGCTATGCGATGCAAGGGCCTACATGGCCTAGTGTTACATGCTAGAGATGCAATGCAACTACGTCAATCCTCAACTAATCCACATATCAAAATAGTTCTCATTTGGGACATCACCGGGGTTTAGTATACTCTAATACTGGCCGCCGCACATCGCGCGTATAACCAAGCGAGTAGAAAAGACCTCACTATCCACCTCGTCAGTGGTATGCCAATGCCCACCCGGCTCACCGATAGCGGACCCATTCCATGAGCTGGTCAGACTCGACCTAGCTTATAGCCCACTGCACCCGGGCGGATAAGGTCACACCCCTTTCCAACCGACCTTGACACAGTGGGAGACGCGGCCTACTGGTATTTGGCACACGGGCGCTCATGTTATCCACTCGGTCTCGACGTTGGAGCATCCTACTGGTACCATAGGGTTTAGGGACTTTCACCCAAGGACATCCATAGCGCCCACGTACTAGAACAAGTTTCCGGTGTCCAATACTGCCAACCACGATGTGACTATGGTGGCCACCACCCCGATGCTGCTAGGGTGCGAAAGCGATCGTGACATACATAATGCGAAATGCATGAGTCATACAATCCAAGTCATGCACCAAACTTACGCATACTGCGCAATCATGTGGGGCGACTCTGTCTCACACAGGTCCCCTAAGTATAACAAGCCAACTAGCATATGCTATGGTTAATCATGATCCATAACAGGCATACAAATGATGCGTATGGGCATATGAATGAGCATGGTATTCATTATACTAAGCATGTTATCAGTGTGACATATCTAGCTAATCATACTAGCATGTTACCAAACGTATCATGTAACATTGGCCTTAGAAGGCCCAATATATACGGAGAGTGGGACCCGGACTGTGGGTCCCATTGGAAATGTAAAGGTCTTCGTGGCATAGCCCACTTGAGACCACATCGACCCCGTACTTGGGCCTGCACATACAAAGTAGGCTGACAAAATAGGTGTACGGCATGGATAAAAACATATGTATCAAAGGAAGGACCATGGTGGGCCCCGCCCACTGGTCGGATAGCAAATGTACTTTAGCAGTCTTAGGAAGTTTCAATGGTAGGTATTCAAGCACCACCATTTTCTAAGTGAAGCCCATTTAAATCAGGCCCCATGCGTCGATCAAGACGGGTGGCATGGTACACAATACATCCATCATGGTGGAACCCAAATATAAGCCCAAAACCTCTATTTGGATGAAAATTAAACAATAGAGTGGCCCCAAGGAAGTTTTCAATGGTGGGCATCAATGACTACTCCCTGCGGGTGTGGCCCACCTAACATCTGGATTTGCCTTATTGTTGGGGCCATATCCTAAAATAATATGGAAAAATAGATGGGTAGCATGAATAGAATAGATACATTATGGTAGAGCTAATAGATACATCATGTTAGGACCCGTAGGGTGGGCCACCTGCTGGGCAGCGTGGTACCCAGCTGGTTCCAAGAAGTTTGAATCAAGCAGATATTTGTGTTTTCTCCTTCATCCATATCCATGTGATCTTATGAACAGGTTGGATGACAAATGAACATTACTGTAGAGCCTAGAAAGGTTTCAACGGTAGAGATCATTATTCCCACTGTTGTCCCGTGGCATGGTCCACTTGACATTTGGATATGCTTAAATTTTGGGCTCAGCCACTAAAATGAGCTGGAAAAACATAAGGACTGAATAGATAAGGCACATACATTCTAAGTGGGCCCAACGAGTGGGGCCCATTGTCAAGCCCAAAGAGGCTACGCTGCTGGGCAGCAGCGTCCCCTGGACGCTGTCTGTTTAGCGGCCACGTTCTTTTTTTTTGTCCTTTTTTTTTCTCTCTTTTGCTCTCAACAAGTGGGGCCCACAGAAGTTTTCGATCAAGCTGATATTTTTGTTTTCCCTTCTTCCATGCATGTGTGAACTTATGAACAGGTTGGATCTCAAATAAACATCATGGTGGGCCATAGGAAAGTTTCAACGGTAGGGTCACTATCCCCACTGTTTTCTGTGGTGAGGCCCCCTTGAGATTTGGATATGTCTCATCCTTGAGAACATGCCCTAAAATGATCTCCCCGAATGGATGGACAATGTGGATACAGCACATGCATCATGGTGGGACCCACGAGTGGGCCAGCTGGCCTCACGAGCGAGCGTCCGTGGACGCTGGTACGCCCAGCGTCAGAGACACCTCTGCTTCTTCTTTCCTTTCTTTTTTTTTTTGAGTGGTTTTGATTGAGTGGGGCCCACATAAGGGTGATCCACTCTGTTCATCAGGTTCCTCGGCTCATGGGGGACCCAATGAGCCCAATATTGGGTACCTGATTCAGTATAGAAACATTAAGGTGGGCCAAAGATGGTCCAACAGTAGGCACCATCCTCTTTACTGTTTCCTGTTGTGCGGTCCGCTTAAGATTTGGATCGGCTTCATATTCGGGTTCTGGCCCTATTAAGATATGAGAAAACAGATGGACGGTGTGGATTTAACACACACATCAAGGTGGGTCCCACAAGTGGGGACCCTACTCACACATCCGGTGACGCTGGACTGTTCCAGCGTCTCTGACGCTGTGAACGTCCAGCGTCTGGACATTCACCTCTTTTTTTTTCTTCCTTTGTTTATTTCAAGTGGGGCCCACATGGGTATGATCCACTCCATTCATCATGTTCCCCAGCCCGTGAGGAACACACAGAGCCCAATATTAGATAGGTAAAAAGGTTGACAAACATCACGGTGGGCCACGAAAGTTTCAATAGTGGACATCCTTGCCTCCACTGTTCTCTATGGTGTGGTCCACCTGAGATCTGGATCTACTTCATTTTTGGTGTCCAGCCCACAGCGTGGATCAAATTCATGCATCAAGGTGGGTCCCACGAGTGGGGACCCACGGCCAATGCCCAAAGGGCTTTAGCCCAGGCGCTGCTGGGCAGCAGCGTCCTCTGGACGCTGTCTGTCCAGCGGCCTACTTTCCTTCCTTTCTTTTTCTCTTTTTTTTTCTCTCTTATATTATTATTATTATTATTATTATTATTATTATTATAAGTAGGTGGGGCCCATTCATGGATGATCTAATCCATTCATCTAACTGTCCATCACAAGGTGGGCCTAAAAGAAAACAAGGAAAATGAAAGGAAATTAAGAAAATGGGGGGTTTATGTCCCCCTTACATTCACCTTGAAGGATGGTTGGATGGTTGGATTGGGTCGGGTTGTCGATCGGACGGTCCGGACGGTGGTTGAGGTCCTCCAAGCTTGATCTCCACCCTCAATCTCTCTAATCTCTCTCTATCTCTCTCTTGATCACTCAGATCTCTTTCTTCTCTCTCTCTCTCTCTCAAATCTTTCTCTCTCTCTCCTTCCTCTCTCTTGCAAAATTTGAAAAGTGAGAAGGCCACACCCCCCTCTACGTATGGTAATGTATGGGTAGAGAGGAGGAAGCATGGGGTGATGATGGTGGTGGTGACTAGCATGGGAGGGGGGTATGGGAGGTATGGGTAGTAGGGCTTTGGTTGACTTTGGAGGTGAGAGAGTGATGGGGTGGGTATGGGGTGTGTAGAGTAGGGTGATGGTGCTTGATTTGATTGATTTGACATGTTCTTAGGATTTGTGCAATTAGGGCCCACGCCACACGCGCGTTGCGCGACGCACTTCAGATTAAGCAAATGACACAACTTTCACACCGGGTATCGCAATGGAGCGTGCCGCGCTGTGTTGGAATCGCAGCGCCTATGCAGTCGCCAGGGCATATGTCTTGGGTCGATGCGGTACTCAAATAGGGTCGCGATCAAGGCTCGCTAATCTGGTCCATCTGGGACGTACCGGCACCGAAAATTAAACGTACGGAGGGCGATAAAGGGTACGGGTCTTACACGAATCCACCTAAATCTCTATGATGATCCTATAAATAGGGATATTCCTCTATTTGGCTAAGGTACAAAACACATAATCACGTATAGCCCTAGAGTGATTCTACTACCTCGGTCCCTATACTAACTTAAACATCAGAGCTGGAATGACCGACCACCCGCCTCACGATCTTGCCTTGTGATTGTAGGTCCTTCATCAGCACCATCCATCTTTATGTGGCTCTTAAACGATGAGGATCCATTGTTAATCCCCAGTCATCATCTGCTGACCATATTTTAGCATCAACAACAAGGTCCCGGGGTTTTTACCTATGTTGAGGGTTTTCCATGTAAAAATCTCTTTATGTTCGCATGGTTGATGATTTGATTATGTTTATTGCATTCTCATATCACATAATTCATGTAGTTGGGGTGTGAGATCCTGATGTTTTGTGCAAAGCACATGTGGACGCTCGCCTTTCTGCGATCCCGGCCCTCCCTATTGAAAGGGGGGTGTGCGCGAATCGCCGGTGTGCCACTGGCTCGCCTTCTCGATGGCCTTTTCGGTTGTCGTGTTGAACTGGATATGTTTGGATGAGTTCGTATAAGACCAGAGTCACCACTAGCCAATTACTTCGAATCGACAATCGGCTAGACCCGTAGAAACGTTAGAGAAGGGAATAAAAAAATTTCTTCATCTAAAATGACTCCTTTAGATCTGCGGCCAGAGGTTCGTGGTAAAGGATCACGGTTACAGGGTGGGAAGGTGTTAGGCACCCACTCTGCCCGTGCCGAAGTACGGTCTTTACTTCACATAATCGAACTAATACTTGAAAGTCTGATTTAATCCTCGTACATTCTCATGAATGATATGATGCATGAATGTAGGTCTGAATAGTAAGAGTTTCTGATGGGTAGGTTTCCATTAACAGGTAAGCCCAGAGCATACGCTTGAACTGACAGGTGCTTTATGCGGTATGCATGTTGTGTATTTGATTAATCAAAGTGCTTGTAGTGAGATGATAAGCAGGGGGGTTGGAAGAATAGTAAATGTTGCACTTATACTAGATGCGAATGAGATGATGCTAATAAAAGAGTAGCCGGATGGACGGAGGTGTCGTAAGAATTTGCTTCGAGCGGCTAAGATTGGGACTTAAGTAGCTTAGGAGACTTGGACCAAGGTCAGGCTGGGCTGGACCAGGGCTAGGCTCTTCTTACTCCGGCTCTCCTTGGTGGAGGAATGGGCTAAGGGAGGTGGAGATGGACTTGAAACTTTGGGATTTCTCTAAGTGTTGAGGGATTTTTTCTAGATGCTAAAACAAGAGAGGAGGGGAGTATTTATAACTGCGAGCAGTGGCAGCTATGGTAAATAAGCTTGGGCGGCCCCCAGGGGGCCGACCGTACGGACTCTCCGCTTCAGCTTCGGAGCGTACGACCCCCAAACCTGAAGCAGAAAAGCTGTTAGTTCGAGGTTCAGATTACTCCGAAGCTGTGGCTTGGAACCAGGCAAGTTGACTGGGTTTGAAAGATGGATTGACACAGTGAGTTGACTAGGTGCAGGGGCTGGACTGACTCGATGAGTTGACTCGGTGATTTGATTCAGTGGGTTGACTCACAAGGTTGACTTTTTGGGAATTTTTGGACTGATTTTTCTTATGGGGGGGCTTTTCAAGCTGATGTTTAGGGGTGAGTCGACTGGGTTCAGGCTTGAGCTAGTCTATGGATTGGGGCTTGCAAGGGTGAGTTTGGCTGGGTATGGACATGGGGTTTGGGGGTACAGTCCTCCATTCATCCAGCTATCTCTACCAACATTGTAG
Organism: Liriodendron chinense; assembly: GCA_003013855.2. NCBI lineage: Eukaryota > Viridiplantae > Streptophyta > Magnoliopsida > Magnoliales > Magnoliaceae > Liriodendron > Liriodendron chinense. The sequence continues at coordinate 1,281,399 of ML058429.1, forward strand.
CCGAAGGTGGGGTGTCTACAGCACCCAACAGGGCGCATATTGCACACTACCCTTCCAAGACTTAGCTAGAGATTAATGGTCTTGGTAGGGGTTTTGTGGGGCCCACCATGATGCATGTATTTTATCCATGAAGTCCATCAATTTTGACAGATCATTTTAAGACATAAGCTAAAAAAGGAAGCGGGTTGAACTATTCAGTGGATCGCACCATAGGAAGCAGTGATGACAATAATGTCCACTGTTAAAAGCTTCCTAAGGCCCACTGTGATTTTATTTGTCATCCAACTTGTTAATAAGGTCAGACAAATATGGATGAATGGAAAGCATAAATGTCAGCTTGATCTAAAACTTATGTGGCCTCCATGAGGTTTTCAATGGGAGGCATTCCATTCTCACTGTTTCTTGTGGTATTGTCCACATGAGCCTTAGATCTGCCTCCTCTCTGGGCTCATGCTCCAAAATGATATATCAAAATAGATGGATAAAGTTTGGGCAATTCAATCAAACGCAAGTCCACACATGTGATCGAGGGCCCATGTTTAGATTTTGTGTGTGAGCATGCCAGAGTCGCACTTGACTCGATGTTTGATTGAACGTTGACGACCTCCATACCAAAACAAATGCGTAGGATCGAATTTAGAAATGCAATTATCGAGTCAACCACCGGTTGTGATCAACGATTGGGCGATTTGTGAAGGGGTAGGGGTTAATCATCTTTAATGGATTGTTTTTTCATTACAACTTTAGGACTTTTATTTCACTAGTAATTGAGATTTAACTTCTCAACTGAATAAAGACAGACAAGTAAATAAAAATGAGGCTAAACAATGTCAATGTTTTATTAATATTTGAAAATATGTCTTATTATAATCGACAGAGTATCAGAAAAACTAGAGAAAAAAACAAATGAGAAATAAATACCTGTTACGTCTGCAAGAATAGTTGATTGAGGCGAATGGTCAATAGGATATGATCAAAGAGATGTGATCGCTTAAGTAAGAAATAAGTTGATTGGGATCTAACAACTTAAGGTTGTGATTATTTAATCTAATCTTATGGTACTGTAGTGGTGGTATTGGACAATAGCAATCTATGCTAAGACTAGCCTATGCTATATTGTACTAGGATAAGCGAAAAGATAAACGTAAAGAAGATAAATTTGTGTTTGGCTTAACGCCTCAAGCTCTTCATCACATTCTCCTTTTATAGGTTGTTGTTGGGGTCCTGCATGTTGACATTGTTAAACAGACAAAGACACTAATGGCTAGGTATACAACGCACCTTCCATGGGATGAACGGACCGCGAGCTTCCAAGAAAAACACCTATACTTAGTCATTTTACTAGGTGGGCCCCATGACTCATCATGATCAGAACCCTCCAAAATTGAGCCACAACCTTCAACACGAAGAAAGATGTCCAGTGCATTGAAATCGATCACTAAGCGGGCCCCGAAGAAAGATTAATGAGATGAACAGTACGCCAGTGCACCCATAAATTCAGGTCCGACGCACCCAGAAATTTGACTAAGTTTAATAATTGATTTTCAGGGTGCACTGGTTCCAGTGCACCCCAAAAATCTGATTGACTAAGCGAGTGAAAACAGGGTGCGCTCGGTCTAGCGCACCCATGAAATTTGATTCAGGCCTTAGTTATCTACAGAGTGCGCATTACTAATTTTGAGCCCATTTGAGGGTGCACAAGACCCACTTTCAGTCCATTTGAGGGTGCGCTACATGTGGCACATCCTCATTGTTTGTTCTATAGGATTTTTGGGTATAAATGCCCCGTCCGTTTTCTCATTTTAGGAGATACCGAGAGAGGAAGAGAGATATTGTCCACTGGGTATTAGGCATCCTCGTCGGAATCCATTATTTGACAACCGGAATCCCTTTCCGACCATTAGAATTATTCACCGAAAACCCTTACCGACAACAGCAGGTCTGGTCTCGAAAAATTGCAAAGTCCGGAACCTTTTTGAAATCTTCTTAAGTCCCGGAGCACACCCCTGAAAGCAAAAATCCCGACTTAGTTGAATTTCAGGGTGCACTAGCTCTAGCACACCCCAATAATCAGCCCAGAATCTAAGTTATTACACTATGCGCTGGCTCCAGCACACCCAAAAAATCCAGCTTTCAGAAACCAACGATTTAAGGGTGCACTGGCTATGGTGCATCCCTAAATCTGGCTAACAGAAATCAAGTAATTTTAGGGTGCACTGGCTCCAGCGCACCCATAAATTCGACACAGGCCTTAGCAAATTTCAGGGTGTGCTGGAGCCACTGCACTTAAAAACTCAACACCTCATAGGACTTAATTTATGAGTACTTCGAACCCCATTTGGACCTATTTTGGGTATTTAAGCGCTCCAAATGTCATAGAACATTCAAATAGTCCTTCTGGGACACCCAAATAAGTAAAATAAGCAGGTTTTTGGAGGCCAATTTAATTCGGTACGATGAACGTGGTAAGCTCCCGGAGAGAGGCCGCCAGCATCTAGAACTACGCAAATGCATTATTATTTTATGTACTATCATAATTTGATCGGATTAGGGTCGGAAGCTAAACAAACGGGACCATGGTTACCATGACGAACTAGACTTAAGAGTTCTAAATTGTTATACAATGCTTGTTAAAGATTGACACCTAAAAAATAGTCGATGCCCTACCCATCAAAACGGTATCTGTCGGTTGGGCTACTCAGGTACATACAATTGCAGATCGGTCTTTCCGAGGTCACCCGTCCAAAATAACGGGTGCGGGCCCAGAGTTGTACCCCTCAATTAAGAACCTTAATAGTCTAAGCCCGGATCTCCAGTCAAAACATGGGACGTAGACATTCGACTTGTACAAAGAAATGATCAACCTATAACAAATCTACATCAGTCTCTATGACTACGAACTCAAAGACCATGGTCCCCGCTGACTTAATCTTTTGCCTTTTAATCAAGGGTCATCGGTCATTCAATGTAATTAAGGGCTCGTGCCATATCACATCTTGGAATGTGCAAGATCTCATAATATCTTGAATAAAAATTAACCTTGCGATACCTTTCTCTTATGTACTTTTGTGAATGCTTATGATTGTCTATGAATTTTTCCATTACTCAGAACCCCAAAGCAACAATATACAAAAATTGTCCTTGTAACATTTTTAGTTTTAACAGTTGTCAAGGCGACAAAACTCTCGCTGGGTGTCCTTGTTGATTCAGATCCTCATTGGTTGTGATATGCATTCTAAATAGAAAGGTCTTCATTTTACGTAAATGGTCCCCTTTAAGAAACAACTACATTTAGATTCGGGATCAATTAGGGGAACCTCTACTGCCGATCCCAGACCTCAAATCGATCACGGTCATACATTTAAATGACCTAATCAAATCACCTCCTACAAACCTTGAACTCTTACTCCTTTGTGACTGTGATCCTGGAGGGGCTAGATTATCCATCAAGCTCTCCCATTTTCTTAATCTCAGTTGATGTACGAACAAGAGTCTAATTCACTTGGTGTTCATCCTCTCCTGGTTTTGGTCCGATTCGCAATCGAATTTGCTCAAGTATCAACCTGATCTTTGGATATTCAAAATCTTCGTGATCTTTGCAAATTATTTGAATGTCTCTAGGAAGATTTTCCATTTTAGAAGGACAGTGAGAGATGGCCTTACTGAGTGTATCACAATCAAATCGACGATGGAATTCTTTCTCTCGGTGAGTCTTTATAGACGTGCCGGGCATGCTGCCTCATTAACTAGCTCGCTAATCGTGGTCACGTGGCATTCCCCAGTTCACTCCCCTAAAGGTGCGTGCAAGGGTCTGTACCACCGTATTAATGACAGAATGTGTATAATCGAAGGAAGATCAACCAAATATATCTTCAAGTGCATGTATGATTTCTATGAGTACCAAACCTCTAGTGGCGACACGTGGCGACTTTTCATTAATCTATATCAAGGCGTAAAAAATAGACTGCGGACACACCTATGCGGATTACAAATGACGGTTAAATAAACATCATAGATAAAACATATACATCAAGGGCTTGCTAGGACCATTAGTCCCTAGGTAGGTCCTAGTGGGGATACTACCCAATCCACACCCTGTGTAACGTATCAAATGGCATATAAAAGAACAAAACAAAAGCAAAAAATCGTGCGCATCAAATTCAAGCTAGAATGTTTGAAAGGAGTTACTTGGCTGTGTCGCAAGAACTATCAATGTGGGTGGGATCTTGAACATAGGGCCCACCTCGACGTCCGCATTGTATATTCATGTTGTCCATCTATTTTTCCAACTTATTTTAGGGCATGGTGCGAAAAATAAGCAAATCAAATTTTTAAGTGGACTACACCATAGAAAAGAGTGGTCATTGAATGTCCACTATTAAAAACTTCCTAATGTCTCTCTAATGTTTATTTACCATTTAACCTCTCCATAACACCACTCAGTACTAAATGAAAGGTAAAAAACAAATATAAGCTTCATCCAAAACTTCACGTAAGGTTTTTAATGATCAATAATCACTGTGTTTTTTTTTGTATGGTTCACTCCAAATTGGTATCCGGTGCATTTTTGGGATCATGCCTTAAAATAAGATGTCAAACAATGAATACATGTGAGCTTATGATTAGGGTCACACCTACATCGCTGGAACGCTGCAGCGAAGTCGCACTCGTTTTTAACAATGGGTGTCCCAATCCGAACTGTTTACTGTGATGTGACCCACTTGATATATGATATATAGATAGCTGGAGGTTACATGATGGATGGGAATGGATGTCAATATGAAAAATCATCGTGGGTGTGGGTGTTGATTTATACGTTTAAGTCGAACGCAGATTTCCTGCGAAAGCCTAAGGGCTCGTTTGGCACCATGGATTTGGGGGGATTTGAGGGGGTTTCAAATCCCTTGGTGCGTTTGGCACATAAAGCAACTGGGGTTTTCAAATCCCCTCCATGAGGGGGTTTGCAATCCAAGGTAGAAGCTTGGATTACATCTAAAATCTTTCCAAGAGTCACATATGTAGCATGTGTGTTACTAGGCTACTAATCTAATGGGCACATGGCCTACTGATGATACCCCAAAACAATTAGATTATCAACTGCAGCACTAAAATACTTTAATATGTTGATTTGCGCTGGCCAAACATTGTCAAGGAAATCAACTATTAAAATTTGTAGGTTAGTCACTTTGATGTGATCTTGTTTCATCATTTTCGGTGAAAGTATATATTTCACCAGGCTTATTACAACCATTGTGTCGAACACTACATGCTTATACTAATTAGAGATATTAACATTAATTTAGTAATTAAATTCAAACCATTGTAAATATTATACTTTTGGACTAAAGGGGATTCCTAATCTAGGGTGCCAAACAGGGTTGCATTTTGAATCCAGGGTTCTAAATCCACGCTCCAAACAGGCCCCAAGGAAGTTCCTCCGCTGGGATGCTAGGCGGGCCCTCATGATGTTTGTATGAAATCTATCCCGTCCATCCATTTTAAGATCTAATTTTAGGATATAGTACCAAAAATAAGGTGGATTCAGAACTCAAGTGGGCCATGCGGGAGGGAAAACCGGGGAGAGATTTTCCTACCATTGAAATCTTTCTGGGCTCCACCTTGATGTTTATATGCCGTCCAAACCGTTCATAAGTTCATTCCCACTGGGATGTAGTGAAACATAAAAAACTTAGCATGATACGGATCTTTTCTGGCCATACAAATGTTTCAACGGTGGTTACTGAATTTATACTGTTTCCTCCTGTGTAGCACACTTGAGTTTTATATCTGACTCATTTTTGTTCGAATGTTCTAAAATGAGATCATAAAACGGATGGACGGGGTGGATTTCACAAAAACATCACGGTGGGACCCACCTAACATCCCAGGCAGGAACTTCCGGAATCCGCCTGTTTAAGCCTATCCTAGAAACGTCTGCATTGGACTCTACCTCGTTCCGCACACAGCATCCCTGCTTCTCAGAAGAGCGAGAAAAAGAGGAGATTGGGGCGCAGCGTCCTCTCGAAAATGGAAGACATGTCGGGATACTATCATCAGGCGGCATCCCTCCACAATCCTCCACACCCATATTACCCTCCGCCCTACCCTCCACCGCCCTCAGCAGCGCCAGCACCACCACCGCCTCATCCTCCGTACCAGCACCAGCACCAGCACCAGCACCAGCAGCAGCCGCCCTACGCCCTTCCTCATCATCCTTATCCTCTACCCCACCCTTCCGTAGATGAGGTCCGTACCCTCTTCATCGCCGGTCTGCCTGGCGACGCCAAGCATCGCGAGATCTACAACCTCTTCCGCGAGTTCCCTGGATACGAGTCTTGTCAGCTCAGGAATTCTGGCCAGTCATCCCAGGTTTGGATTTTTCTTTCTTTCTTTCATTTTTTTTTCTGTCTTTCATACCCTCTTGATGCTTTTGTTTTGTTTATGGGGGCGTGTCACATTTTAGTTTTTTTTCTAATGCAAACCCCCAAAGGGGAAGCAAATAGATCAAAGAAAAGAATAAAGAGATTGTGGGAAAGGACCCAGCAATCCTTTCGCCGAATGCTAGAGACCGCAAATGCATGACTGTGAGCAAGCTCATCCGTCCTCTAGTCTTAAACTAGATATCACTTCGCCCCTTCAACAACTACTATAGAGAACCTTCAACAACTACTATAGAGAAAATAAGAGATTTTCATAAAAAAGAGAATATCATTCAACTATCTTATTCCATAGGCGTAGGCCTTATTTATAGTCAGTCCTTACAATCTGCAATAAAAACTATTGAATCTCAAAATAGAATTCTTAGCAAAGATCTGAAAAATAGGAAACTACTTAAACAAGAATCCACTTAAGTAAGCAAGTACTTAAATAAGAAAAATCTAAGATTTTTTCTTGCCTAATATAAAGATATCAAAGGATTTTTTTTTTTTTTTTGGAAATGCATCAAAGGAAATTATTTAATGTAGTGATTTAAAAGAAATGGAAACTAAAGATATTTCCTATTGTAGAGATTTGCCTAAAAATGGAAACTGGGCCTTTTCTTGTGCACACGTGTGGAGCGTGTACGTGTGAGATGTGGGGTGTTTCTTCAAATGTTGATCAATCGGCTTGTGTGGCCATTTGGTTGCATCAATTCCACCTGTCTTTGAAAAGAAAAACTCGTCCTCGAGTTTAAATTGATGATCATAATCTCCTGTGAAGATCTTTGTTTGTATTGTGTCTTCTTTGGCTTCACTAGTAGTTGATGATGGAGACCTACACGCCTGACGGGTGGCTTGTGCATAATGCGGTGTTGAAACATGTGCCATCTTTTCTTTTGCTTCTTGTTGGTTTTCCACGTTTCGATTGTGGCCCCTTCGTCCCAGTTAACTTTTGATCTGCGAGCCTTGATTGAAATTGAGATGACATTATGGTGATTGTCAAAGTATCCATCTCTTCGACCATCGGATCGTGCATATCTGTTAAACGTTCAGTCTCTTCAATTAGGTCATCCATTAGCTAATCTTTTGGCTTGACTTGAACTCATTTTGATCTGGCCATTGATCCATCCCCATCCATGGATCCACCAAGCAATCCAAAGGAGGATTCCTCTTGGGTCGCCAAACTATCTACAACCACGTCATCTGTAGAAAGTCCAGAGAAAATAGATTGAAACCCAAAGCACTTTTCCTGTTCAATCAAGGGATCGAAGCAAGCTCTCACAACCTCCTTGATTTCCTTGAATTCTTTTGCAATGTCTTCCTTGAATGCTCTAATCTCCTTCTTAACTTCTTGTAAATTTTCTTCCCATGTCTCTTGAACATTCGTGGCCATCATTGATATTTCCGTGCAATCGAATGCTTTTGAGTAGCTGACATGTGGTTGTCGTTGCTCATAACATTTGTAGGGCCATTGAAAGGAATCTTTAGAAGACTCATATGAAGAATTGAAGATGGGTGAGACTTGAGACGAAAGGGGTGATGATGATAGTTAGAATGAGCCAGATAAGAATAATGTGATAGATATGAACGGGTAGGAAAGTCTAGATGGGGATATTGTAAGAGGCGTATGGACATTTTCCTATCCATGATATCTCTAAACAAGAACACGGGCTGAACTATAGGCTTGGATTCTGGATCTAAGGTTATGAGGGTTATGTGGTTTGGGATTTTTTATTTTTTATTTGGTAAGAAAAAGAGAAAGGGCAAGGAATTGATGGGTTGGAACGGGATTAGGATGAAGTAGGGTTGGAAGAGAATATAAACAGTTTTTTTTTGTTTTTTTTGTTTGTGTGTGTGTGCGCGCGCGTGTGTTGTAAGGGTTCAAAGGGATTAGAGGAAAAAAAAGGAAAAAGGTATAGTTTGGGATTGGTGATTTTGGGAAGGGAAAAGGAAAAGAAAAGAAAAGAAAATGGAAGATGAAGGATTGAGGAAGGAGAAAGATGAAAGGATAGGAATGAGATGAAAAAATTACTTTATTTAAGTTTCCCAATAGCAGAATTTGCTTTGGTTCCAATTAATGCAAACCTCGAAATGAGAAGCAAATAAATCAAAGAAAGGAAGAAAGATATTGCGGGAAATGACCCAACAATCCTTTAGCCGAATGCTAGAGACTGCGAATGCAAGATTGTGAGCAAGCTTAACAGTCCTCTAGTTTTAAACGAGAGATCACTTTCCCCCTTTAGCAACTATCATAAAGAAAACATGAGAATTTTCATAAAAGAGAATATCTTTCCTCAATTTTTTTCCATAAGCATAGGCCTTATTTATGATCAATCCTTACAATCTGCAATAAAAACTATGGAATCTGAAAATAGAATTTCTAGCTAGAAATGATATGAAAAATAGGAAGCTGCTTAAATAATAAGCTACTTAAATAAGAAGGTACTTAAATAAGAAGAATCTAAGATTACTTCTTGCCTAATATGAAGATATCAAAGGAAATTATTTAATGTAGAGATTTAAAAGAAATGGAAAGTAAAGATATTTCCTAATGTAGAGATTTTCCTTAAAATGGAAATCGGACCTTTTCTAGTGTACACATTTGGAGCGTGCATGTGTGAGATGTGGGGTGTTTCTTCAAATGTTGATCAATCGGCTTGTGTGGCTATTTGGTTGCATCACTTTCTTTTTATCTTTGGTTATGATCTGCAGTTTTAAGATTTTGATGCAAGTGTTGTTGGTTTAGCTATTTTGTTAATTGAAGAGTGAATCTAACCCATGCGCACCCTGTATGTGCAGAACTTGGCACATGGCACAATAGTCCATTCTTTGAGCTGTTCATCTGTTGGGCCCCACTTAAATGGGCTGTGGTAGAGAAATCTTGCTGTTGAATGATTTCAATCATCTAATCAGTGATTAACAAATGGATGGTAGAGAACAATGTTGATACGGTTGGTGAATGGGGCAATTTCTGCAATCTAATGTGTAGTATTTGCCAATCTGTATGATTTTGTTTGCTGTGCAATTTGTGTGCTGCTGCTCACAGATGGATATCTCACCAATTGAAAGGAGTTGTGTTCAGCGAGAGTAGGTGCACTAGCATCGCCACCCATTTAATAATTGGGGGGTGGGGATCTTAGCGTGCAAATTCAAAATGGGCTTTTTAAGCACTTCTATTAATGCTTAGGGCTTGTTCAGTAGACACCTATACATGAGTTCATCTCATTTTAGTTAATAATAATTATGTATTAGAGATTGTGATTATTGGTTATCAAGATTATTGTTAATCCTCTAGGGAATGTTCGAGGTTTGGATTGCCCTCTTAAGCAGTCCATTGTTAAAGAAATGTTGCAACAAATAAGTCCCATCTCATAGTTATCCAAGAATAGAAGTTGAGTTCTATGAATAGAAAGATGGTTAGATCCGCCTGGGGTCGTAACGGGTTTGAATGGGAAGCTCTCGATGCCATGGGTTCTGCGGGAGGCATCCTTGTACTTTGGGACCCTGCCTTCTGGAGAAAGGAGGATTGTTGGACAGGTGAGTTCTCTGTTAACCTGCTCTTTACCGTTATCTCTTCGGGCTTCTGTTGTATTTTCTCTAGTTTGAATGGTCCCACTCACCCCCCTTGCCGTGATTCCTTCTGGGCTGAGTTGTCGTCGGCCTAGAATAGATGGCAGCTCCCCTGGTGCATCGCTGGAGACTTCAATGCCATGAAGTTTGTTCATGAAAAGCTCAAGGGTCTAAGAATCTCCGTAAGCATGTGGAGTTTTTCAAGTAGGTCCAAATGCACAACCTGGTGGACCTTCCTATGAGGGATATCAAATTTTCTTGGCCCAACGGGCGTGTTCCCCCAGCTATGTCCCTCCTTGACCATTTTTGGTCTACCCCCTGAATGGATTCAAAAGCTTCCCCTTTCTCGTCAAAGAGGGCTCCCCAAACCTATGTTTGACCATTGCCCCATTTTTCTGGAGGTAGATGAAATTAATCGGGGCCCTAAGCCTTTTAGGTTCAAGCTGGCCCGGCTCAAGTTAGAAGGCTTTCGGTCCCTGGTAGGTGATTGGTGGTCTTCCTTTTCAATCAAAGGGAATCCAGGCTTTATTCTTTTTAAGAAATTGCAAATGCTCAAGAAGAAATTGAAGGTGTGGCACCGCAAAATCTTCGGCCAGAGAGAAAGAGATGAGCTCCTTGTTGTCTTAGATCCAAGCTTACGATATCAAGGAGGAAGCTGCTACTTTCTCGGAGGAAGAACATGTCCTAAGAGCTAAGTATCTTTTTGATTATTCTAGTAGATTTGCTGAGGAAGAAATTAAGTGGTGCCTGCGTTTGAGAGTTGCATGGCTCGAAGAGAGAGATAGAAACACCTTTTTTTTCATGGTGTAGTTAGTGCTCGCATGAGGTACAATTCTATCTCTCCCATCATTGTGAAGGTGAGAGATTATTTCAGAAGAATTCCATCGCTGACGCTGTTGTGTCATTTTACTCTTCCCTGCTTGATGAGGGTAGTATCGATGGGCCCCTATTGGATGATCTTCCTTTCGACCAGATTTCCTTGGAAGATGACCTCTTTGGAAAGCCCCTTCCTCTTGAAAGAGATTAAGGCTGCTGTGTTTGACCTTGGTGGTGACAAAGCCCTCGGCCCTGACGACTTTCCCTTAGCATTTTTCCAATTCTTTTGGGATCTCCTGAAACAGGATGTTGGCGAATTTGTTAATGAATTCTTTAGATCAGGTGGAAATGGGGGCTTCATTCATTGTTTTGATTCCTAAACAAGAGGGTGCTGAAAGCCTTAAGGACCTTCGTCCCATTAGCCTGATTGGTAGTAAACTGCTAAGCTCTCGTATTAGAACTATTCTATCCAAGGTTATCTCAACTTTCCAGAGTGCCTTTGTGTTTGGGAGGCAAATCTTGGACTCTGCGCTATTGGCTCATGAATGTTTGGGTTGTTATTATAGGGCTATGAAAAAAGGCATCATCTGTAAACTCGATATCGAAAAAGCTTATGACCACGTCAACTGAAAATTCCTTGATTCTAAGCTTCATCGGTTGGAGTTTGTGAGCAAGTGGTGGGGATGGATTTTTAAATGCATTTCCTCTGCCAAGTTTTCTATTATTTTTAATGAATCCTGTTCACAATCCCAAGTGTAGGGTTGCGATGTAGTTATAATTCGGTAAGTCTAAGATCGTCCTCAGGGATCGAGTAAGGTAATAATTCAAAACACAACTAAGCTAACTTAATCTAGGACTGAATTAAACTTGAGTTGGATTAAGCAAGTAAGATAAATTAATAGCGAAGGTTTTAGGAAAAATCAGTAAGTATGAACACTAGGGTTTCAAGGATCCCCTTATAATCATCCATAATGCTAAACTCATCAATTGAAGTTGATAATTCAATTGGAATCGACGTCCTATCCCATCTCATCCAATCGGAAGATAGATTTAGTTAACTCATAATTCAAAAACCAAAAAAAGAATTGAACTTCAATAGATTAGTTCTACTTCAAATTATAAGTATTTAACTTGTAGGGAACACCAAGCATTCATTGTATTCGGAAATCATGATGACTCTAGGGTTTCAACAAATCAAAACTCTCTTAAAACCAATTAAATCAATCTTAGAAAATCGAAAGTATCCCATGTAACCTTAATCACAAGAGATCTAAGATGTATCTAAAACTATCAACTTTATTCAAACCAATATATGAAAATTCAACATTAAATCCTATAAATACTTGAATCAAGTAAGTCTAAACATCATGGACTGATTACAAGCTTCCCCTCTTAACACTAGCTAAGAGGTTTAGCCAATCATAGGCATGATTGAACTAATCTCAAACAAAAACATAAAACAAACTAGAAAACTTAAGAAAAACTTGAAAACTCAGTGTAGAACAACACCCTCGAGCTACTCTCTCTCTCTCTCTCTCTCTCTCTCTCTCTCTCTCTCTCCCCCTCTCCCTGCCCTTAGCTTTTAGGATGATTTTGGACGTGTGGGAGGTTGCTTTAAATAAGAAAAATCAAGGAGTTTACGCAGAGCCAGAAGTTTCCACCGACTTTCGCAAAATCTCGCAATCACCACCTCTGTCGAGTGGAATCTTCAATAGGTCTTCGATAGGATTGAACTCTCCTTCGATGGCATCGTATATTGAGTCCAACAAGCTCTAGAGCTGGTTTAGATGCGTTTGATGGGATCTTCAATGGGATTGAAGTCCACTCGAAATCCCCTTCGATGAGATCAAAGATGGCTTAAATGTGATCGAAGATGCCTTAGATGTGATCGAAGATGTCCAGAAACTGTTTAGCAACTAACTGTCTGATTTTTTGATTTACTCGATGGGATCGAAGGCTGCTCGATCCTATTGAACTGGCTTAGTTCTGCACTCTTGAAACTTGGTCTCCAACACTTCTTTTCCATCTTTGATGTTCTTTTCACCATCCTAATCAACATGATTTGTTTTAAATTGTCTTCAAAATCGTCATAGGACCTATACACATAAAACATATATAATTAGTATAAGTTAATACACTTATGTGCACAAAACCAATGCATAATTGAGGGCAAATATGCAATATTTAGCACTCAACAGATCCCCATTTGTTTTCTTCAAATCCTCTAGGGGCCTTATGTAAGGAGACCCTTCATCCCCATTCCTATTAATCATTGCGTCTGAAGGCCTCAATAGAATGCTTTTTAGAGGTCATGAGGTCGACCTCTTTTGGGGTTTCTCTATTCCCAACTTCCACCAAAGAATTACCCACCTCTAGTTCATTGATGACACATTATTATTTTGCGAACCTTTTGGTTGTATGGTAGAACGTTTGGCTATGACTGTCTGCTAGTTCAAAGTGGTTTCGGGGCTTAAAATCAATCGTGCTAAAAGTGAATTTTTTGGCATTCATCTATCCCAGGAAGAAGTCTCCCCTTGCTTCTGCTTCTGGGTGTCGAGTGGGCTCTGTCCACTCCGAGTACTTGGGCTTGCCTTCGTGTATTGGTAAACCGTCTTAACAATTGCGGGACGTGGTCCTTGAAAGAATGGAGAAGAAACCTTCTCTCCCTGGGGGAGAATATCTTTGATCAAATCCTCACTCTCCAACCTGCCCTTTACACAGTATGTTTAACGTTTGGAAAGAAATCTTCAAGGTGGGGGACCAACTGTTTTAGAATATTTCCTTTTTGGTTGTGAATGGAGATGATATCCTGTTCTAGTCCCCCCAATAGTGTGGCCTTCCTACCCTTGCTTCGACTTTCCTTGCCTCAGCTTGGATTTCTTCCTCCCCTCAGGCTTTGGTCTTTGAGTGCTTCTCCTGGGATGTCTCGGGGGGAGCTTGGTCCCCTTCTTTTAGCAAAAAACCTTAGGGGATGTTTGTTTTTACAATTACATATGCAAATAGGGGTAAATATGTAATAAGTAGTTTTGAAGGGCGTTTGTTTAAGAGGAAAATACTTCCGTAATTGCGCCTCGAAAACAGTGCCATGAAGCATGTAGTCCAACGGGCGTTGAATGGTTAAAATTCGTGGGTCCCACAGTGATGTATGTATGTGATCTAGGCCGTCCATCCATTTTAGCATCTCATTAGAGGGCACTATCCCAAAAATGAAATGAATTCGAAGTTCAAGTGGACCACACCACAAGAAATAAGCTCACTGTCAACGTCAACCTCGGTACTAATGCCGTAATTACATTGGTAAATAATCATTACTTATTTACTTGTAATTACATGTGTAAATGAAAAAACAAACATCCCCTTAGAGACGATGAAATTGTGGAATTCACTTCGCTCCTCTTTCGCCTGTAGGGGTTGTTGGTGGTTCTAGGACCTCTAGATGAGGTGGTCTGTACTCCATCCAAGTTAGGAGCCTTCTCTGTCAAGTCCTACAAGATCCTTTCTTCCCTAGGAGACCCCTCTCTCCCTAGTTGCATTGTGTCCATCTGGTCTTATGCATTGATTTTCTCAATTCCTTGTAAATGTAAGGAAATAAGCCATTATTACTTCCTACATGCATTTGCCAAGATAAGGAAATGAGGAAGGAGTTTTGCCTTGAAAATTGACCTGAAAAAGGCCGACTTAAATGGTGGGCCCCACCGTGTGTATGTGACTTATCCATGTTGTCCATCGATTTTACGATAACATTTTAGGGCATGAGCCAAAAAATGAGGCAGATCTGAAGCTCAAGTGGACCTCACCATAGGAAACAATGATCCAAAAGACATCCACTGTTAAAAGTTGTTTCCTTTTTAGGGCCCAAATTAATGTTTTTTTATCATCTAACCTGTTCATAAGGTAATAGAGATATGGATAGAGGGAAAACACAGGGGCCCCCAAAAAGTTTCCATTGATAGGTGTTCGAATCCCACTGTTTCCTCTGGCGTGGTCCATTTGAGCTTTGAATCTACCTCATTTTTCAGCTCATGCCTTAAAATGAGGTTCTGGAAGGGATGGACGATGTGGATTAGTCACATAAATCATGGTATACACCATAGTTTTTATTGTTCTGTCTCGGGTGTAGAGACGTGACTACATGCTGTCATTGTCGCATTGGGAGCTACGCTTGTAATTACGGAAGTAAATATAAGTAAATAATGATTACCCATTTTCAGCTATTTACATCAGTTATTGAAAAAATTTAAAAATCAAACACCCCCTTAAAGTTGCTGCTTTTGTCTGGTTGGCTGCAAGCAACCGCATTCTGACCATTGACAATCTTAAAAAACGCGGCCTCTGCCTTCTAAATGTGTGCTTGCTTAGCATGGTTAATTCTGAGTTTGTTGATCATATTCTTATTCACTGTCCGTTCTCCATGGCTATTTGGAATGGCATCCTTTAGTAGGCAGATGTAGCTTGGGAAGAAGAGATGGAAGCTTGCTTTCCTCGATGGGTGCTGGTCCCTCTGGCTTGAAAGCAATAGGCGTTGCTTTGAGGATAAGTCCTCTTCCTTGGGTGGGATCCTTTGTATAGTATCTAATTGTATCAAGGATTGGGCTCCTTGAGCCCTTGGGTGGGGTTCTGAGTTCGGGGAACTCATTTGTAGGATTGTAGTTTGGTTTTATTTTTTCCTTTCTGTTTTGCTCGTTATTTTTGTTTCCTGTCTGTTTTCTTTCTCTGTTAATATAATTTCACCTTTCAAAAAAAAGATTATTGTTAATCCTGACCAGTGAATTGGCCATATTTCGAACAATGTATTATGCTGTTTAAAGTTAAAATGCTAGTAGGATATGACTACAACCAATTCCATACCATGCTTTTGTACCCGTATCGGTATGGTATCCTCTGGTTATACTGGTATCATAGTTGAATAGATCTATTCATCTTAGATTCTCTCTCTCGTCTTTATTTGGTTAGTTTCCATTGCTTTTGCTGCATTTCACTTGATTGTAGTGATTTGGAGATGTTCAATGATGTCAAGCTGCATCAATGGCTTCTTAGGTTCCTTGCGTCCAAATTCCAATACATCATTCATGTGTCTATCACTTGCACATGTTTCCATGTCCAAGTCACAAGTGGGCTGGACATCTCTCCCAATGCGTGCATGCATGCAATCAAATAGTTGCAAGTGCTCAGGTGTGAATGCATGCATGTTGCGTTGCTTGGGTGTGTGCTCTTATGCATGTAGTTAGCATATGTCTATGAGCTTCTGTGTTGCCAAGTGGGAGCGTGCTTGATATAGGCCAGAAATGGAATCGGGCATAACTTGGGTGCAATGCAAACGTTTGCCCTTCATTGATCATACTTAGACTATGTAGATTTCTTAAAATTTTTTTTTTGGATGGAAATCTCTTGTTCTTTACAATCCGTTCAGAAGTTTTTATTTTTTATTTGTTTTATAGTTAACTCTAGCTATCTTGTTGTTTGGTCACAATTGCCATCCAATGAGTATAAAGATTAATGTGTGGGGTTAAAGCTCACATTTTTTTTTTTTTTTGAGAATTAATGAAATTCTATTGCAATGAACGAGAATAAAGGGCCTAGAGTAGACTGTGAGAATTACATCACGCTAGATCACAAATTCAAATCCCCAATTGGATAATTAACTAAGACCTTGATAGATGAAGCCCATGCTACTACATCCAACACAACCCTCCTAAACCCCATGCCCGGACGACTATGCAAACATCTTTCATTGTGCCCAGATGGACCACAAACCACGACCAAAGTTGGCATCACCCAACAACATTGAAAGAGGTTGAAAAAGCATTCCCAGGTGACTCTGGTGAATATGCAATGCATGAGTGCATGATCCACCGGTTTCACGTCTCGTATGTACAAATTTGTAATAGTCATATTCCTATGCCTTTTCCGCAAATTGCCCACTGTGAGCATCCTATTTCTTCTTAACAACTAAGTAGACTCAAATAACTCGAGGTGCTCCTTCATATGACCAAACGAACTACATCAGCTCCTTCGTCATCCTTGATCGAATGAGCGAATTGCTGCTTAGATGGATCAAACAAAAACTACTAGATTTCTCCAATTTGCACGCCTAAGAACCCTACTCCAAAGTGGGAAGAGGAGCGATTTTGAACAAAGAGTGGAATCCATACTGCTTAACCTCGCAAAAATAAAGCACAATATATCATCCATCTCGTCATCTGATGCATTCCTTTGGCATGTTGGAATCCATATTGCTTGACCTCCCAAAAATGAAACAGAACAAGATACAACGATATCTGGATGGGGGGCTAGCCTTGTCAATCTAGCGAGAATATTGGAAAGGGGCCTATCAGTACACCACTCATCCTCCCAGAATTGGACACGCATTTCGTTGCCAATTGAAGTTGAATGCCTTGAAGCTTTTTATCACCCTACATATAACCTTCCAGACCACTAATGCTCTATGTACAATGGATTCTTATACCATGGATTCTTTGTTCCTTAACCCCATATTTAATGCAATCTTGTTTCCATAAGCCTTCCCTTCCATCTTGAACTTTCATAGCCATTTACCTAAGATAGTCAGATTCGTAGATTTTAACTCTCTTATGCCAATACCACCTTTTGCATGCCTCTTTCCTTTGCAAAAAGAAACAATGAGATCCCAATACTCGAATCAAAGAAATGGGCAACAGTACACCCACAAGAATATTGAGAGGGAGAAATAACTTTATTGATATCAAACTTCGTACAATATTAAAAGAAAAACTCACACTTTGATAAATTTTTGTAATGGCTACTTACACCACCTCCCTTTTTATAAACTCTTAAGTGAATCTCCAATGAGAATCCCTCTAAGAGGTTGATTTCAAATCAATCATAGTTGAGTTCAAATCAATCTAAATCTACCTAAGATGGTAAAAGCCTAACAATAGTAGAAACAAATATAGAAAATCCTAGTTACATTTCTAAATCAGCCCCATATCTTCAATCACCTCTCTTATCTTTAATCACATCTTTAAATTAGCTTTCATATCTTCCAAAAATGGTTAATTGCAATCCTTGATTTTGTCCCCTAGATCTATAAATAAGGGCTCATTTGGGAGCTTGTAAATGGGAAATGGAATTGGAGGTAAATGAATTGGGAGTAAATGGTTTACTAAGTTTTGTTTGGATGAGAGTAAATGAAATGCATTTGAAATTTGTTTGGATGGGAGTGAATGGGAGGAATTGGAAATGCATTGTAATTTTTTAATATATTCACAGGAACATATGTGATATTTCAAATTATCTTTAGTATCTCAAATTATTGTACATATGTGATATTTAACTAAATGATTGTAAGTTGTAACAAGCCCATTACTTTAGCAAAAAATTGAGGAACTTTCAAGCCTCGAGTGGGCCACAAACTTAAGGATTACAAAAGCAAATTGCCAATGTTTTTTAACCGTCAATCTTTAGATGGTTTGGATCATTCTATTGGTGTGATTTTAGTGATGTAGCCGGTAATTAAATTGTTTTGGAGTATCATTAGTGTGCCACATGTATGGTGGACATGTGCACAACGGCACTTTTGTTTATTCCCGTGACTCTCCAAGAAAACTCAAAAAGGCATTTCACCCATTTACCTCCAAATCCTCTCTCCAAGAGAGGATTTCATTTACATGCTTATTTACTCTGATTTCATTTCATTTCCATGCATTTACTCCCATCCAAACACACCTCAAACACCATTTACCTCCATTTACCCCAACCAAACGGCCCCTAAAGTTCAAAAGTCAACATGTTGGGCCCTTCGGTGGTTTGTGAGCCTACATCATTGATGAACCTAATTGGGCCATGGGCCCGCATCATTTTAACTCTCTTGTCAAACACCACCTTTTGCATGCCTCTTTCCTTTGCAAAAAGAAACAACTACATTGACTTGTTTACACATCATCTTCATTTACTGTAACATTTCTACTTGAGGTGTTGCTACTCATTTGGCATTTCTCATTCCTATGAGTTTCAGCCCTTGAAATACCTTGTTTCCAAACAATTTTGTTCCTAACAGCTTAATCTTGTAGCAGCAAGAAAGAGAACGCTGGGGCATGCACCTTGATTTTCTAATTCCATGGTTTATTCCTTTGGCCAAGATTGAACCCTCAACTACCTCATTAGGCCTTAAAGAAACGACTCAATCTGGTCTTGAGAATTGAAATCTTTTTTACTTTCTGCACCTGCCCTTTGCACAGTTGTGCTACCCATTCGACCTCTGTGAGATTCCTTAGACTGCACCAGCAGGTCTCACTACCTAGATGTAAAGATTAGATTCTTGGGCCTTGCATCAGTTGTCATGATGCAATTTCCTTGTTAATTTAATGGTTGCCCAATCAGTTGTTGTGATTCTTTTTCCTTGTTAATTTAGTGCTTGCCCTTTCTTTCTTTTGATTGGGCATGAGATCAAGGCTTAATTAATGGTTTTGAGCTTGAGAATGCCAATTTCTAGATCTCACATCTTCAGTTCGCTAATGACACCTTTCTGTGAGGCGGATCAAGTGCAAGTTGATAATCTACGTAAGGTTCTTTGGTGCTTTGTGGTTGCATGTGGGAAGATAATTGATATTAAAGTGACCTGTTGGGTGTTTGCATGTATGAAGGGAAGGTGTTCACTCTCGCTTAGGCTTTTGGTTATAGCCCTGATGGTCTCCATCGACCTACTGTTGTCTTCCCTCTGCATTGGCAAGCTGTCAAAGCATCTTTGGGACGTGGTGGTGGTGAGGTTTGTGCAGAAATTATTTGGCCTGGAAAGTTGATACTTTTATTTTGGGGGTTGCATCACCCTGATCATGTTTGCCTTATCTAGCGTAATGTTGTACTTTATGTCATTGTTTCATTGTCATATCAATGTCGTTCAAAGACTGTATGGGATTCATAGAAATTTCCTTTGGTTAGTTGAGAGGAGGTTTGTAAGCCAAAGGCATTTGGAGGGTTAGGAATTAGAAGCTTCAAGTCTATGAACCTGAATTTCCTTGGAAAATGGTTGTGGAGATTTGGGGAAGCAGATGATGCTATGTGGAAAACAGTGATAGGTTGTAAATATGCCGTGGAAGATGGTGGCTGTTTTTCTTGTCATTCCTCTCAGTATAGGGCCTCCGATCTTTGGAAGCCTGTTCTTAAAGTGGGCGCTCTTGTTCATAAGGAGTTTTCTCTCTCCATTGGATGGTGCTTGGATTTGGTTTTTGTTGGACAGGTGGTGTGGGAATATAACCCTTGATGTATCAATTTCCCAAACTCTTTAGTCTTGTTACTCAGGTAGATGTTGTCATCTCCCAATGTGCCTCTAAAGTGGGAGACCATGTAGTCTGGGTGTCTCGTTTCCGAACAAACCTCACTAATGAGGAGAGTAACAACTTTATTTTTCATGGATAGTTTACATGGCCATGGTATTACTTGATTGAGCAATGATAGGTGGCTGTAGAACTATGATTGCTTGGGATGTTTTTCTGTCAAACCCTTCTATTTAGCCATCTTTGTACCTCTTTCCCAGGTCCCTAGGTCCTATATATTAAATTTGGAAGTACTTGGAGCCATCTCCTGTTCTGGAGTTTGCATGTTTGTTCTGTAAAAGCAATGTGCTTATGGTTGGCTACTTGAGGAAGGTGAAGATCATTATTCTGGATGGATGCATTTTATGCCTCAAGGATGCTGAAACAGTGGACCATTTAGCCATACGTTGCTCATTTGCTTTGGAGATTTGGTGGAAATTCTTGAAGCTTTTCGGAGTGGAATGAGTCATACTTTGTCCGATCGCGGATGTCTTTTAAGCTTGGCATGGTAATGCAGGGGCATTTTCACATCGGACTCGAGTGGGGAAGCCTACGTGAAGCGGGGGCACACTCTGGGTGGGCGGCTTGTGTGAGGCGGGTGGCTCGTGGGAAGCGGGCCCCACCCGTGGGAAGCGGGTGGCTACGTGTGAAGCGGAACCCATGTGAAGTGGGGCCCACGAAGGAGGGTTCAGCCGAGGGCCTGGCCTGTGTGAAGCAGGAGCTTGGGCTATGAGATAAGGAGATTGATTCGCCACACTCTATCAGTTTGAGCTTTTAGAGCAAATGGTTAGTCGTCCTGTGTCAAATTGGTATCAGAGCAGGAGGTCTCGTGTTTGAGACTCCTCACCGAGGGTGATTAATGCAAGGGCATTTTCACATCGGGCTTGACTGGGGTAGCCTTTGTGAAGCGGGGGCACACTCGGGGTGGGTGGCCCGTGTGAAGCGGGCTCCACCCATGGGAAGCGGGTGGCTACATGTGAAGCGGAACCCATGTGAAGTGGGGCCCACGAAGGAGGGTTCGACAGAGGGCCTGGCCTGTGTGAAGTAGGAGCCTGGGCTATGAGATAAAGGGATTGACTATCAATTCGAGCTTTTAGAGCAAGTGGTTCGTCGTCCTGTGTCCATGGTAAGGAAAGTAAAAGGACTTATTTGTGGTGGCTAATTATTCTAGCTTTTTTGTGGTTGATTTAGCTGGAATGCAACAGCAGAAGGTTTCAGGACAAGTTGTGTTTGTTGGATGTGGTCTTCTTGAAGGCCAAACAACTAATCATTGAATGGGCTTGAATGCATAAGGATTTTTCTGATAGGCCTATAGAATTGCTGTGGGGATCTGGGGGCATTTTTCTTGTTTGTTTTGATGGGGATGATGCCTCATCATCTGCTTTGTTTAAGCTTATCTACTTCCTTTTACTAACATTTCTGGTTGCCTCAAAAAAACAAAAAAACAACATGTAAATATATATCACCAATACAGTTGTACATGAAGAAGATCTAAAGCAGCTTTTAAACTCGGGAGCTGCTAAAAAGATAATGAAGTTCATGTTCCTTATTGGTATTTATCTATAGTTACATTCAACTCTTTCTTCTGTTATCATGTTTATGTCCAAGCATGCCAATGATGTCAATCAACAGCCTCTGAATGACATATGGGGTCATTGATCATTATTCTTTATAAAGCAACCTTAGCATGGAACTTTCTAATTTGATGTTGTTCTTAACGCTATATGCATACATTTTCTCTTATTACTGATTCATTGTGCTCCACTCTAATCTTGTGATTGTAACAGGCATTTGCATTTGCCGTCTTCTCGGATCAACAGTCTGCAGTAGCTGCCATTCATGCCCTGAATGTAAGCTCTTTCTGATATATGAGAACTACATGATCTTGCACAAAATGACCTTTTGTGAACCCTCTACATTCTTTTTATCAATCAGCATTGGTTTAGAGAGTCGGAAACTGTTTTTGCTAGGGAAGTCTATGCTTCTTGAGTACCAGAAATGTGTTATGTTATTCAAATTAGAAATTTTGTTAGCTAGGCTTGAATGAAACTTTGATTGAAATTGACTTTCAAAACCTTTTGATTACTAAACTTCCCCAATCGGTACAAAATTTATACAACATATTGAGTTCCCAAATTTGCTGGTGTCTCTCGTGTTCTCAAAAGTGCATGAATCGGACTCTTTTGTCACTTGTTGTGGACTGGTTAGTCAATCATGAATTGGTGACCCAAAATTACCCAAGTTGCTAGTTTTATGACAGGCAAATTTGTCCATGAATCCTCAACCCCCCCCCCCCCCCCCCCTCCTTTTAATTCTGAACTTTCCAAATGGGTAAGAAATAATTCTGAACTCGAGAATAATTGAGAAGAGATTAATAGGAAGGATTGAGGTGGCGTATCTTAATTGAATTGATGTCAAGATTGAACAAATCATGCCTGGAAGTTTAATTAATTAACATCACATATTGAACTGGTGACAGATTAAATTGAATGAATTGGCTTCGCTATGAACACCAAATATTATGAACTTGAATTGAACCCTAACCAAACTGAGCAATAAACCTGGCAACTATGCAACTTCATAAAGGATTAATATGATTTCATCTGGTATATTGAATATATAAAAATCAATTGTACTTGATGTTTAGCCTTTACAAATATTCAATATGAATATTTTGTAATTAGTAATCATCATCATCTGAGGTATTCCAACTAATTGGGGTAGG
The DNA here is from genome assembly GCA_003013855.2 of Liriodendron chinense. Taxonomy (NCBI): domain Eukaryota; kingdom Viridiplantae; phylum Streptophyta; class Magnoliopsida; order Magnoliales; family Magnoliaceae; genus Liriodendron; species Liriodendron chinense. The sequence goes on from ML058429.1 coordinate 1,304,219, forward strand.
CTACATGAATACCGCTCCACCATTCCACTTTATCAAGGAACATATCTGCAGTTAAACCGTGGTTCATTAAGTCTTTTCTTTCTACCTCTACCCACAAGCCACAACAAGGTGTTCCATAATGGTAACGGTGTCCGTAACGGCCACCGCCATCACTGTTATGCTATGGGCTGTTATGGCCCTTGTAACGGTCGGTACAACCCTTTTTTTTTTTTTTGAAAAAAAAAAACTATTTCTGGACCATTACAGGTCCATTACGGACCGTTGGCCCGTTACAAGCTGTTATGGAACCGTTATGGCCATTTCGGCCCCGTAATGCGTAACAGTTACAACATTTACCATTATGTAACGGCTGTTACGGCCATAACGTAACCAATTTTTATAACATGACCTACACCCTTTTAGAGCCTTTAACCCACTCCTCACCGGTGCAGTTCTTGGTCCCAATTGCACATGTCCAAACCATCTAAGTTTACTATCCCTCGTCTTATTACCCACTGGCGCTAATACTAAATTCCCTCTAATGCATTCATTTCTAAATCTATCATTTCTCGTCTTGTCATTCATCCATCTCAATATCCTTATTTCAGCTGCACTCATCCTGTGAACATGCTGTTCCTTGACTGCTCTACATTCTGTCCCATAAAGCATGGCTGGTCCTAGGGATATCCTGTGAAAGTTTCTCTGCAGTTTGATTGGTATGCTGATATTGACAATATAATGCAATTAGCAATGGTAATGTTAATATATATAGGATTGATATTAACAACCACATTTTTGTTTGATATACACCTTTTCTTGTAATGCAATAGAGACACTTTCTTTCTTCTTTTGATGACACATGTACAAGTAGATAAAACACATACATATGAGAATTGATATTTACTCCACCCCTTTTGATAGATAAGCCCTTTTCTTCTCCTTTTAGCATCACAATAACTTTAACAACACAATAATACAGCTTAAATTTGTAGTATTCTATTGCCATATATAAACATTAAACGGGTGTATCAATCAGAAAGGGTAGGTGTTGCTCTGGAGTAGCCCGCAAGGGGCTATTTCTTCTTCCTCACTGTTTGGAAGGAGGGAAAACAAAGGAAACTGAGGAAAATGAATAGTTTTCCTTTAATGCGGCATTTCCTCTGTTTGAGAAACGTAAAAACAGAAAGAAAACAATTTCCTTTTTCTCATCAAGGGAGTGGAACCTTTCTCTTCTTTTGTTTTTACCCAATCCAAACACATGCACTACATCCTCTCTTAGGGCGTGTTTGGATTACCGGCCCAGATTGTATTGTATCGATTTAGAGGGACTTATTAATTAATGAATTCATTTGAATTAGAATTCAAATCTGTTGTACATGTCTCACCCGAGTACGACGCTGAATTGATTTATCAATGCCATGCGTCAAGCTCTTCCGCGGTATGCATCTCGAGAAGTTCAAAGCCTTCATTGTACTGCAGCCAAAGTGACTGTTCAAATTTCATGTGTTTTGGTGGAATAACCTCGATTCGTACTCTCACACAGGAGACGTTTTCATCTTCTCCTTTCTTCCTATTTCCACATCCTCCGGATGCTCACTCTCTGCATGGGTTTTTCATCTTCGTTGGTTCCTTGAAAACACTCTCTTCCCATTACACTCTATCTAGCCTCTCCTCTTCGGAACCCATTATTCATGGTCGTCGTCTTCACGATTGTTTCGTCTGACAGGGAGATGGTATCAGTCTACCCAATACACATCTATATCTTCTACCCCGGAGTTCTAAACTGCCCCTTCAACTACATCGTCATCCACCACGGCAGTACATTGCACCATTTTTCCATCATCTTCCTCCCGTCTATCTGTTGCAGCAACCATGGCCATCCTCCCCTCCCTAACGTATACGGTAAAGTCGTACTCTCTCAGACGCCTTCATGTGGCCCACCCATATTGAGGTGGAAATCCTTATGAAGGGTGTGGATTTGGCAACACCATCTTGGCGGGCTTCTGGGTTGGTTTTTGCAGCAGAAACAGAGTGAAACCTCTGATTGAGATCAACTTGTAAATTGTGCTGAAGAAACGGATGGACGGTTTTGATATAAATGAACAGATATCTCAGTGGGTCCCACAATCTTGTTACACATACACCTCATAAGATGCTGGGATCCACCAAAGGTGTGTATAATATGACTTTATCCTGAGCAAGGTTTTCCATACAGTTCGCATGCAAACACCCGGTAGCATTCTACCATTGTGTACCATAGTGTGTATCTTCTGATCTAAACAATTGGCTTTCCCTGACTAATTCTGGATGTACTCAGAGTTAGTCATACGTGTACTTTGGTAAATCGAATATACAGTTCAGCGCAATACAATACGCGGATCCAAACACACCCTCAGTGATTGAGAAGCCATTCAAGCAAACAAGTTGGTCTATTCCCTTGCCAACCAAGGAATATTGGGGGTTATACGCATTGTGTTTCTTCTTGCGTCTCATAGTGTTTCTTGAGAAGAAAATGAATTGGTTTATTCCTTTCTAACGAAAGTTATGGTAGCCTATGCTTTTTGTTGTTTCTTCTCAATCATTGTCTTGACTCTTGATGGACATTGTATTTTAGTCATCATTCTTCAATAACATTTTTGTAACCAGCAAAAAAGAAATAGATGTTTCAGTTGTGTGCTGTTTAAGCTCTCCCCTTTCCTGATCAGTAAGTTCTCCCATATTCACCAAGAGGCAGACTTCCTCGAGACCACTTGACCAATGAATGAGTAGCGTTGTTGTCAACGTCTTTGTTTGGAGGCTTTCCCTTGGTAATGTTCACGAGTCCACTGATTGTGGTCTTGTTTCTTGCACTTTTATGTGTTTTATTTTGTGCACTTACCCATGGTTGTAAATATCATCTGACACTGAGTTGACTCGGCAGCAGCGAAGAACGAAATGAGCGAGCAGGTGAGTCACAACCCAAAACCAGATTGAGTCAGAACAATTCCGATTGAGTTGTAATGAACCACGGGAAGTCATACCTGTTTTGGTTTCCAGGTCCAAAATCGTTATTTGAAGCCTTGGCCCTTACTAAATCCTTTATTGATGATCAATACAATGAAAAAACTTTGAAACTTATATTAAGGTGCCATAAATGGATTTGCGGAGATTGTCACTTTAATAGATGTTGATATGTCTGTAATCATAGGAATCAGGTGCTAAAACAGACACGACCCTGAATAACTGATTAGGATAGCTATTTTTGAAGTGCTTTATTGTATAAAACCCTTTCTTCAATTTAAAGCTTGTTGGCAGGGACTGATGTTTGACCTCGAGAAGGAATCAACTCTACACATTGATCTAGCAAAGTCCAACTCAAGGTCTAAACGTTCAAGACCAGGTCTGTTTGCATCTCCATTTAAATGTTTCTTGCTTGACTTTTCTTTAATTTCTCTTTAATTTATTATCTTTCCCTGTTTGTCTCATGGGAAGTTTGGGAACTAAGATATTTCTTCTGAGAATCAGATGATGGAAGGCCTTATTATTCAGATAAGAAAGTGAAAGGATCTGCTGCATTCTCCAGAAGCCATCCTGATGCTGGTAAGATAATTTGCACCCTAGAATGTTTCAAAATCTCGTGGTGGTAGGGCTGTCAACAGGCAGGGCCTGGGGTAGGTCTTGGCCCGGATTTTGAACTGTTTTGGGCTGTGCCGTCAGGCCGACCCTATTCAAAATTCTGATTTTCAGGCCTGAGCCTGGCCCATTGACACCCCTACGTAGTGGTGGTGGGGCTATGGCTACATTAATGACTGCAGTTCTGTATTGTCCAGTAGGGTTTGTGACCAGCCAGAGTTTGGATGGGCTGAAGCGTATCCAGCTCCAACCCATGAGGACCTGTGTCCAGCCCAAGCCCAGCCTGTGAGTCCGGACATTGGGTTTGGGCTGGCATAGGCCCACCAGAAAAATACTCTGTGCACCAATGTTAAGTTACAGTGGCTTGACACTACTTGTTGGGTATTTTGTAGTCCAAAGTCCAGGTCAAGCCCATTGAGTTATTGTGCTAGAACTCTCAAGCCCAGGCGCAATCTGTGGGTCTCGAGGCTTATTCAAAACCAGGGCCGAAGCAGGCTGATCATAGTTAGCAAAACTCTGCCTTAAAATCTGTACTTTTTTCTTTTTTGACAAAGAAACTCGTATACTTGCTGTAAGGTCTAACTCGGTGCATTTGAAAACATTGGCAAAAGACTCTTTTCTAGTAAAGCCGAATGAAACTCGTTTTTAAAGCTCTCTTTCTCTCTCTCTCTCTCTCTCTCTTTTCCTTTCTTTAAATTGCAAATTATTGCAGTAAGGCTTCTGAGGGTGGTTTATGGGCGGGATTGCTGATCGCTATTCATGGCTAGAGTTGAGTGAGTAGTCAGTAGATTTAGGGGATAGGGTTTAATTGGTTTCCTTTCTAATTATCCTATGTGTGGTATCGCATTTGGGGATATAAGTTATAATTGTTTTAGTTACATATTTTGATCTTATTTATGTACAATATATATACACATGCATATAATCATTATTCTTGCTCTGTTTCTTTGATTTTAGACTGTACTTTTCATCCTCCATTTTTTGGCAATTTTTTTTCTCTTCAAAGTCCTGAAGAAATTTGTTTTTGACCAAAACTTCATCAAGAAAACTCTCACCGAAGTTTATCTGTTTTTAATGAACAAAACTGCATTAAACCTGAACTTCTTTTAGGCGGTGTGGCATTTTGCTGTCAGCTGGATCGGGGGCCTGGCTCTCTAGTTGCAAACCGTTTTGTTTATTAGGGCTAATAGAGAGCTTAAGAAGTTTGTTTTGCTTGTGGTAGCTTTTGATGTATTTTTTCATGGCTTCTTAATTGGGAATTAGTGATGGCAAGATTCACAGTTTGAAGTATTGTCTGAAACCAATACGTTTTGCCCGATACATGTCAGTTTCGGTGCCCAATGATACGGATGAGTCGCACCAATAACTTCCTGATTTACCTCTTGGAAGCCCATATTTGAGAAGATAAGTATTTAGCAATGTTTATTAAGCTATATCATTGCTTTTGTGGGGTTCTTACTGGCTGATACGTGTCGGGTATCAATCATTGATTATATACGATACCTCTTAAACCGACTTTAACCCTTGGTAAGATTTGTGCATTTCCTTCCATTAATTTATCAGTACTCGCTGATTTCACCTAACCTCTCTCTCTCTCACTCTCTTCTTCTATATATGTCTCTCAATGATAACATGCTGCAGTTAATTGCATGAAGACCACTTTCCTCAAAAAGCTCACGTTGCACATGTTTGGCACACTTGCGCACTAACAGGTGTTGGCAGCAATATGCACTTCCCTGGAATGGGTAATTCTGCTTACAACATGAATGGTTATCCATCTACACAAAGGTCAATGCACACTACCTGTGCACATTTTTCTTGATTTGTATACTTCTTTCACATAATAAGCATCATTATGACTCCTGTAAGTTTTCTCACAACACAGACGGGGGCCTAGTAAAAGCAGCTAATGCTTGCCATTATTCCCTAAAAATGCATATGCACTGTGCTCTTATTATGCGTTGGACTTCATTTCCCTAATTTTCACTGTACTTTGATGTTTGCAGTCATGGAAGCTTTGGTAACGAAGCAGTCAATGATACGCGCCCTAAAAAAATATCGGTGAGCCTTACCTTTTCACTTAGATCCCAAGTGAATCTTGCCAATACATGATATATGATATTATTGATGACCAAAGTTATTCTAATGATGGTTTGCATGCATCATAATTAAAAAGAGAACGCTGATGATGCTTTGGATTTTTATATCCATCATGTGATAAATTCTTCTTTTATTTTATTTTTTATATGAGTTTCCATTTTTCTTTTTCTTTTATTTCTATATTTATTTTCCCAAAGAGGTCTTTTTGAGTAGACTGTTTTTCTTTCAGCGCATCTTGTTTGGCAAGCAACATATACATATCTCCTTATCATCTCCAATACACATTATATACTGATTTTGTACAAGGGTCTTAATTTGATGTAGGCCAGGGACTAGGGAGGCCCAACATCACATTTGAAGTTGGATTAAGGTGTCATGATGGGCCCTATGAGTAGTAGAGCTTATCATTTTATCCGCTAAGGGCCTGTTTGGATTCATGGAAAGGAAGGGAGACAAACTTACTTTATGTTGTCTGTGAGGCCTTTGTGGGAAAAAAATGTTTGTAGTATTGGTATTCTTACAAATATCGTTGGCCGGGCATACGGAAAAATTTATTGATATTGTTGATTCCCGAAAATGTATCACTGACTGAGGAAAACATTGAGGTCACAGAGATAGCCGTAGGAGTGGAAGTAGCTACAAAAGTAGTAGGAACAGACTGATTCTGTAGATTATTCAACCACTTGGAATATTTTTCTTAAGTTAGAGTAAGTATCTCACCAGTCATATGTCTGTGGAGGAGTAGATGTAGAATCAGAGGAGGCCCACTGTTCCCTCTAGGGTGGGAAGCTTGATTAGCGCATGCAAGCTTCTCATAGAGATCCCAGATTTTTTTCAATAGAATGATTGGCAAGCCCACAATAGGTGCATTTCTGAAGTCTACGACCGCTGCCATGAGCACCTCTCATGTCACAACAACCATCTCTTCCACCATGGCCACTACTGTGGCCCCATTCAGAGAATGGTGTTGGAGTCGAGCTGTCGTTGTTTCCACTTGTAGAGTCCAAAGATATGCATTGGAGGCGTGCATACACCTTGTTTAAATTTAAAGATGGCACATCTTTGCCACCCGGATCTGTGCACAAACGGATTCATACTCATCCAGATAAGAATTTGATCACTTGGAACTCTTTATGTTGCATTTCTCCAAATTGGTAGTCAGGTGCTAACACACATTCAACTCTTCCCACATTCCTTTGAGTTTGGAATAGTATTCACCCAATTAGTTGTCTCCTTGTTGAAGCTTGAATATTCTTCATATAATTGAAATGTAAAAGAGATGTTTTTATCATATAAATACATGTCTCGTAAGGCATCCCACAGTTCCTAGCCGTGTCCAGAAACATGAAATTTGCACTTATGTAGGGTCCACAATCATGCCATAATTTGGGCATTTTCCTGGATTCATTGGTCATAAGTACTGGATTCTTTATCAAGTTTCTTTGTGGTTAGATTTCTCAATTTTCCCTTATCGTGAGAAAAGCTTGAATTGATTTAGATTACTGTAAATAATGTCCCTTTTAACTTAATAAAGGCCATTTGGACCCTTAAAAATTAGATGGGCTTATAAATCCATATTTCTGGCAAAGGCAACTTTTTTTTTTTAATCTCTATAACAAATAAAAGAAGAGTACCTTACAAGCACAGATGCAGGCTGACCTGACACAATTAATGAGCACCACATTTGAACACTTCACACAATGTACACGTCACCTCAGATAGAAGAATCAACCCACACGTCCACTTTTCCAACCGGCCATGAAGAAATATACTCGTGAACACAACATCCAACAGGGGAAAACAACCCACTTGTTTGCAACGATCACACATGAGGTGATATCATTCAAGAAGCCGATGTCTTCATTCCCTTACGCATACACGGACCATTACAAAAGCCCAACACACAAAAGAAATAAAAAAGAAACCCTAGGTTTCTTAAGAAAATTTCAGCACAAGCAAGATAAATGACACCAAGTGATAGAAGAAAAGAAATAAGAAGTTTTGGAGAAGAAGGATTAGAGACGACGTAGCTTTGATATCATGTAAAATAATGGGAAGAGAGATAAAATAGAGAAGAATAAAGAGAGAGGAGGAGAATGTAGAGAAAAGAGAATGGGCTGAAGCTGGGGTTCACAGTGGATAAACTAAGAATGTTAATTAGATGCTTTGAGGTGGTGTCGTGCTTAAAGGTTAACATTGCCAAGAGCGAGACGTTGGTTGTTTGGATTACTTTGGAAGAGTTGAGCAGATGGCAAGGATTTTTGGGTGTAGCGTGGGAAGCTTTCGGTCCACTTACCTTGGGTTGCCCCTATGCAGGGAAACCGACAAAGCTCTTGTGGGACAAAGTTGTGGAGAGGTTTGAAAGAGATAGGATGGTTTGGTTAAAGGACAAATTGGGTCGCTTCTCGGTTTGTTCCTTCTATTATATGCTTCGATCTCCATCGGGGGGTTGGTAGATGCTTCATGTTGCGGATTTTGTTTGGTTAGTAAGAAGGAAAAAGGGTTTTGACTGTTGACAATCTCCAAAAAATGTCAATGGTGCTCTCTAACAAGTGCATTATGTGCATGGCAAATGCAGAATTAGTTGATCATCTTTTTATTCACTGTTTGCTCGTTAGAAAGGTGTAGATTGGCTTTCCTAAGGCTCTTCAGAATGCCGTGGGCGATGTCGGACTCAGTTGGCAATCTCCTTCTAGCTTGGCATGGTGTTGGGATTGGAAAGCAAGCAAGGGCAATTTGGAGACTGGTTTCGTTGGCCGTCCTTCAGACGCTTAGATGCTTTCAAAATGAGAGTAGCTCGGTTGTGGTGTTCTTTAGCAGGGTTAAGCTCTATTTATTGGAACAGGCTTCTTGTATAAAAGGTCTTGAGGATTGTAATTTTTCTTTCCTATTTGGGATGTAGTCTTTTGCACCACCTTGGCGCTTTCCTTCAATAAAATGACTGTTACTTAAATAAAATTACCATTTCCTTTAAAAACAATCGTCTTTTATAACCCCTTAAATCATTTTCTTTATTTTTCAAGACGAGGATTTTTGACTTGAGCTCTGATCCTAAAAATTTAGATACCTGTTAGGCCCTTACGTAGATTCCATATGTAAGTGTGGGCGGAAAAGGTGCCTAACTCCTCCTTTTTCCGTAGTGAGGCCCTTATTCAGATTTTTGGAAGCTAGACCATATTGGAGTTATTCAAATCTTTAAGCCTAACCTTCAGGTTATTTGGTTTTACCATTCTAGCCTACCATAGATTCTGAGACTTTGGCTAGTGGGGACTCCTTTCTTTTGTCGAATTTAACAGATGGATTTTGCTAGTTTGTTACACATGATTTACCTTGATGAAGGTAAGCTGCAGAAGATCAGAGGCACACAAATTTTCAAAGGCTATAAATCTTTCATTTTGGAAAATTTCTATGCATGCCCAATCCAGTGTGGAGCTCATCATATAAATGTTTTAGATAAACAAAAATGAGCTCACATGTATCAAGATTCCTGCCTTGTTTTTTGGGCCATGTGAAAAGTTGTGGACTGCTTTTGTAGAGGCTGGTTCTAATAAAAGTCCCTGCAAAATAAGCTTATTCTACAAGGGCGGTATGTGGGGTCCACTGTGGTGTGTGGATGATCCAACCTGTCGAGCAGGGTCACCCCACCATGAAAGTTGGATCCAACCATCATGTGGGCTATCATGTGAATTTGGAGGTTTTTGGGTTATTGTCCATTATTTTCTATGGTATGGCTCACCTAACGATTGGAAGTCATGATTTTTGGGCCATCCCATTATCATGGTGGGTTTCTCCTAACCTAATGCACTGGTTGGGTAGCATACACACAATATGTTGGGCCCCACACAGTCAAGTGTATAAGGAGGTAAATAGGTAGCCACAGCCCATAGGTGAATAGCTTTTAAAATGCGGGTCAATAACTTTACACATACATGCAGGTGAATAACTCGTAGAATAACATTATTCTACAAGGACTTAATTGAGGAACCAACCTTGCTTTTGTTTGGCCTTTGTAGAAAGCCTACTCTGGCAGAGTATGGTAGGTGATACACTGGTGATGAGAATCAGAAAAAAAAGAGTTTAATCAATCCTTTTTTGTTTTTTTGCGTTATGACCTACCTACAGCAGGTCCCACAATTTGGATGGTTTACTTCTTGTTATAGTGAGACACAATGTTATGAGTGCTTGTGCATCAGGTAGACTAGCAGAGTATTAAATAACTCTCCTCTAGGCTACAATGCTCCTTTTGCAACTCAGGACCTAGTGAACCCACTGTATGAGTCTCTGTTTTCTTTGCAGAAAAAAAAAACAAAAAAATTACATACTTGAGAAAAATAAATAAACAACCATTTCATGTTTCTGTTTTTGTAATGTTTCCCAAGATACCCCATCTATGCCCGACTTCAGTTCAGAGCTGGACTTTACTTTTTTAACTCGTGCCAGAGAGGGAGGGAGATTGGCATAAGAGGGGAAACCTGGTTTCCATTTTTGTAATGTTTCCTATGATACCCATCTATGCTCAACTTCAGTTTTGGAGTTGGACTCAATGTTCGAAGTATTGGTATCGCTATAAGTTTCGTTGGTCGGAGATATGGAAACAATATCAATGTCGCCGATATTATCGTTGATAACTGTAAATGTGGGTTACATTGGGGAAACATGGGGAAAACAGTGGAATTTTTCAGTGAAACTTCAAGAGATGCTAAAATACAAATATTTGCATACTTAAGGAATAAAAAAATTGTAGAAAGAATGCATGCATAATAAGTTTCCATTTAATGGGCGCCTAAAAGCATGTGTTGTCGTAAGAAACTAATCCAACCATCCCATCCATCCCATTTATCCATCCAACCATCAACTTTCCATCCAACCATCAACTTTCCATCAACCATCAACTTTCCATCCAAACATCCATCGATATTTCAGAATATCGGCAACACGATATTTCGCCGAGAAATCGTCGACAATTGGCAAAGAAATGAAAGATTGTGGTTTCAATATCGCCCATGTTGCGATAATGATAACATCATGATATGATTGATATTATCATTGACAATTTGAACACCGCATGCAAATGGTGCGCCCATTAAAAAAATTTGAAATGGGATTTTTTTAATAAACAGATTTTGGCAAAATCGATACATTGGTGGTATTATCGAAATATCGTTGATATAATGGCAATAGAAGTGAGCCTGGAATTTAGACAGTAAAAAATATTGGCAATATTGATGATATTGATAAATTGGTGATACAAGTGACTCTTAGAATTTACACAGTCGAAATATTGGTGATACATTGGCGATACTTAGCGGTACATCGGTGATACTTAGCGATACATCACCAATACTTGGAATTTCTGAGACTACAAGTGTTATCGGCATCGCTACTAGTGTTATCAATATCACCGAGCTGGAGATATGGATAATATTGGGATACTCAGAACAATGGTTGGACTTCAATTTTATTTATTTATTTATTTATTTATTTTTTAACTCATGCAAGTGACGTTTACTCAGTGGGTCCAAGACTTGTCGGACTTGGACGAGTCAGCCCCGAGTCAGATGCATCTGGTTACAACTCCACCTAGTCACGCAGTTGGTGACTATGTTGAGCTGACTTGTCCGAGTCGACTGACCTGGTTGACGAACTGTTGTTTGGACTCTTTAGCTACTGTTTATAGGATCTTGCTTTGAGATATTTCAGGAAAGTTTCTTTTATCGACTGATAGGAAGTAGTCTTTGTTTTCTTTAAATAACCAATAAGGTTCCTATCTTTCTAGCATAAAAAGCAATTGTACAAGGCCATGCAAAAGTAGCCATGTATACATGATTTTTTTTGAAGAAATGGAATGGTACACAATGAATGTTTCATGAAAAAGAATTTGTGTTTTCTCGAGGTTTTAGCATACGTTGCTTCCATTCATAGTTATTATTTATTTTTTATTTATTTATAAGGGACTATATATATATATATATATATATATATATATATATATATATATATATATATATATATATATATATATATATATATATATATATATGATATTTCTTATATAGATGAATTGTGATTAGACATTTACGATGGACTATAATTTTATTAAAAGAAGATAGAAAAGATAGAAGAAAGTGGAAAATGAGGCTAGCTCAAATCCATCGAAACAGGAAAAAAAAAAAAAAAAAAAAAAAAAAAAAAAACTCCCAGAACTTTAGATAGAACTAGCAAGACAAGAACAAATTCTTTTGTTCACTCCATGATGCTTAGAGAGTCCCTTGAGATACCTTTATTAACAAGAGAATCAGCTTTGACTTTGCCTCTCAGTGGATGTGGGAGAGATCGAGATTGTGGAGACCAAATACATAAATTTTAGTTGCTGCATCTATCATAGCATGTCTTATTTATCTCCTGTTGTTTGGGCTCAGCTATCATTTTGGTTTAATCATTGATTGAATGATCCAAGGTGAAACTTTATCTTTTCGATTTTGGTTGCATCACTCTTCCAAAAACTCAAAAACACTGAGCATAAATTTTGGAACATATATATTTTTAATCCTACCTTGTCTCTGGAACCATACTTACGTGTCCTGTATTTGTGCTCTTGTTACCACTTTTTCCTATTTTAACCACAACTGTAATTGGCTTATCTTGTCAAACAAGTTTTGTTAATAGAAAAGGTAATTTAGCGAGTAACTTGGATAAAATAGGAAACTAACCGGCTAATTATGCACATGCATGCATGTAGATGAACAATGCACATGCATGCATGAACAATACATGTTTGAATAGTGCTCATATGTGAACCGTGCACAGGTGTTCATCCATAATTTTGCCTGATCACCCGTGGGTCCCACCAATCTGATCTGGTTGTGTGTGACACCTGCCAATCTGTTCTGGTGACCTGTGGGGCCATTCCACTCAATCAAGATCCAAATATTTAGTTAGACCATAGGTCTTCAAGTCTTTTCTTACTACCCCCATCCCTGTCCTTTTGGGCGTTTCCCTTGCCCTTTTAGAGCCTTCCAACTTGTAGCAACTTAGCCTTCCAACTTCCAGCAACTTAGTTCTTTTAATTGGCGAGGTACCTATTGGTACTACTCGTAAGCAGTGTTTACCGTATCTGCATCATGTTAGTATTGCACCCTTAGGATATAGATACGTATCAGTTATCGCATGGGATATAAAGTTTTAATTGGGTAATGTATCACACTTTTTGGTAAACATGGGGAAACATTAGGAAATTGGTCGAATTTTTCAATGAAACTTCAAGAATTGTTAAAAAAGACCTTAATACTCACTTTTAATAGGTTTCCTTTGTATAGGGTCTTGAGCTATGTGCTGTCTCACAGAACTAATGCGACTATATTCAAAGTGAATTCATAACAGTTATAAATGTAAGAAGACATTTATGGAAACAAAACCACTACATTGAAAACCAAAAGAAGAAGTAGAAATTTAGAAATATACTTGTGATTGATGTGTCTGGTTGTATCTCATAATAGTTATAAAATATTTTTTTTTTATGAAAAATCAGAAAAAATACATGAATCAGTAAACTAAGCCCATGTTTGATTTTGTGTTTGGAGTGTAAGATTGTAACCAATTTACCAATTCCCCCAGATTGGACCACCTACCCTAAAATTCGAAATTGGAGTGTATATGATGATGATTTCATCAAATACTCCTAAATACTATGAAATTGGACTGAATTTATCGTTGCTAGAAGTGAAATTTTGGAAAAAAATTATATTTTAATTGTTTTTTTAAAATTTTTAATTAAAAATAAAATTTTCCAAGAATTTATCGTTGCTAGAAGTGAAATTTTGGAAAAAAATTATATTTTAATTGTTTTTTTAAAATTTTTAATTAAAAATAAAATTTTCCAAAAATTCACAAAAACTTCATGAATCAGTAGATTAGGCCTCATACATGTTTGATTTCGTGTTTGGAGTGTAAGATTGCAACCAATTTTGGATAAATTAGGAAAATTTGAATTTTCCCTAGATTTCCCCAAGATGGACTACCTACCCATAAATTACAAAATTAGAGTATATGTGATGATAGTTTCATCAAGAACTCCTAAATACTATGAAATTGGACTCAATTGACATCTGTTAGAAGTGAAATTTCGGAAAAAAATATATTTTATTTATTTTTTAACTAAAAAGCACTTTTTTTTCAAAAATTCACAAAAACTTAATGAATCAGTAGATCAGGCCTCATACATGTTTGATTTTGTGTTTGGAGTGTAAGATTGCAACCAATTTGGGAGAAATTGGGAAAATTTTGATTTTTTCTCAATTTCTCCTAAATTGAATCTCCTACCCTCAAATCTCGAAATCGAATGTTCAAATCCTTGATTTTCCATGCAAAACATGTTGAACAAGTATGTCTAACATTTTCATATTGATTTTGTAGAATTTATACAAAAAACGATCAAAATGCAAAATAATACATTGAATGAGAACTGACCCCAAATCTGGAAAAATTTTGATTTCGGTTTCAAATGTAGGTTTTTCTCCCAAAAGTTTCACAGGATGGATCAAAATCCACCTAGAATCTATTTAGAGAAGGGAATAATGAAACAAAAAGGGGAAAAACGAGTTGCACGTGGTTTTCGGAATATAAATGCCCACGGTTCCTAACGAATATCGACGATATCTGTCAATATCAACAGACATCGTTGATACGAAGGAACTTTACAAAGAGAAGTTGAATGATATATTGTGATTCATTGCGATACATTGCGATATCATCGATACTATGCGATACATTGCCGATAACATGCGGTGCATTGACCGATACTTGGATTTTTTACATTTCAGGACTGTTTCGTATCGCCCAACTGTGATACTGATAATATTTGGCTGATATTATCGACCCTGCAAACCTTGCTCGTCAGTTCCCTTCAATGCGTTCATTTCTAATTTTATCCTTCCTTGTCCCGTTGCACCTCCATTTATTTCAGCTACTCATCCTATGAGCATGTTGTTTCTTAACTGCCCAACGTTCTGTCCCATAAAGCATGGCTTGTCATATAGCTATCCTATAACATAACTGTTCAATAGGTAACAACTTAAATAGGTGTTTGAAGAGCTCACCAAAAGATATAGAGGAGATTGATTGAACTATAGAGCACTTTTGTAGGGCCTTTCCGTCAAGTAATTTGGAATTCCTCTTGCAATAGTCCCCGTAACGCACCATAAGGGAGCATTTGCCAAATAATTGAGCCATGGGTTTGGGAAGGACCACCTGTTTGTCATCCAACAATGACAAAGAATGATGTAGAGAGAGAACCCCCTGATGAAGGGCGAGAATCAAGCACGTTCTTGTTAGAGGTGGGCCGAAAAAAGATCAAGGAAAGGCAGAAACAATCTGGACCCTCGGAACCTTAGATCAGTCGTATCTCGCAATCTGGGATGAGTTTTTCGACATATTATATATGATTTGCGGGTAAGAGGACCAACTTAAGCCAACCAACCCTGCTACCCTGGGTTGCCCATGCCGAATTTGCGAGATTCCAACAGATCGACGATAAAAAATCTCATTTATTTTTGTTTTTACTATAAATAGTAAGTTTTAGTTCGCGTATATCTCTTTATCCTTTGAGTTGTAGAAGTTGTGCCCAACATGAAAAGGGTTTAGAAAAGTTAGGAGAATAACCTAGTTGGGCTAGATTGGACACTAACTATTTTTGGCTGAAAACCATGATGTCTAGTAGGAATAGAGGTCGTCTATAAATAGTAAGTCACGTTTTTAGGGTGTTTGAGTTGGAGTCTAAGTTTAAGACTCCGTCTTAGGTTAGCGTTCCTTATTTAAAGAGGTGTAATTTTTTTTTTATTTTTTTTATTTTTTATCATCAATCAAGTTATTTTGAATTTCTTAGGAATAATTCTTGTTTTTTTTTTTTTCCCTCGTGGATTCAAGGAAGCTTTATGAGGATTCTAGAGAGCTCCGTGGATTCGGAGTAGTTATCCCATGAAGAAGACGGTGATCGACCTCACCATGTCCCCCCTGCATCAAGTGGTATCAGAGTGAGGACTCCCCTTGGGCCGATTGCAACTAATGACGGAATGGACCAAAATCCTGTGGACGGTGATCTAGGGATTTGTTAGTTATCGGAAAGAATGAAAGCTTTCCATTGGTAGAGTCAGTTGACCATGTAAGGCTGCAGGCAACCCTTGACTGGATTATGGATGCGCTAATTCCGTCCCAAGCTTAAGGCGACGCTCAGCTGCCCATGATCGCTGTACGTCGTAATCTCATATTCCGTAGAGTGTTTTCGGTGGCAAATCGCAGGGCTACCCCAGATGATTTGGATTTCAGCGATGGGGATGTCGGTGGCCTCATTGTTCGACAACCCGTGCATGGGAAAGAACGTGTGGATCGTGCTGAAAGAGATTTTCGAGGTAAAGCTGAATTTCCTAATTTTAATGGCTTTCTGTGTATAGAGGATTTTCTTAATTGGCTAGCGGAAGTTGAAAGTTTGATTATATGGACTCTCCAGAAGATAAGCAAGTTAAATTGGTTGCGTACAAGTTGAAATCGGGCGCCTTCGCATGGTGGGAGCAATTACAACTCACCTGCGCCTATCAGAACAAGACACCCATCCGATCACGGATGAGACGTCTTCTTTGATCTAGATTCCTTCCCAATGACTATGAGTAGGTGTTGTTCCAGCAACACCAAAACTGCAGGTAGGGGAATCAGACCGTTGCTGAATACACAGTAGAGTTCTAGAGATTAGCGATGCGTAATGATTTGTTGGAGATTGATTCACAAAAGGTTGCGCGGTTTATTGGCGGTCTACGGCTCACAATTTAGGATTGAGTTCAAATGCATCTTGTCTGGATAATGGATGATGCCGTCAAGTTGGCTAGTAGGGCGGAGACGCAGCTTGCAAGGGCCGCCACTCGATCTTACCTTGCCACACCGACTCCCACGACGGATCCTTTGCAGGACACATACCAAGCCAATGGGAAAGCATTTGTTCTGTTGAGGTACATCCTCCGTCTCTTACCCCTGCGATCCAAGGATCAGGAAGCGACCCATCAAGGCTCCAGCATGCCGTGACAACTACTCCGGGTCTGAGCTGGATCTCGAATCCATACGGTCGGCCAAGGCCTGACCATTGCTTTCGATGTGGCCAACTGGGCCATTTATCAAACACATGTCCTTAGCGGCTAGTGGTTAATCTAGCCATTGCTGCAGAGGAAGCGTAGGATGATCCAGAAAACAACAGAGTTGAACATGCAGAGTATGAAGGAGAAGAAGCTGAATGGACTCCTGGAGATCTGGGTGTCCTTGGTTGTGCAGAGACATGTACACGCTGGATAAGGAAACCAATTCCTAGCGCCACAACCTATTTCGCACAAGATGTACCGTGAACGAGAGAGTGCGATGTGATCATCGATGGCGGGAGTTGTGATAATATCGTGTCATGGAATATGGTGGAGAAATTGATGCTGGAAACAACGCCGCATCCTTTGCCGTATACGATTGGTTGAATCCAGAAGGACAATGTGATGACTGGTAGCTGATCGATGCCTCGTCTCCTTTTCAACCTACAAGGACCAAGTATTGTGTAACGTCGTAGAGATGGACGCCTGTGACATGATACTTGGGCGACCATGGCAATCTGATCGAGATGCAGTACATCGGGGTTGGGACAATATCATTACGTTTGTTAAGGATGGGAATAAGATTGTTCTCGCCCCTATGGTCCCGAAAGAGAACCCCAAAACTTCTAAAGTGGAGGGGCCGTCTCTCCTTGCATTGCGCGACATTGAAGAGGAACGTGAGAAGAAAGAAGAAGTGTGTGACCTCCATGTGTCACCAAGGAAGCTTGTTGCAACACATCTAGTGCTGACGTTGAACGTGGTTCGTGATCCAAGACCGAAGGGAAACTCGAGGATGGGTTTTTTTCAAGTGGGGGAGTCTGATCTAGAGAGAGAACCCCCTGATGAAGGGCCCGGATCAAGCACGTTTTTGTTAGAGGTGGGCCGGAAAAAGATCAAGGAAAGGTGGAAACGATGACCGTCAGAATCTTAGATCAGTCGTATCTCAGCAATCCGGGATGAGTTTTTCGACATATTATATATGATTTGGGGGGTAGGGGGACCTACTTAAGCCAACCAACGCTGCTATGCCGGGTTGCCCATGCCGGATTTGCAAGATTCCATCAGATCGACGGTCAAAAGTCACGTTTATTTTCGTTTTTACAATAAATAGTAAGTTTTAGTTTGTGTATATTTCTTTATCCTTTGAGTTGTAGAAGTTGTGCGCAACATGAAAAGGGTTATGAAAAGTTAGGAGAATAACGTGGTCGAGCCATATTGGACACTTACTATTTTTGGCCGAATACCACAAAGTCTACTAGGAATAGAGGTCATCTATAAATAGTAAGTTTACTATTTGTATTAAGTCACGTTTTTAGGGTGTTTGAGTTGGAGTCTAAGGTGGCGTTTGGTAAACTGGAAAATAAGTCTGAAAATTAATTTAAGTGCTGAAAACTTAAAGTGCTGAATTTTAGTACTTATAAGTACTGAAAAATCTGTTTGGTAATTTGTTCGAAAAAAGTCCTGATATCTGAATTTAAGCACTTTTTCACAAAAAAACCGTTTGGGAAACACAAGTCATCAATGTCTGAAAATTGACAATTTGTCATATTTGCCCCTACTATCTCAATTTATATCTAGTGTAGAGTATGAGATAAAACTTGTGATTATCATGTCGCCAATTTTGGCACATTTAAGTCTAATTTATATATATTCTCTCAAACATAATATTTTGA
Organism: Liriodendron chinense; assembly: GCA_003013855.2. Classification (NCBI taxonomy): domain Eukaryota; kingdom Viridiplantae; phylum Streptophyta; class Magnoliopsida; order Magnoliales; family Magnoliaceae; genus Liriodendron; species Liriodendron chinense. Next base: position 1,322,697 of record ML058429.1, read on the forward strand.
TCAATAAAGCATGTAATCTATTCTTCTTAATAGAATAATTATAATACTTCAATTGATGTCTTGGATAGGACAACTAATAAGAGAACCTAAATAACATCTCATATTTAATTTATAGTCTGATTTTTAGTCTTATGCTTTAAAATAAGTTGGAAAAATAGATGGATATTATTAATAAAACACATATATCATGATGGGCCGCACAGGACACTGTTAGGTGCAATCCATGTAACTTATATGTGCGTTTTCCATCCCCTTGGCCATTCCAAGAAAATGAGATGGCCGACCTTGATATCTATATGACTATATGAAATCCACGTCCATCTGCAATATGAGACGTTGACTCGCCCAAGACTGTGTGGCCCTTACTATGGGGCTCACCTTGATGTGCATACTCTGTATCTATGCTATCCATCTATTTTTTTCATATCATTTTAGGGTAGTATGCAAAAAATGAAGCATATTCAATTATCAAGTGGACCATACCATAGTAAATAACGGTGATTGAGCACCCTACCATTAAAAACTTCTTAGAGGTACCTTAACGTCTACATAGTGTTTATTTGCTTCTTTTTTTTTTTTTTTAGGGGGGGGGGGGGGGGGGGGGGTTAGTCATGCAATGCACGCACCCTTATTCAAGGTAGGCCAAAACGGTTACGTATCGGCCGATACGTAACAGAAACGGCCGAAGCCGTTACGCGATACGGGGTCCAAAACGGGGACCCCCAAATTTTTGGCCCGTAACGGCCGTTACGGGGGGCGTAACGGCCGTTATGCCCCAAAACGGCCGTTACGCACCCCGTAACGGTCGGAAAACGGATTTTTATTTTATTTTATATAAATCTGATTGTTTTTATTTTTTCACACTTTTCTTCTCCCATTTCTTTTGCTAAAAACCAGTGTTTGCAGATCGGCCTATTTTACTATATTGGTTAGACACACAAGAGTCCGACCCGCGTTCCAACTCTGCGTAGGGGTCATAGTTTGTTGAGTCCAGTTAGTTATTTTCTAGATTTTATTGAATCCTCATATAGATCTAGGTTATATAGGATAGCTTGCATTGCATTGAAGTTCAATAGTCAAAACTGCATTGGAGGATACTCATTCAGTCAAAACTAGAATATTTCTCAACTCTTTTGCTTGTTTTACTTTGTCAATGCATTGGTTGTGTTTACATTAATGTCTTGTTACATTTGTATATATTATGGAATCAATTTAAACAATAGTTGCATCAATTTCAGATTAATTTTGGAATAATTTTAAAAATTAGGGAAATTCATTTTTTTCAAAAAAAATTCTGGTTTAAAGGTTGGATAATATGTGTTACTTATAATAGATAGTTAGAAATTTGAATTTATAAGTTTTGCAGTTAATTCCAGGTTATCCGCTTCATAAATTCATCAGACAGCCCGATACAGCTTTCTCACCAAAGAGTAGACCGCTTCACCACCATAAACATGTTCAAAATTATAAATGAATGCATATTTGGGATGTTTGGAATTTTCTGGATTTAATCCATATATTTTTAGAATTTTTTGGCAAAAAAAAAAAAAAAGGACTGTTACGGGGGGCGTATCGGCCGATACGAGGCCGTATCGGCCGATACGGCCCGTATCCGTATCGGAAACGGTGGGCACCGTTACGCCCACCGATACCGCTACGGGACACCTTGCCCTTATTTGCTATCCAAGGTAACATAGGCCTGGATGAAGAGGGAAAAACAAATATCAGCTTGATCCAAAACTTTTGTGGCCCATTAATGTTCAATAGACAGGGTAACATAGGCCTGGATGAAAGGGGAAAAAACAAATATAAGCTTGATTCAAAACTTTTGTGGCCCATTAAAGTTCAGTAATCACCGTTTCCTGTGATACCATCCACCTAATAATTAGATCTGAAAAAGCGGATGGATTAAGATGATGTTTGTTTTTTTTTTCTTTCTTTCATCCAGGCTTATGTAACCTTATCAACCAGCAAATAAACACAACACAAACATTAAGGTGCATCCTTAAAAGTTTTTAATGGCAAGACGTTCATCATTTTTGGTATCATGCCTTAAAAATGATCTGGAAAAACAGATGGACGGCATGGATATAGAATAGATACGTCAAGGTGGGCCCCACAGTGAGGGCCATACCATATTAGGTGAGGCGCTGTCTCGCCAAATCCACTCCTATGCGCCAGGAGCAAGGTAGCTATGTACTGGACAATGATCTGTGGGCTCCATCACGATGCATGTGTTTTATCCATGCCCTCCATTCATTTCTCTGGATCATTTTAGGGAATGAGCCCAAAATTGAGGTAAATCTAAGTTTCATGTGACCATACTACAGGAAAAAGTGGTGATTGAACGCCCACCATTAATAACTTCTTGAGGCCATGAAAGTTTTGGATAAAGCTGATATTTGTGTTTCTCCTTGGTCCATCTGTGTGTGACCCGATCAATAAGTTGGATGGAAAACAAACATTACATCAGGCCTTAGGAAGTTTTTAATGGTAGCCGTTCAATCATCACTATAATAACTAATTTTATTTTAATATGGTGTGGTCCGCTTGAGAATTGGACTTGTCTCACTTTTTAACCCTTGCCCTAAAGTGATATGGAAAAATAGATGGACGGCATGGATAAAGTACATGCATTATGGTGGGCCCACATAACATTGTCCAGTAGCTACCGAACGGTGACAACATCAGTAGGCAATACCAAATTGAATTGCTTCCAAATCCTGTTGGCATGGCTGGGAGCCCCACTTTAATGTATTTGTTAGATCCACACTATCTATTTATTTATTTAGATGATTTTAGGTTGTGATCCAAAAAATGAGCCAGATTCAAAGCTCAAGCGGACCACACCATAGAAAACATTGGAACTTGAATATCTACAATTGAAAACTTCTTTGGGACCACAGAGGTTTTGGATCGAGCTGATATTTGTATTTTCCCTTCATCCAGGTTAATATGATCTTATGAATAGATTTGATGGAAAGTACATAGCATGGTGGGTCTTGGGAAGTTTTCAACAGTGGGCATCATTATCCCCACTATTTTTATGGTGTGATCCACGTGAGCTTTGGGTCCAACTCATTTTTTGGCTCATGCCCCATAATTATCCAGAAAAATGGATGAACGGTGTGGATATAACACATACATCATGGTAGGTACAAAACTTTGCCACATCATTTAGGCGTCAACCTTACTTCGTTATAGCTCCTCCCTGCAAGTTATGAGGAGGGTAAAGTTGTCATTTAAAAAATATTTAACTTTGAAATCACTTACCGCTTTCAGCGTTAAGCATTAAGCGGAAGGAAGATAGCTGAAAATAAATCACACTTTTTCAGTGATTTTTTAAATAAGTGCTTAATAATTTAAAATTGCCAAATAGTCTGAATTAGAAAAAACACTGAAAACTGTCATTTTCAGTGATAAGTGCAAAAATTAAGTTTTACCAAACAGGCCCTAAGTCTAAGACTCCGTCTTAGGTTAGCGTTCCTTATTTAAAGAGTTGCAATTTTGTTTTTTGTCATCAATCAAGTTATTTCGAATTTCTTAGGAATTATTCCTGTTTTTTCCCTCGTGGATTCGAGGAAGGTCTGTGAGGAGTCCAGAGAGCTTTGTGGATTCAGAGTAGTTATCCCGTGAGGAAGACAGTGATCGACCTCACCACGTCCCCCCTGCGTCAAAGAATTATTTGTCCCAAGTTGTTAATGTTAAAAGCACCCACTTAACGAATAAGCATGATAAATGTGCCACTAAAACCTCTATTAAAGTACATTTCAAAAAGAAAGAAAAAAAAACCTCTATTAAAATAGCGAGTTCATGAAATTTCTTGAAAAAAGAAAAAGACATGATGTAAGATTTAATGATGTCCCAACAACTATTGAAGAAGGCTATGGAAAACCATTTGTATTTGGAGCTTGTTCTTCATTCATTTCCCCCACAACCCTTGCAATCTTGTCCTCCTGAAACTCGCATCCAAGCTAGACTTTCTGATCACGCAGAATGTGCTTGAAAGATAGATCCTCGAGTCTAGGCCTTGAGAATTCTCCTTCGAATGGAGAACGTTGTGAAGCTCAGTAAAAACATCCCAGATTTGCATTGGCTATTCAAGAAGAGAATACTTAACATTGAGCTTGTGGATGTGATTTGATTTGCACCTTCTTTATTGACCTGGCTATTCCTTATGGTGTGGAGTATTAGGTAGTTAGAAGGCAATGTGAGCAGATGATGAGTAGGGTGTGGATATGAGAATATTGAGATGGATGCGTGGGAAAAATGGGAAGGATATAATTGAGAATGAGGGCTTTTGAAGCAGCTTAAGAGTATTCTCAATAAGAGAAAAAATGATTGAGAGTGGATTTAGATGGTTCGCTCATGTGCAATAATGACTGGGAACCAGTGTTACCTGGACACTTTTACATTTTAGGATTTTGCCATGGCAACACTTTAGGACACTTGGACACTTCCAGACATGACATGAACTTCAAAATGTATATGGACAGTATCCTAGTGATGTCATCGGAAAGTGTTGTGTGTTGGCCACTTTAAGTGAGGTGTCCAAACTTTTTTTTTCGAACAGATATTGCTTCACCTTGATTTTTTTAATGTAAATTTCTTTTGTCAAGCTGAAGATCTCTTGCTTTTAATCCTTTAGCTTGCCTCCATTCTCGTGTTCTTGAAGAAACTGCCTTTAAGGACTGTGTGTGTGTGTGTGTGTGTGTGTGTGTGTGTGTGTGTGTGTGTGTATTATTCTTTTGTACTTCTGCTTAGGTCCTTATATTTTAACGAAATGAGTGATATTCATAAGAACTGCTATTTCTTGAGATGATTATCCATGATTTTCAATTTTTCGTTATTAAGGTTTTTTTGGTAGTTTAAATCATAGTAATTTGCTTCTATTGGAAGTATGTGGATATTCTTTCTAATATCCTTCGTCTGTAATGTTTTTATTGTTTAATTTGGTTTATAAATTGGATATTGAGAAGAATTTTTTTTTATTAGTACACGCCCCACTATTAGTACACTCGCCCCCCTGCTAGTCACATTGCAATGTTAGTCACCCCCACTATGGGAATCAATACCATGACCTCAATGTTGAAACGAGTTTATCTTCACTCGGTCTACCAATTGGATATTGAGAAGACTTACAATCATGTGGACTAAAAATTCTTATATTATATCAATGTTGTCAAATCGCATAAAATCACAGAAGCTATTAGCTTGGGCCGATCGCTTATGCCATCGCATAATCGCATAAGCAATTGCTCAAGCTGACGGTTTTTTTCCTAAAAAATTTAAAAATTGGTAAAAAATAGAAAAAAATCGTAAAAAATTAAGAAAACTATGTTTAATTACTATAAGTGATTGGATTGGGTTTATTTACCTATTTCATTGTAGTTTGACTATTAGGCCATCTATATGTTCGGTTGTATTATATTACATATGACAAAAGAAATTTAAATAATCAACAAGTAACACTTACACTAAGAAAGAGATAATTATTGAAAACTACAAACATAGAAATTATATTGATCACTTGAATCTTGATAAGTTGATGCATACAATACAAGTTACAAGTTACAACTTATTACAATCTACAAGAAACTTGCCATTGGTCATTATGCCAGAGCATGCCATGATTATGTGATTATGCCATCCCATAACCATCGCATACTAAAGCATGTCATGGCTTACTTCTTGCATGGCATAAGTGACCATGGCATATGTGATCTGAGCCAGTGTCGCATAATCTCTTATGCGATCGCACATGACAACATTGGATTATATGCTTGATAGACTGGGTTGTGCTAAGAAGTGGAGGGGATGGATCTGACTTGTGTGCAATAGGCTTCTTTTTCTGTCTTAGTCAATGGATCGCTGATAGGTTTATGCAAAGTGTCAAGGGGCCTTAGGCATGGGGACCCCTTGTCTCCTTATTTTTTTGTGGTGATTGGGGAGGCTTTTATCAGAATGCTCTGTAAAGGGGAGGAAAATGGGCTTTTCAGTGGTTTTGAGTTTTCAGGTGTTGGGTTACATATTAGTCACCTTCAGTATGCGGATGATACTCTTCTTTTTTGTGATACTGAAGAATCTCTAGTGGACAATTTGTGAAAAATTATTATTTGTTTTGAAGCTGTTTTGGGTCTGAAGGTTAATCTGGCTAAGTTTTAGATGTTGGGAGCCCATCTTGGAGATGATGATTTGCGTTGCCTTGTGGGTCTCTTTGGTTGTAAGCCGGGGTCTTTTCCTTTGACTTATTTAGGTTTGCCTCTATGCATCGGGAAGCTGGCTAGACATCTGTAGGCTAGAGTGATTGAAAGGATTGAGAGGAAATTAGTTTCTTGGAAGTGGTGATACCTTTCTTTGGGAGCTCACTTGACTCTTATAAAGGCGGCTTTTTCCAACATGCCAATGTACTTTATGCTTTTGATTAAATGCCCCAAATCGATGTTGAATAACCTTAAAGGATGTTAGGAAGTTTCATCTTTTGAGGTGGGAAGAGGTGTGCAAGTCGATCAAAGAGGTGGTGCTTTTCTCATAAATTTGGGGGATGAATTTTGCCTTGCTTGGGAAGTGGATTTGGAGATTTGGATCAGAAGTGGGAAGGCTTTGGCGGGAGTTGATCATTAGCAAGTATGACTTTCGGGAGGGTGGGTGGTTTGTGAAGACTTCCTCTCTATATAGAGCTTCTATTATTTGGAAAGTGATTGCAGCGACCACACGTATTTGGTTCGTAGGGGTATTTCTTTTGTTCTTGGTAACGGGCATCATATTCTCTTTTGGGTTGATGTTTAGTGTGTTGACTATATGCTCCATGATCTTTTCCCTTCTATGGCTCGTCTTGCTCCCGATCGCTTTATTTGTGTGGCAGTGTGCTTTCTATCCATAGTGGTTTGGTGGCTTGGAACCCTCGCCGTAGAAACTTGTTGGATGTAGAGATCGAGGAATTCGCAGCTTTGCTAGACCTTCTTAAGAGTGTTTCCCCTTCGGTCCAAGATGTTGATTCAATTATTTGGTCGGGTAGAGTTTCAGGAATTTTTCTTTGATATTGCTTTTCAGTTTGATTAGAGAGCCGAGCCACCTTCGCGGCTTTCTTCACCCATTTCATCAATGGTACTATGGAGCTCCTTGCGCGGCAGTTTTTGTTTGGCTTGTGGATTGGAAAAATTGTTTTAACGGTTGATAATCTTCAAAAGCGATCCTGAATTCTTCCCAATGCCTGTTTTATGTGCATGCAAGGTAAAGAATCGATAGCTCACCTGTTTGTTCATTGTCCTCATGTGAGCAAATTTTGAGAGCTTTTTTTTTATTTTTTATTTTTATTTTTGCATTTGTTTCATACTGATTGGGGGATGCCAAAGTCTGTGGAAGATCTTTCATGGGCATGGCATGGGGGTGGAGTTGGTAAAGCCGGTAAAGATTAGTGGAGATTGGTCATTATGACTATTTTTTGGGTCATTTGGGGAGCTTGTAATGGGCATTGTTTTCATAATCTCAGTTCAAGGGTTGAAGCTATTAGGAGAGCTGAAGGTTTTGTAGGGGATTGGGCTGTTTCTGTAAAGGCTGCTTTGGCAGTTAATCACTTTTCTTCTTGTTGTTTTTGTTTTTTGGGGTTGTATTATTTGCTTGCTTTTTCGAGCTTTTTAATAATATTGTCGTTATCTCTCTCTCTCTCTCTCTCTCTCTCTCTCTCTCTCTCTCGCTCCAAAAAGAAAAGAAAAGAAGAAGAAGGCAGCCATTGATAATTGTCATACCATGGTTTCTGAGGTGATCTTTTTAAGACCTTGTCCTTCCCTACCAGCCATGCAAAGGCCATGATCCTTTGCAGACCTTGATATTCTACACTTGTGCTGTAGGGAGCCTTCACCTGGCTTCTTCTTTCCCCCACAATCATCTCATAGAAAGATTTCGCTGAAAATAAACCGCTACTTCCACACTTCCATATCCACTTATCTTTATTTTTTAACCCACTTATCTTTATTGAATGTCTGGTTGCTGACCGTGAAGAATTTGTAGCAGCCTAATTAACTCCTTAAATTCATTATCATGCAAATCCCTTCTCAGGTGGACGTCCCATGACATTGAGGTTCCTTCTCTGCTAAAGTGATTGTGCACATATGCTTCCTCATCTCTTGCCACCATGTAAAGTGTCGGAAACTCCAGCTTAAAGGCCCGATTTCCACGCCAGTGACCCTCCTATGATCTGATCAAATCCATCTCCAAGGATGGATTAAACATTTTGCACCAAATTCTCCTTTGAGCCTGAAAATGGTTTTCCATACCCTAGGTGCCCGATATTGAGATGAATCCTTTCTTAGACCAACCACCATCCTGGGAGCCATATTTTCATATGATTATATGATTCCATAGATGGTTCAGATCTGCCCTAAATCTCCACAACCACTCTCCAAGAAGTGCCATTCATGGCCCTCAATGATTTTATACCTGCACCCCCTTCCTCAAGCGATTTGCACACTTCCATTCGACTAGATGAAATTCATGGTGGTTCTTTGTCCCTTTCAGAAGAAAATCCCTTTGGATTCTTTCATTCCTCTCTAATATTGAAGCCGTGCATTTGAAGAGTGACATAAAATAGAGGGGCATATTTGTGAGAGCTGATTTGATCAAGGTAATCCTCCCCCGGAAAGAGAGATACCTCCCCTTCCATGCCGCAAGCTTCCTTTCGAATCTTTCTATCACTGGTGCTTGGTTGGCTTACCAACACAGAGAGGGAGACCGAGATACGTAGATGGTAACTTTCTGGCTTTGCATCCGAAGGAAGCGGCAAAGTGATTGGCCTCTTGCTTTTCTAAAATGAATGCCCATAATTGCACTCTTTTGAAGATTAAGCTTCTGACCTGACATGGCTTGGAAACATCCAAGGACCAATCTCAAATTAGAAATTGCCTTGTTTGCATTGCAAAAAAGATTCATGTTGTCTGTAGGTGTGAAATCTAGAACTCAGAGTTTTCGATCCTGAATCCTCATGAATCCCTCTATGAGGTTTGTCAGTCTAGCCATATCCATCATTCAGGTCAGCGCTTCCCCAGTCACAACAAAGAGGAAGGAGGGGGAGAGAGGATCTCCTCGAAGAAGGCTCCTCCCCCTAAGGAAACCCTTGGAGTGTCTTGTCAACAAGATTGAGTAATGAGCAGATTGCACACATTCCATCATCCATTTCCGCCCATCTCTCCAAAGCTCATCTCATCATGCCATCTAGGAACGTCCAATCCGCATGGTCGTAAGCTTTTATGATGTCCAGTTTGCAGTTGATTCCCCGCAAGCCTTAAGTTATTATTCTTTTGTATACACAAGTGTCCTCATGCCTAGTTTTTTGGAGTTTGCCATGTTGGACACTTAAGGATGCTTTGAACTAGTGCCAGGTGTATAGGTAACACTATTGGGGAGCCCCAACAAGGAGGGGAGCCCCAACAAGGAGGGGAGCCTTGATTATGGTTGAAGGGCCTGAAAAGAGAATGAGAGGAAGACCTAAAAGGACTTGGATTGAGGCGGTGATAAGGAATATGAAAGCTTTTTTGCAAACTACGGGTATGGCCTGAAGCTAGGAATGATTTACGAAACAGCGCATAAAGTCAACCCCAAATATAGCTTGATGAGGGTATGATGATGAATACAGAACTACCATATCGGGTTCACAAGTTAGCAAATTCTCAATTTTAGGCTAACATGGAAAGCGTTTAATGGTAATGAATCATGGGCTTATCAAATGCACATCTTGCCAAATTTATTTAGGCCCTAGTTTGCCTTTTCTTGTGCTCAAGTTGGTTAGGACTCAGAAAGATACTTAGAATATGGTGTTTCTACAACCCTCATCTTGTAAGCAAACAATTTTCGTTCTTTATCCATCTGGTCAGGCCTACCAACTAGGAGAAAATTATAACAATCTTGAATCGTTCATTACATTTTTTACTGTATTTTCTCCATTTTGAAGTTCCTTTGATATCATCAATAGAAGCTACATCAAGTAGCTCTTGCAATTGCATACCACATCATAGTTGTTTAAAAAATAAATAAAATCCAAGTGAACTTTCAAGATCATCCTTGATACTTGATAGCATTAATTTGTCTATGTTTCTTCTCTTAATGTATTATTGTTGTTTAATTTTTCAAAGATTAAAGCTGTTAGATATTACGCATGTTTTGATGATTCTGTGTCATGAGATGCTGAATCATAACATATGATGATTTGTCCCTGCAGTTTCATTTTGGATTGATATCTTGATGCTGTGATGTCTTGAATGTTTTTGGCCCTGCGGTTTCATTTTGGATTGACATCTTGATGCCATGATGTGTTGAATGAGTTTTGACTTTCTTCTGGACCTATAGCCACCTAAACCGTGTTATGCTACCCTGAGGGGTTGTGTGCTTATTATTTGTTGATGACATTCAGTCTTTCCTTTCTTTTTGAGTATTTATTATTATTATTATTGTTATTTTTATTATTACTATTTTGAGTATTTCTGACTTCACGTCCTACATCCACAGGGTAAATCTTCGGCACCCAATGCTCCTCAAACCAATACTCCGTGCCCAACAATTTTTGTGGCCAATTTGGGCCCAGCTTGTACTGAGCAAGAGCTAAATCAAGTATTTTCAAGGTTTGGAGAAATTAATTGCAACTTCTTATGTATTTGAATCTGCAATCTCCATCGCTAATGTCTACTAATTTGTATGTTGCCTTTATTTGGATTTAGATGCCCAGGGTTTTTGAAAGCGAAGATGCAGAATAAAAATGGTGTTCCTGTTGCATTTGTTGACTTTCAGGTACTCTATACCCACTCTTGTTTCTTTCGTGATGGAAGAAGCTAACCTGCTATCTTATTGGCATACATAATAGAACTATACCTTTTTTCCCTTTAATGTGATATCTAATGTTCATTGATTTGATATGTAGTGGTTATATGTCATCTCTCTAGTGATTAACAAAACTCATCATTTAATATTTGACCAAATTCAATAAATGTGATATCTAATGTTCATTGATTTTATATGTAGTGGTTGCATGCCATCTCTCTAATGATTAACAAAATTCAATGAAATGATGTGGTAGCTTGGCAGTTCTTTTTTGTTTGTTTGTTTGTTTCGTTTTTTTTTCATATCAAGAAAACTGGGTAAAGACGAGAGCCCCTTCTAATGAATTACACTGTATGAGCATGGATGACCTTGAAATATCTTAACGGGAGAGAATGGTCTTTTACAAAGCTTGAATAGAGAAATTTGACATGATTGTTCCCAATAACAAAAAAGAAAAGGAATGACTGCTGTATGATACACACTGTATTGATTATCAACACTTTTTACTTCCACGCAATGTTAATGATATGTTGATATCAAGTAGAAAAGAGAGCCATTTGTTGAATAGCTACTTCTTTATTCTTTTCGTTTAAAGAAAAAAGGCCAGTCTTGTGGGAGCATCATCAAATGGTTGGTATGCATGCTATCGTCTGTGGTCGGCCTGTCCTGCCAATACTGCTTCATTTTCCAGACATGCTGAAATAGTGTACCGATCTTCCATACCTACTAAATATCGTGCCATCTTTAGCAGTTGCCAAAGTGGTGTTCCATTCTATTTTTGGAATCAGCTCATGTAGCCAAAGAAGTAAAGATTGTATGCTTTGTGCCATTGGCCTAATCATGTTTTGCATTATATGGTTTTCACTGTAATCTTCACATTCTCATTATAGAAAAACTGTGGAATAGTGATATTTTTTATGTCTGGTGATCATATCTATTTTTGTTTGCTATGATTTATTTGAGGGCATCGAGTTTTTTTTTTTTTGAGTGCAGGATGTTGCCAGTTCAACAGGAGCATTACATCAGCTGCAGGGTACCTTTCTCTACTCATCAGTTGGCGAAGGCATGCGGTTGGAGTATCCTTTGAAAAATCCCATACACTTCCAATTCTCTGGTTTGCAAGTATTTGTCTAATCAGCAAATGTATAGTTTGCTCATGCTGAGATTTCTGTGCATGTGGGGCCCCATCGTTCGATGATACAAACTGTCGATCTGATCATCCACGCCATGGTTGGGGAATGCCCTGGAAATCTCTGAGATTGGAAGATCCCTTTCGTTGAACGAGGGGTACTGCTCTATTTTTCCTATAGACTGTCCACCATATGGAAGGGCAAGGTATTCCAATCTGGAAGGTTTCCAGAAATATAAATGGATTGAATCACCAAACCATGTGCCTCGCCTCATATATTTGGAAACCTTTTATCTGATTAGTCATGAGTGGGTGATTTGGAAGATCCTAGTAGTTGTCTTGACAAGAAACCTAGATTTGCAAAGTCACGGATGGGAATGCGTAAGCGTGAAAGAAGGTAGATTTGATGGAAAAACAGGAAGAGTTGGTCATCGTCTGGCCTTGATTTTGATGCTTGACAACATCAGTATAAGCTTTGGTAGCTCGCAGCTTGCGGTGGCCGTTCTCTGCCTGGCCACTGGTTGTTGTAATACAGATGGCCATTTATTTAGGAACGTGATTCTGTTGTGGAGGAATGAATGACCTTTTTTCTATTTGCTTTGCTTAGTTGTGAGTTTTAGCTGGAAAAATCTATTGGTGAGGCTTGAAACAGGCCACTTTAATTTAATAGTTGTTAAGGACTGTTTTGAGGTATTAATATAATGATGACACTGTGACACTTTGTTTTTTTTCTTTTTTTTTGGACTTTCTGATAATTCAAACTGTCCATCTGGTGGGCTCCACATGCCATATACTTGATGAGTTAGTTCGTCTGATTGCTGGCCTACAGAAGAACAGTTGGGGGAAATCACAGCCAACAACATGCGTTCAACATGAGGGGTATTGGCATGTCTAGGATCTTTTATTGGGGAGGATATGTGGCATGGCCTTTGCATTATGTAGCACACCAAATGAATGGTCTGGATCTCACTTAAAAGGGTGGTATTTCGCTCTCTTTTTTCTCTGGTCCAGTGATGGTGCTGATGCCAATAGATTGCCCCCGGCCCCAAAGGCCTGAATCAGTCAAGTGGGAGAAAAAAAGAAAAAGAAAAAGGGTTGGTGACTCAATGTGGTGTACGGAACGTGTGCTAGAGGTCTCGGTGGATGGCCCACTTGTCAGAGATCTGGGCCATTCTTTAGGTAGGACAAGCTGAACATGCCATGTGCCAAAAATCAGGGCAGTGTCCTCATTTAAGTCAGCTACACATGACTTTGAATTTAGACTTTCTAATTGCCCATTTTCTAGTGCAAGTTTTGACCTGTGTGTTTATGGTGTGCCCTGCCTGATGAATGGCCTCGATTCCTGACGTGTGCCGTCCCTGGTGGTGTGGCCCACTAGTTTTGACAAGTATTTTTCTTGGAGTTTGTTATTTAATAATCGGGAACCATTCTCATAATAGGTGCTGTTCTGGAAGATTCTGGACGTGCCATAATCCAATGGAAGATTCTGATAACGAACGGGTCTAGTTGAATGTAGACTGCTCTGAAAACAAATTTAAATGGTTCATATTCAACTTGCATAACAAGGGTCAGGATCATCCTGTTAGTTGATCATTGTCAAACATCCCATCAACATTTAGCCCGAGAAGATGGACATTTTGGATCATCTGACCATCTATGCACGTGGACTCCACGGGGGGGGGGGGGGGACGTGCACGGAACGTTAGTCGCGGCGTCATCACGGATGAAAGGGTGGTTTCCATTTTGCATGGATTTACCATTCATTTCTAGAACATGTGGATTTTCCCAGTCTGCACTCCTATAGATTCATGAATTTGGGGCAAATTTAGTTGCATTGGGGGCACTTAAAAGATTGTCTAATTCATTGATCTAGACGGTTCATTTTGGTCCAACTCATATTTAGTGATCTACAATGCAACAAAAGAGTCAAATTTGTTAGGGAATTACAAACCGAGCTATAGCTCAAGTGGTAGATTGAGTGAAGATTACCTCGTTTCATCGATTCCTAGGACATTCATACATAAGAGGCAGATCCAAAGCTCAAGTGGACCACACCAAAGAAAGCAATGGGGATTGAAAATGAATGGACGGCATGAATAAAACACATACATCATGGTGGGGCTGCGTGTTCTGTACCCTAATTTGCAAACTATTATGATATTTGGATTAGTCAGATCCAAATTCAAATCCAATATGAGAAATAGGGAATTTTTTCAAATAGTACTTTTTTTTTTCTTTTTCTTTTTTTCCCTTTCAGCACTACGTTGTCTAATCCACTTCATTTTTCATGTGCAGTCATAAGATACCTTAGTAGGAGTTGAGTATAGTTGCTCAACCATGACAAAATTGTGACGGACTCCTTTGAATATTATGATTTTACCTGACTTTGAAAATATGAGAAAGATGATCCCTAAAACAGCATTATCCTTTTACTATACCATAGTCAAAATAGGAAAGGAAAATGACCATTTTACCCTTAAAATGGCGTGACCCTATCACTCTACCATAGCCAGCTGGGGTGTGGGTTGCGTGGTGACCCTGCCACCGCTGCCGGATCTGGTTGCGTGGTGACTCTGCTACCTCTGTCGGAAATGGGGCTGATTAAGTATGTACTCGACCTAATAACTTTCAAATATATTATTTGTGGGCCCATGTCTAATAACATGGGTCACCATGGACGTCAACGGTGGCAGGGCCACCAGGCAATCGACGTTCAGCCAGCTGTTGTAGACGGTAGGTGATTCGGGTGAGCCCTGACCTCGAGGCCCACCTTGATGTATGCATTGTATATCCACGCTGTCCATCCGTTTTACCAGCTTATTTTAAGGCATGGTCCCAAAAATGAAGTAGATGTAAATATCAGGTGGACCACACCACAGAAATCGTGGTCATTGACCATTAAAATCTTTTTGTGTGGGCCACAAAAGTTTCGGATCAAGCTGATATTTGTGTTTTTCCTTCGTCCATTCAAACGGTTGGACTGTCAGATGGTTAAGGTGAGATCGGAAGTGCTGGTAACATTGGCCCCACCACAGTCAAATGATCTCGAATGTGGGATGGTTGAGGCGAGATCCAAACTGCTCGTAACATGGGCCCCTCTGCAGATCCGAAGCAACCCAAACCGTGCATATTGTAGTGAATACTGACCATTGGTTAAAGTTCACAGACAAATGTACACTAATCAACGATCAGGATGGTTCAATCAATTTGATCTTGTGGCTACCATCCATCTGCGGTGGTTCTACCCATCTGGATGATTTAGTTTCTGTTACATGTGTGACACATCTACAATACCCTATTAGATGTGTACGGAAAATAACACTGCCAGAGTAGACAACCTTGGAATTTGGATTATATATTATCGGATGCATCCCATCTTTTGCACGTATACATCATCAAACATGCGGCACACACGTGCATGAATCCAACCATCCAAAAGATGGAGGACACTTTGGATGGGATACAACCAGGAGATCACATTGATTTCACACTTCTAACTAGGCAAACATGACACTTGGCAAGATTGGGACCCTACCAGAAGCTCCAAGATTTGGGATCACGTCCAAATTTATGGTGCTATCTTCATCGGCCCACATAAATGAACATGGATAATTACAAAATTCATTAAAATAGTTTTTAGATTGTTTGTACCAAAATCTGGCGTGACCAGATTAGTGATGCAGAATGAGCGACGTGTAATTGAAGATATTTGAGGAGTATACTCTAAAGATGAGGAAGGCGGATTATCTTTTCAAGCTTTGTATTTACGCTATCTATAGATAATGTAAGGACGAATAATCGTTTGTGCCATGTTAGCACTGGAGTACGTTTTACACACGAAGTCACCACGTGAACAAGTGGTTGTTACCGTGGCTCTACGGGAAAAGCTATAAATAGTAGGGCTGTACATCGAGCAGAGTTGAGTTGAGGTGGGCCAAGCTTGGCTAGATTTGTCTGTGCTCTCCTCGAGTTCGAGGTCGAGCTCGCTTGAGCTCACCCTCAAACTTACCATTGGAGCTTGCCTTGTTTGCTAAAACTTTTGAGGTGAGCTAGTGGATTGAGTCGAGGCGAGCTTACTTTAAGTCAAGCCGAGCTTGCTCCCACCTCAATTTATTATGTTTTTTATTACAAAATACAAATTAAAAGTCAACAACATTAAGTTCAAGAAGTCACACATATATTAGGGGAGAATAGTATTTCTACTAGTGGGACCCCACCATTAAAATGACCTAGCTCTGATCAGTTTTTTCTTTGGCTAGGTCACATACGCACTGAATGTAGACCACTAGTAATATTTTCTGAACCATAATTAACACAGTACATGCATAGCTAACCACATGAATGGACTGCCTTGATTATTGTGTGGACCATCTTCATGATGAGGCCCAGCTGATTCATGGATCAGACACACCACCCCCCTCGTAAAATTACAATCAATAGTTGCATATGGCGTTTGGTCTTACCATAGCCCCTGTTTTGTAGATATGTATGGTGTGTGGTCTCACTGTAGCAACTATGTTTGTGTGGCGTGTATAACACAACCATTGTATGCTCGCCATGTTTTGTACTTGAAATTACTCAATCCATCAGATATGCTCAACAAGGAATGTTCTTACCTGAACAAAATAGTATGATTAAAAAACCCCCTCAATGCGTGAGGGTTTTATGTCCTAAGCTTGAACCCCATTGGGGGGGGGGGGGGGGGGGGGGGGGGGGGGGGGGAGAACCAAGAAATAAGAAGATTAGGGTTTTTTTTTTTAACATATATCTATATGATGTTAGTGCACTTTTCTATGACATACTTAGTGCACCTTATTTGTCAATTACTTAGGTCAGTGAGTCTAGAGTTGGTTAAACTTAATGAAGACGAAGACCGAAGACTCAAGACGGATCAGCTACATCAAAAAAGAAGAAACAGGTAAAAGTGATACCTTGGTGAGCCTCAACCTTGTACCTATCCAAAACCATAAACCTCTAAATGACCATGACCCAATAGGTATATCTTCAGTCATATTAGATTGGCCTTAGGTGTCCCAAAAGACCACTAAAAGAACGGCTAAGAGGTTGCATGATTTGCTACAAAACAGCGGAAAATCATGCCTGGCCGGGCACCCGACCTAGTGTCCACCAGGTGCCCGACCTATAGAGGAATCCGTCCAGAGAGTTAGCCATATATCCAGATGGTCATCGGGCGCTCGACCACAATCTGATCGAGCGCTCGACTAGTGCAAAACATGTCCAGCAGCACAGACCCAATTATGGATTGAATTTTGGACGCCCGACCAAAGTGACCACCGGGCGCCCGACCAACTCCAAATGTGTCAAGCACCAAAATTTTGAAAATTAGACTGGATTCCGGGCGCCCGACCAAATTTGAGCGGGCGCCCAACCCTGCGTGAATCTGCCCGTTATTTGATCGTTGGAGAAAGTTTATAAAAGCGAGGGGATTCGTTTTTAAGACCAAGAGAGGAGATTTTGAGGAGATAGAAGCCACCATTGCTAAAGAGCATCAGAGGCTCTATTCCAAACCCATAGCAAGTCATTCTCCTTGTGTTTTCATCACAAGCTTGGGCCATTCAATGGCAAAATGAGAATGAACTTGTTCTTTCTTAATTCCTAGGGTTTTAGACACCTTGAACATAGTTAAATCCCTTGTCTAAATACCACCTACGGGTCCAAATAGGTGTATTCCTCTAAGAAACTCATTTCCTACCATTTGTAGAGGATTCACTATTCCATAGCACCTTGGGCATCTCCAATGGAGCATCACATGCAAGGTAGCTGATCTTGGAGCCGAAGCCTTGGCAAAGCAGCGACATCAAAGATATGGGGAGCACAAGGAGAGCTGATTCAAGCACGGGAGAGCAAGAAGAAGCAACCCAAAGCGACGATACAAATGGGCTCAATCAAACAAGTAATGTTGTCTTTGTTTGAGGTCCATCCACTTAATTCCCTGTGGAAATTGAGTGTAGAGTTTGTTTGACTAACTCGAACTAGGGTCGTTTGCCGATCCTTGGCCTGTTTGTTGGCCTAAAAACTAGGAACGTTAGCCGTTTCTTGGCCTGTTTGTCGGCCTAAAGACTAGGGGTTATTTGGCACTCCTTGGCTTGTTTGCTAAGCCTAAATTCAGGGATGTTTGCCATTCCTTGGCATGTTTGGCGGGCCTAAACAAGTCTCCAAAGGGAGCCACCAACATGGGTGTGAATGTGTAGGTTGGGAGGAACTTGTAAACTCTCTAGTTGGGTGTATCCGAGTTAAAACACCTTGGTTGGGAGGAACCAGATTTAAACTCCCCAGTGAATGCTGATGTGCTCAAAGGGGTTGAGTAATTGAACCGGGAGTGGAGTAGACAAGTAATCGAACCACTATACATCGTTGTGTTTGTGATTGTATTGGAGCACATTTCTCATTATGTATTGTGTTTAAGTGTTTAATTATGAATGCATAATTATAAATGTATGCTAGGCACTTGATAGGCACATCCACACACACATGATGTACTTTCACTCCTATAGTAGACTTGAGCTTAATTGATCCAACCCTCTATAGTCTACTTAGGTTACATAGATTAAGATCTTATTTAGTTTTATCATAAGTTAATCCATGCATGCTTAGACTAGAATGTTTATTGTTTAAACCATTTGCTAGTCTATTGATTGGACCCACTTAGGCTTGGAAGCCGAAGTGTTCTTGCTTACTTAGTTTAATTTGTTAAAATTATTAAGTAGGCGAAAAGAATTTCAAAAGGTCCTAATCACCCCCCTCTAGGACTTAGCCATAATTCTAGTTGCTCCCTAAGCTTCTGCAGGCGTATGCGTAGGGTGTCGTGTTAGACTACCCGACATAATTTCATATGAAACGAGTCGAGCTTGAATCGAGTCGAGTGACCCAATGGTCGAAATGACTTGATTTCTGACTCGAACTCCCAAATGAAGCTTGGCTTGACTTGTTCTACTGAGTCGAGTCGAGCCGAGGTGAGCTTTTTCGAGTCGAGTCGATCAAGTTTCTTGAGCTGACTCGACTCATGACCAGCCCTAATAAATAGTAGGGATAGATACAAAGAGAGGGGAATCTTCAATCCAACGAAGAACTCAAATCAATTTAGCACAATGTTATTTATCTTAGTATAACCTTTTCACCGCTCATCTGCAGTGGACCTTTAGCATAGGGTTAGTCTCAGTCCGTCCTTGCATGTACATTGGAACAATTATTAGCCATATCTAGTAGTTGTAATTTTCTTCCATCTACACCTGCATGCCGGATCTGAAAGAAGATCTTAGCTTTCGGATCCATTCACCTATGCTCATACACTGGGTTGACCTGTAGTTGTAATATTTGGTTTTAACCTGATCTCGCTCATCGACATGCTACTCCAAGAAGTACCCTACTGTTCTTAGCAAGGTCGATGATCCCGTTTTAGTGGTAAGTTACGCTCACTTTTGCATTCATCCTTTCATTTTTTTTTTCCGGTTCAACTATATAACTGTTGTACCTTTGCAAGTCCTTGCTTTCCAAGAGAAAAAAGAGCTCATTTGGAGAAAGAGCTCTGACCTCCACTAATCTCTTGATTGACACACGCACGCCTTCTCGGATGAATAGATGACTAGTTTACTAAATGCTCGACCAAGCACCGCTTTATCTCTTCTCTAGGGGTCAACGGTGATCATAATTTGAATCAAACTTGATTGGTTCTGGCACGCCTGCAAAGTAGCACACATATCCCGCATGGCCAAAAATCACACCAACATCGTCTTTAGCATGCCCGGTGGGACATGTGTGTAGTTGTTGATTGAATATTACGACAATATTAGTATATGATTTACTCTAGTGAAAATATTGAAAAATAATATCTTAATCAAGCCCCTTAAGCATTCTCGATGCAGGCTAAGCTAGAGATCCCTAACCCTCCACTTTCGGTCATTTTGGAAGTAGGGTCATCGTCCTAAAACAACTCTGTAGATGCTAATGGAGTTTTGGGCAGCGTTAACATTAACTTATAGGAATTAACAGAACAAGGGAGGGTGCAAGCTGAACACTCTAAGGCTCGAACTGAAGCCATTAATAGACTTGTGGCATTCCTTAATGACAGGTTGCTCGAATACCATTATTATAATATAGAAGCACCTTAATTCAGCAATACTACCCTGGAGCCGCCGATTATTCTTCCATGAAACATTCAACCATACCCGAGTTTGATGGGCCCAAATGTGCCACCTTAGGTAGGCATAAGAAGAAAGGGTCAAAATGGCTACTTTAATGGCCAAAATGAAAATGATATAAACTATGACATACCTGTTGCGAGACAGTTCATGCTGAGCAATGAGGCACTTAGGGGTAGGTTCCACTAGTGCAACCTATTAGTGCACTTTTGTGTGGCATACAAGTGCACCTTATTTGTTAATCATGTGCGTCTATGTATCGTAATGTCGGTTGAGCCTTGGCAAGTTGAAGATCAAAGATTCAAGTGGACGAGCATCATTAAGTAAGAAGAATAGGTAAAAGAGATGCCTTGGTGACCCTTTGAACCAAAATATCTAAAACTTTTAAATGATTTGGACCAATTAGTAAAACCCTTAGTCATCTTTATTAGCCTTATAACACTTAGAAGAACATGATAAGTTAGGCTAATAAAAGAGGAGGAAGCTGCTGTAATCAATCTGGCCCTAATAGCAGTTTTCCATTGCACTTTGTTGCCATCGAAATATGTTTTGATTGGTCTTCGATGCCATTGAAAATCAGTTCGAGCCATCAAACATGTTCAGTAAAATGTAAACTCTTTAGACAGTTTTCGACCCCATCGAACAGTCTTTCGAGCCATCGAAGTGACTTGTTCGATGCCATTAAACTAGATGTCCGGTAACTTTAGAAACTCTCTGGACAGTTTTTGATCCCATTGAGACAGGGTTTCGATCCCATTGAAGGAACTTCGATGCTATCGAAATAGTGCTCGATGCCATCGAAGAATTGTGAATCTACCTATTTTTTGACCGTTGGAGATTTATCTATAAAAGCGGGGGAGTTCGTTTTTGGGCTGAAGAGAGGAATTTTGAGGATTTAGAAGTCACCATTGTTAAAGACCATTAAGAGCTTTAATCCTAACCCATTGCAAGTCATTCTCCTTGTGATTCATCACAAGCATGGAACATTTGAAGCTCAAATGAGAATGATCTTGTCCCCTCTTGATCTTTATGAGTTTAAGAACCTTGACCATAAGTAGATTATCTTTCTAAACACACCCTAGAGATCCTTTAGGTGACTCTCCAGCTTGCAACCCAATTCTATCCTTAGGTTGTAGAAAATCTACCACTTCCTCACATTGGGCATCTTGACGAAGAATCAAATGCAAGGCAGTTGATCTTGAAGCTAGAGCATTGGCAACGCATTAGCATCAACGATCGAGGGAGCACAACGGGTAGCTGATTGAAGCACGGGAGAGTGGAGATCAAGTAACCCAAAGCGACGCATCAACATGACTCAATTTCAACAAGTAAGGTTGTCAATTGTCAGAGTCCACATGTTCTTTCCTCGTGGAGGATTGAGTATGAGAGTTTGAATTGCCAAACTCGATACGTTTAGTTGTAGGACCTAGGCCCTTATGAGAAGGCTGAACCAAGTCTCCGTGTAGAGCCTCCGGCGGGAGTATACATATGTTGTATAGGTTGGGAGGAACCTTGTTAAACTCCTTGGTTGGGTGGAACCATTAAACACCTTAATAGGTTGGGAGAAAACTTGTCATACTCCTTGGTTGGGTGGAACCATTAAATACCTCGATAGGGTGGAACCGATTTAAAACACATAGGTTGGGAGGAACTTGATTTAAACTCCCTAGTGAAATCCATTGTGCTCAAGGGGTGAATACTTGAATCGGGAGTAGAGTAGACACGTAGTTGAACCACTATACATGCTTGTGTTTGTGGTATATTTGAGCACATTGGTATCTTAGGATTGTATGTTTAATTGGTTAATTATGAATGCTTGATAGGAATGTATGCTAGGCACTAGATAGGCACATTCACAGACAAGATGTGTTTTCACTAATTAGTGTAGACTTGAACTTATATGATTTATTCTCATATAGTCTACATAGGTTTTATAGACTAGATGCTTGATTAGTTATATCATTTTTTAATCTATATATGTTGGACTAGGTAGCTTAATTGCTTATCAATTACTAGTTTATGTGATTGGACCCACTTAGGCTTGGAAGCCGAAGTGTTCTTGCTTACTTAACTTAAATTGTAAAATAATTAAAGAAGGCGAAAAGAATTTAAAAAAGGTCCTAATCACCTCCCCTCTAGAACTTAGCCATAATTTTAGTAGCTCGATCCGTCAAGCTTCTGCGCATAGTGTTTGGGCCAGATTGATTATATCAGCTTCCAACTCTTTTATTAGTCTAACTTATCATGTTTTTTCAAGTGTTCTAAGGCTAATGAAGATGACTAAGGGTTTTACTAATTGGTCTAAGTCATCTAGAGGTTTTAGGTATTTTGGTTCAAAGGGTTAGGGTCTCTAAGGCATCTCTTTTACCTTTTCTTCTTCCTTGATGATGCTCATCCACTTGAATCTTTGGTCTTCAGCTTGCTAAGGCTCAATCGACATTACAATATAGGGACACACGTGATTGCCAAATAAGATGCACTAGTATGCCACAGAAAAGTGCACTAACAGTTCAGCCATTACGTTAGTCACCTAAATATTCATGTCGAGATTCTTTAGGGAGGGTTTTATAAGTCTTCTTTTAACAGTCTATTAATGGTAGCACTGCCTGTCATTTTCAGCTCGAGGCGAACTTGTGTTTTTAACTCCTCGGTATTATGTTTGTCTGTAGTACCTCCTTGCCTGCCCCAGTCATTTTCTTCTTATAAATTTGAGCTTTTCATCATGTATCAGGCTTGCCCCAGTGTATCCGACTCATTTTCTTACAAAATAATATTCTCTAGAGAATTGTACATATAAGGAAAATCATTAAATATGAAACTTGAATTTATAAAGATAGCTTGATGAAAAATGATTTTTGCTCTAAGAATCCATACTAAAGGCCACTTGATCATAGTCTTCAATCGTATGCTCTCATGGCGAAATCTTTCATAAGAGAATGTTGAAGATATTCTGATGTGAAACGATACATAGTAGAATTCCCTAATCATCTTCATATAAAGTCATACATATAAAAGATTCCTAACTCTGAATTGCTCCAATATAGAGTAGAAGAATACCATTATAATAATAAAAAAATCCATGATGATATGATAATGTGAAAGTGTTGCACCTCATGTAGATCCTCTATATAATGCGCTGCTTTGAGTCAATTTCATAATAAACTAAATTGATCTGAAAATGATGGAGATCTGATTGATGATTATGATTGATTGTCTTGAATTCATGATTGATTCTAGCATCATTGATTGATTAAAGCAATGCAGGGATTTTACTTGGTCCAGAGATATAGGTGTTTGATTCATGTGATGTAGATATTTGACTCACGTGACGTTAAGATCTTGCTTGACGATATGGTGATTTCATTTTGATCCGATCGATGTAAAGATTTAGTTCTCGTATAGGGATTTCATTTTGATATGAAACTTTGGTATTTGATTTGATTGATTGATTGATTGATCTTCCTGTATTTCAACTTAGCCTCATATCCTGGAGGGATCCGGTTCCATTTAGACTCTTAGTTTGGGGTGAAAGCACAATTTAACCTCGTAGCTTGTTGGAGGGGAAACAATTTAACCTCTTAACTCGCTGGAGGGAAATATAGTTTAACCTCTTAACTCATTGGAGGGACAGATAGTTTAACATCTTAACTCGTTGGAGTGACAAATAGTCTAACATCTTAACTCCTTGGAGGGGAAGATAGTTTAACCTCTTAACTCGTTGGAGGAAAAGATAATTTAACCTCGTAACTCTTTGGAGGGGAAGATAGTTTAACCTCTTAACTCGTTGGAGGGAAAGATAGTTTAACTTTGTAACTTGTTGGAGGGGAAGATAATTTAACCTCTTAACTCATTGGAGGGAAAGATAGTTAAGAGCTGTAATTGCAGCTCTTAAGTCTTGCTTTGCGAGGCCGGCGGGGCTCGAGTAATTGCAGCTCTCCTTCTTCGATTAACTGCTCCATGATTGGGACCAAGTCTTCCACATCGAACGTGTATAGTCCGTTTGCCCCATCTCTTTTGACAATCGTTATCCGTCGTGAGCCCTTGAGTCCCTTGCTCTTGTCTTGCGTTTCTTTTGTTTCAACTTCTGCCCTGCGTCTTTGATTCGATCGCTTTTGATCTTTAGGGTTCTTCCTATTGTCAGGTGGATACAACACTCAATAAAAATACTTTCGTTTCTTCTCCTTTTCTCCTTCCTTACGCATCAGGTTCGAGACAATTTGAGATAACTCTTCCCTCATCCTCTGTGATGGCGGTGCATCCGCAGGCTCAAACGAGACATTTCTGGCCGCACTTATGGCTCCACGACCATAGGTCCCTTAGCTGCCCCTTACGACTCTTCCATCGATTGTCTGGTGGGCATAGTGGTGCTTCAGACTGCCCCTTGCGCAACCAGTGCTGCTAGGATCTCCTTGATTTCCCTCATTTCCCTTGTCATGCCCTCTTGAACTTGAGCCAACTCGTTGATCTGTTCTTGGATAGTTGGCAATTCGTCATTCTGGTCAATTGGCTCCCCTTCGTCGACGACCTGGACCATTGTAGCTTATACCAGCTGTGGCCTCTATTTCACCATCTTAGTCTTGGTGATGATTGCCCTCCTAGTCCTTCGATCATCTTATGGACCGCAAACTTGACCTGCTCTCTCGTGGTGTGAATTGCCTTAGGTAGTGGCGAAAAATGCTCGACTGAGAGTACAGGCATTGAAGGTTTTGCTACCGAGGTTTGATGACTGACGAGAGTCTTCTGGCCCTGCTCTAGCTGCCACTGTCTTTTGATCACGCGGTGTAGTCTTGCAGAGTCCATCTCCCCACATGCGGCCCTTGTCACTGCTTTCTTCAACTCTTTCTTTTGTTAACTATTCACTCGCCTCAAGTGCAAGGCTACGATATAGTAATAACTCGGTGAGACCGAGGTCGATCCACAAGAAGAAATAAACTAATTCAAACTATTCTAATAACTAGAATCTAAGAAGTTTAGGAAAATAATTTTTAAGAATTAAGTGAAAAACATAAATTAAGGAAATCTTAGAATTAAGTAAGACTAGAGCGACTAGAGCATCAAGGATCCACTTGTAGTAGTTCAATACCAATCCATTCATTCAAGCACAAACATAATTAGAATCAAAGTCATATCTTTCATCTAATTGGAAGATATAACATTCAACACAAATAGTCCCACTAAAATATGGAAATCAGATTTCTAGTTCTAATGAAGCACATAGAACTTGAACTTGTAGCCTTCGAAGTAACATCCATACTAGGAGATCATGGCATGCTCCAGGGTTACTACAATTCAATTCTAATTAAAACCAACATGGTAATCTCAGAGAATTGTAAGGAACTCATGTCCAGAGTACACAAACTCTCACAAAGCTTCTAAAAATCTAAACTTTATTAAAACTTAAACCTCAAAATCCAAAGTTAAGAAAAGTGTACTTGCATAAACAAATTAAGCATTGAAACTGACTACAAATTTCACCTCTTGGCTCTAGCTAAGAGATTAACTAAAAGAAAGCATCATAAACTAGAACTAGCAGATGACGAAAAACTAGTTGTAGGAGGTTAGGAAGCCTCCTAAGTCTTGATCCCTTTGCTCCCCACGTTGCTAGATGCCTTAGGAAGGGAGCGGAGATGTCCTTATAGCTTGCCAGCATTTTGCTAGTCCCGAGCAAAACATGCGTGAAACAAGTCCAACTTTCCAAAACCCAACTCTCTTTTAGAAAATATACCTCTATAAACTTTAAGACATACAAATACAAAATTCAGAGAAATTTAGTGATAGAAATTGAAATCTTAAACTCTTTAAACATAATAAGATTTTCACATAGAATTTCCGCTGATTGATTGATAAATAGAAGAATCCGAACAAGTATAGTTTAGTGTGCATAGTGAATGTTCATCTCATGAATTTTCAGGATTAGGTTTTTTATAGACTGGCAAAACTGAAGATCTTAAAGTGTATAGATCAACCATACACGCTTATGATAAGAATTTTCCTTACCTGTTCCTTCAACGATTTTCACATTACTTTCCATTTTCAGCTTAGGTTATGGGTAGACATTCCTTTGGTTGGTAATTGTTCACTCGCCTCAAGTGCAAGGCTTATGATGTAGTAATAACTCGGTAAGATTGAGGTTGATCCACATGAAATTAGGGTAAATCAATTCAAACCATTCTAGCAACTTCAAATTCAACAATTTTAGAATTCAATTAAGAAAAGCTAAGTAAAACAGTAACTCTTAAAAAATTCTGATAATTAATGGAACTGAGGCCTCAAGAATTCACCATAATAGTTTTATGTGAATTCATTCATCCAAGCATAAACACAACTGGATTCAAAGTTCTATCTCTCATTTAGTTGGAAGATTAAGCATTCAAACACAAACAATCCTCACTTAAGTTAGAAAATAAGATTCTAGTTCTAATGAAGCACATATAATTTAAATATGTACCTTCGAAGTAACAGCCATGCCAAAGGACTATGACATGCTTTGAGGTTGCTACAATTTGAATCTAATTAATCCAAACATGGCCATCTCAGATAATTGTAAGGAACTCATATCCGAAGCATATGAACTCTCATAAAACATCTAAAAATACCAACTTTATTCAAACTAGAACTTAAAAATCCAAACTTTAAGTAAAGTACTTAAATCAAACAGATTCTACATGATAACTAGCTACAAGCTTCACCTCTTAGCCTTAGCTAAGAGGTTTTGGTCGAGCATCATCATGCTACAACTAAAATCATAAGAAAAACTATTTGAAAGCATAAGAAAACTATAAAAAATCTAGTTGGAGGAGTTGTGAACGCTCCATGACGATCCTCTCCACTTCCCTAAACTTTTCAAGTCTTCTATGATACCTTAGGAACAACATAGATGTGTCTTTTTTATAGCAAAATTCCTTCACCGACCTGGAATTTTCGAGAGACTGGAGAGTCCTTACGTTGTCGGGATGCTGGCCGGACGGCCGGAGCTTGCACAAAAAAATTTAAAAAATTTACATGTTTTAAATAATAGGCCGACCCATCAGCCGGCCAGCCGGTCGGCCAGTCCATCTGGCCGGTCGGATAAGAGGTCGGACTGTGTAAAAAACAGTCAAGAGAAAATGTGATTTCTAGAGGGTTTAGCTGGTCAGCCGGGAGCAGTGGCCAGCTGGTTGGACAGTCTATAAAATATGATTTTTGGTGTTTCTCTTTTTCCATCTCCATTGCATCTTTCCTCCACCTCCCTTTCATTTTTTGATCTTTAAGGCATATAAAGTGCATCTTTTAACATTATATAAGTGAAATCTCTCTCGCATTCCTACAAACACAAAAAACGTGTGTTGGATTAGTCTTTAAACATGTAAATCATGCATAATGTGTGATGAATTGGGGTTAGAATATGCACAATTCAGAGCTCAACAGTAATAGGTAGCCTTTTTCAGAATTTTTCAACATATATTAAAAAAATAACCAAACTTTTCTTTCTTTTCGCTTTTCGTGAGATAGGATTTTTAGAAATCCATACCTGCCATTCTTTTCTCTTCTTATTTCTCATGAACAAGGATGGACAAAGTTTCCCGACTTGGTTCTTTAACATCTTAAATCTTAGTCTAACCAATCCATAAATCTACATAATCCTTTCAATCATGAGAATCGTGTAATGTGGACTAGACTCAAAAGTGTTCAAACTTTCTATCGATCATATAAGTAGGGGAATTCATATAGAAAACTATTATATTATAGGTAATTCGAGAATTTTAAAATCAATCACTTTATCTATCTTCCTTTCATACTTATAACATCCTAAGTGCATAGAAATAAAGTTTTTCAAAAGAGTTTTGAATTGAGAAAACTAATTTTTTTTTCTATATAATTCCTCGAAATGTCACAAAAACTAGCTAAATTCATTATATAAATCTCACCCCCAACTCAAATCTTACATTGTCCTCAATGTAAAAAAATATGCAATTACCAAGACATGAGATCAATTAAATAAAACAAAGGAGAGTGAGAATGAATGTACCTGAGGTAGCAAGTTGATCAATTCTAGCATCTTCCATGTCTCTGTGAGACTTATTCAATCCTAAATGCAGAAAAGTAAATCCTACCTACATACCTAACCATTATTAGTCCGATCGACTACATGATCAAATTTGAGCAGGATCTTCATGAATTTCAATAAATTTCTCATGGAGACCATCCAAGGTCTTGCTCGACAGTCGACATGGGTGCTTTTCTTCATTAAAGTCCATTCGTAATGCGCACTACATGCATGAAAGGAGGAGATAAGAGTGGGAAAAAATATCTCCTCGAATTCTGAACTGTGTTATGATTGATTAGAAATGGGTCCTCCCAGTTAGAATTATCAATGGGCTGAAGAACCCATAGTGGTTGAGAGACATTTATCATGTTTCCTTCAGTTAAAGTTGTCTCCTCTACAATTTCAGAATTGCACGTGCTTTCACAAACAATGGTAAAGAATGTAAATCAGTGGAATGATGTTCTTCAGGCATCAACACTGTGTCTAACAAACTATCAAACTCTGAATCATCTCATCATCAACATCACAAGAGTGGGCCAAGCATTCCTCTAGGAAATCGAGATAGTCGGATGAAGGGTCCTCGTCCTCCCTTAAGAATTGAAGAAGTTTTGTCTTAATGGCAAGGAATTCCTCCTCTATAGAGAGGAGGTCTTCCAAGGAAAGTTCTTTGGCTTTAGAGGTAAGCACATCATGTAGAATTGATTGTTCTTTTGAAATATCAGATTGTGTTACCTTATCATTCAAATAAACAAAATTTTCAACCTAAGGGAGGTCTTCCACAAAAAGATTTGACCAATTATGTTGGTGGAAGGACTAAAAAATATCAACTTCGGCCAACTCTCTAGCATGCATATCCTCTAAAGACTCATAATTATTATGCCATTGGGTGCCATTGGGAAAAAGAAACCATAGGTTCATAGGCATTCACCGAACCTTTATTGTAGGCAACCCCACTATCGCTTTCATATTTTATGGATTCCTCAGGTTCGTCAATCGTCATTGAAATCTCTTCATCATTAAGGTCAAAACATCCAAAAGAGATAGTCGATTCACCATAATTGATGATGATATTGGGATCATCGAGATCAATCTCCTCTAGAAGTTGTTTCATTATGTCCATAGAAGGTGGGACTTGGATACCCCCATTCTCTTCATTAGAGGGGATTGATTTGATGCTCCCAATTTCAGGCTCAACGTCTTTACAAGATGACAAGTAACTTTGATTTGATTGTTCATCTTCATACTCTTTCCATAATTCCTTAAGTATTTTTATGTATTCGTTATCGTGGGAGGAAGACCTTTTAGGGTGATTGCTAATAACCATGGTTGGTTCTTTCCTTAAGCAAGGTGAATGATGGCTTCCCCAATTAAGACTGCACGCATTGTAGGATGAAGAATTGTATGATGGTTGATAGGCATATCCGTACAAGTGATTATGCATTGTCTTAACCAGTTGGTCATTATGCATCTGATCCTTTTGTTGTTGCACACCTCCGACCATACTCGGTGGAACACTAATGTTATTTTCAGTCCAATAATCAAGTAGTGTTTTATTTGGCTGATCATTATTCGATTTTGTTTCGTTTTGGTACTCCCTCAACGTCTTACGTTACGTCTCCTTATGTGAATTATTTTTGTTAATGTAATTACGCATCGTCTTATGTTGGGGAGTAGTGGAGGTTAGTTGAATCTCGGAAAAATACTCATGCTTGGAGGGATTCCGATCACAATAAATTTGGATCTCATGGTCCAGCATCTCATCTTCCAAAAGGTATGCATATGCATCACTCATCCAATCAGCTATGATGAAATTCTAAAGAATTAAAAACTACCATAATCTAGGAAAAAGAACAAAAAGAAAGGAGATTGGGAGATGTTACCCAATAGAGTGAAATATATGTCGGTAATAACTAGTTCTACAAAAAAAAAAAGAATTTTTTTAGTAACATAGAAAAATTAGGAAACCTATATCTAGAAAAATTGGAAATCCTACTTAATTAAGACTACTCTATAACTACTAGAACAATTAGAACCGTTTACCTTTTTCTCGACAGCGGTGCCAAAAACTTGTTCGCTCGCTTCAAGTTTAAGGCTGCAATGTAGTAATAACTCGGTGAGACCGAGGCAGATCCACAGGGAAGAAGTAAACTAATTCAAACTATTCTAATAACTAGAATCTAAGAAGTCTAGGAAATCAATTTTTAAGAATTAAGTGGAAAACATAAATTAAGAAAATCCGAGAATTAAGTAAGACTAGAGCGACTAGAGCATCAAGGATCCACTTTTAGTAGTTCAATACCAATCCATCATTCAAGCACAAACACAATTAGAATCAAAGTCCTATCTCTCATCTAATTGGAAAATATAACATTCAACACAAACAGTCCCACTAAAAATCTGAAAATCAAATTTCTAGTTTTAATGAAGCACATAGAACTTGAACTTGTAGCCTTCGAAGTAACAGCCATATTAGGAGATCCCGGCATGCTCTAGGGTTACTATAATTCAATTATAATCAAAACCAACATAGTAATCTCAGAGAATTGCAAGGAACTAATGTCCAGAGTACACAAACTCTAACAAAGCTTCTAAAAATCCAAACTTTATTTAAACTTAAACCTCAAAATCCAAAGTTAAGAAAAGAGTACTTGCATAAATGAATTAAGCATTGAAATTGACTACAAATTTCACCTCTTGGCTCTAGTTAAGAGATCAACTAAAAGAAAGTATCATAAAATAGAACTAGAACTAGAACTAAAAGAGAACAAAAAACTAGTTGTAGGAGGCTAGGAAGCCTCGTAGGTCTTGATCCCTTTGCTCCCCATGTTACTAGATGCCTTAGAAAGGGAGTGGAGGTGTCCTTTTATAACTTATATCCGTCACCGACTTGGAAGAATCGCGAACCCGTGTATCCTCTTCGCACTAGGAAACTTGAAAATTCGGAAATAGAAGTTGTAGATTTTCTGCACTCACTGTCTGTATGTGGCCGACCGATCATGATCGGTGGTATTGACCTTGCCTTGGTCCAGCAAGCTCCAGTGGTAGGGACCTTTGGTGATCGGTCGGACCTTTCTGTAGCCTTTTGTTTTCATCTTCTTTTTTCTCTTCTTACTTTGCTTCTTCACTCCCTCTTTTCTCCCTTCTTCCATGATCCTCAATGATGTTCTAATGTAGTCTTTAAGCATCAAATAAGTAGTCTCTCTCTCATTCCTATAATCACAGAAGCACTCATTAGATGGGTCTTTTAGAAATAAAAACCATGTATAATGTGCGATGAATTGGGGATAGAATATGTATAATTCATGGCTCAACATTGACGCGTTTGGACTAGCTGCCAGTCTGATTAAGGCACAGTTGTCATAGTTACGACGAAGTGGGGAAAACTGAATCCCCCTGTAGTGTAGAAGGTGCATGAACTGATCGCTGAATGTGCCATCTCTCCTATCTTTGTTAGTATCTTGTTAATTCTTTCCGTGCAGTCACACACTTATTAGGACATTTCGTATATGCGATTGGGAACGCGAGACTTCACTAATCGTAATGGGTAAGTAATAGAAAGTAAACAAGTGAGACAAAAAATATGCACTAAATCTTAAAAGTTTGAAAATGTTAATTAAATGTCTATGCCTTAAAGATGAAGAGAAGAATGTTCTCGTTGAGAGTTGGTAGTTTGGTGCCAAAAGCCACCAAGAATTTCTCCTTACGATAGCCTCTTTATGTGTATATTCGTGTTTGCGAGTGATTTATCTTGGAATATTCCTTTACTCAGAGATAACCAGAGATTCTGGTAGGTTCGATCCCCAACAGAGTTGCCAGTTTGTTAGAACTGAAAATGCGATAGAAGACATTTTCTATGTGTTTTTGCTCTGGGGTTCTTAGTATTTGGAATATTCATAGACAGTCACAAGCATTTACAAAAGTACACAAGAGAAGATATCGCAAGGTGAGTTTTATTTCAGAGATTCTGAGATCTTGTATATTCCAGGCCGTGATCTAGTACGAGCCCTTAATTACATCGAATGATAGATGATTCTTGATTAAAAGGCAAAAGACTAAGCCATTAGGGACTATCGTATTTTAGTTTGTGGTCGTAGAGATTGATATATTTTGGTATGGACTGAGCCATCTTCTGGACAAGTCGGATTCCTATGTCCCATGTTTTGTAAGAAATTCGAGTTGAGAGGTAGTCAGGGTTTTTAACCGAGTTGTGTGACGTTAGGCCTGTGCTCGTTACTGTGGACTGGTAACCTTGGGAAGATCGATTTACAGTTTTTTGTACCTAAGCAGCTCAACCAGTGGACGCCACTTTGGATGGGTAGTAAATAGACTAGTTTTGAGATAGCAGTCTGTAGCAAGTGTTTTATAATAATTTAGAACTCTTCGGTCTTGTTTCTAGTGGTGACCATAGCCTCTTTTAGTTAGTCTGAACCTCGATCTAAGTCATAAAATAATAGGGTAATAGTATATTTACATCTCTTTGGGATTGACGACTCCTCTTCAGAAACATCCTGCGTCCATCATGCCACTCAAGATTAGCCCAAGGAAGCCTCATTCTTACGATTAATGGCCCTTAAGGGCCTTTTAGATGGGCTGCGATCTTTCGGGCGCTTTATTTGAAGAGAAATAATGAGAAAAGAGATGGCATAGTTGAATTAAATGTGGTGATTTTCAGGGTGCGTGAGCTTAATTTATGGGTGCGTTAAAGCTATTTGCGCTGGAATTGCGTAGTTTGAAAACTGGTGATTTTAAGGGTGCGGGACCCAATTTATAGGTGCGTTGAACTGTTCGTATTGAAATTCACTAAGTCTGAAAACTACTGAATTTAAGGGTATGTGGGTCCAATTTATGGGTGGGTTGAACTATTCATGTTGAAATTCACTAAGTTTGAAAGCTACTGAATTTAAGGTTGCGCAGGCCCAATTTACGGGTGCGCTGAACTATTTATGCTGAAATTCACTAAGGTGACATTTGGTAAACTAAAAATAAGGTTTAAAAATTAATTAAAGTGCTAAAAGCTTAAAAGTACTGAATTTTAGTATTTATGAGTACTGGAAAAATCCACTCAGTAATTTATCTTAAAAAAGTACTGATATCTGAAAACAAGCACTTTTTTTCATAAAAAACTGTTTTGTAAACTAAACAAAAATGTCTGAAAATTAACAATTTGCCATATTTATCCCTATTATCTCAATTTCTATATTTTACAAAGTATAAGACAAAAGTTGCACGGTGAGATAAGCCACAATATTGATGGACTATGAACTGTATTCTTCTTAGTAAAATAGTCATAACCCTTTGATTAGTGTCACCAAGGGAAAAAGCACACAAGTGGGTGATACTAACTACTTGATTTTGCCCATTAAATATGAACCACCCTATACTGTATTTGTAATCATCAATATGATAACCACCAATTGGATGGTTGCGATTGTTCTATCAATGTTTTTAGGTCCATCCTATGTGTTCCATCCAAATGAAGGATCTTGATCAGTGGAAGATGAGCCACACATGCAAAGTCTTAAACCATTTTGATTAAATGGATTGGTTCAATTACAACATGATAAGCCATTGACAAAGGATGGCCCCCTACGGATGTGTACCATTACAATTGTTGTGGCCCGAAAATTGGTGTGCTCCTCTGGTCACATGTGGACTTATTAATTCTACAGTTGTGGGTTCTCTATTCCATTGGGGTCCAACATATTGTTAGAAATACAATAAAATAAATAGTCCAGAGTGGCTGCCTTTGAAGGCTAACAAATAAGATAACAATGAGATCCTCACTTGAGTAAAGATGGTGTCCAAAGGAACCATTAAATTTTCGAGAGCCACATAAGTTTCCGATCAAGCTGATATTTGTGTTTTCCATTCATCCATGTGTGACCTTATGAACAGGTTGGATGACAAATAAACATTATTGTGGGCCCTAAGAAGGTTTCAATGGTGGACATCATTATCTCCATTGTTTTCCTGTGGTGTAATCTACTTGAGCTTTGGATGTGCTTCACTTTTGGGCTCATGATCTAAAATAAGCCAGTAAAGTCAATGGACGGCTTGGATAAGACACATACATCACATGTGGGCCCCACATAGTTTCCTTAATACGCATATCCGCTATGTTATACAACATGCAATTCGTCTCCACTAGTGGAACGTTTCTAAAGCAGGAGTGGATTGGGTGTTACCTGGGTAAAATGTTAGTGAGTGATTTCCCTAATGGTGGGCCCACCTTGATGTATGTTTTGTGTATCCATGCTGTCCATCCCTTTTCTTGATCATTTTAGTGTATGTTAAAAAAAATGAAGAAGATCCAAAATCTCAAGCGGGCGGACAACACCACAGGGATTGAATTCCCACCATTAAAAACTTTTTAGGGGCAACAAAAGTTTTGGACCAAGCTAATATTTTTTTGTTCCTTTCGTCAAAGGTCTATGTGACCTTATAAACAGGTTGGATTACAAATAAACATTACAATCAGCCTCAGGATGTTTTTAATAGTGGGCGTTTAATGACCATGGTTTCCTTTGGTGTGGTCCACTTGAGATTTGGATCACCTCATTTTTTGGACCACATCCTAAAACGAGCTATAAAAACTAATGTGTAACAACTAATATATATATATATATATATATATATATATATATATATATATATATATATATATATATATATATATATATATATAAAGGTGTGCCCTACGGTTTGGGCAACAACCACTAATGTGTAACCCCGGTCACACCACATCCGTTCCCTCTCTTAAAATGGAATCTGCCTAGCGTGTAACACGACACCTACCTAAGGTACCTTTTTGACATGACAAAGTTCTATGGGCCCACCATGATGTATGCATTAGATGCATTAGATCCGCACCATCCATCCAATTTTTCAAATTATTTTAGTTCATGAGCTAAAAAATGAGGTAGATCCAAAACTCAAGTGATCCACACTAAAACAGTGGGGATTGATTGCCTACAATTGAAAACTTCTTAAGGACATAAAAGTTTTGGATCAAGCTAATATTTTTATTTTCCCCTTTATCCAGGTTTATGTGACCTTATGAACAGATTAGATGGCAAATAAACATCATCATGTACCCTAGGAATGTTTGAATAGTGGGCATCATTTTCCCCACAAATTTCTGTGGTGTGGTCCACTTGAGCTTTGGATCTGTCTCAATTTTTAACTCATGCCTTAAAATGATATCGCAAAATGGATGGGCAATGTAGATATAAAACATACATCATGATGGGGCTCACAGAACTTTACCATGTCAACCCAGCCTCTAACCTATGCATTAGCGTGTGAGCTTAAATAGAAAGTTATTTCATAAAGGGGCAGATTTGTCATTTTGAAAAAAATTTAAACTCAAAACCACTTACCGCATTCCGTGTTAAGCATTAATTCAAAGGAGGTAAGTTTAAAAAAACATCCCGTTTTTTATTGAAGATCAAAATTAAGGACTTAGTTTCTTACACTTACCAAACACTCCGATTTAGGAAAATCACTGAAAAATGCGATTTTAGTTATTAGTGTTAAAATTAAGTTTTACTAAAGAAGCCTTAAGTTTGAAACTGCTGAATTTAAGGGTGTGCGGGCCCAATTTACGGGCGCGTTGAACTATTCATGCTGAAATTCACTGAGTTTAAAAAATACTGAATTTAAGGGTGCGCGAGCCCAATTTATGGGTGCGTTGGCGGACTTAGGTGATTTTAAACATCCAAGGACTTCTGGTTTTATGTCGGACCTGCGGTTGTCGAAAACGGGATTTCGACAGGTGATTTTCGGTGAAGGATTCTGGCGAGGATTTCGATAAGCAGTAAAATACCCAACAGACGATGCTCTCTCTCTCTCTCTCTCTCTCTCTCTCCTTTCTTACTCTATCCGTATGAATAGTGGAAAAGGGGTATTCATACCTGTAAATCACGGAAGGACGACCAATAGGAGATGCCATGTAGAGATCACCCATTTAATCTAATTAATTTGGTGCTTTTAGGTATCGGCGCACCCTTTTATTCATCTCGAAAATCATTCCAGCGCACCCATTAATGGGTATGCTGACACAATTTACGGGTGCATTGGTAGAGTTTGTGTTGAATTCTGAATAAGCTAAGCTGCTGTAATTTCTGGACGCACTGGAGGTATTTACGGGCACGCTGTAATGGTTTTATGTTGAACCTCGAATATGTTAAGTTGCTGTGTTTTTAAGACACGTTGGAGGTATTTATGGGTGCGCTGACGCGTTTTATGGGTGCGTTGGCATGGTTTTGTGCTAAACCCCGAATATGTTAAGTTGCTGTATTTTTAGGACGCGCTGGAGGTATTTACAGGTGCACTGGCACATTTTATAGGTGCACTGGCATGGTTTTTTCAAAGTTGTTGGATTTAAGATCATTTATATGTGGGGTCCAGTGATGAAATGGGCCCATGCATCGATTGTAGTGAGCTAGGTTCATGCCCTCGACCTTTATGACTGTTTGATCGATTTATGTGGTGGACCCCACTCGAATCTCATTTATGTTCCAAGTGGGTTGCTAGAGCACAATTCTATGAATATTTGGTCTGATGTTTAGGATGATTTGATGCACCTTTACATAGAGATTTCTTTAGATTCGAGGCTGCGTTGGTGCACTACAATTTTGGGACCCAACAATAAACATATCCAAAAGATGAGGGGAATGGTCCCATGAAATCGATGCCCCAACAGTAAAATACTTCAATATGTTAAATCGGGTTTAATGACATCATATTCCTATGGGACAATACTCCTAATGTTTGACATCGCTCACATGATTTATAAAATTCGTGGGTGTTTCAAAACATTGAAGGCCAATAAAAATCACACTGCAGAATTTTTATAGTGGTTTTCTTGGCAGAAAAGTGACTGCCACATGCATGAGCATGGCAAGAGGATATGACACTTTATTGCTCGTCATCAGGGACACATCTCCTTATGATTTGATCTGGGCAATATTTAAATAGAAGATGTTCATCCCAGAAAAATCTCCGCACTTCCCTTAGAAATTTTCTTTTGTCTTGTGCGTCCATTGTGAAGGCATCACACTTATGGAAAGGTAATTTCCAATATTAGCATACCACGGTGGACGTGAGACAACAAAGAGTTGCTCATTTGGGAATGGTGTTCGCTCGCCTCAAGTGTAAGGCTGCGATGTAGTAATAAAACTCGGTAAGACCGAGGTCGATCCACAGGGAAATAGAAACAAGCTTCCAAACTACTCCAGCAACTCAGTTTATGGAAGAAATTCAAATTTAATTGGGTATGTAACTAAAACAGCAACTTAATGAAGATTCAGAGATATAAAGTACTAAGGCTTTCAAGGATCCACTTGTAGCAATCCTATGTCAATTCAGTTAATCCAAGTAGAGAACACAACCAGATTTGAAGTCCTATCTCTCATCTAGTTGGAGAATAAAACATTCACACACATTCAATCCAAATCAAGTTGAACTTCCAAGTTCTAATCTATTCAATCAATGTAGAATTCAAATCCATAGCCTGCAGAGTAACAGCCATGCCTATGGACTATGGCCTGCTCAAGGATTACTATAATTCGAATCTAAACAAGCAACCTGTGATAATCTCAGAGAATTGCAAGGAATTCATGTCCTGGGTACATGAACTCTCATAAAACATCTCAAACTACCACCTTTGGAACTGAAACATAAGAAAAATCCAAACTTGAATTGAAAAATACTTGGATTAAACTGAATCCAACATAGAATTAGCTACAAGCTTCACCTCTCAGCCTTAGTTGAGAGGTTCTAGCCGAGCATTGTCATGCTGCAACTAAAATCTCAAAATAAAAGCATAAAAATAGAAAAACCCGAATAGGAGAGTTGCAGACGGTCCACGATCGCTTTCCCTCCTTAGAATCACGTTCCTTAGCTTCTCTGATAACCTAGGAAGAACCCCTAGGTGTCCTTTTATAGCAATAAACCTCCCTTGCGTCGGATTCTGCAAAAGATTACGCATTGCGCAGCAATTTTCGGAGTCCTGATTTAGAAAGAACTCCTCTTACGCAGGGCCGACCGGTCATGACCGGTCAGACTAATGTTTTACACCTTCCAGGGAGCACCGCCGACCGGTCGTGACCGGTCGGACTGCTCTGTCCATTGTTCCAGTGTGCATGGCCGACCGGTCATGACCGGTTGGCCTGTTCTTCTCTTTGATCAGCAAATATGGCTGACCGGTCAAGATCGGTCTAGCTCCTCTGGCCGACCGGTCAAGACCGGTCGGACCCTCTTCACTTTGGTCTTCTTTCTTTCATTTCTCCTCTTTTCTTCTTCTTTCACTTCTCCTTGCTTTCTTCTTTCTTCGGTCCTCTTTCGTCCTTCATGCAAAAGCTCCAAATGCATTCTTTTGGCTCGTAATTGAATAAAGTCCGCTCTCATCCCTATAACCACAAAACATGTGTTAGGTGGGCCTTTAAACCATGAAAATCATGCAAACCTTGTCGTGTAATGGGCAATGCAATGTATAAATTGGAGGTTCAACAAATGGGTCCTCAATGGGTGTCATGTCAATGGAATCAGGTAAGACAAGGCGGGAAAGATAATTTGCCACCACATTTTCTACTCCATTCTTATCCTTTATCTCTAAATCAAAGTTTTTAAGGAGTAGGATCAATCTAAGCAATCGGGGCTTAACATCCTTCTTCAAAAGAAGGTATTTCAATGCCGAATGGTCCGTGTACACAATTACCTTAGATCCTATTAAGTAAGACCTGAATTTTTCAAAGGCAAACACAATTGCTAGGAGCTCTTTCTCTAAAGTTGAATAGTTCACTTGGGCTAAATTCAAAGTTCAACTTACGTAGTAGATTATCTGGGGCTTCTTATCCTTCTTTTGTAACACCTCCCCAATAGCATAGTCGCTCAGATCACACATCAATTCAAAAGGAAGCTACCAATTCAGTGGTTGCATGATAGGAGTGGTTGTTAACATGTCTTTTAACTTTGAAAAAAGCTTCCTGACATTTGCCAGACCGCTCAAATTATGTTTGCTTTTGAAGGAGATTGCATAAGGGATGAGATATATGGTTGAAATTCCTTACGAATTGCTGAAAAAAATCCCGCTTGTCCTAAAAAGGACCACACATCGTGAATGCTTTTGGGTGGTGGTTGTTTGCTAGCCTCAAGTGTAAGGCTGTGATGTAGTAATAATTCTCAGTAAGACTGAGGTCGATCAACAGGGAAAGAGGTAAACAATTCGAACTATTTTAATAACTAGAATCTAAGAAGGTTTATGAAATCAGTTTTTAAGAACTAAAAAATAGGAAAAATCTGAGAATTGAGAAACTAGAGCATCATGGATCCACTTCTACTCTTAATCATGCTCAATCCATTTATTCGATTCAAAGCACAACTGGAATCGAATTTCTATCTCTATCTAGCTAGTAGATATAACAATCAAAGCACACAGATAATCTGAAATAGATGGGTGTTTACTGATTTGATTCCCTCAATAAAGATAGGCCTTGGGCACACTCAATTGTACAGGCCAAGCCTCTTTCCAATCTAGTTGAGATTCACAACCATAGCTTTTATCAAATCCTGTCACCAGACTTAACTACGACCAATGATTAGAACTCTAGTTAAACAACTTCAATAAGCAAGACTAACTATCTCAAATTCTACACAAGATATATGAACTTTTCATCATAGTTCTAATAGAAATTTTATTGTTTGAATCATGGAGAACTTGAATCAAAAGCTTCCATCAATCAACAACCCATAAAACATTCTGAC
The DNA here is from genome assembly GCA_003013855.2 of Liriodendron chinense. Classification (NCBI taxonomy): domain Eukaryota; kingdom Viridiplantae; phylum Streptophyta; class Magnoliopsida; order Magnoliales; family Magnoliaceae; genus Liriodendron; species Liriodendron chinense. Next base: position 1,362,586 of record ML058429.1, read on the forward strand.
TAATCTCAGAAATCCAACAAGAACTTATATACTTGGCACACAAACTCCCTGAATCATCTAAAACTATCAACTTTATTCAAACCATAATGAATTATTCAATACTTAAAGCATAAAACAAAATCAATGTATCAAAGCATGATTAAAAACTAAGAAGATTCACCTCTTAGCTCTAGTTGAGAGTTAACTAAAAGAAAGCATAAAACAAACTGAACTAGAACTAAGAAAAGGAAGAAAAACTAGCTGTAGGAGGCTAGGAAGCCTCCTAATACTTGAACTCCTTGCTTCTTGTTGAGCTCGTAAATGTGTATATTTTAACCCCATTTCATCACTAACTATGCATGTTTTCATGATTTAAAGACTAATTTAATGCATGGTTTTTGCGATTATAGGAATGAGAGAGAGTTCACTCAATTGATGACTACAAGAGCATATTTAGGATCCTTGGATGAAGACCCAAGGTGGGCCAAAGAAAGAAGAAAGCAAGGAGAGAAGAGAGAGGAAGGAAGGAAGAAAGAAAATCTAAGAAAAGAGAAGCTAGACCAGGTCGGCCAAACAAGCTAGACCGGTTTAGACCGGTCGGCCAACAGGTCGGGCACCCCTCTGGACTCTCCAGACCTTTGTTAGACCGGTCTAAACCAGTCGGCCAACAGGTAGCCAGTGTAATTTGCTGAAATTCAGCAACTTTTTCAGCAAGCTTCGATTTTTGAGGCGCAAGTGCATACGTATTGCGCAATTCTGAAAGATTCTAAGGCGGTAGGGCCTCTCTACTATAAAAAGGACAGCTAGGGATCAGTTCCTAAGGATCCTAGAAGAGATCTACGAAAGTAAGGACGTGGGGAGCAAGGAGTTCAAGTCACAGGAGGCTTCCTAGCCTCCTACAGCTAGTTTTTCTTCCTTTTCTTAGTTCTAGTTCTAGTTTTTAATATGCTTTTCATTAGCTAATCTCTTAGCTAAAGCTAAGAGGTGAACCTTATAGTTTTCCTAGATTAAGCTAAGAGGTGAACCTTATAGTTTTCCTAGATTGTTTAATTCATTTTTGAGGTTTCAAGTTTGAATTTAATGTTGAACAATGATTTTGCTTAAGTTTGAATAAAGTTCTAAGTAGTTTTTCTTAATCTTATGATGGCTCATGGATGTTTGGAAGAATTGCTTTAGTTCTTAATTGTTTTGCAAAGTCTAGACCTGTACTCTCCGAGAAATCGGATTCAAGACGCTCTAGAACTTGGTTCTTCATGTGAGAACTTCAAACCAAAGTTCTATTTTTCTAAAAATTCTGAATTATGTGTGATTGTTTATGTGATTTGAATGAAGTTCAAATCATGGTATAGTTATGCTTTGTGACAGAGTTTAATGATTATCATGGTTGTGATCTTAACCTATTGGAACTAGGATTGACCTATGCAATTGAGTGTGCTCAAGTCCTAACTTGAATTGAGGGAATCATGTATATGAATCATACATAAGACGGATTGTTTGATATAACCGCTCTATAATCCGGTTAGATAGGATTTAATTTCGATTCTAGTTGAGTAATTGAGAAACCTATGCGAATTATACATTAAGGAGAGCTATAAGTAGATCCTTGATGCTCTAGTTATTCCTTATTATCAGATTTTCCCTATTTCATGTTTAAACCCGATTCCATAAACCTCTTAAGATTCTAGTTGTTAGAGTAGTTAGAATTGTTTACCTCCTTCCCTGTGGATTGTTCGCTCACCTCAAGTGTAAGGCTGCGATGTAGTAATAAAACTCGATAAGATCGAGGTCGATCCACAGGGAATTGAAGAACAAGTTCCAAACTATTCCAGTAACTCAGTTTGCAATAAATAAGAGATTTAATTGGAACAATTATGCTAAAACAGAAACTTAATGGAAAACAGTAATTTAAAGGCACTAAGGCATTCAAGGATCCATGTGTAGCAATCCCTTGTCAATCCAATCAATCCAAGTAAGATACACAACTAGATTTGAAGTTCTCTCTCTCATCTAGTTGGAAAATAAAGCATTAAACACATTCAATCCCACTCAAGTTGAACTTCCAAGTTCTAGTCCCATTCAACAATGTAGAATCCGAAATCATAACCTTGGGAGTAACAGCCATGCCTATGGACTATGACCTGCTCAAGGATTACTATAATTCGAATCTAAACAAGCACAACATGATAATCTTAGAGAATTGCAAGGAATCCATGTCCGAAGCACATGAACTCTCATAAAACATCTAAAACTATCAACTTTAGGAACTAGAATATGCAAAAATCCAAACTTGATGAACTGAACTAAATTAAACATGAAATTGGCTACAAGGTACACCTCTCAGCCTTAGCTGAGAGATTCTAGTCGAGCATTGTCATACTACAACTAAAACTCATAAAAGAACTAAAAAATATAGAAAAACTGGAGTTTGGAGGGTTGCAGACGCTCCACGACGGCTTCCTTCCTCTTCCACAACGTCCCTTAGCTTCTATGATCCCCTAAGAAGAGCCCCTAGGTGTCCTTTTATAGTGGGGAAGCTCTGTTGCGTCGGAATCTTTCAGAAATTGCGTAAGGTTACGCAGTGCGCAGAGTTTTTCAGACCAGAAATAGAAACTGCCCGTTTTTGCATGTGGCCGACCGGTCGGCCAACTGGTCGGACTGGGCTGGCCGACCGGTCGGACAGGCTTGTGGCCGATCGGTCTTGACCGGTCGGACTAGACTGGTCTTAATCCAGAGAGTTCAACAGAAGGCGCCGACCTGTTGGCCGACTGGTCTAGACCGGTCGGACCAACTGGTCCTTTGTCCAGTGATTTCCATAGGTGTGGCCGACCGGTCAGACCTGCTGTTTCACTTTTCTTCTTTTCTTTCTTCTTCTCTCTCTTCTATTTGATTCCTTCTTTCTTTGGTCCTCCTTCAACCTTCATCTAATGCATCTAAATACATTCCTTTGGTCCCCAATTGGGTGAAGTCCACTCTCATTCCTACAATCACAAAACATGGATTAGATGGGCCTTTTAAACGTGAAAATCATGCATATAATGTGATGTAATGGGCTATTCAATGTATAAATTAGAGGTCCAACATGGATCGACCTCAGTCTTACCGAGATTATTACTACATCGCAGCCTTGCACTTGAGGCGAGCGAACAAGTTTTTGGTGCTGTTGCCGGGGAAGAGGTTTAACGGTTCTAATTGTTCTAGTAGCTATAGAGTAATTTTAATTAGGTAGGATTTTCATTTTTTTTTCTAGAAGTAGTTTTTTGATTTTTCTTAATTTCTAACAATTTTCTATTTTTGTATTTTGTAGGAACTTAGTTGCTAACATAGTTCTCACCTTCACGGGCAACATCTCCCCATCTCCCTTTCTTCTTTTTGTTCTTCTTCTTAGATTAGGGTCGTTTCAACTCCTTAAAATCTCATTATGGCTGATCGGAAGGGTGGTGCTTATGCATACCTTTTGGAAGATGAGTGTTCGCTCGCCTCAAGTGTAAGGCTGCGATGTAGTAATAAATCTTCGTAAGACCGAGGTCGATCCACAGGGAATTAGAGAACGAATTCCAAACTATTCCAGCAACTAAGATTGCAACAGTTTAGTGATTTAATTGAAAGAATTATGCTAAAATAGTAACTTAAGAAAAACAGTGATTAAAGGTACTAAGGCTTTTAAGGATCCACTTGTAGTAATCCCATGTCAATCCAATCAATCCAAGCATAATACACAACTAGATTTGAAGTCCTATCTCTCATCTAGTTGGAAGATAAATCATTAAACACATTCAATCCCATTCAAGTTGAACTTCCAAGTTCTAACACCATTCAACACATATAGAATTCGAAATCATAGCCTTCGGAGTAACAGCCATGCATATGGACTATGGCCTGCTCAAGGGTTACCATAATTCGAATCTAACCAAGCAAAACATGATAATCTCAGAGAGTTGCGAGGAATCCATGTCCGAAGCACATGAACTCTCATAAAACATCTAAAACTATCAAATTTAAGAACTATAACATTCAAAATTCGAACTTGAAGTAAAGCTACTTGAATTAAACTGAATCAAACATGAAATTGGCTACAAGCTTCACCTCTCAGCCTTAGCTGAGAGATTCTAGCCAAGCATTGTTATACTATAACTAGAACTCATAAAAGAAAACTAGAAAACATAAAAACTTGGAGTTTGGAGGGTTGCAAACGCTCCACGACGGCTTCCTTCCTCTCCCACGAAGTTCCTTGGCTTCTATGATGCCCTAGGAAGAGACCCCAGGTGTCCTTTTATAGTGGGGAATCTCTCCTGCGTCGGAAACGTCTAGAAATTGCATAAGGATACGCACTGCGCAGAGAAAATCGGAGCTCGGAATAGAAACTTTTTGTTTTGAACTCATGGCCGACCGGTTGGGACTGGTCGGATTGGGCTGGCCGACCAGTCTTGACCGGTCGGACTGCTTGTCAATTTATCCAGCGTGCACAAGAAGGAGCCAGACCTGTTGGCTGACCAGTCTTGACCGGTCGGACAGGTCTGTAATTGGTCTAGTGTAGATTAGAGAGCGTCCGACCTGCTGGCCGACCGGTCTTGACCGGTCGGACCAGACTGGTCCTTTGTCCAGAGATTTCCAGAGGTCGCCGACAGGTCGGCCGACCGGTCCTTGATCCTTTTCTTCTTTTCTTTCTTCTCTTTTCTCCCTCTTCCTTCTTTCTTCTGTAGTCCTCCTTCAATATTCATTCAATGGCTCTAAGTGGACTCTTTTTGTCTCTAATTGGGTGAAGTCCGCTCTCATTCCTACAATCACAAAACATGCGTTAGATGGGCCTTTTAAACATACAAACCATGCATATAATGTGATGTAATGGGTTATGCAATGTATAAATTGGAGGTTCAACAATGAGATGTCGGACCATGGAATCCAAACTCATTATGATTGGAACAATCATAAGCATGTTATCTTCCTAAGACTCAATCTACTTCTAATACTCCCCCACGTAAGACATTATGAGATTACTGGAATGAGAACAATGTGTATAACTTTTTCACCGGGTAAGACGATAGGAGAGTATCGGAAAGAGATGAATAATGTTCCACCGGTTAGGACAATGCATGATCACTTGTATGGCTACGCAAATCAACAACCATCTCAAAGGCCAACATATGACATGCATAATCCAAATTGGTAGGAACATCAAAATTTTAACTTGGAAGATGAGCCAACCATAGATGTCAACAATTATCCTCAAGAGTTTCTTTCTCATGAGCCGCAACTAACACGAACTCTTTAGGATACGCTGCGAGAGTTTATGAAAATAACTGAGCAATGCATACAAAACCTCTCACCAACCTCTTAAAATCCTGAACCCGACATTGAGAACACCGAATCAATCCCCAACAATGAGAAGGATGAGGTTATCTAAGCCCAACCCTCTTCGGATTTAATGACTAAACTTTTAGAGGACGTCAATTTCAGTGATCCCAATATTACCATCGATTATGGTGAATCGACAATCTCTTTTAGCTATTCTGATTTGAATGATGAAGAGATTTCAAGGACGGTTGATGAACCCGAGGAATCTACAAAATCTGAAAGTGATAGTTTGATTGCCTACAATGAGGATTTGAAGGACAATTGTGAGTCCATGATTTCCTCTTCCAAAGGGCCGAATGTTTATGAGTCGCCAGAAGATATTCTTGCTAGAGAGATGGCCGAAGTAGATCTTTTTTAGTTCTTCCACCAACAACACATGCCCAATTCTATTGTGGAAGAACTCCCTTAGGTTGAAAATTCTGTTTCTTTAGATGATGTGGTAGCACAATTTGAAATTTTAGATCAACCAATGTTAGATGATGTGCTTACCACTGAATCTGAAATTTTTTCTTTGGAAGACCTCTCCTCTATAGACGAGGAATTCCTTGTCATTGAAATAGAATTTCCTCAATCACTTAGGGAGAGCGAGGACCCTTCATCCGATTCTCTCGAATTCCTAGAGGAATGCATGGCCCGCCCTTATGATCTCAATGATGAGATGATAACGGAGTTGGATAGTTTGTTAGATATGGTGTCAGTGCCTAAAGAACACCATTCCACTGATTTACACTCTCTACTATTGTTTGTGGAACACCATGCAATTCTGAATTTGTGGAGGAGACAACCCAAACTAAAGAATACTTGATGAATGTCTCTCCACCATCATGGGTTCTTCAGCCCATTGATAATTTTGATTGGGAGGACCCATTTTTAATCAATCACGACTCAAATCAGAATTTGAGGAGATATCTTTTTGTTGCTCTTATATCCTCCTTACATGCATGTGGTGCAAACTATGATTAGACGTTAATGAAGAAAAGCACCCATGTGTACTGTTGAGCGGAACTTTGGATGGTGTCACGCCCCAAACCCGGGGACCGGGCTCACTAAATTCCCGATCGCCGACCTTGGTGCCAACAGCCTCCGTAGTAACCCATTCTCGGCTCCTAGCTCTCATATGCCAGGTTCTGATCCTGGGATCCCACTAGGAGGATTTTTAGGGTAATTTTTTTTTGTAAAGGAGCATAATCAAAACCATAAACATCATCAGATATCCACTAATAAGTTTGTTGAGTACAATGCTGAAAAGGGAAATACAAAATGTAGCAGAAGCCCAAAATATTAGGTACATGAACCGCGCTCAACGCTGCTGATGTGCCCTAGTACCTGCAGCGTAAACAAACGCGCATGAGCTTCCTATGAGGCTCAGTAGAGTGCGTGTGTGCTCTTGTGATGCATATGACAAGTATATAGATATCAGAGTAAGCGAAAGTGATAGAGAGCTAAGTTACCAAGTTCATGAATGCTATCAGCCATCCCAAGGCTATGCGATGCAAGGGCCTACCTGGCCGAGTGTTACATGCTAGCGATGCAATGCAAACACGTTAATCCTTAAGGAATCCACATATTAAATAGTTCTTATCTGGGACATCACAGGGGTTTAGTATACTCTACTACTAGCCGCCGCACATCGCGCGCATAACCAAACGAGTAGAAAAGACCTCACTATCCGCCTCATTAGTGGTATGCCAATGCCCACCCGGCTCGCCGATAGCGGACCCATTCCATGAGCTGGTCAGACTCGACCTAGCTTATAGCCCACTGCACCCTGGCGGATAAGGTCACACCCCTTTCCAACCGACCTCGACACAGTGGGAGACGCGGCCTACTGGTATTCGGCACTCGGGCGCTCGTGTTATCCACTCGGTCTCGACGTTGGAGCATCCTACTGGTACCACAAGGTTTATGGACTTTTACCCAAGGACATCCATAGCGCCCACGTACTAGAACAAGTTTTCGGTGTCCATAACTGCCAACCACGATGTGACTATGGTGGCCACCACCCCGATGCTGCTAGGGCGTGAAAGCGATCGTGACATACATAATGCGAAATGCATGAGTCACACAATCCAAGTCATGCACCAAACTTACGCATACTACACAATCATGTGGGGCGACCCTGTCTCGCACGGGTCCCCTAAGTATAACAAGCCAAACTAGCATATGCTATGATTAATCGTGGTCTATAACAGGCATACAAATGATGCGTATGGGCATATGAACGAGCATGGTATTCATTATACTAAGCATATTATCAGTGTGAAGTACCAAGCTAAGTATACTAGCATGTTACCAAACATATCATATAACATTGGCCTTAAATGGCCCAATATATATATATATATATATATATATATATATATATATATATATATATATAGAGAGAGAGAGAGAGAGAGAGAGAGAGAGAGAGAGAGAGAGAGAGAGTGGGACCCGGACTGTGGGCCCCATTGAAAATGTAAAGGTCTTCGTGGCATAGCCCACTTGAAACCACATCGCCCCCATACTTGGGCCTGCACATACAAAATAGGCCGACAAAAATAGGTGTACGGCATGGATAAAAATATACATCAAAGAAAGGACCATGGTGGGCCCCGCCCATTGGTAATGTAAGACCCGTACCCTTATTTTCCCTCCGTACGCTTAATTTCGGTGCTAATACGTCCCGGATGGACCAGATTAGCAAGCCTTGATCGCGACCATGTTTTTAGTACCGCATCGACCCAAGACCTATACCCTGGCGACCGCGTAGGCGTTGCGATTCCAACGCCGTGCGGCACGCCCCATTGCGATACCCGGTGTGTAAGTTGAGTCATTTGCATAATCCGAGGTGGGCGGCGCAACGGGGGTGTGGCGTAGGGCCCTACTTGCACAAATCCCAAGTACATGTCAAATCAATCAAATCAATCAAATCACTCTCACCCATACCCCTACTCTACTCACCCCATACCCCCCTCCCTCTCTCACCTCCAAAGTTAACCAAGACCCATACCTCCCATACCCCTCTCCCATGCTAGCCATCATCACCCCCATGTTTCCTCCTCTCTACCCCCCCATACAATACCATACGTAGGGGAGAGGAGGCCTTCTCATTTTCCATTGCAAAGAAAGGAGAGAGAAAGAGAAAGAGATTTGAGAGAGAGAGAGAAGAAAGAGATTGGAGAGGAGATTAGAAGAGAGAAAAGAGAGATTAGAGGAATTGAAGGAGGGGATCAAAGCTTGGAGGACCCCGATCTCTGTCCGGATCGTCCGATCGTCAATCCAACCATCCAACCATCATTGTGAGTGCAAGGGGGACATAAACCCCCCCATTTTCTTAATTTCCTTTCATTTTCCTTTCCTTTTGGGCCCGTCTTGTGGTGGACAATCAGATGGATGGATTGGATCATCCATGAATGGGCCCCACAACTTAGATAATAATAATAATAATTATTATTATATTAATAATAATTAAAATGAAAAAAAAGGAGAGAGAATGTTTGGCCGCTGGACAGACAGCGTCCAGAGGACGCTGCTGCCCAGCAGCGCCTGGGCTAAGCCCTGTTTGGGCGTTGACTTGGGGCCCACTTGTGGAACCCACCTTGATGCATGTATTTGATCCACACCGTCCATCTGTTTCTCCAGCCCATTTTAGGGCTGGACACAAAAAATGAAGCTGATCCAGATCTCAGGTGGACCACACCATAAAAAATAGTGGAGGCAAGGATGCCCACTATCGAGACTTCCGTGGCCCATTGTGATGTTTGCAGACTGAATCACCAGTCCAATATTGGACTCTATGGGCTCCCCATGAGTTGGGGAACCTGATGAACGGATTGGATCATACCCATGTGGGCCCCACTTGATATAAACAAAGAGGAAAAAAAATATACATGTTTGACGCTGGACGTTCACAGCGTCAGAGACACTGGAACAGTCCAGCGTCGTCAGAAGGCTGGACGGTGACACCTTGATGTTTATGTTGTATCCACACCGTCCATTTGTTTTCCCAGATCATTTTAGGGCCAGGGTTCAAGTTTGAACCAGATCCAAATCTTAAGCGGGCCGCACCACATGAAAATAGTGAAGCTAATGATGTGCATGGCTGAACCTTCTTTGGTCCAACTTGAGGTTTCTAGACTGAATCAGGTACCCAATATAGGGCTCATTGGGCCCACCATGAGATGGCCCAGCTGATGAACGAAGTGGATCGTCCTCTTGTGGGACCCACTGGATAAAATCCTGGAAAGAAGTTGACGCTGGGAGCACCCAACGGACGTCGGTTAGCTACTGACGGTTGAGTAGCTATCGCTACTGGAGTGACGTCACCAACTCCTATGGGCCCCACCATGAGGCGTGTGTTATATCCACACCCTCCATCCATCTGGGGAGATCATTTTAGGGCATGATCTTAAGAATGAGACCGATCCAAATCTCAAGTGGACCCCACTTAAAAGAAATCAGTGAGGACAGTGACAAGGCCGTTGAACCTTCCTACGGCCCACCATGATGATTATTTGAGATCCAACCTGTTCATAATTCCACACACGTGTGGAAGAGGGAAAACAAAATATCAGCTTGATCGAAAACTCAGTAGGGCCCACCTAGAATGTATGTGCCTTATCTATTACGTCCATATGTTTTTCCAGCCCATTTTAGCGGCTGAGCCCAAAATTTAAGCATATCCAAATGTCAAGTGGACCATGCCACGGGAAGCAGTGGGAATAATGATCTCCACCGTTGAAACCTTCCCAGCCCTACAGTGATGTTTATTTGTCATCCAACCTGTTCATAAGATCCCATGGATATGGATGGAGGGGAAAACACAAATATCTGCTTGATTTAAAACTTCTTAGAGCCAAGCTGTGTACCACGCTGCCTAGCAGGTGGCCCACCCTATGGGTCCCAACGTGATGTATCTATTAGTTCCACCATGATGTATCTGTTCTATTCATGCTGCCCATCTATTTTTCCATGCCATTTTAGGATATGGCCCCAACAATGAGGCAAATCCAGATGTTAAGTGGGCCACACCTGCAAGGAATAGTGGTCATTGATGCCCACCATTGAAAACTTCCTTGGGGCCACTTTATTGTTTATTTTTTTTCATCCGATTAGAGGTTGTGGGCCCATATTTGGGTTCCACCTTGATGGATGTATTGTGTACCATGCCACCCGTCTTGATCGACGCGTGGGGCCCGATTTGAATGGGTTTCACTTAGAAAATGGTGGTGATTGAATACCTACCACTGAAACTTCCTAAGACTGGTAATGTATATTTGCTATCCGACCAGTGGGCGGGGCCTACCTTGGTCCTTCCTTTGATATATATGTTTTATCCGTGCCGTACACCTATTTTGTCAGCCTACTTTGTATGTGCAGGCCCAAGTATGGGGCCGATGTGGTCTTAAGTGGGCTATGCCATGAAGACCTTTGCATTTCCAATGGGACCCACAGTCCGGGTCCCACTCTCTGTATATATATTGGGCCTTTTAAGGCCAACATTATATGATATATCTAGTAACATGATAGTATACTTAGCTTGATATGTCACACTGATAACATGCTTAGTATAATGAATACCATGCTCATTCATATGCCCATACGCATCATTTGTATGCCTGTTATCGATCATGAATAACCACAGCATATGCTAGTTGACTTGTTATACTTAGGGGACCCTTGCGAGACAAGGTCGTCCCACATGATTGCGCAGTATGCGTAAGTTTGGTGCATGACGTGGATTGTATGACTCATGCATTTCGCATTATGTATGTTACGATCGCTTTCACACCCCAACAGCATCGGGGTGGTGGCCACCATAGTCACATCGTGGTTGGCAGTATTGGACACCGAAAACTTGTTCTAGTAAGTGGGCGCTATGGATGTCCTTGGGTGAAAGTCCCTAAACCCTGTGGTACCAGTAGGATGCTCCAGCGTCGAGACCGAGTGGATAACATGAGCGCCCGTGTGCCAAATACCAGTAGGCCGCGTCTCCCACTGTGTCGAGGTCGGCTGGAAAGGGGTGTGACCTTATCCGCCAGGGTGCAGTGGGCTATAAGCTAGGTCGAGTCTGACCAGCTCATGGAATGGGTCCGCTATCGGCAAGCCGGGTGGGCATTGGCATACCACTGACGAGGTGGATAGTGAGGTCTTTTCTACTCGCTTGGTTATGCATGCGATGTGCGGCGGCCAGTATTAGAGTATACTAGACCCCGGTGATGTCCCAGATGAGAGCTATTTTGATATGTGGATCAGTTGAGGATTGACGTGTTTGCATTACATCTCTAGCATGTAACACTCGGCCATGTAGGCCCTTGCATCGCATAGCCTTGGGATGGCTGATAGCATTCATGAACTTGGTAACTTAGCCCTCTACTACTTTTGCTTACTCTGATATCTGTATACTTGTCATATGCATCACACGCGCACACACGCACTCTACTGAGCTTCGTAGGAAACTCATGCGCGTTTGTTTACACTGTAGGTACTAGGGCACATTAGCAGCGTTGAGCGCGGTGCATGTACCTAATATTTTGGACTTCTGCTACATGTTGTATTTCCCTTTCCAGCACTGTACTCAACAAACTTTTTAGTGGATATTTGATGATGTTTTATGGTTTTGATTATGCTCCTGTACAAAAAAAAAATTTACCCTGAAAATCCTCCTGGTAGGATCCCAGGATCGGAACCTGGCACATGAGAGCTAGGAGCGAGAATGGGGTACTATGGAGGCTGTTGGCACCAAGGTCGGTGATAAAAAATTTAGTGAGCCCGGTCCCCGGGTTTGGGGCGTGACAGGTCAGATAGCAAATATACATCATCGGTCTTAGGAAGTTCCAGTGGTAGGTATTTAATCACCACAATTTCCTAAGTGAAGCCTACTCAATTTGGGCCCCACGCGTCGATCAAGACGGGTGGCATGATACACAATACATCCATCAAGGTGGAACCCAAAGATGGACCCACAACCTCTATTTGGATGAAAAATAAACAATAAAGTGGCCCCATGGAAGTTTTCAATGGTGGGCATTGTTAGAACTAGAGAATGAACATTCTCCGGAATGTGGTGTTTCGCTGATCTGGGGTTCTGAATATAGAAACATTCGTAGACAATCACAAGCATTCACCAAAGTACACAAGAGAAGAGGTATCGCAAGGCGAATTTTATTCCAGATATTCTGAGATCTTGTACATTCCAGGCCAGTGATCTGGCACGAACCCTTAATTACATCAAATGATCGATGACCCTTGATTAAAAGGTAAAAGATTAGTCAGCGGGGACTATGGTTTCAGAGTTCATGGTCATGGAGACCTGTATTTCTGTGTGGTCGCGGAGACCTGTATTTGTGCGGTCACGGGGACCTGTATATGTTATAGACTGATCCACCTTTGTACGAGTCGGATGTCTATGTCCCATGTTTTGACCGGAGATCCGGGCTGAGACTGTCAGGGTTTATGGCTGAGATGGACGACTCTGGGCCCGCGCCTGTCAATGTAGGGACAGGTGACCTCGGGAAGTCCATTCTACAGTTGTGTGTACCTGCGCAGCTCAACCAGCGGATGCCGTTTGATGGGTAGGGCATCGACTGTTCTTGGAATATTAGTTTTTAACAGATTGTGTGTGATAGTTCAGAACTCTCCTAGTGTGGCTTATCGTGTTAACCATAGTCCCCTTTGCTTAGTCCAGACCTGGATTCGGGTCATGTTATGATAGTACACGTAATGATGATGCATCAGTATGATTCTGGGCGCCGGCGGCCTCTTTTCGGGAGCATTGTTCCATTCAGCTTGTTGGGTCGGATCGGACTCCGAAGGCCTTGCGTTTTGCTCATTGGGTAGCCCGGATGGGTCGTTTGACTGCTCCATCGCGTCCGGAACGCTCGAAATACCCAAAATAGGCTCAAACGGGGCTTAAAAATGTTATAAAATGAGGATTTAAAGGTGCTGGAATGAATGCGCAAAGTGCTGATTTTTGCGATCCGCTGACCTGATTTTATTGATGCGCTGGGGCCAGCGCGTCCATAAATGATTTTTATGATGCGCCGGGTAATTTTATGATGCGCTGGAGCCAGTGCGTCCTTAAAATCTAATTTTCCGATCCGCTGGCCTGTTTCGCGACGCGCTGGGGCCAGTGCGTCCTAAAATTGTAATTTCCTGATGCGCTGGGCTATTTTGCGACGCGCTGGGGCCAGTGCGTCCTTAAAATGCCACGATTGATGGTTTGCGTAATCCGCCGAGGATTTTTCTGATGCGCCAGGTCACTTTTATGATGCGCTGGGACCGGCGCATCGAAAAAGGTGACTTGAGTCATTCCTCCAGACCTGGTATGATCGGAGGTGCGATTTCCGGCGAGGGGTTCCGGCGGTCGGAGAAGGATTCCGGCGATCGGCAAAGGTTTTCCGGCGACGAGGTCCTCTCTCTCTCTTGCTGAATGATGCAAATGAGGTGGTGGGCGGGGTATTTATAGGTAAAGTCGCCCAATAGGCGGTCGACACGTGTAGCGCGTCGAGAAATTGGGTCGGTGCGTCGTTAAATGCGCTCGGCGCGTCGCGAAATGATCGGAGTCCAGAAGTCGGTTTGCAGGACGCGCCAGCTGTCAGTGCGCCCTGAAATTAACTGATTTTTTTGATGCGCTGGTTGAATTTTTGGACGCGCTGGAGGCAGTGCGCCCTTAAATTTATTTTTTGGATGCGCTGGACGCAGTGCGCCCTTAAATTCATTTTTTGGATGCGCTGGAGGCAGTGCGCCCTTAAATTCATTTTTTGGATGCGCTGGAGGCAGTGCGCCCTTAAATTCATTTTTTGGATGCGCTGGACGTATTCGTGTCCTACAAACTTGGGTTTTGCAAATTGGGGGGTTTGTGGGGTCCGTCTCGCGATGAATGCCGATGCACTGCTCGTATTTCTTCATAATTGAGGTATCCTCCCAATTTTGGACAGTTTTGGTCACGGTGACCGGTGGGGTCCACCACTGGCACAATTTCTCATTTTTTGGTTAAGTCTGATATGTGTTGCGATTTTTGCCAAGATTTCTGATGCACTGCCCCTAAATCCAGTGATGGGACAGATTGTACACTTGTGATCCCTGTTTTAAGGATCCTGACTTTTGGGACCCCAACAGGCATCAATGACCACTATTCCCTGCAAGTGTGGTCCATATGACGTTTGGATCTGCCTCATTGTTGGGGCCATATCCTAAAATGGCATGGAGAAATAGATGGGCAGCATGAATAAAACAAATACATCATGGTGGGACTAAACAGATACATCACGTTGGAACCCACAGAGTGGGCCACCTGCTAGGCTGCGTGGTACCCAACTGGGTCTCAGGGAGTTTTAGAATCAAGCCGATATTTGTGTTTTCCCCTCCATCCATATCCATGTGATGTTATGAACAGGTTGGATGACAAATAAACATCACTGTAGGGCCCGGGAAGGTTTCAATGGTGGAAATCATTATTCCCACTGTTTCCCGTGGCATGGTCCACTTGACATTTAGATATGCTTAAATTTGGGCTCAGCCACTAAAATGAGCTGGAAAAAACATATGGACAGAATAGATAAAGCACGTACATTCTAGGTGGGCCCAACTTAGTTTTCGATCAAGCTGATATTTTTGTTTTCCTTTCTTCCACACGTGTGTGGACTTATGAACAGGTTGGATCTCAAATAAACATCATGGTGGGCCGTAGGAAGGTTTCAACGGTAGGGTCACTGTCCCCACTGTTTTCTTTCAAGTGGGGTCCTTTCTTTCAAGTGGGGTCCACTTGAGATTTGGATCTGTCTCATTCTTTAGATCATGTCCTAAAATGATCTCTCCAAATGGATGGACGGTGTGGATATAACACACGCATCATGGTGGGACCCACGAGTAGGCCACCCGCTGGGCAGCCCGCGCGTCCAGCGCCGTGGACGCTGGTCACTCCTAGCGTCAGAGACGCTGGGAGCCTCTTTTTTTTATTTTTTTGTTATTTTGGTTTTGATCGAGTGGGGCCCACATAAGGATGATCCACTCCATTCATCAGGTTCTCCAACTCAAGGGGAACCCATAGAGCCCTATATTGGGTATATTACGTGGGCTACAAATATCAAGGTGGGCCGAGGAAAGCTCGGCAGTAGACATCATTCTCCCCACTGTTTCATGTGATGCGGTCCGCTTAAGATTTGGATCTGATTCAGATTTAGGCCCTAGCCTTAAAATGATTTGGGAAAACAGATGGACGGCGTGGATTAAATGCAAACATCAAGGTGGGTCCCACGAGTGGGGACCCCACTCCCAAGTTCCAGCGTCCCTGACGCTGGACCGTCCCAGCGTCTCTGACGATGAGGACGCTGGGACGGTCCAGCATCCAGGTTCCTTTATTCTTTTTTTTTCTTCTTCTTAGTTTCTTTTAAGTGGGGCCCACTTGGGGACGATCCACGCCATTCATCAGGTTCCCTAGCCCATGAGGAACCCACAGAGCCTAATATTGGACAGGTAAAAAGGTTCACAAACATCACGGTGGGCCCAAGAAGTTTCGACAGTGGACATCCTTATCTCCACTGTTTTCTATGGTGTGGTCCATCTGAAATTTGGATCTACTTCATCTTTGGTGTCCAGTCCTAAAATGGACTGGAGAAACAGATGGACGGTGAGGATTTAACACAAACATCAAGGTGGGTCCCACGAGTGGGGACCCCACTCACCGTCCCAGCCTTACTGACGCTGGACAGTTCCAACGTCTCTGACGCTGCGAACGTCTAGCGTCTACATGCCCTTTTTTTTCCTTGTTTATATCAAGTGGGGTCCACATGGGTATGATCCAGCCCATCCATCTGATTGCCCATCATAAGATGGGCCCAAAAAAAAAGAAAATGAAAAGTAAATAAGGAAAATGGGGAGTTTATGTCCCCCTTGCACTCACAATGATGGTTGGACGGTTGGATGGGGTTGGATTGGCGATCGGACGGTCCAGATGATGGTTGGGGTCCTCCAAGCTTTGATCTCCTCCCTTAATCTCCTCTAACTTCCCACACAACTCCCTCAAATCTCTCTCTCTCTCTCTCTCTCTCTCTCTCTCTCTCCTTCTTGCAAATATGGAAGATGAGAAGGCCCACCCCCCTACGTATGGATCTTGTATGGGTAGAGAGGGGGGTGCATGAGGTGATGATGATGATGATGATGGCTAGCATGGGAGGGGGCATGGGAGGCATGGTCAGTGTTGACTTTTTTTGGTGAGAGAGGGATGGTGTGGGTATGGTGTGTGTAGACTAGGGTGATGAGAGGGGTATGGGTGAGGGTAATTGATTGATTTGACATTTTCTTGGGATTTGTGCAAGTGGGGCCCACGCTACACGTGCGTTGCATGACCAGCCTCGGATTGCGCAAATGATCACAATTTTCACATCAGGTATCGCAATGGGGTGTGCCGCGCGGCGTTGGAATCGCAACGCCAATGTGGTCGCCAGGGTATGGGTCTTGGGTTGATGTGGTACTAAAATAGGGTTGCGATTAAGGTTCGTTAATCTGGTCCATCCGGGACGTACCGGTACCGAAAACTAAATTTACGGAGGGCAAATCAGGGTACGGGTCTTACAGATGGTCCTCATGAGAAACTTATTAAAGTTCATGAAGATTTTGCTCAAAGTTGATCATGTAGTCGATTGGACTTATCAAAGGTAGGTAGGTAGGTTAGGATTTCTCTTCTGCATTTAGGATTGAATAAGTCTTATCGAGACAATGGAAGATGCTTAAAATTGATCAACTTGCTAACTCAGGTACTCTCGTTCTCACCCTCCTTTGTTTTATGTCATTGCTCTTATGTCATGCATATTGCATATCTTATTACATTGAGGACAATGTAAGATTTTGGTTGGGGGGTGAGATTCCTTAGATGAATCTATTAGCTTTTGTGACATTTCGAGTTATTATGTAGAAATTTTTTGATTTTTTTGAAAATTCAAAACTCCTTTGGAAAATCGCGTTTATATGCACTCGAGATGTCGTAAGTATGAAAGGAAGAAAGATGTAGTGAGATGATTTTGAAACTCTTAAAGAACTTGTAACATGATAGTTTTCTATGTGAGTTCCTCTATTTTTATGATTGATAGAACTTTTGAACACTTTTACACCTAGTTCACATTACACGATTTTCATGCTTTGAAAGGATTATTAGAATTGTGGATTAGCTAGGTTTGGATTTGAGGTGTTGAGGAACCAAGCCGGGTTACTTTGTCCATGGGAAAATAATGAAAGATATGGATTTCTAAAAATCCCATCTAATATATATAAAAAGGAAAGGAAGGATGAAAATATGGGAATGATGAGAAATATGGTGGAAAATTCCAAAAATGGCTACCTATTACCAACTGGGGGATGGTCTACCCGTAACCAAAGCCGGAAATGGAAAATAGTGTGAAAGCCGTCGGAAGGGCGGTAAGGAAAATTTCTGTCATAGGCTTGTTGTTGATCTATACACCTTTAAACCCATACCTTGGCTGATTTATAAAGAAGATAATCCCGGAATTCCATGAGATGAGCATTCACTGAGCACACTAGGTTAAATTGTTTAAATTCTTCTATTTATTTATCAATCAGCGGGAAATCCATATGAGAACTTGTTATGTTCTTGAAAGTTTAAGGTTTTAACTTCTATCACTTAGTTTTACTAATTTTACACTTGCATGTCTTAGAGTGCATAGAAGCATAGTTTCTGAAGGAGAGTTAGATTTTGGACAATAAAACTTGTTTTATGCATGTTTTGCTTTGGACTAGCAAAATGCTGGTTGGGGGGTGTGTTGAGGTCGTAAATCATGTGTATATTCTAACCTCATTTCATCACTAACTATACATGGCTTTCATGATTTAAAGACTAATCTAATGCATGGTTTTTATGATTTTAGGAATGAGAGAGAGTTCACTCAATTGATGACTACAAGAGCATATTTAGGAGCCTTGGATGAAGACCCAAGGTGGGCTAAAGAAAGAAGAAAGCAGGGAGAGAAGAGAGAGGAAGGAAGGAAGAAAGAAAATCTAAGAAAAGAGAAGCTAGACCAGTCGGCCAAATAAGCTAGACCGATCGGCCAACAGGTCGGGCACCCCTCTGGACTCTCTGCACCTCTGCTAGACCGGTCTAGATCGGTCGGCCAGCCATCTCGACCGGTTAAGATCGGTCGGCCAACAGGTAGCCAGTGTAATTTGCTGAAATTTAGCAACTTCTTCAGCAAGCTCCGATTTTTGAGGCGCAAGGGCGTAAGTATCGCGTAATTCTGGAAGATTTTGAGGCGGTAGGGCCTCTCTACTATAAAAAGGACACCTAGGGATCGTTCCTAAGGATCCTAGAAGAGATCTACGAAAGCAAGGATGTGGGGAGCAAGGAGGCTTCCTAGCCTTCTACAGCTAGTTTTTCTTACTTTTCTTAGTTCTAGTTCTAGTTTTTAATATAGTTTTCATTAGCTAATCTCTTAGCTAGAGCTAAGAGGTGAACCTTATATTTTTCTTAAATTGTTTAATTCATTTTCGAGGTTTCAAGTTTGAATTTAATGTTGAACAATGGTTTTGCTTAAGTTTAAATGAAGTTCTAATTAGTTTTTCTTAATCTTATGATGGCTCATGGATGTTTGGAAGAACTGCTTTAATTCTTAATTGTTTTGCAAAGATCTAGACCTGTACGCTTCGAGAAATCGGATTCAAGACGCTCTAGAACTTGGTTCTTCATGTGGGAACTTCAAACCAAAGTTCTATTTTTCTGAAAATTCTGAATTATGTGTGATTGTTTATGTGATTTGAATGAAGTTCAAATCATGGTATAGTTATGCTTTGTGACAGAGTTTAATGATTATCATGGTTGTGATCTTAACCTATTGGAACTAGAATTGACCTATGCAATTGAGTGTTCTCAAGTCCTAACTTGAATTGAGGGAATCATGTATATGAATCATACATAAGACGGATTGTTTGATATAATTGTTCTATAATCCGGTTAGATAGGATTTGATTTCGATTCTAGTTGAGTAATTGAGAAACCTATGCGAATTATACATTGAGGAGAGCTATAAGTTGATCCTTGATGCTCTAGTTATTCCTTATTATCAGATTTTTCCTATTTCATGTTTAAACTCGATTCCATAAACCTCTTAAGATTCTAGTTGTTAGAGTAGTTAGAATTGTTTACCTCCTTCCCTGTGGATCGACCTTGGTCTTACCAAGATTATTACTACATCGTAGCCTTACACTTGAGGCGAGCAAACACTTCTCACATCCTTGACCGCCTTAGAAGAGAAGAGAACACCTCATTTTATAATACAACAAGAGTACAACAACATAGCAGATTTTCTTTCGCTTGGTACAACTTAACCAATGGTCTGATTGCCTTCAAATTTAATTTGTAGCTTCCTTGGAACATGATATTTCTCATAGATGGTTTAGATTTCCAAGATTATCTTCTGAATGGGCCCACCAATCAGATCAACGACTACCTCTCAAAATTGCGCAATTCGGGTACCTCTAGAACCAATCATCTTGCTTTCAACGTTGCGGAGTGTACAGAGGTTGGATTGATTTCAAATTTTGAACCTTAGTAGAAACCTTCCTCCTCTAGATGATAGACATATTAGATTGTCCAAATCAATTTCAGGATTGTGTGAAAAAATTAGAAGACTTAGGGCTTACGGAGTTGGAATCTTTTTGAATGGTCTAGCTTTCTTCAACCGGTACGATCAAATCACACATCCTTTTTACTTGAAAATTTGTGGTTATTCATATATAGATATGGTCTAGAAGATGGTTAGATTAGATTCTTCATATCATCAATGATGGGCCACCTGGACCATTCCAGAATTGAGCAGCGGAATTAGGAAACTTTTTGGATAGTTCGTATTGTTTTACCGCCACGGTCAATCCGTAGCTCCGATCGACATGAAAACACTTGGGTTTTTTCGGTGTCGAGCTAATATTCAATATGGATGGATTAGATTTGTAATAATCATCAAAATGGGCCCCACAAACTTGGCCGACTGGTTGGACAACTCTTTGGCTTGGTTTTCTTCAAATTTTCTTCTCCTCTCCCCTTGCTTCTTCACTCCTTTTCTCCTTTCTTCTTGGTCTTTAATGATTGTCTAAAGTGGTCTTTAAGTTTCAAATAGGTGAGATCTCTCTCTCATTTATACAATCACAAAAGCATGCATTAGATGAATCTTTTAGACATAAAAACTATGTAATATGTGTGATGAATTGGGGATAGAATATGTATAATTCATGGCTCAATACACCCCCCAACCAACATTTTGCTAGTCTCGAGCAAAACATGCGTGAAAGAAATTGAACTTTTTAAAACCAACTCTCTCTCGAAAACTATGCTCTATAAACTCCAAGACATATGAGTACATAATTTAGAAAAACTCAGTGATAAAAATTGAAATCTTAAACTCCTTAAACATAATTAGTGTTTCACATAGAATCCCCATCGATCAATTGATAAATAGAAGAATTCAGATAAGTATAATATAGTGTGCATGAAAGTTCATCTCATGAATTTTCAGGATTACCTTCTTCATAGACTGGCAAAACTAAAGATATGGAAGTATACAAATCACTCAAATGCCTATGACAAGAATTTGCCTTACCGTTCATTCGACGACTTTCACACTTCTTCCTATTTCCACCTTTGGTTACGAGTAGACCATCCCCTGGTTGGTAATAGGTAGTCCTTTCAGAATTTATCAACAAATATTCAATAATAACCAATTTTTCTATTCACTATAATCATAGATAGGATTTTTAGAAATCCATATCTTCCATTCTTTTTCGTACTTCACGTGAACAAGGATGGACAAAGTTCCCCGGCTTGGTTCCTCAACACCTTAAATCTCAGTCTAGCCAATTTACAAGTCTACATAATCCCTTCAATCCATGAGAATCATGTAATATGAACTAGGCTCAAAAGTGTTCAAACTTTCTATCGATCATAAAAAATAGGAAAATTCATATAGAAAACTATCATATTACAAGTAATTGAATAATTTCAAAATCAATCACTTCATCCATCTTCCTTTCATACTCATAACATATCAAGTGCATAGAAACAAAGTTTTCCAAAAGAATTTTGAATTTAGAAAAATAATTTTTTTCATAATTTCTCAGAATGTCATAAAAACTAACATAGGTTCATCTTAGGAATCTCACCCCCAACCAAAATCTTACATTATCCTCAATGTAACAAGATATGCAATATGCGAGACATGAGAGCAATGAAATAAAACAAAGGAGAGTGAGACGAGAATACCTAAGGTAGCATGTTGATCAATTCTAGCATCTTCCATTGTGTCCATGAGACTTATTCAAACCTAAATGCAGAAAAATAAATCCTAACATACCTACCTACATTTGATTAGTCCGATCGACTACATGATCAAATTTGAGTAGGATCTTCATGAATTTCAACAAATTTCTCATGAGGATCATCCAAAGTCCTGCTTGACAGTAGACATGGGTGCTTTCCTCCATTAAGGTCCAATCGTAATGTGCATTACATGCATGAAAGGAGGAGATAAGAGCAGTAAAAAGATATCCCCTCGAATTCTGAATTGGGTTATGATTGATTAAAAACGGTTCCTCCTAGTCAGAATTTTCAATAGGCTGAAGAACTCATGATGGTGGAGAGACGTTCATCAAGTATTCATCAGTTAGGGTTTTCTCATCTATAATTTCAGAATTGTATGGTACTTCCACAAACAATGGTAAAGAGTGTAAATCAATGGAATGGTGTTTTTCAGGCACCGACACCGTGTTTAATAAAATATCCAACTCCTTAATCATCTCATCATTAACATCATAGGAGTGGGCTAAGTATTCCTCTAAAAAATCGAGATAGTTGGATGAAGGGTCCTCGTCCTCCCTTAATGATTGAAGAAATTCTGTTTCAATGGCAATGAATTTCTTCTCTATAGAGAGGAGGTATTTCCAAAAAAATTCTTCAGATTTAGTGGTAAGCACTTCATCTAGCATTAGTTGATCTTTTGAAATTTCAGATTGTGCCACCTTATCATCCAAAGAAATAGAATTTTTAATCAAAGGAAAGTCTTCCACACTAGAATTTGTCATATGTTGTTGGTGGAAGGACTAAAAAAGATCGACTTCGGCCATCTCTCTAGCATGCATATCCTTTAGAGACTCATAATCATTATGCCCTTGGGAAAAGGAAACCATAGGTTCATAAGCATCCATCGAACCCTCATTGTAGGTAACCCCACTATCGCTTTTAGATTTTATAGATTCCTCGAATTCGTTAACCGTCATTGAAATCTCTTCGTCATTAAGTTCATAACATCCAAAAGAGATAGTGGACTCACCATAACTGATGATGACATTGGGATCATCGATATCAATCTCCTCTAAAAGTTTATTCATTATATTCGAAGAAGGTGAGACTTGGGTAGCCCCATCCTCTTCATTAGAGGGGATTGATTCGATGCCCCCAATTTTGGGCTTAACGTCTTCACAAGATGGTGAGTAACTTTGATTTGATTGTTCATCTTCATACTCTTTCCATAATTTCTCAAGTATTTTTATATATTCGTTATCATGGGAGGAAGACATTTTAGAGTAATTGTTGATAACCATGGTTGGTTCTTCCCTTGAACAAGGAGAATGAGGGTTTCCCCAATTAAGACCATACACATTGTAGGATAAAGAGTTATATGATGGTTGATAGGCATATCCATACAAGTGATCATGCATTGTCTTAGCCGGTTGGCCACTATTCACCAGTTCCTTTTGTTACTGCACACCTCCTACCATAACTGGTGGAACATTCATATTATTTTCAATCTGGTAATCACGTAATGTTTTCCTCGGTTGATCATTTATTGATTTTACTTCGTTCCGATACTCCCCTATCATCTTACGCCGTGCCTCAACATGTGTATCGCTTTCATTAATGGAATCATGAATAGCCTTGTGTGTGTGTGTGTGTGTGGGGGGGGGGGGGGGGGGGGGGGGGGGTGGTTAATGCTTGGAGGGATTCCGATTACAATAACTTTGGATCCCATGGTCTGACATCTCATCTTCCAAAAAGTACTTATATGCACCATTCGTCCAATCATGCATGATGAAATTTTAAGGAATTGAAACTACCCTAATCTAAAAATAGACAAAAGGGAGATGGGGAGATGTTACCCTTGAAGGTGAGAACTATGTTGGCAACAATGTCCTACAAAAAAAATTGTTAGTAATCTAGAAAAAAATCATACTTCTAGAAAAATTGGAAATCCTATCTAATTAAGACTACTCTATAGCTACTAGAACAATTAAAACCGTTTAACCTTTTCTCCGATAACGACGCGAAAAACTTGTTCGCTCGCCTCAAGTGCAAGGCTACGATGTAGCAATAATTCTCGGTAAGACTGAGGTCGATCCACAGGGAAAGATGTAAACAATTCGAATTATTCTAATAACTAGAATCTAGGAAGGTTTATGAAATTAGTTTTTAAGAATTAAATATAAAATAGAAAAAATCTGAGAATTGAGGAACTAGAGCATCAAGGATTCACTTCTAGTCTTAATCATGCTCAATCCATTGATTCGATTCAAAGCACAACTAGAATCTAATTTCTATCTTTATCCAGCTGGTAGATATAACAATCAAAGCACGTAAATAATCTGAAATAGATGGGTGTTTACTGATTTGATTCCCTCAATAAAGCTCAGGCCTTGGGCACACTCAATTGTATAGGCCAAGCCTCTTTCCAATGTAGTTGAGATTCACAACCATAACTTTCATAAAATCTTGTCACTAGACTTGATTACGACCAATGATTATAACTCTAATTAAACCAACTTCAATAAGCAACACTAACTATCTCAAATTCTACACAAGATACATGAACTTTCCATCATAGTTCTAATAGAGATTCCATTGTTTGAATCATGGAGAACTTGAATCAAAAGCTTCCATCAATCAACAACTCATAAACCATTCTGATTAATCTTAGAAATCCAACAAGAACTCATATACTTGGCACACAAACTCTCTGAATCATCTAAAATCATCAACTTTATTCAAACCATAATGAATTATTCAATACTTAAAGCATAAACCAGAATCAATATATCAAAGCATGATTAAAAACTAAGAAGATTCACCTCTCAGCTCTAGATGAGAGTTAACTAAAAGAAAACATAAAACAAACTAGAACTAAAACTAAGAAAAGGAAGAAAAACTAGCTGTAGGAGGCTAGGAAGTCTCTTAGTACTTGAACTCCTTGCTTTCCACATCCTTGACTGCCTTAGAAGAGAAGAGAACACCTCCTTTTATAATACAACATGGGTACAACAACATAGCAGATTTTGTTTCACTTGGTACAACTTAACTAATGATTAAATTGCCTTTAAATTTAATTTGTAGCTTCCCTGAAACATGATCTTCCTCATAGATGGTTTAGATTTTCAAGATTATCTTCTGAATGGGCCCACCAATTAGATCAGCGACCGCCTCTCAAAATCGCGCAATTCGGGTACCTCCAGAACCAGTCATCTTGCTTTCAACGCTGTGGAGTGTAGAGAGGTCGGATTGATATCAAATTTTGAATAGTAGTAGAAACCTTTCTCCTCTCGATGATAGATAGATTAGATTGTCAAAATCAATTCCAAAATTGGTTGCGATATTTAGAAAACTTAAAGCTTTTTATAAAATCTGTGCAGTTGGAATCTTTCTGGATGGTCCATCTTTATTACCCCATTCTGTCAATTAATAGTTGTATTTGATGTAGCCAAGAATGGGCAACCTAAGATCACCGGTATTTGAGTGCTAGCATCCATTACCGGTTGTGTGTCCAAGACGATGAAGTCTATGGGGTAGTAGAACTTATCGACATAGACCAAAACATCCTCAACCATCCCTCTTCATACTTGGATGGATCTACCAACAAGTTGCGATGTGGTTTTGGTGGATTTTAATTCACCAAGACCCAATTACTCATATACCGAGAATGGGATCAAATTCACGATTGCCCCTAAGTTTAACAATGCACTCTTAATCTAGTAATCTCCAATGATGCAGAAAATTATTGGACTACTAGGATCCTTGTATTTTGGAGGGGTCTTTTGGGTTAGGATAACACTCACTTGCTCATTAAGGAAGGCCTTTTATTGCACATTATGTTTCCTTTTAATTGTGCACAAATCTTTGAGGAACTTGGCGTATGAGGGAATTTGTTTGATCACATCAAGTAAATGAATGTTGATTTTAACTTGTTTGAAAACCTCTAGAATATCATGAGAGTTAACAAGAGGTTTGGGTGCAATCAACCTTGATGGGAATGGTGCAACGGGCTTGTAGTTGTATTCCTTCTCTTATGGGGCTGAGCTAGATCCATCCCCATCCTTAGAAATTACCAGATCATTAGGCTTGTCGGCCTTCACCGAAATAGATTTGTCTATCTGTTTCCCACTTTTAAGGGTGGTAATAGACTTAGCTTGCTCCGCATGATGGTTAGAGAGATTAGGGGTGCTTATTTTACATTGTGGTTTAGGATTTGGCTGAGGTTGGGCTGGAAAAGTCCATTTGCATTCAAGTGTCTCTTAATTTCTTCAACCGAGACTTTCAACTCTTGGAACATCTCCTGATTTGTTTCATTTATTTGAGCTTGGCCTTGCATGAATGCTTTTATGGTATCCTCCATTGTCATCTAAGGTAGGGCCATATTGGTTTGCATTGGTGGCCCCCTCCGAGGATTACTAGGATTGGCCGAAGGGTAATTCCTCCTACTGAAGTTGGAATGGTTCTTCCAGTTTGAATTATACGTATTACCTATTGGCCCATTGAAAGACTGTTAATAACCATATGTGGCATTACCTTACACTTGTAACACCTCTTGAAATGCAAGAATTGTGGGACGATCTTGCGTAGAGTGTACATTTGCAGCGCATATGCCACATATGTTCTCAATGGTCTCACTGGATTTTACCGTTTCAACTTTCTTAAGTTCCATGGCCTCGAATTTCCTTGTGAGGCTAGCTATTTTTGCATTCACATTTTCCTCTTCCCTGAGGATACACATTCCTCCATTCTCCTTAACTTGAGGGGGCTTGGAATTAATTGTTTTGTCTGAGGTATCCCAGGATTGGACATTTTCGACCAACTTGTCAAGGTAACTCCATGCATCCTCAGGATCCTTGCTCATAAACTCACCGTTGTACATCATCTCTACAAACTGGCGCATGTTGGAACTCAATCCATCATAGAAGAAATTGATAATCCATAATATTTTATAGCCATGATGTGGGCAAGTGAGTAAGAGGTTTTTGAATCTCTCCCAACCCTAGAAAAATGTTTCACCATTTGTAATAGAAAAATTCATTATAGTTCGTCTTAGGGGTGTTTGTCTTGTGAAACGAAAAAAACTTCTTCAAGAATTCTGGAGAGAGTGAAGCCATGACTTAACTCTCTCTTTTAAGGAGAAAGGAAATAATTTGAGTTTAATCACATCCTTAGAGATGTCATTGTATTGTAATGTAGTTATGACCTCCTCAAACTCTTTTAAATGTAGGTATGGGCTCTTAGAGTCTAGCTCATGGAACTTAGGCAAAAGGTGGATGACACCTGACTTAAAATCAATGTTTCCCATATTATTGGGGAAAACCATACGAGAGGGTGTAGTAACTCTTGCGGGTTGTAGGTAATCCCGTATCCTCATTGGAGGAGCATGCTAAATTTCGTTCTCTCCCACTTCCCCTTGATTTGGATTGGGAGTGAGAGTATTTCTCAGAGGAGTTTGTTGATTTGCTGTCATACCTCCTTATTTCTCACAAATTTCTAAATATTTTCTAACACTTTTTTTGAATTGAAAGTCCTTCAACTAGACCTCCTTCGCTTTGGAGACGCTTTGTGTGGTCACGTTCCCAATGTGACATAAACCACACAAAATCTTAATCTAAACTAGAACCTAAATTAAGAATAGAAAATCTGAGAAAATAAAGACTAAATTGAAAAGAAAAGCTTAAGTTATAAGGATTTTACCGATAGTGCTGAACTAGGTTAATGAAATCTTACAAACCAAATAAGGAAACAATGTTAATTCTAGAAAAAATAAAAAAACCTAATTATAGAAAAGCAGTAAAACCTATCTATACTAAATTTCAAAACCATTTAACCACTAAAGATCCTCGGCAATGGCGCCAAAAACTTGTTGACAACCCAAGTGTAGGGTTGCGTTGTAGTAATAATTCGGTTGTGAGACCGAGATTGTCCTTAAGGATTATAAGAAAAAAACAAATTCTGAAGTACTAACAAAGAGTTTAGAAAGGACTTAATGAATGAGTAATTAGACTAAGAGCATAAACAACATTTTGATAATTCAGAAATAAAGCGAACTAGAGCGCCAAGGATCAATTAGCAGTAATCCTCAATGCTATCGATTCATTCAAGCGCAAATCATGATTAGAATCGAACTCCTATTTCTATCCAATAGGAAGATATAACATTAAAAAAACTCATAAACAACTTAAGTAAAATATGGAAAGTCTGAACTTATGAAACTTCGAAGCATCAATCGTATCCTTGAATCATGGTAGATCTAGGGTTTCCACAATCTAATTCTCATAAAAGTATAATGATTAATCTCAACAACTCATAAGCATCTCATGTACTTGGCACAAGAGATTTAAGAATTCTCTAAAATTATCAACTTTATTCAAACTAGAACTTGAAAAATCCAAACTTTAGCTTAATGTACTTGAATTAACGAATTAATCATTGAAAGATTAATTAAAAGTTTCACCTCTTAGCCGTAGCTAAGAGGTCTAGCCAACCATGGACATGATTGAACTAGAAAACAAGAGAAAAGCTAAGAAAACATAAACTAAAAGAAAAACTAGAAGAACTTGGAGTTTAGAAGCTCCACTTCGAATCTCTTCACCTCTAGCATGTTTAGGACCCTTCTAAGATGCCTTTGGAAGAGAGTGGAGGGGTCATTTTATAGGAAAAATCGCACACCGCCCTTGGATTTGCGTAAGATTTCCACACTTGGAGTCGGTTGTCGGCCGGTCGTCAAGGGGCGTTGGTCGGTCATCAGAGCATTTATTCTAGACAACAACTGAAATTCAAATTTTTGCATATGGATCGGCCGACCATCAAGATTCATCGGTTGGCCGATAATGGGTATTTTTAGTCCAGGAAGTTCAGGCTAGAAATCTGATTTTTCTCCTTAATTCGACCGGTCATTAGCCTTCGTTGGTCGGCCGATGATGACCGACCAAATCAGAACAAACGCTTTAATGACCGGCCGTCGGGGGCGTTGGTCGGTCATCTACCTATGGTCAAGGTGCCTAAACTTCTAAAGATCAAGAGAGAGCAAGTTCATCTTCACATGAGCTTTGACTGCTCCATCTTGTGATAAAAAACAAGGAAGATGACTTGGAATGCTTAGAATTAGAGCCTAATGGTATAGGCAATGAAGGTGTCTTCTAATGCACTAATATCTCTCTCCTTTTCCCAAAAATTGAGCTAAGCCGTTTTATAAACAAAGCTTCAATAAATAGAAAATGGCTTCCAACAGCTCTTAGCTGATCAGTCGAGATTGGTCGGCTAGGGGTCCACGATCGGTCATTTATGTAGATCGACCAGTCTAATTTTGGCCAGGAAAGGAGTCTGGTTGCTGTCCATTCTGGGTCGGTCATGACCGGTCGGACAGATCGTCGATCGGTCATTTTAAGGCCAAGGAGCAAACTACTTTTTATCCCAACTAGCTCATTAGCCGACCGACTGTCCATGGGTCCAGACCGGTCGGTCAAGGCATGATTTATGCTGTATGGTTTGGCTTATTTTATAGCAGCTCATGCAACCTCTTTAGCTATCTTTTGGGTGATATTTTGGGACACCTAAGGTCAATTTAAGATGACTACAAGTATGCTTAATGGGTCAAGGTCATCTAGAGGTTTGGGTTTTGGTTTTGGTTTAAGGTTCGAGACTCACCAAGGCATCTCTTTTACCTTTTTCTTCTTCCTTGATATAGCAGGTCCGCTTGAGTCTTCGGTTTTCGTCTTCTTTAAGCTCAATCAACACTAGACTCACTGACCTATGTAATTGAAAAATAAGGTGCACTAGTATGCCATAGAAAAATGCAGTAACATGGGACTCTTTTAGGATGCCTTAGGAAGAGAGTGGAGGTGTTTTGTATAGGAAAAATCGTGCACTGCCTCTCCAAGTGCAAAAGATTTTCGCAGTTTTACATCAGTCTTAATGGATGCTTCGATGGATCGTACAGATCTTCAATGGATTGTAGAGGGCTTCGATGGAATTAAAGGTAGTCTAGAGAGTTTAGACTTTTTCAGCTTCTAAAATATGATTTTACGATGGATTGACCCCCCCACTTTTCGATGGATCGAAAACTCTTTGACGATGGATCAAAATCAGTCTAGAGACTAATTGAAAATTCTGGTTTTTTAGGTATGTTCGATGGGTCCTTCAATGGATTGAAAACTAATCAAAATCTTTTTGCGATGGATCGAAGACCAATAAAAAATTGTCTTTTTTGCACTTTTTTCATTTTGAACTCAGTACCTTTTCCACTTGAATTCTTCCTCTCTTTCCTTTTTTACTTGGTCTTTAAAGTACTCTAGATGGTCCCTTTTAATAATGAATTCATGAAGTCTCTCTTCTTTTCTTGCATACATAAATACACATGTAAGATCTCTTCTTTAACACTCAAAATTATGTAAATGTGTGATGAATTGGGGTTTAGATATGCACAATTCAAAGGTTAATAGTAAACTCTCATCTCCACCAAGGATAAGCCTCCTTGGTCGAAGGGAGTTTTCTTTCCTGTCCATCTCATGGAGGCAAGTCGAAACTCGTGACGAGCTAAACAAAGTTGAAGCTTAACTTCATGAAGACAACTTTCCAAGTCAGCCAGATGATCTTCATTTTAGCTTTCCTGCCTCAGCTCTCTTCTGAGTCATCAGAGTTTTTTGACATGTCGTCGAACACCCCTGTAGGCTAAATGGACCATGGTAAGAGATCTTTAAAGATTGTGGTGCTCATGTTCCATCTATTCAAGGCGGGCCCTTTAGACTAGAGATCCTCAAGCCATTGAGTTATCATATCATGAAAAACTTAGCCTGGGCTAAATTCTTCAAGAATGACTTGAAATCTTCGCAGAATGGACGCATAAATTCAGGCCCAAACATTTCGGGCCAGCGTCGGTTCTAAAGCAAGGTGGGTCGCAATCTCTTCTTCTCTTCTTGCCAAATGGAAAGATAACAAGTCAAATTAAGAAAGGGTGACTGTTGGAAATTTTTCTTTAAATATGGGAGAGTTGGTTTTTGGGCTCAAGAGAAGAATTTTGAGGAGATAAAAGCTACCACCATTGCTTACCATTAGGAGCTCTATTCCTAACCCTAGCAAGGCATTCTACTTGTGATTCATCACAAACTCAGAGCATTCAAAGCTCAAATGAGAATGGACTTGTTCCCTCTTGATTCCTAAGAGTTTAGACACCTTGATCATTAGTAAATCCTTTGTCTAAACACGACCTAGGAATCCAAATAGGTGTATTCCTCTAAGAAACCCATTCCCTACAATTTATAGAGGTTTCACCACCTCTTAGCACCTTGGGCGTCTCCGTCAGAGCATCATATGCAAGGTAGCTGATCTTGGAGCTAGAGTATTGGTGACGCAATTACATTAAAGATCGAGGGAGCACAAGGGGGGCTAATTCAAGCACGAGAGAGTAAGAAGAAGCAACCCGAAGCGGCGTAACAACAGGGCTCAAATCTAACAAGTAAGGTTGTCATTTGTTAGAGTCCATCTGCTCTTTTTCCAGTGGAAATTGAGTATAGAGTTTGTTTGTCAAACTTACATTTAGGGTCATTTTCCAATCTTAGCTTGTTAGTTGAGACTAAAAGTTTAGGGATGTTTGCTGTTCCTTGACACGTTTGTCAGGCCTAAACAAGTCTCCAAAGGGAGCCACCAACACGAGTGTGAACATGTAGGTTGGGAGGAACCCGTAAACTCCCTGGTTAGGTGGATCCAAGTTAAAACACCTTGGTTGGGAGGAACCAGATTTAAACTCCCTTGTGAATGTCGGTGTGCTCAAAGGGGTTGAGTACTTGAACCGGAAGTGGAGTAGACCCAAAGTTGAACCACTATACATCGTTGTGTTTGTGATTGTATTTTAGCACATTTCTTGTTATGCATTGTGTTTAATTGTTTAATTATGGATGCTTAATTAGAATGTAAGCTAGGAACTTGATAGGCACATCCACACACACAAGATGTACTTTCACTTACTTGAGTTGACTTGAGCTTATATGATCCATACTTATATAGTCTACTTAAGTTGTATAGATTAAGTGCTTGATTAGTTTAATCATTTGTTAATCTATACATGCTTAGACAAGGTAACTTAATTGCTTGTCATATGCTAGTCTTGTGATTGGACCCACTTAGACTTGGAAGCTGAAGTGTTCTTGCTTACTTAGTTTAATTTGTTAAATTGTGTAAGTAGGCGAAAAGAATTTCAAAAGGTTCTAATCACCCCCCTCTAGGACTTAGCCATAATTCTAGTTGCTTCGCTCTTACTTCCGCACGTATATATGTAGGTGTCTTGTTTGACTACTGACGTAATTTCACTTGGCAACTGGAGAACTAATCATCGTAAGTGATAAGATCCTAGCCATAGAAAGACCCCGCCATATCAAATGAAATAGGGTGCTTCGTAAATTTAAATGGCCGTTGAGGCTACATGGGAAGTCACAATTGGCTACTGTGACAACGGACGTGTGCAGGTGAAGAGTCACATTAAATGGAGAGATGACTTGTCAGGGAAGGAATATCAATGGATAGATTATCTATACTATGAGAAAGATTTTCTGCTGATGGCCAACTTATGGTAGTGACACATGGCCCTAATGCGTCAGACTCATGACATCAAACAAGACAGAATGCAAAACATCAATAAAAGAAAAGATCATCTTTGGTAAAAAAATCATTATCTCAGAAGGAGTCAGCCTATAAGGCCAAATTATTACAAATTGATATGCAAAAAGGAAAAAAATTCAAGACATCCCGAACTTAAAGCCTTTAAAATTCTTATAATTTTTGACCGAGACATCCATATGGCCGCTTGCCGCCCTCTTTGTTTCTTACAATCTTTCTATCTTCTGCTTTGTGATAGATATTTGGTTTGAGGAGGTAGAAACCTTGGTAATCAGTGCATTGTAAGCTTCGAAGGTAGTTTGCAGCTTTTCATTGTACTGCTTATCCTCTGCCTCCAATGTCTCTAGCTCTTCCATGGCC
Organism: Liriodendron chinense; assembly: GCA_003013855.2. Lineage (NCBI taxonomy): Eukaryota > Viridiplantae > Streptophyta > Magnoliopsida > Magnoliales > Magnoliaceae > Liriodendron > Liriodendron chinense. The sequence continues at coordinate 1,395,170 of ML058429.1, forward strand.
GTTGATAGTTGTTTCTTCAACTCCTTCACTTGCGTTTGGGCATCATCTTTCTTGGCCTTGATCATTCCTTACCTAGAAGTTAAGTTATGAACCTGTAGTTTTAGGGCAACTAACTATTATTGGGCAACCCCAGGTGTAGGGTTGCGATGAAGCAATAATTTAGTAAGATTGAGATCATCCATGGGGATTATGTATAAGAACAATTCCAACCACTCTAGATTGAACTAGAAAGCAATGAGAAATATGAAATCTGGGTTTTAATCTAGTGAAAATTAAGTAACTATCAATAGAAAATAACTAAGGCGCCAATGATCCACTTATAATAAATCCATAATGTTTAGTTCATTAATTTAAGTTGATAACTCAATTGGAATTAAAGTCCTATTCTATCCAATTGGGAAATAGAGTGGTTAATACATAATTCAAAAGCTAATAAGGATATGAACTTCAAGTGATTGGTTCTATTTGAAGAATAAAGTAGTTAATTAGTAGAAGGCACAAAGCATTCACCACCGTAATTGGAAGTCATGCTGAATCTAAGGTTTTTACAAATTAATATTTTCGTAAACCCAAGTAACCAATCTCAGAAAATCGAAAGCATCCAAAGTAACTATAATTAACAATGGATCTAAGATTAATCTAAAACTATCACTTTTATTCAAACCTATCTATCAAAATTCATCAATTAAATCTACAAATACTTGAATCAAATAACTTAAACATCATAGAATGATTACAAGCTTCACCTCTTAGCCCTGGCTAAGAGGTTTAGCCAACCATAAACATGATTGAACTAATCTCTCAAAATAAGAACAGAAAAATAACTAGGAATCGAAGAAAAATTGAAAGAATCTGAAGTAGAAACAATCCACCCTTGAGCTCCTCTCTCTCTCCTTCACATTCTAAATGGCTTGGGACGTGTAGAGCACTCCCTTAAATAGAAAAAATCTGATCGACTTTGGCTCTTTCAGAAAATTCAACTAATTTTCGTAAAATTGTAAAAAAAAAAAAAAAATCGTGCTTTAAAATTCATCCCTGCTTGGTCGACCAAAGTTTCCTCGGTGCGGTCAAACCTCTTTGTCCAGTGGCCTTCGGTGCACCGAGGATTTCTTTGGTGGACCGAAGGGGTCAATTTAGCAAGATTCGATTCAACTGAGTATAGCTCCATGCACTGACAAAACTCTAGGGTCATTTTTCTAAAATTTTAGATTTTGACATTTAGCCCTGCATCTCTGAATTTTGAGTTTTCTAGCCTTTTACTGCTCTTTTAACTTGATTTCGTGGTCTCTCTACTTCTCTTCAAACATGATTCATCAATCTTCCTTCTTAATTCTTCCATATGCTTGTTCATTATCTCTTGAACCTATAAACCCAATGAATAGTTCAGATTAACTTGATCTTTCAAATATTCCTTGTATATAGAAAATACCTCTAATTAAACCTAGTTAACACACTTATGCACAGGAATATGTTGTGAAATTGGGGATAAATATGCAATATTTAGCACTTAACAACTATCGAGTAGACTTCACCACTTGTGAGACTAATTGTTGATGTGGCCTTAAGGAAACGTCAACAAGGCTAATTTTCTCCTGGGATGATTATAATCGTAAACTATGGCCAATGCTTGCCTTAGCCGTTCTAAGTTGGTAGGGAGAATCGTGCTTAGATTCCAACCTAATGACATGGGTGGTTAAGGACTCCTGCCAACTATCAACTACTAGGTCAAATAGGTCGAGACAATCTCAATCTCCCTCTTTAAAAGTTGATTTCTGACTATTGTTCGATGTCAGGAGGTTGAGACGAAATAAAATTAACCATCATGGGGTCGGTCCCAAGGAGGTGTGAGAACATACTATATACTGCATCGAGATCGACCAAGGATTGGATTTTTATCGAAGGACCGGCTGACTCACTAAATCATGGGAAGTTGACTACAGTAAGAGGAGGATCATTAGAAGGTTGATCGATAATCACCATCTCAGAGCGTTGATGAGGAGCCAACATCGGCACTTTTAAGAGACTGTGGGCTCTATGATGGTCGTTCGAGGCATTGGACTCATAGTTGGATTGGCCAAAGTAGTCAGGTCATTGATGAGAGGATCCAATTTTTCAAGGACGACAACTGGATTCTCAGCCTCAACTGTAGAATCATGGTTTGCCTGCTCCACATCGTGAGTAGAAGGTTCGAAGGTCGGAGAAGGATCAACCACGGGCATAGTAGTTAGAGTTTGTGAACATCGACGACGAAGTAACAGATGAGGACTAGGCAAATCCTCAATTTTGATTTCTACTTCTGTCGGATTGGTGGCCTATGTAGGTTCTTCAACTGGCATTGACTCTCTTGTCATCTCTACAAGTACAAGTTCATCCACCTCTTTTTATTCCTTTAACATCCCCTCAATTGGAACTGGGACTTCTTCTTTTGGTATGATTATAGGCCTGATAGTCCTGATTATTATCCTTGTAGGGGCAATCATCACTACGCTTGTTGTTGATAAGAAATGAATGAGTTATGACCAAGAATAATGAAGTATAAAAGACAAGGAACATTCAAAGGCATACTAGGAGCATACCTTGTAAAGAGACTAAAGCAAATATCCGTTCTTCCTTAATAGAGCTAACACATGTCACCTTAGGATTAAGTTCTCCCTTAGGCTAGGTTTGAAAACAGGTTCAACCAATGCTTGTTGAGCCCTAGGGAGTGGCGGAGGTTCCTCATTATATGGGGATAGTATGAGGCCTTAATCTTTCAGCTTCGTAAATGCTTAAGGATAGACATGCCTTATTCCATTTCATATCGCATTATTTTCTATAGAGGTCATCATGTTGTTGTAAAACTTATTGCATGTGCGGCCAATGTTCGACATTTTTTTTTAAGAATGAATTTCATAAAATAAAAATGTTTAAACCGTTGTATGGCCGAAATTTGTTCAAGAATATATACTTGGATTAATTAGGCCGAAAGTGGTACGTTTTTTCCTCTTTATTTTCGGTTAGTCTTGCGGTTGAGGTGATTGTGATCCCCTGGTGGAATGGATAGACTTCTTCGATTTGGATCATTTTTGTCGTGGAGTAGTGGATGACGACGCTGTAGTTAATGGGTCCTTAGAAGAAGGAGAAGGTGGGAGTTTGTTAGAGACAAATTGAATGGATAGATCCCACTGATTGTTGTAATACGTGGCCCACCAAGACTTGAAAGAGTTAGTTGACGAAGGACCTAGTGGAAGAGAAACCAATGTATATACGGTAGCAATATCGATATGAAATTGCACCTATGGCTCACACTTGTAAGCGTTAAGCGTGTGGAAGCTTAGAGCGGAGCTTGTAGAACTATGACCAAGTCCTGGGGGGGGGGGATTAGGACCATTTAAAAATCCCTTTTGAAAACCTCCTGCCTAATTAAACAAATTAGCAATTGTAAACTAATTGAGTAAGAACACTTAGCTTCCAAGCTTAAGTGGGTCTAATCATAAGGCGAGCATATCATAAGCATATAAACAACCTAGCCTAAGCATGCATAGATACTCAAATGATTAATCTAGTCAAGCACCTAATCTATGCAATCTATGTAGACTATATGAGAATGGATCATATAAGCTCAAGTCTACACAACTTAGTGAAAGTATATCTTGTGTGTGAATGTGCCTAATTAGTGCCTAGCATACATTCCTATCAAGCATTCATAATAAAGTAATTAATCAAACAATACTAAGATTACAATATGCTCATATCAATCACAAACACAAGCATGTATAGTGGTTCGACTTTGGGTCTCCTCCACTCCCGGTTCAAGTACTCAACCCCTTTGAGCACACTGGCATTCATTAGGGAGTTTAAATCAGGTTCCACCCTACCGAGGAGTTTGAAAAAGTTTCTCCCCAACCTATGATAAAGATTTTACTGGTTCATATCTCAACTAAGATATTTACGGGTTCCATCCAACTTAGGAGTTTGACAAGGATCCACCCTACCATTAGGTTCCAATCGAAGAACCTAGCGTACTCCCATGGAGACTTGATCGAGTTTGTAAATCCAAACTCTCACACTCAATCCTCCACGAGGAAAGAGTGCAACTGGACTCTCAAATTGACAACTTACTTGTTGGATGAGCCCCTTATTTAGAACCTTCTTAGGTTGCTTGATCTTCGCTCACTCGTGCTTCAATAAGCTCCCCAATGCTCCCCCGATCGTGTTGTCGCTGTGTTGCCAATGCCTCAGCTCCACCAATCAATCACCTTGCATGTGATGCTCTTGAGATGCCCAAGGTGATAGGAGATGGTGTGAATTCTCTACAACTAGTAGGAGTTGGTTGCCTAAAGGAATTTCACCTAATATGATCTTTAGAGATGTTTAAACAAAGGATCTACCTATGGTCAAGGTGCCTAAAATATCTAAAGATTAAGAGAGAGCAAGAACATCTTCATGTAAGCTTTAAATGCTCCATCTTGTGATTAAACACAAGAAAGATGGCTTGAAATGCTTATGATTAGAGCCTAACGGTATAGGCAATCAAGGTGGCTTCTAATGCACTAATATCTCTTTACTTGCCCCAAAAAATGAGCTAAACCGTTTTATAAACAGTGTCCCAATGGATAGAAAATGGTCAGAAATGGCTCTTAGCCAACTGGTCGGGATCGGTCGGCCAGGGGTCGCCGACCGATCTAATTTTAAGGACTGACTGGTTGAGCTAGGCCAGGACAGTGCAAATAATTGCTATCCATTTTGGGTCGGTCACGACCAGTCAACTGACCTGGTCTGACTGCTCGGCCTACTGGTTGTTCGATCGATGTGACTGCCCAGTCGACCAGGTCGAATTAGGCATGGGATCAGACTTCTCTTACTGTCCCTCTTTAGGGTCTGACGACCAGTCGACCATGGGTCCAGACCGGTTGGCAGCCCTGATATGCATGCTCTTTGAGTTTTGTTTTACAGCAGCATATGCAACCTCTTTGGCCATTCTTTGTGTGGTCTTTAGAGACACCTTAGGCCAATCTAAGATGACTACAAATATACCTAAAGGGTTAAGGTCATCTAGAGGTTTGGATTTTGGTTAAGGTTAAAGGTTTAAGGCTCACCAAGGCATCTCTTTTACCTATTTCTTCTTCTTTGATGCAGCAGGTCTGCTTGAGTCTTCGTTTTCTTTAAGCTCAACCAACACTAGACTCACTGACCTATTTAATTGACAAATAATGTGCACTAGTTTGCCACAAAAAAGTGCACTAACATGGTATATCTGGAGAACGTAGAGATTATTTCTTTGATTGACTTGATATGGTGATTATAATGTGGAGGTTGATTAAGAGAAAGATGACATCATGGAAATGGAATATATTGCCCGAAACCAAATTGACGGGCTAAAAGATTGGGCGAATAAAATTCTATGCCATTCTTGGCATACTTCCCTCTGTTTGTTTTAGCGCCACTTATAGTAATGTCCTAAACCAATAGGTAACTTGCCTAGATTTCATGATGGGCACTAACTTGGTTGGGGTTGGTCGTGTTAAAACGCTTGTTAGTAAACCAGCTCAAACTAAATTCTCTTTTCAAATATGGGTAGAATAAATGATCGGGTTGGTCAAGTGGAAGAGAGAAGAAATGGTTCAGGCAATCACTAAAGGAGGTAGACTTTATAGAGGCTAAGATTTTACGGTAATTGTAATAAAATAATTGGTCAGTAGAGTCAAGGGTTTTGCTATTAAACTTGGGGAAATATTCACAAAGTTACAGTTGAAGTAGTAAGAAAGGGCCTCCTATTAATTGAGGATCCCTGGTAGAGAGAACATGCATACTACGATATAGATGTGAAAGGAGGAAAGGAGTGAGTGCTACTTGCTCACTGTTAGAACACTTTGAAAAAGAGAGGGGAAAGATCAGAACTACTCGTCAGCAGTCCTTCTTTCTTTTTTTTCATGTTTCTTTTATTCTGGGGGAATTCTGAGTATAGAGACATTCATAGACAATCATAAGCAATCACAAAGTGTACACAAGAGAGAGATATCGCAAGGCGAATTTTATTCCAGAGATTCTGAGATCTTTTACATTCCAGGCTGTGATACTGGTCACGAGCCTTTAATTACATCAACGGTTGATCACCCTTGATTGGAAGGCAAAAGACTAATCCGCCGGGGATTATGGTCTTGAGTTCATGGTCGTTTAGACCTTTGTTTTCTTGTTATGGACTGTGCCACATTTATTAGACACTGCCGGATGTCTATGTCCCATTTTCTTTCGGTACGTCCGGGTTGAGAGACTGTCAGGATTCGAGTGGTGCAACTCGGGGCCCGCGCCTGTTACTGTGAACAGGTGACCGCTGGAATACACGATCCTCGAATGTTGGTCGGCATGACCCAAGGCCCGCGCCCGTACTTTTATGACGGGTGACCTTAGGAAAGCACTTCGCAACGTTCCCGAACGAGGGTTTTATCGAGTGGTGCAACTCGGGGCCCGCGCCTGTTACTGTGAACAGGTGACCGCTGGAATACACGAACCTCAAAATGTTGGTCGGCATAACCTAAAGCCCGCGCCCGTATTTTTATGACGGGTGACCTTAGGAAAGCAATCCGCAACTACCTCATCAGCTAAACCGACGGACCCGTTGTCGATGGGTAGGGCATCGACGGTCTTTTTCATAGTGGCAGTCCATAGCAAGATGTTTCAAGCTTAGTTAGAACTATTTGTTTGTGATTTCTCGTGGTAACCATAACCCCTTAGGTTTAGCCTCAGACCTTTATCCGGGATGAATAGAGCTTTGTACAGTAAAGTAAATGTATTTCTTCTGGAGTCGGGCGACTCGTCTTCGAGAACACTCTTTCTTCTGAGTATTTTTCAATGATCTGTATGGGATCAGATAGACTTTGTCGAGCCAAGATTTCTTGAGGATCCAAATTCAATGGGCTGGATCGGCTGTTTCCGATGCCTGCAAATGGCTAAGTATAGGGTCCGATGGACCCCTGTTCATGCCAATTTCTTATAAATAATGGGGATCGGTGTCCCGTAAATGCTTAACTCGACTGTTGGATAGACTGAGTACTTCAGCTTTGCCTCATCGTCTTTGAGATCCCGGTTGATTTCATTTGGCATTAGTCAATTTTCAAGCCAACAGGGCGCTTCCCAGGGCTGAAAATGACTGAGCAGTGGACCTGTTTGCGGTCTGATTGGGGAGATCAGTGAATATTATCGATAACCGTCTTTGAACAGGGGTGGATTATGTCCACGAAGATCGCTGTGCGATCGCGTTTCGACTTGCTTAGCAGAAGTCAATTTTCGGGCCAACAGGGCACTTCCCAGGGCTGAAAATGACTAAGTAGCCGGCCTGCCGACCGCTTGATTAGGGTATTCGAGGATCCTGAGATCGGATAACCTCTTCGTAGTACATGATTATGGTGTATCATGTCAAGTAGAAGAAAAGTTTCCCTCTCGGGCTCGGTCCAATTCAGCCTGATTCTTCTCGTTTTCGGCCGTTTTCGGCTCTTTCGGAAGGATTTTCGGAGCTGCCAAATTGGCTAAGTGTTGGTCATTTTGGACCAAAACACTAATTTGGGCCACTTATCATTGACCGTTGGAGAATCTGATCTGGTGGATGGATAGATCTCATCGAGACGCATCCGGGAGAAGTGGTTTCATCAAAATCCAATCCCGGACGAAGGCGGGGCGCACGATCGAAGGCCCACCCCTCCAACCAGCTCCAGGTGCATGGAGGGGTGTATGCAGACGCATGTGATGCTGATGCAGGTGCATGTGGCGTTGGTGGAGCTGTCAAGCGCATGTGGTAGGGAGCCGGGCGCATGTCCCATCTCCCGGGCGCATGTGGGGCTGTTTTTCATGAAAAAGGGAGTCCAGAAGCAATCCCGGTGCATGTGGTGGTGCACATGCGCCTGGGGCTCCACCTTGGGCGCATGTCAGCCCAACACTTAGAGAAATTCAGGATTTTCTGGTGGGAAAAGCCGGCGCATGTGATGGAATAAGCCGGCGCATGTGGGGTATAAGCCGGCGCATGTGCCCAACACTTAGAAATTTTCAGGATTTCTTCCTGAACTTAGAATTCCGGCGAGGAAATCCCTTTCCGATGAGGGTTTCTGATGAGGGAATCCACTCCGGCCAAGGCATCCAGCGATGAGAAAGAAAGCAAGCGCATGTGGTGCTTACATCACTCTGAGGTCGGCATGGGATGATCTCGTGTTGATGAAATGAGGTGACTTCACTATTTATAGGAGGGAAATCGGGTTCGGGTCTACCCGGCGGATATTTCCCTGCGCATGTGCCAGAAACAATGTCAAGCGCATGTGAGAAAAATACACCGGGCGCATGTGGTGGATCCGGGCGCATGTGCTTTACCGGCGCATTTCCCGGCGCTTTTCAGAAAAGTGTTCGGATCACTTCCTTTCACTACTAAGGTGCAAGCGCATGTGGTTAGAGGCCAAGCACATGTCCTTTACCGGCGCTTTCCCACTACTTAGCCAGATTTTCAAGGATTCCAGCACTTAGAAAATTTTAGCATTTCAGCTTCGACGGGGGACCTCTAAAGGACAGCTACCTTTTCTAGACATGCACTCACTGTCGCCAAGCCACTTCTAGGCTATGATTAACCTCCTGAATGAACGGGATGGGGTGTGAAAGTCCAGATGTTGCTAATTTTGGTACTTCCTTCCTAATTTGGAGCCTCCGGGTCGGCTTGTCAGTATAGGAACGTTGTTCCGGGGAGTGCGCGCATGGAAATATTCATCGTAATGACTTCAAACTTGCTATTTAAGGGTTTTGAGGTGCTTCGAATCATTTGGCGGTGAAGCGCATGTCCAGTTCCACTTTGAAATGGTAGCTGTAGGCTTACGGACCCCTTTTTGTCAGTTCCGGGCAGGAACGAAACGCATTTTGAGGTGCGCGGGCAAAAATATGCATCAGATGACTTCGAAACTTGCAGGTTAAGGGTTTTAGGACATTTTGGATCATTTGGTGGTGAAGTGCATGTCCAGTTCCGCTCTGAAATGATAGCTGTAGACTTACGGACCCCTTTTTGTCAGTTATGGGCAGGGACGAAACGCATTTCGAGGTGCGCGGGAAAAAATATGCATCGGATGACTTCGAAACTTGTAGGTTAAGGGTTTTAGGACATTTCGGATCATTTGGCGGTGAAGCGCATGTCCAGTTCCTCTCCGAAATGCTGTTTATGAATTTTGGTCGCTACCAAGCGATCAGGGTTGTGCTGGCGTTTTCGGGGCTCTCCCGGCCTCGAAACTTATCCAAATCATTGCCACTAGACCATGGGATGTTGTTTTATAATGGGTACAAATTTGAGCCCCAACACTCACTAGATGCAAGAAGTTCGACCAAACAAAGATACTCTTTGGTTATCTGTTCGGCCTTGATACAAAACAGGTCACGATAAACCCACATCAGGAGGAAGCACAATGCTCCTGATGGGTAACCCCGCCCTCGGTCTTACGCTTTTAATGTATGAACATATTGTACGACGTCTGAACACAAGAATGATCAAATTCAGGTTCGCCATGAACGCAACCCGAGTAGAACTCGAATCCTATTGGGAAAAGGGTTATCAAGGCATATACATCCATGACGGTCAAACTTATGGGGCCACATCGGAAATGGAATGAGTTAGTCAAACAACTTCATAAACAAACCACCATGAGAATAAGGGTTGGATTAGGCTTGATCTCGTAGGTGGACAGATAGATGCATTATGCAATCCTGATCTTATTCCATAGAGAGGAGTATTGGGTTTTAACGCGTTTGTGCCAAATTACTGATTCCGTAGGAGGTTTTGGCCACAATCGAAGAATTTTGCCAAGTTCCCAATATGTCCAATTAAAGGATTCACGAGTGATTAAGAAAGTTTCTTGTTTATAGGCCGGGAAGAACGGAGTAATATCAAATAAATTGAGATAAGTGGGATGAAAGGCAGGACCAAAGAACAAAATAGAATCAAAATCTTCAAAATCAGATGAGAAGATTACCTCTGAGGAAGTAAAAGGATAGAGGAGCTCCAATAAAATAGGAAGGGGAGAAGTTGAAGGTGCTAGAACATCAGACAATTTTGACTTCTTCAAATCTATGACGATGGATTATGGATGAGAAATATGGTTTCATAAGAGAAAATAGAGTGAAAGAAGAACAAAGGAGATGAAACGATGTATATAAGGTCATCACATGTGTAATATTAATTTGCGCATAATGATCTGAATGATTTTTGAGATAAAAGCTGAGACAAAGATACAGAAACACATTCTCCATATGACGCGTGGCTGTGTATATCGAAAAAAATGAAATGACAAAGGTGCCATTTGAGACTTGATGAATGAGGAGCATGACATGTGGCTGACCAATTAATGTAATACCACATTTCTTACCATTCTTTGTTGAATGGCCAGAAACGTGTTGAGGCAGTGTTTGTACCAACATATGGCAGAAATAGATTAATGATGTAGAATGACCCACGTCGTATGAAAGATATTTTAGGAGTATGCGCTAAAGATACAAAAGATGGATCATCTTTTCAAGCTTTGTATTTATGCTATCTCTGGATAAGGACTAGTAACCATTTAGGCAACATTAGAATTGGAGCACGTTCTGGGCATTTGACAAAGACAAGACGACACGTGAAGTCACCACGTGGACAAGTGGTTGTTCTCCCATGTCTCCAGGGAAAGCTATAAATAACAGAGGCAAATATGAAGAGAGCGGAATCCTCAATCTAACAAATAACTCAAATCAATTCAAAGAAACACTATTTATCTTAGTTTAGCCTTTCCACTGCTCATCTGCAGTGGACCTTTAGCATAGGGTTATTCTCAGTCTGTCCCTACGTGTATGCTGGATTGACTATTAGCCATAGCCAGTAGTTGTAATTCCCTTCCATTTGCGTTGCGTGCCAAATCTGAAGGAAGATTTTAGCTTTAGGATTCGTCCCCATATGCTCATATGCTTGGTCGACTGTAGTTGTAATATTTAGTTTTACCCTGATCTCGATCATTAGCATGCTATTCCAAGAAGTACCATACTGCTCTCAACTAGGTTGATGATCCCGTTTTAGTGGTAAGTTATGCTCATTTCTGCATTCATTCCTTCATTTTCTTTCTGTTTGACAATACAACTGCTGCACCTTCTCAAGTCCTTGGTTTTTAAGAAAAAAAGAGCTCATTTGGAGGAGGAGCTCCAACCTCCATCAATCACCTGATTGACGCGCACTCATTGTTGGCTAAATAGATGGCTAGTATGCCCAACGGTTGACCGAGTAGGGATCAACAATGATCACAGTTTGAATCAGACTCGATCGATTTTAGTACGCCTGCAAAGTAGCACATGTATCCCATGTGGCAAAAAACCACACCAACAAACACAACGTTTCAAAACCTTTCACCTTGATAGTGCCCTTTAAAAGTATTTCTTCAATAGTTTTTTTTCCTCTTTTCCATGAATCCATTCATCAACCTTGCTTCACATGTTGAAATGTGACAATAAAAAATGAGTTATTTTTTAAAATATAAATACACCCATGGTTTTGTGAAAGCACGAAAATAACATCCCTTTTTAAATATTTATTTTTCTATACCTCTGACAACTTTTTAAATTTTCTTTGAATGAAAATGTCTAGCATTAATCCTTATGTAAATGAAGGCCCTTGTACTTTCTTTTCTACATGTGGACCTTCTTTTATCATTATTCTCTAGCTAACTCTTCTTTTATCACTGCAATGAGGTGATCTTTTGTCCATTTTGACTATTCTCTGGTAATTTTTTATACTTTCTGACTATTCTCTTAAGCATGCCACTTCAGAAAAATGAATTCTAAGCTTGTTTGGAAAGAAAATGAGATGAAAAAATATAGCAAAAATTTTAATTTTAGAATATGGGCTCTTCTTCTTTCTTAAAAAATAAATTACGAGCTGGAATTTGGGCATAGTTTTGAAAGGACAAATAGTGTCCAAATGAAATGATTCTAGTCTATTTTAAACAATGTCAAATTATCTTTCCAACAAGCATAAGATCGTTATGATCTAACCTGTAATGAGGGAGTCATGGCCCTTTTTGTAGGATTGTGCAATGCTTGAAAACTAGTGTGAATGCCAGCATTGACTTTGGGCCCAATTTTAAAAAAGTCAAAAGGTGTCCAAATGAGATGATTCCAATCTCATTTGAAAGCTTGACGAATTATCTTTCCAACGAGCCTAGGATCTCCTGATTCAACTTGTAACGAGGGAGTTATGACTACTTTTATAAGATCGTGTAATGCTGGAAATGAGATAAAACGGTTTGTGAATGCTGTCATGGACTTTAGAACCACTTTTGAAAAGTAAAATGGTGTCCAAATGAAGTAGTTCCAATCCCATTTGAAAGTTCATCAAATTATCTTTTAAAAAAGCCTAAGATCACCCTGATCTGATCTATAATGAGGGAGTTATGATTGTTTTCATGAGATCACACAATACTAGAACTGAAAGTAGATACGAGACTCACATTCGTTTTCAGTACACGCTTGTTTTTTACGTTTAATTCTAGCATCATGTGATCTTATAAAAATGGTCACAATGCCCTCGTTCCTAGTCGGATTAGAGTGATCTTAGGCTCATTGGAAGGATATTTCGACGACCTTTCAAATGAGACTGAAATTATCTCATATGGACACCGTTTGATCTTTCAAAAGTTGATACAAACTCCATGATGTCACGCAAAGCATTTAATCCCGTTTCTAACATCATGACATCCCATGCAGACGATCATAGGCGCGTTGTTATAGATTGAATTGGGTCAATTTTAGGCTTATTAGAAAGATAATTCAATGAGTTTTTTAGTGGGACTAAAATTATCTCATTTAGACACCGTGTGACCTTTCAAAACTAGGCCCAAAATCCATGTTGCTGTTTAAGTTCGTCTCTAATCATCACGCGATCTTATTAAAACAGTTAAAATTCTCTCGTTATAAGTTAGATCAAGTCGATCTTGGGCTCAATGGAAAGATAATTTAACGAGTTTTCAAATGAGACCAAAATCATCTTATTTGGACACCTTTGAAATTTAAAAAATGAGCTTATAATTGACATCGCGAATAGTTTTTTGAAAAAAAAGAAGAAGAATCTTCTAAAAGTGAAATTTTTTCAATATTTTTTCATTTCATTTTCTTTCAAAACAAGCTTAGAATCTATTTTTGCGAGATGGTTGTTTATACCGTAGAGAATAGTTCGAAAGCGTAAAAAGCCATCAGAGTGTAGTGGTAAAAAAAGAGTTAACTGAAAAGTAGTGATAAAAGAAAGTTCAGGTGTTAAAAATAAGGTATATAAGTCTTTATTGACATAACGCTCAATGCATGGTATTTTCATCTAAAAAGTAAAAAAAATTCAGAAAGTGTATAAAATAAAATTTTAAAAAGATGTTATTTTGGTGCTTTTGCAAAATGTTAGGTGTATTTACATTAAAAAAAAAAAACTCTTAAAAAAATACATAAAATATCACAAGCTATTTAATTCAAACCGTTTAAAACTAGTGAACAATCAAAGTCATAAGTATGAGCCTGCTTTGGCGAAAATTTTTCACACGTCGTCAGCACCTTTGGCAATAGAGCATAAAAAAACCAACGGGTTTCTTGCAACAATCTAAGCATCAAGCTTGTACTTGCCTTGGGACAGCTGAAGAGCTTGATTGATTGATCTGAATTGTTCATTAGGTCCAACATGCATTTAATGGATGACGGTGAAAACCACCCTGATCCAATGATTCCAACCATTTCGAAGTCAAACTTCTTGCACACATTTCCATGCTTGACTCTTATATTAACTTTGCCCCGTTTGAATGGTGGTGACGCTGTTACTAACTTTGCCCCATTTGGATGGTGGTGACTCGGCCTCCTCACATGGTTACTACCATGCATATATCAGATCATCCAAATTATAGGTCCTGTTGCAGATGGATCATATCCCTCAAATTATATTAATCAAGCAAGACATAAAATGTGGATGTCACAGGAGCGAAATGTGTACCATCCCCACCAGGATTTAGCTAGAGACAGACAGTCATGTCAGCAACTCCGTGAGGCTATTGCAAAATATATATATATATATATATATATATATATATATATATATATATATATATATATATATATATATATATATATTATCCAAGCCATCCATCTATATTGAAAGATTATTTTGTAACATGAGCTAAAAAAGAGGTAGATTGAAGGCTTCAGTTGTGGACCACACCACAAGAAGAAGTGGGGATTGAAAGCTTACCGTTGTAAACTTCTTGAGGGCCAGGGCACAAAAGTCTTAGATCAAGTCGATTTCTATGTTTTCTCTTCTCAGAGGTCTATGTGACCTTATGAATAAGTTGGATGGCAAATAAACATCAAGGTAAGTCTTGGGAAGTTTTCAACTGAAGAATCCAATCTCTATCTCCGCTTCTTCCTATGGTGTGGTCCACTTGAGCCTTTAATCCACTTCTTTCATGAGCTCATGCCATAAAACAATTTGCCAAAATGAATGGATGGTGTGAACAAAACATATACAACATGGTAGGCTCCACAGGTTCCCTAACAAGACTTTTGGAAGAGCCTTCAAACTGACCTCCAAATTGTGCACCGACTGGTCATGATCGATCGGATAGTGGGGGCCGACCGGTCTTGATGGTCGGCCAGTGTTGAGGCAGACGTGAATTGTGTGATTTTTGCCCCTGGACTGTTTTTGGACCGATCCGACTGGTTGGCCATGGGTCCGACCTCTCATGACCGGTCGGCCAGTTACGTGGTGTCTTGCGCAACAAGTGTTTTCTTACGCTATTGCGCGGATTTGCGTACGATGTTTTTTATTCGAAGTTGCTTGCTATATATATGGCATGAATCCGAGATTAGGAGTAATTCTAATGTGTCCAATGTTTCCTAATTGCATTAGGAAGAGGGGAGATCTTGGATTTTCTTTGTTTTCCTTATTTGTGTGCTGTCAATCTCTGTAATCTTCTATTAATCATAGTGGATCGCTTTGTGCTGTGGTTTTTTACCCGTTGAGGGGTTTTTCTACGTAAAATCGGATTGTCTCTTATGGTTGAATGCTTGTGTAGTTTGATTACGTTGTGTTTCTCGTTTGATCTTATATTTTGTTGTGGTGTTGTTCAGCTTTCGCTTTCGCTGACGGCGTCCCTATTCCCAACAAAGACTGCCTGTCTCTAATTGAGTCTTGATGGGTGTTGTACTCAATCTGCATGGTAAAAATTAAACTGGTCCCTGCAGTGCTTCTGACTAAGGCATGAGCGGATTAGGTGAGGCTTGGGTAACAGCTTAGGGCATGAGGCCTTTGATGTATGTATTATATTTCCCCTCTTCATCAGTTTTTTCAATTCATTTTAGAGCATGGTCTAAAAATTAAAGCAAATCCAAATCTTAAGTGGATCACACCACAGAGAGAACATGCTTTAGAAAAGCACTATGGTGCGGGGATCCACGCTGTCCATTATTTTTCAAGTGGGCCACACACTATGGAACAGAAAGGATAAACAAGGACACCCACTAAACTTCTTAAGCTTACCAAAAGTTTAGATCATGCTCGTATTTTATTATTATTATTATTTTCTTCATCCAGTTAGGAGCAACGTTGTGAATGGATTAGATCACATGTAAACATCATTGTAAGTCTTAAGATAGTATCGATGGTGGGTGTCTCCATTCCCACTTACATCGCAGCGTGGCCGACTTAAATTTTGAGTGGGTCGAATTTCACGGTATGAAATGAAGAAAGTGATGGGTGGAGTGATTTTTACATAATCTCACAGTGGTGGCCTCACACCACAATGCTTTTTCTTGGACACGTGTCAGATCCTACCAGGCAGTGGCCCGAGTAAATCACCACAGCATACCAATGCATAGGTATAGTTGTAAATCAGTTTTAAAATGGAAAAACCTCATTTCCTAGGTCGGTAGAGAAAAGGAAAGGAAATGCAAAACACATTCATTAGGTTGCTCGTGCAGCCTTCTTTCCCATTCATATCTATCCGAAAAATTAAAAAGGGACTTCATTGGGTTTGGACCAACACTAGCCAGCTAGCTGGGGAGCGGATTAGGTGAGACCCCCGACTCACTCAAGACGGTGCGCGCGGCCCTTACCGTGGGGCCAATCTTGATGTATGTATTCCTTATCCGCTGTTTCCTATTTTATGGGAGCTACTTCATTTTTGAACTAATGTCTTAATATGATTTAGAAAAAACAAATGAACGGCATGGATATAGAGTACATACATCAAGGTGGGCTCCATGGTAAGGGCCACGTTCTCTTGGGTGAGTCCAATGTCTCACCAAATATGTTCCCAGCTAGCTGGTAGAAAATCTCCATGTAGCCTATCATGATGTGTGCTTTATTTACACGGTCTATCCATTTTACTGGTGAAGCAGATCCAAAGCTCAAGGGGACCGCACCTTAGGAAATAATGGAGATTAGGCGCATATTGTGAAAACTTCTTGGGAGCCATAGAAGTTTTGGATCAAATTGACATTTGTGTTTTCCCTTCGTTTGTTAGGTTTATGTGAATTTATAAACAGGTTGGATGATAAATAATCATTATGGTGGGCTTCCTATAAAGTTTTAATGGTAATCATTCAATCTTCTATTTCTTGTGATTTAGTCCACTTGAGTTTTAGATCTATCTCAATTATAAGCTCATGCCCTAAATTGAAAAATAAAATGAATGGTCCGTGGGGATAAAACACCATACCATGGTGGGGTCAGCAGAGCTTTTCCACCAGCTAGTTGGGTGGCGTTGGGGTCACCACTCCAGTTGCAAATTTATTTTATTCCTCACTGTTTCAGACATGCGTTTCTCCACTATTAAAGAAAAATGAATTTCTATGAGTTAAATTCACATGTGCTGCCATCCATCTTTAATTCACTGATGTGTGCCACATGCGCCAACATCTCACATGTGTCACCATCGATCTTTGATTGCACTCCACATGCCACTTAGCTAGGTGCTACCCTGCCAAAAGGTGCTATTATCCATTTCCAGTTGCTCCATATGTGTCACATGTTCCATTATATAGCTTAAGCATTTCACATGTGTGAATGTACCACATGCAGTACCAATGTGCCACATGTACTACTATTCATCTACCAGCCTCATGCATCAACTAGCTACCAGCCTCATGCATCTGCCAATGTACTAGTGTGCCGCATGCCCTATTATATGTGCTTATCTTCGCCTGCATCCCACATATGCCATAAATTAGCTACCAGCACCTGACATGCCAGTGCACCACGTGCACCATTGTGCCACACATGCTACCGTTTATCTTCGCTTGCATCTCACATGTGCCGGACAGGTGATCATCTTCACTTACATCTCACAAGTGCTACACATGTTAACGAAACACATACACCCTTGTCCGTCCTATACATGCTATAGGTGCCAATGTGGCTCACATGTGTACTGCCTAGCTCACCCATTTGCCATTATAGCACATGCGCCAACCCATTTTATCTCACATTGCAATGCGCCTCACATTCCAATGTATCAATGTATATATCACTTGCAGCATATCTGCCACCATCTAGCATCAGTGCCTCACCCTTGCCACCATCCATTCTTACTTGCACCCAACATTTTCCTATCTGTCATTTGTGCCCCATGGACAACCATATAGTCTCAAGTACCCCATATGTGCAAAAATGCCACATGCCACCACTTATCTTGGCTTGCGCCCACATGTACCACATGTCAATATGGCCAAAAGTTAGGAAAGTTTTTAGAAGAAGATGTATCATGAAATTCAAAAATGTGTTGTTTTTTAAAACTTGAGGGATCGTTTGGATGCATGTGAAGTTGTTGTCAACTATTCAAATGCGATTTTGTTTTGCTTTTAAGTGATAAAGTATTTATACTACAATAGAACATGAATTTAGCTAATTTTGTAAAGGGTTTACAATGTATAAAGTAGGCATCCGCATTACATGAAGCTTGGAGTGATAAATGCCACCAAAATATGCAAATCACATAAAAATGACTTGATTTTTTTAATATCATAGAAGAGCATCAAAGTACACACATGATAGAGGGATGGGATCGTAAGTGAGTATCAATGAATGCACATGATTGACAGATTGTAGTATCCCCACACATTATGAGAATGCATTAACCATTAATTATGTATAATGTCTTTGTTGTTGTAAAAACTTTACCTTTAATTGGAACATATTTTTTTGCTTGGCAAAAAATCGTGAATTTACTTAAATAATGTTTACAACTTGTGTTTACAACTTGTAAGCACTTTCTAGACAAATATCCATAATTCCTTTATAATTAAGAATTTTAGTAGCATTCGAAAACGACCCTTTATTTAAAACAAATAATCAAACAATGTATTTTTCATGATTTTTGAGAAACAAGGTTTGCTGGAATTGTTGGTTATGGTGATTTAAAACATAAGAAAGAACCATGTATTTTATTTTCCTTTACCTTTGCTTCTTTGATTTCCTTGTGTGTTTATATAAAACATAGGAAGGAATGATGTACTTTTCTCTCTTTTACTTTGCCTCTTTAACTTCCTTATTTGGAAGTGGTTTTTGTTCCACATTGGATAGAAAGAAGTTTAGAAAGGTTGTTAAGACTTTCATCTAGAGGTTTGTAATGCAACTAAAGAGAAGAACTTTGGGGATATTCTCACATGTTTGCGCGCTGGGCTGGCCTTAGCATAGCATAGCATGGTGTGTGTTAGTTAATTTGAGTGTGCCTCAAATGCTTAGTTTAATAATTTTTTCCTTAAAGCCGTTGCACATTTCAAGTGACCAATCGTGTGTGCCACACATGCGTCCTTGAGTGCCACGTGTGCATCCTTGAGTGCCACACATGCATCTCAGAGTGTCATGTGTGCTGGGCTTGCTTCCTTGCAAGCCACTTTCTCTTAAAACTTACCTTTATCTTTCATTTGAAATAGCATTTATTTTTTCTATTTTTTTTCATCTACTCTTTTCTTGCTTTTCAACTTTCTCCTCTTCCTCCCTATGGGCAAGTGAAGTCGCCTCTAACTTCAAGAGGCTTCACTCAAGCATGCAATTGATCTGAGCCATTTATTATCGTAGAAAGCTGTAGTATCCAGGGGATGGAGGAGCTACGAGCTACTGCATCAAGGTTCAAATCTTTTTTTAAGACAATTACTGTAATTTGTCTCAACTCTCCCTTATTTTATTTTATTTTTGATATTTTATCTTTATTTGCATGCTGCAATTTCTATTATGTTTCTCTACTCATAAACAGCATGGAAACAATGTTTCTTTTACATGCTTTTCCCAATTATAAATTGAAAACTACCAAGCTAGAGTATAGTAGGAGTGAAGTGAATTTCCGGTGGAGTGGTGAAATGCATAGATATTGGAAAAAAACACCAATGGCGAAAGCACTCTGTTGTGCCGACATTGACAATGAGAGACGAAAGCTATCATTACATGTTTTAAAAAATTACATGCTGAAAGAATGGCATGGTATACTTAGAACATGTTGAAAAATGTTAGGGTTATAATGACCTCCACTCAATTGTTTGACAATTGTACTGGTCTCGATCCCCTTTGTTTTGAATTATTACCAATTCTCACCTTCTTGGGAGACGTCAAAGGAAAATGGACTAAATGAAAAAAAAAAAAAAAAAAAACCCTTGATAGGTGAGTTTGTTTCACTTATAAATAGCATCCAACTTATCCAGCAAAGTTGTCCAATTAAAAAAAATTAGATGCACAAAAATTCAAGTTGATCCAATCATCAGCATAGCCACACTATAAAAAATAATGGACAACCACCCAAAAACCTCCCATTTTTTATAGTTGGATCAATCATATTTTTAGGTGTAAGATTTTAGTAGAGTAATAACATAGAACAAGTTGATGACGTGCACAAACTATGGTGGACCCACACGTCTGCAACTAATTGCATAGGAGGAAAGCAGATTATCTGTTACCCTTGTAACACATTAAGGGATTTTACCCTAACCGTGTGGAGCCCACCTTAATGTATGTTTTGTATATCCACACCGTCACTCTATTTTTCCATCTCATTTTAAGATGTGATCCCAACCCTTAAGAAGATCCAAATCTCAGGTGGACAATAACACTAGAAACAGTGATTAATGGCCATAAAAGTTTTGGATCAAGTTGATCTTTGTATTTTCCCTTAACCCATATCTTCTTGACATTATGAACATTTTTGGATGGAAAATAAAAATTACAAAACCTTACAATGGGCCCTTTGGAATTTTTTATGATAAGGTACTCAAGCACCACCGTTTCCTGTGGTCTGGTCCACTGGAGATTTGGATCTGCTTAATTTTTTGAACCCCATCCTAAAATGGGCTGTAGAAACGGATGGACGGCATGGATATGGAACACATCATCAAGGTGGGCCCCACGGTAAGGGTAACACCCACTAAGATGTTACCCCGGTAACACCTACTAATCCACTCCCACAAAGGAAAAAAAAAAGGTTGCTCAAAGACAACAAGAGTCTTATTAACTGACAGGAGAATCTTTGAAAGAGAGGGAGATATCTGTAATAACACAGATGGACCGGCATGAGTAATTGTCAATAATTGGTGGTAGGTGCGCTTAACCCAAAATGTCACTGTCCAGTTCGTGACTTCTCATCACAGAAGTATAATTCAGGTTCAACCTCAATGGATGGCTTGTTAACATGTGTAGTAATCAGGGCAGTTTATCTAGTGGGCCAACACACGGACGGAGCATGGCCCAAAAATCTAGTGGTTGGGAAACTGTTAATCATCCTCTAGTTGTGAGTTTTGGTGTTTCAATGTGGACCTTTGCTCCGTATTAAGCAAACTTTGCAGGCCATTGATAGTGGTGGTTATGGATCCAACCCGTCTTCTACTTGCGATGTGACCTGTGTCCACGTGATGGGGTGCCCCCAAACCAACAGGTGGATTAGTACTCAAGATGCCCACACACAAACATCCCACTGTTAGTACATACCCCTACTGTTACTCACACTTCAATGTTAGTGACCCATGTTAGTGACCCCTATGATGGAATTCAATAACAATACCTCAGTGTTGAGACAAGTTTATCTTCACTCAGTCCACCACTGGGGTAAATAACTTAAAAGACTACGAGGTTTTTCATTTGACAACCGCACTATGGATGATAACTTGGATAATCTGGTTAGTCTGTAACGGTTCACACACATGAAATTAGAGATTATACATGTAAGCTAAATTGAACCGTCCAAATCTTGGGCCACACTTTGGATAGGTTGTAAACCAAAACTTGCGTAGAGCTCAAATTCTAGCTGGCCTATTAATGGACGTCTATTTAACTGTCCAAATTCAACAAAGAGTACACTTTGCTCCCTATTTTTTAATAATTTGGGTAGGCGATCAAATCACTCTCCATCAATGAGTAATAATGATATAAAATATCCGCCGTCCAGCAAAAGCATGAGTGGAGATGACTGTTGTTTATGAGTTCCGGGACCAACGCCGAAACAGAAGCTCATACTCTGCTGGAGTGCGATAGTCGATACCAGGTGGCATGCCAATTACTCAAATCTATCCGTCCAAATTGTTAGACCCAACCCAGACAAGTGACGACAAAAAAAAAAAAGTTCATAGATTTGAAAAGATATCCACCCAATTTCTGGACATTTATAGACCGTTGAAATGAAAAAAAAAAAACCAACGGTCCCAATTCAACAGACAGGCGTGCGCGAATGGCAGGTTAAGACCGTCCAACTAATCTGATGTTTCAGATACGTCCCCCTAGATTTCATTTGATTCGATGAATAAAAAGCGTACAGTTTAGGGTGACTGTGTATCAACCATCCCACTCAGCCAGAGTATAAATAGCTTTTCCCTAATTAAAAAGAAAATCGCATCAACGATGGAAACGGCCTGTGCACGCATGACCCCACATCCACCCAATTGGACCACTGCACAATGCGCCATAGTTAAATAGCTCAATCCACCCACATCTATCTCTCTCTCTCTCTCTCGCTTGTCCACAAGCACGTCATCCGCAGCGACTCGAAACCAATCCACGTTATCACATCAGCCCGCCAGGGTTGGCCAACGCTGTTCCCTACCTCGGCACTCAGACTTTGACACGTGGCGACCTGGTCCAAGCATAATGATACCCTTCGAGAAATCCGGCCCCTTTGGATCATCAGCTGGGTCACACGCGTGACATCATCCACTCCACACGTGTACAAAGTGATAGATTGGTGGTCCAAATTCAACCACTAACTTGGCGCAAGCATGCTGATTTTTTAGCACTCGGTTTTTGTAGTGACCTATCCAGTACCAAGGTCGGTGCTGTGGGCCCCCCACAATAATGTGTTCTATCCATGCCGTCCAACCATTTTTCCAACTCATTTTGGGGCATTCGCCCAAAAATGATGCAGATTCAAATATCAGCTGTTCCACAACACAGGATAAAGTGGTGATTGAATGCCTCGTGTTTTCCTTTCATCCACGTCTGTATGACCAAATCAGCATGTTGGATGCTACGCGGCCTAGGAGGCCACCACTGGTTCCTGTGATGCGGTAAACCTGAGATTTGGATCTGCCTCATTTTTGGGCTCATGAGCTAGAATGAAATGGAAAAATGGATGGACGGCATGAATAAAACAAAATTTTGAGACAATTCCTTTATTGGGTGGGCCCCTTTCTGACCGCACCAGGTCGATTTCCTCGTGAAATCTGGCCGTTCAGTTGGGCCATAAATGTAGACACCATCGATTCCGCATAAGTAGAAAGCAATAGACTGGTGGTCCCAATTCAACGAATGGGGTGGCGCATCTATCCTGATTTATAAGAAAAGTCCTGTAGTAAGTGGGTTCTTATTCGGAAAGGGCTTGGATTGGTACACGCGTGCCAAGTTGCCGAAAGATCACAATCGAGATCGCTCAAAAACTTCTCGTGATACGAGGAAAAAAGACCGTACTCCCGTGGATAACATGCGCATGCCCACCCGTGCTTCCTGCAAACGCCCGTCCTTCTGTCACAGTCTAAAACTGTCCAAATTGTGGTCCCATGGTTGATTGGATAATCACCCAAAATTCAAATTTAACACTGATGAGCCTAGCTTTCAATTCGGTGGGCCATCAAACAGACTGTTATTAACGAAGTGTTTACATCTCGCCATTAAACATTCGTTTCAATCCGATATTCCGCTTATACCCCATCCCTGGTGGTACCCACAATTTGAACGGTTTGGATTGACTGCCGTACATGCATACCATGTATAGCTCAGTGCATGCGTAGGATAACACATGCCCTTCTTTCACTTTCACAGTGTATTATCTTGAATTCTTCTCTACTTCTAAAATTACAATTCACAAAAGAAAAAAAAAAAAAAGAAATAAAAAAAGGAAAGAAGGCTGGAATCTAACATGCGCCGGGAGCACTTCGCACAAAAACTCGGCGCATGAAAGGGCAAAAAAAAAAAAGAAAAAGGAAAAAAAAAAAAAAACCTCACTCATCGTAATTCTCGTCTGAATCTTCGTCCTTAGGCTCCTCGTTCAAATCCGGCTTCTTGAATTTCCTACTACAACGGAACTCCCCCGCCGCAGAAGCTGCCGATGCCGCGACGATCTCGGCCTCAGCGGCATCGACCCTAGCTCCGACCTCGGTCGCCTTCTTCCTTATCGACGCCGCCGACTTATCACGCAGCTCATCATCATCTTCCCCGGCGAACTCCGGGAAATTGAGGCGAGCAGACGGGCCCCGGAGATAGAAGACAGCCGTGTCGTAGGCCCGGGCAGCGGCAACCGGCGTAGAGTAAGATCCGAGCCAGATCCTCGATCTCTTGTTGGGTTCTCTAATCTCAGCCACCCATTTCCCCCACTTCCTCATCCTGATGCCCCTGTATTGCTTCTCTTTCTGTGCTCCTGCAACTACCGATTTCCCCCTCTCTCTTGGCTGCTGCTGCTGCTGCTGCTGCTGATGCTGCTGCGAGTCTGTGCTGGAGCAGCAGTCTCCGTCCATCTTCCTCGATCGATTTTCTCTTCCCAATCTCTACAAGGGCAGAAAGGGGGATTCAAATTTCAGAGGTGAGGGTGTCTGTTTCTTATTGTCTTTTGATATTTTGCTCTGTTCCGTTTTAACACCTGGACGTATTTATATCTTACGTGTCCATCCCTCTTTGTTTCGCGGGAAGCTGGCTATGTTAACCCCACACGCTGGCTGTCCATTCGCACGTGTCATGTTCCGAAGGTTGCACGTGTTAAGGGCATCGTGGGACTGGTGTGAGGTGTGTTCTGTTGGGATGAGTGGTGTGGGGCGGGAATTTGGTTGAGGGGAGCTATCAGTTAGGCCAGCTTTGGATGAGAGTAATGTACGGTTAAGAAAAGTTGTTGGTGGTCCACAGCCGACGCACATGTGTGGGGTAGTTGATCAGTGGGATGCACTGAAATTTTCGTTAGGTCAGGTTCATGGCGGGGCTGGTAGGATACAAGGTTGGGATTTGTTCTGGATATGTTAGGTTCGCACGTGCCTCGCGTGTAAAAGTAAGTTGGGAAAGTGGTGCGTGTGGGGAGCTAGGCGGTACCGGGAAAAGGATGCATAAAAGACAAAATAAGGGAGTTGTACCATACTCTGCCGGTTGTGGCGCGCTCTTTGCTCACACCATACACCCTACTCGCATGTATCTCAGTTGCTAATCCAAACCGTACAAAACGTGGGAGTTACTGTTCGGATATGAGAGAAAGTCATGCTGTTGGTTGATCTTCACCGTCCTATTAATGGATAATGTCTTATGGAGCTTGAGCCGCCAAGTTCTCTTTCCCTGACCTTGTTTTTGATTGTCCTTTACGTTTGGATCTCCACTCATAGTGATTTTTGTGTTATGCCTGTAGCTTGGTCCTGCAAACGAGTGATCCCACTACCTAGGTTGGATTGATTGGACCATCCTAGGATAGGTTGTACCTTGAAAGGGTCCTTGCTCATGCCCCTGCGGTGGACTTAAAAGAGTTTTAATACGAGGTCATGGGTCCGAGCACCCATTGCGGTGAAATCCCACTGAAAGCAAATGACACTTATCCTTTGGAACTTGTATATGGTATATACTGAAATCAAAATCACAATTACATTGGAATTCCAATAATAATCACTAATTTTAAATGTTAAGTTGTGTTTGGTTGGAATTCACTCCAGCTAAACCTGCCATTTTCGAGCTTGTATTTGAAATGTATTGACATTCTTTAGTGTGTTCATTGGACCTGAATTTGATTGACTAAATCAGCTTTAATATCCAAAATTAATGACATAATGATCATAATAAGCTTGTCGATTATATACTTTGACTAGAAATAAGGAGGTTCTGAGCCTTCAGGTAGGCAAAAAAAAATATATAAAGCTCATGAACGAGTGGGTCATTTATGTTTTTTTAACCATATTCATTTAGATGCCCAACATTTAGACAGTGTGGATAATTCTATTAATGTATTTTCGAGCTTGTATTTGAAATGCATTAGAATTTTTTAGTATACTCATTGGACATGAATTTGATTAACTAAATTAGTTTTAATATTGAAAATTAGTGACATAATGATCATAACAAGCTTGTTTATTATATACTTTGACAAGAAATAAGGAAGTTCTGAGCCTTTGGGTAGGCAAAAAATGTAAGGATCATGAACAAGCGACTAATATATGTTTTTTTTTTTTTTTAAACTATCTATTTATATGGTCAATGTTTGTGTTCGGAAAATCGGCAGCGGAAGCGGAATGCCGAAACGCACAGAGCAATGCGAGATCAAATGAGTAAACAAGATGCAATCAAACCACACACAAGCATTCACCACAAGAGAATTTGAATTTACGTGGAAAAGCCCCTCAACGAGTAAAAAACCATGGTACAAAGCGATCCATCATGAATAAGAGAAGATTATAGAGATTGAAGAAACAAAAAATGACAACAAGAGAAATCCCAAGCAACCCAAAGCTTGTTCTCATATGAAACGGACAAGAACAGTCATTTTCTTCATCCCAGAGAACCCCCAAGCCTTCCCCAAGCTCTTTCTCTTACCCTAGAATCTATCTAGGAAACACAGCCTAATGGCGGCAACCCTAATACAGCATTACATCCCCTTAAATAGAGGAAAGACTGGATTTAGAAACCTCTTGTGCAAAACCGCACAAGAGTCCAACTTTAACAGGGAAACCAAATTTGTCACGCTGCCTCATGACCGATCGGTCGGAGCCCCCTGCAGACCGATCGGCCGACCGGTTTGGGGCACGTAGAAACAGTCCAGTGCCTTCTCCCTATGCATCTGGGCCATATTGTCAGACTGGTCGCCTGACTGGTCTGAGTACCCAAAGCGTGCACAAGTTTGAAGACTCTTCAACAATCTCCGTCGAGGCTTCAAACGTCGAATCAACTCCATCCTCACTTCGTCATCTCATCTTCTCATAGCTCCATTGTTTCTCGTGCCACATTGACTTCATCTTTGCACCTTCACGCACCTTTGTCGCTCTTTTCATGTGGCCATTGGGCACTTGCCACATACGACCAACCGTAGATCTCGCTACCAATCAGGCCAAGCAAGTTTGGATAGATTTCTGATGAGAATTAAAAATGTTTACTATTCTCATGCATTTGATCCGACAAATTTTTAAGATGGAGGTGCGTTTAGGGCTTGTTTGGATTCGTGAAAAGCATGAGAAAGGAAATAGTGATGCTTGAAAACCCTTATTTTCAAGACACTGTGGAAAAGAAAATATTCTTTTTCCTTGTTTGTTTTTCAACAAGTTTTCATAAAAAATTAGCATCTATTTTCAAGTTTGTTATTTGGAAAAATAACAAATTTTCTTGAAAAGAATTTTAAGTGGCCACTAACATATGCTAGATTAGCACATGTGGGATGCTTAGAGATGAATAGTGGCACATGTGGTATACATTGGCATATGTGGGCACTCTAAGCTAAATTATGGCAAATGTAATACATGTGAGAGGTACTTGAAGTTGTATGGTGGCACATGTGACACAAGACATGCATAGGCACATTTGACATGCGAGCACTAAAATTAGATGACGCCACTTGTGCACATTGGCACTATTGGCATGTGCCATATTTGGAGAATTGAAGATGGACAATGGCACGTGTGGCACATTGGTACATGTGGGGTGCTTCGCAAATGTGGGGCATAAGTAAGATAAATATGGTGGTACATGTGGCACAATAACACATGTGGGGTGCAAGAGAAGATGGATAGTGACACATCGCACATTAGCACATTAGGGGCTCTTTACACATGTGAGGCACAAGATAAGATGGATTGTGGCACATATGGCATAGTAGCATGTGTCGAGCATAACCGAAGATGTACAATGTCTCATTTGGCGCATGTGACACATGTGAGGCGTTTGGACATGGATAGGGGCGCATTTGTGCTTTAACCCTTGAGAAATTTATTTTCCTTTCATCGTGGGAAAATGAATTTCTTAAGATTGGAGGTGAGAAAATAAGTTCATTTAATTTCCGACAAAGTTAGAAAGTGAAAAATGGTGTTTCTCACAATTTTCCACAAAGAATGGCTTAACAAACAATGAGAAGTGAGTTTCATGGGAAACATTATTTCTTTTCTCATGCTTTCCATGAATCCAAACAGGCCCTAAGTACACTTTATTGTAATACCACTTAGGAATCTCATGCGCACACATACCTCTATATTAGTTAATATATAATGCAACAGGTGCATGGTGAAGAGGGGAGGAGAAGTTTACTATCTCCTTACTCGTAGATAACCTTTAAATTTAGAAGGAATTTTGAACTCATATGGTAGAAAATCTCTAAAAATGAAAATAAAATTGATAATAGTTAATGATTTATGCATAAAATATGACTTATATAGAGGTCTCAAGTTTGACCAATTGGACTACGAATAACTTCTAGCCTTTCATGTATGTATGACATCTAACTTGCTCAATGGGTTACCCTGGTCAAAAAGATATCTTCTAAAAAACTCAGCGACAACAATCCATTGAATGAACCACACTTGTGTTTTGCTATTTACCAATGGCTAGACATTGTTTTACATGGTGTAGCTAACTTGATGAGTATATAGGGTTGACATTTGCACATGAACTTCCTAGTGGAGTCAACTTATTGGAAGGGTTGGATGACACAAGCACTTAATAGGTTGGAAGTTATCATCTGGGTGGACTAAAACTTGTGGTCCAACTGGTTCGACTTGAGACCCACTTACTTGTATGTGCCCTAGGTTCACAACTTTTAGAAAATAGTGAACACTTTAGCCATTAGAAAGAAATTTCTAAATTGACTTAAACTCTCTCAAATAACTCAAATAAAGACTTTAACCAATTACAAAACTCTCTAAATTGTAAAAACAACTTAAAAATGACGAAACCATAACCACAACTTATTAAAAAAAAGTAAAATTTGACCTAAAATCAAATTTAATTGTTAAAATGATTGTATTCAAGGGCTGATGACTTTTGGAATTAACAATGATGTAAAGCACATCAATAGTTTTCCAACGATGTATTGCATTTGCAATTTTGGTAAACAATCAGAAAGTTATAGCCATTAGAAGCTATAGTGCGCTTTCCCTGCTCTATTTTATGCCCAACCTTAGCCTATATGACCTTACATCTCTTGACCTTAGTTGTTTGTAGGTTGTTCTTAACCTAACCTACATCAATAGAGTGATCAGTATGGTGCTAGTGCAGAGGGTGGATTGTTCGAAGGGGAAGATCATATAATTTTAAGGTATTAGCATTGTGAGGCCCCAATATGATGTGAGTACCATCCAACTCATCTATTAAATGTGCCTCCACATGTTAGGCTTCCGTCCCAAAACCCAACTTTAGTAGTAACTTGGGTCACAATACAAAAGGAAATAAGGGAAGATATTGGCAAGGGTGAATAGACACTTTCATATGGAATTTAGAGTACGTCATGCTGTGTATGTCCAACCCATTTATCAGGGGGAGAGGATTCGGTGCGGCGCTTACCATGGGGTCCGACTTGATATATGCATTCGATATCTACATTGTCCATCCATTTTTTCATATCTTTTTGGGCATGAGCCGAAAAATAAAGCAGATCCAAATCTTAGGTGGACCATACTATAGGAAACAATGGTGATTGAACGCCTTACTATTAAAAACTACCTAAGGCCACCGTAATGCTTCCCTAGTGTTTATTTGCCATCCAACTTATTGGAAAGGCAAGTGGTAGCCTGAGTGAGGATAGCTTTCTTTCAAGAGGTCGTGGTATCGGTTCCCAAAGTGGGGGTGGCTAACATTGGAGTGTGACTAATAGGGGTGGGTGGGTATACTAACAAAAAAAAAGAAGAAGAAAAAAGAACTTTTTGGTAAGGTCACACAAACCTGGATTAAGGGAGAAAAAACAAATAACAGCTGATTTTAATTGGCAATAACAACCATCTCCTAGGTATAGCCCACCTGAGATCTGAATTTGCTTTTGGACTCATTCCCTAAAATGTTCTGAAAAAACGGATGGACGTACGGCGTACCGTCTTGGGTGAGGCCAGGAAGCCTTACTAATATTAAGGGACAGACCAAAACGTATGCCATTGGAAAACACAGGTGAACCAAACCGTGTAAATATATGGATTTTAGGAGTGACAGTATACGCTCCTTGTGGAGTGTCCCACCTGAGTTTTGGACCATGATCATTATTTGGGTGTACGACGAACTGGATGGGCTCAATAAATTTCATATTGGATTCTTACTTATACATAATGGGGTGGACCCAGATGGCTTGAACGTACAGGGATTACCATATTCTACCAATGCATGGAAGTGGATTCTCTTTTCCATTCTTTTTAATTAAAAACCCTGTCATTTCCTCTAATAAAGCCAAGTTTTATCTATTCTTTTAAGCTATATAAGCTATAGATTCATACTCTTGTCTAAATGCGTGCAGTGAATCCATCCAAAACTCCGCCAAGACCATTGAATACCGAAATCGGGCCGGCCAAAACATGGCGGTTTCCCATTGTAATTCTAAGTCAGGAGTCTCGTCGGTTAGTTAGTTTGCTGGAAGAGACAGTGTAGCGTGCGTGCACTAACCACGTTTAAAATTCTAGTTCATGAGATGGATACGGGTACGTTCACAACCTTAAGTAACGGTCAGGATCCGTGACACGCATCCAATCCAACGGTGGGAATGAAACCCTCGATGTAACTCGGTGAACGGATGTCCTTACCACATGATTACTGTGTCCCCCCACTACCATAATAAAAACAAGCACGTCTCTCTCTAACATGGCGGCATAGCGGGCAGCCACGTGGCGTTCCGGTGCCACGTGATGGGCTGCGGACATCAACGGTTGCGCTTCTCCTACGGAAACGCAGCATGTCAAGGGACATAACTTAGGTGTCGCCTTTCGACGGGGAATTTTGTTTTCGTATAAAAATTATTAAAGAGAAAGAGGCATCGTTGACAAACAGCCTCATGTCGGTGGTGCCTTCCATTTGTCTTTCCGTCCACGCAATCACGTCTCTCCCTCACCTTCCTTTCTTCAGCTTTCTTCAATCGCCCCCATCAAAAGCTCCACATACGTGCCAATTAATCACACGTACGTGAGATATGATCGTTTCTTGAAACTTAAATCGGGCCGTTAATCCTTTAAGTAGGACCTTCCACGTTTACGAGAAAGAAAAAGGATTATTAATGGTTGATATTCGTTACACGTGTCTGATAGCTCTTATTCGAATTGGACGGACTGGATCTTTGGATAATGGCTAATCTATTGCGGGTCGCGGCTCATAAACCCTATGGATCTCTCTAAAGTGTTTTCTTTGTGTTGTTTTAAGCGCTTGTATTCGTTCGCTTGCAGGAGTGGGAATGCAACTAGCATTCCTTGTGGTGAAATTAGAAATGTTAAGGCGATTTGCGCGTGTAGAGTTTCAACCGCCCATGTTCGTCATGCTTGTACGGGATCTAGTATGTTCATTAACTGGGCCCAATATAGAACCATCTTTTCCCCCCCAAAAAAATGCCTATCCACTCATCATATGGGATACACTTGCTTATCGAAGATCCGACGTTCGTTATCTATCTATCTAACCGCTCAGCTTTTGAGTTTAAATCTGGTCCCTACGAGTAGGAAAGACTAATATGTTGTTTTCCGGTGGGCCTGACCTGATGAGTGGTACTGATATCTCCCTAATGAGGGAATTTAGCACTATGTGCCGCGTATAGACTCTTTCAGTGTATCCTCGCGCAAATCTTTTAAGCATATTTTCTCAGCAATAATACAAGCACTGCTTCACAAGGGTTGCATGTTATCTTAATCAGATAAATTAAAAAAAAGAAGAAGAGAAATGTTCCTGTGCTCTCATAGCCTTATAAGTTATAGTGCTCCTAGTTGCATTGGTTTACTTAGAAAATCCAATCAATCGATCTGAACCGTCCATTAGCTTGATAACATATTTCATGGAATTGGATATAAAAAAATTCACTTATTATATGATCCAATCCATCCTTGATTGGGCCCTTTTTCTATAGCCATCCTTTTGCCAATCCCATGGATCGGATGGTTACGATTTTCCAACGAATGTGATTTCTTACATTCATAAGCAATCCATTAGGTCACTAACAAATAGATGGATTGAATTGTTGATTGGACCTATTTTGTGTAAATGATCCTGACCGTTGATATTAAAGGCTATTGATCAAACTAATCGGTTTTATCAGATCGGCATGGTTTTTGCATGCCAGCCTATGAAATGTCTGCCGGACCTAATGAACAGTCTAGATGAATGGATTGGACTGTCTGAGTGTCCCATAGAAACTAGGAGCACTATAATTTATAGTGCTCTAAGAGTACTGGAGCATTACTCATTAAAAAAATTAGGGGAAAGTAGATTTGATCTGGAAAAGCACTACCCTTAGATGGACGGTTGGTATTGTAACATTGCCGACTAATGCCGCCCTCTATTATTTATTTATTTTTATTTTTTATATTGCATGTATTTCGACCAATTCCAGCTGATGGGTACACCCATGATTTCTACTTTCGTACTATTGTATTAGAAAATGTAGAAGATATGGATTTATCTAACAGGGGTGGGTGTAAATATCAGTTTCCATTTCGTACGAGAATTTCATGCAATCACAGATGTTTACTGAGTCCACGCGCATGTACGAGGGACCTCCTATCCAGACCACTACAGGTTCCAACATGGCAATGGGTACAAGATCCAAGTCGTCCATCACGTGAGTCTCACTGTGAACATTATATGGCTAAAAAAATCATGTCATTCAATCACCATGGCTACCACAATTTTAGAAAATGTCTAGCCGTTTAATTCTATTCTGAAGTGCCGCCCACTTTATTAGTGGATCCGATTTTTTTTTTTTTTTTTTTTTTTTTATGACGGCATACACGTCTCGGTACTCACCTGATGGACGTATTGGATTTTAAACCTGGGGAATAAGCTGGCAGATATGATGGTGTGGATCGGAGAACCTCTGCAACAATATAGACATGGTTAAAACAGTAACGTTTGTATTTTTATTTTTTTTAACGTTTGTATTTTTATTTTATTTTTCCTGCCAGCCAGTAAGGTTGGTCGGCTGAAAGTAAACCATGAAAATGTATGGGGAAAGCTTTTGATGCCCTTGTGGACCCATTTCAGATGGTTGATGAGCCAGAACAGATTATTTAAATGGACTCGGATTGCGCAGTTTAACACAGAGCACCGACGTGGTACTGGTCGGTGCTGGAAAAATTTTGTGGCCCCACCATCATGTATATGTTTTATCCACGTTGTCCATCCATTTTCCCAGCTCAATTTAGTGTATTAGCCCAAAAATGAGGTAGATCCAAATCTCATGTTGACCACGCATCAGGAAACCGTGGTGATTGAACGCCCACCATTAAAAATTTCCATGGGTCTAAAAAAATTTGGACCAAGCTCATTTTTGTGTTTTCCCTTCGTCAAGGTCTATGTGACCTAATCACCACTGTTTCTGTCGATGGTCCACCTGAGATTTGGATCTGCCCGGCAAAATGGATGGACGGCGTGGATAAAACACATACATCGTGTTGGAGCCCACACAAAGCTTTTCCAGCGCCGACTACTACCACCACAGTGCTGTGCGCACACTAGGCAATCCGAGTCCTATTTAAATAGTTGATTATTTGAAATTTAGTTGGTTATGATGAAAAATTGCCGGCAATCTTATTCAACAGCCCAGATACCAATTAATCAGATATGAGGATCTTTGAACAATCTGATTCATGGATGATGACCTATCTACGGTGTATCTGCATCAGATATGAGGATCTTCCAAGTAATCTGATTCAAGGATGATGACCTATATATCTACCGATGTACTTGAGCATAAATGGTTGGATATGACTTCATTCTTTAAACTTGTACATGATCAATAGTTTATATTGATCAAGCTTTTTTTATTGTTGGATATTTGGACTGAGCATACTAGTGGGCCATCGTAGTTGTGATCCGCTAAGATAAGTAAAGGGTAGTATGTTTGGACTCTATCACCCATCCAAAGTATTTTAGATTGGCATGGACTCTTAAAGTATTTTAGTGAAACATGAATTCCCAAAAAGGTTGAACTACTTTTGGCTTATTTCTATGAATATAAGAATTGCTATTCTCACTTAAATAGTAAAGAAAGCCCAAGTCCCATTTGTGCATTTCTAGAAGGGTGCAAGGTGAACATATTCCCATCAAGAACAACAATGGCTTTCCATTAAGGTATGCAACTCAGATTAAGTTCATATCATCTCCATAGTTGATGTGTAATGCGATTCATTATTCCATAATATTCAGTTTACAATTGGTATCAGAGCCAACCTATGCATCAATCTTTTTTTTTTTTTTTTTTTTTTTTTTCCGCTTGATCTCGGGACTATATGAGAAAACAATCAACTGACATTCCATTCAGATATTGGTTTAAGGGCTCTTGACTCTATTATCATTGGATCGTGGCCCCGCAACAATTGATACTGGCCACCCTTCATGCTGTAGGCACTCCAACCAGGATGACACAACTGATTTATGTATGGATAAACCCATCCAAAAACCTTAAAATTTGGACCAATTCGAAACCTAGATTCAAGCCCAGGTTAAAGCCCAAACCTTGGCCCATTTATCCTTAAACCCAAGATAACCTAAAAGTAGAAAGCCCATCGAGGTACCCAAGTTGTTCTAATACTTTGTGAAAATTGGGTGCAAAGCATAACGTAGGCGGCTAATGATAAGCTGCCTGCCATGTGGATCATTGCGAAACTCGAGGTTTGTTGAGGTATAGGAGAGAATTCTACCCCTCACCTTGTGTGTTGCACTCGGGTTTGAATGACTAGACTGCCCTTTTTGGGTTAGTACACACACCCTATTGTTAGTACACCCACCCCCTTGTTAGTCACACCGCAATGTTAGCTACCCCCACTCTGGGAATCAATGCCAAGACCTTAGTGTTGAGACGAGGCTATCTTCACTCGGTCTACCACTTGGCTATCTTCACTCGGACTACCCTTGGACTTTCATCTTTTTGCACCTTACACCACCCTTCTTAACCAATGGGAGGATGTCATATGACACTCCCATACCCTTAGCCAATCACAACCTTCCAACCTTTATTAGCCCTCAAACTTCACTTAAATTACCAAAAGGCCACTCACCTCACCTATAAATACCCCCCTCCTCTTCATTTCTACATAACACCCATTTCTTTAAGAAGGGAAGAGAAGGAGTGAGTTCCAGCCCATACCACCCACCCACCAAGGAAAGAAAGATAGTGTAAGGAGAGAAGCCCCAGCCCTAGCTACACCCAAGCCTCAGCTGTCCTAGCCATTAGAAGGTCAACCACCTCCCTCAAGTCAATCCTTACGACAATTCGTTCACCTACCACCCTTCTTGGGGTTACCCAAGCCACAGATTAGCTGCATTCATCTGTGCATCAAGCATTTGCATCATCTTTTCTCCTTAACCTCTCCACTTCTCTAGTCTATCCGAGTGTATGCTTTATTGCTTATAAGGTTTTCTGATCCAGCCACATAAAAAACTCGGACTAACCAACGTCCTTTTCTGTTTCTTATCATCTCTCTTAGATAAATGGGTTCTAGCGGATCTCATGCATTTCAATCCCTCGCTCCCCTTATCCTCATCATCCCCACATTTTACCATCTGCATTGACATATTTCTTCTTAACCACTTGTTACTCTTGTCGATTTGAGTGTATGCTCCACAACTTGCCGGTTCTCCTGATCTTTCCACATAAAAAACTTAAATTTACTGCAGTCTTTTTTTTCACTTCTTTATTATCTCTCTTAGGTAAACAAGTCTTGACGGATCCCATGTGTTTCGATCCCTTATTTCCACTCATGAGTTCGGAATTGCACTGTTGCATTATATATCATCAATTTCATTGCATTAATTATTCCTTACTTAGCATTGATTTTATTGTACACATTAAGCTAATTAGTCCTAATTATGTGCATTTCATGTGCAAGGAAAAATTTGAAAACCAAGACCAAATCTATGCTACTAAAGAAGATTTAAAGTCCAAGAGAAGATGATCGAGCATATTTGAGCATGTGGATGAAAGGAGATCAAAAGAAAGTTGAACAATGCTTGAATAATGCAGGAAAAGTTCAGAAAAGTCCAAATCCAGAACTGCAGGGCCAGAAAAATGAAATCTAGAAAGTTCAATAAATAACCCTGCAGTCTGCTAGACTGCCTATTTCGATCCCATCGAAGCTGTCTTTGATCCCATCAAAGTTTTATCAAAGCTGCCTTCAATTCGATTGAAGTCCCGTCGAGAAAATCTGATTTTTTTGCTGAAACTCATTGGATAATCTAGACATCTTCAATCCTATCGAAATTGAGTTTTAGATCCCATCGAAGGACCTATCGAAGCACCTTTGATCCTATCGAAGCTCCCATCGATAGAGGTAATGATTGCAAAATTTTTGTGAAATTTGGTGGAATTTTCTGGAACTATTTAAACTCCTTGATTTTTCTTATTTAAAGGGCTCTCCCACACCTCCCAAATTATCCTAGAAGTAGAGGAAAAGGAGGAGCTTGAGGGTGGAGTTGTTATACTTCAATTTTTTTTTTTTTTTAGTTTTCTTCAAGTTTTATAATTTTTTTTATTTTTTATTTTTATTTGAGTTTTTAGTTCAACTATATATATGGTTGGCTAAGCCTCTTAGCTAAGGATACAAGGAGAAGCTTATAATCAGTCCTTGATGTTAGGTTTATTTTAATTCACGTAATTATGGATTTGAATGATGAATCTTCATAGTTTGGTTTGAATAAAGTTAATAATTTTAAATTAATCTTTTATCTCTTGTGATTGTGATTGTGGTTACATGGGATTTTTTTATTTATTTATGAGATTGATTAATTGGGTTTATGAGGGTTTTGATTTGTGGAATTTTTAGATTAATCATGATATGATGAATGCTTTATAATATTACAAGTTAAATACTTAATGTTCTATCTAGAATCGATCTATTGAAGTTTATATCCTTGTTGGCTTTTAAAATATGATTTAACTGAATTTATTTTCTGATTGGATATGATAAGACTTCAATTCCAATTGAGTTATCTACTTGAATTGATAAGTTTAACATTATGGATGATTACAAGTGGATCCTTGAAACCCTAATATTCGTATTTATTGATTTTCTAATTGTTAGTTTATGATATTATTTTCTGTATTTTATTTGCTTAATCCAACTTTATTTAACTCTAATTTAAGTTAGTCTTAGTTATATTTTGAATTCTTATCATCGATCCTAAGGACGATCTTGGTCTCATCGAGTTATTACTACATCGCGACCTTATACTTGGGGTTGTGAACAGGTTTTTGGCACCGTTGCCGGAGATTGTGTAAGTTAACAATTCTAAATATAACAGTTAGGGTTTTAGTTTAGTTAGGTTAGGTTTTCTGATTTTTTTTTTCCTGAATTTTTGCTAACCTAGGGTTTAGTTTTAGGGTTTCAATTTCAAAAGTTTCAGTTAGGGATTTTTTTATATAGAATTTTTGTTGTAGTTTACTAAAATTGTTTGTTGTTTTGTAGAATTTTTATTCAAGTTAGTTCCTCACTACTGGTAACAGTGTTCCTTGCTCTCCTTTAATTGTTTTCAATTTTCTATAGGATTTTATTTTCGCTTTAGGGTTCTAATTTTTCTTCTAGGTTTAAGATTTAATTTAAGGTTTTGGTGTGGTTTATGCCTAAGTGGGTAAGAGGCCATACTTTGCGACTTCTAAGCGAAGGAGGTTTAGTCGAAGGTCTATCGGTTCATAAACGAGTTAGAAAATATCTAAGGACTCCTGAAACATCTAAGAACATGGTTGAACATGAGCCGAATTTTGATGAGAATGCTGGGCATCACATGCCACCGGCTAGGATGGTACATGATGAGAAAGAGGTACACTATGTTCCATTGGTCAGAACTTTGCGTGATTATTTACAACGGGTGAGAACAAGCACACCTTCCTACATGATCTTTCCGCTTAATGCAGGAAATATGAATTTCAAACCGAGAATTATCCAATTACTCGCAAAGTTTCATGGACTTGAATTAGAGAGTCCATATCTACACTTAATAGAATTCGATGAGATAGTTGCCATATTGCATTTTAACAATGTCTTCTAAGAAGTAATCAGATTAACACTATTTTCATTTTCTCTAAAGGAGAAAACCAAGTCATGGCTCCACTCCTTAAGGCTGAGATCTATCGGGAGATGGCTGAGATGACCCAAAGATCCTTAAAAGTTCTTCCCGGTTCATAAGATGAACACACTGAAACGTGCAATAATGAACTTTTACCAAAAGGAAGATGGGACATTTTTTCAGTGTTGAGAACGGTTCAAGGATCTATTTTTCACTTGCCCACATCATGGCTATGAACATGGCGAGTTATTAGCTTCTTCTACGATGGTCTATAATCAAATATGTGCCAATTTATAAAAATGATGTGCAATGGCAAATTCATGAGCAAAGATCCTGAAGAAGCATGTGATTACTTTGATATGCTAGCTGAAAACGCTCAATTTTGGGATACCTCTAATTAAGCTAGAGTGCCAAGAGAGAAGGAAATACACATGTTGAAAGAGGAAGATGATGTTAATGCACGATTGACAAGTCTCACAAAGAAGGTCGAGGACATGGAGCTAAAGAGAGTAAATGTATTAAACACCAATGAGATCATGGAAAGTGTGTGTGGTATTTGCGAGAGTGATCCTCACCTAATTAAGGATTGTCCTATAATCCCTACTTTTCAAGAGGTGTTACAAGCTCAAGTAAATGCCATGCACGCTTACCAATGCCTCTTTAGTGCACCAAATTCCAACATGTACACTCCCGATTAACAGAATCACCTGAATGTCATTGGAGGAATGGACTTACAGCTAATGCAAACATTAATCCCTAAGGGCCATCTATTAGTACACCACATGTGACCCCATCGAAGAGCACCTTTGGTGATACATTGAACGCATTCATGTATGGACAAAATCAAATAAATCAGTCCACCATGCAGGCTATAAATGAATTGAAAATATTAGTTGCACGTAAGTATTAAGGAGAAGGGGACCTTCATGTCCTAACCTTAGCCTAACCCGAAAGAACAATTTGAACTGAGTGATCATAATTCTTTAACCCAACATGTGGAACATGTTAAATTCATTACCACCTGTAATGTCTTGGATTTTAGCAAACTTGAAAATTAGATGTTTTGGGATAGTGGTCCGGGGAATCATGATTTTGAGTGTTTCTAGCCCAATAAGTTAGTGAACCGAAGAGTTTTTCGACCGATCTGTCTAGCTTGTATACAACACTATGCATCACCTATAAAACTAAAATGTTTTTTTACTGGACTTTGGCGTTTTGACATAGTATTGGTTTATAAAAATTTATGAACGGATTGGATTTGAAAAATACTCTATATTTAAAAAGGCGCTACTTTTCAAAAATGCCTAAAAGTCGTGATTTGTACTAGGAATGGAAAATCAAAATTTTTGTTATTGAGAATTTAATTTTCTAAATATTTTTATTGAATCCAAATGGGGGGGGGGGGGGGGGGGGGGGGGGGGGGGGGGGGTACTTCCTTATTTACATGAAATAACCCATTTACTTAAATTTTATTTCATGTAAATAAGCGGAGACTGTCCAGGGAAGTCACTAGAACTATGGACTTTCAGAAAGAATAGGCCAACATAAAAAATTTTGAACAGCAGGCTTTAGTGCACCGAATAAGCCTTCGGCACACGGAATGATGCCTTCGGGCTGAGTAGACCATACGATATCGTACCGAAGGGGGTTTTGGAATTGGGTCTTCGGCACGCCGAAGGTTTTTTTAGCGAGCTTCGGTCCCAACTGAAGATCTTAAGCGCTCCGAGTAGATTTATTAACTTTAATGTATTAACTTTGAAAATTCATATCTCGCTCGTTATAACTCCGATTGAGGTGATTCAAAAGCCATATTGAATCATAATGAGTCTAATTTCATATAAAAATCTATTAAATAAATAAATATTATAATGAGTTTTATTTTAAGACGTTTTGGAAACTATCTAGAAAACCGTCAATTTCATGCAACGTTTACTTATGGAATTTTAATATTTTTTTTTAAAAACTTAGAATGAGCTAAAGTTATGTAGAATGAAATTAAACTCAACTTAAAAATTATAAAAATAATTAATTAGTTAAAATTTCTAAAAACATGGCACGCAATTGACTTATTGAAATTGAAAATTTCTGCAACTGCAAGTTGCCGTTGGACCAGACATATATTTTTCATTTTTGAGTTTTAGTATTTTGTTTCTTCTTAGGAATTTCTCTTAAACATGTCAGGAATCGTCCTAAGTAATTAATTTAGTTTTTATATATTATTTACTTAATTATCCATTGTACTATTTTGAATAGTTTATAGTTTAGTCGAATTAGGACTCTTAATTAGGGTAATTAGGTTCGAATCACCATTTTTGCTAATTACGAATAGGAAAAAATTTAAACTTAGCTAATCCAAACCCTAATCATCATGCTCAAGAAATCTCACCGCCTAGTATATTTCAGAAATGTCCGGATTATCCAAATAAGTTCTAGACCGCTCGTTAGTGGGCCACTAAACCCGAAAAATCATCCGTCTTGGGGGGCTTGACGTCCATCGTGGGACGTTAATTCAAGAATGTGAGCCAAATCCTTTAACTTGGGATTGTGAGGGTGGCACATGTAATGTGTGAACCTGCCCTTAAACTCCTAAAACTTAAGTTAATTCTGTCCACTCAAACTTATGCGAAGATGTGGATTTTGAGCCGTTAGATTTTAATAAAACTTAGGAACCTTATCTTAAACATTTCCCATCAATTATCCTTAAAGTTGCGGCCTCGATCGTCGATCAATGACCGTTAAACGAACATTACGTCATAACTGTCGAGCGCCGCATCCGAAATGCAGATAATCGTATCCTTAGGTAGATCACCACTAGGTTCACCTATCCCATGGCTTAGATCAGCTTGTGCATCTTCTGGTGGGACTTGAATGTTAGAAATAACCTCCCATAAGGTTATATTACCAAAGACCAAGTCCTTAGGGACATTTGGACAACATCTGGGGGTATATAAGGAGCCCCTTTGGGCATTTCTTTCCCAAATATGAATTTGGCTAGGGTTTGGGAGAGAAAGGAAGAGAAATAAAGAGGTAGAGAGGGAGAAGAAGATAAAGGGTGAGGAAGGGGGAGTCTAAGCTCGCGTGGGAGCTAGGGTTTAGGTATGGATCTTCACACTAAGCCGTTCTTTACCAATTCCAGTCCGTGTTCGTCGTTTCATGCCTCTTTTAGTCATAGAATCCATCGATTAGAAAGGTATAAAGTCTTCCCTTGACGTATGTGTGTATTTTCTCTATTTCTAGCTTTGCTATAGGGATTTAAGTTGTAAAACCCACATTTTTCGTCTGAATTTTAGGGTTTAATGGTAGAATTTATTTATGTTAGAATTGGTGGCCCTCACAAGCAATTTGTGGTGGGCTATGCTATTGCGAGAGCCATTATCGAGCTCGACTTCATTAGGACTTTGGTGATGCACTAATATCGGGCCCTGATTCGTCGAATCGAGTTGGGGTTTGCTCAAATTAAGTTAGGTAAAATCCTTAAACTTTAATTAAGGTCTAATTAGATTAGAATTTAAGTTTCTAACATTGAAATTGTCAATGAATTAGGATTAAGCGCCTTTTCCCAAATTTCTGACATTAGGGCTACATCCGAATCGACCATTTTCGAATATAAGGTGAAGATCTACTCTTAAGCTTTTTCTCGACAAATTTTAGTTAATAATTACTTGACTTGTTGAACTTACTTATATTATAAATGCTAGAACTACTTTAATATTATAAACTATATGATAATTGTTGATGAGTGGATAACATATTCAATAAAATGCCTCTATTGTTGTTGGGTTGATAACATACTTAATGAAATGCCTGAATGATATGAATTTACAATATTGTAATGTATCAATGCTTATGGATGTATGTGACGCCCT
The DNA here is from genome assembly GCA_003013855.2 of Liriodendron chinense. Taxonomy (NCBI): domain Eukaryota; kingdom Viridiplantae; phylum Streptophyta; class Magnoliopsida; order Magnoliales; family Magnoliaceae; genus Liriodendron; species Liriodendron chinense. Next base: position 1,436,675 of record ML058429.1, read on the forward strand.
GTGTCATCCGGGCTGTGTCATTCGGGTCCTTTAGATTGGTCGGGCCAGTCGCTTAGGCCAAGTGCTTGGGTATGTGTATAATTATGTAATTGATAATCTAAATTATTTTTGTAATGGATTAAGTGTTACTTTGGATTAAGCTTTGATAATCATTTGACAAGTGTACAGTCTACGCCTGGGTTGGCCGTCACAAACTTATTTGATCGACTGTGTCGACATTGGCCACTATTGGGTTGCCATTGTCCTCTTGGGTACATCGAATAATTCTCATTCAGAGTTGATCATTCTTTTTCTTGATTGTTGAATCACACTCTATTGAATTTGGAATACTATTATTCCCACTGTGAATAGTCCACTTAAAACTATACTATGACTCGATCCACTAAGTCTCATGAGCTAGACATGGTGGTATGGGACACCGTGTTTGAGTTGTTGGCCTACATTGGGGTGGTGCCTCCCCATAGTGACCAGTGAGCATTGACAAGGGTGATAGATTGTTTTTTGAACGTCCGCTGTTTCAAATGTGACCCTAACCGATGTTTGCTTGCCTATGCACCGTTCAAACGACCTAAGCGTGCATTGGTTTAATCCTGAGTGACATGCCTACGCCTCTGAATTAATTAATAGTATTTGATATTTGGGTGACAAACCCTTCCATTTGATTTAAGTGTGGCTCATGAGTTACGGCCACACCATGCTTTCATGGGAGGATAACTTAAACTTTGGATCGAGGGGTTATTGGCGATGATTGACGACGCATAACAGGGAGCCAGATGGTCCCATTTAGACTTTGTGATACAATGATGGTATTTTGGCTTCACCAATTTACTGGATGAATTTGACTAATAAAAACTTGAATTAATCGTACATATATAACATTATATTTTAGGGAGACTCGTGGGTACCTGGTTGCTTGATGTGGCACCAACACTACCTCTTGAGCTTCTCATGTGATTTACCTAGGAACATCATGCACTTGTGGGGTGATTGGTTGATTGTTAGAAAGACCAGCGCTTCCTTTTCTTTTATTTGCACGCCATGCGTACCCTGCATTAATCAACTAGTTCAGGATCTTGATCGCCTTGTTATGCTATCATTGCCTACACATACTCATGTGGATAACATGTGTAACTTATTTAGTCTTTGTGCGCTAGAAATAACATGCTTAAGAATAATAGACTCACGTGAACCTGTTTATAATTAAAATGTCCCGAGTATAATCATGGGGATATTTCTTCACTATGTTGGCGTTTGACGCCTTATATTGGGGTGCCCTAGTAGTTTTATAACTTCATCCCTTCTGTAGTTGTACTTTCTCTTCTTATTACACCTATTGTGATTTATATAATTCTCATATCGGTTGATACTACCTTTGAATTACACTTCTAGGGTGTTATCCTTATATTTTTCAATTTAGTTACCTCCGCTTTGCTTTTGATTCGCTAATTGAAATGCGTTACTCTGATTATTTATATATGGAATGAATGTAAATCTGATTGAGGATACACTTGGGAGTATTTCCTACGTGTGACATTCCTAAGTAAGCATTTTATTAAGTTAACACCTGAAAACTCGGGATCAAAGCCTCTATACTCAGGTGCTGATTTTCGAGGCATTACAAGTTGGTATCAGAGAGGAGTATTGAGATAACCAGGACCTTGGGAATGAGAATTATACAAACCACAATAATAAGAAGTTGAGATGCTCAGGATTAACATTTAGAACTTGAAATGGATACTTTTAGATCCAGGAAAATCCGATAATGTAGAGTATCTAGTAATATATAAAATCCAGTAAATTAGGGACAATGAACTCTAGGACCAACCTCCCCAATTTGTTACGTTTTGAAACTTGAAACCTAAACATTGAAACTTAGGATTAAATCCTCCATCGTTGGATGATTTTGAACTTGAACCTAGAATCAAGATTCCTATTTTTGTGATGTTACAAACTCCAACTTAGAAATTCAAGCCCTAGATAAGATTTCCCCAAGTCCCATGTTGTATTCGAACTTTGAGAATCGTATTGGCTAGGAAAATCTTGTCCTAGGCACTCGAGCACGCATATGTTCGTATTAAGATTAAATATTTCGAAGGAAGAGGGTTCCTGTAAGAGAATTCACGCAAGTGAATGCATGAGACATAGATTTTGGGGTGATTCAAGCTGAGTGGGTGCTCAACCGAGTGAGAAAAACCAAGGAAACTAAGAAATTTGGGTCAGAGTTCTTCGGCAATGTTGAACCCGATGGGTTTTGCATGTATAGATTTATTAAAAAGCCATTAAACCATTTCATTCCCCCATTCCTTCTTTTCTACATCCATATCTTAGTCCCAAACTCATAAATCTCCCTCAAATCTCTTAGATTTCATCTTCTAGATGGACCAACTTATTCGATTTGCTGCATTTTGAAACTTAAATTTAGAAATGATAAATATTAGGATTAAATCCTTGACTTCTTGTGATGTTTTCAAACTTGTAACTAGAAATTTGAACCGTAGGGATGCTTTGGTCGGTTTCGTCGTGTGCGAGACATTCTAGTACCTGTAGTTTCGACTCGGAATGACTCAATTGAGTGATCCAACTTGGTGAAAACCTAACCCACGTGTTTAGGCACGTTTTCGTAAAGTTGGTAAGCCTGTTGATGGAGAGACGTAAATTCTAGAATCCTTTGAGAACTTTTAGGATGATTGCTTGGACTTAGAAACCATGTAGGTTCGGTGGATACTTAGTCATCCTTTGGATTGAATGTTAGATCCTATTAGCATGTCCCTTAGAACTTTTTCCCCAAGAACTTATTACAATTGGGAACACGGAGTGGCAAAACTACAAACGAGCGAAGTATTTGCGGTTTGATCTAAGTTCTAATCCTGGGTGATTATAAGTGAATTCAGTGCCCTAATCAAGTAGAAGATCTGGATTCACCAAGGTTAGGAAGGGATACTAACGTACTCACTGCCCTAATCAGGCGGAAGATCGATGTTTCTGGCTCAAACCCACTACAACTGTCCTTCTGTGTTAGCCCAACCACTGAAAATAAAAAAATTGAGGCTTAAGCCCTTGGGAATCCTTAACAATTCCTGAGATACCCGATGGGAGTTTATGCTTAAGGAAACTCTTATGATGAGCACTAGATAGTTAGGAAGTTAAGTCCTAAATTATAGCTAGTTCCGATGTACGGATCGAAATGTAGATTCTTGGGCCTTAAGGGTAAAAACGTTTTAAGGGGGGTAGAATATTATGAGTCTAGTCTAGTTAAGTTAGTATATGTGTCTATCCAATCTAGTGGAGCAGTGGAAATGCAGTGAGCCCATAACTCACATGTCTCAAGATCGAAACATAGGGTTTGATCACTAAGTAGAATCCGAGTATCCTCGGAACGTTAGTAATGAACTCATCGAAAGGAAACAATTAAGATTCAAGAACTATAACAAGTCATATAAGTAGATCGAATCACTAAAATTAGGCCTAACATTGTGGCAAGAAGCAATTTTGTAGGACGGATTGTTGAGTATGAACCGAGTACAACATGCCTTAACCAATTTTGGGGGCGAAATTATTTTTAAGGGGGGTAGATTGTAGCTCCCGGATTTTCGCAAACTTGAAAATTGGATGTTTTGTGATAGAGGTCTGGGGAATCATGGTTTCAAGTGTTTCTAACTTAATAAGTTAGTGAACTGAAGAGTTTTAGACCGATCTGTCTGGCTCATATACAACATTATGCATCACTCATAAAATCAAAATATTTTTTTTACTGGACTTTGGTGTTTTAATATAGTATTGATTTATAAAAATTTATGAACGATTAAGATTTGAAATATGCCCTATATTTAAAAAGGCGCTACTTTTAAAAAATGTCAAAAAGTCGCGATTTGTACTAGGAATGGAAAATTGAAAATTTTGTTATTAAGAATTTAATTTTCTAAATATTTTTATTAAATGCAAATGGAGGGTACTACCTTATTTACATGAAATAACTTAAAGTATATGAATACTTAAATATTATTTCATGTAAATAAGTGGACACTGTCTAGAAAAGTCACTGGAACTGTGGACTTTAAAAAAGAATAGGCCAACATAATTTTTTTTTGAACAAAAGGCTCCAGTGCATCGCAGAAGCCTTCAGCGCAACGAAGGATGCCTTCGGGCTGAGCCGACCATACGAGATTGTATCGAAGGGATTTTTGAAATTGGATCTTCGGCACACCGAAGGAGACCTTCGGGGTGCCGAAGGTTTGTCCAACGAGTTTTGGTCCGAGCCAAAGATCTTAAGTGCGCGTAGTAGATTTGTCAACTTTAATGTATTAATTTTGAAAATTCATATCTCCCTCATTATAACTCTGATTTAGGCGATTCAAAAGTCAGATTGAATTTTTATGAGTTTAGTTTCATATAAAAATATATAAAAAATAAAATAAATATTAAAATGAGTTTTATTTTAATAGATTTTGGAAACTATGTAGAAAACTGTCGGTTTCACGCAGCATTTACTTATGGAATTTTAATATATTTTTTTCTGAAACTTGGAATGAAGTAAAATTGTGTAGTATGAAATTAAACTTTCTAATGAATCAATAAAAAAATTATGGAAATAATTAAGTAATTAAAATTTCTAAAAACATGGCACGCAACTGACCTATTGAAACTGAAAATTTCTGCAATGGCAAATTGTCGTTGGACCAGATGTATCTTAACTATCCTTAAAGTCGCGGCCCCGATTGATGATCGGTGACCGTTAAACGTACATTGCATCATAACCGTCGATCGCCGCATCCAAAATATGGATAATCGTATCCTTAGGTAGATCACCACTAGGGTCGCCTATCCCATGGCTTAGATTGGCCTGCGAACCTTTTAGTGGGCCCTGAATGCTAGAAACAACTTCCCATAGGGTTATATTACCAAATACCAAGCCCTTAGGGCCATTTGGACAACAACTGGGGGTATATAAGGAGCCATTTTGGGCATTTCTCTCCTAAATCCGAATTTTGGCCAGGGTTTGAGATAGAAAGGAAGAGAAATAGAGAGGAAGAAAGGGAGAAGAAGAGAAAGGGTGAGCAAGGGGGAGTGTAAACTCGTGTAGGAGCTTAAGTTCGAGTATGGATCGTCTCACCAAGTAGTTCTTCACCGATTCCGGTCCGTGTTCTACGTTTCATGCCTCTTTTAGCTGTAGAATCCATTGATTAACAAGGTATAAATTCTTCCCTTGACGTATGTGTGTATTTTCTCTATTTTTACCATCGATATAGGGATTTAGGTTGGAAAACTTATGTCTCATCCACATTTTAGGGTTTAAGAATTCATTTTTGTTAGGATTGGTGGACCCCATAAGCAATTTGTGGTGGGTCAAGCTCTTGTGAGAGCTGTTATCGAGCTCAACTCTGTTAGGACTTCGGTGATGCGCCAATTTCGGGCCTCGATTTGTCAAATCGTGTTGGGGTTAAATGAAATTAGGTTAGGTAAAACCATTAACCTTTGATTAATGTTTAATTAGGTTAGAATTTAAGTTTCTAACATTGAAATTGCCGATGAATTAGGATTGGAGTGCCTTTCCCCAAAATTTTGACACTAGGAATAAATCCGAATCAACCATTTTCGACACTAAGGTGAAAATCTACCCTTAAGCTTCTTCTTTGAAAATTTTAGTTAATAATTAGTTGAGTTGTTGAACTTAATTATATCGTAAATGCTAGAACTACTTTAATATTATAAACTATATGATAATTGTTGATAAGTGGATAACATGTTCGATGAAATGCATCTATTGACGTTGGGTTGATAACATGCTCGATGAAATGCTTGAATGATATGAATTTACAATATTGTAATGTATCAATGCTTGTGGATGTATGTGACGCCCTATGTGTAATATCCTGAGAATTTTGGCACACATTGTTATAGGCAAATATAGTCTGACAAGAAGTAAAGGATCGCGGCATGTGAGTGCGAGGAGTCCAGGTCGTGTTCGCGGAAAGGAGTCGCATCTCCCGGATGCGAGCAGCTCGGCTCGTGCTCACTAGAAGAGGTCGCATTCTCCAGATGCGAGCAGCTCGGCTCGTGCTCACTAGAAGAGGTCGCATTCCCCGGATGCGAGCAGCTCTGCTTGGGCTCGTCAGAAGGGGTCGCATCTCCCGGATGCGAGCAGCTCTGCTCGGGCTCGTCAGAAGGGGTCGCATTTATGAATGCGAGCATCCCTGACACAAGCAACTCCCGACATCAGAATAGTCCTGAGTCTTTTTGGTTCGGATGGTCTTCGTACTTCCAGCATAGCATTCTTCACCCTTTCGGTGTCTCCTTCCTTTTCGGTAGCTATGACTCCAACTACGAGCAATCAGCATACCATGCCGATCAGCAGCCTGTATAGGTTGGTTTTTTGGGCTTATCTTCTCTGGTGGTTCCGAATCTCATGGGATTGCTATCAAGAAATGTGATTGCCGGAAGGAGTTATTGGGTTAGATATTGCTTCTAAAGATAAGGATCTTGTCCCACGAAATCAACGAGATTTCAGTATCGTACGCGACATCATTGGGATTTCGATATCTTACGTAACAAATTGGGTTACTTCAGATCTATATAAGGGGGCGACTCCATTAGGAGAAAGGTACGCACACAACATTCAATGTTGGTCCCGTTTTGCTTGGATTCTCTTCTTACTGTGGCCTAACTTAAGCATCGGAGGGCTAACGGCTGGTCCCCAGCCACCCTTATTTGCTGTCTTGCTTCAGGTCTGGTGGTGGAAATCTCTGTTGGAGTGAAGGAGGAAGACCGAAGGATCTCGTTACAAAATCTGACATTAACAGTTTGGCGCCGTCTGTGGGAACGACTTGGTCATCAAAATCAATCGTGCTAACCACCGATCAAACTCCTTTCGGCGATGCCTCCTAAAAAGGCTGTTCATCCTTCAACTTCAAGACAGGCACCTCCTCCGCCTGATGAGACGGAAACCATACCTGCCCTCCCACTTGCTCCGACGAATACCCCTCAAGGAGCCCCGAATATGCCATCAACAAACCCATTATTGGAGGCCTCTGGAAATTAAGATGATGTCCTACGTTTCCTCGAAAACACTCTCCTAACTCTAAACGTCGGAGTTCAGGCGCTGTCAAATCGGCTTGATCAGCACTTCCCTGAACCGCAAAGACAACCTTCCGAAGGGTTACCACCGCAACCCATACCAGTAGCTTCCAGACATTCTATGGACGAACCACAGGTCCCGCCACTCGGCGGCCATCCCCCTGTGCCGTCTCCACATTCTATACATTCCAGTTCGTCTCGGCAACCTCAACCGCAAGGCTCCACCGCCGAAACATCTAGCTATACCTTACCATGGGAAGGAGATCTCAAAAGAATCCAAGATCGTTTTGATGTCATGGAACAGCGATACCAGGCAAATTGGCCATCTGCCGTCATGGCGGCGATACATCAATCTGAATCTCCCTTTACCAGCGAGGTCATGGAAGCCCCGTTACCCAAAAAGTATCGAGCACCTGTTATCGCTCCGTACACAGGAATTGGCGACCCTCTGGAGCATCTGAAAACATACAGGTCCCTCATGGAGTTGGAGGGACATGGTTCAGAAATCATGTGTAGGGCTTTTCCCCTGACATTGAAGGATGCAGCTCGTAGTGGTTTCGGGGGTTAAAGCCCCGTTCCATCAGCTCCTTTTCCCAATTATCAGAGATATTTCTTTCTCAATTCATGGGAAGTATTCGCGTTAAGAAGCCAGCCTCCCATCTGATGAATCTGAAACAGCAGCAAGGGGAGACAAGAAAGGAGTTCACAGTGCGGTTCACTGCCGAAGCCGTTCAAACTGAGGGTTACACTGAAGAAAAAGGCCTTACGGCCCTCATTGCCGGAATAACTAGCGAGAAATTCAGGTTTGCCTTAGATAAAAGCCCTCCGAAAACTATGGCAGAATTCCAAGCCAAAGCTCAGAAATACATCAATGCAGAAGAAGTCGCATTAACACGCCATGGAGTACAAAGTAAGAAACGCAAGCCAGAAGGAACCTCTTCTACAGATAAGAAATATCGTCGTGACCAGCGCGATCGTTCTCCCAGGAAGCCCTACTCTGGTAAATATCATAACTACACTCCTCTTAATCAGTCTCCTGAAAAGGTTCTAATGGAGATTAAACACAAGCCATATGTGAAGTGGCCTGCAAAGATCAAATCCGATCCCGAGAAGAGGGACAAGAGCAAGTTCTGTTACTTTCACAAAGATCACGGGCATAAAACCCAGGACTGCATCTCTCTACGAGACCATATCGAAGCCCTTATTCGAAGAGGCCATCTCCAGGATTACGTTGCTCGTAAAAATTGATCACCAGAAAGGGCGAAGACCTCATCTCGCCAAAAGGAACCACCTCATCATCAAACCAACCAAGAGGACGCTGAGCCCACGGGAGAAATCCGCACTATCGTCGGGGGACCAGCTTGTGGGGGTGACTCTCAAGCTTCAAGAAAAGCATACGCTCGGAAGGCGTCCAAAGAACCCCAGCAAATCTATTGGCTGGAACAAACGTCCAGCTCATCGAAAGCGAGTCATCCTCCAATTTCTTTCACCCTCGAAGATGCAGCGGGAATTCACTTCCCTCATGAAGATTCTATCGTAGTCACATTGAAGGTATCAAATTATCTGACTCATCGAATTATGGTGGATACAGGTAGCTCAGCCGATATTCTGTACTTGGAGGCTTTCAACAAAATGGCACTATCCAGAAGCCTCCTCAAGCCAGTATCGACCCCTCTCGTCGGCTTTGGAGGGGAGGTAGTAACACCTGAAGGAAGCATCGATCTCCCAGTTACTTTTGGAGAGAGTGCAGCGAAGACCACCGTCTTCGTAAACTTCCTCGTCGTGGATCGAAAATCAGCATATAACGTCATTTTGGGGCGGCCATCTCTAACTAAGGTTGGAGCGGCTTTGCACCCTTCATATTTATGTGTTAAATTTCCTACCCTAAACGGCATTGGGGTCGTGCGAGGAAGTCAGCAGGAGGCATGGTCCTGTTACCAGATAGCCCTCCAAGATCGAAAGAAGGCTCAAGCAACGCCCGTCATGGAAATAGCTCAAGGATCACCCGACGTTCCTTCAACCACCTCGTTGGATCCGAGAGAAAATGCTCTGAAGTCAGGAACTCCGGGGGAGGAAACAGTGGCGATCCACCTGACCGAAGACGACCCATCTAAGATCGTGTACATCGGATCCTCCTTGACCAGTGTCCATCGTGAAGATTTGATCCGTTTCCTCACTGAATACAAGGATGTGTTTGCTTGGTCTCATAAAGATATGCCAGGCATTGGTCCCAATGTCATCGCACATCGTCTCAACATTGACCCGAAGCATAAACCCGTACATCAGCGTCGACGTGCCTTTACTGCAGAAAGACAAATGGCAATCAAAATTGAAGTTGAGAAGCTGCTCGCGGCTAATTTCATAAAAGAAGTTGACTACCCAGAGTGGGTCGCAAACGTAGTTCTCGTCCGGAAAGCTAATGGCAAATGGAGGATGTGCGTCGACTATTCAGACTTGAACAAAGCATGTCCCAAAGATAGCTTTCCGACACCACGGATCGACCAGTTGGTCGACTCAACAGCTGGACATGCTCTCCTCAGCTTTATGGATGCTTACTCTGGCTACAACCAGATTATGATGCATCCACCTGATAGCCAGCATACTGCCTTCATCACAGATCGAGGACTATATTGCTACCAGGTAATGCCATTCGGTCTTAAAAATGCAGGGGCCACTTATCAACGTCTCGTCAACAAAATATTCGCTGCTCAAATCGGTAGGAATATGGAAGTGTATGTTGACGATATGCTCGTGAAAAGCATCGTTGAAGATAACCACATTTCTGACCTTCGAGAAGCCTTTGATCTGATGAGGAAGTATCAAATGAAATTAAACCCAGAAAAATGCGCGTTTGGAGTGTCTGCAGGGAAATTTCTTGGGTTCATGGTTGGCCAGCGTGGAATTGAGGCGAATCCCGAAAAGATTAAAGCATTGATAGAGATGAAATCCCCCGTTACTCTCAAGGACGTCTAGCGTCTGGCTGGTCGCATCGCATCATTGAACAGGTTCATCTCGCGAGCATCTGACAAGTGCTTGCCCTTCTTCAAACTCCTTCGTGCAACGGCCAAGTCTGATTGGAAGTGGACACCTCAGTGTGAAGAAGCTTTTCAGCAACTGAAGCAATACATGAGCGCTCCCCCCATTTTATCTAAACCTGTAGCACATGAGCAACTCATTCTTTATTTATCTGTGTCTTCCACAGCTGTTAGCGCCGCTTTAATAAGAGAAGATTCCGGGGTGCAAAGGCCCGTTTATTATATCAGTCGAGCAATGGTCGATCCAGAAACTAGGTATTCTGATATGGAGAAACTGGCCCTAGCCTTAGTCACCGCGGCACGAAAACTGCGACCATACTTTCAAGCCCATGCTATTTTAATACCAACAAATCATCCACTACGACAAGTCCTTCAAAAACCTGAGGCTTCCGGGCGCTTAACTAAATGGGCGGTCGAGATCAGTGAGCATGATATCTCATTCTGTCCTAGGACCGCGGTCAAGGGCCAGGCCGTGGCTGACTTCATCGCCGAATTTACATATTCTTCTGAAGATAATGTCATAACCAGCGACCAGCTTCCTTGGTCGCTCTTCGTGGACGGGTCGTCGCGGGCCACTGGCAGTGGAGCGGGCCTAATTTTAATGGCTCTCGACGGGTCGCATTTTCAATATGCTCTGCGTTTCGAATCACGCGTCTCCAATAATGAAGCAGAATATGAGGCCCTGATTGTTGGCCTCGAACTGGCCATAGTCCTCGCAGTACAGAATTTAATAATTCATAGCGACTCCCAGCTCATTGTCAATCAAGTTCTTGGTGAATTCGAAGCCAAAGATGAAAGAATGGCTTTATACAAGTCTCGTGTCCTTGTCCTGCTCGCCAAGCTAAAGACTTATAAAATAATTCATATCTCTCGCGAGCAGAACCAACTTGCCGATTCCTTGGCAAAACTCGCTTCTGCACCAGAATCGGAGTTATCACATTCGATCCCCATCGAGCACCGCCAGAACTTGAGTATCGACCAAGTCACTCTTGAGCAAGTTACATCGGTACAATCGTCTCCATGCTGGATGGATCCTATCATCCTTTATCTCAAAGATGGATACCTACCGGAAGACAAAAAAGCTGCAAGACAGATTCGGCTTCGAGCTGCCAGGTACACCTTACAGGATGGCATATTGTTGCGAAAAAGCTTCTCCTTACCTTATTTAAGGTGTCTTCATCCAGAAGAAGCACTCCGTGTTCTAGATGAAGTACACCAGGGGGCATGTGGTAACCATCCCAGGGGGCGATCCCTAGCATATAAAGCGATGAGGCAAGGATATTATTGGCCTACTATGAAAGCAGACGCCATCGAATTTTCTAAAAAATGCGACAAGTGTCAGCGATATCTACCTATACCTCGTGTATCGTCTGAGCGGATGACCCCAGTTGATAGCCCTTGGCTTTTTGCTCAATGGGGGATCGATATCATTGGGCCCTTACCTATGGGAAAGGGACAGAATAGGTTCGCGATCGTGGCGGTTGATTATTTCACCAAATGGGCCGAGGCAGAACCATTAGCCAAGATTACTGAAAAACAAACTACTAAGTTTATATGGAGAAATATCATATGTCGTTTCAGACTTCCTCATACTATAATTACCGATAACGGAACGCAGTTCGACAACGCAGCCTTTGATGAATTTTGCGACAAATGAAAGATACGTAATCTCCGCACTTCTCCATATCATCCTCAGGCGAATGGGCAGGTCGAGGCAGTGAATAAAATAATAAAGCACCATTTAAAGACCAAGCTAGGTGAATGTAAAGGGGTGTGGCCAGAACTTCTGCCAGAGGTATTATGGGCCTATAGAACCACGGCTTGTACATCAACAGGTGAAACTCCTTTCTCCTTAGCATTTGGTGTTGACGCAGTGGTACCAGTGGAAATTCAAGTCCCCTCATATCGGATCGAGCAGTATGATCCCGCGAGCAATCAGGAAAACCTCCGACTTCATCTCGATCTCCTGGAAGAGCGAAGAAATGCTTCTCAAGTGCGAGTGGCAGCGTATTAACAACGTATTGCTCGATATCGAAATGCTAGGGTTCGGCCTAGATCCTTCAAACCCGGAAATTTGGTACTAAGGCAAAATCTCGGAGTTCCTGCTCGTTCATTAGATCCAAATTGGGAAGGCCCGTATCGGGTTATTAGGGTTGTGCGACCCGGTACTTATTATCTTGAAGACATGCTGGGGAAGCCCGTACGTCGCCCTTGGCACGTGGAGCATTTGCTACGATACTACCCCTAGATTCGATGTAGTTCATTACAACATTTTATGAATAAAATAGAAGATATCTGTTGGTCGCTGTTCCATTTACATGGACCTGAATAGCCCTGAAGAGAATGCTTACACATCCTCTTGGCCAATTGCCTACCCTTGGTAGGATTGAAATCGTTACTAGTTGGTTGCTTCTCCATTTACATGGACCTGAATAGCCCTGAAGAGAATGTATACCATCTCTTGACCAACCTTCTGCCCTTGGTAGAATCGAAATCTCAATCGATAGATCAGTCTATCTCAACGTGGACATGGTCACACGACCCCCGGATTGAGTCTGATTCATTTTTTCATGAGTTAGTTGCTCGCAACTGATGAAAGAGATCGCATTTCCAAAAATGCGAGCAGCACAGCTCGCACTCGAATAAGGGTCGCAGTCATGCACCCTAATCGCGAGCACTGCGGCTCGTGATCGAATTCGCAGTCATGCACCCTAATCGCGAGCAGCGAAGCTCGTGCTCGCATTAATGGGTTGCATCCCCTGATGAATCAAATGGGATCAACACAAAGCAACAATGAAGGAAAGAGAAGAATACACAATACTAAAAAAGTAAGTGTTCATTAAAATAATGACCTTACAATTACAAATCTCTTCTCAACAAAAAAAAAAAAAATACATGATATAGGAAGCTGCCGAGGTCAGGGTTGGTCATCCTCATCTTGCGCAGGTTCGCGGCTCTCAGCTTCAGGACCAGCTTCAGGAGCAGGAGCGGCATCTGTTGCCCCGGTGACTTCGTTCTCAGCAGCAGCCCGTTCTTTAGCTGCAACCTCGAATGCCACTCTGTCGAACTCCTCAACGTTAAAAGTTGGAGCAATTAGCTGCATAACCCTGACCGCGAAATCGCGACCAGCGATATACGCATCATATCGCTCCTCGTCATAAAGTTGAGAAGTACGAAACTCCTGAACTGCGCGAGGACCCTCATCAGATACCATCTGAATGAGAGCCACTCGCTCTTCCTCCCAGTGGATGGAGTCATCCTTCAGCTGATTAAGTCGCTTCTGGGCCTCCTCGAGCTGGGTCCGAGCCTCCTCGAACTTGGTCCGAGCATCCTTGAGCCATTCTTCAAGCTGGACCTTATCCTTGCGAAAAATCTCCTTCTCCTTCTCGCTCTTAGTATGGATTTCTTGAAGCTTTGCGAGCTGGAGGTCCACTGACTGAAAGCGCTTAGTCAGGGATTGGATCTTGACCAGGAGAATCTTCTTCTCTTCGTCCAACTTGGTGATTTGAACCTTCAAGGCCTTCACCAAGCGGTCCCTCCCTTGGACCTTGACTTCCATTATCTTCTTCTTCTTCTCCGCATCCTCCACGCTGCGGTGGGCTGCTTCGATGTCACGTCTGACTCGAAGCGTGAGATCCAAGTTCTATATAAATAAAAAAATATATATGTGTGTGAGAAAGGAAGTAAATTAAAGCAATCCACCATATCAGAGACGAAAAACACGAATCGTGTAGTGCTTGTTACCTGCAACAATCTCACCCCGATGTCGGTGGAGAGGGCTTCGGGGCTTGGTTCGGGGAGACTTCCGAAGGAGTTGGGGGAAATTTTGTCAAACATAAACTCGCATATTGGATGCAAGTGTGGAGGAATGACAAAAGTCCCCGAGCCCGAAGCCTGGGCTACGACCATCTCCTTGGGCCCCGAGTCGCGAGCACTCGCGGTGCCAGGGGCGGGCATCAACAACTCGCGAGCAGTAGTAGGCTCGCTTGGAGGCCCCATTGGAGGGAGGCCTCCCCCTCTCCGATCACTTTTCGGTGAGTTGTCGGCTACCTCGATGATTGGAGGGCGAGGTAGGTCAGCTGGCGGGGGCACGGTGGAGAGAGGGGTCGCGTTGACCGGAGGGGTCGCGGTCGTACGAGAAGTGGTCGCGACCCCTCCCGAGGCGGTTTGGGGTCCGCGAGCAGGCCCCTCTGCGGGAGTAGGCGCATTTGAAGGACCCCCCGCAGTTTTCTTTTGCCTCTTCGAGGCAGTGCCCTTCAGCCGGGGAAGTACCCCCAGTGCGCCTCTCTTATCGCCAACATTCGTCATCTCTTCTCGGAAGGTGAGACCCGCTGCACAAAGATGACGAAGTTCTAGAGCAGTGTTGACGTGGCGTGTAGCCGCAGGGAGCTTGTAGACTTTGACAAGTTTTTCGTTGAGCCCTCCTCGCAGATTTGGCTTCACACCAATTGGAATTCCTGCGAGCAAAAAAGAAAGTTCATTAAATCGTCAATGCAGCAAGGCTATTGTTTCCTTTTGGACAAGTAAACAGGCACTTAACCCACCTTCGCCAAAATGGCGATTAACATTATGGCCTTTGGGGTCGGATCCCATCTCGGACTCCCAGTTGCCGGAGACATAGAACCACTTCTTTCTCCATCCCGGGCAGTTGGAAGAAGGGTTCCCCAAAATGAAGTTATTCCGGTGCCAGAAGCAGAGGTAATACCAACCCTCGCTAGCTGGCGCCTTCTTCAGCTGGAATAACCTCAAAAATTCCTCAGCGGTTAACTCCTCGTTACCCGCCTGCTTCCAAAGGACGAAAGCACTTAGAAGAACCCGCCAGCCGTTAACTATAAGTTGGCCCGGGGCAATCTTGTAGAGACGGAGGAAGTTTCGAATAAAGGGGTGGAGGGGAAGACGTACGCCCACTTTGAAGAAGTATTCATAAACAGCCACACACCCAAGTGGTGGTGCATCGGCTGTCTCCCCTCTCCCAGGCAGTCTGAATAAAACAGAGTCTGGAACCCTATAAACCTCTCTAAGGTTAGAGAGTCTTTCCTCCGTCAGGATGGAAGAGTAACCGGAGGCAGAATACCTCCCAGCCGGTACTCTGGCGTTATTGGATTCAGAGGAGTCAGGGGTTTCATCTCCCAGAGGAACAATCTCTTCGTCAGAGATTTCCGCCATTATAAAAGGGAGATGGAGGAAGAAATGAATGAGGAAAAAGAAAGAAGGGTACCTCCGTAAAGAGGTTTTTCACTCCAGAATAGAGAAGGAAGAAGAAGAAGAAAACTTCGCAGCAATGGAATTCGGAAATGAAGGAATTTCTCTAAGTCCGATATTTATACGCAATCATTCCGCCTGATTTGCTGGACACGCGGCAGCTTCTCATCCGGCACGTCAGACGAACGGACGCTAGCATTAAATACGGAAACACGTGGCGCCTGACGCTTCATCTCTGGCGGCAGAGAAAGCTGCGCAAAAGCTGGCCATCATAAATGCGGAAGCACGTTAAGTGAATCATGCGCGATTGTCTCCCAGCACCCAGCTGTCAACACTAGCAAACCCTTGGCATAGTTCCTCAATATCAAGGGTTTGGGGGGCATCTGTTATAGGCAAATATAGTCTGACAAGAAGTAAAGGATCGCGGCATGTAAGTGAGAGGAGTCCAGGTCGTATTCGCGGAAAGGAGTCGCATCTCCCGGATGCGAGCAGCTCGGCTTGTGCTCACTAGAAGAGGTCGCATTCCCCGGATGCGAGCAGCTCGGCTCGTGCTCACTAGAAGAGGTCGCATTCCCCGGATGCGAGCAGCTCTGCTCGGGCTCGTCAGAAGGGGTAGCATCTCCCGGATGCGAGCAGCTCTGCTCGGGCTCGTCAGAAGGGGTCGCATTTATGAATGCGAGCATCCCTGACACAAGCAACTCCCGACATCAGAATAGTCCTGAGTCTTTTTGGTTCGGATGGTCTTCGTACTTCCAGCAAGGCATTCTTCACCCTTTCGGCGTCTCCTTCCTTTTCGGTAGCTATGACTCCAACTACGAGCAATCAGCATACCATGCCGATCAGCAGCCTGTATAGATTGGTTTTTTGGGCTTATCTTCTCTGGTGGTTCCGAATCTCATGGGATTGCTATCAAGAAATGTGATTGCCGGAAGGAGTTATTGGGTTAGATATTGCTTCTAAAGATAAGGATCTTGTCCCACGAAATCAGCGAGATTTCAGTATCGTACGCGACATCATTGGGATTTCGATATCTTACGTAACAAATTGGGTTACTTCAGATATATATAAGGGGGCGACTCCATTAGGAGAAAGGTACGCACACAACATTCAATGTTGGTCCCGTTTTGCTTGGATTCTCTTCTTACTGTGGCCTAACTTAAGCATCGGAGGGCTAACGGCTGGTCCCCAGCCACCCTTATTTGCTGTCTTGCTTCAGGTCTGGTGGTGGAAATCTCTGTTGGAGTGAAGGAGGAAGACCGAAGGATCTCGTTACAAAATCTGACATTAACACACATGTAGGTACACAATTGCACATCTGCTTGTGTAGATTTTTTTTTTTTTTTTTTTTGGGTTTTGTTGTGCACACGTACATATACTTATACACACTTTTATATTTTAATAACTTTTAGATCTACATGGATCTTAGTATACCTAGCCAATTCAATAAATTGATCATTGAATGAACTCAACATCGCTAGATTAAGATATATGACTGTCCAGTTCTATTTCCGACCACCCGATCATTGTAGACCTACTATGAGATCTTCATATTTGCTCGTGCATCCATCTGTTCATGAATCTAATTCGTCTATCTTATTTGTCAACTAAGTATATGCCATCCCAACTATCGAAATTTCAATTTAAGAGACTTGATCACATGCACAGGTTGTTTGAAAGTCTAAGGGTAAATAGGTTTTACACATAGGACGATCTAAAACCCATCTTATACATATGTATTCATCAGTTTGATCACACGTTCACCTCTATACGTTACTAGGGTCCTAACCATTCAATTTCTTTACTAGTAGTGAAACATATGACCATCCATCACTCCCTTGTTCGACAAGTGGGCCACCTAAATACCTAAGTCGTTCATTATGAAGCTCGTGGTTTACACTTCGAATTTATCAGTTGGTTTGCACATGAGATGCTCCCAGATGTCACTTAGACTATTATATATGCATAAACTATTAAAATTCATTATGGTCAGGTCATAGGCAATATTGGGCTTGTTTGGAAGTGTTCCTTAAATGACAGGCATTAAAAGGTCAGTGCAAATGACATATATAAAGGTTTGAAATTTTTCTAAAGAAATGTGAGATGAAAAGCACCATATTCATTAACTTCTCCGGTAAAGAAAAGAAATTATTATTTATAATAAATTTAAGGATACAAGACATTTGAACTTGCAATTGTCTAAGGAAATTTCTAATAAGGAATGTAATCTCGTCGAAGAGTGCAACATGTAGGCCCACTTGTCAGACCCTTTGAATCAGAATCCCTGAGTTTGTTTAGCCAGTTTCTCAAACAACCATCCGTCCACTTGTCTTACTTTCATCAATTACAATCACTACCGTTCATCACTTTTTCATTTAACCCATCCTCATATCCCACCCGTTCATCTCGCCTTCAATCCACATGTATTTCATGAAGTCTAGTTGTTGAACACACAAGCATACCTAACCATACATCCATCCGTCCATCTAACCATATATTTGTTTATCCATCCATTTTCACCATTGATCCATGCATGCATCAAATACTACACACCATGTATGGCCATTTCATGTACACACCTTCTCACTCAAGTGGCAGACACACATGCACCACATGCATTACAAATCATGCATTATGCAAACCCATTGCATGAACATGCACCTTATATGGACCACATGTACCACATTCATCACAAGCACTTTCATGCACACACATGTGGCACATGCATGCGGCACAACATGGCACACATGAAATGCATGGCACATTTGTGCACAACCATGCATTAACCAACACGTTAAAAAAATGTGATTTAAAAAAAAAAAATAGAAACTGAAGATGAAGGAAACGTAGAATGTCATTGCACTTCCACATGTGATGCATGTGCGATAAGGTGATTATAAATATGGGAGATGAATGCAGTGGTGTGAAAGTGGTTAACGTGGAGAGAGAGAGAGAGAGAGAGAGAGAGAGAGAGAGAGAGATTGGTTTTCAGGTGATGGAGAGAGTGATGGAAAGATAAAGATAAAGGAAGAGAGAGAAAGGAAGAAAAAAGAAGAAAGAAAATGGAAGAGAGGGAAAGAAAGAAAGAAAAATATAAGTGAGTTTTCTCTCACTTGACTTTTTTTAAAACAAATTTGTATTTATATATTTATTAAATTATTTATTTATTATTCTTATAAGTAATTCCATCTGATTTATTTTAAGAAAAAATATATAATTATAATGTGAATAATCTAATTTATTTATTTTAGTTGTTAATTAAGTATGTGTTAAATTTGTAGTGGTTGTATTTATTTACCATGCTTTTAAATTATGTCATTTAAAATATTTTATTTTCTTTAATTATCTTTATTTTAATTCACATGCTTTAATTTGAGTTCAAAGTTGGATTATTATAAATCATGTATTAATAACTCTTTCTTTTATAATATAATTTCAAGAAATAACCAGAGTTTGGATTTTTATTTTGAAATTGATATATATATATATATATATATATATATATATATATATATATATATATATAGAGAGAGAGAGAGAGAGAGAGAGAGAGAGAGAGAGAGAGAGAGAGAGAGAGAGAGAGAGAGATGATCACCTGCGCACTGGAGCGCATATATCTTTGCGCACCACACTACTTGGTGTTGTGCGGAAACCTACTTCATAATCTCTTTCCTACCATATGTGTTAACGCCACCTAATTATATAAGCCCCACCATGATGTCTGTGTTATATCTGCACCCTCGATCCATTTTGTGAGATCATTTTAAGTCATGGCCCAAAAGTAAGGCACTTTAAGTGGACCATATCACATAAAGCAGTGGGGGCAATGACGCCTACCGTTGACACCTTTCCAAGGCCTACCATAATGTTTATTTGCCATCCAATCTGTTCATAATGTCACACAATCTTGGATGAATGAAAAACACAACTACAGACTTGATTCAGAACTTCTGAGTGCCCTAAGAAGCGTTCAATGATAGGCATTCAATCACCACCTCTTTATATGGTATGAGTTTTAGATCTACCTCATTTTTCAGCTCATTCCCTAAAATGATCTCCTCAAATGGATGGGTGGCGTGGATGTAACCCATACATTATAGTGGGTCCCACAAAACTTAGTAACGTCAACACACCACCTACATAGATGGTGTGTGGCATAACACCAATAAGCTTCCTTGTCTTACTCGAACGCAAATTGCCCGTCAAAGCCTTTCCAAGGAACGACCTATGATGGAAGATGGGTGGGGCCCACTGTGATGTTTGTGAGAAATCCACCCAGTCCATCCATTTGACCAAATCATGTTAATCATTAGACCCAAAAATGAGGCAGATCCAAAACTCAAGTAGGCCGCTCAGCATGAAAAAGTGAGTAGGGAAATGCTTACCGTTGAAACCTCCCTAATGTTCATTGTGATGTTTATATGCCATCCATACCATTCATTAAGTCATTCCTACTAGCGTGAACTAAAAACACAACACAGAAATATAATGGTGATGACAAATAAATATAACGGTGGGCCCTAGGAAGGTTTCAATGATGGGGTCATTTTCAACACTGCTTACGGTGGTGTGGTCCACTCCGGTCTTGGATCTACCTTCTTTTTGTGCTCACGCACTAAAATAATCTTTGAGAATGGATGAACGTCTTGGATAAAATACAGATATTATGTTGGGCCCACATAATTAGGTGAAATACATCCATGCAACGCTATGCAGTGCGGTGCGCAAGGAGTTACATGCGCTCTAGTGCGCAGGTGATCATTCCTCTCTCTCTCTCTCTCTCTCTCTCTCTCTCTCTCTATATATATATATATATATATATATATATATATATATAATTATAATTTTCCTAACTCTCAACTCTGATACACTGTCACAAATTTACTTATCAATAAAACTTCGATTGTGTGTAGAAAATTTACATTAATTACAAATTTTATTTTTATGATTGATAAATTTTGTATATCGCATATTATGGATTCGGTCAAAGAATTTTTAATCATTGAAGACGTTTAAAGATATTCTATCTATGCATCATTAGAACAATTGTTGGAACACTAGAAAATAGGTGGGGCGATTAAGTCCTCTCGGTTGAAATTCCCTGAAGCTTAAATAGGTAGGGCGATCAAGAACCTTGGGTTGAAAGTCCAAGAAACCCAATTGGTACCTCTTGGAATATCTACCATACCCTTTGGGCAGGTGGGCATGTTAGGATTACAAAAGGTTCCTACTGCCAGGTTCGGTAGGGTAATAGTCTGACTAGCTAACGTACGAATGGGTCCCTCACCAAGTGCCCTTTGGATGAGTGAGTGTTTCAAGTAAAAGGTTCCCATTGGTGACCAAGTGTCCTTTGGATGGATGAGCTTGTCACGCGAAAGGTTCCCATTACTAGGCTAGGTGTTGTATTGGCGCGGGTGTTGGCCAACCGGTGTAAAATGGCCTTGGTGTTAAAAATGATAAAATTACAGTTCCTATTACGGGGTATGGCTTATGTTGATTCCATCCATCCATATCTATTTTTTCTTTTTTTACATTGAAAAATCTTATTTTTTTTCATCTTTTTACTTTACATGATTTAAAGGATTGCTTTTATATTTAGTTTTATTTATCATTTCTTTAACTTTTTTTGAATAAGTTGTATTGAACATTAAGTGGTAGTGTGATGGTATGGCGATGACAGGTGTTGAAACATTAATTTTGATATTGATCTTGACTAGTAAGGATGACAATATTTTACTCTTCTTAAAATAAATGTTTATTTGTTTAATTTTTTCATCATTATGTCCTATGAATAAGAATCATGTGGTACTGTATTTGTGAATTATTAAATCTAAACATACAAAACATAAGTCATGCCTTCGGGTAGGGGATCAGGGTTGGATATACCTGGGTGCCGGATTTCGGGGCGTAACAGCTTGGTATTAGAGCATAGGCATCAGATTCTATTGGGGAGCCTAGGTATGGGTTACACTAGCAATTAGGTATAAGGTTATAACTATGTTCTAATACATAATTGTATCAGAGCATAGATTTCTAGAATCTTTTAAGGCCTAAAGTTAGGGTTAACACCTAGTGAACTTGGAGTTAGGACATATTTTACCGATTGAAGATGTGATATGAATCATGGTTAGAAGGATTAATTTGGTTTAGGTAACACTTGAGAATTAGATATTGGCTTTAAATGAGTTTGAGTAAGGATTAAAAAAAAAAAGTCCAGGACAAGAAAGAAGGCGATTTCATAAACCTGACAATAGGTCGCGAATCTCGAGGATGAGATTCTTGTAAGGGGAGCAGATCGTAAGAACCCAAATTTGTAGGTGGTTATACATACTCGTGTGCACGCAAACCTATAATCACTTGTGAAACCTAACAAATACTTAGACACACTAAAGGGTAGTATATTCATTTGATAATTTAGTAGGCGAGATTGAATTTCAAGGATAGAATTATTGTAAGGGTGGTAGAATGTAATATCCTGAGAATTTTGGCACACCTACAGGTACACAATTGCATTTTTTTTTTTTTTGGGTTATGTTGTGCAAACGTACATATACTTATACACACTTTTATATTTTAATAACTTTTAGATCTACATGGATCTTAGTATACCTAGCTATTCAATAAATTGATCATTGAATGAACTCAACATCGCTAGATTAAGGTTAATGACCGTCCAGTTCTATTTCGGACCACCCGATCATTGTAGACCTACTATGAGATCTTCATATTTGCTCGTGCATCCATCTGTTCATGGATCTAACTCGTCTATCTTATTTGTCACCTAAGTATATGCCATACGAACCATCGAAATTTCAATTTAAGAGACTTGATCACATGCACAAGTTGTTTGAAAGTCTAAGGGTATATAGGTTTTACACATAGGATGATCTAAAACCCATCTTATACATATGTATTCATTAGTTTGATCACACGTTCACCTATATATGTTACTAGGGTCCTAACCATTCAATTTCTTTACTAGGAGCGTAACATATGACCATCCGTCACACTCGTATCCGCCAAGTGGGCCACCTAAATACCTAAGTCGTTCATTATGAAGCCCGTGGCTTACACTTCAAATTTATTGGTTAGTTTGCACATGAGACGCTCCTCCCACATGTCACTTAGACTATTATATATGCATAAACCATCATAATTCATTATGATCAAATCATAGGCAACATTGGGCTCGTTTGGAAGGGTTCCTTCAATGATACGAATTGAAAGGTCAGTGCAAATGACATATACAAAGGTTTGAAATTTTTCTAAAGAAATGTGAGATGAAAGTCACCATATTTATTATCTTCTCTGTTAAAGAAAAAAACATTATTATTTATAATAAATTTAAGGATACAAGACATTTGAAGTTGCCATTGTCTAAGGAAATTTCTAATTTTGAATGTAATCTCATCCAAGAGTGCACCATGTGGGGCCCACTTGTCAAGACCCTTTGAATCAGAACCTCTGAGGTTATTTAGCAAGTTTCTCAAACTACCATCCGTCCACTTGTCTAGCTAATTCATCAATCACAATCACCACCGTTCGTCACTTTTTCATTTAAACCATCCTCACATCCCAACCGTTCATCTTGCCTTCAATCCACATATATGTCATGAAGTCTAGTTGTTGAACACACACAAGCATACCTAACCATACATCCATCCGTCCATCTAACCATATATTTGTTTATCCATCCATTTTCACCATTCACCCATGCATGGATTAAATTCTACAAACCATGTATGGCCATTTCATGTACACACCTTCTCACTCAAGTGGCAGACACACATGCACCACATGCATTACAAATCATGAATTATGTAAACTCATTGCATGAACACGCACCTTATATGGACCACATGTACCACATTCATCACGAGCACTTTCATGCACAAACATGGCACACATGCAATGCATGGCACATGTGTGCACAACCATGCATTAACCAACACGTTAAAAAAATGTGATTTAAAAAAAAAAAAAAAAAGAGAAACTGAAGATGAAGGAAACGTAGAAAGTCATTGCCCTTGCACATGTGATGTATGTGGTATAAGGTGGTTATAAATATGGGAGAAGAAGGCAGGGGTGTGAAAGTGCTTAGCGTGGAAATATATATATATATATATATATATATATATATATATATATATATATATATATATATATATATATATATAGAGAGAGAGAGAGAGAGAGAGAGAGAGAGAGAGAGAGAGAGAGAGAGAGATTGGTTTTCACGTGATGGAGAGAGTGAGGGAAAGATAAAGATAAAGGAAGAGAGAGAAAGGAAGAAAGAAGAAGAAAGAAAATGGAAGAGTGAGAAAGAAAGAAAGAAAAATATATGTGAGTTTTCTCTCGCTTGACTTTTGTGAAAAAAAATTATATTTATATATTTATTAAATTATTTGTTTATTATTCTTTTAATTAATTCCTTCTAGTTTATTTTAATGTGAATAATCTAATTTATTTATTTTACTTATTTAGTTATTAATTAAGTATGTGTTCAATTTGTATTGGTTGTATTTATTCACCATGCTTTTAAATTATGTCATTTAAAATATTTTATTTTCTTTAGTTATCTTTATTTTAATTCACATGCTTTAATTTGAGTTCAAAGTTGGATTATTATAAATCATGTATTAAGAACTCTTTCTTTTATAATATGATTTCAAGAAATAACCAGAGTTTGAATTTTTATTTTGAAATTGATATATATATATATATATATATATATATATATATATATATATATATATATATATATATAATTTTTCTAACTCTCAACTCTGATACACTATGTCTCATATTTATTTATCAATAGAACTTTGATTGTGTGCAAAACATTTCTGTTAATTAGAAATTTTATTTTTATAATTGATAAATTTTTTACATCGCGTATTATGGATTCAGTCAAAGAATTTTCAATCATTGAAGACGTTTAGAGATATTTTATTTAAGCATCATCAAAACAGTTGTTGCAACACCAGAAAATGGGTGGGGCGATCAAGTCCTCTGGGTTGAAAATCCATAAAGCTTAAATTGGTAGGGCAATCAAGAGCCTTGGGTTGAAAGTCCAAGAAACCCAATTGGTATCTTTTGAAATATCTACCGTACCCTTTGGGCAGGTGAGCATGTCAGGACTGCAAAAGGTTCTTGTTGTCAAGTTCGGTTGAGTAATAGTCTGACCAGTTAACGTACGAATGGGTCCCTTACCAAGTGTCATTTGGATGAGTGAGTGTTTCGAGTGAAAGGTTCCCATTGCCAGTCCAAGTGTCCTTTGGATGGATGAGCTTGTCACGCGAAAGGTTCCCATTGCCAGGCTAGGTTTGTATTGGCGCGGGTGTTGGCCAATCGGTGTAAAATGGCCTTGGTGTTAAAAATGATAAAATTGCACTTGCTATTGTGGAGTATGACTTATGTTGATTCCATCCATCCATATCTTTTTTTTTTACGTTGAAAAATCTTATTTTCTTCATCTTTTTACTTTATATGAACATTTTTTGTGTTTCTTGTACGTCTTAATTGGATTACGTTGTGAAACCTGTGTTGCGATTTCTCGTTGGGCTTCATAGCATACCCTATTGGTATTTTAAAATTTCAGGATCGGGATCTCATGGAGGCACTTTTAGAGGATTGCTTTTATATTTAGTTTTATTTATCATTTCTCTAACATTTTTTTGAACAAGTTGTATTGAACATTAAGTGGTAGTGTAATGGTATGGTGACGACAGATGTTGAAACATTAATTTTGATAATGATCTTGAACAGTAAGGACATCGATATTTTAGTACTCTTCTTAAAAGAAATGTTTGTTTTTTTAATTTTTGGATCATTATGTCCTCTGAATAGGAATCATGTGATACTGTATATGTGAATTATTAAATCTAAACATAAATAACATAAGTCATGCCTTTAGGTACAGGATCAGGGTCAGATATACTCGAGTGCCAGATTTCTGGGCGTGACGGCTTGGTATTAGAGCATAGGCATTAGATTCTATTTGGGACCCTAGGTATGGGTTACACTAGTAATTAGGTATAAGGTTATAACTATGTTCTAATACATAATTGTATCAGAGCATAGATTTTTTGAATCTTCTAAGGCCTAAAGTTAGGGTAAACACCTAGTGAACTTTGAGTTAGGACATATTTTACCGATTGAAGATGTGATATGAATCATGGTTAGAATGATTAATTAGGTCTAGGTAACACTTGAGAATTAGATATTGGCCTAAAATGAGTTTGAGGAAGGACATAAAAAAAAAAGTTTAGGATAAGAAAGTAGGCGATTTTCATAAACCTGACAATAGGTCGCGAATCTCGAGGATGAGATTCTCGTAAGGGGAGCAGATTGTAAGAATCCAAATTTGTATGTGGTTATGCATACTTGTGTGCATGCAAACCTATGATCACTTGTGAAAGCTAGTAAATACTTAGACACACTAAAGGGTAATATATTCATTTGATAATTTAGTAGGTGTGATTGAATTTCGAGGACAAAATTCTTGTAAGGGTAGTAAAACGTAATATCCTGAGAATTTTAGCACACGTATAGGTACACAATTGTACATTCGCTTATGCAGATTTATTTTTTTGGGTTTTGTTGTGCACACATACATATTCACACTTTTATATTTTAATAACTTTTAGATCTCCGTGGATCTTAGTATACTTAACCATTCAATAACTTGATCATTGAATCAACTCAACATCGCTAGATGAAGGTATATGACTGTCTATTTCGATTTCAGACCACCCGATTATAGTAGACCTATTATGAGATCTTTATATTTGGTTGTGCATCCATCTGTTCATGGATCTTCTTGTTTATCTTGTTTGTCACCTAAGTATATGCCATATGAACCATTGAAATTTTAATTTAATAGACTTGATCACATGCACAAGTTGTTTGAAAGTCTAAGGGTATATAGGTTTTACACATAGGACGATGCAAAACCCATCTTATACATATGCATTCATCAGTTTGATCACACGTTCACTTATATATGTCACTAGGGTTCTAACCATTCAATTTCTTTACTAGTAGCGTAACATATGACCATCCATCACACCGTATCCGCCAAGTAGGCCACCTAAATGCCATAAGTCATTCATTACGAAGTTAGTGGCTTACACTTCGAATTTATCGGTTAGTTTACACATGAGACGCTCCCACATGTCACTTAGACTATTATATATGCATAAACCATCAAAGTTCATTATGGTCAGATCATAGGCAACATCGTGCTCGTTTGGATGGGTTCCTTAAATGACAGGAATTGAAAGGTCAGTGCAAATGACATATACAAAGGTTTGGAATTTTTCTAAAGAAATGTGAGATGAAAGGCATCATATTCATTAACTTCTCTGGTAAAGAAAAATAACATTATTATTTATCATAAATTTAAGGATACAAGACATTTGAAGTTGCCATTGTTTTAGGAAATTTCTAATTTGGAATGTAATCTCATCCAAGAGTGCACCATGTGCGGCCCACTTATCTAGACCCTTTGAATCAGAACCCTTGAGGTTGTTTAGCCAGTTTCTCAAACAACCATCCGTCCACTTGTCTAGATTCTATTTGGGACCTTACGTATGGGTTACACTAGGAATTAGGTATAAGGTTATAACTATGTTCTAATACATAATTGTATCAAAGCATAGATTTCTAGAATCTTCTAGGGCCTAAAGTTAGGGTAAACAACTAGTGAACTTGGAATTAGGACATATTTTACCGATTGAAGATGTGATATGAATCATGGTTAGAATGATTAATTAGGTCTAGGTAACACTTGAGAATTAGATATTGGCCTAAAATGAGTTTGAGTAAGGACATAAAAAAAAGTTTAGTATAAGAAAGTAGGATTTCATAAACCTGACAATAGGTCGCGAATCTCGAGGATGAGATTCTCGTAAGGGAAGTAGATTGTAAGAATCCAAATTTGTTGGTGGTTATACATACGTGTGTGCATGCAAACCTATGATCACTTGTGAAACCTAGCAAATACTTAGACACACTAAAGGGTAATATATTCATTTGATAATTTAGTAGGCGAGATTGAATTTCGAGGACGGAATTCTTGTAAGGCTGGTAGAATGTAATATCCTGAAAATTTTGGCTCACGTTTCGGTACACAATTGCACATTTGCTTGTGTAGATTTATTTTTTTCGGTTTTGTTGGGTACAAACATATACTTATAGACACTTTTATATTTTAATAACTTTTAGATCTCCATGGATCTTAGTATACTTAGCCATTCAATAAATTGATCATTGAATCAACTCAACATCGCTAGATTAAGATATATGATCGTCCACTTCGATTTCGGACCACCTGATCATAGTAGACCTACTATGAGATCTTTATATTTGCTCGTGCATCCATTTGTTCATGGATCTAACTCGTCTATCTTGTTTGTCACCTAAGTATATGTCATACGAACCATCAAAATTTTAATTTAAGAGACTTGATCACATGCACAAGTTGTTTGAAAGTCTAAGCGTATATAGGTTTTACACATAGGACGATCTAAAACCCATGTTATACATATGTATTCATCAGTTTGATCACACATTCACCTATATATGTTACTAGGGTTCTAACCAATTAATTTCTTTACTAGTAGTGTAACATATGACCACCGATCACATCGTATCCGCCATGTGGGCCACCTAAATACCTTAAGTCGTTCATTATGAGGCCAGTGGCTTACACTTTGAATTTATCAGTTAGTTGCACATGAGACGCTCCCACATGTCACTTAAACTATTATATATGCATAAGCCATCAAAATTCATTATGGTCAGATCATAGGCAAAATTAGGCTCGTTTGGAAGGGTTCCTTAAATGATAGGAATTGAAAGGTCAGTGCAAAAGACATGTACAATGGTTTGAAATTTTTCTAAAGAAATGTGAGATGAAAGGCACCATTTCATTAACTTCTCTGGTAAAGAAAAAAAACATTATTATTTATAATAAATTTAAGGATACAAGACATTTGAAGTGGCCATTGTCTAAGGAAATTTCTAATTTGGAATGTAATCTCGTCCAAGAGTGCATCGTGTGGGGCCCACTCATCTAGACCCTTTGAATCAAAACCCTTGAGGCTGTTTAGCCAGTTTCTTAAACAACCATCCGTCCACTTGTCTAGCTAATTCATCAATCATAATCACCACCTTTCACCAGTTTTTCATTTAACCCATCCTCACATCCCACCCGTTCATCTCGCCTTCAATCCACATATATGTCATAAAGTCCAGTTGTTGGACACACACAAGCATACCTAACCATACATTTATCGTCCATCTAACCATATATTTGTTTATCCATCCATTTTCACCATTCATCCATGCATGCATCAAATACTACAACCCATTTATGGCCATTTCATGTACACACCATTTCTCTCAAGTGGCACACATACATGCACCACATGCATTAAGAATCATGCATTATGCAATCCCATTACATGAACACGCACCTTATATGGACCACATGTACCACATTCATCACAAGCACTTTCATGCACACACATGTGGCAAATGCATGCGGCACACACATGGCACACATGCAATACATGGCACATGTGTGCACAACCATGCATTAATCAACACGTTAAAAAAATGTGATTTAAAAAAAAAAAGATAAACTGAAGATGAAGGAAACGTAAAAAGTCATTGCACTTGCACATGTGATGCATGTTCTATTAGGTGGTTATAAATATGGGAGATGAAGGCAGGGGTGTGAAAGTGCTTAATGTGGAGAGAGAGAGAGAGAGAGAGAGAGAGAGAGAGAGAGAGAGAATGGTTTTCACGTGAAGGAGAAAGTGAGGGAAAGATAAAGATAAAGGAAGAGAGAGAAAGGAAGAAAAAAAAGAAGAAAGAAAAAGGAAGAGAGAGAAAAAAAAAGAAAAAAAATGTTAGTTTTCTCTCACTTGACTTTTTAAAAACAATTGTATTTATATATTTATTAAATTATTTGTTTATTATTCTTATAATTAATTTCATCTGGTTTATTTTGAGAAAAATATATATAATTATAATATGAATAATCTATTTTATTTATTTTAGTTGTTAATTAAGTATGTGTTAAATTTGTATTGGTTGTATTTATTTACCATTCTTTTAAATTATGTCATTTAAAATATTTTATTTTCTTTAGTTATCTTTATTTTAATTCACATGCTTTAATTTGACTTTAAAGTTGGATTATTATAAATCATGTATTAATAACTCTTTCTTTTATAATATGATTTCAAGAAATAACCAGAGTTTGGATTTATTTTATATATATATATATATATATATATATATATATATATATATATATATATATATATATATATATATATATATAATTTTCATAACTCTCAACTCTGCTACACTGTCTTATATTTATTTATCAATTAAAGTTTGATTGTGTGTAGAAAATTTACGTTAATTAGAAATTTTATTTTTGGGATTGATAAATTTTATAAATCGCGTATTATGGATTCGGTCAAACAATTTTCAATCATTGAAGATGTTTAAAGTTATTTTATTTACGCATCATCAGAACAGTTGTTGGAACACCAGAAAATAGGTGGGGCGATCAAGTCCTCTGGGTTAAAAATTCCCAAAGCTTAAATAGGTAGGGCAATCAAGAGCCTTGGGTTTAAAGTCCAAGAAACCTAATTGGTACCTCTTGGAATCTCTACCGTACCATTTGGGCTGGTGAGCATGTCAGGATTGGAAAATGTTCCTGTTGCCAGGTTTGGTAGGGTAATAGTTTGACCAGCTAATGTACGAATGTGTCCCTCACCAAGTTCCCTTTAGATGAGTTACTGTTGCAAGCGAAATGTTCCCATTGCCAGGCCAAGTAGCCTTTGGATGGGTGAGCTTGTGACGTGAAAGGTTCCCATTGCCAAGCTAGGTGATGTTTTAGCGCGGGTGTTGGCCAACTGGTTTAAATTGGCCCTGGTGTTAAGAAGGATAAAATTGCAGTTACTATTGCGGAGTATGGCTTATGTTGATTCCATCCATCCATATCTATTTTTCTTTTTACATTGAGAAATCTCATTTTCTTCATCTTTTTACTTTACATGAACATTTTTTTATGTTTCTTGGACGTCTTAATTGGATTACATTTTGAAACCTGTGTTGAGATTACTCGCTGGGCATTACAGCTTACCCTGTTGGGATTTTAAAATTTCAGGATCAGGATCACATGGAGGCGCTTAAAGAGGATTACTTTTATATTTAGTTTTATTTATCATTTCTCTAACATTTTTTTGAATAAGTAGTATTGAACATTAAGTGGTAGTGTAATGGTATGGTTAGGACAGATGTTGAAACATTAATTTTGATATTAATCTTGAATAGTAAGGACAATGATATTTTACTCTTCTTAAAATAAATGTTTATTTGTTTAATTTTTGGATCATTATGTCCTATGAATAAGAATCATGTGGTACTGTATATGTGAATTATTAAATCTAAACATATAAAACATAAGTCATGCCTTCGAGTATGGGATCAGGGTCGGATATATTCGGGTGCTGGATTTTGAGGTGTGACTGCTTGGTATCAGAGTATAGGCACTAGATTTTATTTGAGACCCTAAGTATGGTTTACACTAGCAATTAGGTATAAGGTTATAACTATGTTCTAATACATAATTGTATTAGAGCATAGATTTCTAGAATCTTCTAGGGCCTAATGTTAGGGTTAACACCTAGTGAACTTGGAGTTAAGACAAATTTTACTGATTGAAGATGTGATATGAATCATGGTTAGAATGATTAATTAGGTCTAGGTTACACTTGGGAATTAGACATTGACCTTATATGAGTTTGAGTAAGGACAAAAAAAAAAGTTTAGGATAAGAAATTAGGCGATTTCATAAACATGACAATATGTCACGAATCTCGAGGATGAAATTCTCATAAAGGGAGTAGATTGTAAGAATCCAAATTTGTAGGTGGTTACATGTGTGCATGCAAACCTATGATCACTGGTGAAACCTAGCAGATACTTAGACACACTATAGGGCAATATATTCATTTAATAATTTAGTAGATGAGATTGAATTTTGAGGATGAAATTATTGTAAGGGTGGTAGAATGTAATATCTCGAGAATTTTGGCACACGTGTAAGTACAGAATTGCATGTTTGCTTGTGTAGATTTATTTTTTGGGGTTTTATTGTGCACACGTACATATACTTATATACACTTTTATACTTTAATAACTTTTACATCTCCATGGATCTAAGTATACTTAGCCATTCAATAAATTGATAATTGAATCAACTCAACATTGCTAGATTAAGGTATATGACCGTCCACTTCGATTTCGGACCACCTGATTATAGTAGACCTACTATGAGATCTTCATATTTACTCGTGCATCCATCTGTTCACGGATCTAACTCGTCTATCTTGTTTGTCACCTAAGCATATGCCATACGAACCATCGAAATTTCCATTTAAGAGATTTGATCACATGCACAAGTTGTTTGAATGTTTAAGGGTATATAGGTTTTACACATACGACGATCTAAAACCCATCTTATACATATGTATTCATTAGTTTGATCACACGTTCACTTATATGCTTTACTAGGGTCTTAACCATTCAATTTCTTTACTAGTAGCATAACATATGACCATCCATCACACCCGTATCCACTAAGTGGGCCACCTAAATACCTAACTAAGTCGTTCATTATGAAGCCCGTGGCTTACCCTTCGAATTTATTGGTTAGTTTGCACATGAGACACTCCCACATGTGACTTAGACTATTATATATGCATAAACCATCAAAATTCATTATGGTCAGATCATAGGCAACATTGGGCTCGTTTGGAAGGGTTCCTTAAATGACAAGCATTGAAAGATCAGTGCAAATGACATATACAAAGGTTTGAAATTTTTCAAAAAAAATGTGAGATGAAATGCACCATATTCATTAACTTCTCTGGTAAAGAAAAAAAAACATTATTATTTATAATAAATTTAAGGATACAAGACATTTGAAGTTGCCATTATCTAAGGAAATTTCTAATTTGGAATGTAATCTCGATGAAGAGTGCACCATGTGGGGCCCACTTGTCTAGACCCTTTGAATCAGAACCATTGAGGCTGTTTGCCAGTTTCTCAAACAACCATCCATCCACTTGTCTAGCTTTCATCAATCACAATCACCAACGTTCATCACTTTTTCATTTAACCCATGCTCACATCCCACCCTTTCATGTCTCCTTCAATCCACATGTATTTCATGAAGTCCAGTTGTTGAACACACACAAACATACCTAACCATACATCCATCCGTCCGTCTAACCATATATTTGTTTATCCATCCTTTTTCACCATTCATCCATGCATGCATCAAATACTACACACCATGTATGGCCATTTCATGTACACACCTTCTCACTCAAGTGGCACACACACATGCACCACATGCATTACAAATCATGCATTATGCCAACCCATTGCATGAAAACGCACCTTATATGGACCACATGTACCACATTCATCACAAGCACTTTCTTGCACACACATGGCACACATGCAATGCATGGCACATCTGTGCACAACCATGCATTAACCGACACATTAAAAAAATGTGATTTAAAAGAAAAAGAGAAATTGAAGATGAAGGAAACATAGAGTGTCATTGCACTTGCACATGTGATGCATGTGCTATAAGGTAGTTATAAATATGAAAGATGAAGGCATGGGTGTGACAGTGCTTAATGTGGAGAGAGAGAGAGAGAGAGAGAGAGAGAGAGAGAGAGAGAGATTAGTTTTCACATGATGGAGAGAGTGAGGGAAAGATAAAGATAAAGGAAGAAGGAGAAAGGAAGAAAAAGAAGAAAGAAAATGGAAGAGAGAGAAAGAAAGAAAAAAGAAAAAATATATATGTAAGTTCTCTCACTTGACTTTAAAAAAACTTATATTTATATATTTATTAAATTATTTGTTTATTATTCTTATAATTAATTTCATCTGGTTTATTTTAAGAAAAATATATATAATTATAATGTGAATAATCTAATTTATTTATTTTACTTATTTTAGTTGTTAATTAAGTATGTGATAAATTTGTATTGGTTATATTTATTTACCATGCTTTTAAATTATGTCATTTAAAATATTTTATTTTCTTTAGTTATCTTTATTTTAATTCACATACTTTAATTTGACTTTAAAGTTGGATTTTTATAAATCATGCATTAATAACTCTTTCTTTTATAATATAATTTCAAGAAATAACCAGAGTTTGGATTTTTATTTTGAAATTGATGTGTATATATATATATATATATATATATATATATATATATATATATATATATATATATATATATATATATATATATAATTTTCATAACTCTCAACTTTGCTACATTGTCTTATATTTATTTATTAATTGAAGTTTGATTACGTTAATTAGAAATTTTTTTTTTGGGATTGATAAATTTTGTAAATTGCGTATTATGGATTCGGTCAAACAATTTTCAATCATTGAAGATGTTTAAAGTTATTTTATTTATGCATCATCGGAACAGTTGTTGGAACACCAAAAAATTGGTGGGGCGATCAAGTCCTCTGGGTTAAAAATCCTTAAAGCCTAAATAGGTAGGGCGATCAAGAGCCTTGGGTTTAAAGTCCAAGAAACCCAATTGGTACCTCTTGGAATCTCTATCGTACCATTTGGGCTGGTGAGCATGTCAGGATTGGAAAATGTTCCTACTACCAGGTTCGGCAGGGTAATGTACGAATGGGTCCCTCACCAAGTTCCCTTTAGATGAGTTACTGTTTCAAGCGAAATGTTCCCATTGCCAGGCCAAGTAGCCTTTGGATGGGTGAGCTTGTCACGCGAAAGGTTCCCATTGCCAAGCTAGGTGATGTTTTAGTGCTGGTGTTGGCCAACCGGTTTAAAATGGCCCTGGTGTTAAAAAGGATAAATTTGTACTTACTATTATGGCTTATGTTGATTCCATCCATCCATATCTATTTTTCTTTTTTACATTGAAAAATCTTATTTTCTTCATCATTTTAGTTTATATGAACGTTTGTTGTCTTTCTTGTATGTCTTAATTGGATTACGTTTTGAAACCTGTGTTGAGATTACTCACTTAGCTTCACAGCTTACCCTGTTGGGATTTTAAAATTTCAGGATCAGGATCTCATGGAGGCGCTTAAAGAGGATTGCTTTTATATTTAGTTTTATTTAGCATTTTTCTAACATTTTTTTGAATAAGTTGTATTGAACATTAAGTGGTAGTGTGCTGGTATGGTGACGACAGGTGTTGAAATATTAATTTTGATATTGATCTTGAATAGTAAGGACTACGATATTTTATTCTTCTTAAAATAAAAGTTTATTTTTTTAATTTTTGTATCATTTTGTCCTATGGATAGGAATCATATGGTACTTTATATGTGAATTATTAAATTTAAACATATAAAACATAAGTCATGCCTTCGGGTATGGGATCAGGGTCAGATATACCCGGGTGTCGGATTTCGGGGCGTGATAGCTTGGTATCAGAGCATATGCATTAGATTCTATTTGGGACCCTAGGTATGGGTTACACTAGCAATTAGGTATAAGGTTATAACTATGTTCTAATACATAATTGTATCAGAGCATAGATTTCTACAATCTTCTAGCGCCTAAAGTTAGGGTTAACACTTAGTGAACTTAGAGTTATGACATATTTTACCGATTGAAGATGTGATATGAATTATGGTTAGAATAATTAATTAGGTCTAGGTTACACTTGAGAATTAGATATTGGCCTTAAATGAGTTTGAGTTTGGCACATGTGTAGGTACACAATTTTAGGTACACGTGTTGGGACACAATTGCACATTCGCTTATGTAGATTTATTTTTTTGGGTTTTGTTGTGCACATGTACATATACTTATACATACTTTTATACTTTAATAATTTTTAAATCTCTATGGATCTTAGTATACTTAGTCATTCAATAAATTGATCATTGAATCAACTCAACATCGTTAGATTAAGGTATATGATCGTCCACTTCGATTTCGGACCACCTGATCATAGTAAACCTACTATGAGATCTTCATATTTGCTCATGCATCCATCTGTTCATGGATCTAACTCATCTATCTTGTTCGTCACCTAAGTATATGCCATACGAACCATCGAAATTTCAATTTAAGAGACTTGATCACATGCACAAGTTGTTTGAAAGTCTAAGGGTATATAGGTTTTGCACATAGGACAATCTAAAACCCATCTTATGCATATGTATTCATCAATTTGATCACAAGTTCACCTATATACGTTACTAGGGTCCTAACCATTCAATTTCTTTACTAGTAGCATAACATATGACCATCCATCACACCCGTATTCGCCAAGTGAGGCACTTAAATACCTAAGTTGTTCATTATGAAGGCTATGGCTTACACTTCGAATTTATAAGTTAGTTTGCAATGAGACGCTCCCACATGTCACTTAGACTATTATATATGCATAAACCATCAAAATTCATTGTGGTCAGATCATAGGCAACATTGGGCTCGTTTGGAAGGGTTCCTGAAATGACACGCCTTGAAAGGTCAATATAAATGACATGTACAAAGGTTTGAAATTTTTCTAAAGAAATGTGAGATGAAAGGCACCATATTCATTAACTTCTCTAGTAAAGAAAGAAAACATTATTATTTATAATAAATTTAAGGATACATGACATTTGAAGTAGCCATTGTCTTAGGAAATTTCTAATTTGGAATGTAATCTCATCCAAGAGTGCACCATGTGGGGCCCACTTGTCTAGACCCTTTGAATCAGAACCTCTGAGGCTGTTTAGCCAATTTCTCAAACAATCATCCGTCCACTTGTCTAGCTTTCATCAATCACAATCGCCACCGTTCATCACTTTTTCATTTAACCCATCCTCACATCCCACCGTTCATCTCACCTTCAATCCACATGTATTTCATGAAGTCCAGTTGTTGAACACACACAAGCATACCTAACCATACATCCATCTGTCCATCTAACCATATATTTGTTTATCCATCCATTTTCACCATTCATCCATGCATGCATCAAATACTACACCCCATGTATGGCCATTTCATGTACACACCTTCTTACTCAAGTGGCACACACACATTCACCACATGCGTTACAAATCATGCATTATGCAAACCCATTGCATGAACACGCACCTTATACGGACCACATGTACCACATTCATCACAAGCAATTTCATGCACACACATGTGGCACATGCATGCGGCACACACATGACAGACATGCTATGCATGGCACATGTGTGCACAACCATGCATTAACCAACACGTTATACAAAAATGTGATTTAAAAAAAGGAGAGACTGAAGATGAAGGAAATGTAGAAAGTCATTGTACTTGCACATGGGATGCATGTGCTATAAGGTAGTTATAAATATGGGAGATGAAGGCAATGACTTGCACATGGGATGAATGTGCTATAAGGTAGTTATAAATATGGGAGATGAAGGCAGGGGTTTGAAAGTGCTTAACGTGGAGAGAGAGAGAGAGAGAGAGAGAGAGAGAGAGAGATTGGTTTTCACGTGATGGAGAGAGTGAGGGAAAGATAAAGATAAAGGAAGAGAGAAAGGAAGAAAAAAAAGAAGAAAGAAAAAGGAAGAGAGAGAGAGATAGAAAGAAAAGAAAAAGAAAAAAATATATGTGAGTTTTCCCTTACTTGACTTTTAAAAAAGAATTATATTTATATATTTATTAAATTATTTATTTTTATTCTTATAATTAATTCCATCTGGTTTATTTTAAGAAAATTATTTATAATTATAATGTAAATAATCTAATTAATTTATTTTACTTATTTTAATTGTTAATTAAGTATGTGTTAAATTTGTATTGGTTGTATTTATTTACCATGCTTTTAAATTATGTCATTTAAAATATTTTATTTTCTTTAGTTATCTTTATTTTAATTCACATGCTTTAATTTGACCTTAAAGTTGGATTATTATAAATCATGTATTAATAACTTTCTTTTATAATATGATTTTAAGAAATAACTAGAATTTTAATTAAGCTCTGACAACAATTTAACCAGTGTATTGGTTACCCCCAGGTTGGCCATCACAAACATATTCAATCGATCGAGCAGGACACGTTCAACCGACAGTGGCTTTTGTTGGGTTGTCGTTGTCCACTTGGTCCACCGAATAATTCTCATTTAGAGTTAATCATTCTCGTGCTTGATTGTTGAATCACACTATCGAATCTGGAATACTATTATTCCCATTGTGAATAGTCTACTTAAAATTGTACTACGACTTGACCTACCAACTCGCATGAGCCAGGCATGGTGGTGTGGGACACTGTGTCTGAGTTGTCGGCCTACACTGAGGTGGTGCTTCGCTTTAGTGACCAGTGAGCATTGACAGGGGTGATAGATTATTGTTCGAACGACCCATGTGACAAATGTGACCCTGACTGATGTTTGTGTACATATGCACCCTTTGAACGACCCGTGTATACGTTGGTTTAATCCTGAGTGACACGCCCATGCCTCTAAATTAATTAATTGTATTTGATATTTGGATGACGAGCTCTTCCGCTTGATTTGGGTGTGGCTGACGAGTCACGACCATACCATACTTTCATGGGAGGATAACTTAAACCTTGGATCGAGGGATTATTGGCAATGATTGGCAACGCATCATAAAGAGCCATATGGTCCCATTTAGACTTTGTGATATAATGATGATATTCTGGCTTCACCAATTTACTGGATGAATTGGACTAATAAAAACTTGAATTAATCATGCATACATAACATTGCATTTGAGGGAAACTCGTGGGTGCATGGTTGCTTGATGTGGTGCCAGCGCTACCTATTCAGCTCCTCATGTGATTTCTTGGGAACATCATGCACTTGTGGGGTGGCTGGTCGACTGTTAGAAAGACCAATACATCATTTTCTTTTATTTGCATGCCATGCGTTCCTTGCAGTAATCAACTAGTTCAGGAACTTGATCGCCTTGTTATGATATCATTGCCTACACATGCTCATGTGAATAATATGTGTAACTTGTTTAGTCTTTGTGTGATAGAAATAACATGCTTAAGAATAATACACTCGTGTGAATCTGTTTATAACTAAAATGTCTTGAGTATAATCTTGGAGATATTTCTTCACTATGTTGGCATTGGACGCCTTCTATTTAACATATGCAGATACCTTGGGAATAAGACCAGATAGTAACTTCATCCCTTTGGTAGTTGTACTTTCCCTTTTTATTACACCTATTATGATTTATATAACTCTCATATGGTTTGACACTGCATTTAAATTAACCTCGAGGGTGTTAGCCTTATATTTATGGATTTAGTTACCTCCGTTTTTATTTTGATCCAGTAATTGAAATACATTACTCTGATTATTTGTGCATGGAATGAATGTAAATCTGATTGAGGACACATGTGGGAGTATTTCCTACGTGTGGCATACGTGTGGCATTCTTAGGTAAGCATTTTATTAAGTTAACACTAAAAAACTCGGGGTCAGAGTCTTTGTACTTAGGTGTCGATTTTCGAGGCATTATGTTCTCCAACTCCAAGTGCAAGGTTGCAATGTAGTAATAATTCGATTGTGCGACCGGATCGTCCTTAGGAATTTGGTATAAACCAATTCTAATCCTTCTAATAACTTGAGATTGTAGGGATTTAGAAATTTTGAATTTTAGAACTAAGTAGAAAGAGTAAAGTAATTAAGAGAAAATCAGATAATTACGAATAACTAGAGCATTGAGGATCCACTTATAGTAGATCAATGGTTAATCCATTCATCAAGCACATGAACAAACACAATTAGAATTAAAGTCCCGTCTCTCATCTAATTGGAAGATATTGCATTTAACATATAAACAGTCCAAACTCAAATCTGAACTTCCAATTCTAGTTCTATTGAAGCACGGAGAAGATGAATT
Organism: Liriodendron chinense; assembly: GCA_003013855.2. NCBI lineage: Eukaryota > Viridiplantae > Streptophyta > Magnoliopsida > Magnoliales > Magnoliaceae > Liriodendron > Liriodendron chinense. The sequence continues at coordinate 1,475,959 of ML058429.1, forward strand.
AGTAGCACTTCGAAGTATCAATAATATCCATAGATCATGACTAATCTATGGTTTCTACAATTCAAACCTCATAGACCCATAATGATAATTCTTAGAAATCACAAGCTACTCATGTACTTGGCACACAAATTCTCAAAATTATCTAAAAATACCAACTTTATTCAAACTAGATCTTGAAATTCAAAACAAAAGCTTAGAGTACTTGAATAAACGAATTAAGCATCAAATTTAACTACAATCTTCACCTATTAGCCCTAGCTAAGAGATCTAGTAAATTAAAGTCATGACTAAACTAGAAAATAAAAGAAAAACTACTAAAAATATGAAAAACCCTAAAAACCAGAGTTGTATAAGCTCCACTTTGATCCTCTTCACCTTTAGCATGTTTAAGACTTCTCTATGATGATTTGAGATGAAGGTGGAGGTGTCATTTTATAGCAAAAACTGCGCACGGCCTTGGAATCTTCTGAAAATTGCATAACTAATGACAATTTCGATAGGAAGCTTGATACATTGAACCAGTTTCTATATATCGAGAGTACTTGTTCGATTGACTAAAGAATTTTCTAGAGAGTTATGATTTTTTTTCATGGATTTCCTTGATATATCGAAATGGGCTTTTGATATATCAAGATTCAAATCTCGATTAATCGAAAATGATTCACTATATCGAAATTTATGTTAAGAGAGTTCACATGTTCATCTTCAGTTCGATTAATCGAATTGGTGTTTCGATATATCGAAGTATCTATCAAACACCTATTGATGACCTATCGAAATTTGCTGATCCTTCATTTTTCTATTTTTTTTTTATTCCGAACTTTCTCCTTTCTTCTTTGCTTGTTTCCTCTGCCTCTTGGTTATCTTCTAATGATCTTCAAAGTAGTCACATTAACTTTTTATTCATGAAATTCCTCTCTCATTCCTATAAACACAAAAACACATATATGATAAATCTTTTAACACTCAAACTATGCATAATGTGTAATGTATTGGGGTTAGAATACCCACAATTCAAAGCTCAACACACCCCCCAACTAGCATTTTGCTAGTCCTGAGAAAAACATGCGTGAAACAAATTTAATACTTTCCCCATTCAGCTCTCTTTCGAAAACTATGTTTCTATATACTCCAAATCATACAAATGCAAAATTTGGAGATAAGTAGTGATAGATGCTGAATCCTTAAACAACCTTAAATTCCCTAAACATAGTGAGCATTCCAAATAGAGTCTCCGTTGATTGATTGATAAATAGAAAAATCCGAACAAGTGTGGTTTAGTGTGCATAGTGAATGTTCAACTCATAAATTTTCATGATTACTCTTTTTCATAGATCAGCTAGACTAAAGATCTAAAAATGTACAGATCAATAACAAGCCTATGACATGATTTTTCCTTACCATTCATTCGACGACTTTCACACTACTTCCCATTACTAGTTTGGATTATTGGCCCTCACATGGTTGGTGATAGGTAGCCCTTTTCGGTATATTTCAATAGATTTTCAATTTTTTTTCTTATCTTTTCTTATCAAAACATAAGATAAGATTTTTAGAAATCCATACCTTAAGTTTCTTTTCTTCCAATATTTTTCTGAATGTGATGGACAAAAATCCCTGTCTTGGTTCCTTAACACTTTAAATCATAGTCTAACCAATCTACAAATTGTCCTAATCCCTTAAATCACGAGAATTGTGTAATGTGAACTAGATTCCAAAAGTGTTCATAATTCCTATCAGTCATTTAAATAGAGGAACTCATATAGAAAACCACTATATTAAAGAAATTTCAAGAGTTTTAAAATCAAATCACTTATCACTCTTTCTCTCATATTCATAAAATGTCGAGTGCATAGAAATAAACTTTTCAAAAAGAGTTTTGAATTCGGAAAAATAAAATTTTTTACACATAAATTGCTTGAAATTCAGAACTACTAGTAGATTCATGCAGGAATCTTACCCCCTAACCAAAACCTTACATTGTTGTTCACTTCCTAAGTGTAGGGTTGTGAAGTAGTAATAATTCGGAAAGACCGAGTACCGTCCCACATGGATTTGTATTGGTATTTACAAAATTAATCTGAAATACTTCTAATTGCTATTGAATTAAGAACTTAAATTTAGAAATTGGAATTGGATGTATATTGTGAAAATAAAGAAAGGTAAAATTAATATGCTAAAGGCACTAGAGCGCTAAGGATCCACTTGTGGTTATTTCCAATGCATTGATCCAACTAGTTCTTTCAACAACTCAATTGAAATCGAAGTCCTATCTCTATTCGGTCGGAATATGAAACAATTAAATCACATAAACAATCTAAAATAGATGTTTGTTCATTGATTTAGTTCCCTCAATAATACTCAAGCATTGGGCACACTTAATTGTATAGGCCAATCCTTTGTCCAATCTAATTGAGATCATAACCATAACTTTCATCAAATCCTATCACTAAACTTGACTAAAACAAATGATTTGAACTCTAATTAAACTAATATCAATAAGCAAAAACAATTATCTTAGATTAACACAAAAGATTAGAACTTTAGTTTGATATATATAGTTCCCACATTAAAAACTATCATCTAGATCACAAGGAATTCAAAGCGTCTACCATGCCTGTAGTCTATGATAGATCGAGGAACTTTATAGATTTCAACAATTCAAAACAGATAAGTAACTAGAATTAGATCATCCAAGCATCACATGAGCCCGAAGTCATCAAGAGATCAAGAGAAGAACTAAAATTAGGCTTTATTCAAACTTAAATCAAACTATTGTTGAACATTAATTTATTAAAATGAAACCTAGATTGCATTAATCCATAAAAAGTAAACCAAAAGCTTCACCTCTTAGCTCTAGCTAAAAAGTATTAGTTCATCTTTAATATCCTTGGACTAAAATCTCTCAAAAAAATGAAAAACAACTAAAAAATAGAAGAAAATAAGAAAAACTAGAAAAGAAATCCTTCTCCCAAGCCTACTTGATCTTCCCCACTTCCTCGCATGCCTTAAGAAGAAAAAGGAATCCTCCTTTTATATAAAAAGTCCGTCACCGCCTCAGATTTGTATAACTTTTTCGCACTTACGTAGACAGTTTCGATTAATCGAAATTCCTCCGATTGATTGAAAAAGTGTCCAGAGAGTTAGTACTTTTCATCCTTATTTTCAATTGATTGGACATGATTCCGATTGATCGGGGCACTCCTTTTCGATTGATTGAAATTCCTCCGATTGATCGAAAATATGTCCAGAGACTTTATTAAAAACTCTGATTTTCATGTGTCTGATGTATGGTTCAATTGATCGGAACCTATCGAAACCATGTCCTCCGATCGATTGGAACCTGTCGAGGATCCACCAGAACTGTTTATTTTTGCACTTTTTCTGGTTTCAATTCTGGACTTTCATCACTTGATTTCTCCCTCTCTTTCTTCCTTGACTCTTTTTTACTTGATCTTCAAAGTGGTCTAAATGAGTCTCTTTAACATGAAATACATGAGTCCTCTCTTTTCTACAATCACAAATACACATATAAGATGAGTCTTTTAATAGTGAAATTAATGTAAATGTGTGATGAATTGGGGTTCTAAAGTGTACAATTTAGAGCTTAACAATTGTCCTCAATGTAAAACATATATAATATGCGATAAAATGAGAGCAATGACATAAATAATGAAAGGTGAGAACAAGAGTACCTAAGAGAGTCAAAAGTGGAAATCTACCTCCAACAATAAATTCTAATGAAAGAAAATAAATAAAAAAAGCAAAAACAAAGGCAAACCTAACCTAAGTTACTCTATATCTCCATCAAACTAGGAGATTAAACATCTTGATAGACAGGATCGTTCAAAGTAATGGACATATCCTTTAAATCAAACTTCTCAATAAATGGTTTTAAACATCGTCCATTCAGTTTAATATAGTTACCATTCGCTGGATTCTCTATCTCAATGGCCCCATGAGAAAAAAACTTTTTTAACAATATATAGGCCGGTCCATCGAGATCGCAATTTTCCTGGAAAAAGATGTAATCGCGAGTTATACAAGAGTACTTTTTTGTCTTAATGAAAAGATTTTCAAAGTATGTGTTTATCATGGAAGGCATTCATCCTACTCTTGTATATCCGCGAACTCTCATAAGCGTTGTTCTAGATTTTCTCAAGCACATTCAATTGTATCTTGTGTAGCAAGCTAGCCTTGTCAATATTAAAGTTCAATGCCTGAATTGCCTAATAGGCTTTATGTTCAAGTTCCACGGGCAAGTGGCAAGCCTTTCCATACACAAGTTTATAGGGGGACATTCCAATCAAGGTCTTATAAGCCGTTCGGTAAGCCCAAAGTGCATCGACTAGTCTCAGTGACCAATCTTTGCGATTTGGATTCACCGTTTTTTCAAGATGTGTTTAATTTCCTAATTACAAATCTCAGCTTGCTCACTTGTCTGTGTGTAGTATGTGGTGCTCACTTTATGCGTTATGCCATATTTGTTCATTAAGGCTTCAAACGGCCTATTGCAAATAGAATGTTTTCTTTTAGGAATTGTAGAACCGTTCGGTGATCATTGGTTCTATAAGGAATCACCTCTACCCACTTGGACTCATTCAAACAGGCCTTTTGTTGCACATTGTATTTGCGTTTGGTTGTGCACAGGTCTTTTAGAAACTTGGCATAGGAGGGAATTTGTTTATAGCATCAAGTAGAGGTATGTTGATTTTTACTTGTTTAAAAACCTCTAAAATGTCATGAGAATTCGGAAGAGGTTTGGGAATTACTAATCTTGAAGGGAATGGTGCAACGGGCTTGTATTTGTGTTCTTTTTCTTTTGGGGCTGAGGTAGATCCATCCTCGTTCTTAGAAATTACCGAATCATTAGGCTTGTTAGCCTTCATCGGAATAGATTTGTCGATTTGTTTACCACTTATAAGAGTGGTGATGGATTTTTCTTACTCCACATGTTGGTTAGAGATATTAGTGGTGCTTATCTCATATTTTTGTTTTGGATTGGGCCGAGGTTGGGCAAAAAGGTCCCTTCTATAGCATTCAAGTGTCTCTTAATTTCTTCAACCGAACCTTTTAGCTCTTAGAACATTTGCTGATTTGTCTGATTTATTTGCGTTTACCCTTGCATAAACGCCTTCAAGGTATCCTCCATAGTGATTTGAGGTGGGGCCATGTTTGGTATTACATTTTGCATGGGCGCCCCTCTTTAAAAGTTGGTGGGATTAGCTGTGAGAACATTCCTCCAACTAAAATTTGGATGATTCCTCCAATTTGGATTGTACGTGTTACCTATAGGTCCATTGAAGGGCTGTTGATAAGCGTTTGTGGCATTCGCTTGCTCTTGTAGAACTTCTTAAAATACAATCCTTAGTAGAGTGTACATTAGTGGCGCAAATACCTCAAATGTTCTCAATGACTTCCTTGGATTTTGAGGACTCGCCCTTCCTAAGTTCCATGGCCTCGACTTTCCTTATGAGGCTGGCTATCTTGGCATTCACATCTTCCTCTTCCCTGAGGATGTACATTCCTCCTTTGTCTCTTTATTGAGGAGGCCTATGATTACTTTATTTGTCCGAGGTATCCTAAGATTGGGCATTCTCGGCCAGCATGTCAAAGTAGGCCTATGCTTCCTCTGGATCTTTACTCATGAACTCGCCATTGCACATCATTTCTACGAATTGACGCATGTTGGAACTCAATTTATCATAGAAGAAACTTATGATTCGTTAAATTTCGTAGTCATGGTGTGGGCAAGTAAGTAGGAGGTCCTTAAATCTTTCCCAACTATGAAAGAAGGTCTCACCCTCTTTAACTGAGAAATTCATTATGGCTTTTCATAACACTTTACTCATCTCGTTCCATGTCCCTATCGAATGTGGTTTAAGAGAATGAAGCCAACCCTTCGCCTTTTCTTTCAATGAGAAAGGGAAAAGTTTAAGTTTTATGACATCTTCGGTTACATTAACATATTGTAGAGTAGCCACTACCTCATCGAATTCTTTTAGATGTAAATATGGGCTCTCTAAGTCTAACTTATAGAATTTAGGTAAGCTTTGTATCACTCCCGGCTTTATATCAATGTTTTCCTCATTGGTTGGAACAACCATGCATGAGGGTGTAGTTGCTCTTGCTGTTTGTAGATATTCACGTAAAGCTCTCATTGGAAGAGCATTGTGCACCTCGTTCTCTCCTACTTCCTCTTGTGTTCGATTTGCGTTTGGAGTAAGAGGATTAGGAGGATTCCTTACAGGTGTCTGATTTTCTGCGATACTCCCTGAACTTTCACACACTTCTAAGTATTTTCTTACATGTTTTTTAACCGAGAGGCCTTCAGCTAGTCCTCCTTAGGTTTGGAGATGCTTTGTGTGGTCATGTTCCCAACGGGGCATAAACCATGCAAACCTCAATCTAAAACTAAAACCTAAATCCTAAAAAAAAAATCTAGAATAAATTTTTTTTGGAAAACTATGTTAGAGAGAGTCCAAGTTAGAAAGATGTTACCCAAGGAGCTTGAACTAGATGAGATTCCTACAAAACAAAACAAATCAATGATATTTCTAGAAAAATCAGAAAACCTAATTCTAATAAAGCTGGAAATCCTAACTAACTAAGAACTACTCTATAGTTTCTAAAATAATTAGAACCGTTTAACCTACAAAATCTCCGACAACGACGCTAAAAACTTGTTCGCCAACCCCAAGTGCAAGGTTGCGATGTAGTAATAATTCAATCGTAAGGCTGGATTGTCCTCAGGGATTTGAGATAAACCAATTCTAATCCTTCTAATAACTTGAGATCATAGGGATTTAGTGTAAGACCCGTACCCTGAATTGCCCTCCGTACGTTTAGTTTCCGGTACCGGTACGTCCCAGATGGACCAGATTAGCAAGCCTTGATCACGACCCTATTTTAGTACCGCATCGACCCAAGACCTATACCCCGGCGACCGCGTAAGCGCTGCGATTCCAACGCCGCGCTGCACGCCTCATTGCGATACCCGGTGTGAAAGATGCGTACTTTTGCGCAATCCGAGGTGGGCCGCGCAACGCGTGTGTGGCGTGGGCCCCACTTGCACAAATCCCAACAACATGTCAAATCAATCACCATCACCCTCACCCATATCCCTATCATTACCCTAGCCTACACACACCATACCCACCCCATTCCTCTCTCACTAAAGTTAACTCTAACCCATACCTCTCATGCCCTCTCCCATCATCATCATCACCACCTCATGTACCCCCCTCTCTCCCATACAAGAGCCATATGTAGGGGGGTGGCCTTCTCATTTTCCTATTTTGCAAGAGAAAAGGAGAGAGAAAGAGAAAGAGAGAAAGGAGAGAGAGAGAGAGAGAGAGAGAGAGAGAGAGAGAGAGAGAAGTAGAGAGAGATTTAGAGGGAGATCAAGAGAGAGAAAGAGAGTTAGAGAGATTGAAGGAGGAGATCTAGCTTGGAGGACCCCGATCATTATCCAGACCGTCCAATCGGCAATTCAACCGTCCAACCATCATTGTGAGTGCAAACTTCCCCCATTTTCTCGTTTACCTTTCATTTTATTTCCTTGGGCCCACCTTGTGATGGGCAATGAGATGGATGGGCTGGATCATCAGGATGGGCCCCACGTACTTGTAATAATAATAATAATAATAATAATAATAATAATAATAATAATAATAATAATGTTAAAAAAAACAAAAAAAAAGATTGAAGGAGATGGCCGCTGGACAGCCAGCGTCCAGAGGACGCTGCTGCCCAGCAGCGCTGGGGCGAAGCCCCTTTTGGGCGTTGACGGTTGCCCCCACTCGTGGGACCCACCTTGATGTATGGACTTAATCCACACTGTCCGTCTGTTTCTCCAGCCCATTTTACGGCTGGACACAAAAAATGAAGCAGATCCAGATCGCTGGTGGACCACACCATAGGAAAACAGTGGAGATAATGATGTGGACTGCTGAACTTCTTTGGCCCACCTTGATGTTTGTAGGCCTCGTAGCACACCCAATATAGGGTTCTTTGGGTTCCCCAGGAGCTGAATAATCTGATGAATTGAGTGGATCTTACACATGTGGGCCCCACTTGAAAGTATTATAAAGAAAAAAAAGAATAAAAAGAAAAAAAGAAAGCAAATTAAGGTCCAGACGCTGGACGTTCACATCGTCAGGGACGCTGGAACCGTCCAGCGTCCGGATGGCATGAATGGGGTCCCCACTCGTGGGACCCACCTTGATGTTTCTTTTGTATCAACGCCGTCCATTTGTTCGCCCATATCATTTTAGGGCCAGGCCCCAAATTTGAAACCGATCCAAATTTTAAGTGGACCGCATCGCGTAAAACAGTGGAAATAATGATTTCTACTGTCAGAAATCCTTCGGCCCACTTTTAAGCTTCTAGCTTGAATCATATATCCAATATTGGGCTCATTGGGTCTTCCACGAGCCGAGGAACCTGATAGACGGAGTGGATCACCCTTATGTGGGCCCCACTCGATGAAAACTATGGAAAAACAAAAAAAAGATAGAGAGAAAGGAAAGGAGGGGCGTCGGGCGCTAGGTGTACCAGCGTCCACGGACGCTGGCTTGTGCTGCCAGCTGGAGGCCCACTCGTGGGTCCCACCATGATGCATGTGCTGTATCTACACCGTCCATCCATTTGGGGAGATCATTTTAGGGCATGAACCCAAGAATGAGTTAGATCCAAGCCTCAAGGGGGCCCCACCACAGAAAACAGTAGGGACGGTGACCCTACCGATGAAACCTTCTAATGGCCCACCATGATGTTTATTTGAGATCCAACCTGTTCATAAGTTCACACATGCATGGGAGAAGGGAGGGCAAAAATATCAGCTTGATCGAAAGCTTCTATGGGCCCCACTTGAGGAGAGAATAAAAATAAAAAAATAAAAAAATATATATGAAACGCTGGCCGCTGGACAGACAGCGTCCAGGGGATGCTGCTGCCCAGCAGCGCAGCCCTCTGGGCATGGCAATGGGCCAAATGTCGTTGGGCCCACCTAGAATGTATGTGCCTTATCTATTGCGTCCATATGTTGTTCCAGCTCATTTTAGTAGCTGAGCCTAAAAGTTAAGCATATCCAAATGTCAAGTGGACCGTGCCACAGGAAACAGTGGGAATAATGATCTCCACCGTTGAAACCTTTCCAGCCCTACAGTGATGTTTATCCATCATTCAACCTGTTCATAAGATCACATGTATATGGATGAATGGGAAAACAAAAATACCAGTTTGATTGAAAACTCTTGGAACCCAGCTGGGTACCATGTAGCCCAGTAGGTGGCCCACCCTGTGGGTTCCAACGTGATGTATCTGTTTAGTCTCACCACGATGCATCTGTTTTATCTATGCCGACCATCTATTTTTCCATATTATTTTAGGGCCGTGGGCCCTCATAATGAGGTAAATCCAAACCTCAGGTGGACCACATTGTAGGAAACAGTGGTCATTGATGCCTGCCTTTGAAACCTTCCTTGGGGCCATTGTAATGTTTAATTTTCCATCCAACCAAAGGCCATGGGGCCCATCTTGGGCTCCCACCTTGATACACCTTGATAGATGTGTTGTATACATTGTTGTCCACCTTGGCCGGGGCGTGGGGCCCAGTTTTGGGTGGGCCACACGTAGAAAATAAGGGTGGTTGAACGCCTACCATTGAAAACTTTACAGGACCCATCTGTTATGTTTATTTGCCATTCTTCCTGTTCATAAGTCACCCAGCCATGGGTGGGGTTCCACACGTGTGGTGTGCGGGCCCCACCATGGTGTTTGATTTCCATCTCACTTGATTAGTGGGAAAGCACAAATATCGGGTTGATCCCAAACTGTTGGGGCCCATTGATGTATGTGGCTTCCCCACTCCTTTGTGCGGTTATACCCAACCACGGGTCCACCTTGTTATGCATGTGTTCTATCCACGTCAGTCATTGGCCTCCATGGTGCGATATGTATGTCGGTCATCCATAAGGACCGCCTTAATTTTGTGCTTGATCTAAACCATCCAAATGAATGGACCCTAGCATGTTATGTACAGGATGGCCTTAGGACCACCTCAGTGTACGTGTTCGAATGACCGCGTTGTCCATCCTGTGGATCCACCTTGATGATTAGTTGTGTAAACCCTTATTGAAAGGTCATCCTTAGAGTTTGCTTGATCCAAGTCACAGGGTTACCTTCTTAAACTCACCTTGTTGAGCTGTCTTGTCAATTCACCTTGTTAACTCACCATGTTGACCCGCCTTGTCAACCTGACTTATTGACTCACCTTGTTGACTCACCATGTTGATTGATCTTGGTAACTCAGCTTGTATACTCATATGACTCACCCCTTCTACCCTTGTACCCAACTATTAAAGACCACCATATCGTGTATTACCCATCCACACCGTCCGTTTACCTTTAGGGTGAGTGTGGGGCTCATCCTCGACGTTCGTATGTCATCTAGGCCATCCATTATATGGAGCCTATCTTGTAGTATGAGGTTAGACCTGTCGTCCCTTTTTGGACCTCATTGTATTGACCATCTATCTCAGAATACCCTATCATGTATGATTCTCTGTCATGACCTGTCTATCTTGCAACCCATTCTATGACATTCCTTTTACGGACCATTATTGTGTTTATCTCAACTGTACTACAGGATTATGGGTCTCGACATGATTTTGGGTATTCTACTCTTACCGCTCAAGTAGGTTCTACCTTTGATGTGTCGGTAGTGTATTCAATCATTTTCTTTCCATTTGGGTTATTTGAATGTTGAAGGTTAATCCACACCGTTCAGTTGTTGGACCATCTGTGTTGTTGTATACCATCCATTTAGAGTCTTATCTCTTTATGTTTGCTTGTATTATAAGTGAATTATCTTTTTATGCTATTTTTAGTATGTCTGTTACCACACGTAGTGTTGTTGGAATACTCATATGTGATCTTTATACTATATGCTTCGACGACCACCGTGCATGTGTAATGAGTATGTATCCCGAATCACCATTGTTAGTTGGGGACCACTAGGGCATAAACGCATTCATAAAGCATTTGAGATGTAGTCGCGCAAATGTAATTCACGTGCTCTCTATTGCAAACCTCTCTAATAGGTATGGGACTATTCGAGGACAGGAATCTATCATCCTGACTTACACTGTATGGTAGGAATAGCTTAGCATACCTTGTAGCCCTTGGTGCAAGAGTCCCTGGCTAGCGACATCCCACACTATGACTCGATCATTCATATGTGTCCCCTCATCTTAATCATATCTCAAATAGGTTGGACTAGATTGATTTATTGCTATCGTGGTAGATGGACTACTTGTTGGCACTCATACTGTATACTTGACTCATGCATCATGAATGCTTGGCTCATCTGATTGTCTTGTATCAACCGGCCATATCGGTCGTGATTGTCATGCAGTTCATTACCAGCTGACGGTGACATTGTGTTTGAGACCTTATAGTTTTTTGGTGCTCTTTGGAGACTTGCACGGGCATGTCGTCTCGCGTTTGTATGCATGGTTGCATTTCACACCGTCTGCTTGTGCCGCATATAGCATGGTTACTACGTTGCAACCACAGCTCCATCGTGGTTTGCAGAACACCGAAAATATGTGATCTTTAAACTGGATGCCAAAGATGTCCCTGGGTGAGTCCCTGATCCTGTTGGTACCAAGGTGGGTGCTCCATTCAAGGACCGGGTGGTTTAATCATACACCAGTATGCCGAATACCAAACGGCGGTGTTTTCCACTGCACGTGGTCAGTTTGGAAGGAGGTCTGACCTAACCTGCCGGAAGAGTGTTGGCAAAGTGGGTTGAGTTTGACCAGCTGTGAGTAGGTCCGTTATTGCACCAGATAGGCTTTGGCATTCTACTGGTGAGTAGTGAGGTCTGTGAGACCCCGGTGATGTTCCGTTTCAGAGATGGTATTGGTATCAGTGATGTGACTGATGTTCTGTATGGTGTGGGACGGTCCTGACGTGGGCGGGGCTGTAAGCCTGGGCGAGCTACCACACTGGGCGAGCTACCAATTCCGAGTCCTGCATTGCTTAGGCGATCGCGTTATGACTGTTCGTATCTGGACCACTGTACTTAGAGGTGGTGATTTGCATACATGCATTGGATCATTATATGTAACATTAGGCCCTGTAGGCCATTGCATAGTATAAGTATATAGCCTTGGTAGGCTGGTTACCTGTATTGCATGCTTGCATAGCCATGGCAGGTTAGTTATCTGTATTGCATGCTTGCATAGCCGTTGTAGGCTGGTTATTCATATCATATGATCGTGTAGCCTAATTAGGCTAAGTTTTGGTTTAGATTTCTCATCATGCTTTACTGCTTACTCTGATATTTATCATGCTTGTCATACGCATTGCGCACGCACACACGCACTCACAAAGCTTCATTCGAAGCTTATGCGCGTTTGTTACGCTGCAAGTTATACCAGAGTGTATTAGCAACGTTGAGTTGGAGTTGGGAGTGCAGTAGCAGGAGGTGCCGGATTGTGCATAGTTTTTATATTTACGCATTGTGTATTTACTTTTCAGTACTATATATAAACGATATGATTTAGTGGAAATATTGTGTTTGTCTTTGATGGTACTCATATGGTGATGCTCATGTTTAAAAAAAAAAAAAAATTCAGACCTTAAAATCCTCCTTGTGGTATCCCAGGATCGGAATCTGACGTGTAGGGTTAGGATCCGAGATCGGGGTACTACGGAGGCTGCCACCTCTGAATTCGGGTTACAGCGAATGGACGTCGAGAACAGAATTTGGGGCGTGACATTTAGAAATTTAAAATTCTAGAAATAAGTAGAAACAGTAAAGTAATTAAAAGAAAATCATAGAATTAAGAATAACCAGAGTGCTTAGGATCCACTTGAAGTAGATCAATGCTTAATCCATTCATCAAGCACAAACGCAATTGGAATTAAAGTCTCGTCTCTCATCCAATTGGAAGATATTGTATTCAACATATAAATAGTCCAAACTCAAATATGAACTTCCAATTCTAGTTCTATTGAAGCACAGAGTAGATGAACTAGTAGCACTTCGAAGCATCAACCATATCCATAGATCATGGCTACTCTATGGTTTCTATAATTTAAATCTCATAAACCCATAATGATAATTCTAAAAAATCACAAGCTACTTATGTACTTAGCACACAAGCTCTCAAAATTATCTAAAAATACCAACTTTATTCAAACTAGAACTTGAAATTCAAAATAAAAGCTTAGAGTACTTGAATAAATGAATTAAGCATCAAACAAAACTACAAGCTCCACTTCTTATCCCTAGCTAAGAGGTCTAGCCAATCAAAGTCATGATTAAACTCGAAACAAAAGAAAAACTACTAAGAACATGAAAAACCCTAAAAATCGGAGTTGTAGAAACTCTACTTTGATCCTCTTCACCTCTAGCACGTTTAAGACTTCTCTCTGATGATTTGAGACGAAGGTGAAGGTGTCTTTTTATAGCAAAAACCACGCACCGCCTTAGAATATTCTAGAAATTGTGTAACTGAGGACGATTTCGATATGAACCTCGATATATCGAACCTCAAGATTATTTGAAAATGATTTAATATATTGAAATTTATGTTCAGAGAGTTCACTGATGAGCACCTAATTTTGTATAATTAACCCTGATTATTTATAATGTTATCATTAGTTTTCTGATTAATTATCCCTGATTAGGCGAGTTTTCAATGTTTAGGTAATCAGGAGAAGTTGGACAAGATCCAAGCCAATCAAGGCACTTTAAGGCCCAAAAGAAAGCAAGATCGAAGGTTGGACCATATTGTACGGTTCAGATTGAGTGAAGATGGTCCGAAAGACCACAACACAACCACACGTTTAAAGATCTAGGTTGTGCATGTCTACATGGTTATGATTGGGCAATCACACGAGACTGGATGGTCAGGATTGAACGTCGACTCATGACACCGTCCATCAAGTGTGATCAGCACATGTGTGCAAGCAGAAGCTGCACCAAGGGTAGTCTGTCCATGCCACACGTCCAATAGCTGGACATCTTTCATCTCAACCGTCCATTTCACGTCCAGATGTGGTGGATCTCACATCAGCAGGGACGGTTAACCGCTTTCAACATCCAGCAATGGATGTCCGTCTAGCAATCTCCAGCGTCAATCATGTAGGCCCACCTCCATCTTCAGCACACCTGTGCAACATCTTAGTCCACCTGCCTTCAGCTCCAGCTTCAACGGTCAGCAAGTGGACCCCACCAATCTGCTTCATCAACGTCCAGCAGCCACAACATCTGGACTGTCCAAGCTTCTGCGTCCCCACCTTCGATCTGACGTTCAGAGCACATCGTCCATCACCTGGCCCACCTTGCATGTCAGCAACAACAGTGGACCGTCCATCTGCATCAAATGGCCAGCATGCTTGGCCATGGAATTCCATCCACAACCGTCCATCACCAGCTCCATTGCACCGCCAAGGTCAATAGCTTCCACCAACTGCTGAGAGCTTGGATGTCCGCCATTCTCATCATCGCTGTCCATCAAGATGGGGCCCACACGTGTAGCAGATGAAGCTAGAAGTCCGGCCTTTCATCACCATCCAGCGACCAAGGAAGGCTTGTCCAACTCCTCCTTCAACTATCGCCATCCGTGCCCTCATCAGCATCCACTACATCAGCCTTCACACGCCTTAGGTTCAAAGAACAGCAGCTGATCCAATCAAGTTCTCCATCATGTCCAAGCTTATGGATGTTCTCCAACAAGGTGGGTTGCAAACTCAAGAGCTCTCTCTCTCTCTCTCTCTCTCTCTCTCTCTCTCTCCTCTCAAATGTGTAAGGCTTGTATGCCACCTCACCACTCCAAACCTAACTCCATTCCTAAGCCTAAAAAGAAAACATGGTTAGGTTAGGAACCTAACCCAAACCTAGAAAGAAAATCTATTGGCTTGGAAATGCCTCTTCATCATCCAAGCCTCACTCAAAGCCCAAACCTAGAGAAACTTTGCTCCTTGGCTTGGAGTGCTACCTAGGCTTGGGAGCTTCTCAAGAGGCTATAAAAGGAGGCCTCTCCTTCTCATTTGAATCATCCCACAATCTAAATTATCTCTTCTTTAGTTTTCTTTCTTTTTTAGTTTTGTAGTGTAAAGTAGTTTTCCCTTTTTGTAGAAGTTTTAGTCTTCCATTGTAGCATGGTTGGCTAAACTCCTAGTTAAGGCTAGGGGTGAAGCCTTTGAAGAAATTTCAAGCTTTGGTTCTTTTAGTTCAACGATGAGTAGTGTGAATATCAGAGTTCTCTTGGTTGATTGGTTCGGTTATCCACCTCGGCAGACGCTATTATTGTGTAAGCCCCTTAATCCATTGTCGGCTCTAGGCATGTTGGATGCTTGGGATCCCTTGCATACCAATTATCTAGTTCATGATCGATAAAGTCCCTTGACCATCGTCAACTCCGGGCATGATGGAAGTTTTGGATTCCCTACAGTCATCGAGCTAGTGCAGGTAAAGTCATAAATCTGTAAAATCCTTTGATCCATTATAGACTCTGGGCATATTGGATGCTTTAGATTCCCTGCGATCTACGAGATCCTAACGGTTGGATCGGTCAATCAAAGCCTCCTATCTTATAAGTATGCATTTGTTCGTATAAATTGTGATCTTATCAGTTGAATTTTTGGCAAAGTTGTTGATCTGTATAATTCCTTAATCCATTGTTGACTCCGGGCATAGTGGATGCTTGGGATTCCCTACGATTAACTAATGATTGCTTCACGGTCAAGTCAATCAGTTTAGATCACCATCTTTTATGAAATATGCAAGTGGTTTAACCGTTTCATCTTCCGATTGGAACGGATCTTTATTCCATTCCAGTTGAGTTATAGTTAGACCAATGAATCAAACCTTGTGGATGAATCAAAGGTGGATCTCTAATGCCTTAGCCCCTTTTCTATTTTTGTCTTTCATCACACACAACTTGCTCCACTCTCATGGATAATTCAGATTTCATCTCTCCCACCTAAACTAATTCATTTAAGTGTTCTTAACCTCAATCCTTATGGATCGACCTTGGTCTTACTGAGTATTTTGCTACTTCGCTACCTGTACTTGGGTGTGCAATCTTCGGATTGTAGCATTCACATATTCAGTTTTACTTCGATTAATGGAATTGGTGTTTTGATATATTGAAGTATCTATCGAAGATGTATTGAAATTTGTTAATCCTTCATTATTTCGGACTTTCTCCTTTCTCCTTTGCTTGTTTCCTCCACCTCTTAGCTATCTATTAATGATCGTCAAAGTGCTTCAACGTAGTCCTATTAGCCTTATATTCATAAAGTTCCTCTCTTATTCCTACAAACACAAAAACACTTATAGGATAAATCTTTTAACACTCAAACTATGCATAATATGTAATGAATTGGGGTTAGAATATGCATAATTCAAAGCTCAAAACATTACACCATCCTAAGAAGTGGAAAAGGGATTAATAAGGAAATTCCTAAAAAGGTTGAGAAACCTAAGGAATCCGAAATTTCTGAGGTTGGTGACGAATCAAGCAATGCTCCACAAGATAAATAGTAGGAGCATGAATTTAAGCCTGTGGCTCCGTTCACCCAACGACTTCTCTCATCCAAAAGGCCAAGTGAAAATCAGTAAGTCTCAGTGATTTTCTAACAATTAAAAGTCAACATCCCCTTGTTGGATGCAATTAAACAAATTCCATCATATGTTAAATTTCTAAAGGATTTATGTGCGGTGAAGTGTAAGCTGAACGTACAAAAGAGATCATTCTTGAGAAAAAAAAGTGAATACGATTATAAAAGAAAAAAAGCACTCACCCTAAATACAAGGATCCCGAAAGTCCTACAATCTCTTGCATAATAGGTAACTTCCGGATTGATAAAGCGCTTCTCGATCTTGGGGCAAGTGTTAATTTGATGCCCTTCTTAGTATATGAGCAACTTGGCCTTAGTGAGTTGAAACCCACCGAAACGACCTTACAACTTGTGGATTGCTCAATTGAAGTACCGAAAGGGGTGGTAGAAGATGTGTTTGTCCAAATCGACAAGTTTTATCACCGGGTATATTTTATCATTTTGGATACACACTCGGTTATATACTCGAGGACTCATATTCTTGCCATTCTAGGCCAATCAATCTTAGCCACTGCCAATGCTATAATTAATTGTAGGAATTGAATAATGAAGTTATCCTTTGGGAATATGACAATGAAGCTAAACGTGTTTCATTTGTATAAACAACAAGAGGATGAGGATGGGATCCACAAGGTTAACTTGATTGATACACTCATGGAAGAACAGCTTCTTTCGACCAAAATTCTAGAAACTTTAGAAGTTTTTTAACTCGTTTTTCTGATTCTAAGGATGAAATGATTATAATAGACATTGTTAATGCCTTGAAAGAGCCAAAATCTGAAAGTTTGGTTGATGAGACACAAATTCTGATTTTAAAAAAAATCTATTGTGCAGGAAATTGAAAATTTGGTGCTCGATTTACCTGAGGAGGCTTAATTTTGAAAATGAAGAGGTTGACGATTTATTTCACATTACATAATTTGAAGTGATGGAGATGGAACTTAATGAACGAAATCTGAAATTCTTCCTTCCCGAAAATCCTAACTCTCTAAAAGAGTGCTTGGCATATTTTGAGGATTCTGATGATCCTATGATAAGAGATATTGTGAATGCCTAGCGGGATTGTATCCCGGTGCATGTCATTGATTGGGGAAAACATTTTTTTGGAATGTTTCCTTCCACCAGCTCTGGATGTTATCATTAAGGGTGGAGGAGCTGAAAATTGAACTGAAGTATGAAACTTCGGATTTCATTAAGACTACACCGTTGAAAGAAAAAATTTCTAATATACAAGTATTTGTAGTCTCTTATTCATCATGGTATTTTGGCATTGAAAAACCTTCTTCCATTGCTGAATTTTATACACTTTGGACACCCCAAGTTATTAAACGAAGAAATTTTATTAAGGTGCGTAGATTTCTTTGGATTTTCATACTCGAGGATATCTAAACTTATTGTAAGGTAAGTTTTTGGATGTCTTGTTGAGAAACTTATTGAGAAATTTGTCGAGATATTTGCCGGATGAAGAAACAATGCCTTTGGATAATATTATTTGTCCAAGAATGATCTCCTAGCCTGATGGAGACCGGGTTAGTTGTTCTACGAATTTACTTGATTTCGAAGGCTAGTTACTTCTTTTTTATTAGTGTAGAAGAAAACTAGAATTTTTGTATTCACCTTCTTAAGTACTCTCTCACCCACTCATTATATTATTTATTGCTCTCATGTTTATACTTATTGCCTTATCTTTCTAAACATTGAAGACAATGTTTGATTTAGGATGGGGGGTGGGATTCTTATGGAATTTCTTCTTCAAATTGTTTATCATTTTTTACTATTTTTTTTTTAAAAAATTGGAAGTTAAATTCTGTGAATTTGAATGATTTGAAAGAATTCTGAATTTTAAAATCAAAATTAGTAATGAGAATTGTTGAAGTCTAGTCCAATTGTTTAATGAATTTTAAAATTGAGTTTATTTTATTAATTTTCTATTAGAAAATTTTAAACATTGATTGAGTCATGAAGCTTCACAATTCACATCTAGCTTACACTTCTCGAATCTAAGTTTGATATTGTAGTGCCAACTCGATGATTATTGAAAGTACTAAGGAACCAATCCTAGAGATCCTTGTCTACTTTATTCCTAGAAGAGTATTGAAAAAGGAAATTAAATCGAAAAGAAGAAAAATGGAAAGAAAAAGAAAAATATGAATTGAAAAAAAAAGAGAGAAAAAGAAAGAAAAAGAAAAATAAATAAAAAAACAACTAAAAAACAGTGGCATAAAAAATGGCTACCGATTGACATAAAAAGAATGGAACTAGTGTGAAAGCCGTCAATGGAAAAATCAAAAGCTAGAGAATAGTTATTGAACACTAACAAAGTTCTGAATTAGTGACTTGGTTGATCTTACCATTCTTGGTGATTGTCAATGTTAATATGAATGTAAAAAGATGACCTTCTAGTTGTGGTAAGTTAGATTTCATCACGCACCATGAAACATGATGTTTGGAATGTTTTTACTAATTGATTAATTTTTCAATCTCAAATATGTTGTTTGCTAAGTGCTAAAATTTAGGTAGATATGATTTTCAAAACCTTAAGCCTTGGAATTCTATTACTTGGATTAAGTGAAGAATCATATATGTTTATAGAATTTATGAAATTGCGTCGGTAGTCTAACACGACACCCTATGCATATACGCGGAAGCTTGGCAGAGCAACTAGAATTATGGCTAAGTCTTAGAGGGGGATTTGGACATTTTTAAATTCTTTTATCCTACTTAACTAATTTAACCATTTAAACTAAGTAAGCAATAACACTTCAGCTTCCACGCGTAAGTGGGTCCAATCACATACACTAGCATATGATTAAGCAAGTAAACATCCTAGTCTAATCACATAGATTATCAAATGATTTAACTAATTAAGCAACTAATCTAAGTGCAATGTCTAGACAACAAAATATTAAACAATCAACCAACTAGTCTATAAGTGAAAGTACATCTTATGTTTGTGAGTTAAACAAGAAGTGTCTAGCATACATTCCAATTAAGCATTCATAATAAAATGATTAAACTATAATGCATAATAAGAAATGTGCTCAAATATTAATCACAAATACAAGCACGTATAGTGGTTCGACTACGTGTCTACTCCACTCCCGGTTCAAGTACTCACCCCTTGAGCACACTAACATTTAATAGGGAGCTTAAATCAGGTTTCTCCTAGCTTATGTGTTTCAACTCGGATCCACCCTACCAAGGAGTTTACAGGTTTCTCCCAACATACATGTATACACTCGTGTTGGTGGCTCCCTTTGGAGACTTACTTTAGGCCTGACAAATATACCAAGGATCGACAACCTCAATTTAGACTCCACTCATGAGTCAAGGTCCTTCAACCGAACCTCAATTTAGACTCCACTCATGAGTCAAGGTCCTTCAACTGAACCTCAATGGATTTAGGCTCTACAATTAAGCTAAAGGTCTTACAACCGAACCTAGCATATACTGCCGCTGGAGGCTCCCCACTTAGAGACTTGATTCGGCCCTACAACCGAACCTATCGAGTTTGACAAACAAACTCTACACTCAATTCCCCATAGAAAGAGAGTGGACAGACTCTTACAATTGACAACCTTACTCGTCGGATATGAGCCCCATTGATGGGCCTCTTTAAGTTGCCTGAGCTCTGCTCTCCTGTGCTTCAATCAGCTCCCCTTTTCTCCCTCGATCACTGATACCGTTGCGTCATCAATGCTCCAACTCCAACGATCAACCACATTGCAAATAATGGTGGTTACTAAATCCCTAAAATCTCTCTCTCTCTCTCTCTCTCTCTCTCTCTCTCTCTCTCTCTCTCTCTATGCCCTAAAACATCTCTCCCACTTTTATAAATAAAGCTCCAATGGTAAAAAAATGGGCAGAAAATGGCATCTTCAATTGATTAGAATAACCATTCAATTGGTTGAAGTTAACTTTGATTGATCAAAACATAACTTCGATTGATAAAAAATCTGTCGAGAGAGTTTAATCATGTTGCTGGAAATATTTTCGATTGATCGAAACATCCACTTCGATGTACTGAAGTAATGTATTCGATTGATCGAAGTGATCGAAACATCCACTTCGATGTACTGAAGTAATGTATTCGATTGATCGAAGAACTATCCAGAGAGTTTAGTAAGTTACTAGACATATTTTGGATTGATCAAATCTGGTTTTTCGATTGATTGGAGTCTTATCGAATCTGGACTTCAATGTATCGAAGACCTATCGAAAACTGTTGGCTGAGCAATTCTGTTTACAACAGCTTGAACCTCTTTTATTAGCCTAATTAATCATGTTTTTCTATATGATCTAAGGCTAATGAGATGACTAAGGATTTTCCTAGTTGGTTCAAGTCATCTAGAGGTTTAGGGTATTTTGGTTTAAAGGGTGAGGGTCACCAAGGCATCTCATTTACTTGTTCTTTTTCCTTGATGTTTGCTTGTCCACTTGAATCTTCGGTCGTCTGCTTGCTAAGGCTCAACTGACATTACAACACATGGACACACGTGATTGAAAATTAGGTGCACTAGTATGCCAAGAAAAGTACACTAACAATCTCCCCTTTTGTCAATTATGTGACAAAAACCTAACTTAGACTGTGTCATGGTCTATACCAATGACACTACCAAAACTAAACTAAGTTACATGTGAAATTAAAAGATTATAAATTGAAATACACTAAGACATATAAACTAGCAAAGCTCCTCTTAATTGCTCCCTCATAACCTGTCAATCCCTGCAACATAAAACATAATAAACAATTTTGGTGGGACTTGATATTTCTCCCCCTTTTTTCAGCAATTGACAAACCAATCTCTCCCCCTTAATGATACATCAATTAAGTAGAGGGAATAGAGATTAGAGTGTCTCAGTTTTAACTATAAAAACATGCTAACTAGAGAGAGTATAGAGTGCGGCATGAACATTAAAACATGGAGTATGCATATCATGATCACTAAGTATATACCTAACTAAGCATAGGTGATCAAGTATAAGTGGTCATTCTAAGATAAGCATGAAAGCAAATGACCAAGGGCATATATTAACATACATTAAGTATAAAATTCAGCAAGATTATGCTAATCTAAGTAGGATGATAGTCTAGCAATAAGATATACCAAAATGAAGTAAGGCTAAGCTACCAAGGTGGGCTAATGAGGCTTAAATCCTCTAATTTGCCCATAAGCACATTAAATGAGGCTGAAATCCTCAAATTTACCTATAGTATCCGGAATCAAAGAGGTTAAATTTTTCAAGTTCAACAATTAGCTAAAAAAGAGACTCATTCCTTAGATTTTATCTGTTAAGCTCAAATTGACCTCCTAAGGTCACCTAACTTAGTTTATAATCCCCTTGGGTGTGATTTTCTAGGAACCAATATGTTGTTGGGAGGGAATTCATGTATCCTAGATTCACCTCCTTTAGGTTCATCCCTAGTTGGAGATCTATGTTCGGTAGAGGATATGACAATAGTTCCTACCCCAGTTATCGCTTCCCTCAACTAATCATTTTACTTATAGTTCAAATGAGGTAGCACCGATTCCCCTCTTGGGTAAACATGATGCTAGTGCTCCGATATCAGATCTCACTCTAGATGGTTAAGTCCTTGAAGAGCAACCCACAATGATACTAATTGAAATTGTGCCTACGTCTCACACTTTGTAGGTGCAATACGTGCAGAAGCATAGATCGAAGCAATTAGAATTATGGCTAAGTTCTAGAGGGAAGGATTATGACCTTTTAAATTTTTTTCGCCTACTTAACCAATTTAACAATTTAAACTAAGTAAGCAATAACACTTCGGCTTCCAAGCATAAGTGGGTCCAATCACATAGATTAGGATATGATTAAGCAAGTAAGCATTACAGTCCAAGAACATAAATTATCAAATGATTTAACTAATTAAGAAACTAATCTAAGTATAATTCTAGACTACAAAATATTAAACAATCAACCAACTAGTTTAGAAGTGAAAGTGCATCTTGTGTGTGTGAATTAAACAATAAGTGCCTATCATACATTCCAATTAAGCATTCATAATAAAACGATTAAACTATAGTGCATAATCATAAATGTTCTCAAATATCAATCACAAATACAAGCATGTATAGTGGTTCAACTACATGTCTACTCCACTCTCGGTTCAAGTACTCACCCCTTGAGCACACTGGCATTCACTAGGGAGTTTAAATTAGGTTCCTTCTAATCTAGGTGTTTTAACTCAGGTCCACCCTACTGGGGAGTTTACAGGTTCCTCCCAACATACACGTATACACCCGTGTTGGTGGCTCCTCTTGGAGACTTGTTTTAGGCCCGACAAATGTGCCAAGGATCGACAACTGAACCTCAATTTAAACTCCACTCATGAGCCAAGGTCCTACAATCAAATGTTAATGGATTTAGGCTCTACAACTGAGCCAAGATCCTACAATTGAACCTAGTGTATACTCCCACTAGAGACTCCCCACTTGGAGACTTAATTCGGCCCTACAACTGAATCTACTGAGTTTGACAAACAAACTCTACACTTAATTCCCCATGAGAAGAGAGTGGACAGACTCTTACAATTGACAACCTTACTTGTCGAATATGAGCCCCATTGATGCGCCTCTTCGGGTTACTTGATCTCCTCTCTCCCATGCTTCAATCAACTCCCCTTTGCTCTATCGATCATTGATGTCGTTGCGTCATTAATGCTCTACCTCCAACGATTAGCCACCCTGCATATGATGCTTTGATGGATATGCCCTAAGGTGCTAGGAGGTGGTGAATCTTCTACAAATAAAAAAAATAAGTTTCCTAGAAGAATACACCTATTTAGATTCCTAGGTGGTGTTTAAACTAAGGTTTTACCTATGATCAAGGTGTCTAAACTCCTAGGAATCAAGAGAGAGTAAGTCCATTCTTATTTGAGCTTTGAATACTCAAACCTTGTGATGAGTCACAAGGATAATAGCTTGAATGTGTTAGGATTAGAGCTCCTAATGGTTTTCAATAATGGTGGCTAATAAATCCCCAAAATCCCTCTCTCTATGCCTAAAAATGTCTCTCTCACTTTTATAGATAAAGCTCCAATGGTTATAAAACCCGCAGAAAATGATATCTTTTAATGATCGGAATAAACATTCGATTGATCAAAGTTAGCTTTGATTGATCGAAAATCTGTCCAAAGAGTTCAAAAATATTACTAGACATATTTTCGATTGATCGAATTGATCTTCGATTGATCAGAACATCCACTTCGATGTATCGAAGTAATGTGTTCGATTGATCGAAGAACTATCTAGAGAGTTTAGCAAGTTGTTGGACAGATTTCAATTGATCAAATCTAATTTTTCGATCGATCAGAGTCTTATCGAATTTTGACTCTGTGTTCACCAGCCCCGAAGTATAAGGCCGCGATATAGTAATAACTCAGTGAAAGCGAGGTCGATCCAAACACTTTAAGGTACCTAGGTTCTAAAACTAACTAATATGAAATTAGTTTTTAAAAGAGAGTAATTCAGTTTTAAGAGAAAAACAATCTAAAGCAAACATTAGAGCATCCAAGATCCACTTCTAGTTATTAACAATACTTAATTCAATTAATTCAATTCAATGTACAACTGGAATGAAAGTCCTGTCTCTATTCAACTGGAAGATATAGTAGTTAGATTACACAAACATCTAAAACAAATGGTTGTTCATTGATTTGGTTCCCTTAATAATGCTCAGACATTGGGCACACTTAATTGTATAGGCCAATCCTTTATCTATTCTAATTGAGATCATAACCATAGATTTCATCAAATCCTATCACTAGACTTGACTAGAACCAATGATTTGAACTCTAATTAAACCAATATTAACAAGCAACAATACCTACCTCAAATTCACACAAAAGATAAGAACTTTTCATCAAATAGTTATAGTAAAAATTCAAACTATTTTAATTCATGGAGAACTCAAACCATTCATCATATCCGGAAATCATGATAAATCAAAGGCTTCCACCAATCAAAATCTCATATACCAATCTGATTAATCTAAAAAATCCAATAACAACACATGCACATGGCACACAAGATCCTTGAATTATCTAAAACTATCAACTTTATTCAAACCTTCAATGAATTGTTTAATAATTAAATTATAATTCGAAATTAAAGAATTAAAACATGATTAATAACTAAGAAGTTTCACTTCTCAGCTCTAGCTGAGAGTTAACTAGAAGAAAACATAAGAAAACCTATGAATTAGAACTAGAAAGAAAGAAAACTAGTTGTAGAAGGTTAGGAAGTCTCTTAGGACTTGTTCTCTTTGCTTCCCACATCCTATGATGCTTTAGGAAGAGAGTGGAGGTGGCCTTTTATAGAAGAAACAGAGCACTGTCTTGAAACCTTCGAGATTTGTGTAAGTTTTTACGTAGTTGAGGCGGTGGCCGATCAGTTTGGGCACCCTAGCCGACCGGTCAGTCAAACTCCCAACGGAATTAACTAAAATTTGGATTTCTTGAGTACTGCCAACCGATCTAAAAGGACAAAAAATTATCCTTCGAGGTTTGACCTGAAATCTGATTTTCTGTGGGGAATTCGACCTGTCTGCCGACTAGTCAGAAAATGAGAACGACCGGTCGGCTGAGGCCATCAATCGGTCGTCAAAGCAACAACAGGGTCATTTTTTTTTACAGTTTTTGCATCTTACTTTTCTGGCCTTGCAACTTTGCACTCTATCTTTTCTAGAGAATTCAGAAATTGTAACTTGATGTTTCCTAATTCTTTTTGAGCTCTAATTTCTTCCACATTTAGGCTCTTCTTCCATTGATCTTCATGGTGTTCAAAATGAGTCTTTTAACATCAAATCTATGAAATCTCTCCTTTCTTCCTGAAACACAATTACATGCATAAGATGGGTCTTTTAATAATGTAAACTATGCATAATGTGTGATGAATTAGGGTCTAAATATGCACAATTCAGAGCTCAATACTCCGATGTATCGAAGACCTATTGAAAATTGCTATTTGGATTATTTTGTTTATAGCAGCTTGAACCTCTTTTATTAGCATAAATTATAATGTTTTTCTATATGATCTAAGACTAATGATGATGACTAAGGGTTTTCTTAGTTGGTCCAAGTCATTTAGATGTTTAGGGTGTTTTGGTTCACAGGGTAGGGTCACCAAGGAATCTCATTTACCTGTTCTTCTTCCTTGATGTTTGCTTGTCCACTTAATCTTCGGTCTTCAACTTGTCAAGGCTCAACCGACATTACAACACATGGACACACGTGATTGACAAATAAGGTGCACTAGTATGACAAAGAAAAGTGCACTAAAAATTTACTCTTCTAAAAAGAATTTTGGTCTTGGTTTTGAGAAATATTTTCGCATGTTTTGCTCGAGGACTAGCAAAATGTTGGTTGGGGGTTGTGTTGAGACCTAAATATTTCATATTTATTTCCTACTTAACATTGATTTTATCATATTTTAGACATCCCACCCCATGCTGAAAACCTGATTGAATGACTGGAAGAATGGAGGTCCTTAAACCCAATCCATAACCCAAACCCTAGGACCAAACCCAATCAACTCACCCAATCCATATCCAAAACCCTAAGTCCAAACCCAGTCAACTCACCCCCCCAAACCATAATCCATAAGATCAAAACCTAATTCATAGCCTTGGTCTAAACCAAACATAGTCAACTCACCTTGAATCATCGGCCTAAAAAACACTCATAGGAAAAACCGGGCAAAAGTTCCCCGATACGTCAACTTAGTGAGTCAACTCAGCCCTTCCAACCCAGTCTACTCACCTAGTTAAATGCAAAACCAAACCAAAACCCAAGCCTAACTTCAAGCCTCAGCTTTGGAGCACTAGTTGTCCGAAGCTGGGAAAAAGTGGCCATACGAGTGGCACCCAAGGTACCAGTTCGAAAAAATTACGAGAACTGCCACTTTGGGCAGCTATAAATACCCCCTCTCCTCTTTAGTTCAAGAATTAAGAGCCTTCTACCTCGAGCAGCAACTCACTTCCCTTCCTTCCTTCATCCATTCCTCCACCAAGGAGAGTGAGAGTGAGTGAGAAGAGTCTAGCCTCGGTTCGATCTAGCCTGACCCCGGTCCAAGCCTATGAAGCCATCTAAGTCCTAATCCAAGCTGCTCGAGATAGCCTATGCGACACGTCCGTTCATTTAGTCATTCATATAGCAACATCATCTCATTCATATCTAGCATAGTGCAACACTCTTTACTTTCCAACATCCATATTCCTTGCATCCTATTACTACCATTGGTACTTGATCAGTCTTAGCGTATGCTCTGTGGCCTGCCGATTCAATCGATCTTACCCATCAGAAACTCTGATTGATCTAAGACACCATCATACATCATTCATAACACCTATCAGTTCGAGTGTACGCTCTACGACTTGCCAACTTGATCAGACCCTGCCCATTAGAAACTCTTACTGGTCAGACCCATATTCATATATCATTGCATATCTTTTGTGAGAATGAATGAGAATTGATCCCAACCTTCAGACACTAGTTAAATTCAGTGAAGTAGAGACCGTACATTTGTACGGGTAGAGTGGGTGCCTAACACCTTCCCTTTGATTAAAAATTTTGTTTCCTTAAAGTTGGTTTGGCACAATCGAAAATTTCAATAAACTAACCAATTCATGATATTATGCCTCACACCAACTCTGAAGAACTCTCTTTGGAGGACCTCTTCTTTATTAAGGAGCAATTTCTTGTCATTCAAATCGAATTTTTATAATCACTTAGGGAGGAAGAAGAGCCCTCATCCGAGTATCTTGATTTTCTCGAAGAATGCTTGGTCCACTTCCATAATCTTGATGATGAGATGATTAAGGAGTTGGAATATTTTGTTAAAAACAATGATGGTGCTTAAAGAGCCTCGTTCCATTGAATTGAATTCATCACCATCGTTAGTGGATGCATCAGATAATTCTGAAATTGTGGAAGAGACACTTTTACTTAATGATGAATTGATTGATGCCTCTCCACTACTTTAGGTTTTTCAACCCACCAATAATTCTGACTGGGAGGACCCATATCTGAATATTCATTACCCAATCCAGGATTTAAGGAGATACCTCTTTGCAGCTCGTATCTCCTCTTCTCATGCATGTGGTGTACATCACTATCAGCCTTAAAAAATAATGAGCACCCATGTATATTGTCAAGCAGGACTATGGATGGTTGTTGAACCTCTAATTTATACATTTGCCAACCCATTACATCACATTATATGCATGGTTTGCATGCATAAAAGACCCTTCTAATGCATGTTGTGTGAATGTAGGATTGAGAGAGAGACTTCGCTCCATTGATGCTTAAAAGACACATTTAGGAGCCTTTGATGAAGACCCAAGGTGGGCCAAAGAAAGAAGAAAGCAAAGAGAGAAGAGAAAGGAAGGAAGGAAGAAAGAAAATCTAAGAAAAGAGAAGCTAGACCGGTCAACCAAACAAGCTAGACCGGTCAAGACCGGTCGGCCAACAGGTCGGGCACCCCTTTGGACTCTCTGGACCTCTGCTAGACCGATCGGCCAACAGGTAGCCAGTGTAATTTGCTAAAATTCAGCAACTTCTTTAGCAAGCTCCGATTTTTTAGACGCAAGTGCATAAGTATTACGCAATTCTGAAAGATTCTGAGGCGGTAGGGCCTCTCTACTATAAAAGGACACCTAGGGGTGGATCTAAAGACATCATAAAAGGCTTGGGAAGTCGTGGGAAGTGAAGGAGATCGCTGTGGAGCGTCTGCAACTCCTCCAAACTCAGTTTTTCTATGTTTTTCATTAGTTTCCTTGAGTTTTAGTTTAACCTATTAATGGTTGGCTAAACCTCTTAGCTAGGGCTAAGAGGTGAAGCTTTTAGTTGTTTGCAATGTTCAATTCGAATTTGTTCAAGTAGTTTTGGGTTTTATGAAAAACACTTCTAGTTCTAGTTTGAAATAAAATTAGTATTTTTAGTTAATCTTCTATCTCTTGTAATTTCTCTTACATGGGCTGTTTTGATTACTGAGATTGCTTAATGGGGTGTTGATTGATAGGATTTTGGGTTGTAGAGATCCTATATTCATCATGATATGTTGGATGCTAAGGGATCTTACAAACTAAGTTTCCTAAGAGCTTATCTAGAACTAAACTAGAAGGGGTTCTTATCTTTTTATTTAATCTGAGATAGGTGTTTACGTATTGATTTTGGTTCAATAGAAATTCAATTCATGCTTCTAAATCAAATCTAGTGACAAGGCTTGAGGAAGAATCATGAATGTGACTTGCTTGTTTTGTGAAGGATTAGGTTGTGTGATTGAATACACCCAATGCCTTAGTTGATTATGAGAGAACCATATTAGTAGATGATCCATCTATGTTAGATGCATTATGGTGATTTGATTGCTCTATATTCCGATTGGTTAGGGATAGAACTCCAATTCCAATTGAGTTATTGGCTTGAATGGTTTGAATTGGCATTGTGAATGATTATTAGTGGATCCTTGACGCTTTAGTGTTTAATTTCCTTTATTTAGTTCTTAAGTAGATAGATTTATGTTCTTAATTACCATCCATCATTACAAATCTAAATTTAGCCCATTCTAGTTATAAAACTTACAATTGTTACAACAATCGCTGAGGATCGACCTCGGTCTTACCGAGAATTATTACTACATCGCAGCCTTGCACTTGAGGCGAGTGAACAATGGTCCTCATGGGAAATCTGTTAAAATTCATGAAGATCCTGCTCAAATTTGATCATGTAGTCGATCTGACTAGTATAGGTTAGGTTTATTTTCTGCATTAAGTTTAATTTTAGGATTGAATAAGTCTCTTAGTCTAATGTAGACATGAAAGAAACTAGTCTTGATTAACTTGCTACTTAAGATATTTTCTCTTCCTCACTCTCCTTTATTTTGTCATTGCTCTCATGTTGTTGCATATTGCATATGTTTCTTACATTAAGGATAATAAGAATTTTAAGTTGGGGGGTGAGATTCTTGCCGAATCTAGTATTTTTAAAACATTTTAAGCAAATTTTATGAATTTTTTTCAATTTTCTGTCTTTAAAACTCTCTTGAAAATTTGATGTCTATAAACTTTGAGTCTATGTGAATTTGAGACAATAAAATGTTAAGTGACTTGATTTTGAAAGACTTTAAATTTCTTTTAATTTAGTAAGTTTTCTATATTAGTTCCCTTGTTTATATGGCTGATAGGAAGTTTTAACTTTTCGGAAGTCTAGTTCACATTACACATCTCTCATTTGTAAGGATTAGAAAGAATATTTTGATTGATTAAATTATGGTCAAAAGTGTTAAGGAACCAAGCCGGAGTGTATTTTCCATCACGTTCAAAAGAATGGGAAGTAAATTAAGATATGGATTTCTAAAAAAATCCTATCCGAAATATTAGATATAAGAAAGAGAAAGAAAAGACCAGAATTGAAAATTGGTTAGAAAAGAATATCGAAAAGGGTTACTTATCACCAATCAAGGGAGGGCTGATCACCCAAGCTAGCAATGGGAAGTAGTGTGAAATTCGTCGATAGAACGGTAAGGCAAACTCCTATGATAGGCTTGTTGTTGATCTGCACACTTTTGGACTTGTAATCTAATTGATCCATGAAAAGAAGAGTAATCCTGAGAATTGATGAGTTGAGCATTCACTGAGCACACTTGACCGCATTTGTTTGAATAATCCCTATTTTGCAATTAATCAGCGGGGACTTTAATTGAAACACTCACTATGTCTATGGAAGATTACTGTTTCCTAGGTATTTCAAAATTTCACTTTCACATGATTTAGATTTTAAAGAAGTAAAATTTCTAAGAGAGGGCTGTGTTAGGGAATTGAATTGTTTTCACGCATGTTTTGCTCGGGACTAGCAAAAAGCTGGTTGGGAGTGTGTTGAGGGTTAAATTATCCATATTTAGACCCCGATTCATTACACATTTACAATGATTGAGCTATTTAAAGAACCTACTTAAGTATTGTTCGCTCGCCTTAAGTGCAAGGCTTGCGATGTAGTAATAACTCAGCAAGACGGAGGTCGATTCACAAGGAAGAGGTAAATGAATTCAAATTATCCTAATAACTAGAATCTGAAGGGTTTAGAAAATTGTTTTTTAATAACTAAATATAAAACAGAAGAAATTTGAGAATAAAAGAGACCAGAGCATCAAGTATTATCTTCTATTCTCAATCACATTCAATTTAATGATTTGATTCAAGTGCAACTGGAATCAAAGTTCTATCTCTATCCAGCCGAAAGATATAACAATCAAAGCACATAAATAATATGAAATAGATAGGTGTTTACTGATTTGATTCCCTCAATAAAGCTCAGGCCTTGGGCACACTCAATTATATAGGCCAAGCCTCTTTCCAATCTAATTGAGATTCACAACCATAACTTTCATCAAATCCTGTCACTAGACTTGACTACGACTAATGATTAGAACTCTAATTAAACCAACTTCGATGAGCAACAAACCTATTTCAGATTCTACAAAGATATATGAACTAGCCATCATAAGTTCTAATTGAAATTTCACTATTTGAATCATGGAGAACTTGAATCAAAAGCTTCCATCAATCAACAACCCATAAACTAATCTGATTAATCTCAGAAATCCAACAAGAACTCATGTACTTGGCACACAAACTCCCTGAATTATCTAAAACTATCAACTTTATTCAAAGCATCATGAAGTGTTCAAACAATAAACCATAATTTGAAATTAAAGGATCAAAGCATCATTAAAAACGAAGAAGTTTCACCTCTCAGCTCTAGCTAAGAGTTTAACTAAGAGAAAGCATATTAAAACTAGAACTAAAACTAGAAGAATAAGAAAACTAGTTGTAAGAGGCTAGGAAGCCTTTTAGGTCTTGATCTCTTTTCTCCCCACGTTGCTAGATGCCTTATGAAGAGAGTGGATGTGGCCTTTTATAAGTGAAATCCCGCATCGACTTGGAAACTTCGAGAATCCACGTAATTATTTCACACTTGCGCAAATATTTTTGATTGATTAGACTTATCTCCGATGGATCGGAGCACCACTTTCGATTGATCGGAATTCCTCCGATTGAACAGAAATCTGTCCACAAACTTCTTCAAAAATTTATTTTTTCAATGGGACTCCGATGTGACTCCAATTGATCGGAGTTAATTTCGATAGAACTCCGATGGATTAGAATTCTGTCCAGCACCAGCAACTTAGGGCCATTTTCTGAACTTTCTACATTTTACTTTTCTAGCCCTGCAGCTCTGCACTTTGCTTTTTCAGGACAATTCAGGACTTTTAACATGATTTCTTCAAGGTTTTTCTTCTTTTCTTTGGCTCATCAAAGCTTGGTCTTTTAATCACTCCAAATCCTCTAAATTAGCATTATATCTATAACATCTCTCTCTTTTACCTACAAACACAAAAGCAAGCATAAGTCCTTAACTTTAATAACTTAAGCTATACATTGTGCTATAAATCAGGGTTAGAACATGTATAATTTGGGGCTTAACTAGTATGTCTTTGTGATTGCAAGAAGACAAGAGATCTCATGGATTTAAGGCTAAAAGACCTACTTTAAAGCACTTAAAAGAACAAAGGAAGAAGAGTCAAAGAGGTGGAGGAAAGAAGCAAGAAAGAAAGAGAAGAGAAAAAGAAGAAACTGCGAAAAGATAGTCTCTAAGACCGGTCGGCCATTGCAAGGATCGGTCGATCGATCGGTCCGAAAATTAAGAGCAAGAAGTAGAACTGGCTGGACTGTTTTAGGTCTCTCAAAACTAGTTATCCAGAGCTTAGGACCAATCGACTGACCAGTCGAAAATTCAGAATGAAGGGGGAGTTTCATCCAGAGCTTGCTAGAGTGTTTTTATCTAATTCAGGCCTATCACCCAACCGGTCAGCCATGAAGTCTGAAATTCTAAAAAACTATTATGTTCATTGGGATTTTGAGCACCGACCGGTCGGCCAAGGGGCTTAGTGTTGAGCTCTTAACTTATACATATTCTAACCCCATTACATCACATTTTATGCATGCTTTCCATGTTTAAAGTACCATCTAATGCATGTTTTGTGATTGTAGGAATGAAAGAGAGACATCACCTAATCCATGTTCAAAAGACCACATTTAGAAGCCATTTGAAGATGACTGAAGGTGGGTTAAAGAAGAAAAAAAATACGCATGGAGAGGAGAGAGGAAAGAAAGGAAGAAAGTGAAGCCACAATGGGCCAGATCGGTCCTGACCAATAGGCCAAGGAGGCCATGACCGGACATATGCAGCGCCCCCCCCCCCCCCCCCCCCCCCCCCCCCTACATTCGCTAGACCAAAGCCCAGGTGGGTCCGACTGGTCAAGACCGGTCGACCACCCCATTCTTGTCAGACCAGTCAGACCGGTTAAGATCCGACCGATCACGACCGGTCGGCCATACTTAGTCAGCAAGCTTGTTCTTCAAGCTCCAAAAAACCTTACGTAATTGCATAAGTAGTTGTGTAGTTCTGAAAATTTTAGACCTCCAAATCTATAAAAGGATACCTAGGACTTGGTTTAAATCATCATAGAAGGCTTGGGAACTCCTGGGAGGTAAAGAGGATCGTCGTGGAGCATCTACAACTCCTCCAATTCCAGTTTTTATATTTTTAGTAGTTTTCCATTGCTTTTTTGTTGAAGCATGATGATGATCGGCTTGAACCTCTTAGCTAAGGCTAAGAGTTGAAGCTTGTAACTAGTTCTCATGTAGAATTCATTTGAGTTAAGTACTTAAAGTTTGGATTGTTAAGTTCTAGTTTGAATAAAGTTGGTATTTTTTTATGTTTTATGAGAGTTCATGTGTTTCGGACATGAATTCCTTGCAATTCTCTGAGATGATCATGTATGGATTATTATATTCGAATTGTAGTAACCTTAGAGCATGTCATAGTCCACTGGCATGGCTGTTACTTCGAAGGCTACATGTTTGAATCCTATGTGCTTCATTAGAACTAGAATGCTATTTTTCTGACGTAAGTGGGATTATTTGTGTTTGAATGCTTAATCTTCCAACTAGATGAGAGATAGAACTTTGAATCTAGTTGTGTTTATGCTTGGATGAATGAATTCATGTGGGACTACTACAAGTAGGTTCTTGAGGCCTTAGTTTTATTAATTATCAGATTTTTCTAAAAGTTACCATTTTACTTAGTTTTAAAATTGCTGAAATTAAAGTTACTAGAATGGTTTGAATTGGTTTACCCTAATTCCCTGTGGATCGACCTCGGTCTTACCGAGTTATTACTACATCGCAAGCCTTGCACTTGAGGCGAGCAAACAAGTTTTTATCGCCGCTGCTAGGGAACTAAGTTAAACGGTTCTAAATTGTTTTAGTAGCTATAGAAGTAGAATTAGTTAAGTAGAATTTTCTGTTTTCTTAGGACCATTTTATTATTTCTAGAACTAACAAATTTGTTTTATTTTGTAGAAATCACTTCTAGTTCAAGTGAATCGGGTAACATCTTTCTAATTTAGAACTTTTTCTATTTTCAGTTTTATAGAATTTTTAGTTTTTTCAGATTTTGGATCTCGGATTTAGATATAGATTTTGTTTGTGTGGTTTATGTCTCATTGGGAACTTGACCACACGAAGCATCTCCAAGCAGAGGGTGGTTTAGTTGGACCACTTTTCGTCCAAAGATGAGTTAGAAAATACATAGAACATTGTGAAAGTTCGGGGAGTATGGATTAAACACCGTTAAGGAATCCTCTCCCTCCTACTCCAACTACAAACACAAATCAAGAGGGAATAGGAGAGAATGAGGTGCATAATGCTCTTCCAATGAGAGGTTTATGTGACTACTTACAACCGGCCCGTACGACTATACCCTCATGTGTGATTCTACCAACTACCGGGGGGAACATTGATATAAAGCCAGGGGTAATTCAACTTTTACCTAAGTTTCATGGGCTAGATTCTGAGAGACTATATCTACACTTAAAAGAGTTTAATGAGGTAGTTGCTACTTTGTAGTACAACAATGTGTCAGAGGATGTCATCAAACTTAGATTGTTTCTTTTCTCATTGAAAGAAAGAGCCAAGGTTTCCTCCACTCTCTTAGACTGCATTCGATAAGAACATGGACTAAAATGACTTGGAAATTCTTGAAAAAGTTCTTCCCGACTAATAAAACTAACACCTTTCGAAGATTTATCTTGAAGTTTTTGGGTAAATAGAGTGAGTCGTTCTTTCAGAGTTGGGAAAAGTTTAAGGACGGCTTACTCACTTGCCCACATCATGGCTATGAAATTTGGCGAATTATAAATTTCTTTTATGATGGATTGAATTCCAACATGCGCTAATTTGTAGAGATGATATGCAATGGTGAGTTCAT
Source organism: Liriodendron chinense (assembly GCA_003013855.2). Lineage (NCBI taxonomy): Eukaryota > Viridiplantae > Streptophyta > Magnoliopsida > Magnoliales > Magnoliaceae > Liriodendron > Liriodendron chinense. The sequence goes on from ML058429.1 coordinate 1,510,958, forward strand.
GAGCAAAAATCCAGATGAGGCATGGAGTTACTTATACATGTCTAGTAACCTCAAGCCTCCTCAACAAAAAGAGAAATGAGAGATTTTCATCCTTAAGGAGGAAGATGATGTAAACGCAATGATAGCCAACCTCACAAGAAAAGTCGAGGCCATGGAACTAAGTAAAAGTAGAGTTTCTAAGTTCACAGAAGCCATTGAAAACGTGTGTGAAATTTGTGTCGCTAATGTACACTATACGTAAGATTGTCCTACAATTTCTGCGTTTTAAGAGGTGTTACAAGAGCAAGCAAACTCCGCATATGGTTATCAACGACCTAATAATGGACCGGTAAGTAACACGTACAACTCTACTTGGAAGAACCATCCAAATTTCAGTTGAAGGAATGGTTCCACGGCTAATCCTACCAACTCTCAAGGAGGGTCACCCATGTAAAACATGGCCCCACCTCAATTCTCAATGGAGGACTTATGCAGGGCAAATGCAAATTAATTAAACAAATCAGCAAATGTTCTAAGAGCTTAAGGTGTCAGTTGATGAGATTAAGGGACACTTGAATGCTAGGGAAGGGACCTTTCCAGCCCAACCTCAGCCCAATCATAAACAAGCACATGAAATCAGCACCCCTAATCTCCCCAACCAACATGTGGAGCAAGCAAAATCCATCACCATTCTTAGAAGTGGTAAGCAAGTGGACAAATCTATTCCGGTAAAGGATGATAAGTCTTATGATTCAGTAATTCCTGTGAATGAGGATGGACCTAGATTAGCCCCATAAGAAACGGAACGCGTTCACAAGCCTATAGCATCATTCCCTTCAAGATTGGTTGCTCCAAAATCTCTCCTAGACTCTCATGATATTTTAGAGGTTTTCAGACAAGTCAAGATCAACATTCCATTGCTTGACACCATTAAACAAATCTCCTCTTATACCAAGTTTCTAAAGGACTTATGTACAACTAAACGCAAATAAACTGTGCAACAAAAGACCTTTTTGAATGAGCAAGTAAGTGCCATTCTCACCCAAAAGCCCCTCAAAATATAATGATCCCGATAGTCCCACAATCTCATTTATCATTGGTGATTACCGGATTGAGCGTGCATTGCTAGATTTAGGGGCAAGCGTAAATTTGATCCCATACTCGGTATACAAGCAATTGGGTCTTAGTGAATTAAAACCCACTAAAACCACATTGAAACTCGTTGACAGATCCATCCGTGTACCGAGAGGGATGGTTGAGGATGTATTGGTCCAAGTCAATCAATTCTACTACTCGGTGGATTTTATCGTCTTGGACATGCAACTGGTTATGGATACTAGCACTCAAATATCGATAATTTTAGGCCACCCATTCTTAGTTACATCAAACACGATTATAAATTGCCAAAATGGGGTGATGAAATTTTCCTTTAGAAACATGACATTGAAGGTGAACTTATTCCATATGTGCAAAAAGCAAAGGAATGAGGAGAATGATGAGCTCTTCGAGGTAAACGTGCTCGAATCCTTTGAAGAAGAGGAGCTCCTCCAACTTGAACCACTTGAACTTTGAAGACATGCTTGGCACACTTTGAAAATTTTAAAAATCCCATCTTGGGTGATATTGTGCAAGCATTGAGTAGTGAGAAACCAGTAGTTGATACTAGCCGGTGAAGGCCCCATTTTGAAAAATTGCCACCAACCACATCAAAGCCTCTATTGTCTAACATCAAACCATTGAAGCATGACCTTAAACCATTACCATCTGAGCTTAAATATATATATTTGGGTCAAGAGGAAACATTCTTGGTTGTCATAGCATTTGTAACGCCCCAATTTTTCAAGGCTCGAGTGATGAGCCCATGCTTTGAAAAACCCAAGTGTAAAGGCTACCAATCATCATTTAGCAATATCATTGTATTCCAAATAGGAGAGATAGATTTAAGAATCCAACAATGCAAAAATCATCATATCAGAGCGGAAGCAAGTAATGCCCATAGGGCTTATACAAATCCAAGGTTCCAAAAGTAAAGAACAAAAAAAGAAAAGTAAGTCTATTCGTCATGGCCCGCCATATGGTCCAGCTCCTCCTAGGACAGGTAAGGCCAAGTATCTCGAATGTCCGCCTTAGGCTCATCCACAGCTGGAACAGGGACAACCTCTCCATCATCTGCACCATCTGATATATTTCGACAACGTCACTCATTGTCATAGTGAGGTAACACCCTCCAAGATTTTCATGGACATAATACAAGACAATTATGATAGAAGTAGATGCAAATAACATGATTAAAGAAGTCATAGAAAAATAGGTAAACAGGTATCCAACACATTTTATGATTATCATGTTACTTTTAATTCTTGTTAATGCATGAATGCATGCACATGTTCTTCAGCCTGGGGATATATCCAGCTGGTGAGAGTCAAGCCGACAGTAACTTGGTTAATCACCAAAGTTACCCGCAATGCAATGCTTATCAAACTAAGAATAGTGTGATTCGTCGTCAACACCATCCGCAAATGCCATGCGATGGATGATTACCCAACCGTCATTAGTCCATTTGGTAATCAATAAACTATACTCGCGGTCACTATGGGGGACGTGCACAATCCAGCATAGGCCGACGTCTCAGGCATAGCATCCCAGAACACCATACCCAACCCACGAGGGGAATGATCATGGTCTTAATTCCCATCCCTTTCTAAATAATATGCCACAACTCAATTTCAATATAACATGTAAGACAACATCATTGTATATCATAATACCAATTTATTCCAATATATATCATTCAAACTTTTGTTTACTTTCATATCCAACATAATTCACGCAATTTCATAGCATTCACTTCAAAAGTAAAATCAACACACATGTAAAGAATTAAAGATTTAACATACTCCATTGTAAAAAATTAACTTTTATTCAAGTAAGCTTTTTGAAACAAACATGTGAGCATCATTTTATTTTCTTCAAGTTATTTATACTTTTCAAATGTGACCATTAATCTAATAATATGCCTTGCAGTCAAACAATTAAGCACCAATAAGGTAATAATCAATCACCAATAAAAATGAGGGAAGTTTGAAGGGTGAGGGACCTCACCTCCAAAATAGAAATTCTTTTGCCAAGGTGAGAAGAAGGAAGGAGTTTGGAAAAATCACTCGAGTTCCTACACTAATGATTAATAAAAATTAAGGATTTCTAATATTAATCTATCGGTTCCAAACCTAGGAAAGAGACTAGATAAAGAGAATCTATACATTCAAATCCGGACTGGTATAACCCCACTAAGCCAATGTTAAAAACATAAGGTGAACCATCTAATGCAAATCTCTATTTTACATTAGATCATTTGCAATAGATTTGTATCTCAATTCTCAAAAACTAAAACCGGATGATGATTTGAATATAACACCCAAATGTAAAACTCCATCTGGAATCAATACCTCAGATTCACAGGAATCACTACTCAAAGGAGAAGAATCAATCAACATTACTTTAATTTCACAAATTCCACTCCACTATCTGATTCTACTGCAACATCAGATATATCTTCTGAAATACTTACAACCCCACAGTTATGGATTATCAACTCAGGGAAAACTCAAGGAGTTGATTGAACAATGCACAGCAAACAAGTCTACTCTCTCCCCCAATCTGGTTGCTAAACTACAATAGAAATGGAGCTGATATTTGAAAATCAAACTCAGATTGAATCATCTACCATTAGACAGACATAGATCTAAAAATAGAAATCATACCAGACTTCTCACACCGATCTGCTTTGAATGAGAAAACCACGCCAATACAAGCTGATTCTGAAGATCCAAGAAGCTTTCTTCAATCCAGCACCTGACGGATGAACAGCTTCAACTCCAACAAAACTGGTGGAGATGGGCGCCTGATATAATAGAGATCAGGCTCTTGCTGAGGTTTACTTTAAGAATCCTATCAGATCTGAAGGATTTTTATCAGATGCATTAGAGCACTCAGATTAAAATGCTGGACGATTTTGGACTCTTTGAGAAAGAAGGAAGCATAAAATGGGAAAAAAGAAATGGAACTGGAATTTCAGATCTGCTATTTGCTCAACAAAAATGGAAGAAGAATCATCTCATCCTTCTTATGAAGATTAGCAATCCATGTGAAGGGAAATGGACAGCTGAGATTTCTTCCAGAGAACTAACTCTTTCAACCATTGGACGGCTAAAAAGTCTTACAACAATTAGGCGCGGATTGCAAATGTGGCAACCCCATTTTTGTAAACATTAGAAAGACCAACAATACTTTGATTTGGATTTATCTGCAAGTAATCACTCCCACCAAACAAAACCACATTGATTTGATGAAAGGCCTAACCCTCTACAAAATAGGCGGATTGGATTTTCCACGTGTGGGCCAAAATGATCGCAGTTTGATGATTTTGTAGCTGCAGAAAACACAAACTCAATTTGAACAGCCTAACTTCTGGCCCAAACTACTTTATTTTTGATGCATTGTGGGTGACATCGACACCAAGGTTTTTATTGGCCATCACCTACGAACCGTTTGAATGGTTTGGATTGTCCCAAACGATCATGAAAAGTGGGCCACTTTTAGCCCAAAAATGAACAGCGGTCCATCCTCCCGCTCCAGCGGGAATTCATTCCCGAAAGAGGAAATTCCTCTTTTCCGTTTCTGAAAGTCGGTCTGGCCGACTCTCCTTTGACTAGTGCACAGTAGGTGCACAGATAATGATGGACACATGCATCAATACAATAGGCCCCACAAAACCTATTTATGACATCCACTCCGATCACTCAACTTTACTAACGTAATGGAGGTACCTGGTCCACTCCTGGTCTGTTCGTCACCCAAGTGGGCCTCACATGCCAATTAAACTATTATAGTAGTACTAATACACACAACAATGGTGGAAACTTCCTAGTTTCATTTCAGATGGTGAACAAACCCCCAGAAGTAGAGTAGTCTATTACTCATGTGTAACATCAGGTATAGATGTATAATTTTTATTTATTGAGTCAAATATTAATATAATACAATAATTATTATAATAGTTATGAATACAATAATTTCATTTACTTATTAAAATTTTAATTTGTTACAATTAGTATGGTCCTCTCCAAATCATTATTGTATACCAAAAGGATCCACATATGTAAAATATTAATTTAATAATTAAGAGTTTTTAGTTGGTTAGTGGTTCATCTTGTGTGAAATTGAGTATTTTCATAAAAAAAAATATATAAATTAAAATTATTAATTAATAAGAAAAAAATTTCTACTATAATTAGTTGACTTCTAAATGACATCAAAGTACACGCCAGATACAAGGTATTACAGCCTCTCACTTAGGAAAAGACCAAGAGCTCAAGTTGAATGAGCTACTCAAAGAACATAGGGGAGCCATATGATGGACAATAGCAGCCCTCAAGGGAATAGACTCTTCGGTATGTACTCGCCGTATACACCTCGAAGAGAATGCAAAAATGACTAGACAACCTCAAAGGAGGTTAAATCCAAACATGATGGAGGTTGTTAAATGTGAGGTGTTAAAGCTACTAGATGTGGGTATCATCTACCCCATCTCGGATAGCCAATGGGTGAGTCTTGCTCAAGTTGTCCCTAAGAAGACTGATATTACCATTATAGAGAACGCCAATAATGAGCTTATACCGACTAGAGTGACCACCAGTTGGCGTATGTGCATGGATTATCAAAAGCTAAACACGGTCGTTAAGAAAGCCCACTTCCCTCTCCCATTCATGGATCAAATTTTGGAGAGGTTAGTGGGTTATTCCTATTATTGCTTCCTAGCTAGCTATTCCGACTACAACTAAATTGAGATAGCCCCGGAAGACCAAGAGAAGACCACATTTACATGCCTGTTTGGTACCTTCGAATATCGAAGGATGCCATTTGGACTATGTAATGCACCCGCCACATTCCAACGATGCATGTTGAATATTTTCTCGGACATAGTGGATGAATTTCTCGAGGTTTTCATGGATGATTTTTCTATTTTTGGTTGTACATTCGATGAGTGCCTTAAGCATTTGAAATCAGTCTTTACTAGGTATGAGGAGAAGAACATTGTCTTAAACTGGGAGAAGTGTCATTTTATGGTACAAAGAGGAATAGTCATTGGACATATCATATAGTCCAATGGAATAGAAGTAGACCGGGCCAAAATCGACATAATTGCTAATCTACCACCACCCAAAAGCATACGCGATGTGCGGTCCTTCTTTGGACACGCCCGATTCTATCGAAGGTTCATAAAGGATTTCAGCCATATCTCTAGGCCTTTATGTAACCTTCTCCAAAAGGAAAATCAATTCGAGTGGAGTGTCGAATGTCTATTAGCCTTTTCAAAGTTAAATGACATGTTAACAACCGCACCTATTATGAAACCACCAGATTGGTCCTTTCCATTTGAGTTGATGTGTGATGCAAGTGATTATACTATTAGGGCGGTGTTAGGCCAAAAGAGGGATAAGAAGCCCCATGTTATCTACTATGCGAGTAGGACCTTGAATCCTGTCTAAGTTAATTACTCGACTATGGACAAAGAGCTCTTAGCCGCCATTTTTGCCTTGGACAAATTCAGGCCTTACTTGATAGGATCTAAGGTGATTGTTTACATGGACCATACAGCGTTGAAATATCTTCTTTCTAAGAAGGATGCTAAGCTCCGTTTGCCAAGATGGATCCTACTCCTTCAAGAATTCGATTTAGAAATAAAAGATAAGAATAGAGTAGAGAATGTGGTGGCAGATTATCTATCCTGCCTAGTTTTACCCAATTCCATTATGAGTCACCTATTGAGGACTCATTTCCTGATGAGCAACTCCTTGTTGCTATGCATCCACCGTAGTACACTGATATAGCAAACTTTCTTTCCACAGGTGCAATGCCGACTCATTGGACTGTGCAAGATAAACGAAAAACTATAAGGGAAGTGCGCATATTTTTCTGAGATGAACCATTACTTTTCAAATATTGCCCATATCAAATAATTAAGAGATGTGTCCCTCATGATGAACAAAATTTTGTCATCTTCTTTTGTCATAGTCAAGCATATGGGGGTCATTTTTTCACCAAGAAAATCACAGCAAAAATTCTACAATGTGATTTTTATTGGCCTACCTTGTTTAGAGACACCCACAAGTTTTACAAAGCATGGAAGCATTGTCAAATGCTAGGAGGATTGTCCCGTCGGAATATGATGCCTCTTAACCCCATTCAACATCTTGAAGTCTTTTATTGTTGGGGCATCGATTTCATGAGACCATTCTCCACATCTTTTGGACATGTCTACATATTGCTTATCGTAGACTATGTGTCCAAGTGGATATAGGCTATTCCATGTAGAATCAATGATCATCGCATGGTTCTACGGTTCCTTAAAGAAAATATACTTTCCAGATTTGGAACGCCTCAAGCCATCATAAGTGATGATGGTTCTCACTTTTGCAATAGGCCTTTTAAAGCCTTAATGAAGAAATATGGCATTACGCATAAAGTGAGTACCCCATACCACCCACAGACAAGTGGGCAAGCTGAAATTTTCAGTCGAAAAATCAAACAGATTTTGGAAAAGACGGTGATGCCAGATCGTAAAGATTAGTCGCTGAGATTAGTCAACGCTCTTTGGGCTCACCATACTGCTTATAAGACCTTAATTAGAATGTCACCCTATAGACTTGTCTATGGGAAAGCTTGTCAGTTGCCCGTGAAACTTGAACACAAGCCTATTGGGCAATTCAGGCATTGAACTTCAACATTTACAAGCTAACTCACTTCACAAACTCCAATTAAATGAGCTTAACGAGATCCGAAATAATGCTTATGAGAATTTGAGGATTTACAAGAGTAGGATAAAAGTCATTCATGACAAACACATTTTCAGAAAAAAAAATTCATGAAGGCCGAAAAGTACTCTTGTATAATTCCCGACTTCATCTTTTTTCAGAAAAATTGTGATCTCGATAGACTGGCTCATACATTGTTAAAGAAATTTTTCCTCATGGGGCTGTCGAGATAGAGAATGCGGCAAATGGTAACTGTTTTAAAGTGAACGGACAACGCCTTAAACCATTCGTTGAGAAATTTAATTAAGAGGATATGTCCATCCCTCTGAAGGATCTTGTGTATCAGGATGATTGATCTCCTAATCTGACGGAGGTATGGAGTAGATTAGCATTAGTTTTCTTTTCTATTTTACTTTTACCACTTTAATAGATTTAGATGTCGGATGTAGATTCTCATGATCGACTCAGGTACTCTCGTACTCACCCTCTTTTTTTTTTTTTTTTGCTCCCATATTATTACTCATTATATATCTTTTACATTGAGGACAATGTAAGATTTGGTTGGGGATGAGATTCCTAAAATCTTGTAAATTGTGACATTTTGAGCAATGTTTTGTAGCAAATTTTCAATTTTTCTGAAACATCAAAACTCTTTTGGAAAATCTTGTTTCTATGCACTTGAGATACTATAAGTATGAAAGGATAAAAGATTGATTGATATGATTTTAAGATTCTGAATTATCCTAAATGTAATAGTTTTCTATATGAATTCCCCCATCTAGTTAATTGATAGAAAATTTTAATACTTTTAAGTCTATTTCACAATATATGATTCTCATGGTTTAAAGGGATTATTAGATTTGTAAATTGGTTAGATTGAAGATTTGAAGTGTTTAAGAACCAAGCCGGGGAACTTTGTCCATCCTTGTTCGTGTGAAATAAGAGAAAAGAACGAAAGATATAGATTCTAAAAATTTTATCGAATGTATATGAAAAAAAAAGAATGAAAAGATGGTTATTCATTGAATATTTGTAAAAATTTCGAAAAGGGCTACCTATTACCAACCAGGGGATGGTCTACCCGTAACCAAAGCTGAAAATGAAAAGTAGTGTGAAAACCGTTGAAGGAACGATAAGGCAAATTCTTGTCATAGGTAATTGGTTGATCTGTACACTTTTAAGTCCTTAGTTTAGCTAATTTATGAAAAAGGTAATCTTGAAAATTCGTGAGATGAACCTTCACGATGCACACTAGATCATTTATGTTTGGATTCTTCTATTTGTCAATCAATCGGTGGGGGTTCTACGTGAACACTTATTATGTTTAGAGAATTAGAATTTCAATTTCCTATCACTAAATTTCTCTGAATTTTATGTTTATACGTTCTGAAGTTTATAGAAGTATAGTTTTCAAGAGAGAGTTGAGCTTTTAGAGAAGTGAATTGTTTCACGCAAGTTTTGCTCGGGACTAGCAAAATGCTGGTTGGGGAGTGTGTTGAGCTCTTAATTTATACATATTTTAACCCCATTGCATCACATTTTACACATAATTTTCATGTTTAAAGTACCATCTAATGCATGTTTTGTGATTGTAAGAATAAAAGAGAGACTTCACCTAATCTATGTTCAAAAGACCACATTTAGAAGCCATTTGAAGATGAATGAAGGTGGGTCAAAAAAGAAAGAAAGAAGTAAGAGGAGGAGAGAGGAAAGAAAGGAAGAAAGTGAACCCATAATGGGATAGACCAGTCTGCCAAGGAGGCCACGAGCTCCGAAAAACCTTGCGCAATTGCATAAGTAACTACGGAGTTCTAAAAGTTTCTGAGTCAGTGGATTTCCAAATCTATAAAAGGACACCTAGGGCTTGGTCTAAATGATCATAGAAGGCTTGGGAACTCGTGGGAGGTGAAGAGGATCGTCGTGGAGCGTTTACAACTCCTCTAATTCTGATTTTTATGCTTTTTAGTAGTTTTCCATTATTTTTTAATTGAAGCATGATGATGCTCGGCTAGAACCCTTATCTAAGGCTAAGAGGTGAAGCTTGTAGCTAGTTCTCATGTAGAATTTATTTGATTCAAGTACTTTATTTAAAGTTTGGATTTTTAAGTTCTAGTTTGAATAAAGTTGGTATTTTTAGATGTTTTATGAGAGTCCATGTGCTTCGGACATGAATTCCTTGCAATTCTTTGAGATGGCCATGTATGGATTGATTAGATTTGAATTGTAGTAACCCTAGAGCATGCCATAGTCCCTTGGCATGGCTGTTACTTCGAAGGCTACATGTTTAAATCCTATGTGCTTCATTAGAACTAGAATGTTATTTTTATGACTTAAGTGGGATTGTTTGTATTTGAATGCGTAATCATCCAATTGGATGGGCGATAAAACTTCGAATCTAGTTGTGTTTATGCTTAGATAAATGAATTCACGTGAGATTATTACAAGTGGATCCTTGAGGCCTTAATCTTATTAATTATCAAATTTTTCTAAAAGTTACCGTTTTACTTAGTTTTTAAAATTGAATTCTAAAATTGCTGAAATTAAAGTTACTAGAATGATTTGAATTGGTTTACCCTAATTCCTTTTGGATCGACCTCAGTCTTACCGAGTTATTACTACATCGCAAGCCTTGCACTTGAGGCGAGTGAACACTCAAACCGGTTAGCCACCACCACTCAAGTGCAAAAGCTTACACAGTTTCTCGAAGATTCCAAGTCGGTGCGGGATTTCTTCTATAAAAGGCCACCTCCACTCTCTTACTATAGCATCATAGGACGTGGGGAGTAAGGAGATCAAGTCCTAGGAGGCTTCCTAACATTCTCCAACTAGTTTTTCTTTCTTTTCTAGTTCAAGTTTTAGATTTTTTTATGCTTTCTTTAGGCTAATTCTTATCTAGAGCTGAGAGGTAAAACTTCTAGTTTATTAGTCATGTTTTGATTCTTTAATTTTGAATTATGCTTTAATTGTTGAACAATTCATTAGTGATTTGAATAAAATTAATAGTTTTAGAGAATTCAGATATCTTGTATGCCATGTGCATTAGTTACTGTTGAGTTTCTAAGATTAATCAAATTGGTATAAGGGGTTTTGATTTGTAGAAGCCTTTGATTCATTGTGATTTCTAAATATGGTGAATGTTTCGAGTTCTCCATAAACTAGAACAGTTGGATTTCTATTAGAACTACTTAATTAAAGTTCATGTATCTTATATTGAATATTAGATAAACAGATTTGTGTATTGATTGATTTGATTCAAATTCAAGTTGTAGTTCTAATCTAATCTAGTGACGGGGTTAGAGGAAAGCTATGGTTGTGAATTGACCTAATACAATGAAGAATTGACTTGTACAATTGAGTGCGCCCAACGCTTATACTTTGATGAGGGAACCTTGTCAATGATGATCTATCTAACTCAAATTGTTTTTTATTTAACCACTCTACCATCCAGCTAGATAGAGACAGGACTTCGATTCCATTTGTGTATTGAATCGAATTAATTGAATTAACATGGTTAATACTAAAAGTGGATCCTCAATGTTCTAGTGTTTGCTTTAAATTGTTTGTCTTCTAATTCTGAATTATTTTTCTTCAAAACTAATTCCATAATAGTTAGTTTTATATCCTAGTTTCTTTGAGTGTTTGAACTTAAATTCATTCCCCATGCATCGACCTCGGTCTCACTGAGTTATTACTACATCACAACCTTATACTTGGGGTTGTGAGCAGCAAATTCACACACAAGACATTTTCACTTATAAACTAGTTGCTTGATAGTTATATCTTTTATAGTCTATGTGATGTGACTCATTTGGCTTGGAAGCCTAAGTGTTAAATGCTTTAATTCAGTTTAATTACTAATTATTTTTAATTAAAGCATGAATTTTAAAAGGCCCTAATCACCCACACCCCCCCTCTAAGACTTAGCTATAGTTCTAAGCTCCGCTCTTTCAGCTTCCGCAAAGCGCATACACCTTAAGTATGAGTTTATGTGCAATTTCAAAAACCTCGAATTTATATATAAAAAATAGACCCAAACTTTTCTAGAATAGTTATTAATGAACATAATGAACTATAACTACTATCCAATAGAAATTACGAGCGATGACCCTAATACATAAGAATGCACATAATCTCAAACCCCCTTACATACATGTTTTCTAAACTTAAAAGATAACCTTAACTGTTTACCATATATAAAATGCTTGAATATACTAAAATTAATGCTTTTAAATGAGGGAATTAAAGAATGATAAGAGAGTATTTTCATGCTCTGCTTGCTCATGTGGTCTAAGTGCCCATGCCACATACATGCAGACGTTGAATCTATTACAGATGTTGTAGCTCCACATGATGAAGTGCCATCGATCAACATGTAAAGGTTATCATTCCTTGTGCTTTCATGACAAGGAGTGCACCCTTTGAAACTTCAAGGACACGATCAAACTCGGTGAATTTGCACCCAAGTGCCTTGAGTGCACCTAGAGATATCACTTCTTCAGCCTAGGGATGTGCCTCACATCTGTTAAAGTGCATTCGATCCCATCGAACATTCTGATGCACACTAAAACAATACCAACAACCTTGTAGGTGTAATCATCAGCCAAGAACACCGACCCACCATCATACTGGCTATATGTGGTGAATGAATCTAGTTAGGAGACTCAAGACACCTGTGATACGATGCACTTGAATCCAAGAGCCACTGTTGAGATAATCAGATCTAGATGCAGTCAATACATCCCAACCATCACTCACATTCTCTGTAGATTCCGCAATATTGGCCTCCCTGGAATATTCATCTGATTTCTCCTTCTTAGAATTAAGATTCTGACACCCTCTTCATGTGCCCTGTCATGCCACAACCCAACACTTAAATTTTCCTTTTCCCTTGCCCTTGGATTTGGATCTCGATCACAAAGATCCTTTATCCCGATCAGAATTCCCTCCCTCGTAACATGTGTACCAATAGAAGAACCCACGTCATCACTTTTCTTTCTCATCACCTTCTACTGAAGAGTTGTGATAATGGTCTCAACATTAATGGTTGTCCTACTAGTACACAAAGAGTCCTTGAATGAATTATATGATTTTGGAAGAGAATTTAACAAAATACATGCTAATCTTCAATCTTTATCGCCTCATCCACGTCTAACAATTTTCAAACAAGCCTATTGATGTTACTATATGGCTCTTAACATCAGCCCCTTCTACCATCTTTAGATTGAATAACTGTAGTTTTAGATATAAACGATTCTTAAGAGACTTCTTCGTATAAATACTCTCTAACTTCGCCCATGTATCAGTCACAGTCTTCTCTCTTATAACATTGTAGATGACTCCATCTGTTAGGCACAATTGGATTGAGATATTGGCCTTTCGATCCAACTTGTTCCACTCTTCTTCTTTCATAGTTTCTCGTCGCTTTCAAAAGAGTGCATCTTCCAATCCTTGCTAAACTAGAAGGCCCTTCATATTTACCTTCCGTAGTTCAAAATTATTTTTTTCAAACTACTTATCTACATCAAACTTCATGCCAGATGTCATTGATACCTTGTCTTCATATTCGATCTCTTCCCAATGTTAACTATGATACCACTTGTTGGGACTTGTGGAAGCACACAAAGAAGAATCAAGCAAGATAATCACAATCGCACAAGCACAATTTAACTAAGAGAACACACGAATTTACATGAAAAAACCCTTCCGGGAAAAAAACCACGGCACAAAGGGATAATGCACTCTGAATAAGAAGTTACAAGAGATTAAACTTACCCGGATTGAAGCCCCTAAAAGAAAACCCTAGTTGTTCTCTATCTCCAAAACCTTTTCAAACCCTTAAACACATCTTAGATACCCTAACCCCACAATTATAAGTGTTTATATAGTACTAATAGAGAATTAAAAATAAATTGTGTAAAAATACACAAACCTGCAGTCAATCGATCGAGTGTCATCGATTGATCGATGGCCTTGTTTCAACATAGATTTGAGGCATCCAATTTTCAACAACCCCTAGTAGAATGACAATGGTTTTTTCCACCCTTCTCATCAGAGATATCTTATGAAAAAATCACTACAAAATCTTGATCGCATCAAGCTAAGATTTAAACATTTTCTTTTGGATTTTTTTATCTTAAAAATTTGATGCTGTCACCATGGGTTTTTTGGTGTTAGATTAATATAAAAGATTTTTTAAAAGCTTATGTCTTTTTTGTGTTTACATTAATTGGGTAGGTGTAACAATGACATACAAAAGCAGAGGCATACAAATGGAGCCATGATTCTGGTAACGATGGTGTGCAGATGGAGCAAGAGGAGACATATAAATGAGAGTGGCAACAATGGCGCGTAGTAGAGGTGGGGATGAGGTAGAGGGAGGTTCCGAAATAAGGAAAGGGTGCAGGGTGTTCTGCTTAGGGAGATGGGACAACATGTTCTCCACATGGAGATGTGGAACGTGATTAGTGGGTTCAAGCTGGTGATGTGTAGAAGTTCGGCGAGGTTGATGGAGTTTAATTAGTTAAGAGTCAATAGCAAAGATGTGAGATATTTGGTTGTAGCAATGACAAATCTAAGCGGTGCACTTATGGAGACGCCGAGATTGGTTAAGAATGTTGGTTATAATTTATAGAGATATAGCAGAAATTCAAAAAATAATAAATCAATAATAATAATAAAGAAAACTGGAGAGCCGATGTATGTTACAGTCGTTGTCTTAAAGACAGATTCCCACCCACAGGAAGACAATTCCTGATGCACTAGGTCCTAGCAAGTTTGCCCCTAGGATACAACAGCCCTCCTCTTCGATGAACGACTTAGATTCGATGCACTCTCGATCACAACCAACGAACTCAAGAAACTCGAATTGATTTGCCTAAAAGAAAGTTGTAGAAGAAACAAGAGAGAGAAGAAGATAGATTTTTTTTCGGATTGATTTGCAAGACAGAGGAGATCCCTTTATAAAGAAAAAGCAGGTAAATGTTCGGACTCGAAGCACATACGACTGTCGTAATAAATGCACGTCTGCGCATGCAGATCAACAATCATTATGTAGGCATGCAACGGTTCTCTTGTCTTCACGTGAAGAGAAAGATAAACCATGTGCTGAGAAAAGCAAAAGTGTCCAATCGTTAACACATCGGCCTCGCCACGACCACAGCCGCGGCGCGCTCGTATGTGACGTAGTTTCCATGACATACCTTTGTTTTCTAATACAGAGGATTAGTGATGAGTTTTAATATAAATGCTTAGTTTTCCAACCACCTTTTCAATGTGGGATTAAACTAAACCCAATTAAAAAAAGTGGGTTAACGAAGGCAAAAACCAATTTTCTAAATTTTCTTTTTAAAACCATTTTAAAACAAAGAGAACTGGTCAATGTTAGGCAGTTATGATGATATAAGACTACTGAAAAATTAGAAAGGGATCAACGTCCTGCTCTGATAGCCGGACAAAAAATGACAAAGATTGGTTGGCATCGAACAGAGAAACAAACGTTGCTGGATTTCTTGTATACCTTTCACTATAACACAATGTGTTTAAATAGAGTACAAGAGAATCAAAATCACTAGTTAAAATCTTAATAAGATCTCTACAGTGATTTCTAATAAAATAAAAATGGAAAAAAAAAAAAGAATGTTGATAGAATTAAATCTGTAAAGGCATACAATAAGCTGGATTTACTGATATTGATCTGCATGGACGGTGGCACATTCGCCACTTTGGCAATCGAGGTGGAGCTGAGCATAGATGATTTTCCTTGTAAATGGGGTAAAAAAATCAATCAAATCCACAGCTTAGGTTGGCTACGTGGCAGGGCAAAGTACAGTTGGAATGCCAATCATAAGTTTGTGTGGGGGCGCGACCATGGTATATTTCTTTCATCCAACTTGTTAATCACGTGTAACTCACCAAGATGAAGTAAAGATATAAAAATCAGCCTAAAAGCTCAAGCCGACCACACCACATGAACTGATCTCGCCATTTCAGGAGCAGTTTCACATTGTTTGCATTCGTGTGGCTAATGGGCTTCTTTTTATTGGACTGATCTTTTTGTATGCACGGTCCAACTAAGATTTGTTACTTATTTGACATGGTGGTTTTGCATATACAACAATGTGGGAGCTCACATAGCTTGGATGTTCTTCTCACTATCTATAATAGGAGTGTTGGAATATAGCGTTTGGAAAACTATATGAAATATATATAAATAAGATTAAGAGAGAAAAAACTTATCGTTTTGTAGAAGTCAATGTGTGATTTAAATTACTCGGCTTAAAATCAAATTTGCCCTTTTTGGACAATGTCTCAAGTGCAACAATATTATCTGGGTAATCAACCTCCATAATACAATGACTATTACTCGATTCTAGCGGTGCACTCGCTGTACACAGGCTCAAACCACTTATGGTCTTAGCTGAATAAGAAAACGCTTAAACTATTCTTGAAAGAAAATTTTCATGTGTCAAAACCGAATGAGAGGAAAGTTTATTTATAGGCTTTGAGTGGACACCCTTAAAGGTGCAGAGACACCCTTTAATAAATGGTTGTGACAGTTGAGTTTAAATTCAAATGGTGTGACACTTGGGTCCGAAAAGAAACAACTTTCTTAAAACAAGAGGTAAAAGGGTGTAATTCTTCAAACTTGTGTAAAGAAATACAACCATGGGCATACGCGTACATGGACCCGTGGCCATGACCACGGCCTAGCTGTAAATTTTAAAACACCATTTATTTTTAAAAATAATTTAAAATTAAGCAAAGAGTTCCAGAAAATTCCTAATTGGGCTATGCTGCTGTAAGAGATGGTGCCTATGTTTGAAAGTTGTCAAGCCGACTAGGTACTCAATTGGGCCCACTCTAATTAGAGAAGCAAGTAGCCCAATGAAATTCCATCATGTCCTGTCACCACTTATATCCAATCCCAGCGATTTTTTAGATACTACGGTTGGAAAGCAGATTGACTGCAGCACCCGCAGCCAGGATGGCAGGACGTTCTCCAAGCTCCTAGGATCCCACCCTGATGTATGTGTTTTATCCATGCTGAACATCCGTTTTGGCAGCTCATGTTAGGTCACGAGCCCAAAAACAAGGCAGATCTAAAGCTTAGGTGGACTACATCAATGGAAACAGTGTGGGTGATGACACCACCGTTGAAACCTTTCTAATGCCTGCCATGATGTTTATTTTCCATCCAACCTGTTCATAAAGTCATATGGACCTGGATGAAGGGCCAATACAAATATCAGCCCGATCCAAAACGTCTACCATCCCAAAAAGGAACTTTTCAATGATGAACGTTCAATCTTTTGCTTTTTCCCAATGTGGGATTTACTTAAGCTTTGCATCTGCTTTATTTTTAGGCTAATGCCTTAAAATGAGCTGGAAAAAAGGATGGACGGTGTAGATGAAACACATAAATCAGGGTGGGCCCACAGAGCTTAGGCCACCTTGTGTCATGAGGGATATGCTGTTCTCGGGTGCTGCATGCAATCCGCTTTCCTTGGGTTGTGTAGGACTCTTTGAAATACAGGCACTTTCTTTCTAGTCAAAATTTCAAAATCAGACTCGATGAGGAAGTCGCACCTCTGATTCACACTTGTTTGTTGAAACCTGATGATTGAATATTTTTCATTTTTAGCCGTCCAATAATTGTCCACCAATTTGATGATCACATGGTCAAATAAGTGTAGCTTTTTTAGTCATGATAAGTCTAAAATGGGGCCCAAAATTTGGACATTTTGATTTGAATTAGTGGTATTACAAAAATACGCAATTTCTTAGTACTTTCCAAGCGTCTACTTACTGAGTAGTCGTGGGAGGACAATCCTCTGCCACGTTTGTCTGAGTAAAACTTATTTCACAACTCTTGTGTGGGGCCAACAGGACGTTTTAATGGCATCCAATCCATACATAATTGTTGCCCCACCATGAAATTCGAAAGCTTAAAAAAATCAGCTGATCCAACCGTTTTGTAGGCCACATTTTTAATGGAGATTTTTGGGCGGTTATCATTTTTTTTTATTTCATTGGTGTGGCCCACGGTGTTGTTTTAGGCGATCCAATCTGATCAGAAATTGAGCACCATAATAATTATAGGTTATTCAAAAAATAAGGCTCATACAATCAGAATCGAGTGACACCTTAGAAAATAATGTACAAACACCCAAAATTCACTAATTCATATGGTGGCCCACATTACGGTCGGATTGGCCTGATTTTTTGGACATCCCAATTTCATTGTTGGATGACCCTTATGGGCAGTTTTGATGCCATACATCCACCCTGGTGGGACCCACACACAGCGTTTGAAGGAATAAGCTTATTCTACCAACAGTGTAGAGGATATGAGTAGGAAAGTCATGGGTTTGCTGCCACTCCCGATCCAGCACGTGTTTTTGCCGGTTGGGGCCCACTTAGAGAGTAGTCCAATGATCTAAACTATCCATGCTGTGTAATTTATGTTGCAAAAGCAACCATAAGAAATTAAGATTGAATGGACGATTGTGACATCAGTCTGTCGTTGAATTTTTAACTATGAAAAGGAAATTTCCACTGGCTTATATTCAAATCTAAAAATCAAATGTTAGGATCATTAATAAAGGGTGACTAGGGGTAAATTGCTTTATTCGTGTAATAATTATAATTTTGACGGTTCAATCATTCGACCATTTTGGCATGTGGGCCGTGGATGGCGGCACATGGAGGATCTTGAGTTGTGATCGAGCAAAGTGAACACAAACGTGTGTGTGTGTCTATATATATATGTGAGGTCGACTTGTGTGGCCCCGCTGTGATGTGGATTCGACATCTACGCTGTGCATTAGATGGGTCCCCTTTAGGTTATGGGACATCTAAAATATCAGCTGTATATGGAACTCAGGTGGGCCGTAGCATCTAAAATTATGCGAAGACATGCCTAAAACATCTAAAAGCACTTGGTGGGGCCCACCTGAGTTTTGGATGCAACTGAAACTTGGACTAAGCCCTCATCCAAGTGGGACACATACAATAGATGGGCTGGATTTGTGAACCACATCTCGGTGGGCCCAATAAATAATCATGAAGGTTTTAGTGGGTGCGTAGGTAATCCCTCTCAACTGTTGTATGTGGTGTAGCCCACCATGGAATGGTGCAACTGACTGATGCGTTAGATGTTTGATCCACATCATGGTGGGGCCCACACAACTAGACTTCATGAGAAGCACCTCATAGTACCTTTTCCCATATATGTACACAAACATAGGAAAAGGTACTCTGAGGTCGACCTCATGGAAGCCCATGTGGTTGAGTTGTGTGGCGTCCACTATGATGTGGGATAGACGTCCACCCCATCATTCATATGCGTTCTTCCATAATGGGCCACGGGCCTAAAAATCAGTTGAATCCATCACTTAGGTGGGCCACACCACAGACAAAAGTTGAGAGTGGATATTAGCCCATCGAAATCTTCATGATCGTTTATAATGACCACTGACATGTGTTTAGAAATCCAGCCCATTCATTGTATGTGTCTCACTGGATGAAGGGTCACACCAAGTTTCAGCTGTATCCAAAACTTAGGTAGGCCCTAACAAGTGCCTTAAGATGTTTTAGGCATGATTTCACACTGTTGGCCCATTTAGGTTTGAGATAGACTGATTTTACCAAATCCATGGTTTGGATGTCTGATACACTTCTTGGTGGGGCCCACACAACTCGGGATGCTCCTGTGAGGTCGACGTGCAGACACGCAATGCTCGCTTGCACACAATTCTACGAGAACTTGATAACAGATTTTGAGAACTCATCACATGTTATGTGAGCCCAAAATCTGAGCCATCCACGTGATGCAGCACCCCAAAAAACTCATAGGGCCCAACTTTTACCCATATCTAAAGCTTTAGTGGGCCATAGCAAAAGGAAACAGTTTCCTCCCTTGATTTGTGCCTCTCTCTCTCTGCTACAGCCCACCAAAGTTTTGGATTAAATTAAAAGTTGGTCATTTGGAGATTTTTTAGGGTGCATCGTCATCTGGACAACTCAAATTTTGGGCTCACATCACATGTGATGAGCTCTAAAAAAAAGTGCTCAAGAGTGGGCATGAGAACTCGTGCACAAGTGAGCATTCCTATATATATATATATATATATATATATATATATATATATATATATATATATATATATATATATATATATAGTATCATGATGCCTCGTATCTTATGCACAGGGTAGATGAGAAATTTAGGAGCTTAATAGGTTAAGTTAATAAAAGATCAATAGTTAACTATATTTTTATCATGTTTGGTTAAGCAATGAAAAGTGGAAGGCATGTGAGGCTATATCATGTTTTGACATAAAAACTTTAGAAAATTATTTATTTTAAATTTCTTTATTTTATCTCGTAACGGTGATTTTTTTTTGTTTTGTTTTGTGTCCTTTTAATCACTTTCGTGCCTCTCTAACTAATACACAATTATGGGTGTCAATGGGTTAGGTTTCAGTGACACATAGCCTTGCTAGACACTTAAGGCCTTCTGGTGGAGCTTAACCCACGCTTGGCATGGGTCTAGGGTAGGCCCAAGCCTGAGGCCAAAATTTTAGTTGGAGATCAACTCCAACCAAGCTCATCCTAATAACCAATAAAATCCTCACGTCCCACCTAAATGCTCCTAATCTATTAGCTAATAAAGTGGACTACACATACCAAAAAATAAATAAATAAATAAATAAACTAAAACTTAAAAGGAACATGCTAAATGATAAATTCAAGATGCATGCATGGATTGCTCAGTCAAGGATGATATGAGGTTAGTTTGGGTCAAGCTAGGCCAGGTCAGGCTAAATGACTGGAGCTGAAGCTAGGCTGGGAAAATTGATCAAACCATGTGTCAGGTCCTTGCTTAGCACGTGGACCAAGCTAATTCGTGGTCCAAAGTTGAGTCAGGCTCATTACGTAACGCACAACCTACTACCACCTTACAACCACACATGGTCTAAATAGTCAACCTCACTTTAAATGTATCATAAACAAACACATGAGAAATATATAATTCAAATTAAACCGTTCAAATAATAGGCCCCACTTTAGATGGATCATAAACCAATAGGAAATAGTAAAATAATACTTTAATTATCAGATTTAGGATGATTAATGGACAATACTTTGTATATTTAACTCAATTTCTAAAATAATACATTTTTTTAACTAGATTTCAAAATTGTTCCTATTAACATATGCGTTTAGTTTACTAAACAAACTTAAAAATTTGTACAAAATTAAAAAATTACTTTCAGTTTTATTTTTTATTTTTTATTATTTCTTTTATGAAAAAAATGTTTGTTGTATGAGCATAGTGAATTTGGGAGACTGTCTGTCGGCAATGAAAACAAAAAGAAAGGTGGTTGGTCCAGTAATCGAAACCTTGGGGTGTGTGGTCTTTATCACATGAACAATTGAGGTGCTCTGTGGTGGTGCTAGTGCCACCAGGCAGATGTGGGGCCCACGTGGTGTATGTATTACATCCGAACCATCCATCAGATGCATCCCGAAAGGTTACCCCCAGGGCCTGAAAACCAAATCAATCCATAACTTTGCTAGACACATCATAGGGAACAAGGTGGTAGGGGTTTTCCAACCATTGATTCTCACCGGGGTTCCCCTGAGTTGCAGAATAGCCTGAATTTTTACCTAACCATTCATCGATAGAAGGTGAAGGGTATGGATGGCCTGGATTCTGTGTACACAACATGCAAATCAAGGGTGGCATCCCTTCTCAACTTGTGCCTTGTGCTGTGGCCCACCTCAGGTTACTTTTGGGCTGAGTTACTTTTTCAGTCTGTCCAGGGTCCAAACCTTGGGCGCGACTTGGGTGAGACCCCGGAACCAGCTATGTGGGTGGTACCCTGAACCTAGGGCACACCTAGATGTATTCCGTGTAGATCCATGCTATTAATATGCTTTTCCAGATTATTTTGTACTGTGGTACCAAAAATGAAGAAGATGAAAATTTTGGGTGGATTACAGCATAAGAAACACTGGTTCATAACCATTAAAAACCTTTTGTGAGCCACAAAAGTTTTATATCAACCTGATATTTGTTTTTTCCTTTCATCCCTGTCTACGTGACCTTATCAACAGATTGGATGGTTAATAAACATTATGGTGGACTCCAGAAAGTTTTTAATGGTCACGGTTGAATGAGAACTGTTTCTTGGGGTGTGGTCCACCTAAAATTTGAATCTGCTTTATTTTTGGGACTGCATCCTAAAATAATATGAAGAAACAGATGGACGGCATGGATCTACGAAGAATACATCCAGGTAGGCCCTAGGTTCAGGATCCCACCCACATCGCTGGTTCCGGGGGTCTCACCCAAGTCGCACCCAGATCTTCGATTCAGGTAGTGCAGATATTGTATGGCCAGGATCTTCGAATCAGGTAGCGCAGATGTTGTATGGCCAGGATCTTCGAATCAGGCAGATTTCATGTATGGCCCATCGACAGCAGGTCCCATCATGTCAATGGGCGCGGCTTCGCTGGATCCCCGGATCCATCGAGCTGGGTGGATCCTTCACCGTGCCGTCCACTGTGTTATCTAGTATCTTACATCCACAGCGTCCATACATTTTGAAAGCTCATTTTAGAGCGTGATACAAAAGTTGAAGTAGATCCAAATCTCAGGTGGGCCATAATACAGTAAACAGTGGTATTCAACCATTAAAAACTTCGCGTGGGCCACAAAAGTTTTGGATCAAGCTGATATTTTTGTGGTCCTTTCATCCAGGTCCTTGTGACCTTTTCAACAGGTTGGATGGAAAATAAACGTTCCAGTGGATCCCATAAATTTTTTAATGGTGGGATTCAATCACTACTGTTTCATGTGGTATGGTCTACCTAAGATTTGGATCTATTTCATTTTTGGGATCTTGCCCTAAAATGAGCTTCCAAAATGCATGAACGGTGTAGATGTAAGTCAAATACATCACAGTGGCCCCACACTTGGGGATCCACCCAAACCGCGCCTCTGTCATGGACAACACGTGGCGTACTGAGTTGCTTTTGGTAGGTAATTTTACGCAAGAAATTTCGAAATACAATTCTATCTGCCAACGACGCTTATCGATAGTTGAATTTTTGCACATGTGATTAAGACGTTTTTTCTTCAAGGAACCAGATAATATACAGTATACTGGTGTCTTTAATCCAAACAGTTCAGGGCTAGGGTTGAATGATCCAAGCCGTTGGTATGTCAGATCCCAGTGTAAATGGACAATGATCCAAAAACCTGCTTGATAAGAAAATCGTAGCCACCCAACCTATGGGTTGAAAATGGACGGTTGAGAAGATAAATAAATAACAAGGCATGTTCAACTGAAAGTGGTCCAAGACTAGTTGCGGCGAGATCACACAAGTCATGGCCTCCTTCGTACCAACGGCTTTTTGAAAAGAAAGGTATTGGCAGTAGACGCATGATAAATAAGTTCGATGTTTATCATAAGTTGAAATCCTGCAGGTGCGACAAAACGTCTCTTCCGCATGACGCGAATTCCCTCTGCCGCCGGCCACAGGAGGTTCCAGTGGTTGCAAGCTATGTGGGGCCTGAAGAGATTCCCACGAGAAATCCACTCCGTCCATCAGTTTCTCAAGCTAGCAATATGACAGGATTACAAAAATCAATTACATCCAAAACTTAGGTTCACTACACGATAGGAAATAGTGAAAATGGAAATGTCTACGGTTGAAATATTCCTAGAGCTGATCATGATTTTTATATGTCATCCAGACCGTTCATAAGGTTATTACCACTAAGATAAACTAGAGACACAAATATAATACTGATCCAAAACTTTGGTGGTCGCCACAAAGTTTCCAATGGTGGGCGCTGATTTAGTCTTGTGTTCTCTGGATTGAATCTGCTTTTTTACGTACTGATCCAAAACTTCGGTAGTCCCCCACAAAGTTTCCAATGGTGGGCGATCAATCCCCGCTGTTTTCTTGAGAAACTGATGGTGTACTGAATTTCTTACCGGCCATCCCGAACTCGCGTTCTTTCTTTGTGGATGCGGATTGGCTGTGATGTGGACAATCGGAGGCTAAGTGGGCCCCACTTTGATGTTTGCGAGAAATTCACCTCGTCCATCTTTTTTACCCGTTCATTTTAGTACACGAGCCAAAAAAAAAATGAGACAGATTAGTAGTAAAACAATAAGTGGTCCAAATTCCATGGGCAAACTCAAATGGTACTGTCATGTCCTCTTTGTAAATTCTGTGGAACCCACCTTGATATCTACGTAACATCCATTCATTCTATTAGTTGTGGCATGTCATGTTCGCTGTATATATGAAGAATCAGCAGGATCTGAATTAGCTCAAGTTAAGCACACCAGAAAAAAAAAAAAAAAATTTGCAAAATTCACTCCGTGTGGCCTACCTGAGCATTGGATCATGACGATTTTGTGGGATGTCTCTTCATCCACAGGACTCGTTGTAGGCTTATGTATAGCGATTGGGTCTACTTTAAAAATAAAATCCATAAGAAAATATTAAGGCCCACATCACCTAACTAATGGGTCCCTATTCGAATCCATGATCAATGCAAAAGGTGGGCCACACCATGCTGTTCGCTTGAGGTAAAATTCCCACTCATTAAGTGGGGTTAAAACAGTATTGAGTCATACTATATGCTGTACATACTGAGGTTAGGGTAGGCTAGTGGGGAGCTCATTATACACCATGGAATCAACTGGCTTATGGTTTAGACCAGAAAAATGGGCTGTTCACAATCTTATCCGAGCCCAGCCGCCCAACGGAATGTGCAGATTAGTTAGTCTTGCTTTAGGTTTGAGTTGGTCCTTATATTCTTCATCTTTATCTTATATAGAGATGTTTGGGTGTGTTTATAGTGGGCACTGAGAAAGGGTCCCACCGCTACAGTCACGTGATCTGGTGGACGATTAGGGTCTGTTAAAGTCCTCTTATTTGATCATTTTGTAATTAGAATTAGATCGAGTCATATGGCTTATTCAACAATTTTCTTTTAACAGTTCATCACTAATCTAATATAAGTTTTTTTTTTTTTTTTGGTCAGTCATGCAATGCACCCACCCAGTTAATCGGGCAACACACCCACCCGGTCAGTCATGCGACGCACCCACTGGTGCAGTTAGCAGCGGGAATTCACCCTGATGGGTTTCGAGACCTAGACCTCTTGTTGAAACTCCACAGAGTCTACCAACGAGGTAAAGGCCCCAAACCCACTAATCTAATATAAGTTGTTGATTAATGTTTAGATCTGAACAAGATTCGTGACCCCTTCAAACTGCTGTTGTAGATGGCTGCATGCATCTGGTGCTCCCACATTTCTTCCTGATCTCTCCGTTCTGCTTGTGATCTGTTGAATGTTTGGCAGTGGACCACACGAAGAAATTAATCACTGTGGCTGTTTTGATCTCTCCTTCTCTAGATCTGTCCATGGAAAAATGAAATTATGATCAGCATCGCAGTCTTCTTCTTGAATCCTCAGATAGCTGCAAGCATCTGCTTTGTATTGAGTTCGTTGATCTGTTTGGATTGTTTTATTTTCTTTGGACGTTGCATATTGTTGCTGTTTTGTGGCTCACATTGGTGTGATCATCGCTGCCTCCATCAGCATCAGACGCTGGTTGTCATGAGGCCCATCGCTGGCCACATTGTTACTAAGGATTGATGTGTTGTTCATGATCGTTGCATTACCGCTGTTAACGTTGTGGCCCATCTGTAGCAGGAACGTAGTTGAAGCCCATCACTGTTTGGCCATGTTCTAAAAGAAAGGAGAACATGTTATTGTTTCTGTTTTAACCATTTGATTATCACCGTAGGTGCAAGTTGGCCTACCTGGATTGGTTTTGATCCTTTAGCCCACTTTGTATCCAGCATCATCAGCCCTCTGGCCGCTGCTGCTACTTGTGCGTTACTGTGATCGGATGATCATCACCAGTACTGTCCTGCTGCTGGCCTAAGACATTCGACATTAATGGTAACTGCGACATTGGACATCAACGTCTATTGCTGCTGGGCCCACTATGTTTAGTGAGCTTACGTGGGGTGCTACTGGCGTGGGCTATTTTGTAGCTCTTTGATGAATGGTGGCCCACCTCCTGTCTACATGTGGGTGCTAGTCTGATGCTACACATTTTCTGCAAGACGCATCCTTATCTGCACACTCATGAAGATCATGCATCATGGGCCATTTTGGTGCTTTTGGTATATTGGTGCATTGGCTTGTTGGGCCATCTTAAGGGGCCATCACTTGTCACTGGAATGTTGCTATTACTGGCCCACATAATTGGCCCAGCTACGGTGTTGGACTTGTTAGCTGTTGAGGACCTGTTGTAGACCTGTTATCGTTTTCCGTTGTTTTTGCTAGTGTGGGCCTCCCATCCTCGGCTTAGTTGTTGTTGGCCCCGATTTGTTTATTGTAGGCTTGGTTGTCCAGCGTGGGTTTATATTATTGTGAGCCTATTGATAATTTTTTTATGTTGGGCCTATTATTGGGTCATTATGTTTGTTACATGACGATATGTATTGGGTCATTGTTGTCGTGGTTCACCTCGGTAATTGCATCATCTATCACTGTATGATGCCGGTGAGCAGACACCTTTGGAAAGCGTTGTGAGCCGCCTGAGATTATTCGTGTTCTCATCGCTTCCATTACTCACCCACTTGTTTCTTTCTCGTCGCAGCCCCTGCTACTCATCTTCATTGTTAGGTTATCTATTTTTTTTAAATCAATATTTTTTTTTTTATTATATAGATTACGTACGCAAAATATTATACTATATAGGGTTTCAAACTTTCAAACCCAACTTTACACGTTTTGCAATTCTCTCTCTCTCTCTCTCTCTCATTCATCACGTAAATCAATGGTTGGTGCCATTTAACACTTCGCTCTAGCCTATAGGCCCCCACATAATCTTCAGCCACCACACTATAATGAGAACAAGTATGGTACATGTCACCCTGAATTTAGATTGACTAATGCGCCCGCAGTGTACATGCAGTTGATGAATGGGGTCTTCCATCTGTATCTTGACTAGCTCGTTGTGGTGTTCATAAACGACATTTTGATCTATTCAAGGACTTAGGAGGAGCATGGGCAACATTTTGGGATCACCCTTCAGACCCTCCGTGCACATCAGCTCTATGCGAAATTGGAGAAATGCAAGTTTTGGTAGGAGGTTAAGTTCCTCGATCACATCATGATGAGGTAGGGAGTAGCAGTAGTTTCGGTGAAGACTGATGTCGTGCGTCTGCAAGGCTAGCCCATGAACAAGTCCGAGATCTGGAGTTTCTTGGGGTTAGCAAGTTACTATCGGTGTTTCATTAAGGGCTTTTCCAATATTGCAACCCCAGTACTGACCAGGTTGACCCGAAAGGGCGCTAAGTTCATTTGGAATGATGCATGTGAACATGTATTTGCAGAGCTAAAGGATCTTCTTACAACTACACCGGTCCTCACTATTCCCTCCAGTAGTGAATGATTTAAGGTTTTTAGGGATGCTTGATATGGCACGACAAAGTAGTGGCATGTGCGTCTCACTAGCTCAAGGTTCATAAGCAGAGCTACCTCACGCATGATTTGGCTTTAGCAGCTGCTGTCTTCGCACTGAATGGGTGGAGGCACTATTTTATGGGGTCAGATTCAAGCTCTTTTTTTACCATAAGATCTTGAAGTACTTCTTCTCGTAGTCCGAGTTAAACATGAGGCAAATGCATTGGATGGATCTCCTGAAAGACTATGATTTCGATCTCCAGTACCACCCCGATAAAGCCAATGTGGTGGTGGATGCCCTTAACCACTAGACATAGGGCCTGGTGGCGCATAAGATGGTATAGGAGTGAAGGAAACTCGGGAATGTTGGTGAGTATGATTTCAAGTTGAGCTTGCAGTCTTCCATCACACAGTTATCGAACTTGTTGATTCATCCCTCTCTTGTTTCAAGGGTGATTGAGGCTTAGCAGGTAAATCAGATGTTTAAGAATTACCGACCAGAGGCTGCATTAGAGGGTCAGACAGACTAGTAGATTGGGTTAGATGGTGGACTTCGTTTCAGAGCCTGATTGTGCATCCCAAGTATTCTAGAGTTGCGTAGGGATTTTATGGATGAGGCACATTGATCGAGGTTTACTATCCACTTGGACTCCACCAGATGTATCGTGATGAAGCTTCAGATTGCCAATTTTGAGTCAAAGTGCATCACCTTTCTGCATGTCAAGGCCGATCATTGGAAACCTTCAGGGTCTAGGAGTGATCCACAATTTCATGGTTATAAGTTTTCTATATAGTGGGCCGACTGATCAATGGTCCATATTTGAATACAGATGCAGATTTATGTGTGGACTGATCAGTGGACCCTAATACAGTCGTGATCTATAGAATTAAGAGGGGTTGCGCGTCTACACTGCCTATGGCAGTATTGTAGTTGAACATGGATTCTTGTTAACCAAATTCGTATAGAGAAAGGGTGGCAATGTTTTGGTGGGTTTCAAACACTGCCACACCCACTACAAACTCTATTTAAAGGGTGTTGGGTCCCCAATCCGGGATTACACTGAAAATAACCCCCATCTAAGGTTTTCTCTACAGTAATCCCAGGAGAGGAAGATCCAGACTACAGATTCTGGATGGCCCATAAATCAGGTATGATTTAAGTTTCAGATTACTCGATCTACATACTCGATGCACTGTACGGTCCTTCTATTCCGCAATATACAAATAATTACAGTTGGTATCAGAGAGAAATAATATAAACCAAAAGACGAAATCATCAAAGTAAATGAGATCTTTATGAGTGTCTGAATAAAATAGATGTAAAATGAATCTGAAAACTCCCACTAACTAAATGTATCTGTGAGGTCAATGACTCCCATAGACACTACATGCTCCTGAAATGGTTCCACAGGAAGCCCTTTAGTGAGAGGATCGGCTATCATCTCTTTAGTACCGATAAGCTGAATAGACACCTGATGATCCCGCACTCTATCCTTTACAACATGATACTTTACGTCGATATGCCTCTACACTGAAAACAACCCCCATCTAAGGTTTTCTCTACAGCAATCCCAGGAGAGGAAGATCCAGACTACAGATTCTAGATGGCCCATAAATCAGGTACGATTTAAGTTTCAGATTACTCGATCTACATACTCGATGCACTGTACGGTCCTTCTATTCCGCAATATACAGATAATTACAGTTGGTATCAGAGCTAACAGAGCATCAGTTATGATAGATCAATACAGATTATTATATCTCTTTAGGACACCTTTTGGATCAGATCTGGACCGTCCATTCATGGACATTTAGTTCCAGATCAGGGCCATTGGGTGAGATTCCACATCCAATTTCCGACATCTAGGAATGACGGTGGTGTAGATTGCCATTATTGCCGGCCCAAGGATTAATTACAGAATCGATTATTTAAAAAAAAAAAAAAAAAAAACAGAACCCTGCTACTGCCGATAACCATGGCTAACAGCAGCGACCACCTGATTCCTGTATGTGGCCGAATTCCGGTGAATATCAGGGGATAAAACCCCATTTAGTATTCTCGATGCCGAAGGTGTTATCGCCGACCCTGGAGCTTGCAATCAGCGAAAACCCCATTCCGGCATCCAGCTTTGGTGGCGGCATGGGCTGCCATCAACGTCAAGACAGAGGATCGTACCTCTATGGAAGCCATGGTAGCGGCCGAGAACACACTAGTCCATCTTCAGCTTCCCTTTCTTCCCTTCTTCTGATCCAAGCAGCGGTTGGCCGTCTCAATCAGTTTTGGAATCGCCATTGATTGGGGAGCTCGAATCGAGATTGGTGAAAACCTATTCAGCCACGATCGATCTTCAGTTTTGGTAATGGCCGGGGAGATACACCACCGGCATCCATTGATTGCGGCGGCTTAGGCCACCATTGCAGCAGTCGGTGTTAGGGTTTCTTAAAACCCTCTCTTTTTTCTTTTTCTTTTTCTTTTCCTTCCTCTCTGCAACAGCCGCGCTGTTTTGTTTTTTAAGACAACCCAACGCCCTTGTACTTCAGCCCCTTAGCTGTTAAATGGGCTCGGCTCACTTGTGGGCCCAACAGTTTCCAATCCTGGCCGTGTGTCGACCATATTGCATGTCCAACGCACATTGGCTATTTCTTTGCTTAGCCTGATGTGGGCGTTAGCCCTGTCCTTTTGTCTCTTAACTCATCTAGCAAATCCAGGGTGTGAGCCATCAATTTGGGTCTGCACTCATTCAGCATTAATATAGGCCCAATCGATAGACCTACACATGTTTCAGATATTGTGTGGCCTCCTGTTTGGAATCCCTATGTGGGCCAATTTTAAGATACAACATACAACTGGTTGTGGGCTATCATTTCTCTATTCGAATTTGGTCATCGTGAAAGGATCTACTTGATTTGATGGCATCATGGGCCATACCTGACCCTTGTTTACAATGGACATGTCATTTGCATGGTTCATCAGATGGATATTTTAAATGTTTGAATTTTTAATCACGTAAAACTTTTAACTGTCAGATTTGATCAATCCATCCTAGGGATACATCAGAAGCATCTATCTACACATGTAAATGATCACATCCAACATTTATTTTTAGATTGTCCATTTTGTGATCATTGGGTCTAGGTTTGTATTACCCATTGTTAATGTACAAATTCTGATTAGGCCCACTCATGGGCCCATTACCCATCATTTAAGAGCTGCATGGATTTACCAATAATCCATTTGGGGCCGAATTAGGCTATTTTTTTAGATAATTCATTTGGGGCAGGATTAAATTGCAATTCTAAGTCTATTTTTTGTGGGATTGGATCTGATTGTGTTAGCCACCATAGTGACCTCAATTAGTGAAGATTTTCACAATTATGGACTTGTAATATTAAGTTAAAAGTAAAGGATTGTATACAGTTGTGTTCGTTTCCCATGTAGATGGTGACGAAAACACAGACGTTCACCATTTTAATAGGGATATGAACACATGATTGCAGTCCTGAGTCGAAAATCATGGAGTTGGATCTGGTAGTATTAGCCACCACAGTGACCACTATCAGTGAAGATTTGCTCGAACTTAGACTTGTAATGTTGGGATTAAGTTAAAGGATTGCATACAGTTGCGTTCATGTCCAATATAGAAGGTGACGAAAACACAAACGATCACCACTTTAGTAAGGACATGAACACATGCAGACGGTGACGAAAACACAGACGATCACCGTTAGATTCAAGTTCAAGAGAACCATCTGCATGTTATGACTTCCACCCACAGGTGGAGTTATAATGATGTGACCTATTCTCGCCAGGATTGATTATTTGGGCCCACATTCTTCTTGGATAATTCAATTGAAGGCCCCAATCAATTAAATGACTATTCGCCTGAAATTTTTAATATAGTCTATTGTGAGTTTTATTTTACAGTTAACATTCCAAACGATTATATTTCAGTACCCCTTTTGGAATACAGGAAAAGAAAACAGACTTTAGAAAAGGGTTATTCTGTTCTTGTCTATTTTGAAAGCAATCTAACTGATGTATCGGCAGATTCTTGGTGGATAGACTATGGCACTTCTATTCACATATGCACTTCCATGCAGGATATGTTACAGAGCCGACCGTCAACTGACACGGAGCAATCAGTGTATGTTGGCAATGACATAAAGGTAAACGTTGTGGCAGTAGGACTTTGCAGACTTAGATTAACATCTGGCCATTACTTAGACCTAATAGACACTTTCTATGTACCTTCAATAAGACAAAATTTAATTTCGGTCTCTCGCTTAGTTAAAGGTGGGTACACTTTTAAATTTGAGAATGAAGGTTTTAGTATCTATTTTGGTTTAAATGGAGTTGGCCATGGTACTTTAGTAAATGATCTATATCAGTTAAACTTATATGCCGCAAACGTCCTGAACATGAACTTGCAGCTTAATAATGGATCAGGAATGAAAAGAAGAAAAAGAAATGAAGTTTCCTCCATACTGTGGCATAGACGATTAGGCCACATCTCTCGCGAGAGAATGGAGAGGCTCGTGCGGGATGAAATACTTCAATCCTTAGACTTCTCCGATTTTAAAGCATGTACGGATTGCATTAAGGGAAAACAGACTAGAATGGGGAAAAAGGGTGCCACCAGGAGCGTAGGTCTACTAGAAGTGATACATACAGATATTTGTGATCCATTCCCTACAGCTTCATGGAGTGGACATAAATATTTTATCACTTTTATAGATCTCGCTACGGATACTTGTACCTGATACATGAGAAATCGGATGCCCTGGATGCCTTCAAAATCTATAAGGCTGAAGTCGAGAACCAACTCGATAGAAAGATTAAGGTTGTCAGATCTGACCGTGGTGGTGAGTACTACGGGAGATATGACGAATCAAGCAGGAATCCAGGACCTTTTGCCAGGTACTTGCAGGAATGTGGCATTGTCGCTCAGTACACCATGTCTGGGACTCCAGAGCAAAACGGTGTGGCTGAAAGGCGTAACCGAACCCTTATGGACATGGTGCGAAGCATGATAAGTAATACGATATTGCCATTATCCTTGTGAGGTGATGCCATTAAGACTGCAGTCCACATCCTCAATAGAGTTCCTAGCAAATCTGTCCCGAAAACCCCTTTTGAGTTATGGAATGGGAGAAAGCCTTGTCTTACCTATTTCCATGTTTGGGTTTATTGTGCAGAAGCTAGACCCTACAACCCGCACCAGAATAAACTTGACCCAAGAACTATAAGCTGTTTCTTTATAGGATACCCTGAAAGGTCAAAAGGCTATAGATTCTACTGTCTTTCCCATTCTATAAAGATCATTGAGATTGGGAATGCCAGATTTCTTAAGGACACTGAAGACAGTGGGAGCATGAACGTTAGAGAGATTGTATTTGAGGAAGAACAACTCATGATTCCCATGACAGTAATTCCTACAAATGAGGCATTAAGTCCTGCAGTTGCTGCAGATCGCCTTAATGAACCTCAAGTACAACCTATTGAGGAATGAAATCAAAATCCTGATCCGATTGAGCCATTAAGAAGATCCCAAAGGGAGGGGAGGCCTGCAATCCTTGATGACTACGTTATCTATTTGCAGGAACGTGAGATTGACATAGGGGTGGAAAAAGGATCCTGAATCTTTCACACAAGCCAAACAAAGCATTAACTCCTCTCAGTGGTACAATGCCATGAAAGACGAGTTGAAATTCATGCAGGACAATGAAGTCTGGAACCTTGTCTAGTTACCTAAAGGAATTAAGTCGGTTGGTTGTAAATGTGTATTTAAAACCAAACGGGACTACAAGGAAAACATAGAAAGGTATAAAGCCAGACTTGTTGCTAAGGGTTTTAACCAATGAGAAGGCGTTAACTACAAAGAGACTTTCTCCCCAGTTTCAAAGAAAGACTCATTTAGAATAATAATGGCTCTTGTAGCTCATATGGATCTGGAACTACAACAAATTGACGTTAAGACTGCGTTTCTCAATGGGGATCTTGATGAGAACGTATACATGTTACAACCGGAGGGTTTTAAAGCTGAAAGCTCAAAACAACTAGTATGTAAACTCAAGAAGTCCATATACGGATTGAAACAGGCATCACGTCAGTGGTACCTAAAGTTTCAATGTGGGTCCCACCATAAGTAACTGCTGAAATTCATGTTGACCATTCAAATGGAGATTTAATTTCAAGGTATAGCCCCAAGATCAATAAGGAAAAGACAATAAGGGTGGATGGAAAAGACAATAAGGGTGGACCACACTAAAGGAAACAATTTAGAAATGAATGACCATCATTATCTCATTTTGGGGCTACCTCAAATCAAGATGAAATCAATGCCTTTTATGGTTCTAGGGTGTTCCGAATAAAAAGAGCGGATCAAATCTTCCATGAAGTGGGTCTAATCCTTCTTTAGTGGGACCCACTCCTCTCTTTTTGAAAATGATGTTTATAACTTTAAGATGAACCTCACGAAGTCTCTAAATAGACTTTTTATTTTTAGAAAAGAAGCATCCCTGATTCAGTCGGTCTGGTCCTCATCTTCAGATATATAGAGAAACACTTACTGCACTTCTCATCATATAACACGTCTTTGTCATGTAGCCTTGCCCCTCCTTAAGAGAGTCGTGACTTTAGTGGATCCTTGATTATGGGGCCCATTGTGATATATGTGCCTTACATCCACGCCGTCCACCCTTTTGTGGACAGTTGGATCCCGAACTGAGAGAATCGACTCGTGCGCTTCCACGGGTTTGCCTCTTTCGAGGACTTCTAGCTCTGGTGGGTTTGCCTCTTTTAAGGACTTCTAGCTTTGGTATGACTTGAGGGGTGTTAGATTATAATGGAGTCGTCACTAGCCAATTACTCTAATTCTACAGTCAGCTAGACCCCATAGAAACGCCAAGGAAGTGAATTCGAAGACTCTCATTCCTTTTTCTGACTCCTTGATCAGTGGTAAGAGATTTAAGGTAAGGGACCACGGTTACAAATAGGGAAGGTATTAGACACCCACTTTGCCCGTAAAAATGTACAGTTTCTACTTCACAGGATCTGACTAATTTTTTAAGGTTGGGGGCAATTCTTATGCACTATAGATGAAACAATGTGTGTATGATGTCATGTTAAATGCATGCTATCGATATGCTGAAGCTTGGCTGGATAAATCCACCCTAACTACTCACTTGCCATGTGTGAAATCGATTAATACAAAATTTTCATGAGCAAGATCCGACTATGTCGGCAAGCCGCAGAGCATACGTTTAAACTGACCGAGTACTTGAATACTATGAGATGCAATGCCGATGAATGCAATAAGCAAGGGGCTTGAGAAGGGAACAAATGTTATATATGCTAAGATATGGTTTGATGCAGTTGATTAAAAAATGGATTGTTAGATGGATGATACTATCGTAAGGACTGAATTGAGTGACTTAGGTAAGGTTTTGAATGACTCGGGAAGCTTGGGCTCTGGCTAGGCTAGCTAGACTAGGGCTGGACTTACTTTCTCACTCTTGCTCTCCTTGGTGGAGGAATGGAAGGCTTGGCTAAGGAAGGGATGGATGACTTTCTAAGTCTACTAAATACTTCAGGATGTGAAGGATGTGTGAAATGAGAAGGGGAGGGGTTTTTTTTATAGCCTTCCAATGCAATTTTCTTATAATTCCAATAAAGTTTAGGGTTGCAAAAGGGGTGTATGGCTCGGATTTGAGATCTCCATGTGGCAACATCTCATTAGTTAGTTAGGTTGGTAAATTGGTAAATATGTGTAGATGAGAAGGGTATCGGAGTTAGTAAAAAAAGCCACACAAATAGATGTTGCAAAAGATAGGACAACACATATTTTGAGGAACCTGCCACGTGTGGCAGGACTACTCATTGCTAGCTGGGTCCTCTGCCTTAGTATGTGGGATCCTTCACACATGTGAAGATCCCTACTCTGAAAAAGTTTCCTTGCTGTCTGGATTTTCCTTCGCGGTTGGGCTTTGGACTTAGGCTTAGGTTAAGCCTGGTTTAGGGTTTGGTTGGTGAGTTAACTAAGTAGGCTAACCGGGTGAGTTGACTAGTTTGACCAAATTTTCATAAGGCTAGGCTTTAAGGTTTAGGTTCTTGGATTATGATTTAAGGTTAGGGTTTTGGATTAGGGTTTAGATTAGGGTTTAGACTAGGGTTTGGATTACGGTTTAGGTTAATGTTTAGATTCAGGTTTGGTTTTAGGGTTTAGGCTTGGGTTTGAGTTAAGGTTTGGGTTTCCACCATCTATCTAATTATCCTAATTTAATTAGCTTATCAGCCTAGTGTGGGATGTCTACACCTTTTTGACAACCATCCTAGGGCATGATCCAAAAGATGAAGCAGGTCAAAATCTCAGTTGGATCACATCAAAGGAAACAATGGTGATTGACGATTAAAAAATTCTTGTGGGCCAACAAAGCTTTGGATGAAGCTGATGCTTGTGTGGTCCCTTCATCCAGGTCTTTGATACGTTATCAATAAGTTGGATAGCAAATACACAATCCGGTGGCTCCCAAGAAGTTTTTAACGTTGGGTATTCAATCACCACTTTTACCTGTGGTGTGGTCCACCTAATGTTTGGATCTTCTTCATTTTTAGGATCGTGGCCTAAGATAAGCTATCAAAAAGGATGGTCAGCATAGATCTAAGGCACATATATGACAGTGGCTCCACAGTCAGGGATCCACTGGCAGTGGCCCCACGGTCAGCGTGGATCCACCAACCCACACACACACACACAATCAAATGGCATCAGATCATCAGACCACATCCTTCTACGGGGAGCAGATTAGGTGCGGCTCAGGCCTCACCCAGGAGGGTGCGATCCTCACCGTAGGGCTCACCTTAATGTATGTATTATACATCCATGCTGTCCATCCGTCCATCCGTTTTACCATATCATTTTAGGGCATTAGCTAAAAAATGAAGCAGATCCTAATCTCAGATGGGCATAATATAGGAAATAGTGGTGATTGAATACCACACCATTAAAAACTTGGTCGGGCCCACTGTAAAGTTTCCGTAATAATGTTTGTTTGCCATCCTACCTGCTGATAATGTCCAAATAACCTGGATGAAGGGAAAAACAAATATCATCTCCATTCAAAAATTTTGTGGTTCACAAGAAATTTTTAATACCAGTTTTTGGTCTCACCTGCTATCCCAGCTGGAAGTCGCTTAGGTGTTTCAGCAGCAGTTTCATGTTCAAAATGCCAAGGAGACACTAATCGTGTGACTAACCTTATGGGCACGTTGCCCAGCTAACAAGGTGGGTGCATTGCATGACTAACAAAAAAAAAAAAAAAAAAAAAAAACCAGTGCTTCCTATGGTATGGTCCACCTTAGATTTGTATGTTTTATTTTGGGGACGTTCAAAATGCCAAGGAGACTAATCGTGTGACCAACCTTATGGGTTGCCCAGCTAACAAGGTAGGTGCATTGCATGACTAACAAAAAAAAAAAAAAAATACCAGTGTTTCCTATGGTATGGTCCACCTTAGATTTGTATGTTTTATTTTGGGGTCATTGGCTAAAATGATTTGGCAAAATAGATGGACAGACGACATGGTTATAGAATACATACATCAAGGTAGGCCCCACAGCAAGGGCCTACTGTCTTGGGTGAGGTACCTGATCCTCCGCCCCTTCTAGGGAGCAGATTAGGTGAGTCCCGGCTAACTGTAGTAAGTGAGTCCCTGACCATAGGGCATGAATGGGGCCCACCTTCATGCATGTGTTGTATATCCCCTCTGTCCATCAATTTTTTCAGCTCATATTAGGGCATGTCTAAAAATTAAAGCAGATCAAATCTCAAGGGGACCGCACCAAAGGAAACAATTATATGTCATTGAATGCCCACGTATCATTAAAGAATTCTTAGAGCCCATCATAATGTTTATTTGCTATCCAACCCGCTGATAAGGTCACACAGAATTAGACGAAGGGAAACACAAATATTAGCTTGATCCAAAACTTTTATGGCCCCAAGATGTATTAATGATGGGCATTCAATCCCTCTATGTGGTCCACTTGAGATTTTGATCTGCTTCATTTTGGGAACAAGCTGGAAAAACTGACGGACAGAATGATATACAACACATGCATGAAGGTGGACCCCAACGGTTAGTGACTCACCCACTTAGCTGTTAGTTACCATTAGTTACCATCGGTACACAGATGGGGTCACTCATCTTCATGGCCCAGACTGTTGGTAGATTACTGTCTAGATTACTTGAATTCAACCATGAATATTCCCAAGTGGAAGGCAAAGTCCAACTATCAATGTTGGTAGATCATACGGTTCAGATTTGAGAATGATTACCCAACTAATGAACGGTCAAAATCTATCCAAACATCAGGGAACGGACAATCCAGATCTGACCTTTGCGTCAAGATAGTGGATGGTCCAGATCTGATCATGACTGTCCAACAGATCGTTCAGTTAATGACATAGTTCTCACCCTCTAATATCTATTGAATGAACGTCTCAAATCCATTTACCATGAACCGTGTCGCCTCTAACACAGACACTCAAGATCCGTCGTGTGCAATGCCCAATTGATGAACGGTTCAGATATGACGCGTTTATGAATAATAGATGAACGATACAGATTTGTCACGTGGTGTTCATAGAGCGTATGGTGCAGATCTATCGATTCTAGTACAAGAATGGATAACTCCGATCTGATCGAGGACGGGCGCCCAAGCTTTTACTTATTGCTTCCAGTCATGTCGAGGAGAAAATTTTTGCCACACCTACGAGTTAGCTACGCTAGCTACATTGCGTGCAGCAATGACCCACCATGAGGTCTGTGTTGTATCCATTTCGTCCATCCATTTGGTGTCATTTTAGGGCATGACACAAAAAATGGGGCAGATCCAAAGTTCAAGTGGACCCATCACAGAAAATAGTAGGGATTGAACGCCAACCATTAAAAAACTTATTGGGGGCCACTTGAGCTTCGGATCTACCTCATTTTTTGTGTCATGCCCTAAAATGATCTCCCCAAATGGATGGACGGCGTGGATACAACACAGACATCATGGTGGGGTCATTGCTACACCCGGTGTATTATCAAGGAGGTAAGGTTCAGATTTTTCCCACAATTGCCCTCACGTGGACGACTTAGATTGACCGAACTCGCATCTTAACCGTGATCCGTCCATTAGCTCAGCGACCATAAGCTTGTAATGCACGAATAATGCCATGATCTTTGGCACGTGCCTAACCCAAGGCTATTTATTCAGGACGCGAATTGGCTGGTGACCCCTGCACCAGCAGCTAGCCGGTGGAAAATCTCCGTTGGGTCCACCATGATGCATGTGTTTTATCCACGCAGTCCATCTATTTTGCCAGCTCTTTTTTTTTTTTTTTTTTGGCAGATCCAAGGCTTAAGTGGACCAGATTTTTTCTGGTGTTGTCCACTTGAGCTTTGTATCTGCCTCATTTTTTAGCTTATTGTAAAAATGGATGGACGGCTGGACAAAACATATACATCATGGTATGGCCTACAGAGCATTTCCATCAGCTATTTGATCAGTGTGATCAGGTCACCAGCTAATCCAAGCTTTTGAATCCAGACGCAAACCGTCCGCATAATCCCGTGATCCACACGCAAGGACCTGGATCACATTGATGACTAACCCAGTCTCCACTCCCTACCATTTCTACGTCCCATTGACCAATCACATGGAAAGTTGCTTGTACGGTAGGATAATTTAACTTACAGAACACGGTCTATGTGTGGTTTCCCACCGTTGATCATACCTGGCAAAACTTGACCCGCTATCCCAGCCTGACCTGATTTTCCCGGCTTATGGACGGAAAATTTGACCTGAATTTAATTTTTGAGTTGACCTGACCTGTATCTTACTAGGCTATTATATATTGTTTTTCTTATTAGTTAAATAATACATAGTTTTTTTTTTCTCACATACCTTGATCCACATATTTGTCAATTTAATAAACATGTGCACACCAATGATCACATTTTATAACATGTAAAACTAAAATATCATGAGATTTTTATTATTATTTATGGTGGTCATTCAGGGGAGAATTGAAATGGTAGCTAATGGTCCATAAAATAAATTAATAAAATTAACTTAATGGTTATATTTATTTGATTGTTAATAGGAATTTATTGGACAGTTAAAATGAGAGGATCAAATGGTTTCATTTCAATAATTATGTCTGCAATTTATCTATTTAAAAAATTAAATATCAAATGGTCTTGTTGATTTGATCCAATGGTCAAACAATAAAAATAGGAATGATGGATGTTAATTGGATGGTTCGGATTAAATATTAAATGTTAATTTCAAATTAGTTAGTTTAATCTACAAATTAGTTAGTTAATCATTAAAATGCGGGTCAACCCAGCCGTTCCGGTTTAATTTGGGTTGAGTAAAGGTTTGAAAAATCTAACACGAATTTAATTTGGGTCAGGTTAGGGTTGAGGTGGAAACGACCCGACCCGACCCATTGCCACCTCTACTACACATGTATGGCCTCAACCACCTCTACTGTTGATCGTAATATTCCACGTATGTATGGCCTCACAACTTGTTGCCGTGATAGCCAATCAAATAATGGCTATATAATTCCATAATTAGGATTTAGGATCTTGGAACGGAATGATATCAGTTGGAGCACTAGGAGCAAGAAAGGCTAGCCACATATATTAAGATGTGGTCAAACTTATTTTTTTCAACACACCCACACTGCCCACACACTCACACACACCTACCCACACTAACACAAGCACTCACACTTGCTCACTCACACCACAATGGTCCGTTTGAATCCATGATCTCATGTTGAAACTCTTGTGAATCTACAACTGAGCCATGGCAATTGGTGCTTCTAAGCGGTTGAATTTGATGAATGGCAATAGTGACCACTCTAGGGTCTTTGCATGTGTCGATGCCGGTGGCTCACCTTCTCTCCACTTCTCCCACAGGTACTTGCAATAGATGAGTATCCCCACAAGTTCTAAGTTTAGATGGAAAGAGAGTAAAGAGTTTCTTAATTAAATGCAGAGTATCCTCTTTTCCACCATGGAAATATAGTCCCAAGGGACCCTCATTCCTTGCACATGTTAACCTATAATGTTATTACTGAAGCAAAAAACTCTTGGAGAGATCGGCTGTACGCTTCATGCCTAGTGGTCCCTATTTTTCCACCATGCATTTAAAGGTGAGGATTTTACTCGTTCATTGGTAGGGATTATATGGGCTAAGGACTCTTATGCTTTTATTAGAAAAAAGGAAAAGTTTTTCGCCCTTTTTCTTCTTCCCTCTCTCCCTCTCTCTCTCTCTCTGCATTAATGCTTCCATACCCCAACAGTGGGTGCAAGCAAGGGGCACTGATTAGCTGCGACCGTAATTGTGGGGCCCCACCTTGATGTATGTATTGTATTACGAATCTGAGGTGAACCACACCACAGGAAACAATGGTCATTGAACATGGTATTTAAAACTTTCTAGAGTCCACCGGAATGTTTATTTGCCCCGTAGCCTCTTGATAAGATCACACAGACCTAGATTAAGGGATTCAAAACTTTTTGCGGCCAAAGAAATGTTTGTAATGGCCAATCACTACTTTTTCTCGTGGTGCGGTCCAAAGATTTAGATCCACTTCATTTTTGGGGCCATGTCCTAAAATGAGCAAGGAAAAATGGATGGACGGCATGGATATACAACGAATATATCAAGGTGGGCCCAAGGTCAGGGTTACACCCACCTGGCTAGATCCCCAGTTCCAAAATCCGCGTTTGCCAACAAGCCATGAGGTGCAGAAACGGTACAACCATCTCTCCATGGTACATGTGGCATAGTGACTAAACAATCAGGACCATGCATATGGTAATTCATGCAGTGAACTTATTAAAATAGATTTAAAAAAAAAAAAAAAAAAAACGTTGATCCTGGCCATCTTATAAGTGGCCCTCCAAGCACTGATGACTCGGTGACTCTTTTTATTTTTATTTTATGTTATTTTCAATATGGTGCATCTAGAAAGCGGGAGCGGATGAGGTGTTACCCCGGTAACACGTTAGTGGGTGTCACCCTTACTGTGGGGCCCACCTTGACGAGGTGTTGTATATCCACGCCGTCCATCCTTTTTTCCAAACCTAGTTTAGGACGTTTTCCCAAAAATTAAGTATTTCCAAGTCTCAGGTAGACCACACCACAGGAAACAGTGGTGATTGAACACCTAGGATTAAAAACTTCCTAGGCATATGGAAGCGGATTGCGAACGGAGTTACTCAGGACGCTTAGCGTACTGAGTAAACTCTGTGGTGTCTACCATGATTTATGTATTTTATCCACTCCGTACATCCATTTTAACATATAATTTTAAGGCTTGAGACAAAAAATTAAGCACATCCTAAGCTAAAGTGGCCCACACCACACAAAACAGTGTGAATTGAGCCTGTACCATTGAAAATTTCTTGGAGGTCACAAAAGTTTTGGATCATTTTTTCCCTTCATCCATGTCTTTGTGAGGTTATATGAAAAATAAACATCACTGTGGGCTCTATGTAGATTTCAACACTGTTTCCTATGGTATGATCCACTTGAGATTTGGATATGCTTCAAGTTTGGGCTCAACCGTTAATATGAGCTGGAGAAACGGATGGACGGTATAGGTAAGACACATACATTCACAGTGGGCCCAACTGAGTTTACTCAGGACGATAAGAGCGTCCTGAGTTACTCCGTTTGCAATCCAATTTCCATTACGCGTGGGCACCGCAATCAGCGACCGGGGAACCACCGAACCTGCGTCCCCATAAAATGCCGCGTTTGCCGTACTAAAAAAGCAAAAACAAATAGCATGGCGGGCGACTTTTGAGTCCGAGGAAAAGAACATCCACAGAAAATCTTCTTTATATAGGACCGTGGGGAGGTAAGCTGGATGGTGTGGGGAAGATGAGAGGGAAGGGAGAGAATAGTTCAAAGTGGGCATTGATGCTCCTGTTGTTGATCGTATCGACAGTGGGGATGCATGCATTGACTGAGAGTCAGTGTAAGGAGGAGAGGAGGCTTGCAGTGAATGCGTGCAAGCCGGTCGTGTATGGAAGACTTCCTTCACCAGAGTGCTGTGAACGTGCGAGGGTGACTCACGTTGAGTGTGTGTGCCCCGTCATAACACCCAAGTTGGCAGCCCTCATCGACGTCAACCGGGCCATACGGCTCATCCAAGGGTGCGGAAGGACGGTCCCTCGCCACTTTAAGTGTGGAAGTAAGCTCTCTCTCTCTCTCTCTCTCTCTCTCTCCATAGATGATTCTCTAATGACCAAAACCAGCATTTCGGATGGGAAATAAATATCATGGTGAGTCCTAGGTGGCCGTTAATATCACCACTACTTTTTATAGTGTGGTCCACTCGAGCATTGGATCTGCCTTATGTTTTTGGTTCATGACCTAAAATGATCTGGCCAAATGGATGGACTGTGTGGATATAACATATATTGTGGTGGGGCTTACAGAAATAGGAGCCGTAAACTCATAGCAGAGAGCTTGGTGACGTCAGTACACCACTGGGGTCCGTGGTGGGCGCGAATTAGGTGTTACCCTCGGAACAGCTTAGTGGGTGTTACCCCACCGTATGGCCCACATAGATGATATTTTGTATATCCACTCCGTCCATCCTTTTCTACAGCCCATTTTAGACTGAGGTTCCAAAAATTATGCAGATCTAAATCTCAAGTGGACCATACCACTAGAAAAAGTGTGATTAAGTGCTCCACCATTAAAAATTCGAAAGAGCCCATCACAAGGTTTTGGTAATGTTTATTTGCAATCCAAGCTCTTAATAATGTTAATAAGTTCTTGATGAAGAGAAAATATGAATATCAGATTGATCCACAACTTTTGTGGCCAACAAAACGTTTTTAATTGTTATTCGTCACTGTTTCTAGTTTTATGGTCCACCTGAGATTTGGATCTTCTTAGGGTTTTGGATCACATCCTAAAATGATTTGAAAAAACAGATAGACAGCGTCGATATATTAAAAATATATTAATATAGGCCCCACACGGTTAGGGTAACACCCACTAAGGTGTTCACAGGTAACACCTAATTCGCGCCCGGTAGATAGGGGCGCGGATTGGGTACTTCCTCGCCCGTCTCGGGACAGGCTGTGGCTCTGAGGGGTTACCATGATCTATGTATTTTATCCACACCATCCATCCAGTTTTTCATATAATTTTAAATTATGAGCCCAAAAATGAAGCAGATCCATGGTTCAAGTGGGCCACAACACAGAAATCAGCATTGCTAAGGTGCCTAGCATTGAAACTTTCCTAAGGCCCACTGTGATGTTTATTTACCATCCAACCTATTCATAAGGTCATGTAAACCTGGATGAAGGGAAAAACAAATATCAACTTGATCCAAAACTTCTTGGGCCAGAAGTTTTCAACCGTAAGCATTTAATCCCTATTTTGTAGTCCACTTGAGCCTTAGATCTGCTTCAGGTTTTTGGGATCATAAGCTAAAATGATATTTAAAAATTGATGAACGACGTGGGTAAAACGAGTACATCAGGTGGCCCCTCGTAGCCTCAGCCTGTCCCGAGGTTGGGAAAGTGCCCAATCGGCGCCCGTAGCTAGGGGGAGTGGATTAGGTGAGACTCCGGTGTCAGCAAAACGCACGGTGTGGTGTGGCCCTTACCGTGGGCCCACCTTGATGTATTATTCTGCATCCACGTTGTCTGTCCATTTTTTCAGATCATTTCAGGGTATTGTTCCAAAAATGAAGTAGATCCAATTATCAGGTGGACCATACCACAGGAAACAGTGGTGATTAAACACCCTACCATTAAAAATTTCTTACCACTTATCTTATTGTTTCGGTA
This sequence comes from Liriodendron chinense, assembly GCA_003013855.2. Lineage (NCBI taxonomy): Eukaryota > Viridiplantae > Streptophyta > Magnoliopsida > Magnoliales > Magnoliaceae > Liriodendron > Liriodendron chinense. The sequence goes on from ML058429.1 coordinate 1,555,148, forward strand.
GAGTACATTTGCTATGATAAGGTCATATAAGTATGGATGAAGGGGAAAAACAAATACGAGCTTGATCCAAAACTTTTGTGGGCCATTAATGGCCAATCATCACTATTTCCTATGGCATGGTTTACTTGATAATTGTATCTATTTTGTTTTTGAGATAATGCCCTAAAATGATCTAGAAAGACCGATCGACAGATGGTGTGGATATAGAATACATACATCCAGGTGGGCCCAACGATGAGTGCTAGTCTTGGGTGAGTCCGGGGTCTCACCTTATCCGCTCCCGCTGATCGGGTTGTACCCCACCAGGACCTAGCTAGAGACGGACGTTACGCTATTCATCCCTTTTGACAGATCATTTTAGGGCATGAACCCAAAAAGAAAAAAGATTGAAGGCTCAAGTGGGCCACACCAAAGGAAGTAGTGGAAATTAGCAGTGGAGATTGAATGCTTACTGTTGAAGACTTCTTAGGGGCACAAAAGTTTTGGATCAAGCCGACATTAATGTTTTCCCTTAATACAGGCCAATGGAAAATAAGCATTACGGTGGGCCTTAAGAAGTCTTCAACCGTAGGATTTCAATCCCCACGGCTTCCTGTGGTGAGCTCCACTTGGGCCTTCAATTTGCTTTCTTTATAGGCTTCTGCCCTAAAATGATATGTCAAAATGGATAAACTGCTTGGTTAAAACATATACATTATGGTGGGCAATACAGATCCACTGACGGGAGCGTCCATCTCCAGCTAGGTCCTGGTGGGGTTAGTACCCAATCCACGCAGGGAAGAGCTTGGCCCAAACTTCCAGAAGTCAAATTAAAGGTCTCAATCCTACCCTAATATGGATTTATGGGGGAGCGGATTGAGACCCCTGATCCACCGACGTTGGTGGGACTCGTGACTGTGGGGCCCACTGTGATTTATGTGACCAAATCTACACGAACCATACCTACTGAAAGCTCGTTTTAGAGCATGATCCAAAAAATGAAGCAGCTCCAAATCCCAGATGAGGCCATAATACAGGAAACAGTGGTGATTGACCATTAAAAACGTCTTGTGGGCCACAAAAGTGTTGGATCAAGATGATATTTGTGTGGTCTCTTCATGTAGGTGTTTGTGACCTTATCAACAGATTGGATGGCAAATAAACATTCCAGTGGAATCCACGAAGTTTTTAATGGTGGGGATTCAATCAGGAGTGTTTCCTGTGGTGTGGTCCACCTAAGATTTAAGTCAGCTTTATTTTTTGGAATCATGCCCTAAACTGAGCTTTCAAAATGGTTGGAAGGTGTTCATTTAAGGTACACACATCACAGTGAGCCCCACGGTCAGGAGTCCCACCCACCTTGGTGGATCCATGCTCTCACCGAATCCGCTCCCCATTTTTGGGGAATATTCGGCCTATAGCCGCCTGTTTTGACACAAACCAACCTAACATCCGGGCCAAGTCATTTCCACATTTACCTGAACATGATGAATGACGCAAATCTCGCACACGCATGCCACAAATGACCTATTCTATGTATTATAACATAACTCACTATAGACACCCAGGTCCTTAGAGCAAGTGGCAGACTGAGTGAAGATGGCCTCGTTTCAACACTGAGGTCATGGTATCCATTCCCATAGTGGGGGTGGCTAACATCCTGATATGACAAACAGGGGTGGAGGGTGTACTAACAATAGGGTTTGTGAACTAAAAAAAAAATCTCACCATAGCAATAAAAGACAATTAGATTACCAAAACTAGATTTATTTTGTATTGCTCTGAATTCTCTAACTGGATTGCTTGTTTGTAGGTATCACTACTCCATGAAGATATGATTATATGAAGGTGTTCATAATCATAAGTGAGCTACAAAAATAAAAGTTACTTGCCCTAAGTTACTTGAGCCCTTTCTCCTTTCTATCTTTAGTATTGTAATATTCTCCCAATGCCAGAGAAAATAATGTCTTTACATTTACTTGTTCACCGGCTTCCGTTATGAGATGTTTGACATTCTTAATATGAAAAATAAAATGGTGCTCTCATCTCTTGCATTGACAAACTATGGTAGAGTTTGATTTTTTAAATGCGTACCCCACCTTGAGACACTTAAATGGATCTCCTAGCAGGCTGATTGGTGGATGTTAGCCAACGGTCGAAATGAAAAATAGTAAACAACTCCAATTCAACAAGCAAATATCTATTAGCCTAACATTAGCACATTGTGTCCCATGATCAGGACCATTCAATTTAAGTTGTTGCATGCCACATATGATTGCGCTGGTTTGAATGTGCCAAACTATGGAAAAAAATCTTCATACATTAAATGCCTAAAAGAGAGCTCTTTTAATTTTAGTGGCTCCTAATTATGTATTTTATATCATATTTGTTTTTTGGTGAGGACTAATAATAATCTTGATAACCAACATTCATTATCTTCTAAGATATAATTATGATTAATTAATATGAGATGAACTCATTTTTATGCATGTACCGAACAAGTTAAAAGATTTAAAATAGTGAAAGCATTTCATCTGATTATCATTTGCAAACACCCCACCTAGAACGAGAAAAACTGCTCCTGAAGCTTCAACTGGACTTCTATAAACAGTCTCCAATTTATAACCAGAAAAAGCATAAAAACTCTGAACAAGTTGAGTAGGAAGGGACGAAACTTCTGGGGATTAACCAACAAACCCGATTGACAGATCAGGAACTCAATCAATCAGATCCTAATTAATCATCCGTACTCTCCAAAGACCCTAATTACGCGCTGGTTCATCAATGGTCCACGGTTCTCCCAGAATATAATAAAAATTTTAAACAGGTCATATGAAAAAGATCCTCGACACCTACTGGAAATAACCAATAGACCTGATCGATAGATCCGATGCGCAACAAATCGAATCAAATCTGGTTATTTAGACTTTCCAGAACATTGTACACTCTCTAAACATAAAAAGTCGTGTGCAAGAAAGGACAAATCAAACCATAGGTCAGAATATGATCATTTAGAAAACAAACCTTTTTTTTTTTTTTACCTGTGCCTGTGTAGAAACCCCACCTTAAACGAGATTAAAACTACTTTTCAACTTTGGTTTAACTTCGATGCAAAATATATGGACAGCTTGATACCTACGGAGCCGTCATATAAGATGGATAGGGTATAACTCAGGATAGGTATTAGAGACATCCAATGGGCTGAATCAACCGTTCGAAGGGCCCACTAATTTGTTTCCTTTTAAAATCATTAGGGTTTTTGGAGTGGTCAAATGTGGACCATTATGATAGAGTTATTCCGACTGCCCATAAACCCTAAATGCCTAAAGGGAAAGTTTAGGAAGGCCCTTGATGCGACTTGAAAATGATTAACGGAATGGATCGACGAAACTATAGCCCATTTGATACAATTCTGATTTCTCGCTAAAAGGTACCGGTAAGTCACAAATCAGTTAAAATGTATTTTTCCAGCTCCAACAGTACCAATAATTCACAAAAAGTCAATTGAAAAGATCCTCAATACCTCTCGAAAATAACCACCAAATCAAATTGGCCAGTGCATTGAAAAGATCCTCAATACCTCTCGAAAATAACCACCAAATCAAATTGGCCAGTGCAGTTCATACGAATGGCAGAACCAAGATGAATATCATAGCTTCGAAAATTGTAGAAGCACCAAATGCATAAAGTTCTGTTGCGGAAAAGGCCCTTTCAAAATATCAACCCTTAATGACCCATTTATGCTGAGCATTTTCGAATTATAGCATATTTTATAAAAGCCTATCTGATAACCTGACCTATAAAGAAAAATAGGGCCAAAAAATGTCCCATGAAGGTTGTTATTTGGCTTATTTAGCCTATTTAAGGGCCTTAGCTACAGGCCATGGGAAAGGGGAGAAAGTCTAGAAGGTGAGGGCATTCCACACCCTCGCGTGGGGGCATTCACAGATTTGGCAACTCCACTAGAAAAGTATAGCTCATCGCAAGCTAAGGCCAGACTCGAAATATGGGATTTTACTGTATTTTCAAGGATTCTTTAACTTCATCCATTCCAGTGTAATATTGGTCAACTAACATTGCAGTCTTTACTGGTTCTATGCTAACTTACTAACCTAATAAACCATTAATTGATTAACATACTAACCAACTAACTTTCCAATACATATTGGTCTATTTAAATTTCCTTCTTGCATTCTTAACTCCAGTGCGAACTAGTCCTTTTACATTCTCGTGGGCATCCTACATTTCAGGTTTTACTAGTCCATTTACTTTACCACATTCCAATGTGCACTAGTCCAATATTTACCTATTACATGTGTAATCTAGTTTACATTGTTAGTACTTAAAAAAAAAAAAAATATTCAATCGGAGTGTGATCCTCATCTTCAGATACAAAGCGAAATACTTGCTACACTTCTCATGATATAACACGTCTTTGGTGGATCCCAGACTATGGGGCCCACTGTGATGTATGTGCCTTACACCCACACTGGCAAAATCGTTTTGATAGCTCATTTTAGGACATGATCCAAAAAATGAAGCAGAAGATCCAAATTTCAAACCCTGACAAACCCTGGTATGCCGACATCAAGCAGTATCTCGAAAACCAGGAATATCCGGAGTCAGCAACAGCCACAGATCGCCGAACCATCCAGCGTTTGGCCGGCCAATTCACCCTCAGTGGTGAAGTTCTTTACAAGCGATCCTATAATCACATCCTCCTTCGATGCGTCGATGAAACAGAAGCTGCAAAGATCATGGAAGAAATGCACGAAGGAATCTGTGGCCCACACATGAACTGGGCACATGATGGCAAAGAAGATTCTACGACTCGGCTACTATTGGCTCACTATGGAGACAGACTGTTGCCAGCACGTCAGAAAATGCTTCAAGTGTCAGGAGCATGCGAATCAAATCCATGCCCCCTCATCAGAATTATACAACCTGACCACCCCCTGGCCCTTCTCCATGTGGGGACTCGACATCATCGGCAAGATCAGGTCCCAAAGCATCAAACGGTCATGAGTACATACTTGTGGCAGTCGACTACTTCACCAAGTGGGTAGAGGCAACCTCCTACACCACGATTGCAGCATCTCAGGTGATCAAATTCATGAAGAACAATATTATATGCCGGTATGGAATCCCCCATGCTATCATCACAGATAATGGGACCCCGTTTGTCAACAAGAAGATGGATGACTTCCTCAGCAAATTCAAGATCCAACGTCATCGATCAAGCCCCTACCGTCCTCAGATGAATGGTGGGGTAGAAGCCGCAAACAAGACAATCGTCAGAATACTCGAGAAGATGGTCGTGACCTATCGAGATTGGTTAGATATGCTCCCATATGCACTTTGGGCCTATCGAACGTCTATACGGTCTGCTACGGGCGTTACTCCTTTCAAGCTTACTTATAGAATGGAAGCCGTTCTGCCAGTCGAGGTTGAAATACCATCACTGCGGGTGTTACTAGAAAGCGGAGTTGAAGAAGGAGAATGGCAACGGGCCAGATTCGATCAGTTGCAGCTAGTAGATGAAAAGCATATCCGTGTGCTAAGTCATTCCCAGTGCTATCAGAAAAGGATCGCTCGGGCTTATAACAAGAGAGTCCGAAAAAGAAGTTTCAAGGTAGGCGACATGGTTATGAAGAAGATTCTACCGTCGCACCTTCCGGATCCCAGAGGAAAGTTCAAACCCTCATGGGACGGGCCGCTGATCATCAGAGAAGTACTTCCCGGAGGCGCCCTCAGACTCACCACATGAGAGGGGTAGATCTTCCTGAGCCAATCAACGCCGACAAAGTGAAGATCTTTCACAGGGTAAGTCATTATGGCCTTATCAAGAGATACTTTAATAGAGCTGAAGTCAAGAGGTCGAAGCTAAAACCTCTGAGAAATCATTTCCGTCCACCAACAAGTGTTTCAAATAAGGGGATTCAAAAGAAAAAAAATATATACAAAAAAAAGAGAGAAAAAGAATACAAAAGAAAAGAAAGAAAAAAAAGGGAGAAAAGAAAAAGGGAAGCCAAAGCAGGGCACCCAAGGAAAAAATCAACCCAAGGAAAAACACGGTCATCCATCCATTCATCTCAGAAGGGTCTTTAGCTAGACCTAACAGCTCTATCATCGTAACTTAGGATAAGGGTTGAAAGACTGCCATTGGCCGGCAACGACGGATTCCCGACCTCTAGCCGTCGCAGTTATTCAAAGATTAAAAAAAAGAAAAAAAAAAGAAAAAAAAGTGTGCCTAAACAAAGAGGGCGGAGTGAAAACCCGAAAGGGCGCTCCAAGTAAAAGCAGTAGGCATACAGCGGACTTGGTGAAAATCTGAAAGGGCACTGAGGGTAAAAACAACATAGCTGCCAAGGGGCAGGCAAGATCAAACACCCGGGACGTGGTGAAAACCCGAAAGGGCGCCACGGACAAAAATGACGGAAAAATGGCGGCTGTGGTGAAAACTCGAAAGAGCGCTGCAGGCAAAAATGGCTCAAATAGAAAAAGAAAATTTAAAAGTGCAGGTACCAAGAAATCAGACGGTCCAGATCGATTCAAGCAGTTACAGTTCAAGAACAAGAAAAAGTGCAGTTAGGAACGAAGAGCTCTATAAATCCCGACAATCTCTGGAGGCAATAGTTTCCATTGCCTACATCTCCAAGGAACCGAAGGGACCTCACAAGTCAAATCTCGAAACATCGGTCAAAGCATTGGTCGAGCCCCAGTTCTGATTCCTATATCCCGACACAAAATCCAGACACACTCACAAGACAACTCATGGCACAATAGATTTTCAAACAGTTTTCTCTTTTCGATTAAACGCATCGTATTTCTTTTACATATATCATGTCATCTTTTTCAAAAATACAAAAAAATTCATCATCATCAATCATATATGCAAAAAAGAATGTGCAGGTGGCTAACACAATCAATCTCTACCCTCCTCCTCGGCCACATCAGGTAAGTCCCCTGACTCATAATGAAATAGTCTCACTTTTAACCTGCTCACCTCCATACGCAGGTAATGCACCTCATCTCACTCAAGGGTATGGATCGCCGTCTCCTCATCAGACAACCTATGATCAGCAGCCAATCTCCTCGACATCATCTCACAATGATACCGAAGTGCGGAAATCTCAGACAGCAAATGGCCATGAGTGGCCAAAAGGAAGCCAGGATCGATGAACGGGCGCTCCTCAAAGGGTTCATATGAACCAGATGAAGAGCCGGCATCTCCAAGAATATCCTGCTCATCCTCATCAGCAGTCTGATGCCAGCAAGGGATAAGTCGATACAGAGACTGCTCAGCAACCCAATACTGATATGGGGCAGTCGCCATCGGAAAAGCCCGCATCTCAAAACCAAGTAAATCAGCAGTCAAGTAACTCGTCCAGGATCCATCGACCCTAGTCCTAAAGTTAGAAGCTCTAGATGGAAGCACTCGACGCCCGATACCCGCAAAAGCAAAAAAGGAACATCCTGCTCGTACCCAAATTGCCGCAGAAACCGGATAGGATGATAAGAAAAATAAGATTTAAAGCCTACCAGCATCAGAGGAAGGCGGTGTACATCGCAAAGCACTGGAGGAAGTGAAAGCCAAGATGACTCCCAACGAACATTCCAGTCACAAAGATCAGCGAACATCCTGCGATACAAAGGTTCGCTCATCCTAGCTGTATGCGGAAGAAACTCCATGATATGTCTCATAAGGTCGAGGCGACAGGTGTCAGGAAATAGTACAGGAACAGTCAGCGAAAGACGCTCCCATAGCCAAACCTGATCATAAGAAGGAAAAGAAGTTCAGCTAGAGCAAAGCAATTTCTAAAAAGCAAGAAGAAAAAGGTACAGAAAAGATACCTGAAGAAATGCACAGTAGCCGCGAAGGACACGAGTGCGACCCAGGGCACAGTCAGTCAGCCCATTAAACAGTTCGACCAAGATGAGAGAAATGATCCCCTGCCGTCGAATAGCTTGGCTCATCACCTCAAAAAGCAAAGGAGTCTGGGACCTGCGCCATCCCGAGAACAACACCTTAGCTATCAAGCAAAACATCAGTGCATTCCGAGCAAAAACAGATCCGGCCGCACTCCGAGGACCAGTAAAAAGATCATACAGTAAGTCCAAGGAGAACACTACAACATCCTGGCCGGCAGCAAGCAGGCCGAACAAAATAAGGAAACCTGAACGAGTTCTGATGTGTGGCAGTCTTCGGCGAGAAATACTGAGTATAATCCCAGGGTAGGCCTGTCAAGCGCGCAAGCTCCTCCAAAGAGGGTCCCATCTCCATATCGTTGAACGCGAACAAGTTCAACGAAGGGACCCAATCAATCAAGGTAGCTCCGAGCATCCTCCAATCAATGTCAACTTTAGCCATATAGATCAGACTGTCGAAGCCATAGGACTCCAAATCTCGAATCTCATAAGTTGACAAGCTGTCAAGCCAAGCAAGCTGTCGTGGCGAGCAAGAAGGACGAGGAAGCAGCTAACAAGTCCTCACTAGTACCCCCTCCAGAACAAAAGGCCCAGAAATCAATGATAGCTCATCAAGGATCGGAAGATCAACGGGCAAAGGAGAAGGAAAAGCTGGAACCTCTGCAGACTCGACAGCCCCTGACATGCCCTTAGTACCGGCTATGTCTGATAGAGTCGCATCACTGTCCGAAACTTTCATAACCTCAGCCGCATGAGAAGACTCGCCCACCTCATGAACAGAGTGCGCAAAAGACTGACGATCAGGAGAAGGACGATACTCTCCATCAAAAGGGCTATCAGCAATGATCGCACCACACATCGTGGCATCCTAGCCAATCTGACCATTAAAAAATACATCTGAACCATCAAGAAGGGTCCCCGCCACCCCGATCAAAGAATCAACGGTTAGATCTGGACCTGCGGCCCTCTCCAACAGGAAATCATGAATCCAGTCATCATCCTGGCTGATCAAAGGGATCATCGAGGCATCCACACCGTCCATCATCAGGGGGACATCATCAATGATCACATCAAGTCCACCCAAACAGGTATGCCACGCATCTCGGCCATCATCAAGAGCATCCAAACCATCAAAGGTATCATCTGAACCATCCATCCCATCCAAGCATGAGATCAGCCCATCTATGTCCATCATACCCCCATCACCACCATTAATCACATCATCCATGTGGCCCACACTCAAGGGATGCATAGCCTCACCTATGTCCCATCTCATCATCCCATCCATACCATCCATTCCTCCCATGAGGAAAGACCCATTCAAATCAGAAATTTCAGCATGGACTGCCATTAATGGGGCCATTCAAAGCTCCACCAACCACCATCCCTAACCCCTCATCAATGCCCCCAATCAATGCTCCATATCCACCATCTATTAAAGAAAGCCCTCCATCATTAAAGCCTTCAACATTTTCTAAAGTGTGGGACCCACCATGGACAGCCCCCACAGCCCCTAAATCTCCACCATCCATTGCCCAAGAAAGGACAAAGCAAGATGAGGACAAAATGAAGAGAAAAGACAAAGAGGAAAGAAGATTCATGGCTGAAATCGAATGGTCCAGTATAGAGAATGTGGGGACAAGAGCAGGGGACAGAAGAGAATGTTCGAGCACGAGCCAAGCCCAGGCCGCATAAGAGCGGGCTACCCGTACGGACACGCTCCCTCTCTCTTCACGGGATTGGCTCCATGGTTCTTGGTAGGTGAGGCTGACAGTCCACATCAGCAGATGACACCCTAAGGGCCGCCCAAGGCTCCAATCTATTCCAGATTTCGATTGAGATTGATCATAATCATTTGGGAGGTACCCCACCTATCCAATCACGAAGCACCGCGGCCAGAATGGGTATGATCAAGTCAAAGAGAGGGAAAGATGATCAAGAGAGGGCCACAAGCAATCTGAGCCATTCGAAGACCAGATTATTATGATCCAAACCATGGAAGAGCTCACATGGGTCATCAAATAGCAAGACCAAGGGTTTGATCATCAAAGGAAGGGTCAGAATCGAAGATCTGATCATCAAGTGGGCTTACAAGGCCAAGACAAGCGATCTGAGACGTTCAAGTCATCCTCCACACCATGAGAAGCCTTTTTAGCCTCACAAAACATCAAGAAAGGGTGCTCCAAAGTAAGGCCGAGGTCTCAAGTGGGCCCACAGGGCCAAATCAAGCCGTCTGAACCATTCAAGTTATCATCCATGCAGTTAAGAAGTCTCATCTCCCACAAGTCATTAAAGAATGAGTCAGAAATCAAAGCATCCAGGCGTCATCAAGTAATCTGAGAAGAATTGAGGTTGTATATTCATTCAAAAGATTTCGATACAGAAGAAAGTAAAAGCAAAAAGTTGTACATCAAGCAAGCTGAATACACCTTCACAAAAATAGGCTACAAGTCGCCAACATAGTCGTCATCGTCCCTCCTCTCGTCCCGCTCTCGACGATAAAGATCCATCAAAGGAGCTGTCACTGAGCCTCCAGCATATCTGCGACGGCCCCCTGGAACATAGAGCGGAGGAAGCAGGGGCCCCTGGCCGTACAGCAAATACCACTCATCATAGTCGCGATCCGGGATCAGTGAAACGAAACCCGGGATGGCCCACAAGAGCATCAGCCATCTCGTCAGTAGGGATCTGAGCAGCTGGAGGAGGTGCAGAACAAGGGACCCGAGCCACCCCAGTGACCTGCCGAAGCAGCCTCTCACCCAGATACCACTGAAATGATTCAGCGTCAGAAAGCATGATACAGAAATATGAAGCATCATATGCCTCTACACGCTGAGGGGTGTAATAGAGAGGGAAGCTGGCATACGGCATCCGAGCGAGCTACAGCAAATGAGGTCACCACGGTCAATCACAGTACAGAGCGAGAGATAAGGAAAGCAAGATACTTACATCATTAACAGTCAACCCGTCTATGTCAGCGCGCCAATTGTCCCCAGAAACTCGGGAGTTCCGCTAACGGTTTTGTTGGTGCCAGTACATGTGGCGATACAAAGATGGCTCAATATCGTCCCGCATCCTCGGCGCGAGATGGGGAAATGGTCATAAAAGCAAGTCTGGGCAAAGGCACACATAACAATTAGAAAGAGGAGGAGGGTAAATGTCTCCAAGACAGGAGAAAGAAGAAGTACCTCAACGACAGGCCAGAAACCTGTGTAGGACCGACTATTCCGACTGGTTTTATCCAAACCCTGGAAAATATGAGTCAGGATAGCCCCGTTCCAATTGTAGGGATGGTGAAGATCCTCAACCAAGCGAAGAAATTTAGGATCGACCCTCTCATTGGTGTGGCAGAGAAGGAAGGACCCGAAGGCGTAAGTGATCATAGCCCGTGCCTTGTGGAGGGCCTCTAACTCGGTAGTGGGGATGACGGAGGCAAAAGTATTGTAGAACCATCGCATCTTCACTTGATGGCCTTGGAATTCATCCTCGGGTGGGACATCACCGACAAGTCGTAGCCAGTCAGTGGAAGTGATGGGAGCCAGAGAGCTGACTTGGGGAACAACTGCCCCATGAAATGGAAAGCCAATTTGCATATAAATATCAAGGGGAGTTACGCCCCATTCGCCACAAGGGAATTGAAAAGTGTGGGTCTTATCCCGCCACCTCTCGCAAAGGGCCGCGAGCATCATGCGGTTGGCACTGTTGTTATGGAAGCGTAAGGTGAGGAGGCCAGCAAAAGGAGTACCAGCCAATACTCGTTCAAGCAAAGACTGTGGATGCTTCACCCAGTTATCCCAGTGATCCCTGGTACCTCGACCCTTGATGGCAGGAAGAGGTTGGTGCTCCATAGCCAAGGAACACATATGGTCCCCTCAGGCGGATGATGAAGGCAGGATCATCCTCATCAATCACTCGACGTCCTCTGGTACCGTCCGCCATTGAATCCTACAAGCTTGGCAAGGTAAGTCCCTATCCCTTACCCGTTAAAATCCAAATCATCATCCAGGAAACCCATGGGATTAGACTCACATGCAAATGCAACAATCCAAAGTCCGACTCCATGTGTTACCTAGGATATGTGTTGGGCCCATTAAAGAAGGCAAGGCCCACCTTAAAGAAGGTTGCATGCCATGCCTTAGGCAAGAAAAGTCCATCATCAAAGGACACATTTTGGACAACAAATACACTCAAGTGCCATGAGATCAACAAGGGATAAGAATCCTACTTCACATGAGAAATCCCTCTTCAAAGTCCATATGTGACCAAGGATTGATCCACTTTTTATGCCAAGGCCATGATTCTCACTTAAGATGTTTCCATCTTTTTACACATGTACATGGACAAGTAGGGAATAGGAAGGAAATGGGCCCCCAAGAACAACCCAAATGACTAATCTCAATGGATTGAAGGGAGCACATAGCCCACTTGAAAAAGCATGAGAACCCATTCATGGGTTAACCACGGGCAACCCTATGTGCCTCATCTTGATGAATGTTTTAACCATGAGAATACAACATGGTGGTCCACCCATAAATATATGAGTTAAAGAAGCCAAGGGTAAAAAATTGATGCACATAGCCCACATAAAGAACTAAAGATGGAAATGTCCAAGCAAGGACAAATTTGGGCAACTTATGCGCACCAATTTCTTTACAAGAAAGGGAGACCATTTGAGCACAAGAGGGCATGGCTTGATGGGTCACCCAACCATCATGAAAATGGCTAAGAATGGTATACATAGCCCACTTGAAGATCAAAATCCAAAGTGCCCCAAAGCATGGGACAAAATTGGGCAACTTATGGGTATCATTCTTTCTCACAAATTGAAAGAAAAATCACTCATATTTGAGAATGATGGTGGATGACCCACCAAGCCCCCCCAAAGGAAGTTCAAGTAGCTATGGTTGCATGGATAGCTCACTTGAAGGAGGATCATCCATTTGAGATTGATAACATCTAAGGAAACTCTTGAGGACCACTTTCCTCCCACAAGAAAAAACCATTTGAACTTAGTGAGATTGTTGGAACAACTCACTCATGGGACTTGTAGATGATCAAGTAACTTAAGTCCTCCATCCATCAAAAGAAAAAGCATGAAAGAAAAAAAATCCTACATGAACAAAGTGTAGTGGTGCACACATGGTCCAAAGAAATCCAAATTTCAATGAGGGCCCAAAAGCCCATCCATATGGAAAAATCCTAAGGAAGCCACCACACTTTGAACATAAGGATGTACATCATAATCAAGAGATGGTAGAAGATTTGGACTACTTGCCCATAAAGGCCCAACTAAGAAATCTAGCCCACTTGAGATCCAAGTGAAGAATGGGCTAGTCAATTTGTCCATACACATGTGAAGAAAGATGGGGCCACCCAAAGTGAGCCCTATGAGCCCAAAACTTGAGGTGGGCCCTACCATTCCCATGGGCCCAAAACTTGAAAAGAGGATGGAAAAGAAAAGAAGAGCTTTAAGGAAAAAATGACAAGGGCAAGAAAGCATGAGGGAGCCCAAAATGAAGCATTGGGCCCATAAAATACACCAAGGGCCATCACTTCACTTTGAGCCCATTTGATACACATGGAAAGAGGCCCAACTCCCATGAAGAAAGATAGGATATTTTGCCATGCACACTTGATGGACATGCAAAATTACCCTTTACATACACATGAAGGGAGTGAAAGAAGAAAAGAAAGAATGAAAAGGAAGCTTGCAATGTCCTTCTCCATGCACCACCTTTAAAAGAGATTTGAGATCTAGAAATGGCCAAAAATACTTAGGCCCACCTTCACTCCTTTTGGAATAGCTACATGAAAAAAGAAAAGAGTCATGAGAAGAGACAATGAAGAAGGAAAAGGACAAGAAAGAGAAAGGGAGTGGTCCATACCTTTACCACTCACCAAAGAGGGACCACCTTGCTGTCCCAAAACTTCTCTAAGGCCCACCACTTGAGAGAAGCAAAGAACCACCAAAAGGAGAGAGAAAACTTTGAGAAAGAAAGAGTATGAGAGAGAGAAGAGAAAGATTGCACGTTGGATGGGGTAGGGGTGCCCCATGTTATATAGAAAAGGGGGGTGCACCCCTTTACCCAACCCATTGAAGAAACCAGGGGTCAGAGGCGGTTCGAGCGGCGCCCAGGGGGCCGTCCTACCCTCCACCTAGGTGAAACGACTTCTCACTTCCTCTCCTTGGGAAGAACTCCTCCTTGGGAAGGGTGGTTGCAAGTGAATCTTGTACCTCCTTGTAAGAATGAAGTGATGGAAGAGAATGGTGAGAAAAAGTAAGAAATCTCACCAAAATCTCATCTTGTGAGAAATTGGTGAGAAATTGGGTTGATGATGTGGAAAAGTTCCATAGAATTTTCAAGGAAAAGAAAGAAAAAATTGACTTGGTTAAACAGCGATCTCAACCATCCAAAGGCATGACCTGATGATCTGAACCATTCTAATGAAAAATCCCCGGAATCTCCCACCTTGATCGCTACCGTCTTGTACATATTTTTGGTCCGAAGACCTTAAACTACGTCGGGATCAAGATCCCAAGGGATTTTTAATAAAAATGGGCATCGATCTCGACCATCAAAATCAAAATCGATGACTCAAAACATTTTCCAAACATCACAGAGAAAAATATGTTACCAGTCTCGCTTTTAAATTTTAGGGTCCGAAAACCTTAAACTACGTCGAGATCAAGATCCCGAGGGACTTTTTAAATAAAAACCTAGTAGCAGTCTTGACCGCTCGGATCAAGATCCGCTGACACCGGACACTTTCAAAAAAAAAAAAAAATGTGTTGCCATGTTTTGTACAGTATTTTGGGTTCGAATACCTTAAACTACGTCGGGATCAAGATCCTGAGGGACTTTTTAAATAAAAACCGGTAGCAGTCTTGACCGCTCGGATCAAGATCCGCTGACACCGGACATTTTCAAAAAAAAAATAAATCAAGAAAAATGTGTTGCCATGTTTTGTACAGTTTTTTGGGTTCGAAGACCTTAAACTACGTCGGGATCAATATCCCGAGGGATTTTAATAAGAACTAGCATCGATCCCAGCCGTTCAGGCCAAGATCTGATGACCTGGATCATTTCGAAAAAATCACAAAAAAAAAATGTATGTTCAGTTTGTATAGTTTTTGGTCCGAAGACCTTAAACTACGTCGGGATCAATATCCCGAGGGATTTTAATAAAAACCAGCATCGATCCTAGCCATTCAGGCCAAGATCTGATGACTGGATCATTTTTAAAAAAAAATCACAAAAAGAATGTATTTTCAGCATGTACATATTTTGGTCCAAAGACCTTAAACTACAATGGGATTAATTTCTCGGGGGACCTTTCTCGCTTTCAACCAAAAACCGGCATCGGCCTCGACCGTTGGGATCAAGGTTTGATAACCCGGATCATTTCCAAAAATACCAAAAAGATTTCAAGCTTTCCATAAAACCAGCATCAACTTCGATTACTTGAGTTGAAGGCTGGAACTTTTTCAAAATAAAAAATAAAAAAATAAAAAAAAAAAAAAATAAATAAAAATTCACCACCAATTTCACAAATTCATCCCCAGTGGTCCAAAGACCTAAAACTACACTGGGATTAACTTCTCGGGGGCTTTCTTTCCTAACATGTTCCAGACATGGCTGACACTTGATCGTACGGGTGTCCGGAATCTTTTAAACAGGTAAAGGCTGAGGCGGGCAGACCGCAATCCTGTTCGTGTTGAACGCAGCATGATAGACAACCTTGATTTGGAAGTCGCTGTTGAATCTAACGGATGTTCCCTGTTCCTAAAACTCATGAAGGGGATTAAGGCTGTTGGGAGGTGGAGCGCACCCTCACGGAATTGTGAGCAACGTAAGGCCCCAAACTGGATTGATTAAGGGAAATGTGAGGATGTGGCTCATTTTATGGCCGAAGGAGTCCGTCGGACGATACGTGGTCTATGTGCATTGCACATGAGGAACATGCAACTTTGTGGGTGTGTTGACTGAAAACCTTCAAAATCCCCTCATCCGAAGATGTAAAACTACGGCACTTAATTGTATGAGACTCGTCTTGCTCGCTGACGTAAAATGGATCGGGTGCCTTACCAGCAGTAGAAGCTGGAAATGGATGAAAATTCCACACATTTCCTTGCATTTCAGAAAAATAAAAAAATACCAAAACATTGCAAAATCACCTTTCAAAAATCACAAAATATTTCCCTTACTTTCAAACAAAATGTTATAAAAAATCACAAAAATATTTATCTTGCTTTCAAAGAAAATACTTCGAAAATCACAAAAAATATTTCCTTTGCTTTCAAGCCAAATATCCTCAAAATCACAAAAAATATTTCCTTTGTTTTCAATAACCGATCTATCCTAACCACTCAGGTAAAGATTCGGACAAAAAATTTACAAAAATCACAAAAATTGTCACTATCCCCAGCACTACACTTCAAGAGTCTCGAACTCCGCTCTCTTCATAGTTTGGGATGACGGATCCGATCGCCCGCAAATTGAAATCTTGACTAGAACTGGCGACCAAGCACCGTCTCAATCACATTTATGCCTAGAAGAACATCTTGAAGTCGGATAACATCCTCGTACATTCTCATTAAGCAAAGAAACAGCATCTTGGGATGATGGACCTGATCTATCACGGGTCGGGATCTTGACCAACCTGCTGACCAAACACTCGTATAAAAAAGAAAAATCCCCAGGGAAGCACAACCCTGGAAGCAATAAGCTCAAAATTCTCTGCATCTCCAGCAAAAGCAAAATCATCAAACTGAAAGAGAATAAGCCAAAGCCATGCATTCATCATGCATCTCCATGCATCAGCATCCATCGCATCAATCATCATGTTTACCTGCTTTCAAAATAAAGTCGGTTAGCCAAAGACCCCACAGGCATCCCTAGTGGAGGCACGTGCATACCAGATTTCATTTCCAAAAAAAAATTCCTATTTGCAAATAAAAACCCCACGGAGTATCACTCCCCAGAGTGGGTATCTTTTCAAAAAATCCAAAAAAATATTTTCCCAGTACAGCGTTCTGCCTCTAAAACACCAGGAGATCTTCCATATCTCTAGGTAGGAGCTGACGCAAAAATCAAATAAGATACGATGTCTCGCGGTTTCCTCGGAGACCATCGGATCCAATGCACTCAAAGTACGGACAAACTGAACTCTAGTGTCAGTGCGGTCGTACCACATGCCAAGATACGAAAAGATGAAAGCCAAAAGGCTCGGTCAAAGAAACCGTTTGAACAGGTGGAAACGATGAATTGTAACCCAAGTATCAAAATCAGCAGATTGGGTGGAAAGAGTTCACCCGTACATACCTAGGCGTGGATGCCTCAAGTACCTTGACTGAGTCCAAGTCGGCGTAGTAGAATCCCGTAAGACTATCTGACGCAGGGCGTCTAACCAATTTGACAGTCAAGCGAAACAAGTACTCCTGGAGTGATCTGGGAAAATATCAAACATCACACAATCAGTCTCAGGGTCAGCAACCTCGTAAGACTAGCGACGCAGAGGATTTGCTGTACCTTTCCGATATTAGTACCGATCGGGAATGGAACGGTTGCGATTGGGTACCCAGGTTGCAGCCCATGCAGGAACAATCGCAACATTTTCTCCAAACTCCCACGGTATGTGCGAGTTGTCAATTTTCAAACAATCATCTGACTCAGATACAAAGGACAACAAAGATTCCAAACCACAATCTAGGAAAGAATGAATTGCAAACCAAGCATCGAAACTAGCAAGTCGGGTGGAAAGAGTCCACCCGCACATACCTAAGCGTGGATGCCTGAAGTACCTTGACTGATTCCAAGTCGGCGTAGTAGAATCCCGTAAGACTATCTGACGCAGGGCATTTAACCACTTTGACAGTCAAGCGAAACAAGTACTCCTGGAGTGATCCGGGAAAACATCGAACATACAATCAATCACAGGGTCAGTAACCTCGTAAGACTAGCGACGCAGAGGCTCTCCTGTACCTTTCCGATGTTAGTACCGATCGGGAATGGAAGGGTTGCGATTGGGTACTCAGGTTGCAGCAAACTGCAGGGACAATCGTAACGTTTTCTCCAAACTTCAGCGGTATGTGCGAGTGATCGATTTCCAGACGATCAACTGGCACAGATGCAAAGGCAAGCAAAGATTTCAGACCATGATCCATAAATGACCGGGTCAGAAGTGGGGTGTCCACTCGCTTTGGCGTTCGGTTGCACGCAACCTCCACCAAAGAGGGGCATCTGTAGACACTCCACCTTCGGCTACACTGTTGGTAGAGATAGTTGGATGAATGGAGGACCATACCCACAAATCCCAAGTCCAAACTCAGCCAAACTCACCCTTGTAAGCCCCAATCCATAGCCCAACTCAAGCCTGAACCCAGTCAACCCACCCCTAAACATCAGCCTAAAAAGCCCCCATAAGAAAAGCCAGTCAAAAAATCATAAAAAAGTCAAACTCACTGAGTCGACCCGCCGAGTCAACCCGCCGAGTCAAATCACCGAGTCGACCCGTTGAGTCAACTCACCGAGTCAACCCACCAAGTCAAAACAGCAGCCCCGAGAAATGACCGTACCACGCGCTGGAAATCGAGGAGCGTCCGTACGGGCGACCCACAGGGGGCCGCCCAAACTTATTTGCGAGAACTGTCACTGCCCTCTGCTATAAATACTCCTCTCCCCTTCTCATTTCAACACACAATCCAGCCCAGAGAGAGCCCGTCCGTTCCGAGTTTCCTTCCCCACCTTTTAGCCCATCTTTCCACCAAGGAGAGCCCGAGTGAGGAGAGCCCAGCCCTGGTCCAGCCCAGCCTGACCACTGGCCCAAGTCTCCCAAGCCATCCAAGTCTTGATCCAGCCACTCGAAGCCAACCCTTGCGACACCTCCGTCTATCCAGCTACTCTTTTTCCAGCATCATCTCATTTGCATCTAGCATAAGTGCAACATTTACTTTTCTTCCAACCCCCCCTGCTTCACTGCAAGCACTTTGATTATTCAAACACACAGCATGCATCTCGCATAAAGCACCTGTCAGTTCGAGCGTATGCTCTGGGCTTGCCTGTTAGTGGAACCTGCCCCCTGCATTCATGTACTTATCACTACAAGCACTTTGATCATTCAAACACACAGCATGCATTCCGCATAAAGCACCTGTCAGTTCGAGCGTATGCTCTGGGCTTGCCTGTTAGTGGAACCTGCCCATCAGAAACTCTTACTGTTCAGACCTGCATTCATGCATCATGTCATCTATGAGAATGTACGAGGATTAAAACAGACTTTCAAGTGTTAGTTCGATTCTGTGAAGTAGAGACCGTACTTCGGTACGGGCAGTGTGTGGGGTGCTTAACCTCTTCCCACCCTGTAACCGTGATCCCTTACCTCGAATCTCTGGCCGCAGATCAAAAGGAGTCATTTTAGAGGAAGGAATCTTCGGATCCCCTTCTCTAACGTTTCTACGGGGTCTAGCCGACTGTAGATTCGAAGTAACTGGCTAGTGGCGACTCTGGTCTTATATAAACTCATTTAAACACATCCAGCTTAACACGACAACCAAACAAAGCCCTCGAGAACGAGGCAAGCCAGTGGCACAAACGGCGATTCACACTCACGCATCTTCTCCTTCTTTTCCCGAAAGGAAAGGGACGAGAACGTCGTGTGGGAGCGCGGAACGGCGAGGGTCCACACACACCCTTTTCAAAATCTAATTCAAGCTCCCACTAAAAAGATAAAAGGTGACACCTATTAGTTTAAGAAAACTTGCTCTCATAATGCAAAAATCATAGCCATCTTGCGTAAACTAGTCATCCTCATCCTAAGTTTAGTGTTATATATAGTGACTAAATAAAATTCAGAAAGGCATACAAATAGGCTTTCTTGTGTCACAAGCATGCAAGAGACAATATCAATTGGCCTTTCCAGATTCTTGGAAAGAAATGAACTACATACCTTATATTCAAGAGGTGAATAATCCTAGATCACGATAGCACTATCATCCAGCAACCATTCAACATCTGCTTAATCTACCATGTCAATGGCAAAGATAACCATGATTTCCCATGTATGGCAGGATGATAGATTTATATATCCACTAAGTACATGACACAATTTATGGCCTACCATGTAAAAATCCCACTAATGGAACCATCAAATCCATCCTTAATTTCCTGTTATGTCTATAGCCATCCTTTTCCTAAGCAATGAATGGGATGGCTATGATTATTGAATAGAAGTGACTCCTTAGAACCATAAGCAATCCATGATCGTCCAAACAAATAAATGGATGACATTATTGATTTGATTTATTTTTGTATTAATGATCTTGAACATCATATTAAAGGCCATTTATCAAATAATTAACATTTGTCAGATCGGTGTGATGTTTATATTGTAGCCCATAGAATGTGTGCTAAACCTAATGAATAATCTAGATCAATGGATTAGACTCTCCAAGTGTCCTAATGGAACCAGGAGCACTGTCACTTATAGTGAACCGTGAGCACTAAAGCATTGCTCATCAAAGATTAATTACACTTAGAAAATTTTCGCATCTCGTGCGAGTACTAGATCACTTGCTATGACATATTGAGTAGGGATTAAATGATAATTGGACGACAGAACCAATTTCTTTTTTCTTCCTTAAAGAAAGCAATTGTAAGAGCATCGTGGTGAGATCCACCATTTATGTAATCTAAGCCATTGTTATGGTTGGTTCCGTCATGGTATAGACTTTGCCCTAGTGCATCCTCTATCAAATGATCATATTCATCAATTGAAATGGATGATTACCACCAATAATCAACATTTCATGAGGGCCTACCCTAGGGGATTTTTAGGTATTTCTCATCCACCATGGGTCCCACCATATGAACACTATAACATTCCTCATTTATACTACCCAAAATACCATTCACTGCATTTTTCTAATCGAAATCCCAATCTCTTGCTCTAGTTCAATGCCCATTAGTAAAATCTTCAATTTCAATTTTGGCGATTATGGAAATGGATTCATCTTGTGTAATGCATGATGAAAAAAAGAACAATGCAACAAAATGATGATGAAAATAAAAATGTAGATAGAGGACAAGTAGCAGACCTTGTGTGAGATGACATCTCCAATCACAAGGTGGTAATCAACAACGATCATGAGGAAACGAGCATTTGGAAACAATAAGGGTGTTGAACCTCCAATTTATACATTGCATTGCCCACTACATGACATGGTATGCATGGTTTTCATGATTAAAAGGTCCATCTAATGCATGTTTTGTGATTGTAGGGATGAGAGCGGACTTCACTCAATTAGAGACCAAAAAGGGGCCATTTGGAGCCTTTGATGAAGGCCCAAGGTGGACCAAAGAAAGAAGAAAGCAAAGAGAGAGGAAGGAGAGAAGAAAAGAAAGAAGAAAAACAAGCAAAACTGGGTCCGACCGGTCAAGACCGGTCGGCCAAGAAGGCCCAACCGGTCATGACCGGTCGGATGCACTCCCTGGAGCAAGACCAGCTTTGTCCGACCGGTCATGACCGATCGGCCAGCCCTGTCCGACCGGTCGTGACCGGTCGGCCATGCAAAGTTCAACTTCCAGATTGCATACAGCAGGCCATTCCCGTTTCTAGTTTTTCGGACCACTTTTCTGAAGCCATCTTGATGATATTTGAAAATCCAACACATCCATGTCGAAGAGGAGCTCGACGCCGAACTAACCCAAGTGGTTTCGTGTCGATCGGAGCTACGGATTGATCGTGGTGGCCAAAACAATACGAACTGTCCAGAAAGTTCCAGATTTCGCTGTTCCACTCTGGGCCGGTCCAGTGACCCATCATTGATGATATGAAGAATCTACTTTGACCATCTTTTAGAACACATCCATATATGAATAACCACAAAAGTTTCAGATCAAAAGGATGTGTGGTTTGATCGTACCGGTTGAAGAAAGATGGACCATCCAGAAAGATCCAACTGCGCAGAGTTTATAAAAGCCCGAAGTGTTCTAATTTTCGGACCATATTCTGAGAATATTTTGGACAATCTAATTCATCTATCATGTAGAGGATGAATTTTTCTACCAATGTTCAAAATTTGGGATCAATCCGACATCTGTACACTCCGGAGCGTTGAAAGCAAGATGACTGGTTCTGAAGGTACCCAAAGTGCGCGATTTTGAGAGGAGGTCGGTGATGTGATTGGTGGGCCCATTCAGAGAATAATCTTGAAAATCTAAATCATCTATTTGGAAGATCACATTACAAGGAAGCTACAAACCAAATTTGAAGGCAATCCGACCATTGGTTAAGCCGTTCCAAGCGAAACAAATTCTGCTATGTTGCTGTACTATTGCTGCACTATAAAAGGAGGTGCTCTCTTCTATTCCAAATCAAGCAAGGACGTGGGAAGCAAGGAGTTCAAGTCCCAGGAGGCTACCTAGCCTCCTCCAGCTAGTTTTTCTTCCTTTTCTTAGTTCTAGTTCTAGTTTTAATATGCTTTTTCTTAGCTAACCTCTTAGCTAGAGTTAGAGGTGAAATTTGTAGTTGGTTCCAATGCTTTAATTCTTTTATTTCAAGTACCCTTTTCATAATTGTGGATTTTGAAGTTCTAGTTTGAATAAAGTTTGGTTTTTTAGAAGTTTTGTGAGAGTTTGTGTGCTCCGGACATGAGTTCCTTGCAATTCTCTAAGATTACCATGATTGGGTTGTTTGAATTCGAATTGTAGTAACCCTTGAGCATGCCATAGTCCATAGGCATGGCTGTTACTCCGAAGGCTACAAGTTCAAGTTCTATGTGCTTCATTAGAACTAGAAATCTGATTTCCAGATTTAAGTGGGACTGTTTGTGCTTGAATGTTATATCTTCCAATTAGATGAGAGATAGGACTTTGATTCTAATTGTGTTGTACTTGGATGAATGGATTGGCATTGGACTACTACAAGTGGATCCTTGATGCTCTAGTTCTTCTTAATTTCAGATTTTTCTATTTTATGTGAAAAACCATCTTCTCAAACTTCTTAGATTCTAGTTATTAGAATACTTGGAATTGTTTACCTCTTTCCCTGTGGATCCACCTCGGTCTTACCGAGATTTATTACTACATCGCAGCCTTACACTTGAGGCGAGCGAACAAGTTTTTGGCGCCGCTGCCGGGGAAAAGGTTAAACGGTTCTAATTGTTCTAGTAGCTATAGAGTAGTTGTAGTTAGGTAGGATTTTCAGTTTTTATAGAAGTAGATTTTCTGATTTTTTTTTTTTTTTACTAACAATTTTTTGTTTGATTTTGTAGGGCATTGTTGCTGACATAGATCTCACTCTATTGGGTAACATCTCCCCATCTCCCTTCTTTTTGTTCTTTTTTCTAGATTAGGATAGTTTTCAATTCTTTAAAATTTCATCATGTATGATTGGACGAATGGTGCGTACAAGTACCTTTTGGAAGATGAGATGTCAGACCATGAAATTGAAAGTCTTTATGATTGGAACCATTATATGCATAAGTATTTTTCTGAGATTCAATCAACCTCTACTACCGCCCCACGTAAGACGATGCGTGATTACATTAATGAAAACAATACACATACTGAGACACGACGTAAGACGATGGGGGAATACCGGAACGAAGCAAAATTGGATAATCATCCGGGAAAAAACATTACGTGATTACCGGATTGAAAATAACATGAGTGTTCCACCGGTTATGGTAAGAGGTGTGCAACAACAAAAGGAACAGGTGAATAGTAGCCAACCGGTTAAGACAATGCGTGATTACTTGTATGGATATGCCTATCAACCATCATATAACTTTTCATCCTACAATGCGTACGGTCTTAATTGGGAAAACCACCATTCTCCTTGTTCAAGGGAGGAACCAACCATGGTTATTAACAATCACCCTAAAACATATTCCTCTTTTGATGATAAGTATACACAAATACTTGAGGAAATATGTAATGTGCATGTGGATGAACAATTAAATCAAGCTTCCTCACCATCTTATGAAGACGTTGAGCCCGAAATTGGGGGCATCGAATCAATCCCCTCTAATGAGGAGGATGGGGCTACCCAAGTCCCACCTCCTTTGGATTTAATGAATAGACTTTTAAAGGAGATTGATTTCGATGATCCCAATGTCATCATCAATTATGGTGAGTCCACTATCTCTTTTGGATACTTTGAACTTAATGATGAAGAGATTTCAATGACGGTTGACGAACCCGAGGAATCCATTAAATTTGAAAGCGGTAGTGGGGTTGCCTACAATGAGGGTTTGGTGAATGGTTATGAACCTATGGTTTCTTTTTCCAATGGGCATAATGATTATGGGTCTCTAGATGATATGCATGCTAGAGAGATGGCTGAAGTCGATCTTTTTGAGTTCTTCCACCAACAACACATGCCAAATTCTAGTGTGGTAGACCTCCCTTTGATTGAAAATTCTATTCCTTTGGATGATGAGGTGGCACAATCTGAAATTTTCAAAGATCAACCAATGTTAAATGATGTGCTTACCACTGAATTTGAAGAATTCTCTTTGGAAGACCTCCTCTCTATAGAGGAGGAATTCCTTACCATTGAAACAGAATTTCTTCAATCATTAAGGGAGGATGAGGACCCTTCATCCGACTATCTCGATTTCCTAGAGGAATGCTTGGCCCACTCTTATGATCTTGACGATGAGATGATTAAGGAGTTGGATATTTTGTTAGACACGGTGTCAGTGCCTGAAGAACACCTTTCCACTGATTTACACTCTTTACCATTGTTTGTGGAAGCACCGTACAATTCTGAAATTGTGGAAGAGACAACTTTAACTAATGAAAACTCGATGAATGTCTCTCCACCGTCATGGGTCCTTCAGCCCATTGAAAATTCTGATTGGGATGACCCATTTTTAATCAATCATAACCCAAATCAGAATTTGAGGAGATATCTTTTTGCTGCTCTTATCTCCTCCTTTTATGCATGTGGTGCACAATACGATTGGACTTCAATGATAAGAAGCACACATGTTTACTGTCGAGCAGGACTTTGGATGGTCCTCATGAGAAATTTATTGAAATTCATGAAGATCCTGCTCAACTTTGATCATGTAGTTGATCGGACTAATCAAAGGTAGGTAGGTAGGTTAGGATTTATTTTTCTGCAATTAGGATTAAATAAGTCTCATCGAGACAATGGAAGATGCTAGAATTGATCAACTTGCTATCTCAGGTACTATTGTTCTCACTCTCTCATATTTTACCATTGCTCTCATGTTCATGCTAATTGCATATCTTTTTACATTGAGGACAATGCAAGATTTGGTTGGGGGGGTGAGATGAGATTCTTCATCTAGCATGTTGCAACATTTCGAGCCTCACATGCGCAAATTTTTTTCGAATTTTCTAAAATTTCAAAACTCTTTTAGAAAACCTTATTTCCATGCATTCGAGATAATATGAGTATAAGAAGAGGAGATACGAAGTGTGTGATGTTGTAAGTCTTGAATTTCTCCCAACATAATGGTTTTATATGTTAGTTCCCCTATTGTTGTGATTGATAGAAAATTTGAACACCTTTACACCAAGTTCACATTACACGATTTTCATGAGTTGAAAGGTTTATGTGATTTGTGGATTAGCTAGACTTTGATATAAAGGTGTTGAGAAATCAAGCCGGGGTATTTTGTCCATCCTTGTCCATGGGAAAATAATGAAAGATATGGATTTTTAAAAATCCTATCTAATTTAAAAGAAAAAGGAAAGAAAGGATGAAATCGGGAATGAAGGAAAAATGGTGGAAATTTTCGAAAAGGGCTACCTATTACCAACCGGGGGATGGTCGAACCGTAACCAAAGCCGGAAATGGGACGTAGTGTGAAAGCTGTCGGAAGGACGGTAAGGCAAATTCCTGTCATAGGCTTGTTGTTGCTCTGTGCACCTTAAAATCCATGGTTTACTTAATCTATGAAGAAGATAATCCCAGAAACTCATGAGATGAACTTTCACTATGCACACTAGGTTGAATTTGTTCGAGTTCTTCTATTTATCAATCAATCAGCGGGAATTTCATGTAGACATTTATTATGTTTTGAGAGTCCAAGATTTCAGCTTCTATCACCTAATTTTTCCCAATTTTATACGTGTACATCTTGGAATGGATAGAATCATGGTTTCTGAAGGAGAGTTGGGTTTGGAGGTTTGAAATTGTTTCACGCATGTTTTGCTCGGGACTAGCAAAAAGCTGGTTGGGGGGTGTGTTGAACCTCCAATTTATACATTGCATTGCCCACTACATGACATGGTATGCATGGTTTTCATGATTAAAAGGTCCATCTAATGCATGTTTTGTGATTGTAGGGATGAGAGCGGACTTCACTCAATTAGAGACCAAAAAGGGGCCATTTGGAGCCTTTGATGAAGGCCCAAGGTGGACCAAAGAAAGAAGAAAGCAAAGAGAGAGGAAGGAGAGAAGAAAAGAAAGAAGAAAAACAAGCAAAACTGGGTCCGACCGGTCAAGACCGGTCGGCCAAGGAGGCCCAACCGGTCATGACCGGTCGGATGCACTCCCTGGAGCAAGGCCAGCTTTGTCCGACCGGTCATGACCGGTCGGCCAGCCCTGTCCGACCGGTCGTGACCGGTCGGCCATGCAAAGTTCAACTTCCAGATTGCATGCAGCAGGCCATTCCCGTTTCTAGTTTTTCAGACCACTTTTCTGAAGCCATCTTGATGATATTTGAAAATCCAACACATCCATGTCGAAGAGGAGCTCGACACCGAACTAACCCAAGTGGTTTCGTATCGATCGGAGCTACGGATTGATCGTGGTGGCCAAAACAATACGAACTGTCCAGAAAGTTCCAGATTTCGCTGTTCCACTCTGGGCCGGTCCAGGTGACCCATCATTGATGATATGAAGAATCTACTTTGACCATCTTTTAGAACACATCCATATATGAGTAACCACAAAATTTTCAGATCAAAAGGATGTGTGGTTTGATCATACCGGTTGAAGAAAGATGGACCATCCAGAAAGATCCAACTGCGCAGAGTTTATAAAAGTCCGAAGTGTTCTAATTTTCGGACCATATTCTGGGATTTTTTTTGGACAATCTAATCCATCTATCACGTAGAGGATGAAGTTTTCTACCAATGTTCAAAATTTGGGATCAATCCGACATCTGTACACTCCGAAGCGTTGAAAGCAAGATGATTGGTTCTGAAGGTACCCAAAGTGCGCGATTTTGAGAGGCGGTCGGTGATGTGATTGGTGGGCCCATTCAGAGAATAATTTTGAAAATCTAAATCATCTATTTGGAAGATCGCATTACAAGGAAGTTACAAACCAAATTTGAAGGCAATCCGACATTGGTTAAGCCGTACCAAGCGAAACAAATTCTGCTATGTTGCTGTACTATTGCTGCACTATAAAAGGAGGTGCTCTCTTCTATTCCAAATCAAGCAAGGACATGGGAAGCAAGGAGTTCAAGTCCCAGGAGGCTACCTAGCCTCCTCCAGCTAGTTTTTCTTCCTTTTCTTAGTTCTAGTTCTAGTTTTAATATGCTTTTTCTTAGCTAACCTCTTAGCTAGAGCTAGAGGTGAAATTTGTAGTTGGTTCCAATGCTTTAATTCTTTTATTTCAAGTACCCTTTTCATAATTGTGGATTTTGAAGTTCTAGTTTGAATAAAGTTTGGTTTTTTAGAAGTTTTGTGAGAGTTTGTGTGTTCCGGACATGAGTTCCTTGCAATTCTCTAAGATTACCGTGATTGGGTTGTTTGAATTCGAATTGTAGTAACCCTTGAGCATGCCATAGTCCATAGGCATGGCTGTTACTCCGAAGGCTACAAGTTCAAGTTCTATGTGCTTCATTAGAACTAGAAATCTGATTTCTAGATTTAAGTGGGACTGTTTGTGCTTGAATGTTATATCTTCCAATTAGATGAGAGATAGGACTTTGATTCTAATTGTGTTGTACTTGGATGAATGGATTGGTATTGGACTACTAAAAGTGGATCCTTAATGCTCTAGTTATTCTTAATTTCAGATTTTTCTATTTTATGTGAAAAACCATCTTCTCAAACTTCTTAGATTCTAGTTATTAGAATACTTCGAATTGTTTATCTCTTTCCCTGTGGATCGACCTCGGTCTTACCGAGATTTATTACTACATCGCAGCCTTACACTTGAGGCGAGCGAACAAAGGGCCCGTTTGCTTGTAAGCATCCGTGAACTCCATTCTTACAAAACCGTAATTCTTCGGATCTGTCTTCAAATCTAAGGGATTACAAACTACCATGGATTTTTAATCTCCCTGCCATCTTAGGGCAAATAATGCCCTAGATTTTAGAGCACGATCAGATTGGATCATGGAATTCTTGCAATTCTCAAACCCTTTATAGGAGTGAGAAAGGAGAGTATCTAAGATCGTTGTGGAAATATTGAAACCCATTTTTTGTTTAAAAATGATTCACAACTATAAACCAATTTGAAAAAAAAAGGTTTAAGAAACTACCCATGTCAGGGGTGCTCTCGCTGCCACAGTTGTACCGTGAGGAGAGAGAGAGAGAGAGAGAGAGAGAGAGAGAGAACATGATCTCTCGTGAGGGAGGGAGATCTCTCACAAGAGGTTTCTGGGAGAGGAAGAGAGACCCCCAACCCTAGTTGCATTAGTCATTAACGAGAGTTGGCTTTCTCACATGTAGAAGCTTAGCACATATTCTACTTGGCTAGACGAATAATGTCGCAATAGCTTAGGGTCCCACCCACATAGTTGCTTCTAAGGTCTCTCTCTCTCTCTCTCTCTCTCTCTCTCTCTCCATAGCAACTTTTCTATACCACAATGGGTACTCAAAACCATAACCTCGTGTTGAAACTCTTATGAATCTACCATTGAGGCATGAGTAATAAGGACCCCCTTCAATGGGAAGTGGATTAGGTTCGGCCTAGCTTCACCCAAGATGGTGCGACCCTCCACCTTAATATATGTATTCTATATCCATGCCGTCCATCCATTTTATAAGATTATTTTTAAGGCACGAACTATAACATGAAGCGGATCCAAATCATAGGTGTACATAATATAAGAAATAGTGGTGATTGTGTTAGTGCACTTTTCTGTGGCAAACTAGTAGACCTTATTTGTCAATCATGTGTGTCTATGTGTTATAATATTAGTTGAGCCTTAGCAAGCTGAAGACCGAAGATTCAAGTGGACAAGAAGCATCAAGGAAGAAGAACAGGTAAAAGAAGTGCCTTGGTGACCCTAACCCTTAGAACCAAAACACTTATATACCTCTAGATTGAAATTATGCCGGGTAGTCTAACACAACACCCTATGCATACACGTGCGGAAGCTTGGCGGAGCAACTAGAATTATGGCTAAGTCTTAGAGGGAGGAGGGGGTGATTAGGACATTTTGAAATTCTTTTCGCCTACTTATGCAATTTATCAATTTAAACTAAGTTAGCAATTAACACTTTGGCTTCCAAGCCTAAGTGGGTCTAATCACAAGACTAGCATAAGATTAATAATAAACATCCTAGTCTAAGCATGCATAGATAATCAATTGATTAAATAAATCAAACTTCTCATCTATGCAACCTATGTAGATTTATGAGAATGGATCAATGAGCTCAAGTCTATACACCTAACTGAAAGAACATTATGTGTGTGTGGATGTGCCTATCTAGTACATAGCATACATTCTAATTAATCATTTCATAATTAACATTTAAATACAATGCATAATAAGAAATGTGCTCAATAACAATCACAAACACAATGATGTATAGTGGTTCGAATTCGGGTCTACTCAACTCCCGATTCAAGTACTCAACCCCTTTGAGCACATCGGCATTCACTAAGGAGTTTAAATCTGGTTCCTCCCAACCAAGGTGTTTTAACTCGGATTCACAAAATCAGAGAGTTTACAGGTTCCTCTCAACCTAAACGTTCACACCTGTGTTGGTGTCTCCCCTTGGAGACTTGTTTAGGCCCTCCAAATGTGCTCAGGAACGACAAACATCCCTGAATTTTAAGCTCGACAAACGTGCTAAGGAACGTCAAACGTCCCTACGTTTTAGGCTCAACTAATAAGCCAAGGATCGAAAACGACCCTAAAATGCGAGTTTAACAAACAAACTCTATACTCAATTCCCCACAGAAAAATAATGGATAGACTCTAGAAAAATGACAACTCACTTGTTGGATTTGAGCCCCAGTTGTAGCGCCACTTTGGGTTGCTTTTTCTTACTCTCTCGTGCTTGAATCAGCTCCACTTGTGCTCCCCCAATCTTTAACGCCGATGGTTTTCCAAGGCTTCAGCTTCAAGAATAGCTACCTTGCATGTAATGCTCCATTGGAGATGCCCAAGGTGCTAGGGAATGTTGTAACCTCTACAAATGGTAGAAAATAGGGTTTTCTAGAGGGATACACCTAATTGGATTCCTAGGTGGTGTTTAGACAAAGGATTTAACTATGATCAAGGTGTCTAAACTCCTAGGAATTAAGAGGGAACAAGTCTATTGTCATTTTGGCATTGAATGCCCTAAACTTGTGATGAATCACAAGGAGAATGCCTTGTATGGGTTAGGATTAGAACTCCTAATGATAGGCAATGGTGGTGGCTTCTAGATCCTCAAAATCCCCTCTATTGGCCCAAAAATTGCATCTTCTGTATTTATAAAATTTTCTCGTCAAATAAAGGGCAGAAAACGACAGTTCCGATCGATCGAAAAATAGTTTCAATCGATCGGAATATTAATCAAGTGAATTATCAGGTTACTGGACAAAATCTCCGATCGATCAGATAATGTTCCGATCGATCGGAAAATCATTTCTAATCGATCGAAAAATCAATTCCAATTGGAAATTGCTATTTTGGGCAGTTTTGTTTACAACAACTTCCACCTCTTTAATTAGTCTAATTTATTATGTTTTTCAAGGTGTTCTAAGACTAATGATGATGACTAAAGGTATTCCTAATTGGTCCAAGTTATCTAACAGATTATGAGTGTTTTGGTTCAAAGGGCTAGGGTCGCCAAGTCATCTCATTTACCTTGTTCTTCTTTCTTGATGCTTCTTGTCCACTTGAATCTTCAATCTTCAGCTTGCCAAGGTTCAACTGACATTACAACACATGGATTCACGTGATTGACAAATACGATGCACTAATATGCCATAGAAAAGTGCACTAACATAAATAACTTAGACCATATAGGTAAATCGTTATTCATCATCATTAGTCCTTAGAACACTTAGAAAAACATGATAAATTAGGCTAATAAAAGAGTTGCAAACCGGCCTAGACAATAGTTTTCGATGGGACTTCGATGTCATCGTAAATCATTTCAATGAGTCTTCGATGCCATTAAAGACCAGTTCGAGCCATCGAACATATGTCTAACAATAAATGTAAACCTCTCGATAGTTCTTCGATCCTATCGAAAAGTCCTCCAATTCCATCAAAGCATCGAAGTGAACTTTTCGATGCCATCGAACTAGATGTCCAGCAACTTCATAAACTCTCTTGACAGTTCTTCGATCCCATCGAAGTATGGTTTCGGTCCATCGAAGGTATCTTCGATGCCATTGAAAAAGAGCTCAATGCCATCAAAGTGATCATTTTCTGCTCGTTTTATGACTGTTTGAGCTTTATCTATAAAAACAGGAGAGGTAGTTTTTGAGCTTAAGAAAGGAATTTTAGAGATTTAGAAGCCACTATTGTCGCAAACATCATAGATTTCAAATCCTAACTATTCCAAGTCATCTTCCTTGTGATTCATTAAAAGAATGGAGCATTCAAAGCTCAAGAAGAAGATAAACTTATTTCCTGCTTATCTCTAAAAGTTTAGGCACCTTGATCATAGATAGAACCTTTATCTAAACATACCCTAGAGATCCAGTTAGGTGATTCCATAACCTTGAACCAAATCATATCCTTAGGTTATAGAGAATTTACCACCTCCCATCACCTTGGTCATCTCAATGGAGCATTGTATGCAAGGTGTTTTATTGTGGAGTTGAACCAACCGGCATCACTGATCGGGGGAGCATTGAGGAACTGATTCAAGCACGGGAGAGCTAGAAGAAGTGACTCAAGAACGACGCATCAAAATGGGCTCAATCCGATAAGTAAATTGTCATTTGTAAGAGTCCAGTTCATGCTCTTTTCTTATGCAAGATTGAGTATGAGAATTTGAATTACCAAACTCGATGGTTTGGTTGTAGGACCGAATCAAGTTTTCTTGAGGAGCCTCCGAGAGCAGTATACGCTAGGTTCAGTTGTAGGACCTTAACTTGGTTATAGAGCTTAAAACCGCTGAGGTTCTTATGGAGGACCTTGGCTCATGTTTTGATCCTAAATTGAGGTTTAGTTGTAAGACCTTGGCGCTTGAGTAGAGCTTAAGTTTTTTAGTCTCCAAGGGGAGCCTCTGACATGGGTGTGTACGTGGTCCACTAATACAGGTGCATACATGTAGGTCCTGGTCCTTGTGTATGATTGTAAGGTAGGGAGAATCCTATTTAAAACTCTTACGTTGTGAGGTGAACCTGATTTAAAATCTTCATAATGAAATTCGGTGTACTCAAGGAGTGAGTACAGCAACCGGGAGTAGAGTAGACAAGTAGTCAAACCACTACACATGTTGCATTTGTGATGTATTTAAACACATTTCTTCTTATGCATTGTTGTTTAATTATTTAATTATGAATGCTTAATTGGAATGTATGTTAGGTATCATATAAGCACATTCATACACAAGATGTGTTTTCACTAGGTGTAGATTTGTGCTTATATGATCCATTCTCATATAGTCTGTGTAGGTTGTATAGATTTGTTGCTTGATTAATTAAATCATTTGATAATCTATGTGCTTAGACTAGGTTGTTTTATTGCTTATTTATTTGCTAGTCTATGTAATTAGACTCATTAAGGCTTGGAAGTCTAAGTGTTCTTACTTACTGAGTATAAATTGTTAATTAAGTAGGCGAAAAGAATTTTAAAAGGTGTTAATCAAACCCTCGAATGCTTGAAAGCCGAAGTGTTCTTGCTTAATGAGTATAAATTGTTAATTAAGTAGGTGAAAAGAATTTTAAAAGGTCTTAATCAACCCCTAAGGACTTAGTCACTATTCTAGTAGCTCTGCCAAGCATCTACGCATTGCATAAGGTGTCGTGTTAGACTATTCCCTGCAATTTCATATTGAACCCTACTACATTAAAAATTTCCTCATGCCCACATTAATGTCCACATTAATGTTTCGGTAACATTTGTTTTCCATCCAACCTGTTGATAATGTCACATAAACCTGGATGATGGGTAAAAATAAAAAAACAAATATCAACTTGATCCAAAACTTTTGTGGTACACGAGAATTTTTAAACATTAGTCATCCGTGTCTCCTATGGTATGGTCCACTTTAGATTTGGATCTGCTTTATTTTTGGGTTCACACCCTATAATGATATGGAAAAACGGATGGATTCTGTGAATATAGAATACATACATCAAGGTGGGCCCATGGTATGGGCCACACCGTCTTGGATGAGGCACCTGATCTGCCACCCCTTCTAGGGAGCAGATTAGGTGTCCCAGCTAACAGCTTAGTGGGTGAGTCCCTGACCATAGGGGACACCTTGATGCATATGTTATACATCCACTTCATCCATTAGTTTTTCCAGATTAATTTAGGGCGTGGTTCCAAAAATAAAGCAGATCAAATCTCAAGTAGACCACACCATAAGAAACAGTGGTCATTGAAGCCCACTATTAAAGAAATCCTAAGGCTCATTGTAACGTTTGTTTGCCATCTCACCTGTTGAGGAGGTCAAGTATCCGCTTGATCCAAAACTTATGGGGTCCGCAAGAAGTTTTTAATAGTGGGCATTCAATCCCTCGTGTGGTCCACTTGAGATTTGGATCTGCTTCATTTTGTGATTGTGCATAAAATGAGCTGGAAAAACTGATGGACGGAGTGGATATACAACACATAGGTGAGCCCCCACGGTTAGGGACTCACCCACTGAGCTATTATCCCATAATAACTCAATCAGCATCCGTTCTGGGCACCGTAGTGGAGTCATTATCACCTGTCTCTTCTACACATACGACATTGTGCGCTTTGCCGGTTTCACACATACCACTCTTTGCTTGTCCTCTCCTTCGTAGGCCCCATAGGAGTTCTCCATTCGATCGGTCAGCATAAAATTCACATCAAGTCACACCTAACCTGTTTTTATATTTTCGTAGACGACTTAGATTGACCAACCTCGCATATTAACCATGATCGGTCCATTACCTCAACCGGCATAAAATTCACATGCCCGTGCACTCACACCACAATGGGTGATTGAACCCATGACCTCATGTTGAAACTCTTGTGAGTCTACCATTGAGCAATAGGGTTGCAGGTGTACATAAAGTCACATAACTCCGGATATAAAGGGACAAACAAATATCAGCTTGATCCAAAACATCGGTGGCTCCTAAGAAGTTTTCAATGGTTGGTATTCAATACCTAGTGTTTCCTATGTGTGGTCCACTTGAGCTTTGTATCTGCTTTATTTGAGTCACCAGCTAATCCGCGTACATTCACACCTTACCCCTTATGAGATTTACACATCTCCCGTGCAACACAGAGCCTTTGTATCTTGGGCCCAAGCTTTTGAATCCAGACGCAAAACCGTACGCATAATCCCGTGATCCACACGGGAGGACTAGAATCGCATGAATGGCTAAACCATTCTCCACCCACCCTCCAGCATTTCTTCGGCTCGTTGACCAATCACATGGAAATATGCTCGTAGACCGTGTTCCACTGAACGATACAGTGGTATGATCATTTAACGTACTGAACACGGTCCATGGGGGTTCACACTGCTGGTCATAAATTTCACGCATATACGATCTCACAACTTGTTGCTGTGATACCACATAATATTCCAATTTTCCTTCCATGTATTAAACACTACAATTTTACGTGCTCGTTTGGGGGGGGGGGGGGGGGGGGGGGGGGTATGGTCCCAGGATGTACTCTCGACTTTTATCAGAAAAAAGGAAAAGATTTTCACCCTCTTAATTATCTCTGTCTGAGCATTGCTACTATACGCCAACAGGGCATGCAGGCAAGGGATGCAGATTAGCTGCGACCCTAGATCCAGCTACGTGGAAACGACCCTTATTGTGGGGCCCACCATGGTGTATACCTCGTATATTCCATGCTGTCCATCAAATTTAGAGGTGGGCAACGATCCGGGCCGAGCCGAGTTAGCCTTAGTTTGGTTTGGCTTGTTTTTGTACCACTGCAGTTTGTGGATCGGTTTGGTTTGGGTTTTGGGCCGACCTATGCGGCCCGAGTTTGGTTTGCTCCAGAAAAATTTGATTCGAGCCGAGATCAGTTTGGTCGAAAATTTCGAAACGGGCCGGGCTGAGTTCAAACAGGCAACGGCTCTTTGTTTCCTCATTTATTTAATTAGAAAAGAATTTAAAAAGTTAGAAAAAAAAAGTACAAACATATGTTACTATTTGATGTTTAACATCCTCCAAAGGAGTGCAACTTCAAAATAGACATGTAAGAGTATTTTCCAAACAAAAGTACACAAGCATAGTTTTACAAGTACAAGGAGATAGTGTATTCATGTATATGTATTATGTATTATCCATGTTGTCCATCTGTTTTACATGTCATTTTAGGACATGATCCCAAAATGGAATCATATCCAAAGCTCAAGTGGATCACACCACAGGAAACAAACAGTGTGCTTTTAATCTACAAGCCGAATCAAATCGAGGTTCGAGCCGAGCCGAGCCGAGCTGGTACTGCCCTAGTTTGAGCTTGGTTTGTTTTTTCCAACGAGCTTGACTCGGAGGCTTGGTTTGGTTTGAACTTCCATTCGAACCAATCCAAGCCGAGCTTTTTCAAACCAATCCGAGCCGAGCTTTCGAGCTGGCTTGGTTTGTGCCCACCTATAATCAAATTTGCCAGCTTCTTTTAGGGCATGGTCCTAAAAATGAAGCAGACACAAGTCTTAGGTGAACTGCACCATAGGAAACAGCAGTCATTGAATGCCCACTATTAAATACTTTTTAGCATCCACACTAATATTAATTTGCCACCCAACCTGTTGATAAGGCCACAGAGACCTGGATGAAGTGGAAAAAAAAAAAAAAGAAAAAAGAAAAAAAAACATATATCAGCTTGGTCGATAACTTTTGTGGCCAATAAAAAGTTCTTAATGGCCAATTACCATTATTTCTGTGGTGCAGTGCAACTGAGATTTGGATCTGCTTCATTTTGGGGCCAAGTCCTGAAATGAGCTGAAAAAAATAGATGGACAGCATAGATATGCAATGAATACATCAAAGTGAGCCCCACGGTCAGGGTCGCACACGCTCACAAGCAAGATGAGGTACAGATACAGTACGACCATCTCTCCATGGTAGATGTGGCGCTGTGATGAAACAATCAGAGTCATGCATATGGTAGTTGATCCAGTGAACTTACTAAACTAGATCAAAACAAGTTGATCCTAGGCAGCGGCTATTTTTTTTCCCTTGTTTATTTAATTAGAAAAAAATTTAAAAGGTTAGAAAAAAAAAGTACAAACATATCTTAATGTATGATGTTTAACATCCTCCAAAGCAGTGCAACTTCAAAATAGACATGTAAGAGTATTTTACAAACAAAAGTACACAAGCATAATTTTACAAGTGCAAGGAAATAGTGTGCATTCATGTATATGAATTATGTATTATCCATGTCATCATGTACATGTATTATGTATTATCCATGTCATCATGTATATGTATTATCAATGCTGTCCATCTTTTTACATATCATTTTAGGACATGGTCCCAAAATGGAATCATATCCAAAGCTCAAGTGGATCACACTGCAGAAACAATGTGCTTATAATCTACGAGCCGAATCAAACCGAGTTGAATCAAATCGAGCTTCGAGCCGAGCTGAGCCGAGCCGGTACTGCCCTAGTTTGAGCTTGGTTTGTTTTTTCAAACGAGCTTGACTCGGAGGCTCGGTTTGGTTTGAACTTCCATTTGAACCAATCCAAGCCGAGCTTTTCCGAACCAATCCGAGCCGAGCTTTCGAGCTGGCTTGGTTTGTGCCCACCTCTAGTTTCAAGGTCCACTCGGCCTAATTTTCTTTGTTTTAGCAATATTGGCCTCCTTTTCCAACAGGAAAACTTACGACCCAGTGATTCCACGGTAATGAAAAGAAAAGGAATATTCGTGTTACCATAAAAAAAAATTATATGTATTTTATAAGAAAAAATTATAAAATTTATTATCATGATACACCTAATTAACCCACTCAGCCCCAGGCCAGAGTCCCGATTGCGAACTATATATGCTTCAAATCAATGGTCAAAGAATAGAAGTATCCAACGGTTGATAATCAAAGCCCACCGACTCTAACGTATCATTTATCCCATAAATAATTCATGGCCAGATCCTCTTTAAACGTTTGTGGAAAGAACTGTTTTTACAAATGTGTGAAACTTAATAAGCTAACGCATAAATGTTATTCGACTGTATGTAAAGGCTCTTCTGTGTTATGTATAAGCCATCCAACCTGTGGAACATGTGAGTCCTGTGATGATAATGGGATGCCTAAAACGTAAGGTCAATGAATAAGAGGCCTACAGCTATATATATAAGAATCTTGTGTGGATGACTTGGAAAACAAGAGTTAAGCTTTTTGAGAATTTAAAAACAACAACTAATTAGCATTGAATTTACGTTCCCATATATACTTTGTTAAAAAAGGTTTTCAATAAGTTACCAGTAATGTAAGTAATTATTGTAGAGTACCTTTCCTTTAATTTTGTTAATGGAAGTTTGCGAGCAAAAGAGCATGCCGCCCCCAAGTAATTTTTAAAATCTTTTATCTAATTTAACAATTAAACTAATTAAGTAACACTTAGTGTAATGACCCGAGATTTTCGACTCTCGTATATAACACGACGGTCGAATTCCCAAGTAATTTATGGAATAACTAATTTTTCAAATAATAAAATATAACATTCAGGCACAATGGCGGAAACAATTATCATATTATTCTATCAAACTTACTACGTCATCATCAATGTTTAAATAAGGGAACCAACCAATATCTATACTGATTAATTAAAATACAAAACCATGTCTTCTCTTGAAGACTTATTACAATTCCATAAATGTATCAACTACTCAGAGAAATATTTAATAAATGATAACATCAATTAAATTTCTCTAACATCGTCATCCGCCATGTGATCGTGCGAACCATCGAACTCTTTTCCTTGAAAATCGGGTTCATTATCTGAATCTTCACCTGCATCATCTAAATTGTTTGGGATAGCGTTAAACGCTATCATAGTGGGGAATATTTCCTCCAAGACAATCAAGAATAATAATAACGGCACAGAGTAAACGCAAGCAGGATATTATCATTTAATCAAATCAAAATAACCAACTAAAAATCTTTGTTAATGCGATGCATGGAATGCATGCTCTGGCTAAGGCACCCTGGCTAGAATCACAATCCATGAAGTGGGAGACTCCCTGTTACGACTTCATGCTAGCCACTAGTCACCAGAGGTTCCTGGGACGCACAAGCCCATAGTTTTGCCCGACCACGTGAGAAACGGGACGCTCATAGCCCAAATCTACACATGACAGTGTACGGGAGAAGTAGGACGCTCTAGCCTATTCTCAACTCCGTACACCCACATGGAGCCAAGTGAATGCATGACTTTAGTTTCACCTTTATTTAAGTGTTTTCGCATACAACCAATTTAAATAAAACTCAATGGTTACTATGGGGAGTCGCAAGCAACCCAGCATAGGCCGACAGCACGAGATTAGTGTCCATAGCACCAACCCCGGCTCATGAGAATTTGTATACCATTAGTGTCCACTCATTGTCCCGTTTTATGATTTCATCATGTCCCAAAAAGCCAATGTTGTACATCATGACCAAATTCATTAAAATACCCATGTACTGTAAATGGATCAAATCAAGCATCATGTACATGTAAGGATCCATTAACAAACAATCACTTCATTCTCTCAGTTAAGTCAAGATATATTCTTCCATCATGGACACCTCTCACGGGTTCCATCTCTCTACATCGAATAATTTTACCAACTTAGAGACAAAGAGTATACAATAATGGGATGTCTATATGATGATCTTATACACATATTTCATATCACAATATGAAAACCAATGTTACTTGTAATACATGGACTAAGAAAATAAGGGCATAGATTTCACAAAAATAAATAACACAAATACACATGCTTATTAGTCAAAAATCTAAACAAGGAATCACATCATTATATAATGATATTCATTAAAAATCCTACATTAAACTTTATGTTATATGGATCAGCAATTAAAAACAAAATAACTTCACATGCCACAAAAGAAACTTATGATAATCATGATATTATTAATGAAAGGCTTGAAGGAAAATCCTCACCTTATGATGGACCTAGAAGAAGAGGGTTGTAGAAGATCCTAGCCGCTGGAAAAATATGAGAAAGAACTCTCTTCTCTTCTCTCTCTCTCTCTCTCTCTCTCTCTCTCTCTAGGGCATGGAGGCTAGGGTTAGGAGAAGGATTTGGAGGTGCGTAGTAGAAATATGGAGAGGGATGTGCGCATGGGGAGAGAAAAGAAGGGTGTGCGAGGTCTTGTGTAACAACCTCTTGAGGCGAGTTTCTCAAATCTCAATATTCGGATGATCTTTGATTAATTCCAATCCGTTCATCTTATCAAGCTCGAAGAGTAGAGTCAGAATACGTAAATTTCTTGATGATCCACATTCTAGATTGGCCGATCCTTCAAAATGGCCTAACGGGTGCTAAAATGGGCTTAATCTCAATTAACGGTCTATGCTTGATGATCAGGGCCCAAATTTTGGAAAAATATGTAGTAATGATAGGCAAATAATTATATAAATTTTAGTGGTTGATTGATGGTGAGAAATGCATAGATCTGAAATTTCAACTTTTGGCGGAAAAGGAAGGGGCTGTCTTTGTGGTTCAACGGTGTAGGATTATAGATCGGGGTCCAAATTTTGTGTAAACTCGTAGTCATATGAGTATAATAAGTGGTCCAAATTTGAGAAGCGATTGATGGTGAGAAGTGGGTAAATTGAAATATTCAAATTTGAGAAGAGTTAGTAACTCGTTAATTTCTATAACGGGATAACTTCGCGCATAAGAAAGAGGCTTATCAAGGTGGGGCATTCAAATCACACTATTGGTCCATGATAAAGACGATCCAAGTCATTCATATGAAGAGAAATATTTGACTACGACTAACCATCTACTTTCCTCACTTGATGGACATGAAAATCAAGAGTTAAGGGCTGATTTGACAATTGGACCACTTCTACTATGATTTAAGGGCTGAAATTTGACATGTATGGTTAATATGTGCCCAAATGCTTAAATCCAGGGTTTTGCGTGAAAGTGATTGTCAGAAACTATAATACTTAAAAATGGCATCTTAACTTAAGTTTAACTAATGGCATTTTCGTAATTATCTGAAAAGTGCGTGATTTTTGAAATCTGATCTTTCTACGATGTTTATGGGATCATTTTAAGCAACTTTTGTAAAGGGTCCCCTATCGGATCTCCTACGGATGTCCCGCTATTCGCAAATCAACGGTAAATGTATGATAATTAATAAAAAATGAATTTTCAAAAATTTTCAAATAAATGTCGAAAATCTGGGGCGTTACAAACCACCCCCCTTAAAAACAAACTTCGTCCCCGAAGTTTCCTAAGCATCGTCGATAAAAGATTGAAGGCCATCTCACTTCATGACTTCTCGCCTAACTTTCTAAACTATTCCGGGTCAGACGCGATCACAATCCACCCCCCTTAAAAATAAATCCGTACTCGATATCAATTTTTACAAGTTCCCCCAAATTTCTTTCCTATCATGCTTCCACTGCGCACTCTGATTCCTAGATGGTTCTGAATATATTGATTGGTCTCTCAAATCATTCAATCATCTAGCGCCCTAATATTTCTCAGGTTTGGGTAGGTGTTCTTATAGTCAAGGATCTAAGATGATTAGGGTTAGATAATTATCAAGGATGTCTGATCGCTAACGAAATGACTGATCAAGAGTTTAAAAGATAGATCTGGGTTTGATTAGGTTGGCATGATCGGATGGTCACTTGAATGAGTGGATAAACAAGCGGATAACAAAGTGAATGAGATATCATCGACAGTTCTTTAATAGTTGAAAGTGCGACAGAAAGGTGAAGTTAGGAATACCGTATTTTAGCTCTTTATAGAATCTAAGTGGCTAAGCTTCTACGTCCTAGGGTCGTCTATACATCTATCTTATTTTAGTCATCCAAAGAAAACAATCACACACATTCCAAGAGAATGTATAAAAGTCGTCCAGTTAGAACAAGGATGCGATTTGTATTGTGTCGACATCACGGGTGAACAGTTCAAGTAGATTCGGATCCGATACTTAGATCTTCTACTCGCATTTGAGCATTGAGTTCATTAGTATCCATTCGAAATTCCGAGTGTCGACCCTCAGGATTTGAACGAGGATTCAATCCTTTACACAATATATTAGGTACGGTTCTGCCCTCTCGTGCGGCCGATTTAGTCTAACATTGTGGGGACTTTCATGTATTCTCCAACCAATAAAAAATCAACGAAGATCACGTAAATTAAAATTCAACAATACAAAACATTAAAACTTTACGAGATCTTATTTACTTTCATTGTTAGACATGGTCGAAGATCTATGTGAGGGATTGGTAAATGTCATTTTATGGTTACGATAATCTACTTTAAGTAAGAGGGTTGGGCCTAAAATTCATAGGGATGTATGAGCATACACTAGGGAATACTTCTAAGAGTGTCATCTTACGATAACTAAGCCTAAACAAGGGGTTTAGAGGTTTTCAAAGCTAAGGAACTAGGATAGTGTCGAATCTGGAACACAGGACTTATAAGCGCTCTTAGAATTTTATCTCTCAAACCAAACGTGCTTTTTGCCTGAAATTTGGAGGGTAATCTAAAGGTTAGGTGAAAAATCACCCTAATTTTTCTCAGAATGA
Source organism: Liriodendron chinense (assembly GCA_003013855.2). Classification (NCBI taxonomy): domain Eukaryota; kingdom Viridiplantae; phylum Streptophyta; class Magnoliopsida; order Magnoliales; family Magnoliaceae; genus Liriodendron; species Liriodendron chinense. The sequence continues at coordinate 1,597,117 of ML058429.1, forward strand.
AATTCCTATGGTAAGATATGATTCTGACCTCTAAAAGTCTGAAAAACGTAACAGTCCAGCAGTTTTCAACGCAAGATTTTCTCTACTAACAGAATTTTCACGATTTATCTAAATGTCGGATTGATCTGAAATTTTATGAAAGTGTTGGGTAATGAGTTAGAAATATGTATAAAAAGTTCAAAAATTTATCAATTCTTAAAATATAATTATTAGTTGTGACATTGCCAAAGGATCAGGAAATTTGTCCTAACAAAAATAATTCAAAATAAAATAGTTATCCTTAAAACTTGAGGGAGATAAATCCCATGACTCAGCGTAACGTTGATCTAAATATGAGAAGATAATGAGAGCTCCAAAACTTCTAGAAAAAGTGAGAATCCACTTCCCAAAAATCCTAAAATTTCATATTTTTACGTTCATCGGCTATCCTAATGATTTTAAGGGGCCTAAGTTTAAGTCTCTAGATTCATAACATCTCATGCATTCAATGGGGAATGAACCTAAGTGTTTTTGTTTCTATTTCATGGGAACCTAAGCCCTAAGGGATATTTATTATGAAAATGGTTGGGCTTCTCACCCAGAGGTCCCGATTGTGCTCTGATACCAACTGTAACGACCCGAGATTTTCGACTCTCGTATATAACACGACGGTCGAATTCCCAAGTAATTTATGGAATAACTAATTTTTCAAATAATAAAATATAACATTCAGGCACAATGGCGGAAACAATTATCATATTATTCTATCAAACTTACTACGTCATCATCAATGTTTAAATAAGGGAACCAACCAATATCTATACTGATTAATTAAAATACAAAACCATGTCTTCTCTTGAAGACTTATTACAATTCCATAAATGTATCAACTACTCAGAGAAATATTTAATAAATGATAACATCAATTAAATTTCTCTAACATCGTCATCTGCCATGTGATCGTGCGAACCATCGAACTCTTTTCCTTGAAAATCGGGTTCATTACCTGGATCTTCACCTGCATCATCTAAATTGTTTGGGATAGCGTTAAACGCTATCATAGTGGGGAATATTTCCTCCAAGACAATCAAGAATAATAATAACGGTACAGAGTAAACGCAAGCAGGATATTATCATTTAATCAAATCAAAATAACCAACTAAAAATCTTTGTTAATGCGATGCATGGAATGCATGCTCTGGCTAAGGCACCCTGGCTAGAATCACAATCCATGAAGTGGGAGACTCCCTGTTACGACTTCATGCTAGCCACTAGTCACCAGAGGTTCCTGGGACGCACAAGCCCATAGTTTTGCCCGACCACGTGAGAAACGGGACGCTCATAGCCCAAATCTACATGTGACAGTGTACGGGAGAAGTAGGACGCTCTAGCCTATTCTCAACTCCGTACACCCACATGGAGCCAAGTGAATGCATGACTTTAGTTTCACCTTTATTTAAGTGTTTTCGCATACAACCAATTTAAATAAAACTCAATGGTTACTATGGGGAGTCGCAAGCAACCCAGCATAGGCCGACAGCACGAGATTAGTGTCCATAGCACCAACCCCGGCTCATGAGAATTTGTATACCATTAGTGTCCACTCATTGTCCCGTTTTATGATTTCATCATGTCCCAAAAAGCCAATGTTGTACATCATGACCAAATTCATTAAAATACCCATGTACTGTAAATGGATCAAATCAAGCATCATGTACATGTAAGGATCCATTAACAAACAATCACTTCATTCTCTCAGTTAAGTCAAGATATATTCTTCCATCATGGACACCTCTCACGGGTTCCATCTCTCTACATCGAATAATTTTACCAACTTAGAGACAAAGAGTATACAATAATGGGATGTCTATATGATGATCTTATACACATATTTCATATCACAATATGAAAACCAATGTTACTTGTAATACATGGACTAAGAAAATAAGGGCATAGATTTCACAAAAATAAATAACACAAATACACATGCTTATTAGTCAAAAATCTAAACAAGGAATCACATCATTATATAATGATATTCATTAAAAATCCTACATTAAACTTTATGTTATATGGATCAGCAATTAAAAACAAAATAACTTCACATGCCACAAAAGAAACTTATGATAATCATGATATTATTAATGAAAGGCTTGAAGGAAAATCCTCACCTTATGATGGACCTAGAAGAAGAGGGTTGTAGAAGATCCTAGCCGCTGGAAAAATATGAGAAAGAACTCTCTTCTCTCTCTCTCTCTCTCTCTCTCTCTCTCTCTCTCTCTAGGGCATGGAGGCTAGGGTTAGGAGAAGGATTTGGAGGTGCGTAGTAGAAATATGGAGAGGGATGTGCGCATGGGGAGAGAAAAGAAGGGTGTGCGAGGTCTTGTGTAACAACCTCTTGAGGCGAGTTTCTCAAATCTCAATATTCGGATGATCTTTGATTAATTCCAATCCGTTCATCTTATCAAGCTCGAAGAGTAGAGTCAGAATACGTAAATTTCTTGATGATCCACATTCTAGATTGGCCGATCCTTCAAAATGGCCTAACGGGTGCTAAAATGGGCTTAATCTCAATTAACGGTCTATGCTTGATGATCAGGGCCCAAATTTTGGAAAAATATGTAGTAATGATAGGCAAATAATTATATAAATTTTAGTGGTTGATTGATGGTGAGAAATGCATAGATCTGAAATTTCAACTTTTGGCGGAAAAGGAAGGGGCTGTCTTTGTGGTTCAACGGTGTAGGATTATAGATCGGGGTCCAAATTTTGTGTAAACTCGTAGTCATATGAGTATAATAAGTGGTCCAAATTTGAGAAGCGATTGATGGTGAGAAGTGGGTAAATTGAAATATTCAAATTTGAGAAGAGTTAGTAACTCGTTAATTTCTATAACGGGATAACTTCGCGCATAAGAAAGAGGCTTATCAAGGTGGGGCATTCAAATCACACTATTGGTCCATGATAAAGACGATCCAAGTCATTCATATGAAGAGAAATATTTGACTACGACTAACCATCTACTTTCCTCACTTGATGGACATGAAAATCAAGAGTTAAGGGCTGATTTGACAATTGGACCACTTCTACTATGATTTAAGGGCTGAAATTTGACATGTATGGTTAATATGTGCCCAAATGCTTAAATCCAGGGTTTTGCGTGAAAGTGATTGTCAGAAACTATAATACTTAAAAATGGCATCTTAACTTAAGTTTAACTAATGGCATTTTCGTAATTATCTGAAAAGTGCGTGATTTTTGAAATCTGATCTTTCTACGATGTTTATGGGATCATTTTAAGCAACTTTTGTAAAGGGTCCCCTATCGGATCTCCTACGGATGTCCCGCTATTCGCAAATCAACGGTAAATGTATGATAATTAATAAAAAATGAATTTTCAAAAATTTTCAAATAAATGTCGAAAATCTGGGGCGTTACAAACCACCCCCCTTAAAAACAAACTTCGTCCCCGAAGTTTCCTAAGCATCGTCGATAAAAGATTGAAGGCCATCTCACTTCATGACTTCTCGCCTAACTTTCTAAACTATTCCGGGTCAGACGCGATCACAATCCACCCCCCTTAAAAATAAATCCGTACTCGATATCAATTTTTACAAGTTCCCCCAAATTTCTTTCCTATCATGCTTCCACTGCGCACTCTGATTCCTAGATGGTTCTGAATATATTGATTGGTCTCTCAAATCATTCAATCATCTAGCGCCCTAATATTTCTCAGGTTTGGGTAGGTGTTCTTATAGTCAAGGATCTAAGATGATTAGGGTTAGATAATTATCAAGGATGTCTGATCGCTAACGAAATGACTGATCAAGAGTTTAAAAGATAGATCTGGGTTTGATTAGGTTGGCATGATCGGATGGTCACTTGAATGAGTGGATAAACAAGCGGATAACAAAGTGAATGAGATATCATCGACAGTTCTTTAATAGTTGAAAGTGCGACAGAAAGGTGAAGTTAGGAATACCGTATTTTAGCTCTTTATAGAATCTAAGTGGCTAAGCTTCTACGTCCTAGGGTCGTCTATACATCTATCTTATTTTAGTCATCCAAAGAAAACAATCACACACATTCCAAGAGAATGTATAAAAGTCGTCCAGTTAGAACAAGGATGCGATTTGTATTGTGTCGACATCACGGGTGAACAGTTCAAGTAGATTCGGATCCGATACTTAGATCTTCTACTCGCATTTGAGCATTGAGTTCATTAGTATCCATTCGAAATTCCGAGTGTCGACCCTCAGGATTTGAACGAGGATTCAATCCTTTACACAATATATTAGGTACGGTTCTGCCCTCTCGTGCGGCCGATTTAGTCTAACATTGTGGGGACTTTCATGTATTCTCCAACCAATAAAAAATCAACGAAGATCACGTAAATTAAAATTCAACAATACAAAACATTAAAACTTTACGAGATCTTATTTACTTTCATTGTTAGACATGGTCGAAGATCTATGTGAGGGATTGGTAAATGTCATTTTATGGTTACGATAATCTACTTTAAGTAAGAGGGTTGGGCCTAAAATTCATAGGGATGTATGAGCATACACTAGGGAATACTTCTAAGAGTGTCATCTTACGATAACTAAGCCTAAACAAGGGGTTTAGAGGTTTTCAAAGCTAAGGAACTAGGATAGTGTCGAATCTGGAACACAGGACTTATAAGCGCTCTTAGAATTTTATCTCTCAAACCAAACGTGCTTTTTGCCTGAAATTTGGAGGGTAATCTAAAGGTTAGGTGAAAAATCACCCTAATTTTTCTCAGAATGAAATTCCTATGGTAAGATATGATTCTGACCTCTAAAAGTCTGAAAAACGTAACAGTCCAGCAGTTTTCAACGCAAGATTTTCTCTACTAACAGAATTTTCACGATTTATCTAAATGTCGGATTGATCTGAAATTTTATGAAAGTGTTGGGTAATGAGTTAGAAATATGTATAAAAAGTTCAAAAATTTATCAATTCTTAAAATATAATTATTAGTTGTGACATTGCCAAAGGATCAGGAAATTTGTCCTAACAAAAATAATTCAAAATAAAATAGTTATCCTTAAAACTTGAGGGAGATAAATCCCATGACTCAGCGTAACGTTGATCTAAATATGAGAAGATAATGAGAGCTCCAAAACTTCTAGAAAAAGTGAGAATCCACTTCCCAAAAATCCTAAAATTTCATATTTTTACGTTCATCGGCTATCCTAATGATTTTAAGGGGCCTAAGTTTAAGTCTCTAGATTCATAACATCTCATGCATTCAATGGGGAATGAACCTAAGTGTTTTTGTTTCTATTTCATGGGAACCTAAGCCCTAAGGGATATTTATTATGAAAATGGTTGGGCTTCTCACCCAGAGGTCCCGATTGTGCTCTGATACCAACTGTAACGACCCGAGATTTTCGACTCTCGTATATAACACGACGGTCGAATTCCCAAGTAATTTATGGAATAACTAATTTTTCAAATAATAAAATATAACATTCAGGCACAATGGCGGAAACAATTATCATATTATTCTATCAAACTTACTACGTCATCATCAATGTTTAAATAAGGGAACCAACCAATATCTATACTGATTAATTAAAATACAAAACCATGTCTTCTCTTGAAGACTTATTACAATTCCATAAATGTATCAACTACTCAGAGAAATATTTAATAAATGATAACATCAATTAAATTTCTCTAACATCGTCATCTGCCATGTGATCGTGCGAACCATCGAACTCTTTTCCTTGAAAATCGGGTTCATTACCTGGATCTTCACCTGCATCATCTAAATTGTTTGGGATAGCGTTAAACGCTATCATAGTGGGGAATATTTCCTCCAAGACAATCAAGAATAATAATAACGGTACAGAGTAAACGCAAGCAGGATATTATCATTTAATCAAATCAAAATAACCAACTAAAAATCTTTGTTAATGCGATGCATGGAATGCATGCTCTGGCTAAGGCACCCTGGCTAGAATCACAATCCATGAAGTGGGAGACTCCCTGTTACGACTTCATGCTAGCCACTAGTCACCAGAGGTTCCTGGGACGCACAAGCCCATAGTTTTGCCCGACCACGTGAGAAACGGGACGCTCATAGCCCAAATCTACATGTGACAGTGTACGGGAGAAGTAGGACGCTCTAGCCTATTCTCAACTCCGTACACCCACATGGAGCCAAGTGAATGCATGACTTTAGTTTCACCTTTATTTAAGTGTTTTCGCATACAACCAATTTAAATAAAACTCAATGGTTACTATGGGGAGTCGCAAGCAACCCAGCATAGGCCGACAGCACGAGATTAGTGTCCATAGCACCAACCCCGGCTCATGAGAATTTGTATACCATTAGTGTCCACTCATTGTCCCGTTTTATGATTTCATCATGTCCCAAAAAGCCAATGTTGTACATCATGACCAAATTCATTAAAATACCCATGTACTGTAAATGGATCAAATCAAGCATCATGTACATGTAAGGATCCATTAACAAACAATCACTTCATTCTCTCAGTTAAGTCAAGATATATTCTTCCATCATGGACACCTCTCACGGGTTCCATCTCTCTACATCGAATAATTTTACCAACTTAGAGACAAAGAGTATACAATAATGGGATGTCTATATGATGATCTTATACACATATTTCATATCACAATATGAAAACCAATGTTACTTGTAATACATGGACTAAGAAAATAAGGGCATAGATTTCACAAAAATAAATAACACAAATACACATGCTTATTAGTCAAAAATCTAAACAAGGAATCACATCATTATATAATGATATTCATTAAAAATCCTACATTAAACTTTATGTTATATGGATCAGCAATTAAAAACAAAATAACTTCACATGCCACAAAAGAAACTTATGATAATCATGATATTATTAATGAAAGGCTTGAAGGAAAATCCTCACCTTATGATGGACCTAGAAGAAGAGGGTTGTAGAAGATCCTAGCCGCTGGAAAAATATGAGAAAGAACTCTCTTCTCTTCTCTCTCTCTCTCTCTCTCTCTCTCTCTAGGGCATGGAGGCTAGGGTTAGGAGAAGGATTTGGAGGTGCGTAGTAGAAATATGGAGAGGGATGTGCGCGAGAGAAAAGAAGGGTGTGCGAGGTCTTGTGTAACAACCTCTTGAGGCGAGTTTCTCAAATCTCAATATTCGGATGATCTTTGATTAATTCTAATCCGTTCATCTTATCAAGCTCGAAGAGTAGAGTCAGAATACGTAAATTTCTTGATGATCAACATTCTAGATTGGCCGATCCTTCAAAATGGCCTAACGGGTGCTAAAATGGGCTTAATCTCAATTAACGGTCTATGCTTGATGACCAGGGCCCAAATTTTGGAAAAATATGTAGTCATGATAGGAAAATAATTATATAAATTTTAGTGGTTGATTGATGGTGAGAAATGCATAGATCTGAAATTTCAACTTTTGGCGGAAAAGGAAGGGGCTGGCTTTGTGGTTCAACGGTGTAGGATTATAGATCGGGGTCCAAATTTTGTGTAAACTCGTAGTCATATGAGTATAATAAGTGGTCCAAATTTGAGAAGCGATTGATGGTGATAAGTGAGTAAATTGAAAGGTTCAAATTTGAGAAGAGTTGGTAACTCGTTAATTTCTAGAAGGGGATAACTTCGCGCATAAGAAAGAGGCTTATCAAGGTGGGGCATTCAAATCACACTATTGGTCCATGATAAAGACGATCCAAGTCATTCATATGAAGAGAAATATTCGACTACGACTAACCATCTACTTTCCTCACTCGATGGACATGAAAATCAAGAGTTAAGGGCTGATTTGACAATTGGACTACTTCTACTATGATTTAAGGGCTGAAATTTGACATGTATGGTTAATATGTGCCCAAATGCTTAAATCCAGGGTTTTGCGTGAAAGTGATTGTTAGAAACTATAATACTTAAAAATGGCATCTTAACTTAAGTTTAACTAATGGCATTTTCGTAATTATCTGAAAAGTGCGTGATTTTTGAAATCTGATCTTTCTACGATGTTTATGGGATCATTTTAAGTAACTTTTGTAAAGGGTCCCCTATCGGATCTCCTACGGATGTCCCGCTATTCGCAAATCAATGGTAAATGTATGATAATTAATAAAAAATGAATTTTCAAAAATTTTCAAATAAATGTCGAAAATCTGGGGCGTTACACTTAGCTCCCGAGTATAAGTGGATCCAATCATATAGACTAGTAAATAATATAGTAATTGAACAACTAGTCAAAAGAGTGAAAATATATCTTTTGTGTGAATATACCTATCTAGTACATAGCACACATTCTATTCAAGCATTCATATAATAAAAAATTAAAGAGATAATGCAAGAATAGAAATGTGATCAAATGACAATCACAAATACAAGACGTATAGTGGTTCGGCTTCCCTACTCCACTCCCGGTTGTCGTGCCCAACTCATGAGTAAATCGGATTTCACTAAATTGAGGTTTTAAATCCAGTTAACCTCTTAACTTATAACGTAGGTTTTTATAACGGGTTCAGCTCTCAATAATTACGGAGGTTTTCTAGGTTGACCTCTCAACTTAGCTGTTTAACAGGTTCCACCCAACTTAAGAGTTTACAGGTTCCTCCCAACCCTTTGGTTTCAATCCAGAAACCTACAATGGTTTCTCGGGCTAACTAATAACCTACACGTATACACTGTGCCGGTGGACCACGTATAGACCCGTGTCAGTGGACCACGTACAAACCTATGTCGGTGGCTCCCCTTGGAGACTTGATCGAATTTGGAATCAAACTCTTATATATACTCAATCCACTACGAGGAAAGAGCATGCCTCAGACTCTTACAATGACAACTTACTTGTCAAATTGAACTCCTTTTGTAGCTCTGCTTTGAGTTGTTTCTTCTCGCTCTCACATACTCGAATCAGCTCCTCATGCTCCTCCGATCATTGATGCCGATGCTTTACCAAGGTTTCAACTCCAACGATCAATCACCTTACATTTGGTACTCATTTGATATACTCAAGGTGATAGGAGATAGGTTGAATCTTCTACAACTAATTGAGAGTTGTATGCTTAGGAGGATTCACGTAATTGAATCTCTAAAAAGGTTTAGACAAAAGATTTACCTATAGGTTTTGGTGCCTAAATATTCAGAGATCACAAGAGAACAAATTCATTTTCATTTGATCTTAAATGCTCTAACTTGTGATGAATCATAAGGAAGATAACTCAGGAAGCTTAGAATCAGAGCCTAATCATAGTTGCTATAATGGTGGCTTCTAATACATTAAATTCCCTTTACGTATGACAGAGCTTCGTTTATATAGAATTCGAGCTCCAAAGGATAGAAATCGGGCATAACAGCTACCCGTTGATGGTTGACCAAGGGTTAGTCAGTCGGTCAACAAGGGCTATCGGTAGGTCAAATTTGAACGTCGATTGGTCGAATATCCTCAGTGGCTTGTTGTCTTGTTTTAGCCACTGATCGACCCATCGACCAATTCCATCGACCGGTCAACAAGGCCTATCAGCCAGTCAAATTATTCCGTCGACTGATTATTTTTCCCTGGACATATGTGTTCTTTTGTTGTCCAGTTTTTTCCCTTATTGACTTATCAAATGCTTCTGTTGACCGGTCGATCGATCAGTCGACGGCACCATGAGTTCTACTGTTTTGGATGCATTTGTTCAACAACTCATAAACCTATTAGGCCTCCTTATGGTTGGTCTTTTGAGATTCCTTAGGCCATTCTTGGATGACTAAAAGTATACTTATTTGGGTCTAAGTCATTAAGATGTTTATGTTGTTTTGGTTCTAATAGGTTAGGGTCACCAAGGTATCTTTGATTTACCTCTATCTTCTTCATTGATACTCTTTGTCCACTTGAATTTTCGGTCTTTAGCTTGCCAAGGCTCAATTACAATACACGGACACATGTGATTGATAAATAAGGTGCACTAGTATACCACAGAAAAATGCACTAACAGAATCTAATGGTTGGAGTGGATATAATATAAAATAATAGTGGGTCCTGTAAAAATTTAGGGTAGACGTTTCTCTCCCAACTATTTAATTTTGTATTGTCCTTTTGTATCATAGAATGGCCTTTTTTTTTTCTCTCCTTTATTTATTTATTTATTTTTCCCTTGCCTAGCATGCGATTACACGTGTGGTCAGAGTGGGCTAGGCATGATATCAGTATGGGCCATGGTGTGCGTCCTATAATTTTTATTTATTTATTTATTTATTTTTTGTTTATGAAAATCTCTAATACAAAAATAAGCTTATTTTGGCTTATTGAAATATAAATTTTCTGTTGTGTTTTTCGGAAGATAATCGATTTTCCTCCTTAGTGAGACAATCCATAATTACAAGATACGTTTCACTGAAGTTAGGTGTGCTTCAGTTCTCACTAGTGAGAGGCCCTGGTTTGGTGCTCCAGACCGATGATCACTTGGGCTTCCCAAAGGATGGTACTACATCATAGACATTTTCCAGATTCGAAGATCTTAGCCATCCTGTTTGCCTGCAGTTGCGGAGTGGCTTTGGTGGATCCCAAGATCCATCGAGGTGGGGTGGATCCCTGGATGTAGGGCCCACTTGAAGTATGTGCCTTACATCCAGGCCGTCATCCATTTTCATAGCTTAGTTTAGGGTATGATCCCAAAATGAAGCAGATCTAAATCTTAGGCAGACCTCACCATGAACCTGTTGGCACACAAAAGTTTTGGATCAAGCTGAAATTTGTTTGATCCCTTCATCAAGGTCTGTGTGACCTTGTCAACAGGATGGATTGAAAAGAAAAAACATTCCGGCAGCCCCCAAGAAGTTTTCAATAGGAATTTAGATCATCTGCTTAGATTTAACAGGATTTTCTTGTTTGCCTGCCTCTGATTGTTGGATAACTACTTTTTCCTGTGGTGTGGTCCACCTGAAATTTGGATCATTTGCATTGTTTCGGCTCATGTCCTAAAATGATAGAGAGAATCGTATGGACAGCGTGACTAGAAGACGTACATTGTCAGTGATCCATCGACTTGGGTGGATGGCGGATCCACCGAATCCGCGTCCTAAAACATGACGCGTTTGCCGTACTAAAAAAGCTAAAGCTAAAGCAAAAGCAAATGACGCGGTGGGCGACTTTTGAATCTAGAAAAAGAACTTCCACGGAAAATCTTCTATATATAGGACCGTGGGTGGGTAAGCTGGATGGTGTAGGGAAGATGAGAGGGAAGGAAGAGAATAGCTCAAAATGGGCATTGGTGCTCTTGTTGTTGATGGTATCAACAATGGGGATGCATGCATTGACTGAGAGTCAGTGTAAGGAGGAGAGGAGGCTTGCAGTGAATGCATGCAAGCCGGTCGTGTATGGTAGGCTTCCTTCACCAGAGTGCTGTGAACGTGCAAGGGTCACTCACGTTGAGTGTGTGTGCCCCGTGATAACACCCAAGTTGGCAGCCCTCATTGATGTCAACCGGGCCATACGGCTCATCCAAGGGTGCGGAAGGACCGTCCCACGACACTTTAAGTGTGGAAGTAAGCTCTCTTTCTCTCTCCATAGATTATTGCGTTTTTTTTTCCATATGACTGCCGGCCTTTAAGGTCATGGACCTATAATTGCCCGAGTTTAAAATATTTAAATTAACAAGGTTATGCTTTGCGCTGTCAGTCATCCGAATGCCCCACGTCTTGTGGCATTAGTGTTTTATACTATTTATTTGTCATCCCAACTTCCCAACTTCTCTGGGCCCACAGTGATGTTTATCATCCAATACATATCACACAGAACAGGATGAAGGGAAAACAAAAATATGGGCTTGATCCAAAACTTTTACTGGCCCGAGAAGTTTATAATGATGGGCGTTCAATAACCTCTGTTTTTTGTTGTGGGGTTCACGTGCAATTCAGATCTAACTCATTTTTTGGGCTGATGACTTAAAATGAGTTGGCAAAATGGATGGACGGTGTCGATCACATACGTAGATAAAGATGGTGTACACGGCCCCCCTTTCCATATAACAGGGTATAACCCTAAAAACCAAAGGACATAGAGGCAAGCACGTCTTTTTCACACCTTAATTAACGGCGTTGTTCCATCACCAAGTGTCAATCAAAGACAACTTGAAAGGCGAGCATTTATATGGAAAAAAAGAAACCTAGATTATTTTGCCTCTAATGACCAAAACCTAGTTGACGGTTTTTATTACCAATCTATACTTGCTTTTTGGAAGCACAAACTGAAACAGAACTCCCTAAGACATTATTTGCGTGGAGGTGGAGATAAATTGGGGATGCAATTTGAAGCATGTGCATGCGTGAGTGAGAGCATGGCGGCTCATCAGAATTATAGGAAGAGAATTGCCCACACATCACCAACCTTGGTGGTGTTCTGACATCGCCAAAGTCTATGGGCCCTACAATGATGCATGTGTTATATCCAACCTGTGCACCTTTTAGCTAGATTATTATGGCAAGAACCCAAAAATGAGGCAATCCAAAGTTCACATGGACCACACTATAGAAAGCAATGAGGATTGAATGCCTACCATTAAAAATTTCTTGGAGGTCACAAAAGTTATGGATCAAGATGATATTTGTGTTTTCCCTTCATCTAGATCTGTGTGAAATATATCAACAGGTTGAATGGCAAATAAATGGGAGTGGATTAGGTGACACCTGGCCTGATGCGAAACAGTAGGGCCCTTCCGTGTACCATTTAAGGGCATGATCCTAAAAGTGAAGAAGATCCAAATATCAGGTGGACCATACTCTAGGAAACCGTGGTGATTGAACACACTGCCATTAAAAACTTCTTAGGGCACATCTTAATGTTTCTGTAATGTTGACTTAACATCCAATCTGTTGTGGGGTCACATAAGCCTGGATGAAGGTAAAAACCAAATATCAGTTTAATCCAAAACTTTTTGGCCCATTAATGGTCAATCACCACTGTTTCCTATGATATGGTCCACCTGACAATTGGATATGCTTCATTGTTTTGATAATACCCTAAAATGATATGAAAAAGCGTATGGACAGGGTGTATACAGAATACATACATCAAGGTGGGCCCATGGTAAAGCCGGGGTCTCACCTAATCCACTCCCCAAGAAACATCATGGTGGGCCTTAGGAAGGTTTCAATGGTGGCGCTCATTGTTCCCATTGCTTTCTGTGTTATGGTCCACTTGAGCTTTGGATCAGCCTCATGTTTTGATTCATTCCCTAAAATGATCTTGCCAAATGGATGGACACCGTGATATTATACATATTATGGTGGGCCCACAAAACTTGGTGACGTGAACACACACCCACAGAACTTGGTGACTTGTGTGGCACATCATACGCAATCCGTTTTTGTTATTATGCGGTAGATAGCTTCGCCCCATGACTTCCAGAAGTCAAATTAAAGGTTTCAATCCTACCTTATATGAACTTTTGGGGCATATTCTATTTTATAGCCGCCTACAGCCACCTTTTTTGAGCAGAAACCAGCTTGATTTCCCGGCCGGCCATGTCATTTCCACAATTGCCTGAACGTCTCACACACGCATGCCACATTGGCACCGTTCCACAAATGACCTCTTCTATCTATTATACATATCATAACTCACTGAAGTGATCAAAGACAAGTTGGATTACCAAAACTTGATTAGAATCCGTCCCCATTTTGAAATAGATTTCGTTTTACAGTTTATTTTGTATTGCTCTGAATTCTCTAACTGGGTTGTTTGTTTGTAGGTATCACTACTCCATGAAGATATGATTCTACGAAGATGTTCATGAGAGAGCTCCAAAAAGTTACCCGCACTAAGTTTCATGAGGCCTTTCGAATTTCTATCTTTAGTACTGTAGTATTGTCCCAATGTGAGAGAAAATAATGTCTTAATTACAACTACGTTTACTTGTTCACCGGCTTCGGTATAAGATATTTGGGTTTCTTAATATGAGAAATAAAATGGTGCTCTCATCACTTGCATTGACAAACTATGGTAGAATTTGATTTTTTAAATATGTGCCCCACCTTGAGAAAGTACACCAAAATGAATCTCCTAAGTAGGCTGACTGGTGGATGTCCAGCCCAAAATTGGCACATTGTGTCCCATGATTAGGACCTTTCAATTTGAGTGGTCACATACTACAAATGATTGTGCTCGTTTGAACATCACAGTGTGCCAAAGTGTAGACACCCCACCTTCGGCTACATTGCTGGTAGAGATAGCTGGTTGAATGGAGGACCATACCCCCAAATCCCAAGTCCAAACTCAGCCAAACTCACCCTTGTAAGCCCCAATCCATAGCCCAGTTCAAGCCTAAACCCAGTCAACCCAGTCCTAAACATCAGTCTGAAAAACCCCCCACAAGAAAAGCCAGTCAAAAAATCCTAAAAAAGTCAAACTCACTGAGTCAACCCGCTGAGTTAACCCGCTGAGTCAACTCATCGAGTCAAAACACCGAGTCAACCCGCTGAGTCAAATCACAGAGTCGACCCGCTGAGTCAACTCACTGAGTCAACCCACCGAGCCAAACAGCAGCCCCGAGGGAGCGACCGTACCTCGCTGGAAATCGAGGAGAGTCCGTATGGGCGGCCCATAGCAGGCCGCCCAAAAATATTTACGAGCCCTGCCACTACCCGCTGCTATAAATACCCCCCTCCCCTTCTCATTTCATCATCCACTTCCCTCTCTTCAGTCCGAGTGCGATCCGTTCCTCTATACCTTAGCTCATTCCTCCACCAAGGAGAGCCCGAGTGAGGAGATCCTGGCCCTGGTCCAGCCTAGCCTGACCGCTGATCCAAGTCTCCCAAGCCATTCAAGTCTTGATCCAGTCACTCGAAGCCAACCCTTGCGACACCTCCGTCCATCCAGCTACTCTTTTTCCAGCATCATCTCATTTGCATCTAGCATAAGTGCAACATTTACTTTTCTTCCAACCCCCCTACTTCACTGCAAGCACTTTGATTCTTCAAGCACACTGCATATGTCTTAAATTAAGCACCTGTCAGTTCGAGCGTATGCTCTGGGCTTGCCCGTTGTTGGAACCTGCCCATCAGAAACTCTTACTGTTCAGACCTGCATTCATGCTTCACTATAAAGCACCTTGATTATTCAAGCACACTACATACGTCTTATATTAAGCACCTGTCAGTTCGAGCGTATGCTCTGGGCTTGCCCGTTGTTGGAACCTGCCCATCAGAAACTCTTACTGTTCAGACCCGCATTCATGCATCATGTTATCTATGAGAATGGACGAGGATTAAAATAGACTTTCAAGTATTAGTTCGATTCTGTGAAGTGGAGACCGTACTTCGGTACGGGCAGTGTGTGGGGTGCTTAACCTCTTCCCACCCTGTAACCGTGATCCCTTACCTTGAATCTCTGGTCGCAGATCAAAAGGAGTTATTTTAGAAGAAGGAATCTTCGGATTTCCTTTTCTAACGTTTCTACGCGGTCTAGTCGACTGTAGATTCGAAGTAACTGGCTAGTGGCGACTCTGGACTTATATAAACTCATTTAAACATATCCAGCTTAACACGACAACTGAACAAAGCCCTCGGGAACGAGGCAAACTAGTGGCACAAACGGCGATTCGCACTCACGCATCTTCCTCTCATTCTTTTCCCGAAAGGGGAAGGGACGGGAACGTCGTGAGGGAGCACGGAAACGGCGAGGGTCCACAGAATGGCGACTCCGCTGGGAATAAATTAGTCCCACTAGTCGTGATCCGACTTGAAAAACAGAATCCTTCCCGTACTTGAAAGTCACTAATCCTCATACAATCTCATCTGCATAGCATTCTACCCAAAACCCAAAAAGAAAAAAAAATAGAAAATCACAAAACCAACAAAAAAAAATAGAAAATCCTAAAACCCAAAAAGAGTAAAGTACAGTCCTCACCATTGTGCCTCCTCGGGCTCAACGTACGTGGAGACAACTTCCCTACCGCAGCATAATCCGCACTCGAGCACAACAAGCCATGTCCGACCACGAAGAAGAAACGCATCTCTTCCCTGCTCTTGAAATGACCGAAGTGCAACCTCCAGCGCAACAGCCCATTGACAATACGCCAATCATACAAGAATTGGCACAAGGAATGAGAGCAATGCAAGAAATGCTCTTGCAATTCATGCAAGCATAAGCCACCGCAGCAGCCAACAATCAGGTTGGCCCAGTTCAGCAATCTCAGCAGCCATGCCGGATCCTTCCGGCCTCCAGTTCAAATCAAGCACAACCATCGGAGTCTGCCCAAGACTACCGACAGCAGCCATCTCAGCCCTTCGCTATGGGGCATCCTCCTCAGTATCTTCCTGCAATGACAGGGCCATCTCAGAGCACTCCAGTCGCAGGAACTTCCAGTCAGCTTCCAGTCAATCTTGTAAACAACAGTCTCAGTAGATCTCAGCATGTCCCCGCCAATGGGACACCTTTTCAATTTCAGCACATCCCCGTCAATGGGATTTCAATTCAACTTCCAGCAACAGGGACAGCACTGGCGAATGCCCACAATGGGGGTCAGTGTTAAGCCCACATCAATCAGCGGACAGTGGCGAATACCCAACAAGGGGGTCACTTCCCAGCATCTCAGCCTCCTCCAAACAGGAGCACTTTTCAATTCCAACACATCCCCGCCGATGGGACTCCAGTTAATTTTCAGCAATCTTCAATTTAGCAAAATCCAGTTAATTTCCAGCAATCTTCAATTCAGCAATCTCTAGTTAATTTCCAGCAAGTTTCAGTTCAACCTTCAGTACAATCTCCAGTTCAATTACAATCCTTTCAAACACAAGTTCATCCGAATCCAGTTCAATCATCAAATCAACTTCAGCAACCCGCGATTGCTTTTCAGCAAACCCATAGGGTCGAAGACATCGACCACTATGCCGAAGAAGAACGTGCCTTACTCCAAGAGGCACCAGTCGCTCGAACCGATCACTCAGGACTGGACGAGTTGCGGGAGCAGTTCCAGATCTTGCAAAATCATCTTCAGCGACAGCAAGGAATCGACTTACCTTCAACCAAGTTCAGAAACTTGTGTCCTTTCCCAGATGCTCAAGTACCTCAAAACTTTGAGGTACCAAAATTCAAAAGATACGATGGCAGCGGTTGTCCCACAGCACATCTCAAGGCCTTCTGTGGAGAACTAAGTGCAATCTCAGGAAATGAAGGGGCCCTTATACGTTTGTTCCAAAAATCTCTGAAAGGCGATGCCCTAGATTGGTACACCTCATTGGACTGCCATCGCATCAGGACATGGGAACAACTTTCCCAGGCTTTCGTCGACAGATTCGCGTACAATTTCAACATGGCACCCAGAAGAGCTGACCTCGCAGCTCTCAGGCAAAAGAGTGATGAGACACTATCAGCTTATGTGAGACGTTGGCGAGCTATGGCAGCTCAAATGCGAATGCCTATCGACGACGAAGAACAAATCTCCATGATTGTTCATTCAACATATCCAGGCATATCCGGGTATCTCATCTCGAATCCATATGCGAATTTCTCACAATTGATCCGTGCTGGAGAGCAAGTCGAAGCAGGAATCCGTGCTAGGACAATCTCCCCATGGCCTCATCAAGCCACCCCAATCAAAAGGAACAGAGTGGAAGGAAGACCTATCGGGCACGGGAATGGAAACCGCGGTGGTTCTCCTCCCCGCCCAACAGAGGTAAACAACATCAACACCACTGCTCAAGTAAATCAACATGCTCCCCCACAGGGACGCCAACAGTATCAGCAGAATCCAGTTCAGCATCAGCCTCAGCGGTATCAGCCACAACCGAATCCTCAGCCTCAACCACCTCGACAACAGCAGCAGTTCAGAGGAAATGGTCAATACTCATATCAAAATAGGCAAAACTACAGGGAATTCAGGAAATTTACTCCCCTCTCTCAGCCACTCAGTCAAGTCATGGCTACGTTGGTGCAAAAGCAGTTACTTACTCTAATGGCACCTCGGCCTCGGCCTCATCCTCTACCACCGAACTACCGAGAAAATGAGTATTGTGCCTATCATCAAGGGCGTGGCCACACCACTGATCGATGTTATATTTTGAAGAATGCCATACAAGACCTGATTGATGACCGCAAGATCGTCATCTCGGTCCCTGGAACTTCTCCAGCAGCTTCCACCAACATCCTTCAGAATCCTCTGCCTCAGCATCCAACGGACCCCAATTCGTCTCGTAGCCCTGCAGTCAATAGTATAGAAGAAGAAGAACGCCTAGATCGCTTCTTCTCCCCCATCCAATCCATTCATGCCTACACTTATGAGCCGACAAATCCTCCTCCGATCATGCAAGGGGCAAGTCCCTTTCCTCCTCTAGTCCTCGAGCCAGTAGTAGTACTTCCATATGATGTACCAGTTGTTCAAGGGGCACCCTACAACCATTCATGCTGGGAACCAGTCGTCCTGGAAGGAGCACAATCATACATCGAGCCCACATACGAACCTGTCGTCTTGCAAGGGGCAATTTCAGCACAGGAACAACACAATTCATCATGGAAAAACCATACTCATCAGCAGTAAGAACCCATTATATTGGAAGGAGCTCCTCCAGTTGAGCCAGTCATATTGCAAGGGGCAAATCCTGGAGGCGTGTCAATCACACTACGGCAGTTGGGACGAATAGAGAAACCTCCTGCCATATCAAGAGGACCAGTATTCATTCCATGGGAGCCTCCTGCTCCAGGAACGATCAAGCCAGGACCGCAACCTTATGTGATCTATGAAGACAAGCCTCGATATTACCCCTTCAGTACAGGCAACAATGTAGTTCTCAAGGCAAAAGCTCCATACGAGGAAGATCTGGTACCCACACCAGCCCCGTCACAAGAATCGGTGATTCTAGAAGGCAAAGGAGAGGAAAGTTATAAAGAGGTCCCATGGCATTATCCAGAATGCGCGGAAGTAGGGAACATGAATCCCAATGGGCGTTGCATCCGAAGAGATAATCAGAACAGAGGAGATCCCAAAGGCGCTCTTTCAGGCCTCGGTAACAAAAATGAAGCCGCATACGATGTGGCAACTCAGCTCAAGTCAATCCCTGCGCAAATCTCAGTATGGGAGTTACTCTGCACATTCGCATACACCGAGAAATGTTTGCCAAGACCTTGAACGATGCTCACGTCTCCTCTGATACGTCACCAGAAATGATAGCATTGATGATTGGACAAATCCTGGCTCCGCGCGCCATCACCTTCACAGATAATGAGTTGCCACCAGAAGGACGAGATCATGGGCGATCCCTCAACATAGCTTTATGATATAAAGACCTCTGCGTCCCACTGGTCCTTATCGATAATGGCTCAAGCTTAAACGTCTGCCCACTTAAGACTGCAGAACGTCTGGGAATTAATCCTTCTTCATTCCGACCCAGCACCATATGCGTCAGAGCATTCGACAACACCCGCCGATCAGTGGAAGGGGAGGTCAACATAGAGGTACAGATAGGTCCAGAAATCTCTACCGTCACATTCCAAATTCTGGATATATCAGCCTCTTTCAACATGCTGCTCGGATGGCCTTGGCTGCACAAGGTTGGAGCTGTGCCGTCAACCTTGCATCAACGAGTGAAATACATCTATGGAAATCAAGTAATCTCTATCCATGCAGAGAAGGAGCTCATCATTCCTTCCAATGCTGCTGCTACTGAACCAGACATCCCAGTCATCGATATCCAGCACTCTGAAGAAGACATCTCGTTTCACAGTTTCGAATTCGAGACTGTGAACTCTATCGCCAATCCAGAACCGATAAGGGTGGACCGTGTCTTTTCACCGGCAGAACGTCTGAGCCTCAAATACCAAATGAAGAATCACTTCAAGTCCAGAAAGGTACCGCTGATATATAACCAACGCAAATGGGGACTCGGATACAGGTCAATCTTCATGGACAAAGGAAGGAAGAAGTTTCGGTGCTCACCCATCCAGTTCGTCAAGCCAGGAGAACCTTGCAAAGATCCAGGAGGGAATCAACCGACTGCACTACAGAAAGGCCTCCCGATGAGCCTAGTTTGGGCCACGTGGCCCCCCATTCGATGGGATCAGATTCTCGAACCATCTAAGCCTCCAGAAGAAGAAGGAAAAGATGAAGATGAAGAAGAACGTCAAGTACAACAGCTTCAGGACCAGGTTACTCTGACACCTGCTCCCAACCAGGGGCACAACCTGCCCACTTCTCTCAACCAGGGGCACAACCTGCCCACTTCAATCAACCAGGGGCACAACTTGCCCATCTCAACATCAATCAGCAAGGGGCACGACTTGCCCATCTCTGCGGAATCAACATCATCAATCATCAGCCAGGGGTAGAAGCAGCCCATCCATTGGACCAAGAAAGGGAAGTGGCCAGCCCTAGATTGGTTTGATGTCCAGATTTCACACTCATGTCTAGCCATGGAACCAGACGAATTGTAATGCGAAGTAAGTGATCCGGGAGGGACTGAGTATGACTCAGATCTCGAACCCGACCAGCGAGAAATCATGGTCATTGGGCCAGACTGTGATTCTTCACCCGAATCATCAACCCCCACCTCTTCAGGGGAGGAAGTGTGGGGTCCTGAATGGTCAGCCATTCCCCTAACTTTTGAATCAGCCAAAGAGCCATCTGAGGGCTCTGGCTTCCAAAAAAAAAATGCATGTTTAAGCAGCGACCGGAACTTTGGAACAAGTTGGGCTCAATCATGGTCTGCAATACCCACTTGTTCAAAGTCCCGTGAACTTCAAAAAACCAAAAAAAGCAAAAACTTTCAAAAGCCAAAAACATCTAGCATTTTCATTTCAGAAAAATTTCAAAAAACCAAAAAACATTTCTTTTCCTGCATTCAATAGTGTGCCAAGTTCGTCTAAAGAGTCACATGAGTTTGAAATCGAATCATATGATTTCGACATCGAATTAGACTTCGAGCTCATGGGTCTGGACGAAGCTCGGGATGAGGAAGATGATGATCCTGCTCCCGAACTTGAGGATCTCCTCAAAAAGTTCAAATCTAAAGCCATTGTTGTAGCCGATGATTTCGAGATAGTAAACTTGGGGACACCTGAGATCCCTAGGAAAGTACGCATTGGAAAATCGTTGCCACCTGAGATGAAACAGAAAATGATAGAGTTCCTAGCTCCAAGATTGTCCAACTTCGCGTTCTCATATGAAGACATGCCGGGGCTCGATGAAGAGCTCGTTGTACACCATCTGCAAACCAAGGCAGATATGAAGCCAGTGAAGCAGAAACTTCGAAGAATGAAGCCAGAATGGGCTCTGAAAGTCCGAGATGAAGTCATCAAGCAGTACAACGCGGGATTCTTGGTAGTCTCCAACTACCCTGAATGGCTCGCCAACATCGTACCAGTACCAAAGAAGGATGGCAAGGTTCGAATGTGCATCGACTTCCGAGATCTCAACAAAGCTAGTCCAAAATATGACTTCCCTTTGCCACACATCAACACTCTGGTCGACAATACTGCTGGATGCAAGGTCTTCTCATTTATGGACGGGTTCTCAGGTTACAATCAGATCAAGATGGCTGTCGAAGGTCGCGAGAAGACATCGTTTATCACTCCCTGGGGAACCTTCTGTTACAGGGTAATGCCGTTCGGTCTGAAGAACGCAGGAGCAACATATCAGCGAGCAATGACAGCATTATTCCATGACATGATGAACAAAGAGCTTGAAGTATATGTGGATGACATGATAGTTAAATCTCGCACAATTGAAGGACACTTTGAAGATCTGAAGAAGTTATTCAACAGATTAGAAAAGTACAAGCTCCGCCTCAACCCTCAGAAATGTGTTTTCGGTGCAATGGGAGGAAAGCTCCTCGGCTTTATGGTAAGCGAGGATGGCATCAGGGTCGATGAGACCAAAACCAGAGCAATCATAGAGATGCCCCCTCCTAGAACAGAAAAAAAAATTCGTGGCTTCCTCGACAGAATTCAATACATCAGCCTGCTTCATCGCACAGCTCACACCTATTTGTGAGCCCATTTTCAAGCTCATTCGGAAGAATGTTCCAAAAGAATGGAATGACGATTGCCAAGTCGCCTTCGATCGCATCAAGAAATATCTCATGAATCCTCCAGTCCTAGTGCCACCCACTCCCGGATGACCACTATTGTTATACATCTTGGTAGCAGCAGAAGCCATTGGCTGTGTCCTCAGGCCAGCACGACGAGACCGGGAAGAAGGAACAAGCAATATATTATTTGAGCCGAAAGTTCACCGACTACGAGACCAGGTATTCCCC
This sequence comes from Liriodendron chinense, assembly GCA_003013855.2. Taxonomy (NCBI): domain Eukaryota; kingdom Viridiplantae; phylum Streptophyta; class Magnoliopsida; order Magnoliales; family Magnoliaceae; genus Liriodendron; species Liriodendron chinense. The sequence continues at coordinate 1,619,344 of ML058429.1, forward strand.
GATCGAGAAGACTTGCCTCGCCCTAGTCTGGGCAACTCAGCGACTCCGTAAATACATGATTGCATTCCCTATTCTCCTCCTCGCTCACATGGATCCGCTCAAATACCTGTTCGAGAAACCGGCACTCACTGGAAGGATAGCTAAATGGCAGCTACTCCTGTCTGAGTTCGACATCACCTATGTCACTCAGAAGGCAATCAAGGGACAGGCCCTCGCCGATCATCTTGCGGCCCACTCCCTCCTGGATTATCAACCAGCTTAAGACGTTCTTCCCTGATGAAGATCTCTTGCTTATTGAAGGAGATGAAAAGAAGAAGAAAGATGAGTAGACGTTATTCTTTAACGGCGCAGCAAAGTCTAAAGGGAGTGGTATTGGAGCAATCCTCTACTCTCCAGATGATGTCCCTATTCCTATCTTAAGGCGCATAGCATTCGAATGCACCAACAACATGGCAGAGTACGAAGCATGCATCGCTGGCTTAAGGGAGGCCATAATCTTGGGCATCAAGAAGCTACGAGTATTTGGAGACTCACAGCTTATCATAAATCAGACCAATGGCGAATGGAAAACCAAGGACGAGAAGTTGATACCATATCATGTGTATCTTGACAATCTGATCGAGGAGTTCAAAGAAGTCACCTTCTCATACATGCCCAGAGCCAAGAACCAGTTTTCAGATGCTATCGCCACACTCGCATCAATGCTCGAGATCCCAAAAGGAGCTTCAGAATGGGAGCTCACAGTCGAAATTCAAGAAGAACCTACTTTTTGCCTGCAAATAGAAGAAGCCGAAGCTGTCCCTGACAAACCCTGGTATGCCGACATCAAGCAATATCTCGAAACCCAGGAGTATCCAGAGTCAGCAACAGCAACAGATCGCCGAACCATCCAGCGTTTGGCTGGCCAGTTCACCATCAGTGGCGAAATTCTTTTACAAGCGATCCTATAATCACATCCTCCTTCAATGCGTCGATGAAACAGAAGCTGCAAAGATCATGAAAGAAATACACGAAGGAATCTGTGGCCCACACATGAACGGGCGCATGATGGCAAAGAAGATTCTACGACTCGGCTACTATTGGCTCACCATGGAGACAGACTGCTGCCAGCACGTCAGAAAATGCTTCAAATGTCAGGAGCATGCGAATCAAATCCATGCCCCCTCATCAGAATTATACAACCTGACCACCCCTTGGCCGTTCTCCATGTGGGGACTCGACATCATCGGCAAGATTAGTCCAAAAGCATCAAACGGTCATGAGTACATACTTGTGGCAGTCGACTACTTCACCAAGTGGGTAGAGGCAGCTTCCTACACCACGATTGCAGCATCTCAGGTGATCAAATTCATGAAGAACAACATCCTATGCCGGTATGGAATCCCCAATGTTATCATCACAGATAATGGGACCCCATTCGTCAACAGGAAAATGGATGACTTCCTCAGCAAATTCAAGATCCTAACGTTATCGATCAAGCCCCTACCGTCCCCAGATGAATGGTGAGGTAGAAGCCGCAAACAAGACAATCGTCAGGATACTTGAGAAGATGGTCGTGACCTATCGAGATTGGTCAGATATGCTCCCCTATGCACTTTGGACCTATCGAACGTCTGTACGATCTGCTACGGGCGTTACTCCTTTTGAGCTTACCTATGGAATGGAAGCAGTTCTACCAATCGAGGTGGAAATACCATCACTACGAGTGTTACTAGAAAGCGGAGTCGAAGAAGGAGAATGGCAACGAGCAAGATTCGACCAGTTGCAGCTAGCAGATGAAAAGCGCATGCGTGCACTAAGTCATTCACAATGCTATCAGAAAAGGATCGCTCGGGCTTACAACAAGAGAGTCCGAAAAAGAAGTTTCAAGGTAGGCGACATGGTCATGAAGAAGATTCTACCGTTGCACCTTCCGGATCTCAGAGGAAAGTTCAAACCCTCGTGGGACGGGCCACTGATCATCAGAGAAGTACTTCCCGGAGGCGCCCTCAGACTCACCAGCATGAGAGGGGTGGATCTTCCTGAGCCAACCAACGCCGACAACAGTGAAGATCTTTCACGAGTAAACCATTCTGACCTTTTCAAGAGTTACTTTAATAGAGCTGAAGTCAAGAGGTCAAAGCTAAGACCTCTGAGAAATCATTTCTGTCCACCAACAAGTGTTTCAAATAAGGGGATTCCAAAAGCGAAAAATACAAAAAAAAGAGGGGGGGAAAATACAAAAAAAGGAGAGAAAAAAATACAAAAGAAAAAAGGAAAAAGGAAGCTAAAGCAAGGAACCCAAGAAAAAAAATCAACCCAAGAAGAAACACAGTCATCCATGTATTCATCTTAGAAGGGTCTTTAGCTAAGACCAACAGCTCTATCATCGTAACTTAGGATAAGGGCTGAAAGACTGCAGTTGGCCGGCAACAACGGATTCCCGACCTCTAGTCGCCGCAGTTATCCAAAGATCCAGAAAAAAAGAAAAAAAAAGAAGCAAAAAAAGAAAAAAAGAAAATGTGTGCCTAAACAAAGAGGGCGGAGTGAAAACCCGGAAGGGCGCTCCGAATAAAAACAGTGGGCATACGGCGGACTCGGTGAAAACCCGGAAGGGCGCCGAGGGTAAAAACAGCATAGCTACCAAGGGGCAGGCAAGATCAAACACCCGGGACGTGGTGAAAACCCGAAAGGGCACCACGGGTAAAAATGACGGGAAAAGGCTGGCTGTGGTGAAAACTTAAAGAGCGCTACAGGCAAAAATGACTCAAATAAAAAAAAGAAAAAAATGAAAAGTGCAGGTACCAAGAAATCAGACAGTTCAGAGCGGTTCAAGCAGTCACAGTTCAAGTACAAGAAGAAGTGCAGTCAGGAATGAAGAGCTCTACAAATTCTGACAATCTCAAGAGGCAATAGTTTCCGTTGCCTACACCTCTGAGGGAACCAAAGGAGCACACAAGTCAAATCTCGAGACATCGGTCAAAGTATTGGCCGAGCCCCAGTTCTGATTCCTATATCCTGACACAAAATCCAGACACACACACGAGACAACTCATGGCACAATAGATTTTCAAACAGTTTTCTCTTTTCAATTAAATGCATCATATTTCTTTTACACATATCATGGCATCTTTTTCAAAAAATACAAAAAATGCATCATCATCAATCATATATGCAAAAAAAAAAAGGAATGTGCAGGTGGCCAACACAATCAATCTCTACCCTCCTCCTCGGCCACATCAGGTAAGTCCTCTGACTCATAAAAGGATAGCCTCGCTCTCAACCTACTCACCTCCATACGTAGGTAATGCGCCTCATCGCGCTCAAGGGTACGGATCGCTGTCTCCTCGTCAGACAACCTCTGATCGGCAGCCAATCTCCTCGACATCATCTCACAATGATACCGAAGTGCAGAAATCTCAGACAGCAGATGGCCCTGAGTGGCCAAAAGGAAGCAAGGATCGATAAACGGGAGCTCCTCAAAGGGTTCATATGAACTAGATGAAGAGCCAGCATCTCCAAGGATGTCCTGCTCATCCTCATCAACAGTCTGGTGCCAGTAAGGGATACGTCGATACAAAGACTGCTTAGCAACCCAGTACTGATATGGGGCGGTCGCCATCGGAAAAGTCCGCAGCTCAAAACCCAACAAATCAGCAGTCAAGTAACTCGCCTAAGATCCATCGACTCGGGTCCTAAAGTCAGAGGATCTAGATGGAAGCGCTTGACGCCTGATATCCGTGAAAGCGAAAAGAGGAACATCCAGCTCATACCCAAACTGCCGGAGGAACCGAATGGGATGATAAGAGAAGTAAGATCGAAAGCCTACCAACATCAGAGGAAGGCGGTGTGCATCGCAAAGCACTGGAGGAAGTGAAAGCCAAGATGACTCCCAACGAACGTTCCAGTTACGAAGTTCAGCAAACATCCTGCGATACAAGGGCTCGCTCATCCTAGCTGTATGAGGAAGAAACTCCATGATATAACGCATAACGTCAGAGCTAGGAATGCCAGGAAGGGGTACAGGAACGGTCAAAGAAAGACGCTCCCATAGCCAGACCTGATCATAAAAAGGAATAGAAGTTCAGCTAGAGCCAAGCAATTCCTAACAAAGCAAAAAGGAAAAGGTGTAGAAAAGATACCTGAAGAAAGGCACAACAGCCGCGAAGGACACGAGTGCGGCTCAGGGCATAGTCAGTCAGCCCATTAAACAGCTCGGCCAAGATGAGAGAAATGATCCCCTGCCGTCGGATAGCTCGGCTCATCACCTCAAAAAGCAAAGGAGTTTGGGACCTGCGCCATCCCGAGAACAGCACCTCAGCTATTAAGCAGAACATCAGCGCGTTCGAGAAAGGATAGAATCGGCCACACTCCGAGGACCCGAAAAAAGATCATATAGCAAGTCCAACGAGAACACTACAGCATCCTAGGCCAGGCGGCTGCTGGCCGTACAAGATAGGAGATCCCGAACCAGTTTTGCGGTGTGGCAGCCTTCGACGATGTCTTCGGCGAGAAATACTGAGTATAATCCCAAGGTAGGCCTGTCAAACACGCAAGCTCCTCCAAAGAGGGTCCCATCTCCATATCGTTGAACGCGAACAAGTTCAACGAAGGGACCCAGTCAATCAAGGCAGCTCTAAGCATCCTCCAATCAATATCAACTCTAGCCATATGGATCAGACTACCAAAGCCATAGGACTCCAAATCCCGAATCTCATAAGCTGACAAACTATCAAGCCAAGCAAGCAGCCGTGGCGAGCAAGAAGGACGAGGAAGCAGCTGACAAGTCCTCACTGGTACCCTCTCTAGAACAAAAGGCCCAGAAATCAATGACAGCTCCTCGAGGATCGGAAGGTCAACGGACGAAGGAGAAGGAAAAGCTGGAACCTCTGCAGACTGACAGCCCCTGACCTGCCCTCAGTAACGACTATGTCTGATATAGTCGCATCACTAGTCCGAAACTGTCATAACCTTAGCCGCATGAGAAGACTCGCCCACTTCATGAACAGAGTGCGCAAAAGACCGACGATAAGGAGAAGGACGATACTCCCCATCAAAAGGGCTACCAGCGAAGATCACACCACACATCGTGGCATCCTGGCCAATCTGACCGTCGAGAAATGCATCTGAACCATCAAGAAGGGTCCCTGGCAACCCCGATCGAAGAATCAACGTCAGATCTAGACCTGCGGCCCTCTCCAACAGGAAATCATGAATCCAGTCATCATCCTGGCCAATCAAAGGGATCATCGAGGCATCCACACCATCCATCACCAAGGGGACATCTTCAATGATCACATCAAGTCCACCCAAATAAGTATGCCGCACATCTTGGCCCTCATCAAGAGCATCCAAACCGTCAAAGGTATCATCTGAACCATCCATCCCATCCAAGCATGAGATCAGCCCATCTATGTCCATCATGGTCCCATCACCTCCATCAATCACATCATCCATGTGGCCCATGCTTAAGGGATGCATAGCCTCACCTATGTCCCATCCTCCCATCTCATCCATGCCATCCATTTCTCCCATAATGAAGGCCCCATTCAAATCCAAATTTACAGCCATCCCACCATTTATGGAGTCATTCAAAGCTCCACCAACCTCCAAGCTTAAGTCCTCATTAATGCCCCCATTCAATGCACCATCTCCACCATCTATTAAAGAAATCCCTCCATCATTAAAGCCTTCAACACTTTCTGAAGTGTGGGACCCACCATGGACAACCCCCACAACCCCTAAATCTCCACCATCCATTGCCTAAGAAAGGACAAAGTAAGATGAGGACAAGATGAGGAGGAAAGAGGAGACAAAGGGAAGATTTATGGTTGAAATTGAACCTGGACGTACAGAGCAGGTGGAGACAAGGGCAGCAGACAACAGAGAATGTCCGAACCCGAGCCAGCCCAGGCCGCTCAAGAGGCGAGCCTTGCGCGGCCCGCTCTGGGCCGCCCGTACGGACGCGCTCCCTCTCTCTCCGCGGGATTGGCTCCAGGGTTCTTGGTAGGTGAGGCTGACAGTCCAAGTCAGCAGATGGCACCCCGAGGGCCGCCCAAGGCTCCGGTCCACTCCAGATTTCGATTGAGATTGATCAAGATCATATAGAAGGTACCCCACCGGTCCAATCACGAAGCACAACGGCTAGAATTGGTCTGATCAAGTCAAAGAAAGGGAAAGGTGATCAAGTGGGGGCTACAAGCAATCCAAGTCATTCAAAGACTAGATCATCATGATCTGAATCATGGAAGAGCTCGCATGGGTCATCAAATAGCAAGACCAAGGGTTTGATCATCAAAAGAAGGGATCAGAATCCAATATCGGATCATCAAGTGGGCCCACAAGGCCAATCAAGCTATCTGAACCGTTCAAGTCATCATCCACACCATGAGAAGCCTTCTTAGCCTCACAAATCATCAAAAAGAGGTGCTTCAAAGTAAAGCCGAGGTCTCAAGTGGGCCCACAGGGCCGAATCTATCAATCTGAGCCAATCAAAGACTAGATCAACATAATCTAAACCATGGAAAAGCTCACACAAGTCACGAAACAGCAAGATCAAAGGCTTGATCATCAAGAAAGAAAGCCATAATCAAAGATCTGATCATCAAGTGGGCCCACAGGGCCAAATCAAGCAATCTGAACCGTCCAAGCCATCATCCATGCAGTTAAGAAGGCTCATCTTCCACAAATCATTAAAGACTGAATTAGAAATCAAAGCATCCAAGCGTCATCAAGTAATCTGAGAAGAATTAAGATTGTGCTTTCATTCAAAAGATTTTGATACAAAAGTGGGTAAAAGCAAAAAGAAGAAGGCCATCCATCAAGTAAGCTGAATACAAAAGCAGGCTACAAGTCGCCAACATAGTCGTCATCGTCCCTCCTCTCGTCCCGCTCCCGACGATAAAGATTCATCAAAGGAGCAGTCACCGAGCCTCCAGCATATCTGCGACGACTCCCTGGAACATAGAGCGAAGGAAGCAGAGGCCCCTGACCGTACAGCAAATACCACTCATCATAGTCACGATCCGGGATCGTGAAGCGAAATCCAGGCTGGCTCGCAAGAGCATCAGCCATTTCGCCAGCAGGAATCCGAGCAGCTGGAGGAGGTGCAGAACAAGGGACCCGAGCCACCCCAGGGACTTGCCGAAGCAACCTCTCACTCAGATACCACTGAAAAGATTCAGCGTCGGAAAGCATGATACGGAGACATGAAGCGTCATATGCCTCCACACGCTGGGGGGTGTAATAGAGAGGGAAGCTGGCATACGGCATCCGAGCGAGCTGCAGCAAATGAGGTCACCACGATCAGTTACAGTACAGAACGAGGGGTAAGGAAAGTAAGCTACTTACGTCATCAACGGTCAACCCGTCTATGTCAGCGCACCAATTGTCCCCAGAAACTCAGGAGTTTCGCTGACGGTTTTGCTGGTGCCAGTACATGTGGCGATATAAAGAGGGCTCAATATCGTCCCGCATCCTCGGCGCGAGATGGGGAAAATGGTCATAAAAGAAAGTCTGGGCAAAAAGCACACCTAATGATCAGAGAGAGAAAAAAGACGAATGTCTCCAAGAAAGGTGGATGAAGAAATACCTCGACGACAGGCCAGAAACCGGTAAAGGATCGGCTATTCCGACAGGTTTTATCCAGACCCTGGAAAATATGAGTCAGGATAGCCCCGTTCCAATTGTAGGGGTGATGTAGATCCTCAACCAAGCGAAGAAATTTAGGATCGACCCTCTCATTGGCGTGGCAGAGAAGGAAGGACCCGAAGGCATAAGCGATCATGGCCCTGTGCTTTGTGAAGGGCCTCTCGCTCGATCGGTAGTGGGGATGACGGAGGCAAAGGTGTTGTAGAACCATCGCATCTTTACTTGATGGCCTTGGAATTCACCCTCAGGTGGGACATCACCGATGAGTTGTAGCCAGTCAGTGAAAGTGAGGGGAGCCAGAGAGCTGACTTGAGGAACAACTGCTCCATGAAACGGAAAGCCTACTTGCATATAAATGTCCAGGGGAGTTATTCCCCATTCACCACAAGGGAGCTGGAAGGTGTGGGTCTCGTCCCGCCACCTCTCGCAAAGGGTCGCGAGCATCATACGGTTAGCATTGTTGTTATGAAAACGTAAGGTGAGGAGGCCAGCAAAAGGAGTACCATCCAGTACTCGTTCAAGCGAAGGCTGTGGATCCTTCACTCAGTTGTCCCAGTGATCCTTGGTACCTCGACCCTTGATAGCGGGAAGAGGTTGGTGCTCCATAGCCAAGGAACACATGTGGTCCCCTCGGCAGATGATGAAGGCAGGATCATCCTCATCAATCACTCGACGACCTCTGGTACCATCCGCCATTGAATCCTACAAGCTTGGCAAGGTAAGTCCCTATCCCTTACCCGTTAAAATCCAAATTATCATCCAGGAAACCCATGGGATTGGACTCACATTCAAATGCAAGATCTAAAGTCTAACTCCATGTGTTACCTAGGACAAGTGTTGGGCCCATTGGAAAAAGCAAGGCCCACCTTAAAGAAGGTTGCATGACATGCCTTAGGCAAGAAAACATGCCTTAGGCAAGAAAAGTCCATCATCCAAGGACACATTTTGGACAACAAATGCACTCAAGTATCATGAGATCAGCAAAGGATAAGAATCCTACTTCACATGGGAAATCTCTCTTCAAAGTCCACATGTGGCCAAGGATTGGTCCACCTTTTATGCCAAGGCCATGATTCTCACCTAAGATGTTTCCATCTTTTTTACACATATACATGGACAAGTGAAGAATAGGAGGGAAATGGGCCCCCAAGAGCAACCCAAATGCCTCACCTCAATGGATTAAAGGGAGCACATAGCCCACTTGAAGAACATGAGGACCCATTCATGGGTTAACCATGGGCACCCCTATATGCACTATCTTGATGAAAGTGTTGACCATGAGAGTACAACATGGCGGTCTACCCACAAACATATGAATCAAAGAAGCTAATGGTAAAAAAGTTGATGCACATAGCCCACATGAAGAACCAAGTTGAAAATGCCCATGAAAGGGCAAGTTTGGGCAACTTATGTGCACCAATTTCTTTACTAAAAAGAGGGGCCATTTGAGCACAAGAAGGCATGGCTTGATGAGTCACCCAACCATCATGAAAATGGATAAGAATGGTACACATAGCTGTAGACACCCCACCTTCGGCTACACTGTTGGTAGAGATAGCTGGATGAATGGAGGACCATACCTCCAAATCCCAAGTCCAAACTCAGCCAAACTCACCCTTGTAAGCCCCAATCCATAGCCCAACTCAAGCCTGAACCCAGTCAACCCAGTCCTAAACATCAGCCTGAAAAACCCCCCAATAGAAAAGCCAATAAAAAAAATCCTAAAAAAGTCAAACTCATTGAGTCAACCCACTGAGTCAACCCGCTGAGTCAACCCGCTAAGTTAACTCGTCGAGTCAAAACACCGAGTCAACCCGTTGAGTCAACCCGCTGAGTCAAATCATCGAGTCGACCCCGCTGAGTCAACTCACTGAGTCAACCCACCGAGCCAAACAGTAGCCCCGAGGGAACGACCGTACCTCGCTAGAAATCGAGGAATGGCCGTATCGACGGCCCACAGCAGGCCGCCCAAAAATATTTACGCGAAATGCCACTTCCCGCTGCTATAAATACCCCCCTCCCCTTCTCATTTCAGCATCCCTTCGAAGCCATCCAGCCCGAGTGCGATCCGAGTCCTCCTTCACCCTTTAGCCCATTCCTTCACTAAGGAGAGCCCGAGTGAGGAGAGCCTAGCCTGGTCCAGCCCAGCCTGACCACTGGTCTAAGCCTCCCAAGTCATCCAAGTCTTGATCCAGCCACTCAAAGCCAATCCTTGCGACACCTCCGTCCATCCAGCTACTCTTTTTCCAGCATCATCTCATTTACATCTAGCATAAGTGCAACATTTACTTTTCTTCCAACCCCCCTGCTTCACTATAAAGCACCTTGATTATTCAAGCACACCACATATGTCTTAAGTTAAGCACCTGTCAGTTCGAGCGTATGCTCTGGGCTTGCCTGTTGTTGGAACCTGCCCATCAGAAACTCTTACTGTTCAGACCTGCATTCATGCTTCACTATAAAGCACCTTGATTATTCAAGCACACTGCATACGTCTTATATTAAGCACCTGTCAGTTCGAGCATATGCTCCGGGCTTGCCCGTTGTTGGAACCTGCCCATCAGAAACTCTTACTATTCAGACCCACATTCATGCATCATGTCATCTATGAGAATGTACGAGGATTAAAACAGACTTTCAAGTATTAGTTCGATTCTGTGAAGTAGAGACCGTACTTCGGTACGGGCAGTGCGTGGGGTGCTTAACCTCTTCCCACCCTACAACTGTGATCCCTTACCTTGAATCTCTGACCGCTGATCAAAAGGAGTAATTTTAGAGGAAGGAATCTTCGGATCCCCTTCTCAAACGTTTCTACGGGGTCTAACCGACTGTAGATTCGAAGTAACTGGCTAGTGGCGACTTTGGTCTTATATAAACTCATTTAGCTATATCCAGCTTTAACACGACAACCGAACAAAGCCCTCGGGAACGAGGCAAGCCAGTGGCACAAACGGTGATTTGCACTCACGCATCCTCCTCTTCTCCTTCTTTTCCCGAAAGGGGAAGGGACGAGAACGTCGTGTGGGAGCAGCGGAAACGGCGAGGGTCCACAGAATGACGACTCTGCTGGGGAAAAACTAGTCCCACTAGTCGTGATCCGACTTGAAAAACAGAATCCTTTCCGTACTTGAAAGTCACTAATCCTCATACGATCTCATCTGCATAGCATTCTACCCAAAACCCAAAACAAAAAAAATAGAAAATCACAAAACCAACAAAAAAAAAGAAAATCCCAAAACCCAAAAAGAGTAAAGTACAGTCCTCACCATTGCGCCTCCTCGGGCTCAACGTACGCGGAGACAACTTCCCTTCCGCAGCATAATCCGCACTCGGGCTCAGCAAGTCATGTCCGACCACGAAGAAGAAACTCATCTCTTCCCCGCTCTCGAGATGACCGAAGTGCAACCTCAAGCGTAACAGCTCATCGATAATACGCCAATCATACAAGAATTGGCACAAGGAATGAGAGCAATGCAAGAAATGCTCTTGCAATTCATGCAAGCACAAGCCACCACAGCAGCCAACAATTAGGTTGGCCCAGTTCAGCAATCTCAGCAGCCATGCCGGGTCCTTTCGGCCTCCAGTTCAAATCAAGCACAACCATCAGAGTCTGCCCAAGACTACCGACAGCAGCCATCTCAGCCCTTCGCTATGGGGCATCCTCCTCAATATCTTCCTGCGACGACAGAGCCATCCCAGAGCACTCCCGTCGCAGGGACTTCCAGTCAGCTTCCTGTCAATCTTGCAAACAACAGTCTCAGTAGATTTCAGCATGTCCCCACCAATGGGACCCCTTTTCAATTTCAGCACATCCCCGCCGATGGGATCTCAATTCAATTTCCAGAAACAGGGACAGCATTGGTGAATGCCCACAATGGGGGTCAGTGTCAAGCTCACATCAATCAGCGGACAGTGGCGAATACCTAACAAGGGGGTCACTTCCCAGCATCTCAGCCTCCTGCAAAGAGGAGCACTTTTCAATTCCAGCACATCCCCGCCGATGGGATTCCAGTTAATTTTGAGCAATCTTCAATTCAGCAAAATCCAGTTAATTTCCAGCAATCTTCAATTCAACAAAATCCAAGTTAATTTCCAGCAAGTTCCAGTTCAACCTTCAGTACAGTCTCCAGTTCAATTACAATCCTCTCAAGCACAAGTTCATCAGAATCCAATTCAGTCATCAAATCAATTTCAGCAACCCGCGGTTGCTTTTCAGCAAGCCCATAGGGTCGAAGACATCGACCACTATGCCGAAGAAGAACGTGCCTTACTCCAAGAGGCACCAGTCGCTCGAACAGATCATTCAGGATTGGACGAGTTGCGGGAGCAGTTCCAGATCTTACAAAATCAGCTTCAGCGACAGCAATGAATCGACTTACCTTCGACCAAGTTCAGAGACTTGTGTGCTTTCCCAGATGCTCAAGTACCTCAAAACTTTGAGGTACCAAAATTCAAAAGATACGATGGCAGCGGTTGTCCCACGGCACATCTCAAGGCCTTCTGTGGAGAGCTGAGTGCAATCTCAGGAAATGAAGGGGCCCTCATTCGTTTGTTCCAAAAATCTCTGAAGGGCGATGCCCTAGATTGGTACACCTCATTGGACTGCCACCGCATCAGGACGTGGGAACAGCTTTCCCAGGCTTTCGTCGACAGATTCGCATACAACCTCAACATGGCACCCAGAAGAGCCGACCTCGCAGCTCTCAGGCAAAGGAGTGATGAAACGCTATCAGCCTATGTGGGACGTTGGCGAGCTATGGCAGCCAGAATGCGGACACCTATCGACGACGAAGAACAAATCTCCATGATTGTTCATTCAACATGTCCGGGCATATCTGGATATCTCATCTCGCATCTATACGCGAATTTCTCACAGTTGATCCGCGCTGGAGAGCAAGTCGAAGCAGGAATCCGTGCCGGGACGATCTCCCCATGGCCTCATCAAGCCACTTCAGTTAAAAGAAATAGAGTGGAAGGAAGACCTATCGGGTATGGGAATGGAAACCTGCAGCGGTTCTCCTCCCCGCCCGACAGAAGTAAACAACATCAGCACTACTGCTCAGGGTAATCAATATGCTCCCCCGCAGGGACGTCAACAGCATTAGCAGAATCAAGTTTAGCACCAACCTCAGAGGTATCAACCACGACCAAATCCGCAACCACAGCCACAACCACCTCGACAGCAGCAGCAGTTCAGAGGAAATGGTCAGTACCCATACCAGAACAGGCAGAATTACAGGGAGCTCAGGAAGTTCACCCCACTTACTCAGCCACTTAGTCAAGTCATGACTATGCTGGTACAGAAGCAGTTGCTCACTCTAATGGCACCCAGGCCTCCTCCTCATCCTCTGCCTCCAAACTACCGAGAAAACGAGTACTGTGCCTACCATCAAGGACGTGGCCATACTACTGATCGATGTTTTACTCTGAAGAATGCCATACAAGATCTGATTGATGACGGCAAGATCGTCATCTCGGTCCCTGGGACTCCTGCAGCAACTTCCACCAATATTCTTCAGAATCCTCTGCCTCAACATCCGACGGATCCCAGTTCATCTCGAGGCCCCACCGTCAACAGCATAGAAGAAGAAGAACGCCTCGATCGCTTCTTCTCCCCCATCCAATCCATTCATGCCTACACTTATGGGCCGACAAATCCTCCTCCGATCATGCAAGGGGCAAGTCCCTTTTCTCCTCCAGTCCTCAAGCCAGTAGTACTCGAAGGAGCACTTCCATATGATGTGCCAGTTGTTCAAGGGGCATCTTATGGCCCCTCATGTTGGGAACCAGTCGTCCTGGAAGGGGCACGATCATACATCGAGCCCACATATGAACCTGTCGTCTTGCAAGGGGCAATCCCAACACAAGAACAATACAATTCGCAATGGAAGAACCACACTCATCAGCAGCAAGAACCTATTGTATTGGAAGGAGCTCCTCCAGTCGAGCCAGTCATATTGCAAGGGGCAAACCCTGGAGGCGTGTCAATCACACTACGGCAGCTGGGACGAACAGAGAAACCCCCTGCCATATCAAGAGGACCAGTATTCATTCCATGGGAGCCTCCTGCTCCAGGAACAGTCAAGCCAGGACCACGACCTTATGTGGTCTATGAAAACAAGCCTCGATATTACCCCTTCAGCACAGGCAACAATGTAGTCCTCAAGGCAAAAGCTCCATATGAGGAAGATCTGGTACCCATACCAGCACCATTGCAAGAACCGGTGGTCCTAGAAGGTAAAGGGGAGGAAAATTATAAAGAGGTCCCATGGCACTATCCAGAATGTGCGGAAGTAGGGAACATGAATCCCAATGGGCGTTGCATCCGAAGAGATAATCAGAACAGAGGAGATCCCAAAGGCGCTCTCTCAGGCCTCGACCACAAAAATGAAGCCGCATACGATGTGGCGACTCAGCTCAAGTCAATCCCTGCTCAAATCTCAGTATGGGAGCTACTCTGCACATCTCGCATACACCGAGAAATGTTTGCCAAGACCTTGAACGATGCTCACGTCTCCTCTGATACGGCACCAGAAATGATAGCATTGATGATTGGACAACTCCTGGCTCCGTGCGCCATCACCTTCACAGATAATGAGTTGCCACCAGAAGGACGAGATCATGGGCGATCCCTCAACATAGCCTTACGATACAAAGACCTTTGCAGTCCCGCTGGTCCTTATCGATAATGGCTCAAGCTTAAACGTTTGCCCGTTCAAGACCTGCGGAACGTCTGGGAATTAATCCTTCTTCATTCCGACCCAGCACCATATGCGTCAGAGCATTCAACAACACCCGCCGATCAGTGGAAGGGGAGGTCGACATAGAGGTACAGATAGGTCCAGAAATCTCTACCATCACATTTCAAATTCTGGATATATCAGCCTCTTTCAACATGTTGCTCGGACGACCTTGGCTGCACAAGGTTGGAGCTGTGCCGTTAACCCTACATCAACGAGTGAAATACATCTGTGGAAATCAAGTGATCTCTATCCATGCAGAAAAGGAGCTCATCATTCCTTCAATGCTGCTGCCACTGAACCAGACATCCCGGTCATCGATATCCAGCACTCTGAAGAAGACATCCCGTTTCACAGTTTCGAATTCGAGACTGTGAACTCTATCACCAATCCAGAACCGATAAGGGTAGACCGTGTCTTTTCACCGACAGAACGTCTAAGCCTCAAATACCGAATGAAGAATCATTTCAAGTCTAGAAAGGTACCGTTGGTATATAACCAACACAAATGGGGACTCGGATACAAGACAGTCTTCATGGACAAAAGAAAGAAGAAATTTCGGTGCTTACCCATCCAATTCGTCAAGCCAGGAGAACCTTGCAAAGATCCAGGAGGGAATCAACCGACTGCACTACACAAAGGCCTCCCGATGAGCCTAACTTGGGCCACATGGCCCCCCATTCGTGGGGATCAGATTCTCGAACCATCCAAGCCTCCAGAAGAAGAAGGAAATGAAGAAGAAAGTCAAATACAGCAGCTTCAGGACCAGGTTACTCTGACACCTGCTCCCAACCAGGGGCACAACCTGCCCACTTCAATTCCAGCCAGTCAGGGGCACAACTTGCCCATCTCAACATCAATTAGCAAGGGGCACGACTTGCCCATCTCTGCAAAGTCAACATCATCAATCATCAGCCAGGGGCAGAAGCAGCCCATCCATTAGACCAAGAAAGGGAAGTGGCCAGCCCTAGATTAGTCTGATGTCCAGATTCCAAATTTGTGTCTCACTGTGGAACCAGACGAACTGCAATGCGAGGTAAGTGACCCAGGAGGGACTGAGTATGACTCAGATCTCGAACCCGACCAGCAAGAAATCATGGTCATTGGGCCAGACTGTGATTCTTCGCCCAAATCATCAACCCCCACCCCTTCAGGGGAGGAAGTGTGGGGTCCTGAATGGTCATCCGTTCCCCTAACTTTTGAATCAGCCAAAGAGCCATCTGAGGGCTCTGGCTTCCAAAAAAAAAAAAAAAAACGCCTGTTTAAGCAGCGACTGGTACTTTGGAACAAGTTGGGCTCAATCATGGTCTGCAATGCCCACTTGTTCAAAGTCCCATGAATTTCAAAAATCCAAAAAAATAAAAAATTTCAAAAGCCAAAAACATCTAGCATTTCCATTTCAGAAAAATCTCAAAAACTAAAAAACATTTCTTTTCCTGCATTCAGTAGTGTGCCAAGTTCGTCTAAAGAGTCACATGAGTTTGAAGTCGAATCATATGATTTCGACATCGAATTAGACTTCGAGCTCATGGGTCTGGACGAAGCTCGGGATGAGGAAGATGATGACCCGGCTCCCGAACTTGAGGATCTCCTCAAAAAGTTCGAATCCAAAGCCAATGTTGTAGCCGATGATTTCGAGGTAGTAAACTTGGGGACACCTGAGATCCCTAGGGAAGTGCGCATTGGAAAATCGCTGCCAGCTGAGATGAAACGGAAAATGATAGAGTTCCTAGCTCCAAGATTGTCCAACTTCGCGTTCTCATATGAAGACATACCGGGGCTCAATGAAGAGCTCGTTGTACACCATCTGCCAACCAAGGCAGATATGAAGCCAGTGAAGCAGAAGCTTCGAAGAATGAAGCCAGAATGGGCTCTGAAAGTCCGAGATGAAGTCATCAAACAATACAATGCGGGATTCTTGGTAGTCTCCAACTACCCTGAATGGCTCGCCAACATCGTACAAGTACCAAAGAAGGACGGCAAGGTTCGAATGTGCATCGACTTCCGAGATCTCAACAAAGCCAGTCCAAAAGATGACTTCCCTTTGCCACACATCGACACTCTGGTCGACAACACTGTTGGATACAAGATCTTCTCATTTATGGACGGGTTCTCAGGTTACAATCAGATCAAAATGGCCGTCGAAGATCGCAAGAAGACATCGTTTATCACTCCCTGGGGAACCTTCTGTTACAGGGTAATGCCGTTCGGTCTGAAGAATGCAGGAGCAACATATCAGCGAGCAATGACAGCACTATTCCACGACATGATGAACAAAGAGCTTGAAGTATATGTGGACGCTATGAACGTCAAATCTCGCACAATTGAAGGACACTTTGAAGATCTGAAGAAGTTATTCAACGGATTAGAAAAGTACAAGCTCCGTCTCAACCCTTAGAAATGTGTCTTCGGTGCAATGGGAGGCAAACTCCTCGGCTTTATGGTGAGCGAGGATGGCATCAGGGTCGACGAGACCAAAACCAGAGCAATCATCGAGATGCCCCCTCCTAGAACAGAGAAAGAAATTCGTGGCTTCCTCGGTAGAATTCAATACATCAGTCGCTTCATCGCACAACTCACACCTATTTGTGAGCCCATTTTCAAGCTCCTTCGGAAGAACGTTCCAAAAGAATGGAATGATGATTGCCAAGTCGCCTTCGACCGCATCAAGAGATATCTCATGAATCCTCCAGTCCTAGTGCCACCCACTCCTGGACGTCCACTATTGTTATACATCTCGGTAGCAGCAGAAGCCATCGGCTGTGTCCTCGGCCAGCACGACGAGTCCGGGATGAAGGAACAAGCAATATATTATTTGAGCCGAAAGTTCACGGACTACGAGACCAGGTATTTCCCGATCGAGAAGACCTGCCTCGCCCTAGTCTGGGCAACTCAGCGACTCCGTCAATACATGATTGCATTCCCTATTCTCCTCCTCGCTCACATGGATCCGCTCAAGTACCTGTTCGAGAAACCGGCACTCACTGGAAGAATAGCTAAATGGCAGCTACTCCTGTCAGACTTCGACATCACCTATGTCACTCAGAAGGCAATCAAGGGACAGGCCCTCGCCGATCATCTTGCGGCCCACTCCCTCCTGGATTATCAACCGCTCAAGACGTTCTTCCCTGATGAAGATCTCTTGCTTATTGAAGAAGAAGAAAAGAAGAAAAAAGATGAGTGGACGTTATTCTTCGACGGCGCAGCAAATTCTAATGGAAGTGGTATTGGAGCAATCCTCTACTCTCCAGATGATGTCCCTATTCCTATTCGAATGCACCAACAACATGGCAGAGTACGAAGCATGCATCGCTGGCTTAAGGGAGGCCATAATCCTGGGCGTCAAGAAGCTGCGAGTATTTGGAGACTCACAGCTTATCATCAATCAGGTCAATGGCGAATGGAAAACCAAGGACGAGAAGTTGATACCATATCATGTGTATCTTAAAAATTTGATCGAGGAGTTCAAAGAAGTCACCTTCTCATACATGCCCAGAGCCAAGAACCAGTTTGCAGATGCTCTCGCCACACTTGCATCAATGCTCGAGATGCCAAAAGGAGCTTCAGAATGGGAGCTCACAGTCGAAATTCCAGATGAACCTGCCTTTTGCCTGCAAATAGAAGAAGCCGAAGCTGTCTCTGACAAACCCTGGTATGCCAACATCAAGCAATATCTCGAAACCCAAGAGTATCCAGAGTCAGCAACAGCAACAGATCACCGAACCATCCAGCGATTGGCCAGCCAGTTCACCATCAGTGGCGAAGTTCTTTACAAGCGATCCTACAATCATATCCTTCTTCGATGCGTCGATGAAATAGAAGCTGCAAAGATCATGGACGAAATACACGAAGGAATCTGTCGGCCCACACATGAATGGGCACATGATGGCAAAGAAGATTCTACGACTCGGCTACTATTGGCTCACCATGGAGACAGACTGTTGCCAGCACGTCAGAAAATGCTTCAAGTGTCAGGAGCATGCGAATCAAATCCATGCCCCATTATCAGAGTTATACAACTTGACCACCCCCTGACCCTTCTCCATGTGGGGACTCGACATTATCGGCAAGATCAGTCCCAAAGCATCAAATGGTCATGAGTACATACTTGTGGCAGTCGATTACTTCACTAAGTGGGTAGAGGCAGCCTCCTACACCACGATTGCAGCATCTCAGGTGATCAAATTCATGATGAACAACATCATATGCCGGTATGGAATCCCCAATGCTATCATCACAGATAATGGGACCCCGTTAGTCAACAAGAAGGTGGATGACTTCCTCAGCAAGTTCAAGATCCAACATCATCGATCAAGCCCCTACCGTCCCCAGATGAATGGTGGGGTAGAAGCCGCAAACAAGACAATCGTCAGGATACTCGAGAAGATGGTCGTGACCTATCGAGATTGGTCAGATATGCTCCCATATGCACTATGGGCCTATCGAACGTCTGTACGGTCTGCTACGGGCGTTACTCCTTTCGAACTTACTTATGGAATGGAAGCAGTCCTACCGGTCGAGGTGGAAATACCATCGCTATGGGTGTTACTCGAAAGCAGAATTGAAGAAGGAGAATGGCAACGGGCCAGATTCGATCAGTTGCAGCTAGCAGATGAAAAGCGTATGCAGTGCACTAAGTCATTCTCAGTGTTATCAGAAAAGGATCGCTCGGGCTTACAATAAAAGAGTCCGAAAAAGAAGTTTCAAGGTAGGCGACATGGTCATAAAGAAGATTCTACCGTCGCACCTTCCGGATCCCAGAGGAAAGTTTAAACCCTCGTGGGACGGGCCACTGATCATCAGAGAAGTACTTCCCGGAGGCGCCCTCAGACTCACCAGCATGAGAGGGGTGGATCTTCTTGAGCCAACCAACGCCGACAACGTGAAGATCTTTCACGGGGAAGTTATTCTGATCTTATCAAGAGTTACTTTAATAGAGCTGAAGTCAAGAGGTCGAAGCTAAGACCTCTGAGAAATCATTTCCGTCCACCAAAAAGTATTTCAAATAAGGGGATTCAAAAAGAGAAAAATACAAAAAAAAGAGAAAAAGAATACAAAAGAAAAAAAAAGAAGGAAGAAAAGAGAAAGAAAAAGGGAAGCCAAAACAAGGCACCCAAGAAAAAAATCAACCCAAGAAGAAACACAGTCATCCATCCATTCATCTCAGAAGGGTCTTTAGCTAAGACCAACAGCTCTATCATCGTAACTTAGGATAAGGGCTGAAAGACTGCCATCAGCAGGCAACGACGGATTCCCGACCTCTAGCCCCCGCAGTTATCCAAAAAAAAAGAGAAAAAAAAAGAGAAAAAGAAAATGTGTGCCTAAACAAAGAGCGTGGAGTGAAAACCCGGAAGGGCACTCCGAGTAAAAACAGTGGGCATACAGCGGACTCGGTGAAAACCCGAAAGGGCGCCGAGGGTAAAAACAGCATAGCTGCCAAGGGGCAGGCAAGATCAAATACCCGGGACGTGGTGAAAACCCGAAAGGGCCCAAGGGCAAAAATGACGGGAAAAGGCCGGCTGTAGTGAAAACTCGAAAGAGTGCTACAGGCAAAAATGGCTCAAATGAAAAAAAAAAGAAAAAATGAAAAGTGCAGGTACCAAGAAATCAGACAGTTCAGAGCAGTTCAAGCAGTCACAGTTCAAGAACAAGAAGAAGTGCAGTCAGGAACGAAGAGCTCTACAGATTCCGACAATCTCAAGAGGCAATAGTTTCCGTTGCCTACACCTCTAGGGAACCAAAGGATCACACAAGTCAAATCTCGAGACATCGGTCAAAAGCATTGGCTGAGCCCCAGTTCTGATTCCTATATCCCGACACAAAATCCAGACACACTCACAAGACAACTCATGGCACAGTAGATTTTCAAACAGTCTTCTCCTTTTTTTCATTAAAAGCATCATATTTCTTTTACACATATCATATCATTTTTTTTAAAAAATACAAAAAAATGCATCATCAATCATATATGCAAAAAAGGAATGTGCAGGTGGCCCTCCTCTTCGGCAACATCAAGTAAGTCCTCTGACTCATAAAAAGATAGCCTCTCTCTCAACCTGCTCACCTCCATACGCAGGTAATGCGCCTCATCACGCTCAAGGGTATGGATCGTTGTCTCCTCATCAGACAATCTCTGATCGGCAGCCAATCTCCATCGACATCATCTCACAATGATACCGAAGTGCAGAAATCTCAGACAGCAGATGGCCATGAGTGGCCAAAAGAAAGCAAGGATCAATGAATGGGCGCTCCTCAAAAGGTTCATATGAACCAGATGAAGAGCCAGCATCTCCAAGGATATCCTACTCATCCTCATCAGCAGTCCGGTGCCAGCAAGGGATACGTAGATACAAAGACTGCTCAGCAACCCAGTACTGATATGGGGCGGTCGCCATCGGAAAAGTCTGCAGCTCAAAACCCAACAAATCAGCAGTCAAGTAACTCGCCCAAGATCCATCAACCCGGGTCCTAAAGTTAGAGGATCTAGAGGGAAGTGCTCGACGCCCGATACCCGTGAAAGCAAAAAGAGGAACATCCTGCTCATATCCAAACTGCCGCAGGAACCGAATGGGATGATAAGAAAGTAGGATCGAAAGCCTACCAACATCAGAGGAAGGCAGTGTGCATCGCAAAGCATTGGAGGAAGTGAAAGCCAAGATGACTCCCAACGAACGTTCTAGTCACGAAGTTCAGCGAACATCCTACGATACAAGGGCTCGCTCATCCTAGCTGTATGAGGAAGAAACTCCATAATGTGCCGCATAAGGTCTGGGCGACAGGTGTCAGGAAATGATACAGGAACAGTCAAAGAAAGACGGTCCCACAGCCAGACCTGATCACAAAAATGAAAAGAAGTTCAGCTAGAGCCAAGCAATTCCTAACAAAGCAAAAAGAAAAAGGTGTAGAAAAGATACCTGAAGAAAAGCACAACAGCCACGAAGGATACGAGCGCGGCCCAGGGCGCAGTCGGTCAGCCCATTAAACAGCTCGACCAAGATGAGAGAAATGATCTCCTGCCGTCGGATAGCTCGGCTCATCACCTCAAAAAGCAGAGGAGTCTGAGACCTGCGCCATCCCGAGAACAGCACCTCAGCTATCAAGCAGAACATCAGTGCATTCCGAGTAAAGGTAGAACCGGCCACACTCCGAAGATCCGAAAAAAGGTCATATAGCAAGTCCAAGGAGAACACCACAGCATCCTGGCCGGTAGCTGCAGGCCGAACAAGATAGGGGATCCCGAACCAGTTCTGCGGTGTAGCAGTCTTTGGTGATGTCTTCGGCGAGAAATACTGAGTATAATCCAGGGGTAGGCCTGTCAAGCGTGCAAGCTCCTCCAAAGAAGGTCCCATCTCCATATCATTGAACACAAACAAGTTCAACGAAGGGACCCAATCAATCGAAGCAGCTCCGAGCATCCTCCAATCAATGTCAACTCTAGCCATATGGATCAGACCGCCAAGGCCATAGGACTCCAAGTCCCGAATCTCATAGGCTGACAAGCTATCAAGCCAAGCAAGCAGCCGTGGCGAGCAAAAAGGACGAGGAAGCAGCTGACAAGTCCTCACTGGTACTCCCTCCAGAACAAAAGGCCCAGAAATCAACGATGACTCATCGAGGATCGGAAGGTCAACGGGCGAAAGAGAATGAAAAGTTGGAACCTCTGCAGACTCGACAGCCCCTGATCTAGTCCCCAGTAACGACCATGTCTGATATAGTCGCATCACTGTCTGAAGCTGTCACGACCTCAGCCTGCACGGGAGGACTCGCCCACCTCATGAACAGAGTGCGCAAACGATCAACGATCAGGAGAAGGACGATGCTCTCCATCAAAAGGACTATCGGTAAAGATCACACCGCACATCGTGGCATCCTGGCCAATCTGACCATAAAAAAATACATCTGAACCATCAAGAAGGGTCCCGGCAACCCCGATCAAAGAATTAACGGTCAGATCTGGGCCTACGGCCCTCTCCAACAGGAAATCATGAATCCAATCATCATCCTGGTCGATCAAAGGGATCATCGAGGCATCTACACCGTCCATCATGAGGGGGGCATCATCAATGATCACATCAAGTCCACCCAAACAAGCATGCCGCACATCTCGGCCCTCATCATGAGCATCTAAGCCGTCAAAGGTATCATCTGAACCATCTATCCCATCCAAGTATGAGATCAGCCCATCCATGTCCATCATGGTCCCGTCACCTCCATCAATCACATCATCCATACGGCCCACATTCAAGGGATGCATAGCCTCACCTATGTCCCATCCTCCCATCTCATCCATGCCATCCATTTCTCCCACAGTCAAAGGCCCATTCAAATCTGGAATTACAGCCATTCCACCATTAATAGAGCCATTCAAAGCTCTCCCAACAACCACCCCTAATTCATCATCAATACCCCTATTCAATGCTCCATCTCCACCATCAATCAAAGGCACCTCACCATCTTTAAAGCCCTCATCAATTGCTGCAACATGGGACCCACCAATCTCTCCCACAATGACCCCCAAGCCATCATCAATGGCTGCCCAAGAAGGGACAAAGCAAGATGAGGACAAAACGAAGAGAAAAGAGAAGGAGAAAAGAAGATTCATGGCTAGAATCGAAAAGGCCTGTTACAGAGAATGTGGGGACAGCAGTAACGGACAACAGAGAATGTCCGAACCCGAGCCAGCCCAGGCCGCTCAAGAGGCGAGCCTTGGGCGGCCTGCTCTGGGCCGCCTGTACGGACACGCTCCCTCTCTCTCCGCGGGATTGGCTCCAAGGTTCTTGGTAGGTGAGGCTGACAGTCCACGTCAGCAGATGACACCCCGTGGGCCGCCCAAGGCTCCGGTCCTACTCCAGATTTCGACTGAGGTTGATCAAGATCATATAGAAGGTACCCCACCGGTCCAATCACGAAGCACAACGGCTAAAATTAGTCTGATCAAGTCAAAGAGAGGTAAAGGTGATCAAGTGGGGGCCACAAGCAATCCAAGTCATTCAAAGACTAGATCATCATGATCTAAACCATTGAAGAACCTACATGAGCCATCAAACAACAAGATCAAAGGTCTGATCATCAAAAGAAGGCTAGAATCTGAGATCTAATCATCAGGTGGGCCCACAGGGCCAAATCAAGCAATCTGAACCGTTCAAGTCATCATCCATGCAAGTTAAAAGGGCTCATTCTCCACAAATCATTAAAGACTGAATAAAAAATCAAAGCATCCAAGCGTCATCAAGTAATCTGAGAAGAATTAAAGATTGTGTATTCATTCAGAAGATTTTGATACAAAAGTGGGTAAAAGCAAAAGAAGAAGTCCATCCATCAGGTAAAACTGAACACAAAAGCAGGCTACAAGTCGCCAACATAGTCGTCATCATCCCTCCTCTCGTCCCGCTCCCGACGATAAAGATCCATCAAAGGATCAGTCACCGAGCCTCCAGCATATCTGCGACGACCCCCTGGAACATAGAGCGAAGGAAGCAGAGGCCCCTGGC
Organism: Liriodendron chinense; assembly: GCA_003013855.2. Taxonomy (NCBI): domain Eukaryota; kingdom Viridiplantae; phylum Streptophyta; class Magnoliopsida; order Magnoliales; family Magnoliaceae; genus Liriodendron; species Liriodendron chinense. Next base: position 1,643,204 of record ML058429.1, read on the forward strand.
CGTACAGCAGATACCACTCATCATAGTCACGATCCGAGATCGTGAAACGAAATTCGGGCTGGCCCACGAGAGCCTCAGCTCTCTCATCAGCCGAGATCCGAGCAGCTGGAGGAGGTGCAGAACAAGGGACCCGAGTCACCCCAGTGACCTGCCGAAGCAACCTCTCACCCAAATACCACTGAAAAGATTCAGCATCGGAAAGCATGATACGGAGAAATGAAGCATCATATGCCTCCACACACTGGGGGTATAATAGAGAGGGAAGCTGGCATACGGCATCCGAGCGAGCTGCAGTAAATGAGGTCACCACGATCAGTCACAGTACAGCATCGGGGGTAAGGAAAGTAAGATACTTACGTCATCAATGGTCAGCCCGTCTATATTAGCGCGCCAATTGTCCCCAAAAACTCGGGAGTTCCGCAGACGATTTTGCTGGTGCCAGTACATGTGGTGATACAAAGAGGGTTCAACATCGTCTCGCATCCTCGGCGCGAGATGGGGAAAATGGTCATAAAAGCAGGTCTGGGCAAAAGCACATCTAATGATCAGAGAGAGAAAGAAGGCGAAAGCCTTCAGGAAAGGTGAAAGAAAAGATACCTCAACGACAGGCCAAAAACCTGTGAAGGACCGGCTATGCCGACAGGTCTTGTCCAGACCTTGGAAGATATGGGTCAAGATAGCCCCGTTCCAGTTATAGGGATGATGAAGATCCTCGACTAAACGAAGAAACTTAGGATCAACCCTCTCATTCGCATGGCAAAAAAGGAAGGACCCGAAGGCATAAGTGATCATGGCCCGGGCTTTGTGGAGGGCCTCTCGCTCGGTGGTGGGGATGACGGAGGCAAAAGTGTTGTAGAACCATCGCATCTTTACTTGATGGCCTTGGAATTCACCCTCAGGTGGGACATCACCGATGAGTTGTAGCCAGTCAGTGGAAGTGAGGGGAGCCAGAGAGCTGACTTGAGGAACAACTGCTCCATGAAACGGAAAGCCTACTTGCATATAAATGTCCAGGGGAGTTATTCCCCATTCACCACAAGGGAGCTGGAAGGTGTGGGTCTCGTCCCTCCACCTCTCGCAAAGGGCCGCGAGCATCATACGGTTAGCATCGTTGTTATGAAAACGTAAGGTGAGGAGGCCAGCAAAAGGAGTACCATCCAGTACTCGTTCAAGCAAGGGCTGTGGATCCTTCACCCAGTTGTCCCAGTGATCCCTGGTACCTCGACCCTTGATAGCGGGAAGAGGTTGGTGCTCCATAGCCAAGGAACACATGTGGTCCCCTCGACGGATGATGAAGGCAGGATCATCTTCGTCAATCACTCGACGTCCCCTGGTACCGTCTGCCATTGAATCCTACAAGCTTGGCAAGGTAAGTCCCTATCCCTTACCCATTAAAATCCAAATTATCATCTAGGAAACCCATGAGATTGGACCCACATTCAAAGGCAAGATCTAAAGTCCAACTGCATGTGTTACCTGGGATATGTGTTGGGCCCATTGAAGAAAGCAAGGCCCACCTTAAAGAGGGTTGCATGGCATGTCTTGGGCAAGGAAAGTCCATCATCCAAGGACACATTTTAGACAACAAATGCACTCAAGTGCCATGAGATCAACAAAGAAGAAGAATCTTACTTCACATAAGAAGCTCCTCTTCAAAGTCTATATGTGGCCAAGGATTGATCCACTTTTTTTTTTAGGCCATGATTCTCACTTAAGATGTTTCCATCGTTTTACACATGTGCATGGACAAGTGGCGGATAGAAAGGAAGTGGGCCCCCAAGAGCAACCCAAATGCCTCATCTCAATGGATTGGAGGGAGCACATAGCCCACTTGAAGAACATGAGGACCCATTCATGGGTTAACCATGAGCAACCCTATGTGCACCATCTTGATGAAAGTTTTGACCATGAGAGCACAACATGTTGGTCCACCCACAAACATATGGATCAAAGAGGCCAATGGTAAAAATTTTGATGCACATAGCCCACATGAGGAGTCAAAGTTGGAAATGCCCATATAAGGGCAAGTTTGGGCAACTTATGTGCACCAATTTCTTTACAAAGCAAGGGGACCATTTGAGCACAAAAAGGCATGGCTTGATGAGTCACCCAACCATCATAAAATGGCTAAGAATGATATACATAGCCCACTTGAAGATCAAAATCCAAAATGCCCCAAAGCATGGGACAAAATTGGGCAACTTATGGGTATCATTCTTTCCCACAAATTTAAAGGAAAATCACTCATACATGAGAATGATGGTGGATGACCCACCAAACACCCCAAGAGAAGCTCAAGGAGTTATGGTTGCATGGATAGCTCACTTGAAGGAGAATCATCCATTTGAGGTTGATGACATCTAATGAAGCTCTTGAGGACCACTTTCCTCCCACAAAAAAAAAAAAAAAAACATTTGAACATAGTGAGATTGTTGGAACAACTCACTCATGGGACTTGTAAATGATCAAGTAACTCAACACCTCCATCCATCAAAGGAAAAAGCATGAAAAGAAAAAAATCCTACATGAACCAAAGTGTAGTGGGGCACACATGGTTCAAAGAAGTGCACAAGTTTCAATGAAGGCCCAAAAGCCCATCCATATGGAAAAATTCTAAGGAACCCACCACACCTTGTACATAAGGATGTACATCATAATCAAGAGATGGTGGAAGACTTGGGCTACTTGTCCATAAAGGCCCAACCTAAAAAAAAAATCTAGCCCACTTGAGATCCAAGTGAAGAATGGGCTAGTCACCTTGGTCCATACACATGTGAAGAAAGATGGGGTCACCCAAAGTGAGCCCCATGAGCCCAAAACTCAAGATGGGCCCTACCATGCCCATGGGCCCAAATCTTGGAAAGAAGATGGAAAAGAAAAAGAAAGCTCCAAAGGAAATGACAAGGGCAAGAAAGTAAGAGGGAGCCCAAAATGAAGCATTGGGCCCATCAAATACACCAAGAGCCATGACTTCACTTTGAGCCCATTTGATACATATGAAAAGAGGCCCAACTCCCATGAAAGAGATAGTATATTTTGCCATGCACACATGATGGACATGGCAAAATTACCCTTTACATACACATGAAGGGAGTGTGAAAGGAAGAAAAAGGGAAGAACGGAAAGCTTGCAATGTCCTTCTCCATGCACCACCGTTGAAAGAGACTTGAGATCTAAAAAATTGTCCAAAAAATACTTGGGCCCACCTTCACTTCTTTTGAAATAGCTACATGAAGAAAAGAAAGGAACCATGAGAAACAATGAAGAAGGAAAAGGACAAGAAAGAGAAAGGAAGTGGTCCATACCTTTACCACTCACCAAAGAGGGATCACCTTGCTATCCTAAAACCTCTCTAAGGCCCACCACTTGAAAAGGGCAAAGAACCACAAAAAAAGAGAAAGGAAACTTGAAGAAAGAGAGAGTATGAGAGAGAGAAGAGAGAGATTGCATGTTTAAGGGGGCAAGGGTGCCCCATGTTATATAGAAAAGGGGAGGGCACCCTTTTACCCAGCCCACCAGGGAAACCGGGGGTCAGAGACTGTCCGGGCGGGCACAGGAGGCTACCCTCCACCTATGTGAAACGACTTCTCACCCCCTCTCCTTGGGAAGAACTCCTCCTTGGGAAGGGTGGTTGCAAGTGAATCTTGTACCCCCATGTAAGAGTGAAGTGATGGAAGAGAATGGTGAGAAAAAGGAAGAAATCTCACCAAAATCTCATCTTGGGAGAAATGGGTGAGAAATTGGGTTGATGATGTGGAAAAGCTACATGGAATTTTCAAGAAAAAGAAAGAAAAAGATTGACTTGGTCAAACAGTGATCTCAACCATCCAAGGGTATGACCTGATGATCCGAACCATTCTAAGAAGAATACCCGTAGTCTCCAACTTGGATTGCTGCTCTCTTGTACATATTTGTGGGTCCGAAGACCTTAAACTACATCGGGAACAAAATCCCGAGAGATTTCCAATAAAAACCAGTGTTAATCTTGACCGTTCAAAATTGAGATTTAACAGCCTGGAACGTTTTTCAGAAAATCACAAAAAAATGTGTTTGCTTTGTTTTTACAAAATTTGGTCCGAAGACCTTAAACTACGTCTGGATCAAGATCCCGAGGGACTTTTTAATAAAAATCGGTAGCAGTCTGGATCGTCGAATCAAGATCCATTGATACCGGACATTTTCCAAAAAGAGCAAAAATAAGATTTTCCTGTTTTGTACAGTTTTAGGGTCCGAAGACCTTAAACTACGTCGGGATCAAGATCCCGAGGGATTTTAGTAAAAACCAGCATCGATCCCAGCCGTTCAGGCTAAGATCTGATGACCTGGATCATTTCAAAAAATCAAAAAAAAAAATGTATGTTCAGCTTGTACACATTTTGGGTCCGAAGACCTTAAACTACGTCGGGATCAATATCCCGAGGGATTTCCAATAAAAGCCGGTATCGGTCTTAATCAACATCCGCTGACATCGAACATTTAAAAAAAAAAAAGTGTTTGCCCTGTTTTGTATATATTTGCTGGTCCGAAGACCTTAAACTACACTGGGATTAATTTCTCGGGGGACCTTTCTCGCTTTCAACCAAAAACCGGCATCAACCTTGATTAAGGTTCGATAACCCGGATCATTTCAAAAATACCAAAAATATTTTAAAGCTTTCCATAAAAACCAGCATCAATCTCGATCATTCGAGCTGAAATCTGGAACTTTTTCCAAAAAACATAAAAAAAAATGATTCACCAAAAATTTCAAACTGCACAAATTCATCCCCAGCGGTCCGAAGACCTAAAACTACACTGGGATTAACTTCTCGAGGGCTTTCTTTCCTAACCTGTTCCAGACATGGCTGACACTTGATCGTACGGGTGTTTGGAATCTTCTAAACAGGTAAAGGCTGAGGCGGGCAGAACTCCGCAATCCTGTTCGTGTTGAACGCACCGTGATGACAATCCTTGATTTGGAAGTCGCTGTTGAATCTGATGGATGTTCCCTGTTCCTAAAACTCATGAAGGGGATTAAGGATGTTGGGAGGTGGAGCGCACCCTCACGGAATTGTGAGCAACGTAAGGCCCCAAACTGGATTGACTAAGGGAAATGTGAGGATGTGGCTCATTTTGTTGCCGAAGGAGTCCGTCGGACGATACGTGGTCTGTGCATTGCACATGAGGAACAGGCAACTTTGTGGGTATGTTGACTGAAAACCCTCAAAATCCCCTCATCCGAAGATGTAAAACTACGGCACTTAACTGTGTGAGACTCGTCTAGCTCGCTGACGTAAAATGGATCGGGTGCCTTACCAGCAGTAGAAGCTGGAAGTGGATGAAAATTCCACACTTTTCCCTGCATTTCAGAAAAATCACAAAATACCAAAACATTGCAAAATATTGTCAAAAATCACAAAAATATTTCCCTTGCTTTCAACAAAATATTGTCAAAAATCACAAAAATATTTCCCTTGCTTTCAACAAAATATTGTCAAAAATCACAAAAATATTTCTCTTGCTTTCAAAGAAAATATTTCGAAAATCACAAAAAATATTTCCAGTGTTTTCAATAACCGATCTCTATCCTGACCACTCAGGTAAAGATTCGAACCACAAATTTGTAAAAATCACAAAAATTGGCACTGCCCCCAGCACTACACTTCAGGAGTCTTGAACTCCACTCTCTTCACAATTTGGGATGACGGATCCAATCGCCCGCAAATTGGAATCTGGACCAAAGCTGGCGACCAAGCATCGCCTCAATCGCATTTATGCCCAAAAGAACATCTTGAAGTCGGATAATATCCTCGTACATTCTCATTAGCAAAGAAACAGTATCTCGGGACGATGGACCTGATCGACCACGGGTCAAGATCTTGACCAACCCGCTGACCAAACATCCGCATAAAAAAGAAAAAACCCCAGGTGAGCACAACCCTGGAAGCAACAAGCTCAAAATTCTCTGCATCTCCAGCAAAAGCAAAATCATCAAACTGAAAGAGAATGAGCCAAAGCCATGCGTTCATCATGCATCTCCATGCATCAGCATCCATTGCATCAATCATCATGTTTACCTGCTTTCAAAATAAAAGACGGTTAGCCAAAGACCCCACAAGCATCCCTAGTGGAGGCACGTGCAGACCCGATTTCTATTTCAAAAGACAAAAAAATATTCATATTTGCAAATAAAAACCCCACGGAGTATCACTCCCCAGAGTGGGTATCTTTTCAAAAATCCAAAAAATATTTTCTCAGTAGAGCGTTCTGCCTCCAACACACCAGGAGATCTTCCATATCTCTGGGTAGGAGCCGACGTAAAAATCAAATAAGATCCAATGTCTCGCGGTTTCCCCGGAGGCCATCGGATCCAATGCACTCAAAGTACGGTAGAACTGAACTCCAGTGTCAGTGCGGTCGTACCACATGCCAAGATAGAAAAAAGATGAAAGCCAAAAGGCTCGGCCATAGAAACCATTTGAACAGGTGGAAACGATGAATTGTAACCCAAGTATCAAAATCAACAGATTGGGTGGAAAGAGTTCACCCGCACATACCTAGGCGTGGATGCCTAAAGTACCTTGACTGAGTCCAAGTCGGCGTAGTAGAATCCCGTAAGACTATCTGACGCAGGGCGTCTAACCACTATTGACAGTCAAGCGAAACAAGTACTCCTGAAGTGATCTGGGAAAACATCAAACATCACACAATCAGTCTCAGGGTCAGCAACCTTGTAAGACTACGGACGTAGAGGCTCTGCTGTACCTTTCCGATGTGAGTACTGATCAGGGAATGGAAGGGTTGCGATTGGGTACCCAGGTTGCAGCAAACTGCAGGGACAATCACAACGTTTTCTCCAAACTCTCGCGGTATGTGTGAGTTATCAATTTCTAGACAATCAACTGACTCAGATACAAAAGACAACAAAGATTCCAGACCACAATCAAGGAAAGAATGAATTGCAAACCAAGCATCGAAACCAGCAGGTCAGGTGGAAAGAGTTCCACCCGCACATACCTAGGCGTGGATGCCTGAAGTACCTTGACTGAGTCCAAGTCGGCGTAGTAGAATCCCGTAAGACTATCTGACGCAGGGCGTCTAACCACTTTGACAGTCAAGCGAAACAGGTACTCCTGGAGTGATCTGGGAAAACATCAAACATCACACAATCAGTCTCAGGGTCAGCATCCTCGTAAGACTAGCGACGCAGAGGCTCTGCTGTACCTTTCCGATGTTAGTACCGATTGGGAATGGAAGGGTTGCGATTGGGTACCCAGGTTGTAGCGCATGCAGGGACAATCGCAACGTTTTCTCCAAACTCCCGCGGTATGTGCGAGTGATCGGTTTCCAAACGATCAACTGGCGCAGATGCAAATGCAAGCAAAGATTTCAGACCATGATCCATGAATGACCGGGTCAGAAGTGGGGTGTCCACTCGCTTTGGCATTCGGTTGCCCGCAACCTCTGCCAAAGAGGGGCATCTGTAGACACCCCACCTTCGGCTACACTGTTGGTAGAGATAGCTGGATGAATGGAGGACCATACCTCCAAATCCCAAGTCCAAACTCAGCCAAACTCACCCTTGTAAGCCCCAATCCATAGCCCAGTTCAAGCCTGAACCCAGTCAACCCAGTCCTAAACATCAGCCTGAAAAACCCCCCATAAGAAAAAGCCAGTCAAAAAATCCTAAAAAAGTGAAACTCACTGAGTCAACCCACTGAGTCAACCCGCTGAGTCAAAACTCCGAGTCAACCCGTCGAGTCATCCCGCTGAGTCAAATCACCGAGTCGACCCGCTGAGTCAACTCACTAAGTCAACCCACCGAGCCAAACAGCAGCCCCGAGGGAGCGACCGTACCTCGCTGAAAATTGAGGAATGGCCGTACGGGCGGCCCACAGCAGGCCGCCCAAAAATATTTACCCGAAATACCACTGCCCGCTGCTATAAATACCCCCCTCCCCTTCTCATTTCAGCATCCCTTCGAAGCCATCCAGCCCGAGTGCGATCCGAGTCCTCCTTCACCCTTTAGCCCATTCCTTCACCAAGGAGAGCCCGAGTGAGGAGAGCCTAGCCCTGGTCCAGCCCAGCCTGACCACTGGTCCAAGCCTCCCAAGTCTTCCAAGTCTTGATCCATCCACTCAAAGCCAATCCTTGCGACACCTCCGTCCATCCAGCTACTCTTTTTCCAGCATCATCTCATTTGCATCTAGCATAAGTGCAACATTTACTTTTCTTCCAACCCCCCTGCTTCACTATAAAGCACCTTGATTATTCAAGCACACCGCATATGTCTTAAGTTAAGCAACTGTCAGTTCGAGCGTATGCTCTAGGGCTTGCCTGTTGTTGGAACTTGCCCATCAGAAACTCTTACTGTTCAGACCTGCATTCATGCTTCACTATAAAGCACCTTGATTATTCAAGCACACTGCATACGTCTTATATTAAGCACCTGTCAATTCGAGCGTATGCTCTGGGCTTGCCCGTTGTTGGAACCTGCCTATCAGAAACTCTTACTGTTCAGACCCGCATTCATGCATCATGTTATCTATGAGAATGTACGAGGATTAAAATAGACTTTCAAGTATTAGTTCGATTCTGTGAAGTAGAGACCGTACTTCGGTACGGGCAGTGCGTGGGGTGCTTAACCTCTTCCCACCCTGCAACCGTGATCCCTTACCTTGAATCTCTAGCCGCAGATCAAAAGGAGTCATTTTAGAGGAAGGAATCTTCGGATCCCCTTCTCAAACGTTTCTACGGGGTCTAGCCGACTGTAGATTCGAAGTAACTGGCTAGTGGCAACTCTGGTCTTATATAAACTCATTTAGACACATCCAGCTTTAACACGACAACCGAACAAAGCCCTCAGGAACGAGGCAAGCTAGTGACACAAACGGCGATACGCACTCATGCATCCTCCTCTTCTCCTTCTTTTCCCGAAAGGGGAAGGGACGAGAACGTCGTGTGGGAGCGCGGAAACGGCGAGGGTCCACAATAGCCCACTTGAAGATCAAAATCCAAAATGTCCCAAAGCATGGGACAAAAATGGGCAACTTATGGGTATCATTCTTTCTCACAAATTGAAAGAAAATCGCTCATATTTGAGAATGATGGTGGATGACCCACCAAGCACCCCAAAGAGAAGTTCAAGGAGCCATGGTTGCATGGATAGCTCACTTGAAGGAGGATCATCCATTTGAGGTTGATAACGTTAAAGAGAAACTCTTGAGAACCACTTTCCTACCTCATGGAAAAACCATTTGAAACTAGTGATATTGTTGGAACAACTCACTCATGGGACTTGTAGATGATCAAGTAACTCAAGTCCTCCATCCATCAAAAGAAAAGGCATGAAAGGAAAAAAGCCTACATGGGCAAAGTGTAGTGGTGCACTCATGGTCGAAAGAAATCCAAGCTTCAATAAAGGCCCAAAAGCCCATCCATATGGAAAAACTCCAAGGAACCCATCACACTTTGTACAAGGATGTACATCATAATCAAGAGATGGTGGAAGACTTGGGCTACTTAGCCATAAAGGCCCAACTAAGAAATCTAGCCCACTTGAGATCCAAGTGAAGAATGGGCTAGTCACCTTGGTCCATACATATGTGAAGAAAGATGGGGTCACTCAAAGTGAGCCTCATGAGCCCAAAACTTGAGATGGGCCCTACCATGCCCATGGATCCAAACCTTGAAAAGAAGATGGAAAAGGAAAAGAGAGTTCCAAAGGAAATGACAAGAAAGAGAAAGTAAAAGGGAGCCCAAAATGAAGCATTGGGCCCATCAAATACACCAAGGGCCATGACTTCACTTTGAGCCCATTTGATACATATGAAAAGAGGCCCAACTCCCATGGAAAAGATAGTATATTTTGCTATGCACACTTGATGGACATGGCAAAATTACCCTTTACATACACATGAAGGGAGTGTGAAAAGAAGAAAAGGAAAAATGAAATGGAAAGCTTGCAATGTCCTTCTCCATGCACCACCTTTGAAATAGATTGGAGATCTAGAAAAAGGTCAAGAACACTTGGGCCCACCTTCACTCCTTTTGGAATAGCTACATGGAAAAAGAAAAGAACCATGAGAAGAGATAGTGAAGAAGGAAAAGGACAAGAAAGAGAAAGGGAGTGGTCCATACCTTTACCACTCACCAAAAAAGGACCACCTTGCTATCCCAAAACTTCTCTAAGGCCCACCACTTGAGAGAAGCAAAGAACCACCAAGAGGAGAGAGAAAACTTTGAGAAAAAGAGAGTATGAGAGAGAGAAGAGAGAGATTGCACATTGGAGGGGGCAAGGGTGCCCCATGTTATATAGAAAAGGGGGGTGCACCCCTTTATCCAACCCACTGAAGAGACCAGGGGTCAGAGGCGGTCCAGGAGGCGTCCAGGGAGCCATCCTACCTCCCACCTAGTTGAAACAACCTCTCCTCCTCTCTCCTTGGGAAGAACTCCTCCTTGGGAAGAGTAGTTGCAAGTGAATCTTGTACCTCCTTGTAAGAATGAAGTGATGGAAGAGAATGGTGAGAAAAAGTAAGAAATCTCACCAAAATCTCATCTTGTGAGAAATGGGTGAGGGGTTGATGATGTGGAAAAGCTCCATGGAATTTTCAAGGAAAAGAAAGAAAAAATTGACTTGGTCAAACAGCGATCTCAACCATCCAAAGGCATGACCAAATGATCCAAACCATTCCAAGAAGAATCCCAAGAATCTCCGCCCTTGATTATTGTTTACATGTACATATTTGGGTCCGAAGACCTTAAACTACGTCGGAATCAAGATCCCGAGAGACTTTCTATAAAAACCGGCATTAGTCTGGATCGAATCAAGATCCGCTGACACCGGACATTTTCCAAAAAACAAAAAAAAATGTGTTTGCCCTGTTTGTACAGTTTTGGGTCCAAAGACCTTAAACTACGTCGGGATCAATATCCCGAGGATCTTTAATAAAAACCAGCATCGATCCTAGCCGTTCAGGCTAAGATCTGATGATCTGGATCATTTCAAAAAAAAATGCTCTGTTTGTACATATTCTGGGTTCGAAGACCTTAAACTACGTCGGGATCAATATCCCGAGGGTTTTTAATAAAAACCAGCATCGATCCTAGCCGTTCAGGCTAAGATCTGATGATCTGGATCATTTCAAAAGAAAAAAAAAGATATGCTCTGTTTGTACATATTCTGGGTCCGAAGACCTTAAACTACGTCGGGATTAAGATCCCGAGGGACTTTCAATAAAAACCGGCATCGGTCTTCATCAAGATCTGATGACTCCGAACTTTTTCTATAAAAAAAATGTGTGATTTCCAGCATCGCTTGTACATGTTTTTGGTCCGAAGACCTTAAACTACGTCGGGAACAAAATCCCGAGAGATTCCCAATAAAAACCAGCATCGATCCTAGCTGTTCAGGCCAAGATCTGATGACCTGGATCATTTTCAAAAAATCACAAAAAAGATTGTACTTTCAGCATGTACATAAAGTTTTTTTGGTCCGAAGACCTTAAACTACGTCGGGATCAACATCCCGAGAGATTTTTAATAAAAACCGGCATCGGCCTCAACCGCTGGGATCAAGGCTTGATAACCCGGATCATTTTCAAAAATACCAAAAAGATTTCAAGCTTTCCATAAAAACCAGCATCAACCCCGATTACTTGAGTTGAACTCTGGAACCTTTTCAAAAAAAAAAAAATCTCACCATCAATTTCAATTTCACAAATTCATCCCCAGTGGTCTGAAGACCTAAAACTACACTGGGATTAACTTCTCGGGGGCTTTCTTTCCCCAACCTGTTCCGGACATGGCTGACACTTGATCGTACAGGGTGTCCAGAGTCTTCTAAACAGGTAAAGGCTGAGGCAGGCAGAACTCCGCAACCCTGTTTGTGTTAAACGCACCGTGATAGACAACCTTGATTTGGAAGTCGCTGTTGAATCGGACGGATGTTCCCTGTTCCTAAAACTCATGAAGGGGATTAAGGCTGTTGGGAGGTGGAGCGCACCCTCACGGAATTGTGAGCAACGTAAGGCCCCAAACTGGATTGACTAAGGGAAATGTGAGGATGTGGCCCATTTTATGGCCGAAGGAGTCCGTCGGACGATACGTGGTTTATGTGCATTGCACATGAGGAACAGGCAACTTTGTGGGTGTGTTGACTGAAAACCCTCATAATCTCCTCATCCGAAGATGTAAAACTATTGTACTTAACTGTGTGAGACTCGTCTTGCTCGTTGACGTAAAATGGATCGGGTGCCTTACCAGCAGTAGAAGCTGGAAGTGGATGAAAATTCCATACTTTTCCCTGCATTTCATAAAAATCACAAAAATACAAAAACATTGCAAAATCACCTTTTCAAAAATCACAAAAACATTTCCCTTGCTTTCAAATCAAATATTTGCAAAAACCACAAAAAATGTTTCCCTTGCTTTCAAGCCAAAAATTTTCAAAAAACACAAAAAAAAATATTTCCTTTGTTTTCAATAACCGATCTCTATCCTGACCACTCAGGTAAAGATTCGAACCACATATTTACAAAAATCACAAAAATTGTCATTGTCCCCAGCACTACACTTCAGGAGTCTTGAACTCCACTCTCTTCACAATTTGGGATGACGGATCTAATCGCCCGCAAATTGGAATCTTGACCAAAACTGGCGACCAAAGCACTGTCTCAATCGCATTTATGCCCAGAAGAACTTCTTGAAGTCGGATAATATCCTCATACATTCTCATTAGCAAAGAAACAGCATCTTGGGACGATGGACCTGATCGACCACGGGTCGGGATCTTGACCAACCCGCTGACCAAACATCCGCATTAAAAAAGAAAAAAATCCCCAGGGAAGCACAACCCTGCAAGCAATAAGCTCAAAATTCTCTTCATCTCGAGCAAAAGAAAAATCATCAAACTGAAAGAGAATGAGCTAAGCCATGCATTCATCATGCATCTCCATGCATTCGCATCAATCGCATCAATCATCATGTTTACCTGCTTTCAAAATAAAAGTCGATTAGCCAAAGACCCCACAGGCATCCCTAGTGGAGGCACGTGCAAACCAGATATCCGTTTTAAAAAGAAAAAAAAATATCTCTACTTGCAAATAAAAACCCCACGGAGTATCACTCCCCAGAGTGGGTATCTTTTCGAAAATCCAAAAAAATATTTTCCCAGTAGAGCGTTCTGCCTCCAACGCACCAGGAGATCTTCCATATTTCTGGGTAGGAGCCGACGCAAAAATCAAATAAGATCCAATGTCTCGCGGTTTCCTCCGAGACCATCGGATCCGATGCACTCAAAGTACGGTCGAACTGAACTCCAGTGTCAGTGCGGTCGTACCACATGCCAAGATACAAAAAAGATGAAAGCCAAAAGGCTCGGTCACAGAAACCATTTGAATAGGTGGAAACGATGAATTGTAACCCAAGTATCAAAATCAGCAGATTGGGTTGAAAAAGTTCACCCGCACATACCTAGGTGTGGATGCCTGAAGTATCTTGACTGAGTCCAAGTCGGCGTAGTAGAATCCCGTAAGACTATCTGACGCAGGGCGTCTAACCACTTTGACAGTCAAGCGATACAAGTACTCCTGAAGTGATATGGGAAAACATCAAACAACATACAATCAGTCTCAAGGTCAGTATCCTCGTAAGACTAGCGACGCAGAGGCTCTGCTGTACCTTTCCGATGTGAGTACCGATCGGGAATGGAAGGGTTGCAATTGGGTACCCAGGTTGCAGCAAACTGCAGGGACAATCGCAACGTTTTCTCCAAACTCTCGCGATATATGCGAGTTATCAATTTCTAGACAATCAACTGACTCAGGATACAAAGGACAACAAAGATTCCAGACCACAATCAAGGAAAGAATGAATTACAAACCAAGCATCGAAACCAGCAGGTCGGGTGGAAAGAGTCCACTCGCACATACCTAGGCGTGGATGCCTGAAGTACCTTGACTGAGTCCAAGTCGGCGTAGTAGAATCCCGTAAGACTATCTGACGCAGGGCGTCTAACCACTTTGACAGTCAAGCGAAACAGGTACTCCTGGAGTGATCTGGGAAAACATCAAACATCACACAATCAGTCTCAGGGTCAGCATCCTCGTAAGACTAGCGACGCAGAGGCTCTACTGTACCTTTCCGATGTTAGTACCGATCGGGAATGGAGGGGTTGCGATTGGGTACCCAGGTTGCAGCGCATGCAGGGACAATCGCAACGTTTTCTCCAAACTCCCGCGGTATGTGCGAGTGATCGGTTTCCAAATGATCAACTGACACAGATGCAAAGGCAAGCAAAGATTTCAGACCATGATCCATGAATGACCGGGTCAGAAGTGTGGTGTCCACTCGCTTTGGCATTCGGTTGCACGCAACCTCTGCCAAAGAGGGGCATCTGTAGACACCCCACCTTCGGCTACACTGTTGGTAGAGATAGCTGGTTGAATGGAGGACCATACCCCCAAATCCCAAGTCCAAACTCAACCAAACTCACCCTTGTAAGCCCCAATCCATAGCCCAGTTCAAGCCTGAACCCAGTCAACCCAGTCCTAAACATCAGTCTGAAAAACCCCCCACAAGAAAAGCCAGTCAAAAAATCCTAAAAAAGTCAAACTCACTAAGTCAACCCACTGAGTCAACCCACTGAGTTAACCCGCTGAGTCAACTCGTCGAGTTAAAACACCGAGTCAACCCGTCGAGTCAACCCACTGAGTCAAATCACCGAGTCAACCCGCTGAGTCAACTCACTGAGTCAACCCACCGAGCCAAACAGCAGCCCCGAGGGAGCGACCGTACCTCGCTGGAAATCGAGGAGAGTCCGTACGGGCGGCCTGCCAAAAATATTTACGAGCCCTGCCACTTCCCGCTGCTATAAATACCCCCCCTCCCCTTCTCATTTCATCATCCACTTCCCTCTCTTCAGTCCGAGTGCGATCCGTCCCTCTATACCTTAGCCCATTCCTCCACCAAGGAGAACCCGAGTGAGGAGATCCTGGCCCTGGTCCAGCCCAGCCTGACCGCTGATCCAAGTCTCCCAAGCCATCCAAGTCTTAATCCAGCCACTCGAAGCCAACCCTTGCGACACCTCCGTCCATCCAGCTACTCTTTTTCCAGCATCATCTCATTTGCATCTAGCATAAGTGCAACATTTACTTTTCTTCCAACCCCCCTACTTCACTGCAAGCACTTTGATTCTTCAAGCACACTGCATATGTCTTAAATTAAGCACCTGTCAGTTCGAGCGTATGCTCTGGGCTTACCCGTTGTTGGAACCTGCCCATCAGAAACTCTCACTGTTCAGACCTGCATTCATGCTTCACTATAAAGCACCTTGATTATTCAAGCACACTGCATACGTCTTATATTAAGCACCTGTCAGTTCGAGCGTATGCTCTGGGCTTGCCCGTTGTTGGAACCTGCCCATCAGAAACTCTTACTGTTCAGACCCGCATTCATGCATCATGTTATCTATGAGAATGTACGAGGATTAAAATAGACTTTCAAGTATTAGTTCGATTCTGTGAAGTAGAGACCGTACTTCGGTACGGGCAGTGTGTGAGGGTGCTTAACCTCTTCCCACCCTGTAACCGTGATCCCTTACCTTGAATCTCTGGCCGCAGATCAAAAGGAGTCATTTTAGAAGAAGGAATCTTCGGATTCCCTTTTCTAACTTTTTCTACGGGGTCTAGCCGACTGTAGATTCGAAGTAACTGGCTAGTGGCGATTCTGGACTTATATAAACTCATTTAAACACATCCAGCTTAACACGACAACCAAACAAAGCCCTCGGGGACGAGGCAAACCAGTGGCACAAACGGCGATTCGCACTCACGCATCCTCCTCTCCTTCTTTTCCCGAAAGGGGAAGGGACAGGAACGTCGTGTGGGAGCGTGGAAAACGGCGAGGGTCCACACAAAGTTATAATCTAAATTGTGGAATAGGAAATTGATCCATGCATCTATTGTGGAAATCAAGATAATCAAATTGACATTGCATACCTATTTGGTAATTCATGAAATGAATTGGATGAACTGGATCTTCTGCACCCTACACATTTAGAGAAAGCTAAGGGAGGGGAGAAAATTGCATCCATAAGCATGTGTAGTTGTGGAGACCCGGTTATTTATAAAAACCAGATGGGGGAGTTTTTATTTTTATTAATTTATCTATCTATAAAAAAAACATTGAAATTCTCCCTTTTTATGATTCCATGCTACAAATCCAATCACATTTAGGAGCGTACACACAAGACTAGCTTGTGGTTACTCACGTATGATGTGTGACCTTATAATCCGGTGATGAGTGACTTACTTTAAAGATGGTTAAACTTTTTCTCCAGCCTTGTCATTAATCTAAGGAGGATGCTCTATTGGTATCAACACAATTTCTAGTGGGGCTCCGTCTAAAAACTTAAGGGATACTCACTCCTTGAGTTGTTTGATATTCTCAAGAATCAATCATCAAACTTTAAGGGAGTTGCATACTTGACAGATGTCAATAAGTTATTAAAAGTAAATAAGCAAATGTACATATGATATACCATGACATGCATGTAAGAAAATTCATCTGCGTAAAATCCACCTAACATGTCCACTCTTCTTTTGACCACTTAAGATTCTTGATTATTTCCTTCATGACCGGGTGGCTAGATTTGAATTTTTTTTCTTTGGACAATTTTCTCTTGTAAGTCATGACTAAAACTAAACAACTAAGTTAATGAACTACACTAATTTAGGGTTCATGCATTTCGATTATAAGCAACAATTAAAAAATCAACAATTTAACCGTTAATTGGCCAAATTGGACCCTAAACTTTAGATCCATGCCCCAAATGATCCATTTCTTATTTTCCCCCACAATCTTAACCATCCATTGAAGTTAAAATTTTATATCTAGGTCAAGATCTTGCTTTTAAATAAGTTGGATGCTAAGATCCATCCGATCCGACCATTGAATTTCTTGATTCACCTCAAATATGCATCTAAATGTTTTAGATTAAAGGTTAGGTTGGTTGGATCTTACTTTCCATAAGTTAGACACTAAAAATAAATGCTTAATCTCTTGATGAATGGTTAGATTGGGCCAAATCATAATTTTAACTGTCTAAATTATGCATTGTGACATTTTATCTAATTTTTAGGGCTCAGATCTAAGATCGGCCTAGGGATCATGGTGATCATGGCCAAATCAAGATCCTCTTATATTTTAGATCACAAACTAGACTCAAATAACAAGATCCACCGTTAAATCAAAGTGAGGGCAGTGGGGCACATTTAGGTAAGCTTTTGAGTGATGGGGTCCACTGGCCATCACTTGATTATTGCCAAATCTCGTATTTGGATAGCTATTCCATTAAGTCTAGGTTCAAGTCACTAATATGATCCATACATCAAAATCCCAAGGTGGGGCCCACTTAGATCGGATAGATTAATACAAGCAGGGCCCAACACAAAACACAAGGTTATCTACAGTGCAATGTTACAATATGCGGCATCATGATCTTTTTAAGATTCAAACCTATCTACTTGATCTGGATAAAGATCTCATGGTGGGGTCCGCCTAATATGATCGTGACGGAAGCGGATTGCGTAGTGAGTAAACTCTGTGGGGGCCCACCTCCGTCCATCCATCTTAACAGATAATGTTAAGTATGGTGCCAAAAAATGAAGCATATCGAGTTCTAAAGTGAACCAGACCACAGGAAAAGTGTGAACTGAATGTCTACCATTGAAAAATTCTCGGGAGGATACAGAAGTTTTGCATGAAGCTGATATTTGTGTTTTCCCTTCATCCAATGTCCATGTGATCTTATGAACAGGTTGGATGACAAATAAACATCACTGTGAGGCCTGGAAAGGTTTCAACGGTGGAAATCATTATTCTCACTGTTTCATGTGGCATGGTCCACTTGAGATTTGGATATGCTTAAATTTTGGGCTCAACTCCTAAAATGAGCTGTAAAAACATATGGACAGAATAGATGTAGCACATACATTCTAGGTGGGCCCAACAGAGTTTACTCCACACGATAAGAGCATGCGGAGTAACTCCGCACGTGATCCGATTGACCACACAATGCGGGGCCACCTACTCATATGTCCGAGAAGAATTTTGCTACACCCACGGCTTGCGTACGCTGCATAAGCGGCAATCCCAGCCATGGGTGGGATCCGAATCCCCAGGGGCATAGCAGGCGTAGAGGGCGAGTCTCTCTCCTCTCCCCTCTCCCCGTCCGAGAATCTATCCAGCCTGCAAGAATCGGAAGTCGGTTTCGTGCGAAAGCCTTTGGAGGCTTTTGGACGCTGGGAACGCAGGTGGGTCCCACGGCTGATGTTTGTGAGAAATCCATCCTGTCCATCCATTTTGTGAGCTCATTTTAGGACGTGAGACGAAAAAAATGGGCTGCATCCATGAACCTAGTGGGCTTCACTAGAGGAAAAGTGGGCAGGGAAACTCCTACCGTTGAAACCTCTCTGGGGTCCACAGTGTTGTTTATATGACATCCATACCGTTCATAATGTCATTCCTACTGGGATGAACTGAAAGCACAAATATTAGCCTGATTCAATACTTCTGTGGCCCCATGAATATTTCAATTGCGGACGTTCAATCATCATGTTTTCAGCCCACTGAAGTCTTTGATGACGCTCATTTTTTTGTCACACATTCTGAAATGATAGATGGTGGATCTCTCACAAACATCATGGTGAGCCCCACATAAGCTTCCATAGCAACTCCGAAAGGCTTTTGGCGGCCTCCATAAGTTGCAGAGCAGTTCAAATGAGCCCATCGAGCAACTTGTTCAAATGGGCCCATTGTTCAGTGATCCAAACCATTGATGAGAAGGGCCTCACCGTGGATGGCCACACATAAAAAAATATCCTGATTGGAACACCGTAAAATAGAATATTTGAGCTTTTATAGGTTGAATATGAATTATTGTCTTTTTTTTTCTTTTTATTTTTTCTTAACTATCTATATTGTACTTCTATATTGCAGGAAGTTGAGTCAAAAATTGAAGCACAAAAGATCAAGTGGACTATAACACACAGATATGGAAACCTTCCTAAGGCTGATGTTTATTTGTCATTAGACCTGTTGATAATATCACAAGGATATGAATGATGGTAAAAAAAAAACTTATCAGCTTGATCCAAAGCTTTTGTATCCCTTGGGAATTTGTCAATGGTAAATGTTCAATTCACACTGTTTCTGTGGTGTGATACACTTGAACTTCATATATGCTTCATTTTTTGTATCAAAACCTAAAATTATCTGATAAAACGGATGCACGGAGTGGATGAAATATATAAATTACAGTAGGCCCCACGGAGCCTGACTTACTCACAACACAATCCGCTTCCTTCCCTATCCACCTTTACCTTTAGTGCGGCCCACTTGGTTCACGTATGCAGTCCAGTTTTTGTCTCACGTCTTAAAATGAGCTCACAAAATGAATGGACAGGGTGGATTTCTTACAAACATCAGCCATCCGCACGAAACCAACTTTCAATTCTTGCCAAACTGGATAGATTCTTGGAGAAGGGAGAGGAGAGAGACTCGCCCTCTCAGCCTTCTATGTCCTGGAGATTCGGATCCCACCTACGGCTGGGATTGCCAGGTATGCAGTGTACGCAAGCCGTGGGAGTAGCAAAATTCTTCTCCATCATGTACCAATGTCTAAAAAGTTAACTCGAAATCTTCATATTTTTCACAAGCATGATACACACACACGTGTATGTATTCTCACTGATGGGAAATGAGTGAGTACCGTTGTTAGATACACCCTCACTCCTATGAACGGCTATGGACGATGTCATTTGACCATGGGAAAAGTTTTATAATGTTGAAATCACTTCTAGCGATGGGGTGGACGATTCAGATTGTGGTTATCATCTATGTGGGATCCATTTTGACAGTGGAATGTGTATCAACCTATATCTACACCCTAAAACCTATTACACCTAAAATCTCTCTAATTCCTAAAATCCCTCCACAATCTCCTCCCTCACATGCGTTGCACTTATAATCTTTTCAAGAGAGACGTGCACCACCGTCCTTTGCATTTCACGTTACCCACAAAGAGTGAGTGATTCGAACTGGTGGGCCCTGCCTTAACGTTCCCCGATCTGAACCGTCCAACACCATCCTTACACCCGATAAAGGTCTTCTTCTAATTTTCTTTGTGATCGAATGGTTAGATTTTAAAGAAATAATCTTAACGAGATGATATTATTGATCTTATGCGCTAATCTTTGCCAAAGGATCAAATGGACCATGCAATGAGGGGGACCCACGCTCCCATAAGGCAACTGTGTGGGCCACCACATACTGGCCACGTGTCTAGATGTGTGGACCCACACACTATCCACGTGGACAGCCGTGTGGGTCCCACACGCTATCCACGTGGGCACCACGGGCTGTCCACGTGGTAGCGTCATGGCCCCACTCGCTGCCACTTGGGTAGACTAGTGTGGGCTGCTACCACGTCAACAGTGCGCCCCACACGTGTTATGGTTTAAATTTTTCATGAGGGGTTTTCCCTTGTATCATTGTATGTTTGGTGGACCCCACTTGTTGTACGAAGAATCATGTATTTTGGTACTGATGTTTTGATCTTAACATGGGTAAATCCTAACCTTTGATAATGTATTTGAGATATGTGGGATGTAAATCACCCTTAATCTAAAAAAAAAAAAAAAAAAATGTAATACAACGATCATAAATGGTCCGTAACATAAATCAAACTATTAAATAGATCTTAAAGCAATCATATGCCATTAAATAGCCTATATGTCATCCATCAGGTCTACAAGTGATGGCTGAGACACGAAAAAATGAAGAAACATGAAAAAGAAAAAGATTCAAGAAAGATTTGGAAAGAAATAAAGAAGAAAAGAAGAAAAGAAGAAAAGGGCAGAAGATATGCACTTGCCACAGGTCGTGAAAAACATATGTTTGGGTGACTGTTCTTGCCATGGAAATGGCCACATTTGCTTATAAATACCCCAGGGGTCCTCATTTGATACTTGATTCTGAAGTTAAGAGCTCCAAAGGTTCTTAGAGGTACAGGGTGGACTTCGAGTTCTCTTCTTCTCGGGTTGAACACATGAAATGCGAACCCCGAGGACAAAAGATGAACGAGAGGGAGATGCTGTCGGATTATAGAAGAAGGAGGTGGAAGACTTGAAGAAATTGGTTAGGAGGATGCTTACCGTGGGTCGGGTAAAGCTCTTTAGAAGACAATAGTTTCATTATTGTGAAGGATGCACAAAGCCTTCTGAACTTTTGTTTCCCTTCCAATTGTGAAAGAACGTTGAAAGCTGGGACTGCAACAAAGATAAACGATGCAGAGAAATCAATCCAGACTAAGAAGTTTGTTCCTTTGCATATAAGACCTATCTTTCTCCCTTCTGGTTGAATATACGGAGTATTCCGTACTCCGTAAGTGAATGATTTGTATAGATGATGTTTTTTTTATCAGAAAACCTATCTCTCTCCCTTCGGGTTGAATATACGAAGTATTCCGTACCTTGCAAGTGGATGATTTGTATAGATGATGTTTCTGGAGCAGAAGTCCCTTTCTCTCTCTCCCTTCAGGTTGTTTGATACAATTTATAGAAGTGGTAGATGTGCTAGGTGATGTTACTATTTTGGAGTGCTACGAAGTTCTATAAAGATTGCAAAGGAATGAAGTCTAGTCTGGTTGATTTGCCTTGCTCATAAGCAGAAGAATAGTCTCGGAAGCCTTGGTTCAATCATTCCCTGTCATTTGGACAGGATGAAAGAAGAATACAGCGAAGCTCTATCAAAATTACTTTCTGAATATATATTATTTTTGTACAAAGTACAATCTATTCTAGAATCAAGGGGTGATGTAACTATGGAATGTACGAAGAACTCAGTAAATGAATAAAATGAAGTGATATATGCTTTTTTGTATCTCTTGTCTAATATTAGAATGTGACTCATGTTTTTCCCCAATAAACATAAAGGCAATTTTATTGTGTAAATAAAATGACGACTCCGCTGAGAAAAATTCCAAGAGTTATGTTCTAACATTTATAAAAGAATATAAGAAGAGCATTCGTCACCTTTTGACGCTTTATAGTGCCAAAATGGCGACTCTCAATGGGAACATTCCACCCTTCATCTCTAGAATAAATTGAATATATCTTTCAGATGACTAATTATTACTATTTTTTGAATGTCAGGTACATTAGAGATTACAACTAGACTTCAACCAGACAACAATTAAACTCTCTCAATGGCTTTTCCAGCTCATAAAATCGTTTTCGATTTCATGCTGGGAGGAGGATTTACTATCTCCTACGACAATCAAAACATAATAAGAAGGAAATGTCAGACGAAGACAATCCAGAGCATAGCGACTAAGATAAATGCTATGGTGATTTCCGCTTCACCTGTTGTTGCAAAGGATGAAAGTGGATGGGTAATGGTACAGTCGAAAAGAAAGCAAAGGTCATCCAAAGCTTCTACTAAAACCACAATTAAGGGGCCTTACTATCGAATTTACCGAAGACCTATTCACGAAGCATGACCAGACAAATGCCGGCTGTAACCCCTCCTTTATATCCAGGAGGAGAAGAAACGTATTTTGTCGAAAAGGATTTTCCTGCATTCCCCGTACCCTTTACCATGCGAAGACAAATTAATCAAACCCTTGTGCCATATCAGCTTTCCCCAACAGAAAACTCAAAAGGAAGCTCAACCAGAACCACATCGAAACAAACTGAACATACTGAATCTATCAACTCCTCGCGATGTAATAGTCACGAGTCAAGAAGAAATTCAGTACCACTCACCCCTTTAACTACCACCTCATTTACATCCTCAAGGTCATGAACATCTAGAAAGAGAGCCTCCGTTTTTGTAGTCGAAACAAGCTAAGCGGGACAATCAATGGAAATGCGCTTCAAAGAAATGGCACGGATCAAGTAATCCTAATGGAAGAGTGTAGGAATATGTGAGAAGCATTATGCATGATAGCTCACACTGTATCCCAGAACGTTGCTCCACCAAATATGGCTCCCACAGAAAATGTGGAACACCCAATTGAAGGGTCACAACAGCCTCAAACCATGTCGCATGGATCTATCCCAATGACAAACAACGGCATCGCAACAGAGGAAATACGCCAAATTATTGTTGAAATTGTCCGATCAGAAGGAGAAAGAATACACAAAGAATGCTTTCAATATAAAACGCCATATCCGAGAGAAGTCAATGATATTCCTTTCCCGGTAGGCTTTAAATGCCCAGAATTCCAAAAGTTTAATGGGGAAGGTTCATTGAAAGAACACATGATGCATTTCATCACTACATTGGGAAGCCATGCCGCTGTGCGACAATACTGCTTACGATTGTTTAGTGTGACTTTGATAGGAAAAGCATTTAAATGGTATGCAATCTTAACTCCGGGAACTATATGCACCTAGGAACAAATGCAAGAAACTTTTCTAATGAACTTATTTTCGACCGAAAGAGAAGTGAGTCTGACAGAGCTGGCAGCCGTACGACAAAGGGAATTGGAATCTGTCGACAAATTTATTACGCACTGGCGAACCTTAAGCACGTCTTGCAAATATCTCTTCGGGGAAGCTAAACAGGTGGAAATGTGCATTGGATGCATAGAACCAGAAATTCGTACTTACAGGAGCGAAAATACACACGTTCCGAGAATTGGCTATAAGAGCTCATGCTCTGGAAATTATGATTAGGAAAGTGCCTGCATTTCGTACAGAATCAACACGGCGAGTTGCTAGAAAGTTCTCGGCAAATGTCTCAGATAAAGGTAAGGGAAGAGAAGACTCCCGGGGTAAACCAAGAGATAATAGAAGAGAAAGGCAAAAATATTCTGCCAATGAGCCAACTGACAAAACATATCGACAGTTTAGCCATCGGGAAGATTATTCTTTTTCAAGCAAGGATATTGTCTCGATGATGAATTAATTGGTCGTAGCAGGAACCATTGAATTACTGCTATTAAAATGGCTAGAAGAGGCGGATAAAATAGAAGACGGATATTATTGCCACTATCATCACATGGTAGGACATCCTACTCATAGATGTTACTCTATTAAGGCTATTCTCCAAAGAATGATCAACAGAGGAGAAATAGTCATGGGGAAAGAAAAAGACAAAGAGAAGAAAGCAATTGCAAACGCCGTGTCTGCAGTAAGCATGAAACAACGACAAGTACTCCTTTCAGGATGATTCAGTCTGGAAGTTGAGGAACGGGAAACAAGGTTTACACAATGCATAATCATAACAGCCGTATTGGAAGAAAGTTAAGAACAAAAAAGAATCAATGCCGTGTTAAAGGTAAAAACCCGTTGATTGCCAAGACGCCGCAGGCCATGTAAGGCCTCAAATATTGAGATGACGTTATTCTCAATACACGATTTGCCTCTCGATCATTTACTCCGGTATGAGAGATATTGTGGTCGCCAAAGAATTAGTAAAGAGCAGATGGTAAAGCAATTCAAGGCTACATGATAGGACCAGTCGAAGAATGGTATGAATCGGGAATTCTGCAAGAAGTATCAACATGGGAACAGTTTTGTGAACTGTTTATGTTAAGATTTTGGGTACCACGGAGGGAAGTTCCTCTGACAGAGCTGATAAGGTGGGAAAGATTTCAGGAGAATCTCCGTACCAATATACTATTGTTCGCTTCCCCAAGTGTAGGGTTGCGATGTAGTAATAAACTCGGTAAGACCGAGGTCGATCCACAGGGACTTGTGTAGGAATTCACAAACACATCCAATAATATCTATTGACAGCTAACAACCAAATTTTGTATGAAATTGATATAGGTAACAACTTTGAATTAAATTGAAGATAAATAACAATAAAAAGGCACTAGGGGTTCAAGGATCCACTTGTAGCAATCCTTGATGTTTAATCCGCTGTGGTTTCACACTTTCTCAACTAGAATCGATATTAAGATCTATCTAGCCGGATGATAGAGCTGTTAAACCAAACAATCTGTTATATGTAAGTCCAATGCATAGGATTCACTCAATGTAAGCTAGGCTGAGCATGCTCAATTGCATAGGTTAGTCCTCATTCCAAAAGGCTCAGTTCACAATCATAACCATCCTCAAGTCCTGTCACAAAACAAGGCTAGATCATGATTTGAACTTGATTCAAATCACATGCACAGTCCATACACATTACAGAAATTTAGAAAAGTAGAACTTTGATAGGAAGTCCCCACATGAAGATCATAGTACTAGAGCGTACTCTAATTCCTCAGATCATACAGGTCTAGACTAATGCAAACCAATTAAGAACTCAAGTAATTCTCCCAAACATCCACGAGTCATCATAAGACTAAGAAAAAATACTTAAAGCTTGTATAAACTTCAAACCATAGTTCATAAACATGAATTCCAAACTTAAAACCAACTTAGAACGAATTGAAACATCTTGGATCCACTACAAGCTTCACCTCTTAGCCCTAGCTAAGAGGTTTAGCTGCTCATGATCCAAGGAAACATGAAACAACAAAAAAACTCATAAAAACAGTAAAACAAACTAGAAGGAGTTGTGGAACTCTGAAATCCACTTCCGCCGCCTCCATGCCTGCTTAAACCCTTCTAAGATACCCTAGGAACGATCCCTAGGTGTCCTTTTATAGTAGGGAGGCTCCGCAACTTCAGAAGAATCGAGAATCTGCGTAAGAGTTAAGCAGTGCGCAGAGAAAATCGGACTGAAATTAGAAAGTCCTGATTCTTCACGTGGCCGATCGGTCACGACCGGTCGTGCCTCACTGGAAAATCAGTCCAACAAGCTCTGGACTATGAAAGAACTTCTGGCCGACCGGTCTGGACCGGTCGGACTGGCCTGGCCGACCGGTTACGACCGGTCGGGCTATGTTTGGCTTAGGTCCAATAAGCTCAGCATGCTTGGAATGCTGGCCGACCAGTTGTGCAACCGGTCTGACCTTGCTGGCCGACCGGTCACGACCGGTCTTGGCCTGTTTCTGGTTCAGTTTCTTCTTTCTTTCTTCTTTTCTTCTTTCCTTGCTTCCTTCTTTCTTCGGTCCTCCTTCGATCTTCATCCAAATAGTTCTAAATGAGGTCCTTTTGTCACCAATTAGGCGGAGTCCACTCTCAATCCTGCAATCACCAATCATGGATTCAATGAGTCTTTAAATCATGAAAGTCTTACACAATGAGTGATGAATTGGGGTTAGAATATGTACAATTAAGAGCTCAACAACTATGAAGTGGAGAAATGCAATAACAAGCTCGTACAAATCACTTGAACATACAGAGATAGAGATAGCCGAGTCATGTGCCAAAAGTATGGGAATGAACATATATAAACCGTATACTATGTTCAATCTGATGAAAGAGGCCGTAATTATGGGGCCCGAAATAAATAGAGAGTGAGAAGTAGTACATTTCTTCAGCGATTGGTATGCTGATAAAGTCAGGCAAATGTTAAATGTCACTCGGGCCAATCCATTGCAATACACAACTTCCCACAAAGAAGAATGGATTTCAAGTTTCCCTAAGTTTACACTCTTCAAAGGAGGGATCCAATCACTAATAGAGCATTTGGTAAATTATGAAAGGGCTGCTTATTTCAGAGGTAACGCTTCTAGGAGTATTTACTGCAAAACTTTGTATATTTACTGGCCACCTCGGGCAGTGCCATGGCCTGGTATTTCATTCTATCAGAGAGAACAGTTGCAGATTGCCAGAATATGAAAGAACAGTTCGTAATACAGTTTTACAGATATTATGCAAGAATATCAGAAGAATTACTCCAAAAGACATCGCAACTCCCGTGTGAAGATGTATTGGACTTCGTACGTCGATGGGGGAATGTACGGGCTTGCAGTTCCACATTGTCTCTGATTAAAGATATGATGATGAAACAATGCATTGGAGAAACTGCACTCAAAGAACGGTTAATACCAAGAAACCAAGGAATACCATGAAACTTCCAACAGTTGTTAAAGATATAGGTGCTTCAGTTTCATGAATTATGCAGTGTCACGATGATTCAGGTCGCAGATAAATCAAGGGATGCAAATAATTCGATCAATGACAAAGGAGTAGAAAGTAATATAATAACATTGAGGTCATGAAAATAACTACAACAAGAACCTCAGAAAGAATTGCAAAGGGATATTCTTGACCCAATCTCTGGTCAAGAAAGGATCGATGAAAGAGCTGGTAAATTGTCACGACCAGAGGAATCGTCAACGGCAAATGTTACATATGATATCGTTAGTCATCTGAAAAGAATTCTAGCAAGATTAAGCATTTATGACGCCCTAAAATTATCCAAGATCTTTCGACAGGATCTGATACGAGCTTTACTCGATGATAATGTATGAGAGGCCTTGATAACGGAAATGGAAGCAGCTGACAGCGATAAAGATGAAGATAAAAGCTAGAACCCAATGACAAAAAGGGCCGAAGCAGCTTATTGTATATCAACAATAACCTTCACGGATAACGATATGATGTTGGGCGAAAAAGAGCATAATCAACCGCTTATGGTTACATGATACATCAATGACAAATATATAAAGCGCGTCATGATCGATAATGGGTCCATTATAAATTTAATGCCATTAAGTATGCTCTCTAAGCTGGGATATAAATGACAACATCTATGGGCAAACAATATAATGATACATGGATTCAATCAGGACGGGCAGAAAGCATTAGGCACAATTACTATGTTATTAAAAATTGGGAATTTAATCACGAAGGTAAATTGTCACGTGATTAATGCAGTGACAACATACAATTTATTGCTTAGTAGACTGTGGGTACATAGATACGGAATTATTCCTTCCACCTTGCATCAGTACTTTAAGTATTGTCAAAGAGGCGTACAGTACATAATTTCAGCAGATGAGAAACCGTACACAATTGCAGAATCATTTTTCGCATACGCATAATATTATGAATCATTTATTGGCGAAGAACATGAAGACAAAGAGAACTCACAAAACGAAGAGGTTCAGTGAGAAGAAAAGAAAGAACCTAAAGCAAAAAGATTTTATTTCGTGCCAAAAAATATGCGACAGTTAGGGCAACCATCGCTTGTTTTATTCTTGACAAAACAAGCAGAAATCCTTCAAGCCAATTTCACCATGCCGACACTAAGAATAGAAAAAAGACAGCCTTTTTCTAAAGGACCTGGAGAATTTCTAGTGTCAAGGAAGTTAGAACAGACTCCAATACTATTTTACTCTATAAGAATAAAAACTGTCGAAGAACAAAATGAGGCACCGACACAGATAAGAAAACCTGCAAAGTTGGATCCAAAAGAGTTGGGGCGGTACAGTCCGATGAGTAACAAAAAATTATGCATTCAATGGGTTTTGATTGCGAAGATCCGATTGGCTTGAATAGCGGAAAAGGAATATCAGTGCCCGTAGTGATTCCGAGGTAGAAAAAAACTGTTGGGATTGGGGGCATCTTTGGGATTCGCACAAGTTAATATGGTTAGCGAAGCGATTCGAATTTACTTGTATGTTGTCATTAAAATTTTCTCAAATGGGGCTTATAGAATTATAAGCCACGACAAAAAAGGAATCAGCGTCTCAGTCAATGGCTGACACATCAAGAAATATTATCCATAAAGACAGACGCTGAATATTTTGATCGCGAGAACCCTTGCATATAAACAAGTTCTCTTCCAATAAAAAGGGGGCAGGAAGAGTCAAGACATATACATCTACGATGCAGATATCAATATATTGCTGAAAGAGAATAATGAAAAAGCTCATGAAGCATGCTCTTCTTCTGTTCAAGGTCTTTAACAAAGCCAATTTAAAGAAGCAGTTATCAGAGGTTATCAAAAAGTGAAATGATACGAACCTCTCCTTCATTACCTTCGAATACAACTATCTTTCTTGAAATAAGCTGAAGAAAGACAAAGTAACTACATATATATAAAGAAGGGAAGGTCAGAAAGAGAAATGTCAGAATCACGAAAAATATGATTACTGATAAATGCTCCAACATGATGAAGCTAAAACGCTGAGAGTCAATTAAAGAGCTCCTCGAACAAGAATTCCCTTATAAGTCTAAAGAAGACTTTATGGGCAAATACTTTACAGGCGGCTGAGAGAATAACCTTAAATAGAAAATTTAAAAGTCCTACGGGCTAACCTCATGCGTGAGACCTACTGCTCTTATTACTATGGTAACGCCAAAAGGAATACGAAAAATATATATAATTTAGTTCTTTGTGTATGGACTTAGTGGTATAGAAGTGAAAAAAAGAGGGTTGCATTGCGCGTCACTGATCACGGCCAACCGTGCATAATTCTCCCCAGGTTTATGGGATCGTTTCCGGTAGTAACGCATAGGAAGGTTGAGATTCTCCCCCTATTGTCGAACTGGCGGCCATGAATTTGGTACCCGAGGTAGCTATGAGAGCCGAAGTGGCCAACTAAAAGCATAAAACCTTTGAGCTCACCAACTCGGTAGCGTCATTGGGCCCCTCTGATGGATTGGCGGTATGGTAACTCCCCCACAGAGGAGTGTGCTCCCTGAGGGCCACTTCTATGGCAGCGATGAGCACGCCATGAGGGTCAACCACACATGAGATCGACGCTCTAAATACTCATGAGTTTAAACTATGTTTCTATTAGAGGCGCCTACTAACAATATCCTAGGATAGTACCACCAAAGCAAATAGTCTCCAAAATAATGTGAAACTATACATATAGCCATGAGCTAAAGAGACAAAGTTGCATAAGACTTGAAAAGCATAATAGATGAAGACCAATCACTTTGATAAATACTAACATTCAGTATATGATCATATGCACACCAATAGAATGGCTAATATTCATGATTGTTCATTCACTTCATATTTCAAAGATTTCTCCATACAAAAGAGTTATCAGAAATTAAATGCTGCAATGCATTCCTGGATTTCCTGACTAAATCGGGCATGACTTTGTGACAAAACTAATTCTACATCTGCTATCATTCTTTGACGGTCAGGGACATTGGAGAGCTCCTGTTACAGTGAAGCCATAATAGCTTGCTTCGCAGATAACCCTTTCCTTGAGAATCCAGCAAACCTTTGTTGGAATAAATGCGGGTCCGTACAACTTTCAAAGCCTCTTCTCCTTCTGTTTCTGAGCAGCAAGAGATGCCATTTAAGTGTCAATAGAATTAATTTTCTTAATATGCTTCTGCGCTTGTGCCGTCAAAGATTCATATTCTGTTCGATAGCGAGAAACCAAAGAAGAATGCTCTGTAACTTCATCAGCAAGATGAGAAAGTTCTGCTCGCTTACGTTTTAATGAAGGATCCGTTTCTGCATTCCGATAGTCATCTAAAGAATTGACAGCTTCAACAAACTCGTGAGTAGACCGCCCCAAGAAAGATATATCAATCTTCACCAGGCCAACAAAAAACTTCAGGAGAGGCCAAGATACTGGCAAATGACCCCATAAGTTGCGATTCTCTATGGTAGAGGCAATCCCACTTAAGTCAGTCCTTATCACTTCAATCTTAAAAGGAAGGTTCTTGATAGCTTCAAAATCCAAAGGAAGATTGAGCGGTGGTCTTTGAGTTTGTTGTAGAATAAAGTTAGTCATCGAATGAACTCGAAGCCTACAGATCTCGAACGTCTTTATGGTCAAGTATACACGACCCGTGATCGCCTCCGGTTTCCATAAATCGCGAGCAGATAAGCCGGCTAATGAACCTACACGGTCGCATCTCATATTTTGGACAAGCCTGCTCATTAATTGGTGGAGAAGCTTACTCATTAACTGGTGACCCCCGTTATCTTAGCAGCCTTGGTCTTTAGTCATTGAGCGGGGACACTCCTGTTATCCGAGCAGCCTTGGTCTCTGGTCATCGAGCGGGGACACTCCTGTTATCCGAGCAGCCCTGATCTCTGGTCATCGAGCGGGGACACTCCCATTATCCGAGCAGCCCTGGTCTTTCGTCGTTTGGTAGGGACGTCCTTCGTCTCAAAGTCTCAGCCGCCCATATAGGCCTGTTTTTTGCTTATTTCTGTTCATAGCTCCGAACCATAAGTAATCTCTATTAAAGAACGTAATCAGCTAGATGTCTAATTCCTCACGCTAGCTCCTTATCTGAAGATTAATAAGATAAGCACCTTATAACCTGAAGTTAGGAGTGATCTTAGCAGCTTACATAACAGACTGGATCACCTGGTTCTGCATAAATAGATGGTCCCACAGATGGTAAAGGTACACAACATCTAATCCCACATTTCACACTTCATCTTACTCTCCAGTCATCTCTAACTTAAGCTTCGGAGGGCCAACGGCCAAGCGCCAGCCACCCTTAGTTTTCCTCTTTGGCTTTTAGGTTTGGAGAGGAGTCGACTTCGAGAAGGGTGTATAGTTGGGGAGGAATCTGTTACCAGAATCTGACGTTAACAGATTGACGCCGTATGTGGGAACGAGTATTCAATTCGTTCTCATTATCAATTATTACCTCTTACTGTGCCTCCTAAGAAAACGACTCATCCTTCCACCTCAAAGCAAATGCTGCCTCTAATAGATGTTCTTGAGCCAAATCCTAACCTCCCCCAAGCTGCACCGCCAGGAATTCCTCCGGGGCAGTCCAACCCACCTGATTTCATACTGCAAAATCCATTCTAGGATATATCTGGTGGTTTTGACGGTATTATGCACTTTGTAGGGGATACGCTCCTTACTCTCTAAGATGGATTTCAAACCCTCTCTAATCGGTTTAACCAATACTTTCCTAAATCGCAGCAAGCTCCGGGAGGACCGCTATTACAACCTGCACCTGCAACTTCTAGACACGCTTTAGACAAACTGCAAGTTCACACAAATCCTCCTCCAAACCATATCTCTCGCAGCAATCAAATTCCTAATCAACACCCGAAATCTATCCGATTCAGTGCTTCTCGACAACGTCGACCTGAAGAACAACTTAATGTCGAAACATCCAGTTATACTTTGCCCTGGGAAGGAGATCTCAGGAGAATTGAGGCCGTTTTGCTGATATTGAACAATGATATCAGTCTAACCTCCCGACTTCTACTCTGGCATCAATCCATCGATCTGAACCTCCTTTTACTCGTGAGGTAATGGAGGCTCCTTTACCTAAAAAGTATCCAATGCCTAACGTTGTTCCATATACCGGTATCAGTGATCCCCTCGAGCATCTAGAGACGTACAGATCTCTTATGAAGCTAGAAGGATATATCTTGGAAATTATGTGTAGGGCCTTTTCTTTAACTCTAAAGGATGCAACACGTACTTGGTTTTGTGGTTTGAAGCCTTGATCCATAGAATCTTTCTCTTAATTATCGGATCTTTTCCTTTCTCGGTTCATGGAAAACATCCAAACAAAAAAACCTGCTTCTCATCTATCAGACCTGAAGCAGCAGCATGGAGAAACAATTAAAGAATTCATATTTCGATTTACGACAGAAGTAGTCCAAACAGAGGGTTATATTGAAGATAAGGGTCTCACTGTCCTTATATCAGGCATTACGAGCAAAAAAATCTGATTCGCCCTGGATAAAAATCCTCCTAAAACGATGATCGAGTTTCAGGCCATGGTCATGACCTATCGAGATTGGTCAGATATACTCCCATATGCACTTTGGGCCTATTGAACGTCTGTACGGTCTACTATAGGCATTACTCCTTTCAAGCTTACTTATGGAATAGAAGCAGTTCTACCAGTTGAGGTGGAAATACCATCACTATGAGTATTACTAGAAAGCGGAATTGAAGAAGGAGAATGGCAACGTGCCAGATTCGATCAGTTACAGCTAGTAGATGAGAAGCGCATGCGTGTGCTAAGTCATTCCTAGTGTTATCAGAAAAGGATCGCTCGGACTTACAACAAGAAAGTCCGAAAAAGAAGTTTCAAGGTAGGCAACATGGTTATGAAGAAGATTCTACTATCGTACCTTCCGGATCCTAGAGGAAAGTTCAAACCCTCATGGGACGGACCGCTGATCATCAGAGAAGTACTTCTTGGAGGTGCCCTCAGACTCACCAGCATGAGAGGGGTGGATCTTCCTGAGCCAATCAATGCCAACAAAGTGAAGATCTTTCATAGGTAAGTCATTCTGACCTTATCAAGAGTTACAGTCAAAGGGTCGA
This sequence comes from Liriodendron chinense, assembly GCA_003013855.2. Taxonomy (NCBI): domain Eukaryota; kingdom Viridiplantae; phylum Streptophyta; class Magnoliopsida; order Magnoliales; family Magnoliaceae; genus Liriodendron; species Liriodendron chinense. The sequence continues at coordinate 1,676,325 of ML058429.1, forward strand.
AGCTAAAACTTCTGAGAAATCATTTCCATCCACCAATAAATGTTTCAAATAAAGGGATTCAAAAGAAAAAAGAGAGAAGAAGAAAAAAAAAGGAATACAAAGAAAAAAAAAGAAAGAAAATGGGAAGCCAAAATAAAACACCCTAGAAAAATCAACCCGAAGGAAACATAGTCATACATCCATCCATCTTAGAAGGGTCTATGGCTAAGATTGACAGCTGTATCATCATAACTTAGGATAAGGGTCGAAAGGCTACCATCGGCCGGCAACGACAGATTCTCGACCTCTAGCCGCTGCAGTTATCTATAAAAAAAAAAAAGAAAAGAAAAAAAATGTGTGCCTAAACAAATAGGGCGGAGTGAAAATCCGAAAGGGCACTCCGAGTAAAAGAAGTGAGCATACAACGAACTCGGTGAAAACTCGAAAGGGTGTCGAGGGGTAAAACAACATAGTTGTCAAGGGGCAAGCAAGATTAAATACCCGGGACGTGGTCATAATCTGAAAAGGCACCACGGGCAAAAATGACAGGAAAATGCCGGCTGTGGTGAAAACTCGAAAGAGCATTGCAGGAAAAAATGGCTGGAATAGAAAAAGAAAAATAAAAAGTGCAGGTACCAAGAACCCAGACGGTCTAAGACAGCTCAAGCAGTTGCAGTTTAAGAACAAGAAGAAGTATGGTTGGGAACAAAGAACTCTACAAACTCTGATAAAACTTTCAGGAAGTAACAGTTTCTATTACCTACACCTCTAGGGAACCAAAGGGATCTCACACAAGTCAATCTCGAGACGTCAATCAAAGCATTGGTCGAGCCTCAGTTCTGATTCCTATGTCCCGGCATAAAATCCAGACACACTCACAAGACAACTCATGGCACAATAAGTTCTCAAAAAAGTTTTTCTTTTTTCTTTCCATTAATGCATCGTATTTCTTTTATATATATCATATCATCTCTTTCAAAAATGTAAAAAAAAAATGCATCATCACCAGTCATGTACTATGTGAAAAGAGACGTACAGATAGCCGGCACAGCCCTAAAAAGCAAAAAATCAATCTCTGCCCTCCTCCTCGGCCATGTTAGGTAAGTCCTCTGACTTACAATGAAATAGCCTCGCTCTCAACCTGCTCACCTCCATACGCAGGTAATACACCTCATCTCCCTCAAGGCTACGGATCGACGTCTCCTCATCAGACAACCTCTGATCAGCGGCCAATCTCCTCAACATCATCTCACAATGATACCAGAGTGCAGAAATCTCAGACAACAAGTGGCCATGAGTGGCCAAGAGGACGCCAGGATCGATAAATGAGCACTCCTCAAAGGGCTCATATAAACCAAATGAAGAACCAGCATCCCCAAGAACATCATACTCATCCTCATCAGCGATCAGGTGCCATCAAGGAATGCGCCGATACAGAGACTGCTCAGCAACCCAATGCTAGTATGGGGCAGTCGCCATCGAAAAAGTCCACAGCTCAAAACCAAGCAAATCATCAGTCAGGTGACTCGCCCAGGACCCATCAATCCGAGTCCTAAAGTCAGATGATCTGGCCGAAAGTGCTCGACACCCGATACCCGAGAAAGCAAAAGGAGGAACATCCTGCTCATACCCAAACTGCCGCAGGAACCGGATAGGGTGATAAGAAAAGTAAGATCGAAAGCCTATCAGCGTCAGAGGAAGGCGATGAGCATCACAAAGTACTAGAGGAAGTGAAAGCCAAGATGACTCCTAACGAACATTCCAGTCGCGCAGCTCAGCAAACATCCTGCGATACAAGGCCTCTCTCATCCTAGCTGTATGCGGAAGAAACTCCATGATATGTCACATGAGGTCAGGGTGACAAGTGCCGGGAAATGATACAGGAACAGTTAGCGAAAGACGCTCTCATAGCCAGATCTGATCGTGAGAAAATAAAGAGATTCAACTAAAGCAAAGCAGTTCCCAAAAGACAAGAAAAGAAAAAGAAAGTACAAAAAGGTTACTTCGATAAATGCACAGCAGCCGCGAAGGACACGGGTGCAGCCTAGGGCACAGTTAGTCAGCCCATTGAATAGCTCAGCCAAGACAAGAGAAATGATCCCCTGCCGTCAAACAACTCAACCCATTACCTAGAATAGCAAAGGAGTCTGAGATCTGCGCCATCCTGAGAATAGCACCTCAGCCACTAAACAGAACATCAACGCATTCCGAGTAAGTAGGGACCCTGCCACACTCCGAGGGCCCGAGAAAAGATCATACAATGAGTCTAAAGAGAAGACGACAACATCCTGACTGGCAGCTGCAGGCTGAATAAGATACGGAATCCCAAACCAGTTCTGCGAAGTGGCAGTCTTCGGCAAAGTCTTTGGCAAGAAATGCTGAGTATAATCCCAGGGAAGACCTGTCAAGCGCGTGAGCTCCTCCAAAGAAGATCTTATCTCCATATCGTTGAACGCAAACAAGTTTAACGAAAGGACCCAGTCAATCAGTGCGGCCCCGAGCATCCTCCAATCAATGTCAACCCTAGCCATATGGATCAGATTGCCAAAGCCATATGACTCCAACTCTTGAACCTCATAAGCTGACAATCTGTCAAGCCAAGCAAGCAGTCGTGGAGAACAAGAAGGACGAGGAAGCAACTGGCAAGTCCTCACAGGAATCCCCTCAAGAACAAAAGGCCCAGGAATCGATGACAGCTCATCAAGGATTGGAAGATCAACGGGCGAAGGAGAAGGAAAAGCTGGAACCCTTGCAAACTCAACAGCTCTTGACCTATCCCTAGTAGCAACTATGTCTGATATAGTCGCATCGCTATCTGAAACTGTCACGACCTCAGCAGCATGAGAAGACTCATCCACCTCGTGAACCGAATGCGTAAAAGGTCGACGATCAGGATAAGGTCGGTACTCTCCATCAAGAAGGCTATCAGCAAAGATCATGCCGTACATCGTGGCATCTTGACCAATTTGACCTCTAAAAATGCATCTAAGCCATCAAGAAGGGCCTCGGCGACCCCAATCGAAGAATCTACGGTCAGATCTGGACATACAATCCTCTCTGGCATAAAATCAGAAACCTAACCATCACTCTATCTAGTCAAAGGAATCATGGGGACATCCACACCGTCCATCATCAAGGGGACATCATCAATGATCACATTAAGTCCACCCAAGCAAGTGTACTGCACATCCCGGCCATCATCAAGTGCATCCAAGCAGTCAAAGGTATCATCTGAACCATCCATACCGTCTAAACATGAGATCAGCCCATCTATGTCCATCATAATCCCATCATCACCATCAATCACATCATCCATGCGGCCCACACTCAAAGGGTGCATACCCTCACCTATGGCCCATCTCCCCATCTCATCCATACCATCCAATCTTCCCATGGTCAATGCCCCATTCAAATATGAAATTCCAGCCATCCCACCATTAATGGAGGTGTTCAAAGCTCCACCAACCACCAAGCTCAAGTTTTCATCAATGCCCCCTCTTAATGCCCCATCTACCCCATCCATTAAAGACATCTCACCATCATTAAAGCCCCCACCATCTTCTGAAGTATGGGACTCACTAGGATCAGCCTTCATCACCCCCAAGCCATCATCAATGGCTGCCCAAGAGGGGACAAGAAGAGAAAAAGACAAAGTAAAGAGAAAAGATAAAGCAATTCATGGCTGGAATCAAAATTTTCAATACAGAGAATGTAGAGATGGGGACAAGGAGCTGCTGGGAATGTCCGAACTATAGCCCGCATGGACAGCACAAGAGGCGAGGTCTGGGCGGCCCTCTGTGGGCTGCCGTATGGACGGTCTCCCTCTCTCTCCACGGGATTGGCCCCATAGCCTCTGGTAGGCAAGATTGTCAGTCCACGTCAGCAGTTGGCACCCTGAGGGCTGCCCAAAGCTCCAATCGACTCCGAATTTCGTCTAAATCTGATCTGAATCATCTGGAAGGTACCCCACCAGTCTAATCATGAAGTATTGCGACCAAAATGGGTCTGATCAAGTTAAAGAGAAGAACCCACAAGCAATCTGAGCCATTCAAAGACTAGATCATCATGATCCAAACCATGGAAAAGATTACATGGGTCATCAAATAGCAACATCAAGGGCTTGATCATCAAGAAAGAAGGCCAGAGTCCAAGATCTGATCATCAGGTGGGCCCACATGACCAAATCAAGCAATCTGAACCGCTCAAGTCATCATCCATGCAGTTGAGAATCCTATCTTCCACAAAGCATCAAAGAATGGATCGAAAACCAAAGCATCCGACCATCATCAAGAAATCCAAGGTAAAATAGAGGTTGCATTTCATTCAGAAAGTTTGGTACAAAAGCAAAGAAAAAGGCTTTAAAAATGTCAGAAAAGAAGGCTACAGATCACCAACATAATCATCATCATCCCTCCTCTCATCCAACTCCCGACGGTGAAGGTCCATCAGAGGAGCTGTCACTGATCCTCCAGCATAGTTTTGGCAACCCCCTGGAACGTATAACGAAGGAAGAAGAGGTCCCTGTCCATATAGCAGATACCACTCATCATAGTCACGATCTGGGATTGTAAAGCAAAATCCAGGTTGACCCTCGAGAGCATCGGCCATAGCATCAGCTGGAATCTGAACAGCTGGATGGGGTGCAGAATAAGGAACCGGGTCACGCCGGTGATCTGTCGAAGCAATCTCTCGCCCAGGTACTATTGAAATGATTCAGCATCAGAGAGCATGATCCGAAGGCATGAAGAATCATACGCCTCCACGCGTTGAGGAGTATAGTAAAGGGGAAAGCAAGCATATGGCATCCGAGCAAACTACAAGAAAGAAAATCACCACAGTCAGTTGCAGAACAGCACGACGGATGAGGAAAGTAAGATACTTACGTCCTCAGTAGTCAATCCATCTATGTCAACACACTAATTATCCCCAGACACGAGGATTTCGCTGACGGTTTTGCTGACTTGAATGCATAAAGCGATACAAGGATGGTTCAACATCATCCCGTATCCTCGGCGACAGGTGAGCAAAATGATCATAGAAACAGGTCTGGACAAGGGCAAACACAATGATCAGATGAAGAAAGAAGACAAACATCTCCAAGGGAGGTTAAAGAGAATACCTCCACGACAGGCCAAAAACTTGTAAAAGACCTTCTACTCCGAGAGGTCTTATCCAAGCCCTGGTAGATGCGAGTCAAGATGGCCCCATTCCAAGTATATGAATGGTGAAGATCCTTAGTTATGCGAAGAAATCTTGGATCGATCCTCTCATTCTCATGACAGAAAAGGAATGAACTGAAGGTGTAAGTAATCATAGCCCGTGCTTTATGAAGGGCCTCCAGCTCGGTAGTAGGGATGACAGCAGCGAAGGTGTTGTGAAACCACCGTAGTTTCACTTGGCTACTCTGAAACTTGCTCTCGGGTGGGATGGCTCCCACAAGCCGTATCTAGTCATTGGGGGTAATGGGGGCAAGAGAGCCCGCATGTGGAACAATTGCCCCATGGAATGGAAAACCTATTTGCATATATATATATATATATATATATATATATATATATATATATATATATATATATCTCCAGAGGAGTTATCCCCCATTTGGCACAGGGAAGTTGAAAGGTGCGGGTCTCGTCCCTCCACCTCTCACGAAGGGTTGTAAGTAGCATGCGGTTAGCATTATTGTTGTGGAAACGTAATGTAAGAAGGCCTGCGAAAGGAGTGTTGGCCAGAACGCATTCAAGCATCGGCTGCGGTTGTTCCACCCAGTTATCCCAAAGGTCTCGGGTGCCCCGACCTTTTATGGAAGGAAGAGGTTGGTGTTCCTTGGCTAAAGAACACATATGGTCCCCGCGGTGAACAATGAAGGCAGGGTCATCCTCATTAACTGCTCTACGCCCCCTCGTGCCGTCCGCTATCAAATCCTACAAGCTTGGTAAGGTAAGCTCTTATTCTTTACCCATTAAAATTTAAATCATTGTCCAAGAAACCCATGGATTTGGACTTACATTTAAATGCAGAAATCCCATGTCCAAATCCATGTGTAACCTAGGATATGTGTTGGGCCCATTAAAGAAAGCAAGGCCCACCTTAAAGAGGGTTGCATGCTATGCCTTAGGTGAGGAAAATCCACCATCCAAGGACACATTTTGGACAACAAATGCACTCAAGTGCCATGAGATCAAAGTGGGATAAGAATCAAGGTTCATATGAAAAATCCCTTTTCAAAGTCCATGTGTGACTAAGGTTTGGTTCACTTCCCATATCAAAGCAATGAGCTTCATTTAAGAAGTTCCCATCTTTTTACACATGTACATGGACAAACGGGGAATAGGAAGGAAATTGGTCCCCAAGAGCAACTCAAGTGCCCCACCTCAATGGATTGAAAGGAGCACATAGCCCACTTGAAGAACCATAAGAACCCTTTCATGGGTCAATCATGGGCAACTTATGTGCATCATCTTGATAAATGTTTTGACTATGAAAATACAATATGGTAGTCTACCCACAAACATATGAGTCAAAGAAGCCAATGGTAAAAAAAAATGATGCACATAGCTCACATGAAGAATCAAAGTTAGAAATATCCATGCAAGGACAAGTTTGGGCAACTTATGTGCACCAATTTCTTTACAAAAAAGAAGACCATTTGAGCACAAGAGGGCATGGCTTGATGAGTCATCCAACCATCATGAAAGTGATTAAGAATGATATACATAGCCCACTTGAAAATCAAAATCCAAAATGCCCCAAAGCATGGGACAAATTTGGGCAACTTATGGGTATCATTCTTTCCCATAAATTGAAAAAAATCACTCATCCTTAAGAAGGATGGTGGGTGACCCACCAAACACCCCAAGAGAAGTTCAAGGAGCTATGATTGCATGGATAGCTCACTTAAAGAAGGGTCATCCATTTGAGGTTGGGAACATTAAAGGAAATTCTTGAGAACCACTTTCCTACAACATGAGAAAATAATTTGAACTTGATGAGATTGTTGAAACAACTCACTCATGGGACTTATAGATGATCAAGTAACCCAAGTCCTCCATCCATCCAAAGAAAAGGCATGAAGGGAAAGAATCCTAAATGCACAAAGTATAATGGTGCACACATGACTAAAAGAAATTCACAAGTTTCAATGAGGGCCCAAAAGCCCATCTATGTGGAGGAATTCCAAAGAGCCCACTACACTTTGTGTATACATCATAATCAAGAGATGGTGGAAGATTTGGAAGAGATGGTGGAAGATTTGGGCCACTTGTCTATAAAGGCCCAACTATAAAAATTTAGCCCACTTGAGATCCAAGTGAAGAATGGGCTAGTCACTTTTTTCCATACACACGTGAAGAAAGAAGGGGCCATCCAAAGTGAGCGTTGTAAGCCCAAAACTTGAGGTGGGCCCTACCAATCTCATGGGCCCAAACCTTGAAAAGAAGATGAAAAAGAAGAGAAAGCATATAAGGAAAATATGAAAAAGGAAAAAAGGGTAAGAGAGAGCCCAAAATGAAGTATTGGGCCCATTAAATACACCAAGGGCCATGACTTCACTTTGAGCCCATTTGATACACATAAAAAGGGGCCCAACTCCCATGAAAGAAAATAGGGTACTTTACCATGCACACTTAATGGACATGGCAAAATTACCCTTTACATACACATGAAGGGAGTATGAAAGAGGAAAAGAAAGATGAAATGAAGCTTGCAATGATCCTCTCCATGCACCACCTTGAGAAGGGATTGGAAAAGTAGAAAAGGCCAAAAGACTTGGGCCCACCTCAATTCCCTTGAAGTATCTACATGAAGAAAAGAAAGAGAACATGAGAAGAGAAAATGAAAAAGAAAACAATGAAATGAAAGAAAAGGAGTAGTCCATAACTTCACCACTCACAAAAGGAGGACCACCTTGCTTTCCCAAAACTCCACCAAAGCCTCACCACTTGAAAGAGCAAGAGGACCACCAAAAGGAAGAAAAACTTGAAGAAAGAGAGAGTGTGAGAAAGAAGAGAGAGAGATTGTATGTTGGAAGTGCCAAGGGTGTCCCATGTTATATAGAAAAGGAGAGGGCACCCCATTACCCAGCCCATTGGAAAAAACAGTGGGCAGAAGAGGCTTGGGCGGCACCTAGGGGGCCAGCCGTCCTCCCATCAAGTTGAAACGACCTCTCTCTCTCTCTCTCTCTCCTTGGGAAGAACTTCCCCTTGGGAAGAGTAGTGGCAAGTGAATCTTGTACCTCCATGTAAGAATGAAGTGATGGAAGAAAGAATGAAAAAAAGAGAAAGGAATCTCACCAAAATCTCATCTTTTGAGAAATTGGAGAGAAATTAGCTTGACGATGTGGAAAAAGCTCTATGAGATTTTCAAAAGAAAGAAAAAAGAATTAACTTGGTCAAACATTGATCTCAACCATCTAAAGTCATGGTCTGATGGTTTGAATCGTTTTCTGAAAACACCGAGAATTTCCAACCCTGATCTCTGTTTACCCCCCATCTAAGTTGTGGTCCGAAGACCTTAAACTATGTCGGGATCAAGATCCTGAGAGATTTCATAATAAAAACCATCATTCGATCTCAACTGCTTAAAGGGGGATCAGATAGACTGGATCATTTTGAAAAAAATCTCAAAAAAAATGTGTCACCCTATTCTGTACATAGTTTTGATCTGAAGACCCTACACTACGTCGGGATCAAGATCTCGAGGGATTTTCAATAAAAATAGGCATCGATCCCAACTGCTCGGGCTAAGATCTGATAACCTGGATCATTTTAAAAAAATCATAAAAAGAATGTACTTTCAGCATGTATATAATTTTCGGTTTGAAGACCTTAACCTACACCGGGATTAATTTCTCGGGAAATTTTTCTTGCTTTCAACCAAAAATCGGCATCGACCTCGACCACTCAGATAAAGATTTGATAATCCAGATCTTTTCAAAAAATCATAAAAAAGAATGTATTTTCAGCATGTACATAATTTTGGGTCTGAAGACCTTAAACTACACTGGGATTAATTTCTCGAGGGACTTTTCCTGCTTTCAACAAAAAACTGGCATCGACCTTAACCGCTCGGATCAAGGTTCGATAATCCGAATCTTTTCAAAAAATAACAAAAAGAATGTATTTTCAGCAAGTACATAATTTTGGGTCTGAAGACCTTAAACTACATTGGGATTAATTTCTCGGGGGACTTTTCTTGCTTTCAACAAAAAACCGGCATCGACCACGACTACTCGGATCAAGGTTCGATAACCCGGATCATTTCAAAAATACCAAAAAGATTTTAAGCTTTCCATAAAAGCCAGTATCAATCTCGCTCACTCGAGTTGAAGTCTGGAACCTTCTCAAAACAAAAAATTTCACCATCAATTTTAACTGCGCAAATCTATCCCCAGCGGTCCAAAGACCTAAAACTACACTAGGATTAACTTCTCGGGGGCTTTTATTCCCAACCTGTCTCGGACATGGCTGACACTTGATCGTATGGGTGTCCGAAATCTTCTAAACAGGTAAGGGCTGAGGCGGGTAGAACCCCGCGATCCTGTTCATGTTGAACGCACTGTGATAGACAACCTTTATTTGGAAGTCGCTGTTGAATCTGACGGATGTTCCCTGTTCCTAAAACTCATGAAGGGGATTAAGATAGTTGGGAGGTGAAGCACACCCTCATGGAATTGTGAGCAGCATAAGACCCCAAACTGGATTGACTAAGGGAAATGTGAGGATGTGGCTCATTTTGTGGCTGAGGGAGTCCGTCGGATGATACATGGTCTATGTGCATTGCACATGAGGAACAGGAAACTTTGTGGGTGTGTTGACTAAAAACCTTCAAAATCCCCTCATCCGAAGATGTAAAACTATGACACTTGACTGTGTAAGATTAGTCTTGCTCGCCAACTGATAAGTACCTAATATTGTGTAATTAACCCTGATTGTTAAGAGCAATATCATTGTTTTCCTGGTTAATTATCCCTCATTAGGTTAATTTTCAATGTTCAGGTGATCATGAGATATTGGGCAAGATCTGAACCAATCAGGGCATTTAAAGGCCTAAAAGAGAGCAAGATCAACCATCAGGGCAGCCTTAAAGGAAACCAGACCGTAAAAATGAGAGGATGGATCATGTTCTATAGTGAATCGCATCACAATCGCTCTTTAGAAATCTAGATGCCAAACATCAGGATTCCATCAATCCATGCCATCACATTCAGCAAGGTGGGCCATGCTTTCCACAGTTTCAAACCAGCTATAGTGGACCCACTGCAATCTCAGCCGTCCATCAAGAAAACAACAGTAATGGGTGGCCATCTCATCTAACACCTGCAATGAAGATCAGATCCTTCATCAACGGTCAGCACAACAACTCATGAAGGAACTCCAATCTCCACCGGCCATCTTCAAGCCAAGGACCACACGTGCAAGATAGAGTTCTCAGCTGTCCACATACATCACAAATGTTGTACATCACTACAAGATCTGGTCGTTCATCCACCTCCAGCGTGATCAGGTGGACCACACCATCCATCCACTCCATCAAGCTGCAGTGAACCCCACCATCAGGATCATCCTCCACCTCAGCCATTCATCCTTTAGTAGGTGAGGCATCTACAATTGCAACTGTCCATTCATCAACCAGCGTCCGTCCTTTCTCTTCCATCAGCCACCGTCCATCAATTGCAGCTGATGGCTAACATCTCCATCAGCCCCAATCTCCAACGCCTATCAATGGCCAACTGTCATCAAGTCCACACGTGCAGGACTCCATGTCCAAGGACCGGACCATCATCCAGCGATTGAGCTTCATCCACCGTCCAACAATGGACGTTCCCATGACCTTCACCGTCCAGCATGTGTGCAACTCTAAGCAGTCCATCCCCACACGTGCCATCAAAGGATGTTTAACATCCTTTAATTGTGTAACAACAAGGTGGACCCCCAACATGATGAAGCTCTTTGTGACACCCCACCTTCGGCTACAATGTTAGTAGAGATATCTGAATGAATGGAGGACCGTACCCCCAAATCCCATGTCCATACTCAGCCAAACTCACCCTTGTAAGCCCCAATCCATAGCCCAGCTCAAGCCTGAACCCAGTCAACTCACCCCTAAATATCAGCCCAAAAAAATCCCCTATAAGAAAAACCAGTCAAAAAATCCTAAAAAAAAAGTCAAACTCGGTGAGTCAACCTGTTGAGTTAAATCACCGAGTCAACCCGCTGAGTCAACCCATCGAGTCAACTCACCGTGTCAACCCATCTCTTAACCCAGTCAACTCACTAAGTTCCAAACCGTAGCCTCGGAGCAAGTCCGAACCCCAAACCTAAGAAAATTCTACTTCAGGTTCGGAGGTCGTAAACTCCGAACTCGAAGTAAAACGACCGTACAGGCGGCCCCCTGGGTGCCTCCCAAAATTATTTACGGGTTCTGCCACTCCTCGCTGCTATAAATACCCCCTCCCCTTCTCATTCAGTAATCCCCTCAACATCCTAAAAATCCCGTTCGTTCTGAGTTCCTCTCCACCCTTTTAGCCCATTCCTCCACCAAGGAGAGCCCGAGTGAGAAGAGCCTAATCCTAGTCCAGCCTAGCCTAACTCTGGTCTAAGTCTCCCAAGCCACCCAAGTCTTGATCTAGCCACTCAAAGCCAACCCTTGAGACACCCCCGTCCATCTAGCTACTCTTTACCAGCATCATCTCATTCGCATTTAGCATAAGTGCAACATTTACTTTTCTTCCAACCCCCCTGCTTCACTACAAGCACTTTGATCATTCAAGCACACAACATGCATCCCGCATAAAGCACCTGTCAGTTCGAGCGTATGCTTTGGGCTTGCCTGTTAATGGAAACCTGCCCATCAAAAACTCGTACTGTTCAGACCTGCATTCATACATCAGTCACTACAAGCACTTTGATTATTCAAACACACAACATGCATCCCGCATAAAGCACCTGTCAGTTCAAGTGTATGCTTTGGGCTTGCCTGTTAATGGAAACTTGCCCATCAGAAACTCTTACTGTTCAGACCTGCATTCATGCATCATATCATTCATGAGAATGTACCAGGATTAAAACAGACTTTCAACTATTAGTTCGATTCTGTGAAGTAGAGACTGTACTTCGGTATGGGCAGTGTGTGGGGTGCTTAACCTCTTCCCACCCTGTAACCGTGATCCCTTACCTCGAATCTCTGGCCGCAGATCAAAAGGAGTCATTTTAGAGGAAGGAATTTTTGGATCCCCTTCTCTAATGTTTCTACGGGGTCTAGCCGATTGTAGATTCGAAGTAACTTGCTAGTGGCGACTCTAGTCTTATACAAACTTATCTAAACACATCCAGCTTAACACGACAACTGACACAAAAGCCCTCGAGAATGAGGCAAGTTAGTGGCACAAACGGCGATTCGCCCGCACGCACCCCTCTTCTTTTTCGAAAGGAAGGGAGAACGTTTGCGAGCCCGGAACGGCGAGCGTCCACAGAATGGCGACTCTGCTGGGGATATGCTAGTCCCACTAGTCGTGATCCGACTTGAAAAACAGAATCCCTCCTGTACTTGAAAGTTATTAGACCTCATATAATCTCATCTGCATAAGCATTCTACATAAAACAAAAAAAAATAGAAAATCCCAAAACCCAAAAAAGAGTAGAGTATAGTCCTCACCATTGTGCCTCCTCGGGCTCAACGTGTTTGGAAACAACTTCCCTACCGCAGCATAATCTGCACTCGGGCTCAGCAAGCCATGTTCGACCACGAAGAGGAAACTCACCTCTTCCCCGCTCTTAAAATGACCAAAGCGCAACCTCCAGTGCAACAGCCAATTGAAAATACGTCAATCATGCAAGAATTGGCACAAGGAATGAGAGCAATGCAAGAAATGCTCTTGCAATTCATGCAAGCACAAGCTACCGCAACAGCCAACAATCAAGCTGGCCTAGGTCAGCAATCTCAGCAGCCATGCCGGGTCCTTCTGGCCTCCAGTTCAAATCAAGCACAACCATCAGAGTCTACCCAGGACTACCAACAACAGCCTTCTCAACCCGTCGCTATGGGGCATCCTCCTCAGTATCTTCCTGCGACAACAAGACCGTCTCAGAATGTTCCTATTGCAAGAACTTCTAATCAGCTTCTAGTCCATCTTGCAAACAACAATCTCAGTAGACTTAGCATGTCCCCACTGATGGGACTCCTTTTCTTTCTCAGCATGTTCCCGCCGATGGGACCATTACTCGATTTCAGCACATCCCCGCCGATGGGATTTCAATACAATTTCCAGCACCAAGGACAGCATTGGCGAATGCCCACAATGAGGGTCAGTGTCAAGCCCACATCAATCAGCGGACAGTGGCGAATACCCAACATGGGGGTCACTTCCTAGCATCTCAGCCTCCTACAAACAGGAGCACTTTTCAATTCCAGCACATCCCCGCCGATGGGATTCTAGTTAATTTCCAGCAATCTTCAATTCAGTAAACTCCAGTTAATTTCCAGCAATCTTCAATTCAGCAAACTCTAGTTAATTTCCAACAATCTTCAATTCAGCAATCTCCAGTTAATTTCCAGCAAGTTCCAGTTCAACCTTCAGTACAGCCTCCAGTTCAGTTACAATCTTTTCAAGCACAAGTTCATTAGAATCCAGTTCAATAATCAAATCAATTTCAACAACCCACGGTTGCTTTTCAGCAAGCCCATAGGGTCGAAGACATCGGCCACTATGCCGAAGAAGAACGTTCCTTACTCCGAGAGGCACCATTCGTTCGAACAGATCGCCCAGGATTGGACGAGTTGTGGGAGCAGTTCCAGATCTTGCAAAATCAGCTTCAGCGACAACAAGGAATTGATCTACCTTCGACCAAGTTCAGAGACTTGTGTCCTTTCCCAGATGCTCAGATACCTCAATATTTTGAGGTACCAAAATTCAAAAGATACGATGGCAGCGGTTGTCCCATAGCACATCTCAAAGCTTTCTGTGGAGAGCTGAGTGCAATCTCGAGAAATGAAGGGGCCCTCATTTGCTTGTTCCAAAAATCTCTGAAGGATAATGCCCTAGACTGGTACACATCATTGGACTGTCATCGCATCATGACTTGGGAACAACTTTTCCAGGCTTTCGTTGACAAATTCGCGTACAATCTCAACATGGCACCCAGAAGAACTGACCTCGCGGCTCTCAGGCAAAGGAGTGACGAAACGCTATAAGCCTATGTGGGACGTTGGCGAGCTATGACAGCCAGAATGCGGACACTTATCAACGACGAAGAACAAATCTCCATGATTGTTCATTCAACATATCCTAGAATATCTGGATATCTCATCTCGCATCCATATGCAAATTTTTCACAGTTAATCCGTGCTGGAGAGCAAATCGAAGTAGGAATCCACGCCGGCACAATCTCCCCATGGCCTCATCAAGCTACTCCAGTCAAGAGGAACAGAGTGGAAGGAAGACCTATCGGGTATGGGAATGGAAACCATAGCGGTTCTCCTCCTCGCTCGACAGAGGTAAACAACGTCATCACCACTGCTCAGGACAACCAATATACTCCCCCACAGGGACATCAACAGTATCAGCAGAATCAGGCTCAACACCAACCTCAGAGGTATCAACCACGACCAAATCCTTAACCACAAACACAACCACCTCGACAGCAGCAGCAGTTCAAGGGGAATGGCCAATACTCATATCAGAATAGGCAGAATTACAGGGAGCTCATGAAATTCACTCCTCTCACTCAACCACTCAATCAAGTCATGGCTATGCTGGTACAGAAGCAGTTACTCACTCTGATTGGCACCCAGGCCTCCTCCAAATCCTCTGTCTCCAACCTACCAAGAAAATGAGTATTGTGCCTACCATCAAGGGCATGGTAACACCACTGATCGATGCCTGACTCTGAAGAATGCCATACAAGATCTGATTGACGACCAAAAAATCGTCATCTCGATCCCCGGAACTCCTCCAGCAGCTTCTACCAATATCCTTCAGAATCCTTTGCCTCAGCATCCGACGGACCCCAGTTCATCTCGTGGCCCTGCCGTCAACAGCATAGAAGAAGGAGAGCAACTCGATCGCTTCTTCTCCCCTATCCAGTCCATTCATGCTTACACTTATGGGCCAATAAATCCTCCTTCGATCTTGCAATGGGCAAACCCCTTTCCCCCTTCAGTCTCCGAGCTGTTAGTACTCGAAGGAGCACCTCCATATGATACACCAGCTATTCAAGGGACACCTTACAGCCATTCATGTTGGGAGCCGGTCGTCCTGGAAGGAGCACGGGTATACATCGAGCCCGCATATGAACCTTTCATCTTGCAAGGGGCAATTTTAGTACAGGAACAACCCAATCCACAATGGAGGGATCATACTCATCAGCAGCAAGAGCCCATTGTCTTGGAAGGAGCTCCTCCAATCAAGCCAGTCATATTGCAAGGGGCAAATCCCGGAGCATGTTAATCACACTGCGACAGCTGGGATGAACAGAGAAACCCCCAGCCATATCAAGAGGACCAGTGTTCATTCCATGGGGACCTCCTACTCTAGGAATGGTCAAGCCAGGACCGCAACCTTATGTGATCTATGAAGACAAGCCTCGATATTATCCCTTCAGCACAGGCAACAATGTAGTCCTCAAGGCAAAAGCTCCGAACGAGGAAGATCTGGCACTCACACCAGCATCGTTACAAGAACCGGTGGTCCTAGAAGGCAAAGGAGAGGAAAATTATAAAGAGATCTCGTGGCACTATCCAGAATGTGCGGAGGTAGTAAACATGAATCCTAATGGGCGTTGCATCCGAAGAGATAATTAGAACAGAGGAGATCCCAAAGGTGCTCTCTTGGGTCTCGACAAAAAAAAATAAAGCTGCATATGATGTGGCGACTCAGCTTAAGTCAATCCCTGCTCAAATCTCAGTATGGGAGCTACTCTGCACATCGCGCATACATAGAGAAATGTTTGCCAAAACCTTGAGCGATGCTCATGTCTCCTCCAATACGGCACCCGAAATGATAGCATTGATGATCGGACAGCTCCTGGCTCCGCACGCCATCACCTTCACTGATAATGAGTTGCCACCAGAAGGGCGCGATCATGGGCGATCCCTCAACATAGCCTTACGATATAAAGACCTGTGCGTCCCGCTGGTCCTTATCGATAACGCCTCAAGCTTAAATGTCTGCCCGCTCAAGACTGCGGAACGTCTAGGAATCAATCCCTCTTCATTTCGACCCAGCACCATATGCGTCAGAGCATTTGACAACACCCGCCGATCAGTGGAAGGGGAGGTCGACATAGAGGTACAGATAGGTCCGAAAATCTCCACTATCACATTCCAAATCCTGGATATATCAGCCTCTTTCAACATGTTGCTTGAACGGCCTTGACTGCACAAGGTGGGAGCTATGCCATCAACCCTGCATCAACGGGTGAAGTACATCTGTGGAAATCAAGTGATCTCTATCCATGCAGAGAAGGAACTCATTGTTCCTTCATAGTTTCGAATTCGAGACTGTGAGCGTTATCGCCAATCCAGAACCGATAAGTGCGGATCGTGTCTTTTCACCAGCAGAATGTCTGAGCCTCAAGTACCAAATGAAGAATCATTTCCAGTCCAGAAAGATACCGCTGGTATATAATCAACGCAAATGGGGGCTCGGGTACAGGGCAATCTTCATGGACAAAAGAAAGAAAAAATTTCGTTGCTCTCCCATTCCATTTATCAAGCCAGGAGAACCTTGCAAAGATCCAGGAGGGAATCAACCTACTGCACTACACAAATGCCTCCCGATGAACCTAGCTTGGGCCACGTGGCCCCCCATTCGATGGGACTGGATTCTCGAACCATCTAAGCCTTCGGAAGACGAAGGAAAGGATGAAGACGAAAAAGAAAGTCAAATACAACATCTTCAGGACCAGGGTACTTTGATACCTCCTCCCAATCAGGGGCACAACCTGCCCACTTCAACTCCGGTCAACCAGGGGCACAACCTGCCCACTTCAATTCCAGCCAACCAGGGGCACAACTTGCCCATCTCAGCATCAATCAACAAGGGGCACGACCCGCCCATCTCTGAATAATCAACATTATCAACCATCAGCCAGGGGTAGAAGCAACCCATCCATTTGACCAAGAAAGGGAAATGGCCAGCCTTAGATTTGTCTGATGTCCAGATTCCGAACTCATGTCTCGCCGTGGAACCAGACGAATTACAATGCAAAGTAAGTGATCCGAGAGGGATTGAGTACGACTCAGATCTCGAACCCAACCAGCGAGAAATCATGGTCATTGGGCCAGATTGTGATTCATTGCCCAAATCATCAACCCCCACCTCTTCAAGGGAAGGAGTGTGGGGTCCTGAATGGTCATCTGTTCCCCTAACTTCTGAATCAGCCAGAGAGTCATTTAAGGGCTCTGGCTTTAAAAAAAAAGCCGGTTTAAGCAGCGAGCGGAACCTTGGGACAAGTTGGGATCAATCATGGTCTGCAATGCCTGCTTGTTCAAGGTCCCGTGAATTTCAAAAACCCAAAAAAATAAAAAACTTTCAAAAACCAAAAACATCTAGCATTTCAATTCCAAAAAATTGTCAAAAACCAAAAAACATTTCTTTTCCTGCATTCAATAATGTGCCAAGTTTGTCTAAAGAGTCGCATGAGTTTGAAGTCAAATCATATGATTTTGACATCAAATTAGACTTTGAGCTCATGGGTTTGGACAAAGCTCTAGATGAGGAAGATGATGATCCGGCTCCCGAACTAGAGGATCTCCTCAAAAAGCTTGAATCTAAAGCCAATGTTGTAGCTGATGATTTTGAGATAGTAAACTTGGGGACACCTGAAATCCCTAGGGAAGTACGCATTGAAAAATTGTTGCCACCTGAGATGAAGCAGAGAATGATAGAGTTCCTAGCTCTAAGATTGTCCAACTTCGCGTTCTCATATGAAGACATGCCGAGGCTCGATGAAGAGCTCGTTGTACACCATCTGCCAACCAAGGCGGATATGAAGCCAGTGAAGCAAAAACTTCGAAGAATGAAGCCAGAACGGGCTCTGAAAGTCCAAGATGAAGTCATCAAGCAGTACAATGCAGGATTCTTGGTAGTCTCCAACTACCCTGAATGGCTCGCCAACATCGTACCAGTACCGATGAAGGATGGCATGGTTCGAATGTGCATCGACTTCAGAGATCTCAACAAAGCCAGTCCTAAAGATAAATTCCCTTTGCCACATATCGACACTTTGGTCGACAACACTGCTGGATACAAGGTCTTCTCATTTATGGACGGGTTCTCAGGTTACAATCAGATTAAGATGGCCGTTGAAGATCGCGAGAAGACATCGTTTATCACTCCCTGGGGAACCTTCTGTTACAGGGTAATGCCGTTCGGTCTGAAGAACGTAGGAGCAACATATCAGCGAGCAATGACAGCCTTATTCCACGACATGATGAACAAAGAGCTTAAAGTATATGTGGACGATATGATCGTCAAATCTCGCACGATCGAAGGACACTTTGAAGATCTGAAGAAATTATTCAACAGATTAGAAAAGTACAAGCTCCGTCTTAACCCTCAGAAATGTGTCTTCGGTGCAATGGGAGGCAAGCTCCTCGGCTTTATAGTGAGCGAGGATAGCATCAGGGTCGACGAAACGAAAACCAGAGCAATCATGGAGATGCCCCCTCCTAGAACAGAGAAAGAGATTTGTGGCTTCCTCGGCAGAATTCAATACATCAGTCGCTTCATCGCACAACTCACGCCTATCTGTGAACCCACATTCAAGCTCCTTCGGAAGAACGTTCCAAAAGAATGGAACGACAATTGCCAAGTCGCCTTCGACCGCATCAAGAAATTTCTCATGAATCCTCCAGTATTAGTGCCGTCCACTCCCGGACGACCACTATTGTTATACATCTCAGTAGCAACAGAAGCTGTTGGCTGTGTTCTCGGCCAGCACAACGAGATAGGGAAGAAGGAACAAGCGATATACTATTTGAGCTGAAAGTTCACCGACTATGAGACCAGGTATTCCCCAATCGAGAAGACGTGGCTCGCCCTAGTCTGGGTAACTCATCGACTCCGTCAATACATGATTGCGTTTCCTATTCTCCTACTCGCTCATATGGATCCGCTCAAGTACCTGTTCGAGAAACCGGCACTCACTGGAAGGATAGCTAAATGGCAGCTACTCCTATCTGAATTGGACATCACCTATGTCACTCAGAAGGCAATCAAGGGGCAGGCCCTCGTCGATCATCTTGCCGCTCACTCTCTCCTAGATTATCAACTGCTCAAGTCATTCTTCCCTGATGAAGATCTCTTGCTTATCGAAGGTGAAGAAAAGAAGAAAAAAGATGAGTGGACGTTATTCTTTGATGGCGCAGCAAATTCTAAGGGGAGTGGTATCGGAGCAATCCTCTACTCTCCAGACGATATCCCTCTTCCTATCTTAAGGCGCATAGCATTCGAGTGCACCAACAACATGGCAGAATATGAAGCATGCATCGCTGGCTTAAGGGAAGCCATAATCTTGGGTGTCAAGAAGCTACGAGTATTTGGAGACTCACTGCTTATCATCAATCAAACCAATGGCGAATGAAAAATCAAGGATGAGAAGTTGATACTATATCATGTGTATCTTGAAAATCTGGTTGAAGAATTCAAAGAAATCACCTTCTCATACATGCCCAGAGCCAAGAATCAGTTTGCAGATGCTCTTGTTACACTCGCATCAATGCTCGAGATCCCGAAAGGAGCTTCAGAATGGGAGCTCACAGTCGAAACTCAAGATGAACCTGCTTTCTGCCTGCAAATAAAAAAAGCCGAAGCTGTCCCTGACAAACCCTGGTATGCCGACATCAAGCAATATCTCTGAACCCAGGAGTATCCGGAGTCGGCAACAGCAACAGATCGCCGAACCATCCAGCGTTTGGCCGGCCAGTTCACCATCAGTGGCGAAGTTCTGTACAAGCGATCCTATAATCACATCCTCCTTCGATGCGTCGACGAAATAGAAGCTGCGAAGATCATGAAAAAAATACACGAAGGAATCTATGGCCCACACACGAACGGGCACATGATGGCAAAGAAGATTCTACGACTCGGCTACTATTGGCTCACCATGGAGACAGACTGCTGCCAGCACGTCAGAAAATGCTTCAAGTGTCAGGAGCATGTGAACCAAATCCATGCCTCATCATCAAAATTATACAACCTGATGACTCCTTGGCCCTTCTCTATGTGGGGACTCGACATCATTGGGAAGATCAGTCCCAAGGCATCAAACGATCACAAGTATATACTTGTGGCAGTCGACTACTTCACCAAGTGGGTAGAAGTAGCATCCTACACCACGATTGCAGCATCCCAGGTGATCAAATTCATGAAGAACAACATGATATGCCGGTATGGAATCCCCAGTGCTATCATCACAGATAATGGGACCCCATTCGTCAACAAGAAGATGGATGACTTCCTCAGCAAATTCAAAATTCAACGACATCGATCAAGCCCCTATCGTCGTCAGATGAATGGTGGGGTAGAAGCTGTAAACAAGACAATCGTCAGGATACTCGAGAAAATGGTCGTGACCTATCGAGATTGGTCAGATATGCTCCCATATGCACTTTGGGCCTATCAAATGTCTGTACGGTCTATTACGGGCGTTACTCCTTTCGAGCTTACTTATGGAATGGAAGCAGTTCTACCAGTCGAGGTGGAAATACCGTCACTACGAGTGTTACTGGAAAGAGGAATTGAAGAGGAAGAATGGCAACGGGCTAGATTAGATCAGTTACAGCTCGCAGATGAGAAGCGCATGCATGCGCTAAGTCATTCCCAGTGCTATTATTAAAGGATCGCTCGGGCTTACAACAAGAGAGTCCGAAAAAGAAGTTTCAAGGTGGGAGACATGGTCATGAAGAAAATCCTACCATCGCACCTTCCTGATCCTAAAGGAAAGTTCAAACCCTTGTGGGATGGACCGCTGATCAACAGAGAAGTACTTCCTGAGAGCGCTCTTAGACCCACCAGCATGAGAGGGGTGGATCTTCCTGAGCCAATCAACGCCGACAAAGTGAAGATCTTTCATGGGTAAGTCATTCTGACTTTATCAAGAGTTACTTTAATAGAACTGAAGTCAAGAGGTCAAAGCTAAAACCTCTAAGAAATCGTTTTCGTCCACCAACAAGTGTTTCAAATAAGGAGATTCAAAAGAAAAAAGTGAGAAGAAAAAGAAAAAAAGAAAAAAAGAATACAAAAAAAGAGAAGGAAAAAGAAGAAGGGGAAGCCAAAACAAGGCACCTGAGAAAAATCAACTCAAAAGAAGAAACACTGTCACCCATCCATCCACCTCAGAAAGGTCTGTAGCTAAGACCGACAACTTTATCATCGTAACTTATATATGGGCTGAAAGACTGCCATCGGCCGGCAACGATGGATTCCCGACCTCTAGTCATCGCAGTTATCCAGAAATCCAAAAAAAAAAGAGAAAAGAAAAAAGAGGTGTGTGCCTAAACAAAAAGGGCGGAGTGAAAACCCGAAAGGGCGCTCCGAGTTAAAACAGTGGGCATACAGTGAACTTGGTGAAAACCCGAAAGGGCACCGAGGGTAAAAACAGCATAGCTGCCAAGGGGCAGGCAAGATCAAATACCAAGGACGTGGTGAAAACCTGAAAGGGCACCACGGGCAAAAATGACGGGAAAAGGCCGGTTGTGGTGAAAACTCGGAAGAGCGCTAAAGGCAAAAGTGGCTCGAATAGAAAAAGAAAAATTAAAAGTGCAGGTACCAAGAAATCAGACGGTCCAGATCAGTTCAAGTAGTCGCAGTTCAAGAATAAGAAGAAGTACAGTCGGGAACAAAGAACTCTACAAACTCTCTCAGGAAGCAACAGTTTCCATTGCTTACACCTCTAGGGAACCAAAGGGATCTCACAAGTCAATCTCAATATATCGGTCAAAGCATTGGCCGAGCCTCAGTTCTGATTCCAATGTCCCGACACAAAATCCAGATACACACTCATAAGACAACTCATGGCACAATAGGTTCTCAAAAGGTTTTCTCTTTTCATTAAATGCATCGTGTTTCTTTTACATATATCATTCATCATTTTCAAAAAATACAAAAAAAAATGCATCATCACCAATCATGCAAAAAGGATTATACAGATGGCCGACACGATCAATCTTTACCCTCCTCCTCGGCCACGTCAGGTAAGTCCTCTGACTCATAATGAAGTAGCCTTGCTCTCAACCTGCTCACCTCCATACGCAGGTAATGCACCTCATCGCGCTCAAGGATACGGATCGCTGTCTCCTCATCAGACAACCTCTGATCGGCAGCCAATCTCCTCGACATCATCTCACAGTGATACCGAAGTGCAGAGATCTCAGATAACAAGTGGCCATGAGTGGCCAAGAGGAAACCAGGATCGATAAATGGGCGCTCTTCAAAGGGCTCATATGAACCAGATGAAGAGCTGGCATCCTCAAGAATATCTTGCTCATCCTCATCGGCAGTCTGGTGCCAACAAGGAATGCTCCGGTATAGGGACTGCTCAGCAACCTAGTGCTGATATGGGGCGGTCGCCATCGAAAAAGTCCGCAGCTCAAAACCAAGGAAATCAGCAGTCAAGTAACTCGCCCAGGATCCATCAACCCGAGTCCTAAAGTAAGATCGAAAGCTTACCAACATCAGAGGAAGGTGGTGCGCATCGCAAAACACTGGAGGAAGTGAAAGCCAAGATGACTCCCAACGAACATTCCAGTCACGAAGTTCAGCGAACATCCTACGATACAAGGGCTCACTCATCCTAGCCGTATACGGAAGGAATTCCATGATGTGTCGCATAAGGTCAGGGCGACGGGTGCCAGGAAATGGTACAGAAACAGTCAGCGAAAGATGCTTCCATAGCCAGACCTGATACAAGAAAGAAAAGAAATTCAGCTAGAGCAGAGCAATTCCCAAAAGATAAGAAAAGAAAAGAAAAAGTACAGAAAAGATACCTGAAGAAATGGACAGCAGCCGCGAAGGACACGAGTGCGGCCCAAGGCACAGTCAGTCAGCCCATTAACAGCTCAGCCAGGACGAGAGAAATGATCCCTTGCGTCGAATAACTCAGCTCATCACCTCGAAAAGTAGAGGAGTCTGAGACCTGCGCCATCCCGAGAATAGCACCTCAGCTATCAAGCAGAACATCAGTGCATTCCGAGAAAGTAGAGACCCTGCCACACTCCGAGGACCTGAGAAAAGGTCATATAGCAAATCTAAAGAGAACACCACAGCATCCTGGCCGACAGCTGTAGGCTGAATAAGATAGGGGATCCCGAACCAGTTCTGCGGTGTGGCTGTCTTCGGCAAAGTCTTCGGCGAAAAATATTAAGTATAATCCCAAGGAAGACTGGTCAAATGCGCAAGCTCCTCCAAAGAAGGTCCCATTTCTATGTTGTTGAACGCAAACAAGTTCAACAAAGGGACCCAGTCAATCAGTGTAGCCCCGAGCATCCTCCAATCAATGCCAACTCTAGCCATATGGATCAGACTGTCGAAGCTATAAGACTCTAAGTCTCGAATCTCATTAGCAGACAAGCTGTCAAGCCAGGCAAGCAGTCGAGGGGAGCAAGAAGGACGAGGAAGCAGCTGACAAGTCCTCACAGGAATTCCCTCCAGAACAAAAGGCCCAGGAATCGATGACAGCTCGTCAAGGGTCGGAAGATCAACGGATGAAGGAGAAGAAAAAGCTGGAACCTCTGCAGACTCAACAACCCATGACCTATCCCCAGTGGCGGTTATATCTGATATAGTTGCATCACTGTCTGAAACTGTCACGACCTCAGCCGTATGAGAAGATTTGCCCACCTCGTGAATCGAGTTCGTAAAGGACCGACGATCAGGAGAAGGACGGTACTCTCCATCAAAAGGGCTATCAGCAAATATCACACCGCACATCGTGGCATCCTAACCAATCTGATCGTTGAAAAATACATCTGAACCATCAAGAAAGGCCCCGACAACCCCAATCGAAGAATCTATGTTCAGATCTGGACCCGCAGTCCCCTCCAACATGAAGTCGTGAATCCAATCATCATCCTGTCCAATCAAAGGGATCATCGGGACATCCACACCGTCCATCATCAGGGGGACATCATCAACAATCACATCAAGTCCACCCCAGCAAGTATGCCGCACATCTCGGCCATCATCAAGAGCATCCAAACCATCAAAGGTATCATCTGAACCATTCATACCAACCAAACATGAGATTAGCCCATCTATGTCCATCATGCCCCATCATCACCATCGATCACATTGTCCATGCGGCCCACACTCAAAGGGTGCATACCCTCACCTATGTCCCATCTCCCCATCTCATCCATACCATCCATTTCTCCCATAATCAATGACCCATTCAAATATGAGTTTTCAGCATGGCTGCCATTAATGGGGCCATTCAAAGCTCCACCAACCACCATCCTTAAATCCCCATCAATACCCTCATTCAAAGCTCCATCTCTACCATCAATCAAAAGCATCTCACCATCATTAAAGCCTTCACCAATTGCTGAAGTGTGGGACCCACCAACCTCTCCCACAATGGCCCCCAAGCCATCATCAATGGCTTCCCAAGAGAGGACCAATAGAGAAAAAGACAAAAAAGGAATGAAAGAAGAGACAAAAGGAAGATTCATGGCTGAATCGAAAATCAGGTACAGGGATGAAGGAGACAGTAGCCAGGAGAATGTGCTCACTGTCCGAACCAAAGCCAACCCAGGCCGCCCAAGAGGCAACGTTTGGGCAGCCCGCTATGGGCCGCCTGTACGGACGCACTCCATCTCTCTCCGCAGGATTGGCTCCACAATTGTTGGTAGGTGAGGCTGACAGTCCACGTCAGCAGATGGCACCTTGAGGGCCGCCCAAAAGTCCAATGAACTCCGAATTTCGTTTGAAGATGATCAGAATCATCTGAAAGGTACCCCACCTGTCCAATCATGAAGTATTACAGCCAACATGGGTCTGATCAAGTCAAAGAGAAGGAAAACTGATCAAGAGGGGCCCACAAGCGATCTGAGCCATTCAAGGGTTAGATCATCATGATCTAAACCATGGAAAAGCTTGCACAAGTCATCAAATAGAACATCAAGGGTTTGATCATCAAGAAAGAGGGCCAGAGTCCAAGATCTGATCATCAAGTGGGCCCACATGGCTGAAAAGAGCAATCTGAACAGTTCAAGTCATCATCCACACCATGAAAAACCTTCTTAGCCTCACAAAACATTAAGAAAAGGTGCTCCAAAGCAAAGCTGAAGTCTGAAAAGGGCCCACAGGGCCAAATCAAGCAATTTGAACCGTTCAAGTCATCATCCATGCAGTTGAGAGATTTTATCTTCCATAAAATATCAAAGAATGAGTCAAGAATCAAAGCATCTAGGCATCATCAAGTAATTTGAGACAAATTGAGGTTATATATTCATTCAGAAAGTCTTGATACATCAGAAAGACAAAAGCAAAAAGGGTTTTACAAGGCAAAGAAGGCCATACAAAGATGAATACAGAAGCAGGCTACAGGTCACCAACATAGTTGTCATCATCCCTCCTCTCGTCCCGCTCTCGATGATGAAGATCCATCAAAGGAGCTGTCACTGATCCTCCAGCGTACCTGCGATGACCCCCTGGAATATAGAGCGAAGGAAGCAGAGGCCCCTACCCGTACAGCAAGTACCACTCGTCGTAGTCACGATCCGAAATTGTGAAATGAAACCCAGGCTGGCCCACAAGAACATCGGCCATCTCATCAGCTAGGATCTGAGCAGCTAGAGGTGCGGAACAAGGGACTCGAGCCACCCCAGTAATTTGTCGAAGCAGCCTCTCACCCAAATACCACTGAAATGATTTAGCGTCAGAAAGCATGATCCGAAGGCATGAAGAATCATATGCCTCCACATGCTGAGGGGTATAGTAGAGAGGAAAGTTGGCGTACGACATCCGAACGAACTATAGCAAATGAGTTCATCACAATCAGCCCTAGAGAGATAAGGAAAACAAGATACTTACGTCCTCGATGGTCATTCCGTCTATGTCAGCGTGCCAATTGTCCCCAAATATTCAAGAATTTCGTTGACGATTTTGCTGATGCTAGTGCATGTAGCGGGACAAAGATGGCTCAACGTCATCTCGTATCGTCGGCGAGAGATGAGCAAAATGATCATAAAAGAAAGTCTGGGCAAGGGCAGACATAACGATCAGAGAGAGAAAGAAGACAAGTGTCTCCAGGGAAGGATAAGAAAGAATACCTTTACGACGGGCTAGAAACCTGTGTAGGACTGCTATTCCGAGAGGTCTTATCTAAACCTAGGAAGATATGAGTCAAGATAGCCCCGTTCCAATTGTATGGATGGTAAAGATCCTCAACCAAACGAAGAAATTTAGGGTCGATCCTCTCGTTCGTATGACAGAAAAGGAAGGACCCAAATGCGTAAGCAATCATGGCCCGTGCTTTGTGAAGGGCCTCCAGATCAGTAGTAGGAGTGACATAGTAGCGAAGGTGTTGTAAAACCATCGCATTTTCACCTGATGGCCCTAGAATTCGTGCTCAGGAGGAATGACTCCCACAAGCCATAGCCAGTCAGCGGAAGTGATGGGAGCAAGAGAGCCGACATGGGGAACAACTGCCCCATGAAATGGGAAGCCAATCTGCATATATATATCTAGGGGAGTTATTCCCTACTCACTACAAGGAAGTTGAAAGGTGTGGGTCTCATCTCGCCACCTCTCGCAGAGAGCCGCAAGCAGCATGCGGTTGGCGTTGTTGTATGAAAGCACAAGGTAAGGAGGCCAGCAAAAGGAGTGTCAGCCAGAACTCGTTCAAGCAAAGGTTGTGGGTGTTTCACCCAATCATCCCAGAGATCTCTGGTACCTCGACCCTTTATGGAGGGAAGAGGTTGGTGCTCCTTAGCTAAGGAACACATATGAGCCCCTCGACGAACAATGAAGGCCGGATCATCCTCATCGACCACCCATCGTCCTGTTGTACCATCACCATCGAATCCTACAAGCTTGTCAAGGTAAGTCTCTATTCTTTACCCGTTAAAATCCAAATCATTATTCAGGAAACCCATGGAGTCGGACTTACATCCAAATGAAAAAATCCAAACCCAACTCCATGTGTCACCTAGGGTATGTGTTGGGCCCATTGAAGAAAGCAAGGCCCACCTTAAAGAGGGTTGCATGTCGTGCCTAGGTAAGGAAAGTCCACCATACAAGGACACATTTTGGACAACAAATGCACTTAAGTGCCATGAGATCAACAAGGGATAAGAATGCAACCTCACATGAGAAGTCCCTCTTCAGAGTCCATATGTGGCCAAGGATTGGTTCACTTTTCACACCAAGGCCATGATCTTCATTTAAGATGTTCCCATCTTTTTACGCATGTACATGGACAAGTGGGGAATAAGAAGGAAATGAGCCCCCAAGAGAAACCCAAGTGCCTCACCTCAATGGATTGAAGGGAGTACATAGCCCACTTGAAGAACATGAGGACCCATTCATGGATTAGCCATGGGCAACCCTATGTGCATCATCTTGATGAAAGTTTTGACTATGAGAGTACAACATGGTGGTCTACCTACAAACATATGAGTCAAAGAAGCCAATGGTAAAAAAATTGATGCGCATAGCCCACATGAAGAATCAAAGTTGGAAATGTCCATGCAAGGACAAGTTTGGGCAACTTATGTGCACCAATTTTCTTCACCAAAAAGGGAGACCATTTGAGCACAAGAGGGCATGGCTTGATGAGTTACCCAACCATCATGAAAATGGTTAAGAATGATATATATAGCCCACTTGAAGATCAAAATCCAAAAGGCCCCAAAGCATGGGACAAAATTGGGCAACTTATGGGTATCATTCTTTCCCACAAATTGAAAGAAAAATCACTCATCTTTGAGAATGATGGTGGATGACCCACCAAGCACCCCAAAGAGAAGTTTAAGGAGCTATGGTTGCATGGATAGCTCACTTGAAGAGGAATCATCCATTTGAGATTGATAACACTAAAGGAAGCTCTTGAGAAGCACTTTCCTACCACATGAGAAAAACCATTTGAACTTAGTGAGATTTTTGAAACAACTCACTTATGGGACTTGTAGATGATCAAGTAATTCAAGTCCTCATTCCATCCAAAGAAAAGGCATGAAGGGAAAGAAGCCTACATGCACAAAGTGTAGTGGTGCACACATGACTCAAAGAAATTCATAAGTTTCAAAGAGGGCCCAAAAGCCCATCTATATGGAAAAACTCCAAGAAGCCCACCACACTTTCTGCATAAGGATGTACATCATAATTAAGAGATGGTGGGAGATTTGGGCCACTTGACCATAAAGGCCCGACTAAGAAATCTAGCCCACTTGAGATCCAAGTGAAGAATGGGCTAGTCACCTTTGTCCATACACATGTGAAGAAAGATGGGGCCACCCAAAGTGAGCCCTATGAGCCCAAAAATTGAGGTGGGCCCTACCATTCCCATGGGCCCAAACCTTGAAAAGAAGATGGAAAAGAAAAGAAAACTCCAAAGGAAATGACAAGAAAAAGAAAGCAAGAGGGAGCCCAAAATGAAGCATTGGGCCCATCAAATACACCAAGGGCCATGACTTCACTTTGAGCCCATTTATACACATAAAAAGGGGCCCAACTCTCACGAGAAAAGATAGGATATTTTGCTATGCACACTTGATGGACATGGCAAAATTACCCTTCACATACACATGAAGGGAGTGTAAAAGAAGAAAAGAAAAGAATAAAATGGAAGCTTGCAATGTCCTTCTCCATGCACCACCTTTAGAAGAGATTGGAGATCTAGAAAAAGGCCAAAAAGACTTGGGACCATTTTGGCTCCCTTGGAATATCTACATGAAGAAAAGAAAGAAACATGAGAAGAGATAATGAAGAAGAAAATGACATGAGAGAAAAGGGAGTGGTCCATACCTTCACCACTCACCAAAGGGGGACCACCTTGCTGTCCCAAAGCTTCACTAAGGCCTCACCACTTGAAAGAGGAAAAGGACCACCAAAAGAAAGAGAAAAACTTGAAGAAAGAGAGAGTATGAGAAAGAGAAGAGAGAGATTGCATGTTGGAAGGGCCAAGGGTGCCCCATGTTATATAGAAAATGGGAGGGCACCCCTTTACCCGACCCACTAGAAAGACCAGTGGGCAGAGATGGCTTGGGCAGCACATAGGGGGCCGTTCGTCCTCCCACCTGGTTGAAACGACCCCTCACCCTCTCTCCTTGGGAAGAACTCCTCCTTGGGAAGGGTGGTTGCAAGTGAATCTTGTACCTCCATGTAAGAATGAAGTGATGAAAGAGAAGGATGAGAAAAAGTAAGGAATCTCACCAAAATCTCATCTTGTGAGAAATTGGGGAGAAGTTGGCTTGATGATGTGGAAAAAGCTCCATGAAATTTTCAAGAAAAAGAAAAAGAATTGACTTGGTCAAACAATGATCTCAACCATCCAAAGTCATGGCCTGATGATCTGAACCATTCTAAGAAGAATCCTCGGAGTCTCCAACCTTGATTGCTGTCAGCTTCACATATTCTAGGTCCGAAGACCTTAAACTACGTCGGGATCAAGATCCCCAGGGATTTTCAATAAAAACCGGCATTGGTCTTGATCATTCAAATCAAGATCTGATGACTCCGGACATTTTTCTAAAAAAAAAAAGTGTATTTCCAGCATCGCATGTATAAAGTTTTGGTCCGAAGACCTTAAACTATGTCGGGATTAAGATCTCGAGGGACTATCAATAAAAACCGATATCGGCCTTGATCATTCGAATCAAGATCCGATGACTCCGGACATTTTCTAAAAACAAAAAAAGTATCACTTTAATTTGTACAAAGTTTTGGTCCGAAGACCTTAAACTACGTCGGGATCAACATCCCGACAGAATTTTTAATAAAAATCGTCATTCGATCTCAACCGATCAAGGAAGGGGTCAGATAGACTGGATCTTTTCAAAAAAAAAATCATCACAAAAAAATGTATTTTCAGCATGTACAAAGTTTTGGTCCGAAGACCTTAAACTACGTCCGAATCAACATCCTGAGAGATTTTTAATAAAAACCGGCATCGATCCCAGCCGTTCAAGCCAAGATCTGATGACTCGGATCATTTCGAAAAAAATAAAAAAAATGTATGTCATGCTTCATGTACATAATGTTTGGTCCGAAGACCTTAAACTACGTCGGGACCAAGATCCCGAGAGATTTCCAATAAAAACCAATTTTAATCTTGATCGCTCAAATTGGGATTTAACAGCCTGGAACATTTCGAAAAATCACAAAAAGAACGTATTTTCAGCCTGTACATATTTTTGGTCCGAAGACCTTAAACTACACTGGGATTAATTTCTCGGGGGACCTTTCTTACTTTCAACCGAAAACCGGCATCGGCCTCGACCGCTCGGATCAAGGTTCGATAACCCAGATCATTTCAAAAATACCAAAAAGATTTTAAGCTTTCCATAAAAACCAGTGTCAATCTCGATCACTCGAGTTGAAATCTAGAACTTTTCCAAAACAAAAAAAAGGAGTTTCACCATTACAATTAACTGCACAAATTTATCCCCAACGGTCCGAAGACCTAAAACTACATTGGGATTAACTTCTCGTGGGCTTTCTTTCCTAACCTGTTCCGGACATGGCTGACACTTGATCGTACAAGTGTTCGGAATCTTCTAAAACATGTAAGGGCTAAGGCAAGCAGAACTCCGCGATCCTATTCGTGTTGAACGCACCGTGATAGACAACCTTGATTTGGAAGTCGCTGTTGAATCTGACGGATGTTCCCTGTTCCTAAAACTCATGAAGGGGATTAAGGTAGTTGGGAGGTGAAGCGCACCCTCACGGAATTGTGAGCAGCATAAGGCCCCAAACTGGATTGACAAAGGGAAATGTGAGGATGTGGCTCATTTTGTGGCCGAAGGAGTCCGTCGGGCAATACGTGGTCTATGTGCATTACACATGAGGAACAGGCAACTTTGTGGGTGTGCTGACTGAAAACCCTCAAAATCTCCTCATCCGAAGATGTAAAACTATGGCATTTAACTATGTGAGATTCGTCTTGCTCGCTGACGTAAAATGGATCGGGTGCCTTACCAGTAGTAGAAACTGGAAGTGGATGAAAATTCCATACCTTTCCCTACATTTCAGAAAAATTAGAAAAATGCCAAAACATTGCAATATCATCTTTCAAAAATCACAAAAATATTTCTCTTGCTTTCAAATAAAATATTTTCAAAATCACAAAAAATATTTCCTTTGTTTTCAATAACCAATCTCTATCCTGACTCAAGTAAAAAGATCCGGATCAAATATTTGCAAAAATCACAAAAAGTGTCACTATCCCCAGCACTGCACTTCAGGAGGCCCGAACTCCGATCACTCACTTCACAGTTTGGGATGATGGATCCAATCGTCCGCAAATTGGAATGTTGACTAAAACTGGCAACCAAGCACCGTCTCAATCGCATCCATTCACAGAAGAACATCTTGAAGTCTGATAATATCCCTCATCCATTCCCATTAGCAAAAGAAACAGCATCTTGGGACGATGGACCTGATCGACCATGGGTCGGGATCTTGACCAACCCGCTGACCAAACATCCGCATTGAAAAAAAATCCCCAAGGAAGCATAACTCTGCAAACAATAAGCTCAAAATTCTCTGCACCCCCAGCAAAAGCAAAATCATCGAACTGAAATAGAATGAACCAAATCATGCATCCATCATCAAATATGCATCTCTATGCATCCACATGCATCGCATCAATCATCATGTTTACCTGCTTTCAAATATAAAAAAATCTGTTAGCCAAAGACCCCACAGGCATCCCTAGTGGAGGCACGCGCGGGCCAGATTTCCTTTTCAAAAAGACAAAAAATATTCTTATTTGCAAATAAAAACCCCACGGAGTATCACTCCCCAGAGTGGGTATCTTTTCAAAAATCTAAAAAAAATATATTTTCCCATTTGCAAATAAAAACCCCACGAAGTATCACTCCCCAGAGCGAGTACATTTTCAAAATCCAAAAACATTTTTCCAGTAGAGCGTTCAGTCTCCAAAACACCGAGAGATCTTCCATATCTCTGGGTAGGAACCAACGAAAAAATTAAATAAGATCCGATGTCTCGCGGTTTCCCCGGAGACTATCGGATCCAATGCACTCAATGTACAGTCGAACTGAACTCCAATGTTAGTGCGGTCGTACCACATGCCAAGATACGAGAAGATGAAAGCCAAAAGGCTCGGTCAAAGAAACCATTTGAACAGGTGGAAACGATGAATTGTAACCCAAGTATCAAAATCAGTAGGTTGGGTGGAAAGAGTTCACCCGCACATACCTAGGCGTGAATGCCTGAAGTACCTTGACTGATTCCAAGTCGGCATAATAGACTCCCGTAAGACTACATGACGCAGGGCAGCTAACCACTTTGACAGTCAAGCGAAACAAGTACTCCTGCAGTGCTCCGAAAAAACATCAAACAATCAATCTCAGGGTCAGTATCCTCGTAAGACTATGACTGATGCAGAGGCTTTACTATACCTTTCCGATGTTAGTACCGATCGGGGATGGAAGGGTTGTGATTGGGTACCCAGGTTGCAGCGCATGCAGGGACAATTGCAACGTTTTCTCCAAACTCCCGCTGTATGTGCGAGTTATCAATTTTCAAATAATCAACTGACTCAGATACAAAGGAAAACAAGGATTCCAGACCACTATCTAGGAAAGAATGAATTGCAAACCAAGCATCAAAACCAATAGATCAGGTGAAAGAAGTCCACCATCACATACCTAGGCGTGGATGCCTGAAGTACCTTGACTGATTCCAAGTCGGCATAGTGGACTCCCATAAGACTACATGACGCAGGGCAGCTAACCACTTTGACAGTCAAGCGAAACAAGTACTCCTGGAGTGATCCTGGAAAACATTAAACAATCAATCACAGGGTCAGTATCCTCATAAGACTATGGCGGACGCAGAGGCTCTACTGTACCTTTTCGATGTTAGTACCGATCGGGAATGGAAGGGTTGCGATTGGATACCCAGGTTGCAGCGCATGCAGGGACAATTGCAACGTTTTCTTCAAACTCCCGCGGTATGTGCAAGTGATCAATTTCCAGACAATCAACTGACTGCAGATGCGAAGGCAAGCAAAGACTTTAGACCATTATATATGAATGACCAGGTCAGAAGTGGGGTCTCCACTCACTTTGGCATTCGGTTGCACGCAACCTCTGCCAAAGAGGGGCATCTGTAGACACCCCACCTTTAACTATAATGTTGGTAGAGATAGCTGAATGAATGGAGGACCGTACCCCCAAATCCCATGTCCAAAATCAGCCAAACTCACCCTTGTAAGCCCTAATCCATAGCCCAGCTCAATCCTGAACCCAGTCAACTCACCCCTAAACATTAGCCCAAAAAACCCCATAAAAAAAAACCAGTGAAAAAATCCTAAAAAAAGTCAAACTCGGTGAGTCAACCTGCTGAGTCAAATCACCGAGTCAACCCGCTGAGTCAACCCATCGAGTCAACTCACTGTGTCAACCCATCTCTTAAACCCAGTCAACTCACCGAGTTCTAAACTGCAGCCTCGGAGCAAGTCCGAACCCCAAACCTAAGAAAATTCTGCTTCAGGTTCGGAGGTCGTACACTCCAAACTCGAAGCAAAACGACCGTATGGGCGGCCCCCTGGGTGCCGCCCAAAATTATTTACGGGTTCTGCCACTCCCCGCTGCTATAAATACCCCCCTCCCCTTCTCATTCAGCAATCCCCTCAACGTCCTAAAAAATCCGTTCGTTTCAAGTTCCTCTCCACCTTTTTAGCCCATTCCACAACCAATGAGAGCCCAAGTGAGAAGAGCCTAGCCCTAGTCCAGCCCAGCCTGAGTCTGGTCTAAGTCTCCCAAGCCACCCAAGTCTTGATCCAGCCACTCGAAGCCAACCCTTGCGACACCCCCGTCCATCTAGCTACTCTTTACCAGTATCATCTCATTCGCATCTAGCATAAGTGCAACATTTACTTTTCTTCCAACCCCCCTGCTTCACTACAAGCACTTTGATCATTCAAGCACACAGTATGCATCCCGCATAAAGCACCTGTCAGTTCGAGCGTATGCTCTGGGCTTGCCTGTTAATGGAAACTTGCCCATCAGAAACTCTTACTGTTCAGAACTGCATTCATACATCAGTCACTACAAGCACTTTGATTATTCAAACACACAACATGCATCCCGCATAAAGCACCTGTCAGTTCGAGCGTATGCTCTGGGCTTGCCTGTTAATAGAAATCTGCTCATCAGAAACTCTTACTGTTCAGACCTACATTCATGCATCATATCATTCATGAGAATGTACGAGGATTAAAACAGACTTTCAAGTAGTAGTTCGATTCTGTGAAGTAGAGACCGTACTTCGATATGGGCAGTGTGTGGGGTGCTTAACCTCTTCCCACTCTGTAACCGTGATCCCTTACCTTGAATCTCTGGCCGCAGATCAAAATGAGTCATTTTAGAGGAAGGAATCTTCGGATCTCCTTCTCTAACGTTTCTATGGGGTCTAGCCGACTGTAGATTCGAAGTAACTGGCTAGTGGCGACTCTGGTCTTATACAAACTTTATACAAACTTATCTAAATACATCCAGCTTAACACGACAACTAACACAAAAGCCCTCGAGAACGAGGCAAGCCAGTGGCACAAACGGTGATTCGCGGGCTCGCACCCCTCTTCTTTTCCAAAAGGAAGGGAGAACGTTCGGGAACGCGGAACGGCGAGCGTCCACACTCTTCACCAACTGTCCATGACCAATTTCATTAGGTGGACCCCAGGATCAGTCAACGTGCAGTCCCCCTCCCTTAGTCACCATCCAATGGACAGCAAATCTAACAATTGTGATGGACCCCATCTTCACTGTTCATCAGCACAGCCATCCACCATCTTCAATTTCCAGCCGTCCATCACAACAGTAGTGGATGTACTTCATCTTCAACAGTCCATTGACCAATGTACCCCATCTCATCAGCAGCTCATGAAGGATCTTCATCTCAACCGTCCACATCAGACAATCCAATTGTAGGCCTCACTCGGCTACATGAATGCAACACATCCAACCGTCCATCCATTTTAACATCCGGTAGATGAAAATGTTTCTTGTCTTTGCATGTGCCTTCAACATCTAACAGCAATGGACAGTTCAGATTGTCCAAATTCTCCATGTGGACCCAGTCAACTCCAACTCATGTGGACCGAAGTTAACTCACCTTGCCATCTTCCATCCTTGGGCCAAGCAAATACTCTCTCCATCCTCTTCCATCCATGTGCTTCAAACCAAAAAGAAAAGTTTGCTTTGGGCATTCCAAGCTTAACTCCTAACCCAAACCTAAAAGGTAAATCTATTGGCTTGAAAGTGGCACCTCATCATCCAAGCCTAACTCCATTCCCAAACCTAACTAAAAATTTGGTTTAGGCTTGGAGCCTCCTAAAAAGCTATAAAAGTAGGCCATCCCTTCTCATTTCAATCATCCCACAATCCCTCAAATCCCATTCTCTACAACTGTCTTTTTTAGTTTTCTTTTTTTTTTCTTTCTTTTGTAGTGTAGAGTAGTTTTCCCTTTTGTAGAAGTTGTAGTCTTCCATTGTAGCATGGTTAGCTAAACTCCTAGCTAAGGCTAGGGGTGAAGCCTTTGAAGAAATTTGCAAGCTTTGGTTCTTTTGGCTCAACAATGGTATGTGAATGTTGGAGTTCTCTTTGGTTGATTGGTTCGGTTATCCACCTTGGCGGATGTTATTATTGTGTAAGCCCCTTGATCCATCGTCGACTCCAGGCACGTTGGATGCTTGGGATCCCTTGCACACCAATTAGCTAGTTCATGATCGATAAATCCCCTTGATCCATCTCGACTTCAGGCATTATGGATGCTTTGGATTCCCTACGGTCATCGAGCTAGTGTAGGTAAAGTCATCAATCTGTAAAATTCCTTAATCCATTGTAGACTTCGGGCACATTGGATGCTTTGGATTCCCTGCGATCGATAGACGAGATCTTAACGGTTGGATCGGTCAATCAAAGCCTCCTATCTTGTAAGTATGCATTTGATCGTATGAATTGTGATCTTGTCGGTTGACTTGTTGGCAAAGTTGTTGATCTGTACAATCCCTTGATCCATTGTCAACTACGGGCACAGTAGATGCTTGGAATTCCCTGCGATCAACTAACGAGTGCTTCATGGTCAAATGAATCGGTTCAAATCACCATCTTTTATGAAATACAAGTGGTTTAACCGTTTCATCTTCCAATTGGAATGAATCTTTATTCAATTCTAGTTAAGTTATAGTTGGACCAATGAATCAAACCTTGTGGATATATCAAAGGTGGATCTTTAATGCCTTAGCCCCTTTTCTATTTTTGTCTTTCACCGCACAACTTGTTCCACTCTCGTAGATAAATCAGATTTCATCTCTCATACCTAAACTAATTCCTCTAAGTGTTCTTAACCTCAATCCCTGTGGTTCGACCTTGGTCTCACCGAGTATTTTACTACTTCGCTACCTGCACTTAGGTGTGCAATTTTCAGGTTGTAGCACTAACGAAAAATGGATCGAGTGCCTTACCAGCAGTAGAAGCGGGAAATGGATGAAAATTCCATACATTTTCCTGCATTTCAGAAAAATTAGAAAGTACCAAAGCATTGCAAAATCATCTTTCAAAAATCACAAAATACTTCCCTTGTTTTCGATAAACACTGATCTTTACTCGGACAAAATATGTTCAAAATCACAAAAATATTTCCATTGTTTTCAATAACCGATCTCCATCCTGACTACTTAGGTAAAGATTCGATCAAATATTTACAAAAATCACAAAAATTATCACTATCCCCAGCACAACACTTCAGGAGTCTCGAACTCTGCTCACTCACGTCACAGTTTGGGATGACAGATCCGATAGCTTGCAAATTAGAATCTTGACCAAAACTGGCAACCAAACACCATACCATTCACACCCATCCCCCAGAAGAACATCTTGAGGTTACAACTGACAACCTCCTTCATCCATCCCCATCAGCAAAGAAACAACATCTTGGGACGATGGACCTGATCTACCACGTACGGGTCAGGATCTTGACCAATCCGCTGACTAAACATCCGCATTGAAAAGAAAATCTTCAGGGAAGCACAATCCTACAAGCAATAAGCTCAAAGTTCTCTGCATCCACAGCGAAAACAAAATCATCAAACTGAAAGAAAATGAACCAAATCGTGCATCCATCATCAAATATGCATCCCCATGCATCAGCATCCATCGCATCAATCATCATGTTTACATGCTTTCAAAATAAAAGTCGGTTAGCCAAAGACCCCACAGGCATCCCTAGTGGAGGCGCGTGTAAGCCAGATTTTCTTTTCGAAAAGACAAAAAATATTATATATATTCCTATTTGCAGATAAAAATCCCACGGAGTATCACTCCACAGAGTGGGTAGCTTTTCAAAAATCCAAAAAATATTTTCCCAATAGAGCGTTCGGCCTCCAAATCACTGAGAGATCTTCCATATCTCTGGGTAGGAGCTGACGCAAAAATAAAATAAGATTCGATGTGTCGTGATTTCCAAGGAGACCATCGGATCCAATGCACTCAAAATACGGTCAAACTGAACTCCAGTGTCAGTGCGGTCATACTAAATGCCAAGATACGAAAAGATGAAAGCCAAAAGGCTCGGTCAAAGAAACCATTTGAACGGTGGAAACGATGAATTGTAACCCAAGTATCAAAACCAGCAGATTGGGTGGAAGAAGTTCACCCTCACATACCTAGGCATGGATGCTTGAAGTACCTTGACTGAGTCCAAGTCGGCGTAGTGGATCTCCCGTAAGACTACATGGATGCAGGGCAGCTAACCTACTTTGACAGTCAAGCAAAACAAGTACTCCTGGAGTGATCTGGGAAAGCAACGAACAATCAATCACAGGGTCGGTAACCTCGTAAGACTATGACTGACGCAGAGGCTCTACTGTACCTTTCCTGATGTTAGTACCGATCGGGAATGGAAGGGTTGCGATTGGGTACTCAGGTTGCAGCTCATGTAGGGACAATCGCAACATTTTTTCTAAACTCCCCCGGTATGTGCGAGTTATCAATTTTCAGACAATCAACTGACTCAGATACAAATGCAAGTAAAGATTTCAGACTACGATCTATGAATGACTAGGTCAGAAGTGGGGTGTCCACTCGCTTTGACATTCGGTTGCACGCAACCTCTGCTAAAGAGGGGCATCTATAGACACCCCACCTTCGACTACAATGTTGGTAGAGATAGCTGAATAAATGGAGGGCCATACCCCCAAATCCCATGTCCAAACCCAGTCAAACTCACCCTTGTAAGCCCCAATTCATAGCCCAGCTCAAGCCTGAACCCAGTCGACTCACCCCTAAACATCAGCCTGAAAAACCCCCTATAAGAAAAACCAGTAAAAAATTCTTAAAAAGTCAAACTTGGTAAGTTAACCAGCTGAGTCAAATCAATGAGTCAAGTCACTGAGTAAGTCCAGCCCTTACACCCAATCAACTCACCGTGTCAATCCATCTTTCAAACCCAGTCAACTCACCTAGTTCCGAGCCACAACTTTGGAGTAGCTCCGAACCTCGAACCTCGGGCTTTGTTGCTTCAGGTTCGGGGGTCGTACGCACCAAAGCTAGAGCAACGAGTCCATATGGGCGGCCCCTTATTTACAGGAGCTGCCACTGCTCACAGTTATAAATACCCCCCTCCTCGCTTGTTTCAGCATCCAAAAAAATTCCCTCAACGTCAAGAAATCTCAAGTCCAACTCCATCCTTTTAGCCCATTCCTCCACCAAGGAGAGCCCGAGTGAGAAGAGCCTAGCTTTGGCCCAGCCTAGCCTGACCCTAGTCCAAGTCTCCCAAGCTACCTAAGTCCCAATCTTAGCCACTCGAAACAAACCCTTGTGACACCTCCATCCATCCCGCTACTCTTTTATTAGCATCATCTCATTCACATCTAGCACAAGTGCAACATTTACTTTTCTTCCAACCCCCCTGTTTATCATATCACTGCAAACACTTTGATTATTCAAATACACAGCATGCATCCCGCATAAAGCACCTGTCAGTTCGAGCGTATGCTTTGGGCTTGCTTGTTAATAGAAACCTGCCCATCAGAAACTCTTACTGTTCAGACCTACATTCATGCATCATATCATTCATGAGAGTGTACGAGGATTAAATCAGACTTTCAAGTATTAGTTCGATTCTGTGAAGTAGAGACTGTACTTTGGTACGGGCAGAGTGGGGTGCTTAACATCTTCCCACTCTGTAACCGTGATCTCTTTCCTCCAATCTCTAGTTGCAGATCAAAAGGAGTTATTTTAGAGGAAGGAATCTTTGGATTCCCTTCTCTAACGTTTCTACGGGGTCTAGCCGACTGTAGATTCGAAGTAACTAGTTAGTGGTGACTCTGGTCTTATACGAATTCATCCAAACATATCCAATTTAACACGACAACTGAAAAAAGGCCCTCGAGAACGAGGTGAGCCAGTGGCACAACGACGATTCATGCGCACATTCCCCTTTTTCGAAAGGGAGGGTCGGGGCGCGGAAAGGCGAGTGTTCACATAAACTCTACACTCAATCCTACATAAAGAAAGAGTGTAACATGGACTCTTACAATTGACAACTTACTTGTTGGATTGAGTCCATTTTGACGATCATTGCTGAAGTCACTTCTCCATGCTCTCCCGTGCTTAAATCAATGCCTCATTTCTCCCCTAATCATTGATGTCGAATGGTTTGGCTCCATGATCAAACACCTTGGATGTAATGTTCCATTGAGGTGACTAAAGTGATGGGAGTTGGTAAAATCTATCTAACCTAAGGATGAGAGTTGGTTCCATGTTGTGAATTCATCTAGACAAGTCTCGTAGATTATTTTGATAGGGATATGCATATGGGTTCGGTGTCTAAATTCCAGAGAATGAGAAAGATCAAATTCATCTTTAATATGAGCTTGGAATGCTCTTTCTTCTAATGAATCACAAAGAAAATGACTTGGATGTCATAAGATTAGAGCATCTATAGATATAGAGTTGTGGTGGCTTCTAATGCACCAAAAACCCATAAAAATGGAATTTTTGCGTTCAAATGCATAACTTTTGGTCAATTTATGAGAAAGTGCCTTCTTTTAAAATACTTAAAGTAAACCACCTCAGTTTTTAAGTGTTAAGCATATAACCGCCTGCTGTGACTCTAGTATACGAAACACATTAGGTATTTTTGTAATTCCTAAATTGCCCTAGGTGAAACTGAACTATGGTTAAAACTATTGTAAATTTTATTTTTTTTCAATGAAAGGCAAATCCCTTTTTTTCCCCCTTTTCACCCCCACCCACCTTCCTCTCCGGCGCTAATCCAGCAAATCGTGTTCATGGCCGACACCTTCCTCTCCAGCGCCGACAGAGCTGAAGCCATCACCGCCATCACCTCCTTCCTCTCCAGTGATACTTAGGATGTTCCCTCAAACAGCGATACTTTTCCTTATTCATGGCAATGGGAGGCTGTTGGCTTGTGAATGATTGCTTCTGCATGTATATTGGCTGTCGTTGTTTGTTGGTAACAATGTGTCATATAGTCTCAAAGGGATACAAATGTGATTTGTGCATGCTTGTGTAATGCTTCTATTGAGTTTTCTTATTGAGTTTTATCTGCTGGCTTAGGGACTGCATAGAATTACAACAGAAAGAAAGAAAATTGAAAAGTGATTGTTTACCACTTCTTAGGGCCCTGTTAAAGTGTTCCTAGGGCCCACTATGATCTTTTTTTTACATCATGCGGTCCACTATTGAAGCGTTCCTAGGGTCCACTATGATCTTTATGTGGTGGCGTTCAATCCCCACTACTATCCGTAGTGTGGTCCACTGGAGCTTTGGATCTCCTTCGTTTTTGGCTCGTACCTTAAAGTGATCTCGAAAAAATGGATAGGCACTGTGGATTTAACACACACATCTTAGCGGGGGCCAATAAACTTTCCCACGTTAACACGGGACTCTAAACTGCATCTCGATGTGCACCTGAGATCCACGTCCCCACTGGGGTCCACTTGAACTTTAGATCTGCCTCATTCTTTGGATCATGCCCTAAAATGCTCTCTCCAAATGGATGAATGGTGTGGATACAACAGATAGTGATGGTGGTATCCAAGGAGCATGGTGACATCACCGTGATGGTTGTGAGGGGCGCGGATTGGGTACTACCCCCACTAAGTCATGTCAGGGGATCTGTGGGGCCCACTGTGATGGATATGTTTTATCCACACCGTCCATTCATTTTGACCAATCATTTTAGGTCACGGTACCAAAAATGAGGCATATTGAAGGTTCAAGTGTACCACACCATAGGAAGCAGTGGGGATTGAATTCCCACCGTTGAAAACTTACTAGCGCCCCACCGTGATGTTTATTTTCCATCCAACCTATTCATAAGTTCACATTGACATGTATGAAGGGAAAACATAAATATCAGTTTGATCCAAAACTTCTGTGTCCCCCCAAGAAGTTTTCAACAGTACGATTTCAATAGCTACTGATTCCTGTGGTGTGGTCTACTTGAGGCTTCAATATGGATCATTTTTTGCCTCATGGCCTAAAATGATTGTAAAAAATGGATGGACAATGTGGATAAAACATATCCATCGCGGTGCACTCCACAGATCCCTGACAGGACCGTCCCTCTCTAGCTACGTCCCTGACAGGACCGTACCCAATCTGCGCCCGGTAGTGAGAAATCATTCGCTGGAAACCCTTTGGAAGGAAGTTCCTACGCTGGGAACCTAGGTAGGGTCACCGTGATGGTTGTGAGAAATCCACCCCGTCCATCCATTTTGTGAGTTCATTTTGGTTATGTGAACAAAAATGAGCCGGATTCAAGACTCAAGTGGGCCGCACTAAAGGCAAAAGGTGAGTAAGGAAATTCCTACCGTTGAAACCTCCCTAGCCCACAGTAATGTTTATATGCCATCCATACCGTTCAGAACGTCATTCCTACTAGGATGAACCAAAAACACCAATATTAACCTGATTCAAAACTTTTGTGGCTCTACGAATATTTCAACTATGGATGTTCAATCCTCACGTTTTCGGCCCACTTGAGTCTTGCATCCATCTCATTTTTTGTCTCATGTCCTAAAATGAGCTCCGAAAATGGATGGATGGGGTGGATTTCTTACAAACATCACGATGGGCCCCACCCAGGTTGCACTAACTTCCTCTCAACGTTTCACGTCAACCGCGAATATGGCATGCCTGCAAAAATTGATGAGACTAAGGATAAATGAGTCATTTTTAACGGAAACACCTGCTTTACATCAACATTTGTCACTTAAAGTAAAGTTGTGCGGGTTTTAGCATGTATTTTAAAAACTGAGGCAGTTTACTTTAAATATTTTAAAAGAAGGCACTTTCTCACAAATCGACCAAAAGTTAGGTGTTTGTATGCAAAACTACCTAAAAAAATCAAATGCCTGAATACTTAATATATAGAAAATGTGTTCGAACAGCTAGAAAATGGACAAATAACGGCCACCATCGATCAATCCATTGAACTAAATCAGGATTTACTTGGGAAGCTGTTCTCCAACCCCAAGTGTAAGG
Organism: Liriodendron chinense; assembly: GCA_003013855.2. Taxonomy (NCBI): domain Eukaryota; kingdom Viridiplantae; phylum Streptophyta; class Magnoliopsida; order Magnoliales; family Magnoliaceae; genus Liriodendron; species Liriodendron chinense. The sequence continues at coordinate 1,719,006 of ML058429.1, forward strand.
TTGTAATATAGTAATAATCGATCGTAAGTCTAGATCATCCTCAGGGATTAGAAATTAAACTAATTCCAACTCCTCTAATAACTTGGAAAGTAGAGTTAAAAAATTCAGCTTTTTGTAACTAAGTAAAAATAAGAAAGGAAATAAGAGAAAATATGAGAATAAAGGATAACTAGAGCTTCGATGATCCACTTGTAGTAGATCGATGCCAATCCATTCATCAAGCGCGCACACACAATTGGAATCAAAGTCATGTCTCTATCCAATTGGAAGATATTGTATTCAACATATAAACAATCCAAACTCAATCTGAAAATCAATTCTAATTCTAATGAAGCATGGAGAAAATGAACTTCTAGCACTACGAAGCAACAACCATAATAGGAGATAATGGCATGATCTAAGGTTACTTCAATTCAAATCTCATTAAACCAATATGATCATTCTCAGAAACTTATAAGCAACTTGTGTCCAAAGCACACAAACTCTCAAAATCATCTAAAATATCAACTTTTATTGATACTAGAACTTGAAAATCCAAAACCAAAGTTTAGAGTACTTGTATGAATGAATTAAACATTAAATCTAATTACAAGCTTCACCTCTTAACCCTAGCTAAGAGGTCTAGTCAACCATGGAGAAAAACATAGAAGAACTAGAAAAACCCTAGGTTGGAGGACTTCTAGATGCTCCACTTTGATCCTCTTCATCTCTAGCAACTTTGGAACTCTTCTAGAATGGATTGGAAAGACTATAAAAGTGTCCTTTTATAGAAAATCACACCACCACCTTGGAATCTTCGAGAATTTGTGTAAGGAGTAACCTAGTCGGGTCGGTAGCCAACCGGTTGGAGTCCCTGGCCAATCGGTCCTTGCTTTCACAGCAATGGATAGAACAGAAAATCAGACTTTTGGGTCTTCTGGCCGACCAATCGGCCGATCGGTCGGAAATGACCATTTTTTGTCCAGCAAGGTTTTACAAAAAACTGTCTTCCACTTTCAATTTTTAGACTGGTCGGATGAGCAGTCTTTGCTTTCAATGACTGGTCTAAAATAACTGTTTTTCGTCCAGCAAACTCAACATATTTTCCTAAAATATCGACCGGTCCTTAACATTGGATGACCGATCGGACGATTGGTCTTCAGACTACAAATTTGCAGTTTTCTTTCTTTTCTTTTTCTCCTTTCTTCCTTGCTTCTTTTCTCTACCTCTTGGCTCATCTTCCACTGATCTTCAATGTATGCTAAAGATGTCATTTTATCATAAAATTCATGAAGTCTCTCTCTCATTCCTACAAACATAAATACACATATAAGATAGGTCTTTTAACACTCAAACTATGCATAATGTGTGATGAATTGGGGTTAGAATATGCACAATTCAGAGCTCAACGGATGCTCGTTGGACATTTTTTGCTACCATGGATCGATCAACATATCCTGTTGATTGATCTACATGTCCCGTCTATCGATCAAAAGCACCTTAACAACACCCAAATTTCAGCAATTTCAGCAATCTTCGACCATTTGATTTCCAATAGCTCAAGCCTATCTATGCATGATCAAATAAGGGTGAAAGGCTTCGGTAGATGACCCAAACAAAGATCTACCTATTTAGAATGAATCATCTAGAGGTTAAGATGTTTTGGATCTAAGGTTAGAGTCATCAACACACTTCATATTTACTTGTTTCTTCACTCCTTAATGTTTTATGCTTCATGTGTCTTCGGTCTTCAGCTTCTAAGGGCTCAACTGACTCATTTGACACACAAACTCACATGATTGACAAACAAGTGCACTAATAATCTACCCATTTGTTAATTACATGACAAAAACCTAACCTAGGCCATGTCATAGTCCATACCAATGATATACCAAAACAACTAAGTGTTACATGTAAAAAAATATTTACAACTTAAGCACATTAAGACATGTAACTATTCTTGCATTGCTCCCCCTCAAATGCTTACCATAAGTCCATCAGTTCCCTGCAAAAATAAATAGAACTTGTAAAACAGAATAGAACTTATTTTGCTGGGACTTGATCTTTCTCCCCTTTTTCGTCAGTATTTGACAAATAGTTAATCTTATAAAATAATAAATAATATAACAATGATTTCAGACTTATGGACAACTCTATAATAATAGATTTACCAATAAGCACATGCTAAAAGGGAATATAAAGGGTGTATATATCCAATAAAAACACGGAGCAAGCAACACATTATCATTCAAGAATATACTTATCTACCAAAGATGATCATGCATAGTATAACAAACTAAAGATACAAAAATAATACTAATGCTAAACTATAAACAAGGCTAATGATCATGAAACACATGAGCAAGCAACACATGATCATTCAAGGATATACTTATCTAACAAAGATGATCATGCATAGTCTAGCAAACTAAAGATACAAAAATAATACTAATACTACACTATAAATTAGGCTAATGATCATGTAACACATGAGCAAGCAACACATGATCATTCAAAGATCTTATCTAGCAAAGATGATCATGTATGGTCTAGCAAACCAAAGATACAAAAATAATACTAACGTTAAACTATAAACTAGACTAATGAGTCTAATTCATCATATTTTCCTATGATTTCAATCTCAATTGGCCTTACAAAGATTTTCTTAAATGCTCATCTTAAGGGTTAATCTATTTCCACAATTCTCTCATGAGGTAGATCAATTAGGGAGGGGTTGGGAACTCCTTCTTCTTTAGAAGTTAATATGGTCAGGATCCTCTCTCAAATCAATAAGGAGACAGGTAGTGGTGGAGGCCCTTAGAATACACAATGGCCTTTAGAATCCATCATTAAGGGAATCACTACATTCTGATGCGGACTCCTCTGTATCATCCTATAATGCCGCCATAGCCTTTCTGTAATGTCTCGAAATCTTAGCTCTCGTAGACAACAAGATGGCCTAAGTTTTCAGGTGTTAACTTGAATATGTTAGGGATATACTTCCACATACTTATCTTTATTTCACAAATTCATGACATTCATAGCATAATGAAGAAAATTAAAGTTCTTAATTCATGTCTTTCTACTCTACGTTCTTAAACATAATGTATTAGAATCATACTAAACATAATATTCCACTTTCTTATCTCTATGGGAGACTTATTTCAAGTTTATATGAAAATAAATTTATCCTATAGAATGAACATAAATTGTCTTCAAGTTGCTTCAACTGCACCATCCACTATTAGTGGCCATGAGCCTTCATGCTCTTCGTTCTGCAATTCGGTTCACTTATTAGATCGTCACCTACAACAATCTAGTTGGTGTTTTGGAACACTACCCCGTGAGGGAGTGAGTTGTTCGCAAACAAGTCAGTGAGGGTTACCACCTAAGATTAGCACAATAATAATCCAAGTTTAATGATCATACCTTATCAAAACAAGTATAGATAAAATCTTATTTAATGCAATGCATGATATGCATGTTTAGGCTAAGACACCCTAACCAAATGAGAAGGGACTTATTTCAACTCTTCTCATTAGCACTAGTCACCAGAGTCTACGATGAAGTGGGAATCTCCACAACTTCATGTCAACAAACCCAACCAATGGAAATGATAGTTACACACGACACTACCACAAGCTAGCGTCGTAGCACCCGCAAGGCTGACCCACTAAGTCGAGTCCCATGAATGCATTATTAGTTTCTTCTTTAATTAAATAGTTTAGCATCCGACCAATTTAAAGAAACTTAAAGGTCATTATGGGGGGTTGCAATCAACCCAGCATAGGCCGATAGCTCGAGCTTAGTGTATATATCTCCAACTCCGGCTCATGAGATAACATGTACGAATAATATCGACTCCTTGCCCCATGTTATGATTCAATTATGCCCAAAGTATCATTGCCTTCCAACGAGGGTAACCCAAAATAAATCAAACACGTATAGCATACAAATCCATCTCAAATAACATATAAACACAAGGATCCTTTGGTTAACATGCAACGTATTCTTATGGTCACGCTAAGACTTATTTTTCATCATAGACACCTTTCGCGGACTCCATCACTTTATATCAAGCAGGTTTATCGATATGGGGACAAGGCATGTACATTAATATAACATCTGCATACATAATCTCATGCAACATCACACATTACACATCATATTCATCATGATCATATAAGAGTACTAAAACTAAGCATATATTTCACATAGTTCTCACATAAACATGTATATAAGCATGTTCTCTTTCCTAAGCACTTAACAAAGTTCATGGTCCGTACAAATCAAAAGTTCAGCGTAAAACACGTCAATGATTTTCATACAAACTCATCATTACATACAAACATGATTTTCAAGAATTCAAACAATAAAACCTAATTTTTTAAGCATGTAATCGATATAAAATTCGATATTATGATAACTAGGCTTAAAGAAAATCCTTACCTAAGCCTAAATTTGAAAACACTAGATGGAATTGATGGAGAAGATCTCTATATGAACCACAACAATATGAGGAATGGTTGTAGACGTTTTAACATGTTGATGAAGAAGGAAGAATAAGAGGATGATCGGCGGGTGAGTTCTCCCTCTCTCTCTCTCTCTCTCTCTCTCTCTCTCTTTCTAGGAATGTAGTGCTAGAATTTTAGTGGAAATATGAGGTTTAAGGAAGAGAAGGGAGAGGGGACGTACGCACCACCCTTATAATAAGGGGTGGGCATGCACACCCTCTCATATCTATTGGGTTTCTTCTAAAATTTAGTTCCGGATAATCTTTAATTAATTCTAATCCATTCATGATGCTGGGCATGAAGAGTAAAGTCAGAGTATGTAATTTTCTTGGTGATCCGAAATCTAGATTAGGTGATCTTGAAAAATGGCCCGGCAGGTGCTAGAATGGGTTGGATCTCAAATAACGGTCCATACTTGATGATCAGGGCCCAAAATTAGAGAAATGTGTAGTCATAATAGGCAAATGTGAAAGTTCGTCGGTAGTCTAACATGACACCTTCGTATGGGCGGAAGCTTAAAGAGCAACTAAAATTATGGCTAAGTCCTATAGGAGGGGGTGATTAGGACCTTTTGAAATTTTTTCGCCTACTTACACAATTTAAAAAATTAAACTAAGTAAGAAGGTCATCTTCTTCATAAGCTTGGAATGCTCCAATCTTGTTTTAAATCACAAGGAAGATGCCTTGCATAGGTTGGAAATGAGCCTCAAATGGTCTCCAACAATGGTGGCTTCACTCCTCTCAAAATCCCTCTTCATAACCCTTAAAATGAGCCAATGCCCCTTTATAAAACAAGTCCAAACGGACAGAAAATGGGCAGAAAACGGCTAGTTCCGACCTGTCCGGACCGGTTGGCCAACAGCCAGAAAGAGACAGTGAACTTACTATGTAGAGGGGGGGGTTTGTCCGACCGGTCGTGACCGGTTGAACCAGACCAGCCGACTGGTCACGACCGGTCGGCCCAATGACTGCACACTACAGCAGCTTGCTGTAAGGTCTGGAAGCTCGTCTGACCGATCTTGACCGGTCGGTCCAGTCCAACCGACAGGCCGTGACCGGTCGGACAGGCCTGGGTTCCGCTCAGCAGTTTGCTGACCCAACTCTATCACAACCCATCTCTATGGCCAAGGTTTGGATGATCTTTTGGGACATCTAGGGCCAATCTATGATGACTAAAGGTTTTCTAATATGGTCAAGGTCATCAAAGAGGTTAAGGGTTAGGTTTTGGTCAAGGTTAAGGCACACCAAGGCATCACTTTTACCTGTTTCTTCTTCCTTGATGCAGTAGGGCCACTTAAGTCTTCTGTCTTCATCTTCATTGAGCTCAACCGACACTAGACTCATTGACCTAAGTGATTGACAAACAAGGTGCACTAGTATGCCACAGAAAAGTGCAGTAACAATCTCCCCCTTTGTCAATTACTTACAAAAACCTAACCTACCAAAACAAAATACATGTACAAGATATTACATTGATAATGAATTAAATACAGAACTCTTGACATGCCTAACTAAGCAGCTCCTCTTCAGTTTGCTCTCCCATAACCTGTCAATCCCTGCATCACAAAACATAACAAACTAGTTTTGGTGTGACTTGATCTTTCTCCCCCTTTTTATCAGCAATTGACAAACTATTCTCTCCCCCTTAATGATATATCAATTAAGGTTAAGGTAAGAGTAGATAGTATATTGAAATTGCGGTTTTACCGCTTATAGAGATACTTGGAGATATGTCTAAGGACCTAGAGGGGGGGTGATTAGGACCTTATCAAATCTCTTCGCCTACTAACATAAATTATCAAATAAAACAAAGTAAGCAAGAACACTTAGGCTTCCAAGCCTAAGTGGGTCCAATCACAAGACTAGCATATGGTTAATCAATAAGCAATCCTAGTCTAAAGCATGCATAGGTAAATAAATGATTCAACTAAACAAGATCCTAACCTATGCAACTTGTGTAGACTTATGAGAGTGGATGAATGAGCTCAAGTCTATACAACTTAGTGAAAGTACATCTTGTGTGTGGATGTGCCAATCTAGTGCCTAGCATACATTCCTATCAAGCATTCATAATTGAACAATTAAACTTCCAATGCTAAGAAATCAATGTGCTCAAAACAATCACAAACACAAGCATGTATAGTGGTTCGACTTTGGGTCTACTCCACTCCCGGTTCAAGTACTCAACTCCTTTGAGCACACCGGCATTCATTATCAGAGGTTTTAAATGGGGTTCACCTCTCAACCTTTACACGGAGGTTTTACCGGCTCACCTCTCAACCATTACCGGAGTTTTAGACATAGGCTAACTCTCAACCCAACGCACGTTTACTCCCGTGTCGGAGGCTCCCCCTTGGAGACTTAGTTAGACCCGGCAAACGGGCCAAGGAACGGCTAACGTCCCTAGATCGAGCTTGACAAACAAACTCTAAATGGACTCTCAATAAAGACAACCTACTTGTCGGATGAGTCCCTTGTTTAGCGCTGATTTGGGTTGCTTGATCTCTGCTCTCCCGTGCTTCAATCAGCTTCCCTTGCTCCCACGATCGTGTTGCCGTTGCGTCGCCAATGCCTCAGCCACACTTGATCAAACACCTTGCATGTGATGCCTTTGAAATGCCCAAGGTGCTAGGAGGATGGGTTTGAGAACTCTACAACTAATGAGAATGGGTTGCCTTGAGTCTCTCTTCTACAACGATCTCATCTTTGAGTTTTGGACAAGGATTTGCCAATCAAGAAGGTTCCAAACTCTAGAGATCAAGAGGGGATGAAGGTCATCTTCTTCATGAGCTTGGAATGCTCTAATCTTGTGTTAAAGCACAAGGAAGATGCCTTGCATAGGTTGGGAATGAGCCTCAAATGGTCTCTAACAATGGTGGCTTCACTCCTCTCGAAATCCCCCCCTTCATGCCAAAAAATCGAGCTCCATATATAAGAAAGGTGAGCTCCAACGGTCATAAAACGGGCAAAAAAACGGCTCTGCCGACCTGTCCCGACCGGTCGGCCAAAAGCTAAGCAAGACAGAGTGCAATCTGTCAGAAAAGAGGATCTGTCCGACTGGTCACGACCGGTCGGTCCTTAGTCTGTACAACACAGCAACCTTGCTGTTTAGTTGGGGACCCAGTCCGACCGGTCGCGACCGGTCGGTCAGGCTTGGGTTTAGCATGTAGTTTGCAGACCCAATCTTATCTCAACCCTCATGCATTGGCCAAGTTTTAGGTGTACTTTTGGGACACCAAGGGCCATTCTATGATGACAAAAGGTTTCCTAATCATGGTCAAGGTCATCAAACAATCAAGGGGTTGGGTTTTGGTCAAGGTTAAGGCACCAAGGCATCACTTTTACCTGATTCTTCTTCCTTGATGCAGCGGGGCCATCTGAGTCTTCGGTCTTCGTCTTCATTAGGCTCAACCGACACTAGACTCACTAATGTAAGTGATCGACAAACAAGGTGCACTAGTATGCCACAGAAAAGTGCACTAACATATATATGTCGCAGTTATAACTATAAACACATGCTACAAGGAGAGTATAGGGTGCATGAACTTTAAAACATGGAGCATGCTAAGGAACATGATTAACGAGAAAATGTAACTATCTAAGCATAGTTAATCATGCATAATTGGTTAAAGATATACATTTGCAATAAAAGCACAAAGGGCATATAGCCCAATCAACCAACCTCCCCTAATGGTATATCAAGACCAATACTAAGCTAAGATTAGCATACAATTAAGCATATAATTCAGCAAGATTAACTAATCTAAGCATGGTGATAGTCTAGTAAGCAAATATACAAGTTAAAAGCAAGGCTAAACTACCAAATTTGGGCTCATGAGGCTTGAATCCTCTTATTTTCCCACACACACAGAAATGAGGCTGAAATCCTCAGATTTTCGTATTTAAGCATTTCTAGCTACCCTCACTAACTATGTTTAGATTGATTAGCCTAAGGGTAACTAATTTCCACAACACCCTCATAAAATGTAGCATGAGGTGAGGGGCTAGGAACTCCTTCTCTTACAAGGGATAGCAGTCGAGATCCTCTCTTAGATTAGGGGGATGAGAGGTAGTGGTGAAAGTCGTGAGAGCTAGATCAATATTTTGGCTCCCATCATTAGTGGAGTCACCAGATTTAGATTTGGACTCCTCTGTATCATCCCAAGTGGCAGACATTGCCTTTTTACCTTTCGGTTTAGGCCCATTAGGACATTCCGGGGCAATATGGCCACGATGACCGCAACCGTAACAATGGACGGATGAAGGTTTGGATGATTTTCCTTTATGTTTTTCAGCCTTCTTGTCCTTCTTGTCACGGCTACTCCCTCTATCAAATTTGAGGAATCTCTTGAATTTTTTATTCAACTTTTCTTCTTCATCATCACTATCTTCCTTCGACTCACTCTTAATTTTCTTATATTTGTGAGAGGACTTAAGAGCAATGCTTTTCTTTCTAGAAGGGGCCTTAAAGTATTGTTCATGAGTTCGTAGGGAACCTATGAGTTCTTCTATTTTCATATTATCTATGTCTCTACACTCCTCTAAGGCTATTACCTTGGTGTTAAATCTTTCCGAGGAACCTAAGTATTTTCTTACATATACGTCCTTCTGGAACCCGATCACCCAAGACAAACATAGAGTTGCAAATATCAAAAAGTTTAGTATAAAACTCCATGAAAGTTTCAGTCTATTCCATCCTAATGTTTTCAAATTTGGTGGTTAAGAGACTTTGAACGTCTTACTATGCTAGTTCTCTCGTGGGTAACCTTAAGTATATCCCACGCTTCTTTTGCAGTTGCGCATTGAGAATGCGCTGAAATTCATCCGGAAAATCACACAGCAAATCACATTGAGAGCTTTGGCATTTGTCATGCATTGAGCTCTCTCTCTCTCTCTCATCCCATTTTACATCATCTTTGGGAATGACAATGTATCTCCCATCAACCTCCACTTGCTCGGTGGGCAAGATATATCCATTTTGTGTGCTTAGCCACATCGAACGGTCCACGGATTGGAGAAAAATCCTCATTCTAGCCTTCCAATAGGTGTAGTTGGACTCGTCAAAGAATGGTGGATGGTTGGTGGTACTCCCATCTCGGTTAGACATTATGCTAGTGCTCTGGTACCGGATCTTACTCTAGACGGTTAAGTCCTTGAAGAGCAATCTGCTCTAATACCAATTGAAAGTACGTCGGTAGTCTAACACGACTCCTTCGTATGTGCGGAAGCTTAAAGAGCAACTAGAATTATGGCTAAGTCCTATAAGAGAGGATGATTAGGACCTTTTCAAATTCCTTTCGCCTACTTACACAATTTAACAAATTAAATTAAGTAAGCAATAACACTTCGGCTTCCAAGTCTAAGTGGGTCCAATCAAAAGATTAGCATAAGGCTTAAGCAATAAACAACCTAATCTAAGCATGCATGGATAATCAATTGATTTAACTAATCAAGCTCCTAATCTATGCAACCTATGTAGACTTATGAGAATGGATCAATGAGCTCAAGTCTACGCAACTAGATAGGCACATCCACATACAAGATGTACTTTCACTAGTTGTGTAGACTTGAGTTCATTGATCCATTCTCATAAGTCTACATAGGTTGCATAGATTAGAAGCTTGATTAGTTAAATCAATTGATTATCTATGCATACTTAGACTAGGTTGTTTATTGCTTAAACCTTATGCTAGTCTTGTGATTGGACCCACTTAGGCTTGGAAGCCGAAGTGTTCTTGCTTACTTAGTTTAATTTGTTAAATTGTGTAAGTAGGCGAAAAGAATTTCAAAAGGTCCTAATCACCCCCTCCTATAGGACTTAGCCATAATTCTAGTTTCTCTTTAAGCTTCCGCACATACGAAGGTGTCGTGTTAGACTACTAACATACTTTCAAAATGATTGGGTAAAATTTTGTGGTTGATCGATGGTGGGAAATGCCTAGATATAAAATTCCACCTTCAATTGATAAAGGTAGGTACTGGCCTTAAGGTTCGTCGGTGTAGAATCATAGATCGGGCTCCAAATTTTATAGAGTCTCGTAGTCATTTAAGACCAAGATATGTTCCAAATTTATGTTGCGATTAATGGTGGGAAGTGGATTAATTGAAAGGTTCAGATTAGAAAGGAGTTAGTAACTCGATTACTTCCTAAAATGAGATAACTTTGCGCTTAAGAAAGAGGCTTATTAAGGTGGGGTATTCAAATCACACTATTGGTTCATGATATGGACGATCTAAGCCACTCACATGAAGAAAAATATTTGACTACGACTAACCATGCACTTTCCTCACTTGATGGACATTACAATCAAGGGTTAAGGGGCTGATTTGCTAATTAGACCATTTATACTAAGATCTAAAGGCTGAAATTCGACTTGTATGATTTATTTATGATAGATAGGCATAGTATAAAATTTCACATCAATCATATTATGAGAACCATCTGAACTAGAGATCAAGGGTCTAGGTTAAGGTGAGCCATTAACATTTTTGGACACTTAATATTTCATATTTATATGCATTGGATAATCACAGAAATTTTAGGATAAGGGTTTGCCACTAAAATAATCAGTTTGGTATGGTTACTTTCTCGACTAGCTTCCTCAATCAAAGGCCACGGATGCTCCTAGGTTAAGATCTTCATGATTTAATGGCTATTTAAAAAATTTAACTTTATGGCATCGATATACACCTAAAATTATGCCTACTTTTTGGATAGATTAAAAAACTACCTACCCAAGTGATCAGAATTACGAATCTGGGGGGTCCATGGGTATTATCGTAATTCTTTTTAATCTGAGACTTTTAAGAAATCTAATGGTTTTATAAGGTTCTATGCATGATCCTAAGCATATCTTACAAACGAATCTATATTGAATTCATCACGGATCATTATTTATTCATAAAACAAGGTAAAATTCTTGTTAATCGAAAATTTTACACATAATTTACAATGCTATACTTTCAAAGCCACTTTAGAAAAATTTGGGGCTTTATAATCCACCCCCTCTTAAAAACAAACTGTCCCTGAAGTTTACTCTAGGTGCGGCAGTGGGAAGCTGAAGATATTCTCTCTCATATCATCCTCACTCTCCCATGTCGTTTCCTCTTTTCCATAGAATGACCAGGGGACTTTAACTAGGGGGGATGGCTTGGGTATGACGAAACTTCTCTACCCAATCTAAAACATGCACCACCCCCTTCTATATTTGATGCATTCTCTCTAAACTTAGCCTGCTCCCTATAAATCAGATAGGAATTATCTATATAGGATTTGGAGTCATGCAAGATTTTCAATCCTTTTACCTCTTCTAATCATCATTTATCCATTATCATCATCTGCCCAACGGCGCAATGCATGCCACGAACGTCCAAAATACTTTACCATTGGATTCAGTGAACAAAAAGAAACCACTTCTACTATACTTGGAACTTTAAAACATTTGCTCACAATATATGTCTAGTTTTATATTCTCTTTGATCCATTCTAATGTCTATCAATTTGGCGTCATTACATTCCACCCCCCTTGTAATTAAATTTTTTGTCCTCAAAAATTGGTTCTATAAGCTTTCTGGATTTTGGCCTAGCATGCTTCCATTGCGCACTCTGATTCCTAGATGGCCTCTTCGAGGGAAAATACTTTTCAAAAAGCAAGGTAGAAGGACTAAGGGCCTGTTTGTTAAATCTGAAGTCTAAAGTCTGAACCCGATCATCTGAATCTGAAGTCTGAATCTGAAGAAAGAAGACTAGTATTAAATCTAGAGTAACCTGTTTGTTAACTAAGGTCTTAAATATTTAAAATATGCTAATGTGACACATTTGCCCCCACCCACCTCGATGTATCTGAATTGTGTATTGACTATGCCAGTAGGCCCCAGCTATTGGACAGTGTTGTGTGGCCCCCATCATAATATATGTGTTTTATCCACCCTGTCATCCATTTTTTCCAAACCATTTTAGGGAATGACCCAAAAAATGAGGATGATCCAAATCTCATTCGGCCCACAACTTTCATGGCCCATTAATGGTTAATCACATGTACTATGGTTCATCTGGGATTTGGATCAAGATGATATTTGTGTGGTCTCTTCATCTAGGTGTTTGTGACCTTATCAACAGGTTGGATGGAAAATAAACATTCTGGTGGAGTCCATGAAATTTTTAATGGTGATGATTCAATCACAATGGTTTCCTGTGGTGTCGTCCACCTAAGATTTAAGCCATCTTCATTTATGGGATTATACCCTAAAATGAGCTTTCAAAATGGTTGGACGGTGTGGATTTAAGGCACATACATCACTATAAGCCCCATGGTCAGGGGTCCCACCCACCTTGGTGGATCCAGGGTCTCACCTAATCTGCTCCCGCTAGTGACGCCTGAGCTGCGAGATTTACTAATGAAGTGACGTCACCAGTTCTGTGGGCCCCATCATGATTTATGTGTTATATCCACATCGTTCATCCATTCAGAGAGATCATTTTAGAGCATGAGCCATAGAATGAGTGAGATCCAAAGCTCAAGTGGACCCCACCATAAAAAATAGTGGGGATTGAACCCTACCATTGAAAACTTCTTAAGAGCCATAAAAGTTTTTAATCAAGCTGGTATTTGTGTTTTCTCTTCTTCCATGTTTGTGTTAACTTATGAACAAGTTGGATCTCAAAAAAACATATGGTGGAACCTAGGAAGGTTTTAATGATGGGAGTCACTGTCCCCACTGTTTTCTGTGGTGGGATCCACTTGAGCTTTAGATCTGCCACATTCTTTCTCTCGTGCCCTAAAATGATCTCTCAAAATAGATGGAAGGTGTGGATATAACACATATATCATGGTGGGGCCCAAGAAAATTGATGACGTGACTTGAGTAGGAATCTCCATGCTTACACTGTAGTAGCTATGGGCGTCCCAAATCTGGCTGGGATTGCGTAATATCTCGAATCTAGCTAGAGGCGCACAGTAGTGTTAACAATGGTAGTGTCAAAGGGCTCTGTGGGGCCTATCGTGATGTATATGTCTTATCCATACCATCCATCAAGTTTTTCATATCATTTTAGGGAATAAAACAAAAAATAAGGCATATCTAAGGCTCAAGTAGGCCACACTACAAGAAATAGTAGAAATTGGGTGCCTACCATTGAAAACTTCTTAGGTCCACGGAAGGCTCTGATCAAGCTGATTTTTTTTTTCCCTTCATCCAGGTTTTTGTGACCTTTTAATGGTAGTCGTTCTATTCGCACTGCTTCTTGTGGTGGGGTTAACTTGAGCATTCAACATGGCTCATTTTTAGGGATCATACTCTAGAACTATATAGAAAATTGATGGATAGTGTGGATCTAACACATAAATCATGGTGGACTTAAAGAAGTGCCTCACGTTAAAATTGGGTTATGTATTACACAAAGGAGAAAATCCCTCCTGTGGCGGTGGGCAATTTTGGATTTTTTTTAAAGAGTCGCGGAGCGCATTTTGGATTCACCATTCAGCTAGACTTCCGTTGCTGAAAAAATTTGGAAAAAAATCATGGAGCGCTTTCCACGTTCGGTGTTAACAAACAATAATAAACGCAGGGCGTTTTTAGATTCCGCATTAAGTTAAAATTTTCAGCCTTAACAAACAGGCCCTAAAGCTTAGAAGAACTATAACCAAATCAACGAATTCTTTAACCACTCTTCTACTATCTTAATCCTCAAATAATATTATCATGATCCCTAATTAAATCTTAGATCCTTAGAGCTAAGTTAGGTGTTTGGTTTCAACGAGGGTACTACTCTTATGATTCCTTACTAAGTTAAGGGTATCAACCTACCATACACGTACTTCTCTAATCCTATCTTCAAACCCAGAGATTCTCTTATAGTTGAGTGATTTAAAAGGATATTAAAGGACAGATAATTACGAAGGGTGCTAGTCTAATATTAGGGATAACTGATTATGAGATTCATAAGGGTAGATTCAGATTTGATTGAATATGTCTACAATCGATCAAATGTATGGGTGGGGCATCAATTAAATAAGGAGATGAGTGAAGAATCAATGGGTATCCAATAAGATAAGGTGTGATTGACCAGTCAAGTGAATAAATAGATATATGAGTAGATAAGTAAACGGCAAAATGTCCTTGATGATCCCTTACTGGCTAAAGATATAATGATAGGTTCAACGAATAGATGATGTTAGGGATACTATAACCTAGGTCTCCTTAGATTCTAGGTAACTCCATTTCTACACCCTAGGGTTGCTTATAGGTCTATCTCACTCTTGTCATCTAACCTAGAGAAGACACACCTTATAATCTCAGGAGTATGCATAAATATTCCCAAGTCATGACAAAGATGTGATTCATATAATGCCGGCATCACTGAAGGATGACTTTAGTAGATTCGGATCTGATACTTAGATCTTAAAGTTGAACATCGAGTTCATTAGTATCAATCCAGAATTCCAAGTGTCGACCCTCGGGGTTTAAATTTAGATCCAATTGCGTACACATCACATAAGGTATGGTTCCGCTATTCCGTATGGTCGAGTTATTCTAATATTGTGGGGACCAGTCTATACACTCCCAAAATATGAACAAAGTATACATTAACAACCAATCATCCAAAATAAGCAATAGAAATCAATCATCAACAAAACACCAAAACCTACGGGGTCCTACTTACTTTCGTCACTAAACATGTCGAAGATCTAAGTAGGGGTTGGTGAGAAGCAAACAAAACTTATAATAATCTACCTAAAATAACGGAGTAGGGCCTAAAAATTTCTAAGAGGCACTTCAATGAACATCAAAGAAACACTTCTAAGGGTGCAAGCATGCAAAACTACACTTAAATAAGGGGGGTTCGAGGGGTTAGAAAGTTCAGAAATCTATAAAAATGTCAAATCTGAAACTCAGGACTTACAAATGTTCTCGAAATTTTATCTCTTGACCCAGTTGTCGATTTCCTTTGAAATTTGAAACATAATTTGTAGGTTAGGTGGGAACATCTTAAAAAATTTCAGAGAAAATTCGGTATATAACCTAAGGTTCTGACCACTAATACCTTAAAAATTATTGTAGGTCAGCACTGATTTTAACAAGATTTCGTCCGTTGAAGGAATTTTCTGATTTTTGTACTTGTCTATTTGGTCTGAAATTTCACAGGGGTGGTGAGAATCAAGTTAGGTGTCTAAAACTAATTTTTCAGAATTGACTACTCTCTAAGTGATTATTTATGACAACGACACTACACGTAGGTCCAAAAAATTTATATTATGAGAAAGAATTATAGAAAATTAGGAATTTAAAATTTTCGATGGGGGCTATGCTAATCTACTCAGCGGATTCACTGACCTATGCATAGGGAATGGATAAGAGACCCAAAAGATAATTATTTAGGTGGGAGTTTTGTTAGTGCACTTTTCTGTGGCATACTAGTGCACCTTATTTGTCAATTACTTAAGTCAGTGAGTCTAGTGTTAGTTAAGCTTAATGAAGATGAAGATCGAAGACTCAAGTAGACCTGCTGCATCAAGGAAGAAGAAATAAGTAAAAGAGATGCCTTGGTGAAGCCTTAACCTTGAACCTAACCAAAACCATAATCTCTAGATGACCATGACCATTAGGCATATCCTTAGTCATCTTAGATTGGTCTTAGGTGTCCCAAAATATCACCTAAAAGATGACAAAGATGTTGCATGATCTACTGCAAAACACTAATGATAAAACAACAGAAATCATGCCAAAATCTTTCACCTGACCAGTCGGCAGATGGCCAATTTGGGACAGTGACCAAACTGAAAAATATATCTCTAGGCCTTAATTCGACCGGTCGGCGACCGACCAAATTGGGACAACAAGCTCTTTCTGTCCTGGTCATAAAAACGACCGGTCAAGGACCCCAGTCTGACCTGTTGGAATAAAGCCATTTTATAGCCATTGGGGTTTATTTATATAAAGGTTAGGCTCGATTTTTGGGGTAAAAAGAGGGATTTTAAGAGAATTGAAGCCACCATTATTAGAGACCATTTGAGGCTCATATCCTAACCCTAGTAAGGTATCTTCCTTATGATTTAACACAAGAATGGAGCATTCCAAGCTCATGAAGAATATATCCTTCACCCTCTTTTAATCTTTAAAATTTGGATCAAACTTGATAGTTATATTTTTATCCAAAGCTCTATGATAAAATCCTTGTAGATGAGATACTCAAAGCAACCCATTTTCATTAGTTGTAGATATCTCAAACCTACACTCCTATCACCATGGGCATCTCAAAGGTAACATATACAAGGTGATTGATCAAGTGTAGCTGAGGCATTGGCAATGCAGCGATAACATGATTGGGGGAGCAAAGGGGAGCTGATTGAAGCACGGGAGAGCGGAGATCAAGTAACTCGAAGCGGCGCTGAACAAGGGGCTCATCCGATAAGTAAGGTTGTCAAATTCTTGAGACTCCATCCACTCTTTTTCCTATGGGAATTGAGTGTAGAGTTTGTTTATCGAACTCAATCTAAGGTCGTTTGACGTTCCTTAGCTTGTTAGTTGAGCTTAAAACTCTAGGGACGTTGGCCGTTCCTTAACATGTTTGTCGGGCATAAAGACTAGGGGAATTTGGCGCTCCTTGGCTTATTTGTCGGGCCTAAACAAAGTTTTCAAGGGGGAGCCTTCGACATGGGAGTGAATGTGCGTCGGGTTGACAGTTAGCCTATGTCCAAAACTCCATTAAGCTTGTGAGGTAAACCGGTAAAACCTCTGTATAAAGGTTGAGAGGTAACCTAATTTAAAACATCCGTATAGTGAATGCTGGTGTGCTCAACGGGGTTGAGTACTTGAATTGGGAGTGGAGTAAACCCAAAGTCGAACCACTATACATGCTTGTGCTTGTGATTATTTTGAGCATATTGTTATCTTAGTATTATATGTTTAATTTTTTAATTATGACTGCTTGGTAGGAATGTATGTTATCACTAAATAGGCACATTCACACATAAGACATACTTTCACTAAGTATTGTAAACTTGAGCTCATTGATCCATTCTCATAGTCTACATAGGTTGCATGATTAGGAGCTTGATGTGTTTAAGCATTTGATTATCTATGCATGCTTAGACTAAGTAGCTTATTCCTTAAACCATATGCTAGTCTTATGATTGGACCCACTTAGGCTTGGAAGCCGAAGTGATAATTGCTTAGTTATTTTATTAAATTGCATAAGTAGGCGAAAAGATTTTAAAAGGTCCTAATCACTGTTCACTTCCTAAGCATAGGGTTGCGAAGTAGTAATAATTCGGAAAGACCAAGTATCGTTCCCACAGAGATTTATGTATGGATATTCTCACAATTTGTCTAAAAATAACTTATAATTAAGATCCTATTAAGAACTAAAACTGGCAAATAGTACTTGGAAGTAAAACGATGATTTATGAAAGGTAATATCAATCTAAAAAGGCACTAGAGCGCCAAGGATCCACTTTTGATAAGTTTCAATGCATCAACACAACTAGGTCTCTCACAACACAATCAGAATCGAATTCATATCTTTATCCGATCGCAATATAGAGCGGTCCAATCAACAATTATCTAAAACAGTTGCTTGTTCATTGATTCGATTCCCACAACCATGTTCAGGCACTGGGCACACTCGATTGTATAGGCCAACCCTTTTTCCAATCTAGTTGAGATTCACAACTATAGATTTCATCAAATCCTATCACTAGACTTGACTATAACCAATTATTAGAAATCTAATTAAATCAAAATCAATCAGAAAACAACTATTTCAGATTATAATAAAAGAACTTAAGTTGAATGAGTTCCCACATGAAGATTATGCCATTGTACACAAGGCAATCAAAGGGTCTACCATGCCCGAAGTCGATGATAGATCAATGAACCACACAAGCATAACCAATGCTCAAAAGATAAGCTACTAAGTGTAGAATCACTAAGAATCACATGAGCCCGGAGTCATCAAGAGATCAAAGTAAAACTGAACTAGTACTTGATTCAAACTCATATTAAACTAAATTCTTCAATTAAAACATGAAAAGGAAACCTAGGTTACATCAATCCATCAAAAACAAATCAAAAGCTTCACCTCTTAGCCCTAGCTAAATGGTTTTAGTTCATCTCTAACATCCTTGAACTAAAAGCCTCAAAAACATAAAAACAACTAAAACTGGAAGAAAAATTAGGAAAACTTGAAGTAGAATTCGTCTCCTAAGCTTCCTTGATGATCCCCACGTCCTAACATACCTGGATATGAAGAGTAGAAGTCCTATTTATAGATTGGCGCGGAAGATTCCAAATTGCGCAAGGAATTACGCAATTGCGCAGAGAAAATTGGAGCTTCACGGACAAGCTATGTTACGCTGACAACCAGTCGCACGACCGGTCTGAGCTCCTAGACGACCGGTCACACGACTAGCCCAAAAGTGCAAAATTCGTCTAGTGAGTTTTCAGGAATTTAGAACCCAACATTTAAACTCAAGGACCGGTCGCACGACCGGTCTGAGCAGTGGACGACCAGTCTCACGACCGGTCTTGGATGGTCCAGCAGGCTTTTCAAAGAGCACCACTTCTGTTGAGTGTTCGGACCGGTCAGACGACCGGTCCTGGGCTATGGACAACCGATCGGATGACCGGTCTTGAGTGCTTTCTTCTGCCTTCTATCTTCTCTCCTTTAACTTCTTTCTTCCATCCTTTGACGCTTGGTCTTGTGATCTTCAATGCTTGTAAATAGTATCTTTAAGTCTTCAATTAATAAATCCTCTCTCTTATTCCTACAATCACAAATCCATGTATTAGATTAGTCATTAAATCATGAAACCATGCATAATGAGTGATGAATTGGGGTTAGAAAATGCACAATTAAGAGCTCACCACACCCCCTCAACCAGTATTTTGGTAGTCCCGAGCAAAACATGCGTGGAACAAGCTTCATTCTCCAAAACCCAACTCTCCTTCAGAAACTATTCTTCTATACATCCCAAGACACACATGTGTAAAAGTGAGCAAAATTAGGTGATAGAGTTCGAAACCTTAAAGTCTCAAAACATAATAAGTGTTCATATGGAATTCCCACTGATTGATTGATAAATAGAAGAACTTGAACAAATTCAACCTAGCGTGCATAGTGAAAGTTCATCTCATGAGTTTCTAGGATTATCTTCTTCATAGATCAACTAAACTATAGATCTCGAGGTGTATAGAGCAACAACAAGCCTATGACAGGAATTTGCCTTACTGTCCTTCCGACGGCTTTCACATTACGTCCCATTTTTGTCTTTGAATACGAGTAGACCATCCCCTGGTTGGTAAATAGGTAGCCCTTTTCAAAATTTTCCACCATTTTCTCCATCATTCCCAATTTTCATGCTTCCTTTTCCTTTTTCTTTTACATTAGATAGGATTTTTAGAAATCCATATCTTTCGTTATTTTCCCATGGACAAGGATGGACAAAGTACCCCGGCTTGATTTCTCAACACCTTAAATGAAAGTCTAGCTAATCCACAAATCACATAATCCTTTCAAATCATGAAAATCGTGTAATGTGAAGTAGGTGTAAAAGTGTTTAAATTTTCTATCAATCACATAAATAGGGGAATTCACATATAAAACCATTATATTAAGAGAAGTTCAAAGCTTGCAACATCACTCACGTCGTATATCCTCTTCTTATACTCATATCATCTCAAATGCATAGAAATAAAGTTTTCAAAAGAGTTTTGAATTTAGAAATTGCTTGAAATGTCACAAAAGCTAGTAGATTCATCTAAGGAATCTCTCACCCCCCAACTAAAACTTTACATTGTCCTCAATGTAAGAAAATATAAAATGAATGCAACACATGAGAGCAATGGTAAAATAAAGGGAGTGAGAAAGAGAGATATCACCTGAGGAATATATTTCATAGCAAGATAAGCTTTTGGAGATGGATTACTTCACAACTAAATCTACTAATCAATGCATATCTAATGGGATATCATCCAAGAAAGTGATTGAAAATCATCCTCCGTCAGACTAGGAGGTTAATCCCAACAACTCGTCCAAAAGCATAAAGTCAAGCAGAATCATTAGATGGATCAAAAGCTTTTGCAATAAAGTCATCCAATATCCTACTTTACAATATACATGTGTGTGAGTGATCCAGATAAGCCACTGAAAATCCCAAAAAAAAATTTTAGCGGGTTCCTTAATGTTTTCATCACATGTATAAGAGGAGACAACATCATATTTGTCAGAAAAAATGTCTCCATTCAGATTCTCCTGGGCATTGATATTGCAAGTATGGATCATCCCAGGGTTGGTAGAGTTTGGTATGCATGATCCATAGAGGTGTGGCAATAAGAATGGATTATAACGCCCCTGATTTTTCAGATTTATTTGAAAATTCATTTTTAATTAATTTTTTTATTAATTATCGTACATTTACCGTTGATTTGAGAATAGCGGGACAACCGTAGGAGATCCGATAGGAGACCCTTTACAAAAGTTGCTTAGAATGATCCCACAAACATCGTAGAAAGATCAGATTTCAAAAATCACGCACTTTTTAGATAATTACGAAAATGCCATTAGTTAAACTTAAGTTAAGATGCCATTTTTAAGTATTTCTGACGATCACTTTCACGCAAAACCCTGAATTTAAGCTTTTGGGCACATATTAACCATACACGTCAAATTTCAACCCTTAAATCATAATAGAAGTGGTCCAATTATCAAATCAGCCCCTTAACCCTTGATTTTCATGTCCATCGAGTGAGGAAAGTAGATGGTTAGTCGTAGACGAATATTTCTCTTCATATAAGTGAATTAGGATTGTCTTTATCATGTACCAATAATGCGATTTGAGTGCCCCACCTTGATAATCCTCTTTCTTATGCGCCAAGTTATCCCGTTCTAGAAATTAACGAGTTACAAACTCTTTTTAAATCTGAACCTTTCAATTTACCCACTTCTCATCATCAATCGCTTCTCAAATTTGGACCACCCATTATAATCATATGACTATGAGTTTACACAAAATTTAGGCCCCGATCTATAATCCTACACCGTTGAACCACAAAGCCAGCCCCTTCCTTTTCCGCCAAAAGTTGAAATTTCAGATCTGTGCATTTCCCACCATCAATCAACCACTAAACTTTGTACAATTATTTGCCTATCATGACCACATATTTTTTTAAAATTTGGGCCCTGATCATCAAGCGTAGACCGTTAATTGAGATCAAGCCCATTTTAGCACCCGTTAGGTCATTTTCAAGGATCGGCCAATCTAGAATGTGGATCATCAAGAAATTTACGTATTCTGACTCTACTCTTCGAGCTTGATAAGATGAACAGATTGGAATTGATCAAAGATCATCCGAATATTGAGATTTGAGAAACCCACCTCAAGAGGTTGTTACACAAGACCTCGTGTGCACATCCCTCTCCATATTTCTACTATGCACCTTCAAATCCTTCTTCTAACCCTAGCCTCCATGCCCTATAGAGAGAGAGAGAGAGAGAGAGAGAGAGAGAGAGAAGAGAAGAGAGTTCTTTCTCATATTTTTCCAGCGGCTAGGATCTTCTACAACCCTCTTCTTCTAAGTCCATCATAAGGTGTGAATTTTCCTTCAAGCCTTTCATTAATAATATCACGATTATCATAAGTTTCTTTTGTGGCATGTGAAGTTGTTTTGTTTTGAATTACTTATCCATATAACATGAAGTTTGATGTGAGATTTGTAATGAATATCATTATATGGTGATGTGATTCCTTTTTTTAGATTTTTTACTAGGAAGCATGTGTATTTGTGTTATTTATTTTTGTGAAATCTATGCCCTTATTTTCTTAGTCCATGTATTACAAGTAACATTGGTTTTCATATTGTGATATGAAATATGTGTATAAGATTATCATATGGACATCCCATTATTATATACTCTTTGTCCCTAAGTTGGTAAAATTATTCGATGTAGAGAGATGGAACCCGTGAGAGGTGTCCATGATGGAAGAATATATCTTGACTTGACTGAGAGAATGAAGTGATTGTTTGTTAATGGATCCTTATATGTACATGATGCTTGATTTGATCCATTTATAGTACATGGGTATTTTAATGAATTTGGTCATGATGTACAACATTGGCTTTTTGGGACATGATGAAATCATAAAACGGGACAATGAGTGGAAACAAATGGTATAAAAATTCTCATGAGCTGGGGTTGGTGCTATGGACACTAATCCCGTGCTGTCGGCCTATGCTGGGTTGCTTGCGACTCCCCATAGTGACCACTGAGTTTTATTTAAATCGGTTGTATGCGAAAACACTTAAATAAAGGTGAAACTAAAGTCATGCATTCAGTTGGCTCCATGTGGGTGTACGGAATTGAGAATAGGCTAGAGTGTCCTACTTCTCCCGCACACTGTCACGTGTAGATTTGGGCTATGAGCGTCCCGTTTCTCACGTGGTCGAGCAAAACTATGGGCTTGTGCGTCCCAAGAACCTCTGGTGACTAGTGGCTAACGTGAAGTCGTAACAGGGAGTCTCCCACTTCATGTATTATGATTCTAACCAGGGTGCCTTAAGCAGAGCAAGCATTCCATGCATCGCATTAACAAAGATTTTATGTTAGTTGTTTTGATTTGATTAACTGATAATATACTGCTTGCGTTTACTTTGTACCATTATTATTATTCTTGATTGTCTTGGAGGAAATATTCCTCACTATGATAGCATTTAACGCTATCCCAAACACAATTTAGATGATGCAGGTGAAAATTCAGGTATTAACACTACCAAAAAAATGACTTTTCTCGACGGCCCCGCCTTTTTTTTCGACGGCTCTGAGCCGTCGGAATTTCCGACGGTCTAAAACCGTCGGTTAATGTCTATTGGCCGTCGGGAAAAACTACCCAAAAAATACATTTTCCGACGGTCCCGCCCTTTTTTTCCGACGGCTTTTAGCCGTCGGAATCTCCAACGGTCTGAAACCGTCGGAAAACGGCCATATGCTTCTTTTCATAATTTAATGAAACGAACCCACCCTGTTATCCTTACATTGGGGCCCACCTACATGATTTAATGTATATCCATGTTGCCCATCAATTTTGAAAACTCATTTTAGAGTTTTACCCCAAAGAAGGAGGCAGGTCGAAAGCTCAAGTGGACCACAACATATGGAGCCATATCCAAGTCGTCAATTGTTGATTTTAGTGTTGCTCACTTGGACCTTCAATCTGCCTCATTTTTTGGATCATGCCCTAAAATGATATGGAAAAAGGGATGGACAGCATGGATGAATCACATACAACACCATGGACCCCATGATCCCCTGTTTGGATCGTCTGTTTCTAGCACCCCAATCATCACTCGAATTGGGGTGCGAATTAGCTTGGTGTTACCCATATATGCATGTAACGGATTAGTGGGTGTTACCCCTACCATGGGGCCCACATTGATGTTTTTTTATATATCCACACCGTCCATCCGTTTTCTTTAGACCATTTTAAGATGTGATGGCCAAAATTTATAGAGAGATTAATCTCAAGTGGATCAGTACCACATGAAATGTTGATTTGAGTGCCTCACCATTAAAATTTCCAAAGGCCAGCCTATTATAACGTTTCCTTGATGTTTATTTGTAATCCAACCTATTGATAAATGTCAAGAAGATCTGTATGAAGGAAAATTAGAAAGATAATATCGATCCAAAGCTTTTGTGGCCCGCGCAACAATGTTTTTAATGGTGATTCATCACTCTTTCTAGTGGTATGGTCCACCTGAGATTTGGATCTTCTTATAATTTTGGATCAATTCCTAAAATGAGATGAAAAAATAGATGGATGGAATGGATATACAGAAAAAAAATCAAGGTAGGCCGCACACGGTAAAGGTAACACCTACTAAGTTGTTATCTTCTAATTCAACTACAACAAATTGTAGGTGTTAACGGCATGAGGTAGAAGAACACCATCAATTACCTATTTTTATGGCGTGCACAATCTAGCATTGTTAAAGATCCACTTTATAATGGCATTTACTAATTGAACGCCGTTAAAACACATTGTTGAATATCTTATACGATGATTAATTTGCATATCATCTTCGATCGACCTTGCCACTACTGTAGCAGGTACTGATCGGTGCTTGTGGGGCCCACTGTGATTTATGAGTTTTATCCATTAAACATGCCTTAAACATTACAGGGCCCTAGGACGTTTTTAATTAATGGACAGTGGACATTCAATCACTATTGTTTTCATGTGTTGTGGTCCACCTAAGATTTAGATATGGCTCATTTATAGGATCAAGTCTTGCTATAATTAATCTTGAGAAATGGATGAACAACATGGATAAATTAAACACAATAATCATGGGGTCCATAGAGCCCGACCACTAGCACCTGATCACCAATGTCAATAGCCAAATTGTTGGGAACTGAGGGGCCTATTGTGATGTTTGTGAAAATCCACCATGTCCATCTGTTTTGTGAGCCCATTTTAGGACATGCATGAGACAAAAAAATGAGCTGGGATCCAAAAGTCGTGTGGGCTGAAAACATAAGGATTGAATGACCATGGTTTAAATATTTGTGGGATCATAAAAGTTTTTAATCAGGCTAATATAAATTAATATAATTTGTTTTTTCATGTTCATCCCAGGAGGACTGAGATGTTGCGAACGGTATGGAATATTGTAATGGTAGATCTAAATGTCAACTGGACCAGCACAAGAAACAATGTAATTGAATGCCCACCGTTAAGCTTCTTTGGAGGCCATGAAAGTTTTAGATCAAGTTGTTATTTGTTTTTTCCTTGTATCCATGTTTGTATGACCTAATCAAGAGGTTGGATGTCAATAAACATTGGTGGACATTCAATCACTACTATTTTGTTATGGTGTGGTCCACCTGAGATTTAGATTTGCCTAATTTTTTAGATAAAGCCCTAAAATGATCAGTAGAAATTAATGGACAACATGGATAAAACACATACATCATGATGCCAAAAGCATCAAGGGCTTTTTTGTCTTTCCATAAGAAGATCCAATGCTCTCGGATGACTATAAGTTGTACTACTCCTAGTAGCTTACGGGCCCTTGATCAGTCAGATTGATTGATCTGGATCGTTCATTAAATGATCAAGGGCCCATTTCTTGTGTTATTATCATGTAAATTAAAATTACACCAACCAAATGACTCCAAAGGACCAATCAACTGCCTTTAAAATGGGCAATTAGGATCATTCACAGAAAATTAAGGAGGTTCAATCAACAATTTAAACCCTTCATTTGTTGGGGCCTACCATGGATCGCTCTTAGTTCTCAATAGCTCCTTTAAGAAGAGAATCCTGACCATCAGTCCATAGGTTATGAAATGGATGGCTAGCTATTCCTATAGATTAGAGCATCTGATCAGTACTGTGAGTTAACACATTGGACCACACCACAGAAGAAAGGTGTTGATTGAAGGTCCACCATTAAAAACTTCCCAGGGCCCACCGTGATGTTTATTTGCCATCCAACCTGTTGATAAGGTTACATAGACCTTGATGAAGTGAAAACACAAATTAATATCAGCTTGATCCAAAACTACTAGCCTCCAAGAAGTTTTCAATGGTGAGAATTCAATTCCCACTTTTTCCTGTGGTGTGGTCCACCTGAGATTTGGATCTGCCTCATTTTTTGGCCTGTGCACTAAAATGAGGTGGAAAAATGGATGGACAGCGTGGATAAAACACATACATCATGGTGGAGCCCACACAGCTTTGACACAAGCCACCTGGCTGGTGTGGGGTCACTAGCCAATCCATGTCCACTGGACATTATGAACAGTATGGATGGCATATGATCCCGTTTGTTTTTTTATCTCAATGCCTAAAATGAGCTCAGAAAATAGTTGGACGGCATAGATTTCTCATAAACATCATGGTGGGCCTCACCCACATTCCGAGCGCAGAGAGCATACGAGTTATTTTCGCGCGCCAATACCCATTTTTTGGTTTTTTCCAAAACCCATCTCCCGCCTCTCCCTCTGCCTCTCCCTCTCTGAAAAGGGGTTTTTTTCCCAAACCCATCTCCCTCCCTTTCTCCCTCCCTTTCTCCCTGTCCGATCTCCATCCCTCTCCCTCTCTCCGTCTCTCGTCACTGTCAAGGACGTACGCAACCCTCTCCGTCCCTCTCCCTGCACCGATCGGAAGAAACAGAGGGTTTCTTCAGCCGTTCCACTGCTGCCCCTTTATTTGGCGTCATAGGTATCTCCCTCAAACATCGAATAATCTTGCCCCATATTTAAAAACATGGACTGAATAGCATGAGGCCATTTTATAGGATACATGTATGCCATGTATAATAGCCTTGCATAGCATTTGTTTGATGAAAAGTCTATGTTTGCATTTTTCAATTTATAAATGTATGTCATATATAGAATAGTCTTGCCTTCAATTGTTTGTTGTGAATGCTAAGTGTGCACAGCATGTGTTTGCTGAAATGTCTCTGTTTAACATATTTCCTTATGTTGCTGAATTTTTCTAAGTACTAGACTGTTGCAAGTAGGCCTGTTTGCCACCTTATGGTGGGCCTCATGATCTGTATCTAAGGATCTCACAATGGGATATGTCTATTCTACATGTTAGTGTATGGTATTGTCCTACTAATTCATTGGAAATAATCCTCATGTGTTGGTGAAGTGGAGCCAAAGTTGGGACAGACTCATTGCCAAAGACTGCAAGTCTGAATATTGTGTCTGGGACTTTGGGTCCCCGTGGTGAGCTCCATGTATGAGATATATTGGGGCCACTAAGATGAATTTCTAATCTACATAAGTGTGTAGATAAATGATACTTTAGTTGGACCAATGTGGGCCTTAGGTGATCTTTCGTCTGACTCTAAATTGGGGCTAGGCAGAGTTGTGCAGAAATTTCAGATGGCTATGTTGGGCCATGTGCCACAAATTGTACACATGTAATCAAAGGGTCCTACCTTATGGAATTTTATGACCAAATATGGGAATACCAGGGACACTTGACGGTATGTCGAAATATGGCCCCATGTGTCTGTGGCAACCTCCCAAAGTTGGACAAAAACCATTCCTTCACAACATTTCTGCCCATTTTTGGGGTGACAAATCTGATGGACGCTTTGGATTCTGTAACCACATCACTGGGCCCCTAATCAGGTACAACTGTAGCATCTCCTTGAAAAAAAAGGTGAAGATGCTCTTTGTTGATGCCTTGAATTAGAATATGTGGGTGTACAACTGTAGCAGGTACAACTGTAGCAGATCCATTGTCAAAGAGGCAGAGAAACTTGCCATCAGCTTGAGCTGATCTCCGCGGGCGGGTTTAACCACACCTAAAGGTGAGAATGCTTAATCCCTCAATATAATTCCCCTTTCTGCATTATCGGGCTCAAAAATGAAGTGTGGGTGGATTTTGATGGGTCTGAAATGGATGGTTGCCGATCAGGCAGTTTAGAAGTTTACAGAAGATCTTGGATTTAATGGTTCGATTGTACTTAGATGGATCTTCTATGTGGGTGCTATTTGTTGCAACTTTCTGTTCATAATGGCATCTAGAGAATCATGAAATTTCCTAATATTTTGTGCCAAATCAGATTGATTAATCTTGAAATTTCATGATTTTTTTTTTGATATTTGGTGTAACCAAACATGTTGTTTAGGTGGTTGTGTGATTTCTACTATGTACAAAGCAAGCTGAAGTAGATTGTATATGTCATTGTTGTGTTTTAACTGTATGTTTCAGTGGATGGAGGATGATCAGAGCTGTCCACCTGATAGGTGTTGCTATCATTGATTGCTTTTTTTTAACTATCACTCATAGTGGATGATCATGGCCATTGATTTAATGTTGTTAGATCTGGGCCGTTGCCTTTTCCTTTTCAGCTGCCCGTTTGGATTCCAGCAATTGGTGTTCAGGATAAACTGTTTCCTATGAGTTCTGAACCATGGCTGATTTATGTTCATAGAAAAGATGAGCAGTTCTGGTCATCCATTTGGGGCTCCATGTGGGCTCCATCCAATGGTTCATATGGTGAGATTTAATTGATCTAGATCCACAAATTTTTTTCGGGTCATGAGTGATCTGGATCCTCCCTTTCTTAGTGGTTGATCAAATAGATAGGATCACCAAGTCAGAGTGATGCAGGAAAGTGATTGGGAATTAAAGGTGGACCAATAACATGGGCAGTGTAAATTCGTGGTTAGGCTCATTTTCATGAATGATCAAGATTGTTCATTTTAATGGGCATTGATGGAATAGCTAGGAATGTTGTATGATGACTCTCGGAAGGAATAGGGAATTACTGGCCAGGCATATTTGGGCAGGCATAATCTGTTTGCATTCTCAAGTTTCCACATGTCTGGGTTTTTAATATGCCAATATTTTCTGCAGATTCTGGAGCCATGCCAAAGTCAAAGTAGTCTTGCTTATCAGCCTCCTAGCTAACCCCTGGACTATGGGCAACCTTAAAATGAACCTGAAGTTTCTGAGGTGATATCGGTGCCTGAGGCTTGTTGTTTTCTTTTTACTTTTGCTTCTTAATAAAATCAGTTGCTTTTTTTAAAAAAAGGTCCTATTTAAGAATCGAGCCCCGAAGCCCAAGATATTACTTTTCCCCATGCCTGAATAAAATCACAATATTACTCTTCCGACAAACGTAACGGAAATGGTGGTTTTGATCCGGTTTTGGTTGATGATTTAGCACCTGCTTTAGGACATTGAGTTTGATTTCATGTGATGAATTGACAGAATAACTTGATTCTTTCAGCTGCCCCTTTTCAAAATTGTTCTTGGATTTAAAATTTTGAAAATCTATTCTCATGCATTCATATCTACAGGCCAAGATATTGATCTTGACATGCATAATTTGATTTGTACAGTCTGTCAAGGTTACCTTTGATCATGTAGCATGCGGACTACATCGCAGGTGTGGCTTGATAAAAATATCAGATTGTAGGATTTTGTACATTGTCTTCTAACAATATATACTTCAAATGGATTGGTATCTAATGCAAGGTTTGAATTTTGTAAAGGAAAAGCTTTTCAAGGTTGCAGGTCTGC
This sequence comes from Liriodendron chinense, assembly GCA_003013855.2. Taxonomy (NCBI): domain Eukaryota; kingdom Viridiplantae; phylum Streptophyta; class Magnoliopsida; order Magnoliales; family Magnoliaceae; genus Liriodendron; species Liriodendron chinense. The sequence goes on from ML058429.1 coordinate 1,748,548, forward strand.
CAATGGTGGAGAATTGCATGTCTGGGTATAATAGTTGCATGGATTGGTATCTGAGAATTGCATCTCCATTAGCGCTAGCACCTGCTTGGTGTAGTTCTTTTAGCTTCAGTCAACTACAAAAAGGAAAAAAATTAGCAGAGTCTGTTTGTGCTATTTGTAGGTGGTAACTTTTCAATGCAAAACACCATTTGAAATGATGTAGCTATTGCAGTAACTGTAGGTTGTTTGAATGTTCTCTAGTAATGTGTATCTCACCTTCTCAGAGTACTTTCCATGTTGATGAAATGGGCTTCTCATTTCAGGATGGGAGTTACATATATGTAGAAAAACATAATCTGCGGTCCCGATTTTATGAAAAGAAGCCATCAGGTATGATTTGAAGTCATCACCATTTTCAATTCTTCATTTGGGCCATTTGAGCAGATTTGGAATGACAACAATGCAGGTGAATTCTGCCCAATCACCATCTGATTTTGTTGGTGCTTTGTGGAAGAATTCCCAAATAGCAGACGTTCGACACTATCTATTGTCTTAGTGTCTTTGTCATATTAATTCCACAGGACAAACATAAGCTAATGGAAGTTATTCAAATGTGTCCCCAACTAAAGGCACGCCAACTTTGTCACAAATTTGGTCCATGCATTTTGCACATCATCCTTCATGTCCTAATGTTGATGAGTGCAAGGAGGTTCAAGCATCTTGAGTCAATTTACTGATATCCCCTGCTCATCTCTGTTGCATTTGTTGCTCTATTCTCATTTACTTGCTCTAATTGAGGATTTTACATGGGATGGTGACTTGATTGAATACAAGCCAATATACGATTATGTTTAAATCTCTGTTTATATTTCTCAGTTCTAGGTATGCAACTTGAGAAAATTGCATAGACATATGTGTTAGGTGTTACATATTGACAGCAGTTTGGGGCCACAAATCTGTCCAAAAGGATAGTGCATTTGTACCACAAAATCTATCCAAATATAGACAACATTATGGACCACGGATCTGTCCAGTTTGGACAAAGCTGCGTTGGTCACCAGAGTTTGGATCACAAAAATCTGCCTTGTGGACATAATGTTAGGACTTAAAATGATCCCAAATCTGTCTAGTGTTTGGGGCCAGACGTGTCCATGAATTGGACAACATTTGGGGTCAAAACGATCCCCTTTTTGGGAACCCAAAGCTGTCCGAAGATGGACATGCAGTGTGTGGGAACACAAAAATGTGCAATATGTGGGTCTATTCTGTCCAAATTTTAGACAGTGTGTGGGACTTAATTATGGCCACCGGTTGGGCCATCTTTGACCCTCAAATCAGCCTAGCTAGACCATGTTTTGGGCCCACAAAACTGTCTAAGTTGGGCCACGTTTTGAGCACACCAATCTGCCTGATTTGGACAACGAATTGCACTCAATTTTACTCATTTTGAACAGTGAGATTTGGTCTCAAAACTGTCTATAGTGGTCAGCGTTAGTGGGTCTCAAATCTGGTCAAGTATTGGTATTTTAATATATAAATGTTAGAAGAACCATATGGTATCATTTATGCATGCTGGAAGGTGATTAAATGGCAATGGAAACTGGTTTCCCCTATTGTAACAGCCCGGCATGTTTGAATTTTGTGGAATCCTTTAGAACAAGTGAGAGATTTCCATGCCATTTCCAAAAGCACTTGTGACAGGTTTGTATCATTTCAAAACATCCATACACAAACAGTTGCAGCAGTGCTAGTCATAGCAGTGCTGGTTATAGCAGTGCTGGAAAAATCGTTCACTGTTTGGTATAGGGATAGTTGTAAGATATGTGAAATTTTTTCTTTTAAGGTTATAATTATATCAAAGATAACAGTGTGAACATATGATGGTGTTTCTTGTATAAGAAAATCTAAAATCATTCTTGCCTAAAGAAATTTGATTTTGTGTAGCCTTGGTTCACTTGTGCAGATTTGAAGTTTTGGTTTCTACATTTGCTCATGTCCAGCAACTGCACAATCTGATTTTTGTGCAATCCAATTTCTGTACAATCTGAATTCTGTACAATCTGATTTTTGTGCATTCCCTGCTTAAGAGAGTCTTCTTGCATCAGAAATCCATGTGACCCATTCTCAACCAGTTGGACCTGCGATGGACTGAAAAAATCAGGCCATCCACTCTTGTGGTAGCCCACACATGCAGCTGGCAATCATATTAAATTTTGGAGTCGAGGTAAGCTTGAAATCTTTTTTTTTTTTTTCCTATCATGCTGCTTGAATTCTAATTAGATTTTCCTGGAATGTACACAGAGCATTGGTGTACGTATGTAGGTGAGATCGATGGATGGATTTGCTCTCTCTCTCTCTCTCTCTCTCTCTCTCTCTCTCTCTCTATAGTATATGACCATATTGATTGATGTGTTGAAAAGCATTTTGATTTATGGGTTTTGGTTTTTCTAATGCTTAGTATTTCATATGCCGTGCAGTTCCAAATCCATTTCCTCTGTGGTGGACCTAGATAGAAAGCTTGGACGAACTGTAAGTCTTCAAAACCTTGAACTTGGTTAGATATCTTTTATTTTTATAAATTTTGTTAATAGTTAATTGAATTAGAAGATGTGTGGATGTAGGCAGCTATCTCGTTGCCCAATGGTTTTAGATGGTGAATGAATGTTGCAATTGAGCATGGAAAATAATCAACGAATTATATATATATATATATATATATATATATATATATATATATATATATATATATATATATATATATATTTATGTTATTGAAGGAGGATGTTGGTTTTAGGGGGACATGATATTCTTGTAGCTTATGTATGGTGCCTCGATATTGCTTGTATGTTACTAGTATATAGTAAATATTATTAGGTTATTTAGTTTATATATACTTGTCAACTACAATGACCATAGGTTTTGAACTATTTCTGCCCACTGTGCGTTAAAGATGTTGGTTTGCTTGAATGATGAACTTGTTGAATTCTATTCCTGTTTAGCCGAACCTGAACATAATTGGATAATCGTTTTCGAGTTTTGTTGGTTAAATGCATGTCTTTATGTTTTTATAATTCACCCTGTGCAGTACCATCAAGTTTTGGTCATGTCCTTATCGCGGCCTGTAGCCAAAGTATGCTCGAGCCTTAGGGAGTTGTTGCAGTTGGACTTATATAACCTATCTTCTTCAGGTCGAGGGGGTGTACTATTTTGTTTCCTGATGGATGTAATGAATTACAATGACCTGATCTTATCAAGATGATAAGTATGTAACTTGGCCTCAGTTGAGTTCTATTATGAAATGAACAAATTTAGCATAGAGCTCGACTGATAGGTTTCTGCCTACATGGTGTAGGTCTTCTGTTAGTGAATTCTGACCATAGGATTTGAACTTACTAACAGAAGATCTCCACCATGCAGGCATAAATGTATTAGATGGGTTGTACGCTAAAGATGTTCATTTCTTCAATGGAGCTCAACTGAAAATCAAGTTACATAATGATAAACTACAACAACATGATCTTATACATCTGATAAGTATGTAGGCAGCTCTCTCGTTTGTTACGGAGAGTCTGGTCTAAAAAAAAAAAAATCAATTTGACTTCATGGTCCAGAATCATGCTGCCCCAGGAAGTTTATGGGACCATACCCAGAATCACTCACTCACACTATAATGTCTCTACCAGCTCATCTACATTTGATTAATATCAAGGATAGCCAAATCGATGACAAAAATAAGCCAAAATGGGCAGCAAGTAATTTGGACTATTTTTTAGGCCAAACCTTGTCCGAATCTGGACAGTTTTTGGGCCCCAAAAACGTGTATAATCTGGAGCATTTTTTAAGTTTAGAATTCAGTCAAATCTGGACTAAAGATAGCCCTAAATTTTCTGTCAAATATGAACTCTTTTGGGCCTTAAAAATGGGGCCCGAATCTGAACTATTGTCCGTCCTCAATTAGAGTAGAAATCTGGATTGTACCTCGACATGTCTTATGTGAACCTTTCCATGGCAAGCCATGATTGGGTGCACGTAATGAACAAGTCTCTTTCCCTCGCTGACCTACGCTTACCATATTGTTAATTTCACTTCTCTCCGTTTCCTTGATCTCTCTTCGAACGAATTCAACTCTACAAGATGTCTTAGCCTTGCAAGTTTCCCCATCTCTTTCGGAAGCTCAAACAGTTCCACACACTCATTAAGTTTCAAGGTTCGCAACAAATACAGTTCGCATATGAATTCAGGCAGCCACCCTACTCCAGTGGTAGATAAATTGAGGTATCTTAAAAGTTTCAAGTTCTTCATTGGGGTGAGTTTTGGATTAGGCTGATTTTGGGATTTTTGGGGTGACAAATCTGATGGACGCTTTGGATTCTGTAACAACATCACTGGGCCCCTAATCAGGTACAACTGTAGCAGCCCCTTGAAAAAAAGGTGAAGATGCTCTTTGTTGATGCCTTGAATTAGAATATGTTGGTGTACAACTGTAGCAGGTACAACTGTAGCAGATCCATTTATGCCTTGAATTAGAATATGTTGGAGTCTAGGCATGCACATGCATTAGCACGTCCCAGCATGTCTTGCATAGGTGACATGAGGTGAGGTTGCTCATTGGTCTGGTGTAAGTCTAGAGCTAAAAATCAGGCTGTTCTACTCACTGGATGATTCACTTCTAACATGTGTGAGGTAGGTGAGTAGAAGACTTGCTAGCTAGGTATGTGGATAAGGCTTTTAGGGTGTTTGATGAGATGGTTGACAGAAATGTAATTACCTAGAGTGCAATGATTTCCTTAGTTTTTGGATAATGTCCTAAAATGAACTGGTGTAAGTGTTGTATGGAGTGGATTTTATAGTCATCACGGTGGGCCCACAGAGCCTTCGTTAAACAGGCTTTCCAATAAGGAAGCGGATTGCATGCTGAGTAACTTAGCATAAGCGTACTGAGTAGACTCTGTGGGGCCCACCATGCATGGATGTATGCGTCTTATCCAGGCTGTGCATCCATTTTTCCATGTCATTTTCGGGCATCATCCCAAAATTGACTCATTTCCAAAGCTCAAGTGGACCACACCACATAAAAAATGGGAAGAATGATGTCCGCGTTTGAAACCTTCCTAAGGCCCATAGTGATGTTTCTTTGTCATCCAACTTGTTCATAAGGTCAAACGGACATGGATGAAGGTAAAACACAAATATTAACTTGATCCAAAGCTTTTGTGGCTCCCGAGAAGTTTTCAATGATAGGTGTTCAATTCAAACTATTTCCTGGGGTGTGGTCCACTTGATATTTGGATATGATTCAATTTTTGGCTCATGCGCTGAAATGATCGTAAAACAGATGGATGGCGTGGATAAAACACATAATTCATGACGGCCCCACAGAGTTTACTCAGTATAAACTGTTGGCCTTGGCCTTAAGTAGAGATGAGAGACTTGCTGATTTTTTCCTTTTATTCTGTCAGTTAATGAGCTGAGATAGTCCACTGTGATTTTTGGATTATGGGATCTTCATTATAGAAGATATAGTGAAAGGTTTGGATCTCATCCATGCCTACCACATGAGTAGAGATGACATATTAGAATCTGAACCGTGTTTATAACGATCTCATCCATGCCTACCACATGAGTAGAGATGACATATTAGAATCTGAACCGTGTTGATAACGATCTCATCCATGCCTACCACATCCGGATCGCACCTTGGCATGAGTTAGGTCAAGGTCAGGCCCATTTACACTGGAAAAGCTGCAGTGGCCACATGACTGATGCAAACACAACTTGCCTAGCCAATGTGCATGTGTGGGACCCTAGAGGACTTTGAAACAGGAGTTGATACCCAGACCTGAGTGTTGAAACGATGTTATCTTCACTCAGTCTACCACTTCAGCTGTAGATCAGGGTGTGCCTGGATGGATTATTGTCTAGACCAGGACAGGACGCAATCTGCATGCCAGTTAAACAGGGGAAAGATGCCTGGATGGACTATTGCTGTTTTTTTTTTCCCTCTTTCTTACACATCTATTTGTTGGCCACCATGAAAGGGTGAGGATATCCACCATAGCCATCAATTTCGATCAGTGAACCATGGGCTCCAATTGGAAAAACTTAAAAACTCAAACAGAATACAATCTTTTGGGATGAGCAATATTTGGAACAGATTTTTTTTTTTTTTTTTTTTTTGGGTTGATTGTGTGATGGGTAAAATAGTATGGAGATCACCACCTATGAAACAAAAACATACATGTATAATGAGAGCATATGAAAAAAGGTAGAAGCAATGGAGATCACCAAATGGAGAGAGGGAGAGAATACCTGTTTTGATTCCCAACCAGATTGCATGGAGCTTGGCGCTTGGACTATGTTAAGATCGAAAGCACATGGAATGTTGGTACAGCTTTACTATTTTATTTTTTTTTTCTATTTTCCTAAAAGCAGTTAAGAGACGGTGTGTGGAGTGAAAGGTGGCATTTGTTGTTACAGAAAGCGAGATGGTAAAGAAAATGGGGCTCAAGTAAAAGTCTGAAGAAACCTCATTTTCTCACTGTCCATAAAAAAAAAAAGGAAATTGGTACTTTTGTAATTTGGAATGAGGACTCACCTTCAACTTCACGTGGAAAAGGCCTGCTTGCTGCAGACACCCAACTCATGATTTGAAGAATGGTGATGAGAAGAGGCCAGAACACTCTCTTCTTTTGCTCAGCCCACATTCTCATGATGATGGTGATGATGGATGATGAGAGAGAGAGAGAGAGAGAGAGAGAGAGAGAGAGAGAGAGAGATGTGAGGCTTTTGAATCACTTCAAGAGCACATGATTGCCTGGATATATAGCAGAACAAAGTTCCAACAAGGCTCCTTTATTTATTGATTTTCTTCGTGGGTCTCTCTGCAATAGATCTTGCTTTCCATACAAGCGATTCTTCTGTTATTTCAAGACTTCAATCCTCCCAAAATCACCTCTCTCTCACCTTGACAACTCACTTGAAAACCATACCATCAATCCATTCTTCGTGTCCCTTCTCTCATCTTTGCTTTAATTACAAGGCACCTTCTAAGAGAGATTTTCAGCAGTCCATGTAACAGAGATAGTATGAGGTGGTCCTTTTTTTAATTTTTTTTTCCTTCAAGTCTGAGGAAGTAGCGTGCTTTTGGGTACTTCAAAACGTAAAGCTGCTACGTGTGTGAAGATTTAAGAAAAGATCTTAAACACCCAATCACTTAAGACTGCAGAGCCCCTGACTCTTCCAGCAATCTTAGACTGCAGAGCCCCTGATTCTTCCAGTAACGGAAAGGAGCCCACATGCCCCTTTTCAAATGCATCACTACCTACCTCTCTCCCCACTCCACATTCATTTCTCACCCTCAGATTACTCCATGAAAGGGACACTGATTGGACGATGAGGAGCCCACCACCCACCTCAGTGGTGAAATTTCATTGGTGGGGCCGTACTTTGTGAGAGGTGGGCCTGGGCGAGTACATACGTGTTTTTTTTCTCGTATTTGTCCCTTGCTAACTTACATTACCGTTCTGATAGGAGAATATATGTAGTCCAGTTGTAGAGAGGTCATTGGGCTGTCATCTTCTTTCTAGGAAAGTGTCTAATCCAGCGTTAGAACTATGAGAATATTTCACTTATACAATCCCATCCGAGCCATCCAAACAGTGGGCCCCACCTTGAAGATGAACTGTCCAAAAATTCCTGTGCATTCCAAACACATTCCTGTGCATATGATGGTAATTAGCAACTTATATATGTACGAATTGTGTTTATGGTGACATGAACTGTAATTTCTGGTCATGCAACAACTTCACATCTTTCAATAACAGGGGTTTTGTCAAAACATGTAGAATGGTTAAATGCGTAAATGATTAGGAGATGGACATTTGGTTCATTTTTTCTTTAATTCTACTATTACAGATGGATCACCTATTGGACAGCTTGGGTGTGTAGTGACTTTGATCTTGATAGAAAATGGGCCGCCTTTTAAATGCATCCCTGATTAGCCAACCTCAATTGTTTCCTCACCTGTATATATTGTATTTGTATATACTGATTGCTGTGATGACTTTTGTTTTCCACCTATGTAACTACAATCCCTACCACAAATTGAGCTAAATTGGGCAGCATGGGACCCATTTCTAAATGTCTACATGACCTATCTCAAATGGTGGGCCTCACTACGATACAGTAGCTACGAATGGACAATCAAAAGCCAAATTTGATTGCATATGTAGTGCTTGTTGCTTTCTTTCTTTCTTTTTTTTTTTCCTTTTTTCATGCAACTTATCAATGGCTCTCTTCTTGTACATGTGGTAAATTGCACAAGGTCAAAGTCGTCAAGTCAGCCATCTTGGACAATTTTAATAAAATGTGTAACTTTTGGATAGTGTCCCACCTGAAGAACAGTTTGGATCACCGGATTGTTGCAATTTGCATCTTACTATTGTGTTGTAATGTCGTTAACACAGATTTGAGAATGATGTCTTTGAAATTCTCCTTAATATGGTTTTTTTTATTCAGATTAAGATTTGTTAATTATGATAGTTTGTGTCAATTGTGAAGCAATGATGAAATCAAATATTCTCAACAGCAAAAGCATACAATTGTAAAATTCTAGAACTGATAACATTTGCTTGAAGGATTTCATTTGGAATTCTCATGGATGTAATATTAAGATTTCAAATTTTTATGCTTTTTATCAAATGCCTCGCAAGAAAAACATCTAACAACAGCATTAGTTTTGTTTTTGAGAGAGAGAGAGATTGAGAGAGAGAGAGAGAGAAAGGTTGCTCGTCTTTCATATTCTAGTGGATTTTGATGTTTCAAAATATTAATTGCTGTTTTTTTTTCTTCAACTGATGAGCAGAGAAATATGGCATACATCTGTAAGCCAGAGGCATGCATGTACTCAATCAAATAAGACTGAAGTGATCATTACTCGAGATAATATGTGTTATACAAACTAGTTAAAACAAATAAAATTCCCATCACCCTTCGCAAAAGAGAGACGAAGATTTTGCTTTGTAATAATCATGTTCTTACTATGGCATATGAATTGCTTTACACCAAATGCTTGTGTACCATTTTAGTAATTGTAAGATATGGTTTGATTGCAGTTATTTATACTAATTTGATGAGTCATTCTCATTCATGTAGACCTCTATAGCATTTACTAGCCTGGCGATTGCAGCTGTATCAACTCTTATTGTAAGTTGCTTGATCTTATCTCACTCATTGTCTTTTTACAACACTTTTGAGTTGTCACAAACAAGGCACTTTGCAATTTGCATACAGATATGTAACATATTTAAAATATTAATTGCTTAAATGCTAATGGTTGGCCATGCTTAAATGCTGTATCAACTCTTATATTGAATTAAGGAACTTTTCTAAGTGCACGTGTGGCCATGCGGTGATGATTGAGGAGCATTGAAAACCCTACGCACGTGATTTGGCACATAGAAGATACGTGTGTAGGATGGAAGAAGACCCGACTGAAAGAATAGAAAAATGCTTTTCTGATGGTGGTCGGGCGCCTGGCCAAATTTGGCACCGGGCGCCCGAAATTCAACAGATTTTCAGTTTCCATTGCTGGACAGTTTCTGTCTTAGCCAGGCGCCCGGCCAAATTGGTCACGGGGCGCCCGACCAAATTTGCTAATGGTTTTTTTTTTTTCATATTCTAAAGCAACGCCGACGGTCATACACCGTCGGAAATTCCGACGGTGTGGAGCCGTCGGAATTTTCGAAGGTTTACGACCGTCGGAAATCACCGTCGACAATTCCGACGGTGTGGAGCCGTCGGAATATCCGAAGGTTTACGACCGTCGGAATTTCCGACGGCTAATCACCGTCGGAATTTTCGACAGTCGAGCGACGGCCGACCGATGACTTATCGCCGTCGGAAATTCCGACGGGTCAGAACCGTCGGAAAGTAATTGTGACGCCCCCTTTCCCGACGGCCAAAAGCCGTCGGGAAACCCATTTGCCGACGGCTTTCGGCCGTCGGGAAAAGTCATTTTTCTAGTAGTGTGAACTCGATTTTTTAGGAAAATAGTTCGATGATTCGTACGAACACATGGCGGATGACGATATTAGATAAACTTAATTGATGTTATCATTTATTAAATATTTTTTGAGTAGTTGATACATTTATGGGATTGTAATAAGTCTTCAAGAGAAGACATGGTTTTGTATTTTACTTAATCAGTATGGATATTGGTTGGTTCCCTTATTTAAACATTGATGATGACGTAATAAGTTTGATAGAATAAAATGATAATTGTTTCTGCCATTGTACTTGAATGCTATATTTTATTATTTGACAAATTAATTATTCCATAAGTTACTTGGGAATTCGGCTATTGTGTTATACACGAGAGTCGAAAATCTCGGGTCGTTACAGTTGGTATCAGAGCACAATCAGGACCTCTAGGTGAGAAGCCCGACCATTTTCATAATAAATATCCCTTAGGGCTTAGGTTCCTATGAAATAGAAACAAAAATGCTTAGGTTCATCCCCATTGGATGCATGAGATGTTATGAATCTAGAGACTCAAACATAGGCCCCTTAAAATCATTAGGATAGTCAATGAACGTAAAAATATGAAATTTTAGGATTTTTGGGAAGTAGATTCTCACTTTTTCTAGAAGTTTTGGAGCTCTCATCATTTTCTCATATTTAGATCAGCGTTACGCTGAGTCATGTGATTTATCTCCCTCAAATTTTAAGGATAACTATTTTATTTTGAATTGTTTTTGTTAGGACAAATTTCCTGACCCTTTGGCAATGTCACCACTATAAATTATATTTTTGAAATTGATAAATTTTTAAAACTTTTTATACATATTTCTAACTCATCACCCAACACTTTTATAAAATTTCAGATCAATCTGACATTTAGATAAATCGTGAAAATTCTGTTAGTAGAGAAAATCTTGCGCTGGAAACAGCTGGACTGTTACGTTTTTCAGACTTTTAGAGGTCAAAATCATATCTTACCATAAGAATTTCATTCTGAGAAAAATTTGGATGATTCTTCACCTAATCTTCAGATTACTCTCCAAATTTCAGGCAAAAAGCACTTTTGGTTTGAGAGATAAAATTCTAAGAGCGCTTATAAGTCTTGTGTTCCAGATTCGACACTATCCTTAGCTTTAAAAACCTCTGAACCCCTTGTTTAGGCTTAGTTATCGTAAGATGACACCCTTAGAAGTATTCCCTAGTGTATGCTCATACATCCCTATGAATTTTAGGCCTAACCCTCTTACTTAAAGTAGATTATCGTAACCATAACATGCCATTTACCAATCCCTCGCATAAATCTAACAATGAAAGTAAATACGATCTCGTAAAGTTTTAATGTTTTGTATTGCTGGATTTTAATTGACGTGATCTTCGTTGATTTTTGTTGTTAGAGAATACATGAAAGTCCCCACAATGTTAGACTAAATCGGCCGCACGGGAGGGCAGAACCGTACATAATATATTGTGTAAAGGATTGAATCCTCGTTCAAATCCCGAGGGTCGACACTCAGAATTTCGAATGGATACTAATGAACTCAATGCTCAAATGCGAGTAAAAGATCTAAGTATCGAATCCGAATCTACTTGAACCGTTCGCCTGTGATGTCGACACTATACAAATCGCATCCTTGTTCTAACTGGACGACTTTTGTGTATTCTCTTGGAATGTGTGTGATTGTTTTCTTTGGATGACTAAAATAAGATAGATGTATAGACGACCCTAGGATATAGAAGCTTATCCACTTAGAACCTATAAAGAGTTAAAATACGGTATCCCTAACCTCATCTTTCCATCGCACCTTTAGCTATTAAAGGACCGTCGATGATATCTCATTCACTTTGTTATCTGCTTGTTTATCCACTCATTCATGTGACCATCCGATCATGCCAACCTAATCAAACTCAGATCTATCCTCTAAACTCTTGATCAGTTATTTCGTTAGCGATCAGACATTCTTGATAATTATCTAACCCGAATCGTCTTAGATCCTTGACTATAAGAGCACCTACCTAAACCTGAGAAATATTAGGGCGCTAGATGGTTGAATGATTTGAGAGACCAATCAATATATTCAGAACCATCTAGGAATCAGAGTGCGCAGTGGAAGCATGATAGGAAAGAAATTTGGGGGAGCTTGTAAAAATCGATGTCGAGTACGGATTTATTTTTAAGGGGGTGGATTGTGATCGCGTCTGACCCGGAATAGTTCAGAAAGTTTGGCGAGAAGTCATGAAGTGAGATTGCCCTCAATCTTTTATCGATGATGCTTAGGAAACTTCGGGGACGAAGTTTGTTTTTAAGGGGGGTGGTTTGTAACGCCCCAGATTTTCGAGATTTAATCGAAAATTTTTGAAAATTCATTTTTAATTTATTTTTTATTAATTATCGTACATTTACCGTTGATTTGCGAATAGCGGGACACCCGTAGGAGATCCGATAGGAGACCCTTTACAAAAGTTGCTTAGAATGATCCCATAAACATTGTAGAAAGATCAGATTTCAAAAATCACATACTTTTTTAGATAATTACGAAAATGCAATTAGTTAAACTTAAGTAAAGATGCCATTTTTAAGTATTATAGTTTCTGACGATCACTTCACGCAAAACCCTGGATTTAAGCTTTTAGGCACATATTAACCATACACGTCAAATTTCAGCCCTTAAATCATAATAGAAGTGGTCCAATTATCAAATCAGCCCCTTAACCCTTGATTTTCATGTCTATCGAGTGAGGAAAGTAGATGGTTAGTCATAGTCGAATATTTCTCTTCATATGAGTGAATTGGATTGTCTTTATCATGGACCAATAGTGCGATTTGAGTGTCCTACCTTGATAATCCTCTTTCTTATGCGCCAAGTTATCCCGTTCTAGAAATTAACGAGTTACCAACTCTTTTTAAATCTGAACCTTTCAATTTACCCACTTCTCATCATCAATCGCTTCTCAAATTTGGACCACCCATTATACTCATATGACTACGAGTTTACACAAAATTTGGGCCCCGATCTATAATCAGTATACCGATGAACCACAAAGTCAGCTCCTTCCTTTTCCACAAAAAGTTGAAATTTCAGATCTGGGCATTTCTCATCATCAATCAACCACTAAACTTTGTACAATTATTTGCCTATCATGACCATTATTTTTTCAAAATTTGGGCCCTGATCATCAAGCGTAGACCGTTAATTGAGATCAAGCCCATTTTAGCACCCGTTAGGTCATTTTCAAGGATCGACCAATCTAGAATGTGGATCATCAAGAAATTTACGTATTCTGACTCTACCCTTCGAGCTTGATAAGATGAACGGATTGGAATTGATCAAAGATCATCCGAATATTGAGATTTGAGAAACCCACCTCAAGAGGTTGTTACACAAGACCTCGCGTGCACATCCCTCTCCATATTTCTAATATGCACCTTCAAATCCTTCTCCTAACCCTAGCCTCCATGCCCTAGAGAAAGAGAGAGAGAGAGAGAGAGAGAGAGAGAAGAGAAGAGAGTTCTTTCTCATATTTTTCCAGCGGCTAGGATCTTCTACAACCCTCTTCTTCTAAGTCCATCATAAGGTGTGGATTTTCCTTCAAGCCTTTCATTAATAATATCACGATTATCATAAGTTTCTTTTGTGGCATGTGAAGTTGTTTTGTTTTGAATTACTTATCCATATAACATGAAGTTTGATATGAGATTTGTAATGAATATCATTATATGGTGATGTGATTCTTTTTTTTAGATTTTTGACTAAGAAGTATGTGTATTTGTGTTATTTATTTTTGTGAAATAGATGCCCTTATTTTCTTAGTCCATGTATTACAAGTAACATTGGTTTTCATATTGTGATATGAAATATATGTATAAGATCATCATATGGACATCCCATTATTATATACTCTTTGTCCCTAAGTTGGTAAAATTATTCGATGTAGAGAGATGGAACCCGTGAGAGGTGTCCATGATGGAAGAATATATCTTGACTTGACTGAGAGAATGAAGTGATTGTTTGTTAATGGATCCTTACATGTACATGATGCTTGATTTGATCCATTTATAGTACATGGGTATTTTAATGAATTTGGTCATGATGTACAACATTGACTTTTTGGGACATGATGAAATCATAAAACGGGACAATGAGTGGACACTAATGGTATACAAATTCTCATGAGCCGGGGTTGGTGCTATGGACACTAATCCCGTGCTATTGGCCTATGCTGGGTTGCTTGCGACTCCCCATAGTGACCACTGAGTTTTATTTAAATCTGTTGTATGCGAAAACACTTAAATAAAGGTGAAACTAAAGTCATGCATTCAGTTGGCTCCATGTGGGTGTACAAAATTGAGAATAGGCTAGAGTGTCCTACTTCTCCCGTACACTGTCACGTGTAGATTTGGGCTATGAGCGTCCCGTTTCTTACATGGTCGGGCAAAATTATGGGCTTGTGCGTCCCAGGAACCTCTGGTGACTAGTGGCTAACGTGAAGTCGTAACAGGGAGTTTCCCACTTCATGTATTGTGATTCTAGCCAGGGTGTTTTAACCAGAGCATGCATTCCATGCATCGCATTAACAAAGATTTTTAGTTGGTTGTTTTGATTTGATTAAATGGTAATATACTGCTTGCGTTTACTCTGTACCGTTATTATTATTCTTGATTGTCTTGAAGGAAATATTCCCCACTATGATAGCGTTTAACGCTATCCCAAACACAATTTAGATGATGCAGGTGAAGATCCAGGTATTGAACTCGATCTTTAAGGAAAAGAGTTCGATGATTCGTACGATCACATGGCGGATGACGATGTTAGATAAACTTAATTGATGTTATCATTTATTAAATATTTCTTTTGTGTAGTTGATACATTTATGGGATTGTAATAAGTCTTCAAGAGAAGACATGGTTTTGTATTTTAATTAATCAGTATGGATATTGGTTGGTTCCCTTATTTAAACATTGATGATGACGACGTAGTAAGTTTGATAGAATAAGATGATAATTGTTTCCGCCATTGTACTTGAATGCTATATTTTATTATTTGACAAATTAATTATTCCATAAGTTACTTAGGAATTCGGCTGTTGTGTTATACACGAGAGTCGAAAATCTCAGGTCGTTACATGGATTTCTCAGCACAACAAAGTGTTGTTTCCACATCCTTCTCTTGGCAAATATTATATGCTGATACCGACTCTAAAAGTGCGATTGCATCCCCTATCACATCAACATTCTTATCAAGAGAGTAGGTCACATCTTCTTCTAAGTGACTGGAGTAAAGAGTTGAGAGGGACGCATCTTCCACAATAGAATTGATCATGTGTATTTCGTGGACCTCTTCTTTTTCATCCTCTTGCTGGTTATCAATATTAACAGCATTTAACTCAGTCGTCATATTGTCAAAAGACATTTGTATGACTCCACTCCTACAATTGATGATAGCGTTTGATATAGCTAGGAATGGGCGGCCAAGTATGAGAGGAATTTGAGGGCCAATATTAACCATGGGTCGTGTGTCCAAGACAATAAAGTCCACTGGGTAGTAGACCTTATCAACTTGGACAAGAACATCTTCAATCACCTCTCTCAGAATACGAATCGATCGGTCAGCGAGTTGTAATGTGATTTTGGTGGGTTTTAATTCACTTAAACCTAATTGTTTATAGACCGAAAAGGGGATTAAGTTCACACTTGCTCCTAGATCAAGTAAAGCATGCTTCACCCGGTAGTCTCCAATTATGCACGATATTGTCGGACTACCGGGATCTTTGTATTTCTTGGGCATCTCGTGATTTATAATGGCGCTTACATTTTTTGTTAAAAATGCCTTCTTTTGCACATGTATTTTTCTTTTAACCGTGCAAAGGTCTTTTAATAATTTAGCAGATGACAGTATTTGTTTAATGGCATCCAACAATGGGATGTTGATCTTGACTTGCTTAAAAACCTCAAAAAATTTCAGATATTTATCTTGAGGTTTGGTTGAAATCAAGCATTGAGGGAATGGAGAAACGGGCCTATATTCTTTCAATGGCTCTTTTTCCTTCATAGCGGTGCTAGGTACATCATCCTCTTTGTAAGATACCGGATCATTAGAAGTTGAGGCCTTCACCGGGTCAGATTTTTCAATAGTTTTACCACTTCTAAGAGTGGTGATGGCCTTAACATGTTCCATGTGTTGGTTAGAGAAACTAGGCACGCTTATTTCGCATTGTGATTTCGGATTAGGTAGGGGTTGGGCCGAAAGAGTCCCTTCCCTTGAGTTTAAACGAGCCATGATTTCCTCCACCGAATTTTTAAGGTCAAGCATTATCGTATGGTTTGATTAGTTTATTTGAGCTTGACCTTCCATGAACGCTTTCAATGTATCCTCTATAGGCATTTGAGGTGGGGCCATAGGAAATTGCATTGGGGGCCCCTTGTGAGGATTACTTTGGTTGGACGTGGTTCCATTCGCCCAATTGAAGTTAGGATTGTTTCTCCAACTAGAAGTGTACGTGTTCGGATTTGGAGTACTAAAGGGTCGTTGATAACTATTCAAAGCATTCGATTGTTTATATAAAAGTTCTCGAAACGCATAAATTGTTGGACAATCCGGTGTTTGATGTACATTGGAAGCACAAATACCACAAATAGTTTTAACAGTCCCCCTTTGTTAGGTTGTGTCTACTTTCCTTATTTCCATCTCCCCAACTTTTCGTGTGAGATTAGCCACTCTAGAACTTAGATTATCTTTTTCATTTAAAACGTAAATTCCTCCATTTTCCTTGGCTTGGGGTTGTTTTGAACTTGTCGGCTTAGATGTATCCCATGATTGTGTGTTTTCAGCCAACATGTCAAAATAGTACCAAGCTTCCTCCGTTTCCTTGTTCATGAACTCCCCATTGTACATCATCTTCACCAATTGGCGCATGGTTAAGTTTAATCCATCATAGAAGAAACTAATCAACCTCTACCAGTCCATAGCCATGATGTGGGTATGCGTTTAATAGCTCATGATACCTTTCCCAACATTGGAAAAATGTTTCATCTTCTTTTAGGCGAAGTTCATTATGGCCCTTCTTAGTGCATTGGTTCGATGAGTAGGGAAGAATTTTTTTAGAAACTCCCGAGTCATCTCAGCCCATGTCCCAATGGACCTTGGCCTTAAGGATTGTAGCCACGATTTGGCCTTCTCTTTCAAGGAAAAAGGGAATAATTTGAGTTTTATAGTATCCTTGGTTACATTGTCATAGTTTATTGTGGCGATAACCTCTTCGAACTCTTTAATGTGTAGATAAGCGCTTTCAGAGTCGAGTCCATGGAATCTGGGGAAAAGTTGGAACAACCCTGGTTTAAAATCAATATTTCCTACATTGTGAGGAAAAATTATGCAAGAGGGAGTACTCGTCCTAGCTGGTTGTAAATAGTCACGTAAAGTTCTAGGTTGAGGTGCATCCCTCACTTCATTCTTATCCAATTCAGTAAAGTTTTGGGCTTGATTTTGATATTGATTAGCCCCTTGATTTGGTTGATTTTCAGTCATCTCTCTAGTAATTTCAGGAAGATTTGATGTTTTCTAGCACGACGCTCTTTATCAATCCCTTCAACAATTACTCTGTCACTTAACAATCTCCGAATGTGATCACTAACCCACTTGGGCATGAACTACTCAACACAATCCTAAAATCTATTCCAAATTCTAAAAATAAAAATCTAAAACTATCTATAGCAAGAGGGGTTAGAAGGATAAAACCTGAATTGTAGATCTATATTAGAATCCTGCAAAATAAAAACAAACTAAGTTAGTATTATGATTTTAGAAGAAAACCTACCTTAGAGAGCAAAACAAATCTTAAACCTATCTTAACACAATCTCAATTAAAAGCTATCTCAGCAAATTCTAAAAATACCACAAAAAAATTCCCGGCAACGGCGCCAAAAACTTGTTCACTCCCTAAGTATTGGGTTGCGAAGTAGTAATAATTCGAAAAGAATGAGTATCGTTCCCATGAAGCTTTATGTATGGATATTCTCAAAATTTGTCTAAAAATAACTTATAATTAAGATCCTATTAAGAACTAAAGCTGGAAAATAGTAATTGGAAGTAAAACGATAATTTATGAAAGGTAATATCAATTTAGAAGGCACTCGAGCGCCACGGATCCACTTTTGATAAGTTTCAATGCATCAACACAACTAGGTCTCTCACAACACAATCGGAATCAAATTCATATCTCTATTCAATCAGAATATAGAGCGGTCCAATCAACAATTATCTAAAACAGTTGCTTGTTCATTGATTCGATTCCCACAACCATGCTCAGGCATTGGGCACACTCAATTGTATAGGCGAACTCTTTTTCCAATCTAGTTGAGATTCACAACCATAGCTTTCATCAAATCCTGTCACTAGACTTGACTATAACCAATGATTAGAACTCTAATTAAATCAAAATCAATCAGCAAACAACTATTTCAGATTATAACAAAAGATAAGAACTTAAGTTGAATGAGTTCCCACATGAAGATCATGCCATTGTTCACAAGGCAATCAAAGGGTCTACCATGCCCGGAGTCGATGATAGATCAATAAACCACGCAAGCATAACCAATGCTCAAAAGATAAGCTACTAAGTGTAGAATCACTAAGAATCACATGAGCTCGGAGTTATCAAGAGATCAAAGTAAAACCAAACTACTACTTGATTCAAACTCATATTAAACTAAATTCTTCAATTAAAACATGAAAATGAAACCTAGGTTGCATCAATCCATCAAAAACAAATTAAAAGCTTCACCTCTTAGCCCTAGCTAAGAGGTTTTAGTTCATCTCTAACATCCTTGAACTAAAAGCCTCAAAAACATAAAAATAACTAAAACTAAAAGAAAAACTAGGAAAACTTGAAGTAGAATCCGTCCCCTAAGCTTCCTTGATGATCCACACGTCCTAGCATGCCTGGATATGAAGAGTAGAAGTCCTATTTATAGATTGGCGTGGAAGATTCCAGATTGCGCAAGCAATTACGAAATTGCGCAGAGAAAATTAGAGCTTCACTGACAAGCTCTGTTACGCTGACAACCGGTCGCATGACCGGTCTTAGCTCCTGGATGACCGGTCACACGACCGGTCTCAAAAGTGCAAAATTCGTCCAATGAATTTTCAGGAATTCAGAACCCAGCATTTTAATTCAAGGACCGATCGCACGACCGGTCTGAGCAGTGGACGACCGGTCTCACGACCGGTCTTGGATGGTCCAACAAGCTTTTCAAAGAGTTCCTCTTCTGTTGAGTGTTCGAACTGGTCGGACGACCGGTCCTGGGCTATGGAGGACTGGTCGAATGACAGGTCTTGTGTGCTTTCTTCTGCCTTCTATCTTCTCTCCTTTAACTTCTTTCTTCCATCCTTTGACGCTTGGTCTTGTGATCTTCAATGCTTGTAAATAGTATCTTTAAGTCTTCAATTAATAAATCCTCTCTCTTATTCCTACAATCACAAATCCATGCATTAGATTAGTCTTTAAATCATGAAACCATGCATAATGAGTGATGAATTGGGGTTAGAATATGCACAATTAAGAGCTCAACAATCACCTCCCTATAGGACTTGGCGATAATACTAGTTGCTCCTCAAGCTTCCTCACTGATACGCGTTTAATCCAAAATATGTAATTTCAAGTTTCCTCCCGAGACCCTAAAGTCGAATTTTTACATCCAATATCTACCCTAATGATTTCAAGGGAAACTTAGATGTGGATCTCTATGTTCATGCACTTCATACAATCATTCATAAACGTACCTAAGTTGTTTGGTCACTAGTTTTCAGGGACTTAAGTCCTAAGGTGAATTCATTATGCAATGGGTTGGGCTTCGCGCCCAAAGGTCCCATTTATGCTTTAATACCAACTTGTAACTCCCCGAAAGTTTGGCTCTCATGGACAACACGATGGGCAAAGTTTCTTAATGTTAAATTGAATATGTTAGAGACATACTTCCACATACTTATCTTTATTTCACAAATCCATGACATTCGTAGCATAATGATAGAAATTAAAATTCTCAATCCATGTCTTTCTACTCTACGTTCTCAAATATAATGAATTATAATCATACTAAACATAATATTCCACTTTCTTGTCTCTATAGGAGACTTATTTCAAGTTTATATGAAGATAAATTTATCTTATAGAATGAACATAAATCGTGTTCAAGCTGCTTCGACTGCACCAAATATCATTGGCTGCCATGAGCCTTCATGGTCTTCATCCTGCAAGTCAGTTCACCTATTGGATCGCCACTTGCAACAATTTGGTTGGTGTTTTGGAACACCACCCCGTGAGGGAGTGAGTTGCTCGCAATCAACTCAATGAGGGTTACGCCATAAGATTAACACAATAATAATCCAAGCCTAATGATCATACCCAATCAAAACACACATAGAAAAAATCTTATTTAATGCAATGCATGATATGCGTACTCTGGCTAAGGCACCTTGACCAAATGAGATGAGATTTATTCCAACTCTTCTCATTAGCACTAGTCACCAGAGTCCACGATGAAGTGGGAATCTCCACAACTTCATGCCAACAAACCCAGCCAATGGATGTATATTTACCTATCACACGACCACAAGCTAGGCCCGCAGGGCTAACCCACCAAGTCGAATCCCATGAATGCATGATTAGTTTCACATTTAATTAAGTAGTTTATCATCCAGTCAATTTAAAGAAACTCAAAGGTCACTATGGGGGGTCGTAAGCAACCAAGCATAGGCCGATAACTCAGGCTTAGTGTCCATATCATCAACCTTGGCTCATGAGATAACATGTACGAATAATATCCACTCCTTGCCCCATGTTATGGTTCGATCATGTCCAAAGTACCATTGCCTTCCAATGAGGCCAACCCAAAACAAATCATACATGTATATCATACAGATCCATATCAAATAGCATATCAACACAAGGATCCCTTAACCAACATCCAACATATTCTCATGGTTACGCTAAGACTTAGTTTCCATCATGGACACCTCTCATGGGTTTCATCTCTTTATATCAAGCAGGTTTATCGATATGGGGACAAGGGGTGTACATTAATGTAACATCCACATACATAATCCCGTGACACATCACACATTACACATTATATTCATCATGGTCATATAAGAGTCATAAAACTAAGCATAGATTTCACATGGTTCTCACATAAACATGTATATAAGCATGTTTTCTTTTCCAAGCACATAACAAAGTTCATGGTCTGTACAAATCAAAAGTTCAGCGTAAAACATGTCAATGATTTTCATACAAATTCATCATTATATATAAACATGGTTTTCAAGAATTCAAACAACAAACCCTAATTTTCTAAGCATGGAATAGACATAAAATTTATATTATTATAACTAGGCTTAAAGGAAATTCTCACCTTAGCCTAAACTTAAAAACCCTAGATAGAATTGATGGAGAAGTTATCCACATGAACTACAACAATATGAGGAATGGTTGGAGACATCTACACATGTTAATGAAGAAGTATAAGATGATCAGCGTGAGAGTTCTCTCTCTCTCTCTTTAGGTGTGTAGTGCTGGAATTTTGGTAAAAATAAGAGGTTTAAAGAAGAGAAGGGAGAGGGGACGTGCGCACCACCCTTATAACAAGGGGTGGATGTGTAAACCCTCACATATCCATTAATTTTAAAATTTAGTTTTGGACAATCTCTAATTAATTCTAGTCCAATCATGACGTTGGGCATGAAGAGTAGAGTTGAAATATATAATTTTCTTGGTAATCTGAAATCTAGATTGAACGATCTTGAAAAATGATCTATTGGGTGCCAAAACAGGTTGGATATCAAATAACGGTCCACGCTTGATGATCAGGGCCCAAAATTGGAAAAAAATGTGTAGTCATGATTGACAAACGATTGAGTAAAATTTGGTAGTTGATCGATGGTGAAAAATGCCTAGATCTGAAATTCCACCTTTAGTTAGTAAAAGTAGGTAGTGGCCTTAGGGTTCGACGGTGTAGGATTATAGATCGGGATCTAACTTTTATAGAGTTTCGTAGTCATATGAGGCCAAGATATGTTCCAAATTTAAGTTGCAATTAACAATGATTAACAATGGAAAGTGGGTTAATTGAAAGGTCCAGATTAGAAAGGAGTTGGTAACTCGTTTATTTCCTAAAACGAGATAACTTCGTGCCTAAGAAAGAGGCTTATCAAGGTGGGGCACTCAAATCACACTATTGGTCCATGATATGAACGATCTAAGTCACTCATACGATGAAAAATATTTGTTACACTAACCATCCACTTTCCTCACTCGATAGATATTAAAATCAAGCGTTAAGGGGATGCTTTGCTAATTAGGCCATTTATATTATGATCTATATGTTGAAATTCGACGTGTATGATTTATTTATGATAAATAGGCATGGTATAAAATTTCATATCAATCATATCATGGGAACCATCTAAACTATAGATCAAGGGTCTAAGTTAAGGTGAGCCATTAACATTTTTGGATACTTAAGATTTCATTTTTATACGCATTAGATAATCACATAAATTCTAAGATAAGATTTTATCATTAAAATAATCAGTTTGGTATGGTTGCTTTCTCGACTAGCTTCCTCGATGAACAACCACGGGCGCTCTTAGGCTAAGATCTCCATGATCTAATGACCATTTAAAAAATATAACTTTATGGCATCGATACACACCTAAAACTTTGCCTACCTTCTGGACAAATTAAAAAGCTACCTACCCGAGTAATCAAAATCACGAATCTATGGGCTCCAAGGGCATTATCGTAATTATTTTTAACTTAAGACTTTTGGAAAATCTAATGATTTTACGAGGTTCTATGTATGATCCTAAGAATATCTTACAAAAGAATCTATATCGAATTCACTACGCATCATTACTTATTCACAAAACAAGTTAAAAGTTTCATTAATCGAGAATTTTATACATAATATGCAATACTATACTTTCAAAGTCACTTCAGGAAAACCTGGGGCGATACACTTTCCTTTAGCTTTAGATTTACTTGTACTTTCATTGGCAACATGACCATATCTCTTACAGTCGTGACATTGGACTACGTTAGATTGTTTAGATGATTTACCCTTATATTTCTCAACTATCTTGCCCTTCTTGTCACCACTCTTCCCTCTACTTATCTTGAGAAATTTTCTATTGAATTCCTCATCCTCATCCTCATTGGTACTATCTTCTTCTCCATATTCAATTTTCCTATGCGGGGGCCTATATGAAGATTTTAAGATAACGATCTTCTTTCTAAATGGGCTCTTAATGTGTAGCTCATATGTTTGTAGGGAACCTAAACATTCTACTTTCATTGCATATATGTCTCTATACTCTTCTATTAAGGTTATATTGGGAGTGAACTTATCCAAAAGGGATCTAAGAATTTTCCTACAAATACGTTCCTCTAGTACTTATTCTCCTAAATCCCACATGGAGTTGCAAATATCGGACAATTTAGTATAGAACTCAATGAAAGTTTCAGACTCTTCCATTTTTATATTTTCAAAATGTGTGGTCAAGACCTGAAGCTTAGAGCGCTTTACTATACTAGTCCCCTCGTGCGTCTAAAGTGTCATATGCTTCTTTTGCAGTTACTAGTAGTGAACTTTTTGTGGCATACTGTGCACCTTATTTGTCAATTACTTAGGTTAGTAAGTCTAGTGTCGTTGAGCTTAATGAAGACGAAAACCGAAGACTCAAGATGGACATGCTGTATCAAGGAAGAAGAATCATGTAAAAGAGATGCCTTGGTGAGCCTTAACCTTGAACCTAACCAAAACCATAACCTCTATATGATCGTGACCATTAGGCATGTCCTTAGTCATTTTAGATTGGCCTTAAGTGTCTCAAAAGATCACTAAAAGGATAGTTAAGAGGTTGCATGTACTACTGTAAAATGCAACATGAAAAGCAGTAGAAATACATGCTATAAGACCTGTCGCGCAACCGATCGACAGAAGGCTCAAATTAGATAGCGACCAAACTAAAAATATTGTCTCTGGGTTTATATTCGACTAGTCGGCGACCGACCTATTTGAGACAGCAATGTTTTGCAGTCCAATCCTGTAATTCGACCGGTCGAGGACCCCAGTCCGACCGATCGTTGAGGGGTCCGACCGGTCGGAATAGAGCCGTTTGGAGCCGTTTTAGATCCATTAGGGATTTTTCTATATAATGATTAAGCTCGATGTGAGGGGTAAGAAGAGGAATTTTGAGAGGATTGAAGCCACCATTGTTGGATACCATTTAAGGCTTATATCCTAACCCTAGCAAGGCATCTTCCTTTTGATTTAACACAAGAATTGAGCATTCCAATCTTATAAAGAAGATGACATTCACCATCTTTGATCTCTACAGTTTGGATCAATCTTGATAGTCATATCTTTATCCAAATCTCTAAGATGAAATCTTTATAGGTGAGGTACTCTAGGCAACCCATTCCCATTAGTTGTGGAGATCTCAAATCCACCCTCCTATCACCTTGGGCATCTTAAAGGGATCACATGCAAGGTGATTGATTAAGTGTAGCTGAGGCATTGACGACGCAGTGACAACACGATTAGGGGAGTAAATGGGAGCTGATTGAAGCACGGGAGAGTGGAGATCAATTAACCCGAAGCGGCGCTGAACAAGGGGCTCGTCCGACAAGTAAGGTTGTCAAATTGTTGAGAGTCCATCTACTCTTTTCCTTGTGGGAATTGAGTGTAGAGTTTGTTTGTCAAACTCGAACTAGGGTCGTTTGCTAATCCTTAGCTTGTTAGTTGAGCCTAAACTTCTAAGGACGTTGGCTGTTCCTTGGCACATTAGTCGGGCCTAAAGACTAGGGGTATTTGGCGCTCATTGGCTCATTTGTCCGGCCTAAACAAAGTCTCCAAAGGAAGAGCTTCCGACACGGGAGTGAACATGCATTGGGTTGAGAGTAAGCCCTTGTCCAATAATCCGTTATGGTTGAGAGGTGAACCGATAAAACCTCCATATAAAGGTTGAGAGGTGAACTTCATTTAAAACCTCTGTTTAGTAAATACCAGTGTGCTCAATGGGGTTGAGTACTTGAACTGGGAGTGAATTATACCCAAAGTCGAACCACTATACATGCTCGTGTTTGTGATTGAATTGAGCACATTGTTATCTTAGCATTGTATGTTTAATTGTTTAATTATGAACGCTTTATAAAAATGTATGCTAGACACTAGATAGGCACATCCATACATAAGATGTACTTTCACTTATTAGATTAGACTTGAGCCTTATAATCCATACTTATAGAGTCTAATTAGGTTGCATAAATTAGGAGCTTGATTAGTTTACCCATTGGATAATGTATGCTTGCTTAGACTATGTAGCTTATTGCTTAAACCATATGCTAGTCTTGTGATTGGATCCACTTAGGCTTG
The DNA here is from genome assembly GCA_003013855.2 of Liriodendron chinense. Classification (NCBI taxonomy): domain Eukaryota; kingdom Viridiplantae; phylum Streptophyta; class Magnoliopsida; order Magnoliales; family Magnoliaceae; genus Liriodendron; species Liriodendron chinense. The sequence continues at coordinate 1,773,977 of ML058429.1, forward strand.
GAAGCCGAAGTGTTAATTGCTTACTTAGTTTAAATTGTTAAATTACATAACTAGGCGAAAATATTCTAAAAGGTCTTAATCACCCCCCTAGGACTTAGCCATAATACTAGTTGCTCCTCAAGCTTCCGTACTGATACGCCTTTAATCCAAAAGGTGTAATTTCAATTACGCACTTGCAAATGCTTTGAAATCTTTCATGGAAAATTGCACAGTAAATCACATTGAGAGCTTTAGAATTTTTATTATACTAAGCTTTCTCATCAACACTCCACTTTGAATAATCTTTTGGGATTACCAATGGCTTTACCATCAACCACCACTTGTTCAATAGGTGTAGTATATCCACGTTGAACACTAGCCCAAACTATATGGTCAAGGGATTGTAGAAAAATCCTTATCCTAGCCTTCCAATAGGCGTAGTTAGACCCGTCCAAAAGTGGTGGTCGGGTGATGGCGCTCCCCACACTATGCATTGTGGAAGCTTTGGCAGAGCTTATAATCTTGGTTAAATCCTAGAGGGAGGTGAATAAGACCATTTAAAAATGTATGGCTAATTAAAATATTTCCCAATTATAACTTAATTAAGCAATCAACAATTGGGCTTCTAAGCCAAGTGGGTCTAATCAAATAGACTACAAATGATTCAACATTAAGAAACTAGTCTATAAAAGATGGTGAATATAAGTTGTATGTGTTTTATTAATTAAGTGCCTAGCATACATATGAAATTAACTCATTTAATCACAAGCATAATAGAAATGTATCCACATAAGCCAATTACAAATACAACGATGTATAGTGGTTCGATTTCCTTACTCCACTTTTGGCTGACGCACTCTTCCCTTGAAAATATCAGATTTCACCATCTAGGAGTTTCAATTGGTTCTTCCCATCCTTTACATTTAGTTTTTAAAAGGTTCACTAAAAAGATCTATCATTGGTTTTCCAAAGGTTCACCAACAACCTCGGTCCTACACAAGAACCAGCTCCCATAGAGTCTTAATTGGTTTTCTATCGGCTAACCAACAACCACTTCACGTACACTCCCGTTGGAGGCCTACACAAGGACTTGCTTTAGGTCCTACACAAGAACCTAATGAGTTTGGGTCAAAAACTTTATGCTCAATCATATACAAGGGAGGAATGTAACATGAACTCTTATAATTGACAACTTATTTGTCAAATTGACCCCTCTTGATGCGCCTTGCTTGAGTCGCTTCTTCATGCTCTCTCGTGCTTGACTCAACTCCTCATTACTCTCTCAATCCTTGATGACTAATGGTTCAACTCCATGATCAAATACCTTGCGTGCAATGTTCCATTGAGACAACCAAGGTGATTGAGTTGGTGAAAATCTCTACAATATAAGGATGATAGTTTTTTTTATGGGTGAGTTCACACACCCCATTGTTAGTACACCTAGCCACCCCTGTTAGTCACATCACAATGTAAAATTGTGTCGGTAGTCTAGCACGACACCCTACGCATATACGCGGAAGCTTGGCAGAGCTTGTAAAACTATGGCTAAGTCCTAGAGAGAGAGAGAGAGGGGGGGGGGGGGGGGGGGTGATTAGGACCATTTTAAAATCCTTTGAAAACTTCTCACCTAATTAAACTAATTAACAATTATAAACTAATTAAGCGAGAACACTTATGATCCAAGCTTAAATGGGTTCAATCACAAGGCTAGTGTTTCACTCTCCAAGTATAGGGTTGCGAAGTAGTAATAATTCGGAAAGACCGAGTATCATTCCCACAGAGATGTATGTATGGATATTCTCAGAATTTGTCTAAAAATAACTTATAATTAAGATATTATTAAGAACTAAAGCTGGTAAATAGTAATTGGAAGTAAAACGATGATTTATGAAAGGTAGTATCAATCTAAAAAGGCACTAGAGTGCCAAGGATCCACTTTTGATAAGTTTCAATGCGTCAACACAATTAGGTCTCTCACAACACAATCGGAATCGAATTCATATCTCTATCCGATCGGAATATAGAGCGGTCCAATCAACAATTATCTAAAGTAGTTGCTTGTTCATTAATTCGATTCCCACAACCATGCTCAGGCATTGGGCACACTCAATTGTATAGGCCAACCCTTTTTCCAATCTAGTTGAGATTCACAACCATAGCTTTCATCAAATCCTGTCACTAGACTTGACTATAACCAATGATTAGAACTCTAATTAAATCAAAATCAATCAGCAAACAACTATTTCAGATTATAACAAAAGATAAGAACTTAAGTTGAATGAGTTCCCACATGACGATCATGCCATTGTACACAAGGTAATCAAAGGGTCTACCATGCCCGGAGTCGATGATAGATCAATGAATTACACAAGCATAACTAATGCTCAAAAGATAAGCTTCTAAGTTTAGAATCACTAAGAATCACATGAGCCCGGAGTCATCAAGAAATCAAAGTAAAAATGAACTAGTACTTGATTCAAACTCATATTAAACTAAATTCTTCAATTAAAACATGAAAAGGAAACCTAGGTTGCATCAATCCATAAAAAATAAATCAAAAGCTTTACCTCTTAGCCCTAGCTAAGAGGTTTTAGTTCATCTCTAACATCCTTGAACTAAAAGACTAAAAAACGTAAAAACAACTAAAACTGGAAGAAAAACTAGGAAAACTTGAAGTAGAATCCGTCTCCTAAGCTTCCTTGATGATCCCCACGTCCTAACATGCCTGGATATGAAGAGTAGAAGTCCTATTTATAGATTGGCATGGAAGATTCCATATTGCGTAAGGAATTATGCAAATGCGCAAAGAAAATCAGAGCTTCACGGACAAGCTCTGTTACACTGACAACCGGTCTGAGCTCCTACACGACCGGTCGCATGACCGGTCTCAAAAGTGCAAAATTCGTCCAGTGAGTTTTCAGGAATTCAGAACCCAACATTTTAATTCAAGGACCGGTCGCACGACCGGTCTGCGCAGTGGACGACTGGTCCTGGATGGTCCAGCAGGCTTTTCAAAGAGCTCCTCTTCTGTTGAGTGTTCGGACCGGTTGGACGACCGGTCGGACGACCTGTCTTGAGTGCTTTCTTCTGCCTTCTATCTTCTCTCCTTTAACTTCTTTCTTCCATCCTTTAACGCTTGGTCTTGTGATCTTCAATGCTTGTAAATAGTATCTTTAAGTCTTCAATTAATAAATCCTCTCTCTTATTCCTACAATCAGAAATCCATGCATTAGATTAAGCTTTAAATCATGAAACCATGCATAATGAGTGATGAATTGGGGTTAGAATATGCACAATTAAGAGCTCAACACACCCCACAACCAGCATTTTGCTAGTCCCGACCAAAACTTGCGTGGAACAATCTTCATTCTCCAAAACCCAACTCTCATTCAGAAACTATTCTTCTATACATCCTAAGACACACAAGTTTAAAAGTCAACAAAATTAGGTGATAGAGGTTGAAACCTTAAACTCTCAAAACATAATAAGTGTTCATATGGAATTCCCGCTGATTGATTGATAAATAGAAGAACTTGAACAAATTAAACCTAGTGTGCATAGTGAAAGTTCATCTCATGAGTTTCTGGGATTATCTTCTTCATAGATCAACTAAACTATAGATCTCGAGGTGTATAGAGTAACAACAAGCCTATGACAGGAATTTGCCTTACTGTCCTTCCGACGGCTTTCACACTACGTCTCATTTCCGGGTTTGGATACGGGTAGACCATCCCCCGGTTGGTAAATAGGTAGCCCTTTTCGGAATTTTCCACCAATTTCTCCATCATTCCCAATTTTCATCCTTCCTTTTCCTTTTCCTTTTACATTAGATAGGATTTTTAGAAATCCATATCTTTCGTTATTTTCCCATGGACAAGGATGGACAAAGTACCCTGGCTTGGTTTCTCAACACCTTAAATCAAAGTCTAGCTAATCCACAAATCACATAATCCTTTCAAATCATGAAAATTGTGTAATGTGAACTAGGTGTAAAAGTATTCAAATTTTCTATCAATCATATAAATAGGGGAATTCACATATAAAACTATTATATTAAGAGAAGTTCAAAGCTTGCAACATCACTCACTTCGTATCTCGTCTTCTTATACTCATATCATCTTGAATGCATAGAAATAAAGTTTTCCAAAAGAGTTTTGAATTTTAGAAATTGCTCGAAATGTCACAAAAGTTAGTAGATTCATCTAAGGAATCTATCACCCCCAACCAAAACTTTACATTGTCCTCAATGTAAGAAAATATAGAATGAGTGCAACACATGAGAGCAATGGCAAAATAAAGGGAGTGAGAAAGAGAGATATCACCTGAGGAATATATTTCATGGCAAGATAAGCTTTTGGAGATGGATTACTTCACAACTAAATCTACTGATCAATGCATATCTAATGGGATATCATCAAAGAAAGTGATTGAAAATCATCATCCGTCAGACTAGGAGGTTAATCCCAACAACTTGTTCAAAAGCATAAAGTCAAGCAGAATCATTAGATAAATCAAAAGGTTTTGCAATAAAGTCATCCAATATCCTGCTTTACAATATACATGTGTGTGAGTGATTCAGATAAGCCACTGAAAATCCCAAAAAAAATTTCAGCGGGTTCCTTAATGTTTTCACCACATGTATAAGAGGAGACAACATCATATTTGTCAGAAAAAATATGTCTCCATTCAGATTTTCCTGGACATTGATATTGCAAGTATGGATCATCCCAGGGTTGGTAGAGTTCGGTATGCATGATCCATAGAGGTGTGGCAATATGAATTGATTTCTCAGCACAACAAAGTGTTGTTTTCACATCCTTCTCTTGGCTAATGTTATATGCTGATACCGACTCTAAAAGTGGGACTGCATCCCCTATCACATCAACATTCTTATCAAGAGAGTAGGTCCCATCTTCTTCTAAGTGACTGGAGTAAAGAGTTGAGAGGGACGCATCTTCCACAATAGAATTGATCATGTGTATTTCGTGGACCTCTTCTTCTTCATCCTCTTGCTGGTTGTCAATATTGAAAGCATTTAACTCAATCGTCATATTGCCAAAAGACATTTGTATGACCCCACTCCTATAATTGATGATAGCGTTTGATGTAGCTAGGAATGGGCGGCCAAGTATGACAGGAATTTGAGGGCCAATATTAACCATGGGTCGACTGTCCAAGATAATAAAGTCCACCGGGTAGTAGACCTTGTCAACTTGGACTAGAACGTCTTCAATCACCCCTCTCGGAATACGAATCGATTGGTCAGCGAGTTGTAATGTGGTTTTGGTGGGTTTTAATTCACCTAAACCCAATTGTTCATAGATCAAAAAGGGGATTAAGTTCACACTTGCTCCTAGATCAAGTAAAGCATGCTTCACCCGGTAGTCTCCAATTATGCATGATATTGTCGGATTACCGGGATCTTTGTATTTCTTGGGCATCCGGTGATTTATAATGGCACTTACATTTTCTGTCAAAAATGTCTTCTTTTACACATGTATTTTTCTTTTCACCGTGCAAAGGTCTTTTAAAAATTTAGCATATGACGGTATTTGTTTAATGGCATCCAACAATGGGATGTTGATCTTGACTTACTTAAAAACCTCTAAAAATTCCTGATATTTATCTTGAGGTTTGGTTGAAATCAAGCGTTGAGGGAATGGAGCAACGGGCCTATATTCTTTCAATGGTTCTTTTTCCTTCATGGCAGTGCTAGGTCCATCATCCTCTTCGAAAGATATCGGATTATTAGACGTTGAGGGCTTCACCAGGTCAGATTTTTCAATAGTTTTACCACTTCTAAGAGTGGTGATGGCCTTAACATGTTCCATGTGTTGGTTAGAGGAACTAGGCACGCTTATTTCGTATTATGATTTCAGATTAGGTAGGGGTTGGGCCGGAAGAGTCCCTTCCCTTGCGTTTAAGCGAGCCTTGTTTTCCTCCACCGAATTTTTAAGCTCAAGCATTATCATATGGTTTGATTGGTTTATTTGAGCTTGACCTTCCATGAACGCTTTCAATGTATCCTCTATAGGCATTTGAGGTGGGGCCATAGGAAATTGCATTGAGGGCCCCTTTTGAGGATTACTTTGGTTGGTCGTGGTTCCATTTGCTCAATTGAAGTTAGGATTGTTTCTCCAACTAGAAGTGTACGTGTTTGGATTTGGAGTACTAAAGGGTCGTTGGTAACTATTCAAAGCCTTCGATTGTTCATATAAAAGTTCTTGAAATGCATAAATTGTTGGACAATCCGGCGTTTGATGCACATTGGATGCACAAATACCACAAATAGTTTCAACAGTCCCCCTTTGTTGGGTTGTGTCTACTTTCCTTATTTTCATCTCCTCGACCTTTCGTGTGAGATTAGCCACTCTAGAACCTAGATCATCTTTTTCATTTAAAATGTAAATTCCTCCCTTTTCCTTGGCTTGGGGTTGTTTTGAACTTGTCGGCTTAGATGTATCCCATGATTGTGTGTTTTCAGCCAACATGTCAAAATAGTCCCAAGCTTCCTTCGTTTCCTTGTTCATGAACTCCCCATTGCACATCATCTCCACAAATTGGCGCATGGTTGAGTTTAATCCATCATAAAAGAAACTAATAAACTTTCACCATTCATAGCCATGATGTGGGCATGCGTTTAATAGCTCATTATACCTTTCCCAACATTGAAAAAAGGTTTCATCTTCTTTTTGGGCGAAGTTCATTATGGTCCTTCTTAGTGCATTAGTTCGATGAGTAGGGAAGAACTTTCTTAGAAAGTCCTGAGTCATCACAGCCTATGTCCCAATAGACCTTGGCCTTAAGGAATGTAGCCATGATTTGGCCTTCTCTTTCAAGGAAAAAGGGAATAATTTGAGTTTTACAGTATCCTTGGTTACATTGTCATAGTTTATTGTGGACGATAACCTCTTCGAACTCTTTAATGTGTAGATAAGCGCTCTCAGAGTCGAGTCCATGGAATCTAGGGTGAAGTTGGATCAACCCTGGTTTAAAAACAATATTTTCCACATTGTGAGGGTAAATTATGCAAGAGGGAGTACTCGTCCTAGCTGGTTGTAAATAGTCATGAAAAGTTCTAGGTTGAGATACATCCCCCACTTCATTCTCATCCAATTCAGTAAGTTTTGGGCTTGATTTTGATGTTGATTAGCCCCTTGATTTGGTTGATTTTCAGCCATCTCTCTAGTAATTTCAGAAAGATTTTGATGTTTTCTAGCACGAGGCTCTCTATCAATCCCTTCAACAATTACTCCGTCACTTAACAATCTACGAGTATGATCACGAACCCACTTGGGCATGAACTACTCAACACAATCCTAAAATCTAATCCAAATTCTAAAAACAAAAATCTGAAACTATCTATAACAAGAGGCGTTAGAAGGATAAAACATGAATTGTAGATCTATGTTAAAATCCTGCAAAATCAAAACAAACTAAGTTAGTATTATGATTTTAGACGAAAACCTACCTTAGAAAGCAAAACAAATCTTAAATCTATCTTAACACAATCTCAACTAAAAGCTATCTCAGCAAATTCTAAAAATACCGCATAAAAATCCCCCGGCAACGGCGCCAAAAACTTGTTTACTCTCCAAGTATAGGGTTGCGAAGTAGTAATAATTCGGAAAGACCGAGTATTGTTCCCACAGAGATGTATGTATGGATATTCTCAGAATTTGTCTAAAAATAACTTATAATTAAGATCTTATTAAGAATTAAAGCTGGTAAATAGTAATTGGAAGTAAAACGATGATTTATGAAAGGTAGTATCAATTTAAAAAGGCACTAGAGCGCCAAGGATCCACTTTTGATAAGTTTCAATGCATCAACACAATTAGGTCTCTCACAACACAATCGGAATCGAATTCATATCTCTATCCGATCGGAATATAGAGCAGTCCAATTAACAATTATCTAAAACAGTTGCTTGTTCATTGATTCGATTCCCACAACCATGCTCAGGCATTGGGCACACTCAATTGTATAGGCCAACCCTTTTTCCAATCTAGTTGAGATTCGCAACCATAGCTTTCATCAAATCCTGTCATTAGACTTGACTATAACCAATGATTAGAACTCTAATTAAATCAAAATCAATCAGCAAACAACTATTTTAGATTATAACGAAAGATAAGAACTTAAGTTGAATGAGTTCCCACATGAAGATCATGCCATTGTACATAAGGCAATCAAAGGGTCTACCATGCTCGGAGTCGATGATAAATCAATGAACTACACAAGCATAACCAATGCTCAAAAGATAAGCTACTAAGTTTAGAATCACTAAGAATCACATGAGCACGGAGTCATTAAGAAATTAAAGTAAAAATGAACTAGTACTTGATTCAAACTCATATTAAACTAAATTCTTCAATTAAAACATGAAAAGGAAACCTAGGTTGCATCAATCCATAAAAGCTAAATCAAAAGCTTCACCTCTTAGCCCTAGCTAAAAGGTTTTAGTTCATTTCTAACATCCTTGAACTAAAAGACTAAAAAAACGTAAAAACAACTAAAACTGGAAGAAAAACTAGGAAAACTTGAAGTAGAATCCGTCTCCTAAGCTTCCTTGATGATCCCCATGTCCTAACATGCCTGGATATGAAGAGTAGAAGTCCTATTTATAGATTGGCGTGAAAGATTCCAAATTGCGCAAGGAATTACGCAATTGCTCAAAGAAAATCAGAGCTTCACGGACAAGCTCTGTTACGCTGACGACCGGTCTGAGCTCCTGGACGACCGGTCGCACGACTGGTCTCAAAAGTGCTAAATTCGTCCAGTGATTTTTCAGGAATTCAGAAACCAGCATTTTAATTCAAGGACCAGTCGCACGACCAGTCTGAGCAGTGGACGACCGATCTCATGACCGGTCTTGGATGGTCCAGCAGGCTTTTCGAAGAGCTCCTCTTCTGTTGAGTGTTCGGATCAGTCGGACGACCAGTCCTGGGCTATGGATGACCGGTTGGACGACCGGTCTTGAGTGCTTTCTTCTGCCTTCTATCTTCTCTCCTTTAACTTCTTTCTTCCATCCTTTGACGCTTGGTCTTGTGATCTTCAATGCTTGTAAATAGTATCTTTAAGTCTTCAATTAATAAATCCTCTCTCTTATTCCTACAATCACAAATCCATGCATTAGATTAGTCTTTAAATCATGAAACCAAGCATAATGAGTGATGAATTGAGGTTAGAATATGCACAATTAAGAGCTCAATAGTTAGCATATGATAAGCATTTAAACAACTTAGCCTAAGCATGCATAGATAATCAAATGATTTAACTAATCAAGAACCTAATCTATACGACCTATGTAGAGTATATGAGAATGGACCATATGAGCTCAAGTCTATACTACTTAGTGAAAGTACATCTTGTGTGTGAATGTGCCTATCTAATGCTTAACACACATTCCTATTAAGCATTCATAATTAAGTAATTAAACATACAATGCTAAGATAACAATATGCTCATCAAATACATTACAAACATAAACATGTATAGTGGTTCGACTAAGGGTCCACTCCACTCTCGGTTCTAGTACTCATCCCTTGAGCACACCAGCATTCATTAGGGAGTTTAAATCAGGTTCCTCCCAACCTACGTATTTTAAATCGGTTTCACCCTACCGGGGAGTCTGACAAGGTTCCTCCCAACCAGTCAGTTCCAATCCAAGAACCTAGCGTATACTCCCGCCGGAGGCTCCCCTTGGAGACTTGTTCGAGTTTGAAAGCTAAACTCTCTCACTCAACCCTTTAAGAGGAAAGAGTGCAATCGGACTCTTACTATGTCAACTTGTTGGATTAAGCTATTTTTGTAGTGCTTCTTAGGTTGCTTGATCTCCGCTCTCCCGTGCTTCAATCAGCTCCCTTGTGCTCCCCCGATCTTGTTGTCGGTGCGTCGCTAATGCTCTAGCTCCAACGGTCAATCACTTTGCTTGTGATGCTCTTAAGATGCCTAAGGTGACAGTGATGGTGTGAATTCTATACAAATAGTACTTAGGAGTTGGTTGCTTAGAGAATTTTCACCTAATAGGATCATTAGAGGGGTTTAGATAAAGGATTTACCTATGGTCAAGGTGCCTAAACTTCTAAAGATCAAGACAGAGCAAGTCCATCTTTTATAAGCTTTGAATGCTCCATCTTGTGATCAAACACAAGGAAGATGAGTTGGAATGCTTAGGATTAGAGCCTAATGGTATGAGCAATAAGGGTGGCTTTTAATGCACTAAAATCTCTCTCATTTTTTTCAAAATTGAGCCCAACCTTTATATAAGAAAAGCTCCAACGGTTAAAAAAATGGCTGCCAATGGCTCTCTGTTGACATGTCAAATGTTGAGGCCCGACTGATCGATTAGGGCCTGGACAAAAGTTTAGTTGCTATCTGTAGACACCCCACCTTCGGCTACACTGTTGGTAGAGATAGCTGGATGAATGGAGGGCCATATCCCCAAATCCCAAGTCTAAACTCAGCCAAACTCACCCTTGTAAGCCCCAACCCATAGCCCAATTCAAGCCTGAACCCAGTCAACCCAGTCCTAAACATCAGCCTGAAAAACCCCCCATAAGAAAAGCCAGTAAAAAAATCCTTAAAAGTCAAACTCATTGAGTCAACCCACTGATTCAACCCGCTGAGTTAACCCGCTGAGTCAACCCGCTGAGTCAACTCGTCGAGTCAAAACACCGAGTCAACCCGTCAAGTTAACCCGTTGAGTCAAATCACCGAGTCCACCTGCTGAGTCAACTCACTGAGTCAACCACCGAGCCAAACAACAGCCCCGAGGGAACGACCGTACCTCGCTGCAAATCGAGGAGTGACCGTACAGGCGGCCCACAGCAGGTCGCCCAAAATTAATTACGAGTTCTGCCACTGCCCGCTGCTATAAATACCCCCCTCCCCTTCTCATTTCAAGACAGCAATCCGCCCAGTCCAGCGACTCGTCCGTCTGAGTTCTCCTCTACCCCTTAGCCCATTCCTCCACCAAGGAGAGCCTGAGTGAGGAGAGCCTAGCCCTGGTCCAGCCCAGCCTGACCACTGGTCCAAGTCTCCCAAGCCATCCAAGTCTTGATCCAGCCACTCGAAGCCAACCCTTGCGACACCTCCGTCCATCCAGCTACTCTTTTTCCAGCATCATCTCATTTGCATCTAGCATAAGTGCAACATTTACTTTTCTTCCAACCCCCCTGCTTCACTGCAAGCACCTTGATTATTCAAACACACTGCATGCATCTCGCATAAAGCACCTGTCAGTTCGAGCGTATGCTCTGGGCTTGCCCATTGTTGGAACCTGCCCATCAGAAACTCTTACTATTCAGACCTGCATTCATGCTTCACTATAAAGCACCTTGATTATTCAAGCACACTGCATACGTCTTATATTAAGCACCTGTCAGTTCGAGCGTATGCTCTGGGCTTGCCCGTTGTTGGAACCTGCTCATCAGAAACTCTTACTGTTCAGACCTGCATTCATGCTTCACTATAAAGCACCTTGATTATTCAAGCACACTGCATACGTCTTATATTAATCAAGCACACTGCATACGTCTTATATTAAGCACCTGTCAGTTCGAGCGTATGCTCTGGGCTTGCCCGTTGTTGGAACCTGCCCATCAGAAACTCTTACTGTTCAGACCCGCATTCATGCATCATGTCATCTATGAGAATGTACGAGGATTGAAACAGACTTTCAAGTATTAGTTCGATTCTGTGAAGTAGAGACCGTACTTCGGTACGGGCAGTGTGTGGGGTGCTTAACCTCTTCCCACCCTATAACCATGATCCCTTACCTCGAATCTCTGGTCGCAGATCATCATTTTAAAGGAAGGAATCTTCGGATCCCCTTCTCTAACGTTTCTACGGGGTCTAGCCAACTGTAGATTCGAAGTAATTGGCTAGTGGCGACTCTGGTCTTATATAAACTCATTTAAACACATCCAGCTTAAACAAGACTACCAGATAAAGCCCTCGAGAACGAGGCAAGCCAGTGGCACAAACGGCGATTCGCACTCACGCATCCTCCTCTCCTTCTTTTCCCGAAAGGGGAAGGGACAAGAACGTTGTGTGGGAGCGTGGAAACGGCGAGGGTCCACAGAATGGTGACTCCGCTGGGGAAAAGCTAGTCCCACTAGTCGTGATCCGACTTGAAAAACAGAATCCTTCCCGTACTTGAAAGTCACTAATCCTCATACAATCTCATCTGCATAGCATTCTACCCAAAACAAACAAAAAAAATAGAAAATCCCAAAACCAGAAAAAAATAGAAAATCCCTAAAACCCAAAAAGAGTAGAGTATAGTCCTCACCATTGCACCTCCTCGGGCTCAACGTGTTCGGAAACAACTTCCCTTCCGCAGCATAATCTGCACTCGGGCTCAGCAAGCCATGTCCGACCACGAAGAAGAAACTCATCTCTTCCCCGCTCTTGAGATGACAGAAGCGCAACCTCCAGCGCAACAGCCAATTGAGAATATGCCAATCATACAAGAATTGGCACAAGGAATGAGAGCAATGCAAGAAATGCTCTTGCAATTCATGCAAGCACAAGCCACCGCAGCAGCCAACAATCAGGTTGGCCCAGTTCAGCAATCTCAGCAACCATGCCGGGTCCTTCCGGCCTCTAGTTCAAATCAAGCACAACCATCGGAGTCTGCCCCAGACTACCGACAGCAGCCGTCTCAGCCCTTCGCTATGGGGCATCCTCCTTAGTACCTTCCTGTAACGACGGGGCCATCTCAGAGCATCCCAGTCGCAGGTACTTCCAGTCAGCTTCCAGTTAATCTTACAAACAACAGTCTCAGTAGATCTCAGCATGTCCCCGCCGAAGGGACCCTTTTTCAATTTCAGCACATCCCCGCCGATGGGATTTCAATTCAGTTTCCAGCAACAGGGACAGCACTGGCGAATGCCCACAATGGGGGTCAGTGTCAAGCCCACATCAATCAGCAGACAGTGGCGAATACCCAACAAGGGGGTCACTTCCCAGCATCTCAGCCTCCTACAAACAGGAGCACTTTTCAATTCCATCACATCCCCGCCGATGGGATTCCAGTTAATTTCCAGCAATCTTCAATTCAGCAAAATCCAGTTAATTTCCAGCAATCTTCAATTCAGCAATCTCCAGTTAATTTCCAGCAAGTTCCAGTTCAATCTTCGGTACAGTATCCAATTGTTACAATCCTTTCAAGCACAAGCTCATCCGAATCCAGTTCAATCATCAAATCAACTTCAGCAACCCACGGTTGCTTTTCAGCAAAACCATAGGGTCGAAGACATCGACCACTATGCCGAAGAAGAATGTGCCTTACTCCAAGAGGCACCAGTCGCTCGAACAGATCACTCAGGACTGGACGAGTTGCAGGAGCAGTTCCAGATCTTGCAAAATCAGCTTTAGCGACAACAAGGAATCGATCTACCTTCGACCAAGTTCAGAGACTTGTGTCCTTTCCCAGATGCTCAAGTACCTCAAAACTTTGAGGTACCAAAATTCAAAAGATACGATGGCAGCGGTTGTCCCACAGCGCATCTCAAGGCCTTCTGTGGAGAGCTGAGTGCAATCTCGGGAAATGAAGGAGCCCTCATTCGTTTGTTCCAAAAATCTCTGAAGGGTGATGCCCTAGATTGGTACACCTCATTGGACTGCCACCGCATCAGGACATGGGAACTGCTTTCCTAGGCTTTCGTCGACAGATTCGCATACAACCTCAACATGGCACCCAGAAGAGCTGACCTCGCGGCTCTCAGGCAAAGGAGTGATGAAACACTATCAGCTTATGTGGGACGTTGGCGAGCTATGGCAGCCAGAATGCGGACACCTATCGACGACGAAGAACAAATCTCCATGATTGTTCATTCAACATATCCAGGCATATCTGGATATCTCATCTCGCATCCCTATGCGAATTTCTCACAATTAATCCACGCTGGAGAGCAAGTCGAAGCAGGAATCCGTGCCGGGACAATCTCCCCATGGCCTCATCAAGCCACTCCAGTCAAGAGAAACAGAGTGGAGGGAAGACCCATCGGATATGGGAATGGAAACCGCAGCGGTTCTCCTCCCCACCCGACAGAGGTAAACAACATCAACACCACTGTTCAGGGTAATTAAAATGCTCCCCCACAGGGACACCAACAGCGTCAGCAGAATCAGGTTCAGTACCAACCCCAGAGGTATCAACCACGACCGAATCCTCAACCACAGCCACAACAATCTCGACAGCAGCAACAGTTCAGAGGGAATGGTCAATACTCATACCAAAATAGGCAGAATTACAAGGAGCTCAGGAAGTTCACTCCACTCACTCAACCACTTAGTCAAGTCATGACTATGCTGGTACAGAAGTAGTTACTCACTCTAATGGCACCTAGGCCTCCTCCTCATCCTCTGCCTTCGAATTACTGGAAAAATGAGTATTGTGCCTACCATCAAGGATGTGGCCACACCACTGATCGATGCTTTACTTTGAAGAATGCCATACAAGATCTGATTGATGACCGCAAGATTGTCATCTCGGTCCCTGGAACTCCTGCAGCAGCTTCCACCAACATCCTTCAAAATCCTCTGCCTCAGCATCAAACGAACCCCAGTTCGTCTCGAGGCCTCACCGTCAACAGCATAGAAGAAGAAGAACGCCTCGATCGCTTCTTCTCCCCCATCCAATCCATTCATGCCTACACTTATGGGCTGACAAATCCTCCTTCGATCTTGCAAGGGGCAAGTCCCTTTCTTCCTTCAGTCTCCGAGCCAGTAGTACTCGAAGGAACACTTTCATACGATGTGCCAGTTGTGCAAGGGGCATCTTACAACCCCTCATGTTGGGAACCAGTCGTCCTTCAAGGAGCACAATCATACATCGAGCCCACATACGAACCTGTCGTCTTGCAAGGGGCAATCCCAGCACAAGAGCAATGTAATTCGCAATGGAGGAACCATACTCATCAGCAGCAAGAGCCCATTGTATTGGAAGGAGCTCCTCCAGTTGAGCCAGTCATATTGCAAGGGGCAAATCCCGGGGGCGTGTCAATCACACTACGGCAGCTGGGACGAACAGAGAAACCTCCTGCCATATCAAGAGGACCAGTATTCATTCCATGGGAGCCTCCTGCTCCAGTAACGGTCAAGCCAGGACTACAACCTTATGTGATCTATGAAGACAAGCCTCGATATTACCCCTTCAGCACAGGCAACAATGTAGTTCTCAAGGCAAAAGCTCCATACGAGGAAGATCTGGAACCCACACCAGCACCGTTGCAAGAACCGGTGATCTTAGAAAGCAAAGGTGAGGAAAGTTATAAAGAGGTCCCATGGCACTATCCAGAATGTACGGAAGTGGGGAACATGAATCCCAACGGGCGTTGCATCCGAAGAGATAATCAAAATAAAGGAGATCCCAAAGGCGCTCCTTCAGGCCTCGGCAACAAAAATGAAGCCGCATACGATGTGGCGACTCAGCTCAAGTCAATCCCTACTCAAATCTCAGTATGGGAGCTACTCTGCACATCTCGCATACACCTAGAAATGTTTGCCAAAATCTTGAGCGATGCTCACGTCTCCTTCGATACGACACCAGAGATGATAGCATTGATGATTGGACAACTCCTGGCTCCACGCGCCATCACCTTCACCGATAATGAGCTACCACCAGAAGGACGCGATCATGGGCGATCCCTCAACATAGCCTTACGATACAAAGACCTCTGTGTTTCGCTGGTCCTTATCGATAATGGCTCAAGCTTAAATGTCTGCCCACTCAAGACTGCGGAACGTTTGGGAATCAATCCCTCTTCATTTCGACCCAACACCATATGTGTCAGAGCATTCGACAACACCCGCCGATCAGTGGAAGGGGAGGTCGACATAGAGGTACAGATAGGTCCGGAAGTCTCCACCAGCACATTCCAAATTCTGGATATATCAGCCTCTTTCAACATGCTGCTCGGACGGTCTTGGCTGCACAAGGTTGGAGCTGTGCCGTCAACCCTGCATCAACGAGTGAAATACATCTGTGGAAATCAAGTGATCTCTATCCATGCAGAGAAGGAGCTCATCATTCCTTCCAATGCTGCTGCTACTAAACCAGACATCCCGGTCATCGATATCCATCACTCTAAAGAAGACATCCCGTTTCACAGTTTTGAATTCGAGACTGTGAACTCTATCACCAATCCGGAACCGATAAGGGTGGACCGTGTCTTTTCACCGGCATAGCAGTCTGAGCCTCAAATACCAAATGAAGAATCACTTCAAGTCCAGAAAGGTACCGCTGATATATAACCAACGCAAATGGGGACTCAGATACAAAGCAATCTTCATGGACAAAAGAAAGAAGAAATTTCGGTGCTCACCCATCCAGTTCGTCAAGCCAGGAGAACCTTGCAAAGATCTAGGAGGGAATCAACCAACTGCACTACACAAAGGCCTCCCGATGAGCCTAGCTTGGGCCACATGGCCCCCCATTCGATGGGATCAGATTCTCGAACCATCTAAGCCTCCAGAAGAAGAAGGAAATGATGAGGATAAAGAAGGAAGTCAAATACAGCAGCTTCAGGACCAGGTTACTCTAACACCTGCTCCCAACCAGGGGCACAACCTGCCCACTTCAGCATCAATCAACCAGGGGCACAACTTGCCCACTTCAATTCCAGCCAGTCAGGGGCACAACTTGCCCACTTCAATTCCAGCCAGTCAGGGGCACAACTTGCCCATCTCAGCATCAATCAGCAAGGGGCACGACTTGCCCATCTCTACAGAATCAACATCATCAATCACCAGCCAGGGGCAGAAGCGGCCCATCCATTGGACCAAGAAAGGGAAATGGCCAGCCCTGGATTGGTCTGATGTCTAGGTTCCAAACTCATGTCTAGCTGTGGAACCAGACGAACTGCAATGCGAGGTAAGTGATCCGGGAGGGACTGAGTACGACTCAGATCTTGAACCCGACCAGCGAGAAATCATGGTCATTGGGCCAGACTGTGATTCTTCGCCCGAATCAACCCCCACCTCTTCAGGGGAGGAAGTGTGAGGTCCTGAATGGTCATCCGTTCCCCTAACTTTTGAATCAGCCAAAGAGCCATCTGAGTGCTCTGGCTTCCAAAAAAAAAATGCCTGTTTAAGCAGCGATCGAAACTTTGGAACAAGTTGGGCTCAATCATGGTCTGTAATGCCCACTTGTTCAAAGTCCCATGAATTTCAAAAAGCCAAAAAAATCAAAAACTTTTAAAAGCCAAAAACATCTAGCATTTCCATTTCAGAAAAATCTCAAAAACAAAAAAACATTTCTTTTCCTGTATTCAATAGTGTGCCGAGTTCGTCTAAAGAGTCACATGAGTTTGAAGTCGAATCATATGACTTCGACATCGAATTAGACTTCGAGCTCATGGGTCTGGACGAAGCTCGGGATGAGGAAGATGATGACTCAGCTCCCGAACTAGAGGATCTCCTCAAAAAGTTCGAATCCAAAGCCAATGTTGTAGCCGATGATTTCGAGATAGTAAACTTGGGGCCACCTGAGATCCCTAGGGAAGTACGCATTGGAAAATCATTGCCACCGGAGATGAAACAGAAAATGATAGAGTTCCTAGCTCCAAGATTGTCCAACTTCGCGTTCTCATATGAAGACATGCCGGGGCTCGATGAAGAGCTCGTTGTACACCATCTGCCAACCAAGGCAGATATGAAGCCAGTGAAGCAGAAACTTCGAAGAATGAAGCCAGAATGGGCTCTGAAAGTCCGAGATGAAGTCATCAAGCAGTACAACGCGGGATTCTTGGTAGTCTCCAACTACCCTGAATGGCTCGCCAACATCGTACCAGTACCAAAGAAGGATGGCAAGGTTCGAATGTGCATCAACTTCCGAGATCTCAACAAAGCCAGTCCTAAAGATGACTTCCCTTTGCCACATATCGACACTCTGGTCGACAATACTGCTGAATACAAGGTCTTCTCATTCATGGACGGGTTCTCAGGTTACAATCAGATCAAGTTGGCAATCGAAGATCATGAGAAGACATCATTTATCACTCCCTAGGGGAACTTTCTGTTACAGGGTAATGCCGTTTGGTCTGAAGAACGCAGGAGCAACATATCAGCGAGCAATGACACCATTATTCCATGACATGATAAACAAAGAGCTTGAAGTATATGTGGACGACATGATCGTCAAATCTCGCACAATTGAAGGACACTTTGAAGATCTGAAGAAGTTATTCAACAGATTAGAAAAGTACAAGCTCCGCCTCAACCCTCAGAAATGTGTCTTCGGCACAATGGGAGGTAAGCTCCTCGGCTTTATGGTAAGCGAGGATGGCATCAGGGTCGATGAGACCAAAGCCAGAGCAATCATCGAGATGCCCCCTCCTAGAACAGAGAAAGAAATTCGTGGCTTCCTCGGCAGAATTCAATACATCAGTCGCTTCATCGCACAGCTAACACCTATTTGTGAGCCCATTTTCAAGCTCCTTCGGAAGAACGTTCCAAAAGAATGGAATGATGATTGCCAAGTCGCCTTCGATCGCATCAAGAAATATCTCATGAATCCTCCATTCCTAGTGCCGCCCACTCCTGGACGACCACTATTGTTATACATCTCGGTAGCAGCAGAAGCCATCGGCTGTGTCCTCGGCCAGCACGACGAGACCGGGAAGAAGGAACAAGCAATATATTATTTGAGTTGAAAGTTCACTGACTAAGAGACCAGGTATTCCCGATCGAGAAGACTTGCCTCGCCGATCATCTTGCCACTCACTCACTCCTGGATTATCAACCGCTCAAGACGTTCTTCCCTGATGAAGATCTCTTGCTTATTGAAGGGGAAGAAAAGAAGAAAAAAGATGAATGGACGTTATTCTTCGACGGTGCAGCAAATTCTAAAGGGAGTGGTATTGGAGCGATCCTCTACTCTCCAGATGATGTCCCTATTCCAATCTCGAGGCGCATAGCATTCGAGTGCACCAACAGCATGGCAGAGTACGAAGCATGCATCGCTGGCTTAAGGGAAGCCATGATCTTGGGCGTCAAGAAGCTACGAGTATTTGGAGACTCACAGCTTATCATCAATCAGACCAATGGAGAATGGAAAACCAAGGACGAGAAGTTGATACCATATCATGTGTATCTTGAAAATTTGATTGAGGAGTTCAAAGAAGTCACCTTCTCATACATGCCCAGAGCCAAGAACCAGTTTGCAGATGCTCTCGCCACACTTGCATCAATGCTCGAGATACCAAAAGGAGCTTCAGAATGGGAGCTCACAGTCGAAATTCAAGAAGAACCTACTTTTTGCCTGCAAATAGAAGAAGCCAAAGCTGTCCCTGACAAACCCTGGTATGCCGACATCAAACAATATCTCGAAACCCAGGAATATCCAGAGTCAGCAACAGCAACAGATTGCCGAACCATCCAGCGTTTGGCCGGCCAGTTCACCATCAGTGGCGAAGTTCTTTACAAGCGATCCTATAATCACATCCTCCTTCGATGCGTCGATGAAACAGAAGCTGCAAAGATCATGAAAGAAATACACGAAGGAGTCTGTGGCCCACACATGAACGGGCACATGATGGCAAAGAAGATTCTACGACTCGGCTACTATTGGCTCACCATGGAGACAGACTGTTGCCAGCACATCAGAAAATGCTTCAAGTGTCAGGAGCATGCGAATCAAATCCATGCCCCCTCATCAGAATTATACAACCTGACCACCCCCTGGCCCTTCTCCATGTGGGGAGTCGACATCATCGGCAAGATCAGTCCCAAAGCATCAAACGGTCATGAATACATACTTGTGGCAGTCGACTACTTCACCAAGTGGGTAGAGGCAGCCTCCTACACCACAATTGCAGCATCTCAGGTGATCAAATTCATGAAGAACAACATCATATGCCAGTATGGAATCCCTAATGCTATCATCACAGATAATGGGACCCCCTTCGTCAACAAGAAGACGGATGACTTCCTCAGCAAATTCAAGATCCAACGTCATGATCAAGCCCCTACCGTCCCCAGATGAATGGTGGGGTAGAAGCCGCAAACAAGACAATCGTCAGGATACTCGAGAAGATGGTCGTGACCTATCGAGATTGGTCAGATATGCTCCCATATGCACTTTGGGCCTATCGAACGTCTGTCCGGTCTGCTACGGGCATTACTCCTTTCGAGCTTACTTATGGAATGGAAGCAGTTCTACCAGTCGAGGTGGAAATACCATCACTACGAGTGTTACTCGAAAGCGGAATTGAAGAAGGAGAATGGCAACGGGCCAGATTCGATCAGTTGCAGCTAGCAGATGAAAAGCGCATGCGTGCACTAAGTCATTCATAGTGCTATCAGAAAAGGATCGCTCGGGCTTACAACAAGAGAGTCCGAAAAAGAAGTTTTAAGGTAGACGACATGGTTATGAAGAAGATTCTACCGTCGCACCTTCTGGATCCCAGAGGAAAGTTCAAACCCTCGTGGGACGGGCCACTGATCATCAGAGAAGTACTTCCCGGAGGCGCCCTCAGACTCACCAGCATAAGAGGGGTGGATCTTCCTGAGCCAACCAACGCCGACAACGTGAAGATCTTTCAATGGTAAGTTATTCTGACCTTATCAAGAGTTACTTTAATAGAGATGAAGCCAAGAAGTCGAAGCTAAGACCTCTGAGAAATCATTTCCGTCCACCAACAAGTGTTTCAAATAAAGGGATTCAAAAAGAGAAAAATACAAAAAAAGGGGATTCAAAAGGAAAAGACAAAAAAAAAGAGAGAAAAAGAATACAAAAGAAAAAGAAAAAAAAAGAAGAAAAGAGAAAGAAAAAGGGAAGCCAAAGCAAGGCACCCAAGAAAAAAAATCAGTCCAAGAAGAAACACAGTCATCCATCCATTCATCTCAGAAGGGTCTTTAGCTAAGACCAACAGCTCCATCATCGTAACTTAGGATAAGGGCTGAAAGACTGCCATCGGCCGACAACGACGGATTCCCGACCTCTAGCCGCCACAGTTATCCAAATATTCAGAGAAATAAAAACGAAAAAAAGAAAATGTGTGCCTAAACAAAGAGGGCAGGAGTGAAAACCCAGAAGGGCGCTCCGAGTAAAAACAGTGGGCATACAGCGGACTCGGTGAAAAACCGAAAGGGCGCCGAGGGTAAAAACAGCATAGCTGCCAAGGGGCAAGGCAATATCAAACACCCGAGACGTGGTGAAAACCCGAAAGGGCGCTACGGGCAAAAATGACGGGAAAAGGCCGGCTGTAGTGAAAACTCGAAAGAGCGCTGCAGGCAAAAATGGCTCAAATAAAAAAGAAAAAAATAAAAAGTACAGGTACCAAGAAATCAGACAGTGCAGAGCGGTTCAAGCAGTCACAGTTCAAGAACAAGAAGAAGTGCAGTCAGGAACGAGGAGCTCTACAAATTCTGACAATCTCAAGAGGCAATAGTTTCCATTGCCTACACCTCTAAGGGAACCAAAGGAGCACACAAGTCAAATCTTGAGACATCGGTCAAAGTATTGACCGAGCCCCAGTTCTGATTCCTAGATCCCGGCACATAATCCGGACACACACTCACAAGACAACTCATGGCACAATAGATTTTCAAACAGTTTTCTTCTTTTTTCATAAAAAATATCATATTTCTTTTACACATATCATGTTGTCTCTTACAAAAAAAAATATACAAAAAAAATGCATCATCATCAATCATATACTATGCAAAAAGAATGTGCAGGTGGCCAACATCATCAATCTCTACCCTCCTCCTAAGCCACATCAGGTAAGTCCTCTGATTCATAAAAAGATAGCCTCGCTCTTAACCTACTCACCTCCATACGCAGGTAATGCGCCTCATCGCGCTCAAGGGTACGGATCGCTGTCTCCTCGTCAGACAACCTCTGATCGGCAGCCAATCTCCTCGACATCATCTCACAATGATATCGAAGTGCAGAAATCTCAGACAGCAGATGGCCATGAGTGGCCAAAAGGAAGCAAGGATCAATGAATGGGCACTCCTCAAAAGGTTTATATGAACCAGATGAAGAGCCAGCATCTCCAAGGATATCCTGCTCCTGCTCATCCTCATCAGCAGTCTGGTGCCAGCAAGGGATATGTCGATACAAAGACTGCTCAGCAACCCAGTACTGATATGGGGCGGTCGCCATCGGAAAAGTCCGCAGCTCAAAACCAGCAAATCAGCAGTCAAGTAACTCGCCCAAGATCCATCAACGCGGGTCCTAAAGTCAGAGGATCTAGATAGAAGTGCTCGATGCCCTATACCCGTGAAAGCGAAAAGAGGAACATCCTGCTCATACCCAAACTGCCGCAGGAACCGAATGGGATGGTAAGAAAAGTAAGATCGAAAGCCTACCAACATCAGAGGAAGGGGGTGTGCATCGCAAAGCACTGGAGGAAGTGAAAGCCAAGATGACTCCCAACGAACATTCCAGTCACGAAGTTCAGCGAACATCCTGCGATACAAGGGCTCGCTCATCCTAGCCGTATGAGGAAGAAACTCCATGATATAACTCATGACGTCAGAGCTAGGAATGCCAGGAAGGGGTACAGGAACGGTCAAAGAAAGACGCTCCCATAGCCAGACCTAATCACAAAAAGGAAAAGAAGTTCAGCTAGAGCCAAGCAATTCCTAACAAAGCAAGAAGAAAAAGGTGTAGAAAAGATACCTGAAGAAAGGCACAACAGCCGCGAAGGACACTAGTACGGCCCAGGGCGCAGTCAGTCAGCCCATTAAACAGCTCGGCCAAGATGAGAGAAATGATCCCCTGCCGTCGGATAGCTCGGCTCATCACCTCAAAAAGCAGAGGAGTCTGGGACCTGCGCCATCCCGAGAACAGCACCTCAGATATCAAGCAGAACGTCAGTGCGTTTCGATCAAAGGTAGAATCGGCCACACTCCGAGGACCAGAAAAAAGGTCATACAGTAAATCCAAGGAGAACACTACACCATCCTGGCCGGTGGCTGCAGGCCGAACAAGATAGGGGATCCCGAACCAGTTCTGCGGTGTGGCAGTCTTCGGCGATGTCCTCGGCAAAAAATATTGAGTATAATCCCAAGGTAGGCCTGTCAAGCGTGCAAGCTCCTCCAAAGAGGGTCCCATCTCCATATCGTTGAACGCGAATAAGTTCAACGAAGGGACCCAGTCAATCAAGGCAGCTCCAAGCATCCTCCAATCAATATCAACTCTAGCCATATGGATCAGACTGCCGAAGCCATAGGACTCCAAATCCCGAATCTCATAAGCTGACAAACTATCAAGCCAAGCAAGCAGCCGTGGCGAGCAAGAAGGACGAGGAAGCAGCTGACAAGTCCTCACTGGTACCCCCTCTAGAACAAAAGGCCCAGAAATCAATGACAGCTCATTAAAGATCGGAAGATCAACGGGCGAAGGAGAAGGAAAAGCTGGAACCTCTGCAGACTCGACAGCCCCTGACCTGCCCTCAGTAACGACTATGTCTGATATAGTCGCATCACTGTCCGAAACTGTCATAACCTCAGCCGCATGAGAAGACTCGCCCACCTCATGAACGGAGTGCGCAAAAGACCGACGATCAGGAGAAGGACGATACTCTCCATCAAAAGGACTACCAGCAAAGATCACACTACACATCGTGGCATCCTGGCCAATCTGACCATCGAAAAATGCATCTGAACCATAAAAAAGGGTCCCGGCAACCCCGATCGAAGAATCAACAGTCAGATCTGGACCTGCGGCCCTCTCCAGCAGGAGGTCATGAATCCAATCATCATCACGGCCGATCAAAGGGATCATCGAGGCATCCACACCGTTCATCATCAGGGGGACATCATCAATGATCACATCAAGTCCACCCAAACAAGTGTGCCAGCACATCCTGGCCCTCATCAAGAGCATCCAAACCGTCAAAGGTATCATCTGAACCATCCACCCCATCCAGACAGGAGATCAACCCATCTATGTCCATCATGGTCCCATCACCTCCATCAATCACATCATCCATGCGGCCCATATTCAAAGGATGCATAGCCTCACCTATGTCCCATCCTCCCATCTCATCCATGCCATCCATTTCTCCCACAATCAAAGCCCCATTCAAATCTGGAATTTCAGCATGGCTGCCATTAATGGGGCCATTCAAAGCTCCACCAACCACCATCCCTAACCCCTCATCAATGCCCCCATTCAATGCACCATTTCCACCATCCATTAAAGAAATCCCTCCATCATTAAAGCCTTCAACACTTTCTGAAATGTGGGACCCACCATGAATAGCCCCCACAACCCCTAAATCTCCACCATCCATTACCCAAGAAAGGACAAAGCAAGATGAGGAGGAAAGAGGAGACAAAGGGAAGATTCATGGTTGAAATCGAACCTGGACGTACAGAGTAGGTGGAGACAAGGGCAACAGACAACAGAGAATGTCCGAACCCGAGCCAGCCCAGGCCGCACAAGAGGCGAGCCTTGGGCGGCCCACTCTGGGCCGCCGGTACAGACGCGCTCCCTCTCTCTCCGCGGGATTGGCTCCAGGGTTCTTGGTAGGTGAGGCTGACACTCCACATCAGCAGATGGCACCCTGAGGGCCGCCCAAGGCTCCAGTCGACTCCAGATTTCGATTGAGGTTGATCAAGATCGTCTGGAAGGCACCCCACCGGTCCAATCACGAAGCACTGCGGCCAGAATGGGTCTGATCAAGTCAAAGAGAGGGAAAAGATGATCAAGAGGGGGCCACAAGCAATCCGAGTCATTCAAAGACTAGATCATCATGATCTAAACCTTGGAAGAATCTACATGAGCCATCAAACAACAAGATCAAAGGTTTGATCATCTAAAGGAGGGCCAGAATCCAAGATATGATCATCAAGTGGGCCCACAGGGCCAAATCAAGCAATCTGAGCCGTTCAAGTCATCATCCACACCATAAGAAGCCTTCTCAACCTCATAAAACATTAAGCAAAGGTGCTCCAAGGCAAAGCAGAGGTCTAGAAGGGGCCCATAGGGCCAAATCAAGCAATCTGAACCGTCCAAGTCATCATCCATGCAGTCAAGAAGTCTCATCTTCCACAAATCATTAAGGAATGAGTCAAAGGCTAAAACATCCAGACATCAAGGAATTTGAGACAAATCAAGGATCGTATATTCATTCAGAAGATTTTACAAAAGAAGATAAAAACGAAAAGAAGAATGGCATCCATCAAGTAAAGCTGAATACAAAAGCAGGCTACAAGTCACCAACATAGTCGTCATCGTCCCTCCTCTCCTCTCGCTCCCGACGGTAAAGATCCATCAAAGGAGCAGTCACCGAGCCTCTAGCATATCTGCGACGGCCCCCTGGAACATAGAGCGAAGGAAGCAGAGCCCCTGGCCGTACAGCAAATACCACTCATCATAGTCATGATCCGAGATCGTGAAACGAAATCCAGGCTGGCCCGCAAGAGCATCAGCCATCTCGCCAGCAGGAATCCGAGCAGCTGGAGGAGGTGCAGAACAAGGGACCCGAGCCACCCTAGTGACTTGCCGAAGCAACCTCTCACCCAGATACCACTGAAAAGATTCAGCATCGGAAAGCATGATACGGAGACATAAAGCGTCATATGCCTCCACACGCTGAGGGGTATAATAGAGAGGGAAGCTGGCATACGGCATCCGAGCGAGCTACAGCAAATGAGGTCACCATGATCAGTTACAGTGCAGCACGAGGGGTAGGGAAAGCAAGATACTTACGTCATCAACGGTCAACCCGTCTATGTCAGCACGCCAATTGTCCCCAGAAACTCGGGAGTTCCGCTGACCGTTTTGCTGGTGCCAGTACATGTGGCGATACAAAGAGGGCTCAATATCATCCCGCATCCTCGACGCGAGATGGGAAAAATGGTCATAAAAGCAAGTCTGAGCAAAAAGCACACCTAATGATCAGAGAGAGAAAAAAGGCAAATGTCTCCAAGAAAGGTGGATGAAGAAATACCTCGACGACAGGCCAGAAACCGGTGAAGGACCGGCTATTCTGACAGGTCTTATCCAGACCCTGAAAAATATGAGTCAGGATAGCCCCGTTCCAATTGTAGGGGTGGTGTAGATCCTCAACCAAGCAAAAAAATTTAGGATCGACCCTCTCATTGGCGTGGCAGAGAAGGAAGGACCCGAAGGCGTAAGTGATCATGGCCCGTGCTTTGTGGAGGGCCTCTCGCTCGATAGTAGGGATGACGGAGGCAAAAGTGTTGTAGAACCATCGCATCTTTACTTGATGGCCTTGGAATTCATCGTCGGGTGGGACATCACCGACTAGCCGTAGCCAGTCAGTGGAATTGATGGGAGCCAGAGAGCTGACTTGAGGGACAACTGTCCCATGAAACGGAAAGCCTATTTGCATATAAATGTCCAGGGGAGTTATTCCCCATTCACCACAAGGGAGCTGGAAGGTGTGGGTCTCGTCCCGCCACCTCTCGCAAAGGGCCGCGAGCATCATGCGATTGGCACTGTTGTTATGAAAACGTGGTGAGGAGGCTAGTAAAAGGAGTACCAGCCAATACTCGTTCAAGCAAGGGCTGTGGATCCTTCACCCAGTTGTCCCAGTGATCCCTGGTACCTCGACCCTTGATAGCGGGAAGAGGTTGGTGCTCCATAGCTAAGGAACACATGTGGTCCCCTCGGCGTATGATGAAGGCAGGATCATCCTCATCAATCACTCGACGACCTCTGGTACTATCCGCCATTGAATCCTACAAGCTTAGCAAGGTAAGTCCCTATCCCTTACCCATTAAAATCCAAATTACCATCCAGGAAACCCATAGGATTGGACTCACACTCGAAGGCAAGATCTAAAGTCCAACTCCATGTGTACCTAGGATATGTGTTGGGCCCATTGGAGAAAGCAAGGCCCACCTTAAAGAAGTTTGCATGACATGCCTTAGGCAAGGAAAGTCCATCATCCAAGGACACATTTGGGACAACAAATGCACTAAAGTACCATGAGATCAACAAAGGATAAGAATCCTACTTCACATGAGAAATCTCTCTTCAAACTCCACATGTGGCTAAGGATTGGTCCACTTTTTATGCCAAGGCCATGATTCTCACTTAAGATGTTTCCATCTTTTTACACATGTACATGGACAAGTGGAGGATAGGAGGGAAATGGGCCCCCAAGAGCAACCCAAATGCCTCACCTCAATGGATTGAAGGGAGCACATAGCCCACTTGAAGAACATGAGGACCCATTCATGGGTTAACCATGGGCAACCCTATGTGCACCATCTTGATGAAAGTTTTGACCATGAGAGCACAACATGGTGGTCCACCCACAAACATAGGAATCAAAGAAGCTAATGGTAAAAAGTTTATGCACATAGCCCACATGAAAGATCGAGTTGAAAATGCCCATGAAAGGGAAAGTTTGGGCAACTTATGTGCACCAATTTCTTTACTAAAAAGAGGGGCCATTTGAGCACAAGAGGGCATGGCTTGATGAGTCACCCAACCATCATGAAAATGGATAAGAATGGTACACATAGCCCACTTGAAGATCAAAATCCAAAGTGCCCCAAAGCATGGGACAAAATTGGGCAACTTATGGGTATCATTCTTTCTCACAAATTGAAAGAAAAATCACTCATATTTGAAAATGATAGTGGATGACCCACCAAGCACCCCAAAGAGAAGTTCAAGGAGCTATGGTTGCATGGATAGCTCACTTGAAGAAGGATCATCCATTTGAGGTTGATAACATTAAAGAGAAACTCTTGAGAACCACTTTCCTACCTCATGGAAAAACCATTTGAACTTAGTGAGATTGTGGGAACAACTCACTTATGGGACTTGTAGATGATCAAGTAACTCAAGTCCTCCATCCATCAAAAGAAAAAGCATGAAAGGAAAAAAGCCTACATGGACAAAGTGTAGTGGTGCACACATGGTCTAAAGAAATCCAAGCTCCAATGAAGGCCCAAAAGCCCATCCACATGGAAAAACTCCAAGGAACCCACCACACTTTGTACAAGGATGTACATCATAATCAAGAGATGGTGGAAGATTTGGGCTACTTGTCCATAAAGGCCCAACTAAGAAATCTAGCCCACTTGAGATCCAAGTGAAGAATGGGCTAGTCACCTTAGTCCATACATATGTGAAGAAAGATGGGGTCACCCAAAGTGAGCCCCATGAGCCCGAAACTTGAGATGGGCTCTACCATGCCCATGGGCCCAAATCTTAGAAAGAAGATGGAAAAGAAAAGAAAGCTCCAAAGGAAATGACAAGAAAGAGAAAGTAAGAGGGAGCCCAAAATGAAGCATTGAGCCCATCAAATACACTAAGGGCCATGACTTCACTTTGAGCCCATTTGATACATATGAAAAGATGCCCAACTCCCATGGAAAAGATAGTATATTTTGCCATGCACACTTGATGACATGGCAAAATCACCCTTTACATACACATGAAGGGAGTGTGAAAAGAAGAAAGGAAAAATGAAATGGAAAGCTTGCAATGTCCTTCTCCATGCACCACCTTTGAAATAGAATGGAGATCTAGAAAAAGGTCAAGAACACTTGGGCCCACCTTCACTCCTTTTGGAATAGCTACATGGAAAAAGAAAAGAACCATGAGAAGAGACAATGAAGGAGGAAAAGGACAAGAAAGAGAAAGGGAGTGGTCCATACCTTTACCACTCACCAAAGAAGGACCACCTTGCTGTCCCAAAACTTCTCTAAGGCCCACCACTTGAGTGAAGCAAAGAACCACCAAGAGGAGAGAGAAAACTTTGAGAAAGAGAGAGTATGAGAGAGAGAAGAGAGAGATTGCACGTTGGAGGGGGCAAGGGTGCCCCATGTTATATAGAAAAGGGGGGTGCACCCCTTTACCCAACCCACTGAAGAAACCAGGGGTCAGGGGCGGTCCGGGCGGCGTCCAGGGGGCCGTCCTACCTCCCACCTAGTTGAAACGAACTCTCCTCCTCTCTCCTTGGGAAGAACTCCTCCTTGGGAAGGGTGGTTGCAAGTGAATCTTGTACCTCCTTGTAAGAGTGAAGTGATGGAAAAGAATGGTGAGAAAAAGTAAGAAATCTCACCAAAATCTCATCTTGTGAGAAGTTGATGAGAAATTGGCTTGATGATGTGGAAAAGTTCCATGGAATTTTCAAAGAAAAGAAAGAAAAAATTGACTTGGTCAAACAGTGATCTCAACCATCCAAAGGCATGATCAAATGATCCAAACCATTCCAAGAAGAATCCTAAGAATCTCCGCCCTTGATTACTGTTTACATGTACATAGTTTTCGGTCCGAAGACCTTAAACTACGTCGGGATCAAGATCCCGAGGGACTTTCAATAAAAATCGGCATCGGTCTTGATTGCTCGAGTCAAGATCCGACAACACCGGACATTTTTAAAAAAATCACAAAAATATATATATGCATTACCAGCACTCTCTTATACAGTTTTAAGTCCGAAGACCTTAAACTACGTCGGGATTAATAGCCCAAGGGATTTTAATAAAAACCAGCATCGATCCCAGCCATTCAGGCCAAGATCTGATGACCTGGATCATTTCAAAAAAAAAAATCATAAAAAAGAATGCATTTTCAGCATGTACATATTTCGGTCCGAAGACCTAAAACTACACTGGGATTAACTTCTCGGGGGTTTTCTTTCCTAACCTGTTCCAGGCATGGCTGACACTTGATCGTACGGGTGTCTGGAATCTTTTAAACAGGTAAGGGCTGAGGCGGGCAGAACTCCGCAATCATGTTCGTGTTGAACGCATCGTGATAGACAACCTTGATTTGGAAGTCGCTGTTGAATCTGACGGATGTTTCCTGTTCCTAAAACTCATGAAGGGGATTAAGGCTGTTGGGAGGTGGAGCGCACCCTCACGGAATTGTGAGCAACGTAAGGCCCCAAACTAGATTGACTAAGGGAAATGTGAGGATGTGGCTCATTTTGTGGCTGAAGGAGTCCGTCGGATGATACGTGGTCTATGTACATTGCACATGAGGAACAGGCAACTTTGTGGGTGTGTTGACTGAAAACCCTCAAAATTCCCTCATCCGAAGATGTAAAACTACGGCACTTAACTGTGTGAGACTCGTCTTGCTCGCTGAAGCAAAATGGATCGGGTGCCTTACCAGCAGTAGAAGCTGGAAGTGGATGAAAATCCCATACTTTTCCCTACATTTCATAAAAATCACAAAAATACAAAAACATTGCAAAATCACCTTTTCAAAAATCAAAAAAATATTTCCCTTGCTTTCAAATCAAATATTTGCAAAAATCACAAAAAATATTTCCCTTGCTTTTAAATCAAATATTTGCAAAAATCACAAAAAATATATTTTCCTTGCTTTCAAATCACCTTTTCAAAAATCACAAAAAAATATTTCAATTGCTTTCAAATCAAATATTTGCAAAAATCACAAAAAATATTCCCTTTGTTTTCAATAACCGATCTCTATCCTGACCACTCAGGTTAAGGTTCAAACCGAATACTTATAAAAATCACAAAAATTGTCACTATCCCCCAGCACTACACTTCAGGAGTCTTGAACTCCACTATCTTCACAATTTAGGATGACGGATCCAATCGCCCGTAAATTGGAATCTTGACAAAAACTGGCGACCAAACACCGTCTCAATCGCATTTATGCCCAGATGAACATTTTGAAGTCTGAATTAATCATCGTACATTCTCATTAGCAAAGAAACAGCATCTTGGGACGATGGACCTGATTGACCACGGGTCGGGATCTTGACCAACCCGCTGACTAAACATCCGCATTAAAAAGAAAATCCCCAGGGAGCACAACCCTACAAGCAATAAGCTCAAAATTCTCTGCATCTCCAGCAAAAGCAAAATCATCAAACTGAAAGAGAATGAGCCAAACCATGCATTCATCATGCATCTCCATACATCAGCATCCATCGCATCAATCATCATGTTTACCTGCTTTCAAAATAAAAGTCGGTTAGCCAAAGACCCCACAGGCATCCCTAGTGGAGGCGCATGCAAACCGAATTCCCATTTCAAAAAGACAAAAAAATATATCTCCATTTGCAAAGAAACCACGGAGTATCGCTCCCCAGAGTGGGTATCTTTTCAAAAACCTAAAAAACATTTTCCCAATAGAGCGTTCTGCCTCCAAAACACCAGGAGATCTTCCATATCTCTGGGTAAGAGCCGACGCAAAAATCAAATAAGATCCAATGTCTCGCGGTTTCCCCGGGGACCATCGGATCCAATGCACTCAAAGTACGGTCGAACTGAACTCCAGTGTCAGTGCGGTCGTACCTCATGCCAAGATACAAAAGGATGAAAGCCAAAAGGCTCGGTCACAGAAACCATTTGAACAGGTGGAACGATGAATTGTAACCCAAGTATCAAAATCAGCAGATTGGGTGGAAAGAGTTCACCCGCACATACCTAGGCGTGGATGCCTGAAGTACCTTGACTGAGTCCAAGTTGGCGTAATAGAATCCCATAAGACTATCTGACGCAGGGCGTCTAACCACTTTGACAGTCAAGCGAAACAAGTACTCCTGGAGTGATCCGGGAAAACATCAAACATCACACAATCAGTCTCAGGGTCAGCAACCTCGTAAAACTAGCGACGCAGAGGCTCTGCTGTACCTTTTCGATGTTAGTATCGATCGAGAATGGAAGGGTCGCGATTGGGTACCTAGGTTGCAGCGCATGCAGGGACAATCGCAACGTTTTCTCCAAACTCTTGTGGTATGTGCGAGTTATTAATTTTCAGACAATCAACTGACTTAGATACAAAGGATAACAAAGATTCCAGACCACAATCAAGGAAAGAATGAATTGCAAACTGAGCATCGAAACTAGCAGATCGGGTGGAAAGAGTCCACCAGCACATACCTAGGCGTGGATGCCTGAAGTACCTTGACTGAGTCCAAGTCGGCGTAGTAGAATCCCGTAAGACTATCTGACACAGGGCGTCTAACCACTTTGACAGTCAAGCGAAACAAGTACTCTTGGAGTGATCTGAGAAAACATCAAACATCACACAATCAGTCTCAGGGTCAGTATCCTCGTAAGACTAGCGACGCAGAGGCTCTGTTGTACCTTTCCGACGTTAGTACCGATTGGGAATGGAAGGGTTGCGATTGGGTACCCAGGTTGCAGCGCATGCAGGGACAATCGCAATGTTTTCTCCAAACTCCCGCGGTATGTGCGAGTGATGGGTTTCCAAACCATCAACTGGCACAGATGCAAAGGCAAGCAAAGATTTCAGACCATGATCTATGAATGACCGGGTCAGAAGTGGGGTGTCCACTCACTTTGGCATTCGGTTGCACGCAACCTCTGCCAAAGAGGGGCATCTGTAGACACCCCACCTTCGGCTACACTGTTGGTAGAGATAGCTGGATGAATGAAGGACCATATCCTCAAATCCCAAGTCTAAACTCAGCCAAACTCACCCTTGTAAGCCCCAATCCATAGCCCAATTCAAGCCTGAACCCAGTCAACCCAGTCAACCCAGTCCTAAACATCAGCCTGAAAAACCCCCAATAAGAAAGCCAGTCAAAAAATCCTTAAAAAGTCAAACTCACTGAGTCAACCCACTGAGTCAACCCGCTGAGTCAACTCGTCGAGTCAAAACACCGAGTCAACCCGTCGAGTCAACCCGCTGAGATAAATCACCGAGTCGACCCGTTGAGTCAACTCACTGAGTTAACCCACCGAGCCAAACAGCAGCCCCGAGGGAACAACCGTACCTCGCTGGAAATCGAGGAGTGACCGTACGGGCGGCCCACAGCAGGCCGCCCAAAAATAATTACGAGTTCTGCCACTGCCCACTACTATAAATACCCCCTTCCCCTTCTCATTTCAAGACAGCAATTCGCCCAGTCCAGCGACCCATCCGTCTGAATTCTCCTCTACCCCTTAGCCCATTCCTCCACCAAGGAGAGCCCGAGTGAGGAGAGCTTAGCCCTGGTCCAGCCCAGCCTGACCATTGGTCCAAGTCTCCCAAGTCATCCAAGTCTTAATCCAGCCACTCGAAGCCAACCCTTGCGACACCTCCGTCCATTTAGCTACTCTTTTTCCAGCATCATCTCATTTGCATCTAGCATAAGTGCAACATTTACTTTTCTTCCAACCCCCCCTGCTTCACTGCAAGCACCTTGATTATTCAAACACACTGCATGCATCTCGCATAAAGCACCTGTCAGTTCGAGCGTATGCTCTGGGCTTGCCCGTTGTTGGAACCTGCCCATCAGAAACTCTTACTGTTCATACCTGCATTCATGCTTCACTATAAAGCACCTTGATTATTCAAGCACACTGCATACGTCTTATATTAAGCACCTGTCAGTTCGAGCGTATGCTCTGGGCTTGCCCATTGTTGGAACCTGCCCATCAGAAACTCTTACTGTTCAGACCTGCATTCATGCTTCACTATAAAGCACCTTGATTATTCAAGCACACTGCATACGTCTTATATTAAGCACCTGTCAGTTCGAGCGTATGCTCTGGGCTTGCCCGTTGTTGCCCATCAGAAACTCTTACTGTTCAGACCTGCATTCATGCATCATGTCATCTATGAGAATGTACGAGGATTGAAACAGACTTTCAAGTATTAGTTCGATTCTGTGAAGTAGAGACCGTACTTCGGTACGGGCAGTGTGTGGGGTGCTTAACCTCTTCCCACCCTGTAACCGTGATCCCTTACCTCGAATCTCTGGTCGCAGATCAAAAGAAGTCATTTTAAAAGAAGGAATCTTCGGATCCCCTTCTCTAACGTTTCTACGGGGTCTAGCCGACTGTAGATTCGAAGTAATTGGCTAGTGGCGACTCTGATCTTATATAAACTCATTTAAACACATCCAGCTTAAACACGACTACCAGATAAAGCCCTCGAGAACGAGGCAAGCCAGTGGCACAAACGGCGATTCGCACTCACGCATCCTCCTCTCCTTCTTTTCCCGAAAGGGGAAGGGACGAGAATGTCGTGTGGGAGCGCGGAAACGGCGAGGGTCCACACTATCCAATTTTTGCCCTCTAACGACTAGTTAGGAAGGCCATACAATCGATCGGGTGATTGGTCGAATTAGCGCAGGGATCAGTTATTTTATCAGTTTAGTTGTTGTCCCATTAAGGCCCCCTGCCGACCGGTCGGGCGACCGGTCTAAAGGTACATTTTCTGTTGTCTTTCAGTTGTGTTTTACAGCAGCACATGCAACCTCTTTGGCTATCCTTTGGGTGATCTTTTGGGACATCTAAGGTCAGTCTAAGATGACTACAAGTATATCTATTGGGTCAGGGTCATCTAGAGGTTTGGATTTTGGTTTGGTTCAAGGTTCAAGGCTTACCAAGGCATCTCTTTTACATGTTTCTTCTTCCTTGATGCAGCAGGTTTGCTTGAGTCTTCAGTCTTCGTCTTCTTTAAGTTCAATCGACACTAGACTTACTGATCTTCGTAATTGACAAATAAGGTGCACTAGTATGCCACAAAAAGTGCACTAACACAATGTTAGCCACCCTCACTATAGAAATTGATATCGTAACCTCAGTGTTGAAACAACTATCTTCACTTAGTCTGCTACTTGAGCTATGGACTTGGGTGTACCTAAGGATGAGAGTTGGTTCCATGCTGTGGATTCACGTAGATGGGTCTCCTAGAGTATTTAGATAAGGATATGCCTATGGGTTCGGTGTCTAAACTCTAGAGAATAAGAGAGATCAAGTTGGTCTTCAACATGAGCTTGAAATAATATTTCTTTTGATGAATCACAAGGAAAATGATTTGGATCTCATAGGATTAGAGTCTCTATGGATATAGAGTTGTAGTGGCTTCTAATGCATTAAAAATCATCAAAAAGTCCAATATTTAAATCATCAAAAAGTCCAATGTTTGAATTCCTAATATATAGAAATAGTATTCCAACGGCTAGAAATGGGTAAATAATAGCTACCATTGATCAATCGAACTAAATAAGGATTTACCTAGGAAGCTTGTTGGACCTTTTCTGCCACCGTCGATCGATCTACAACACTAAGTCCCGAGCTTGTGTTTTAGTCTATTAGAGATGTATATATTATTGTGATGTCTATAAACTTAATTTATAAAGTGAATATGTATCGTGAAGAGGTAACTTTGTGTACAATGGATGCTTGTCTTTATTATGATACCATAAAATGGAAGAAAAAAAAAATTTACAACTAAAATTTATAATTGGATACCAAGCTCGGGACTTGGTGTATGGGTGTCGAGTGCTGATCTTGGAGTTTGACAAGTTACAAGCCAAGTCCAGCCACCATGGATCGGTCATACGGGAGGCCAGGTTTAGGCGCGTGACAGATAACTAATCATGTTTCTATCTTAAGGGAGGATTTTTTAATTCCTCGGGTTTCTATCTTCGGATGGTTCGTTGATTTTTGTATGATCTTCTAGTTGCCAATCTTTATACTGCCCGTTACAATTTCCGGTAAGTTTGGAAGAAAATCACTACCTAGCATCTTATATGCTTTTTCATGCCATTTCACGAATTATGGCCAATGGCATCCCGTTGTGTGTTTGTGTTGACAGCAACATGCTTTTGCCTTCTAACGTATAGCTCGTGACGAGCTCGTGACGTCGGAGATAGCTTGCTTTCTCTTCCGTCAAGTGTTTGTGTTGACAGCAACATGCTTTTGCCTTCTAACGGATAGCTCGTGACGTCGGAGATAGCTTGCTTTCTCTTCCGTCAAGTGTTTGTGTTGACAGCAACATGCTTTTGTCTTCCAACGGATAGCTCGTGACGTCGGAGATAGCTTGCTTTCTCTTCACGATTTCTTTGTGTGGATCATGTCAACTGTAGGCATTTCGAGTGCAGCTTGTCATTGGTCCACGTTATCGCCGTGACTTCAGCTAACAGGATACACCGGAATTATGTGGAATTTCTTCGAGTTCCATAATGATTTATGTTTTACATCCACGCTGTCTAACAATTTTTAGATATCATTCCAGAGCATGAGCTAAAAAATGAGGCAGCTTAAGTGAACCACACCACAATATTTAGATATCTAGAGCATGAGCCCAAAAATGAGGCAGCTCAAGTGAACCACACCACACAAAACTATCGTAGAAATTTTCTTAAGGTCCACGGCGAGGTTTATTTTACATCTATCTAACCTTTTCATAAGTTCACACGGACCTAAATGAAGGAAAAACAAATATCGGCTTGATTAGAGCCTTCTGTAACCTTTAAAAGTTTTCAACAGTAGTAGTCCAATTCTCACTGTTTCTAGTGTGGCCCACTTGATCCTTCGATCTGCCTCGGTTTTTGTATCATCATGATGGCAAGTGTAGATCTGATATATACGTCATGATGGCCCCACGGAAGTGATTTTCATACTAGGTGCCGCCACGTGGCAGCTTCCTAACCATTTGGCTTGACCATTTTGGCAATGGGCGGTAACAACACATGTTAACCAAGAATGTTTACAAGTGGATGCCCGAAGTCCAAACTATTAATGTTGGTAGATCGATATTATTAGGTTCAGATTTCAGAATGATTACCCAGCCAATGAACGGTCAAAATATATCCTAACATCCACGGAACGGACACTCCAGATCTGACCTATGCGTCCATTCGTCTAGATAATGGACGATCCAGATCTGACCGTGACTTTCCAACAGATCGTTCAATTATGAAATAGTTCTCGCCCTCTAATATCTATTGCATGGACGTCTAGAATCCGTTCAACATGATCCGTGTCGCCTATAACATCGACAACTTAAAAGATCCGTCATGTGCAATGTGCAATTGATGAACGGTTCAGATGTGACGCGTTATGAATAATAAATGGATGAAACAGATTTGTCACGTGGTGTCCATAGAGCGAATGGTGCAGATCTATCGATTGTCATCCAAGAATGGATAACTCCGAGTTGATACAGAATCCAGAATGGGCGGTCAAGATTTTACTTGTTGCTGCCAGTCATATCAAGGATTTAAGGATCAGATTTGTACAACAATTGCCCACCACGTACACGACTTAGATTAACCAAACTCGCATCTTAACCATGATCCGTCCATTTGCTCGACAACCCGAAGCTTGTAATCCACCAAGAATGCCATAATGTTCGACACATCACTAACCCCAATGCTATTTACTCCGTATGAAAACAAATCCGGTGCAACACGGAGTCTTTGCATCTTAGCAGAAGCTTTTGAATCCAATCGCAACACGGTACGCATAATCCCGTGATCCATACGCAGGGCCGAGAATCATATGGCTGACTAACCGGCTCCACTCTCTTACATTCATACGTCTCATTTGACCAATGACATGGAAATATGCTTGTACGGTATAATCCTTGACCGTACTGAAAACGGTCTAAGTGGTTTTCCACTGTTGATCCTAAATCTCACGTGGGTATGGGCTCACAACCTGTTGATGTGACACCACAGAGAATTTCTTTCTCGAATGGAATCGATGGTTGTTAACGTGATAATTAGGTAACAGATATTCATCAGGACCAACTTTAAACCTTCGTCATCCAATCTCTTTCTTCGGAATCTCTTCCTTCGGGATGAATGGAGTAGATCGAATAACCTACAATTACTAGAGGGTTATCAGAGGGTGCCGGTCGTGCCGATGGAGGACCATCTGATGCTTAAGTCAGTACGAATACTAAAAGTCTAAAAGGGAGATGAATTCTCTAGAGTTTTGTGTGATGATATATTACATACCTGGAGATGAAGTATAAGGGTCCTTTTATGGGCGTTAGAGATCCACGGTCTCTGGCAGTAAACACTCATGATCTCTGGCGGTAAATCTAGGTTTGCTCGTTACGTATCCTGTAGGATTTATTTTCGGAACGGGAAAGATAACCCTTATCACGTCTCTTTTCTAATATCCCCATGTATCTCGGAAGTTTGTCGATCCACAGGGAATTAGAAAACTAATTCTAAACTATTCCAGCAACTAGGATTGAACTAATTAAGAGATTCAATTAAGAGAACTAACTTAAACAGTAATTTAAGAAAATAAGTATTTAAAGGAACTAAGGCTTTCAAGGATCCACTTGTAACAATCCTATGTCAATCCAATCAATCCAAGCACAAAACACAACTAGATTCGAAGTTCTATCTCTCATCTAGTTGGAAGATAAAGCATTAAAACACATTCGATCCCACTTAAGTTGAACTTCCAAGTTCTAGTCCTATTTAATCACATAGCATTCGAAATCATAGCCTTCGGAGTAACAGCCATGCCTATAGACTATGGCATGCTTAAGGGTTACCATAATTCGAATCTAATCAAGCAAAACATGATAATCTCAAAGAATTGCAAGGAATCCATGTCCGGAGCACATGAACTCTCATAAAACTTCTAAAAATATCAACTTTATATGAACTAGAACATTCAAAATTCAAACTTAAAGTGAAAGTACTTGAATCAAACTGAATTAAATATGAAATTAGCTACAAGCTTCACCTCTCAGCCCTAGCTGAGAGATTCTAACGGATTATTGTCATACTTCAACTAAAACTCAATAAAAAACTAAAAAGCATAAAAACCCGAATTCGAGAGAGTTGCAAACGCTCCACGACGGCTCTCTTCACCTCCCACGAAGTTCCTTAGCTTCTATGATGCCTTAAGAAGAGACCCTAGGTGTCTTTTTATAGAGGGGAGGCTCTACCGCCTCAGAAACTTCCAGAAGTGCATAGCATTACGCACTTGTGTAGAAAAACTCAGAACTCTAATTAGAAAGTGCTATTTCCGCATGGCCAACCGGTTGTGACCGGTCAGACTGGGCTGGGCAACTTGTCTTGACCGGTCGAACCTGTTGGAGTGAAGTCCAGCGTGCACAGAGAGGGGCCCGACCTGTTGGCTAGCCGGTCTTGACCGGTCGGACCAAACTGGTCCTTGGTCCAGTGTCCCAAAGAGGGGGACAGCAGGGTGGCCGACCGATCATGACCGGTCGGACCTCTTTCCTCTATTTTTTTTCTTCCTTTCTTTCTTCTCTTTTCTCCCTCTTTCTTCTTCCCTCTTTGGTCCACCTTGGGCCTTCATTCAAGGGCTCCTAAATATGCTCTTTTAGCTAACATTTGTGCAAAGTCTCTCTCTCAATCCTACATTCACAGAACAAGCATTAGATGGGTCTTTTAAGGATACAAACCATACATATAATGTGATGTAATGGGCTAGGACATGTATAAATTTGGAGGTTCAACACACCCCCTAACCATCTTTTTGCTAGTCCTGAGTAAAATATGCGTGAAACAAGTTTAAATTTCCAAAACCAACTTTCCTTTAGAAACAATACTTCTATTCATTCCAAGATATATAAGTACAAAAATTAAAGAAACTGGGCGATAAAGGTTACAACCTTAATCACTCAAAACATAAAAAGTGTTCATATAGAATTCCTGCTGATTGATTGGTAGATAGAAGAACTTTGAAAAAAATTCAACCTAATGTGCATAGTGATAGCTCATCTCATGAGTTTCCAGGATCATTTTCTTCCTAGATCAACTAAACTATAGATCTCAAGGTGTACAGATCAACAACAAGCCTATGATAGGAATTTGCCTTACCGTCCTTCCGATAGCTTTCACATTACGTCCCATTTCTGGCTTTGGTTACAGGGTAGACCATCCCCTGGTTGGTAATAGGTAGCCCTTTTCAGAATTTTCCAACATTTTCTCCATCATTCCCATGTTTTCATCCTTCCTTTTCCTTTTTCTTTTACATTAGATAGGATTTTTAGAAATCCTTATCTTTCATTATTTTCCCATGGACAAGGATGGACAAAGTACCTCGGCTTGGTTCCTCAACACCTCAAATCTAAGCCTAGCTAATCCACAAATCACATAATCCTTTCAAACCATGAAAATCGTGTAATGTGAACTAGGTGTAAAAGTGTTCAAATTTTCTATCAATCACATAAACAGGGAAATTCACATATAAAACCATTATATTAAGAGTAGTTCAAGACTTGCAACATCACTCACTTCGCATCTCCTTTTCTTATACACGTATCATCTCGAATGCATAGAAATAAGGTTTTCTAAATGAGTTTTGAATTTGTAAAAAATTCAAAAAAAATATGCACATATGATGCTCGAAATGTTGCAAACTGTTAGATGAGGAATCTCATCTCACCACCCAACCAAATCTTGCATTGTCCTCAATGTAAAAAGATATGCAATGAGCATGAACATGAGAGCAATGGTAAAATACAAGAGAGTGAGAACAATAATACCTGAGAGAGTCGATCATGGAAATTTGTAACTCCTCCAACTAAATCCACTAAAACAATAGAACTAAAATAGAAAAAAAAACAACTAAACTTAATATACGCTATACCTCCGTCAGACTAGGAGATCAATCATCCTGATACACGGGATTATTCAGAGTGATAGACATGTCCTCTGAATCAAATTTCTCAACAAATGGTTTAAGGCATTGTCCATTCACTTTAAAATAGTTACCATTTGCTGCATTCTTTATCTAGACAGCCCCATGAGGAAAAACTTCTTTAACAATGTATGGGCCGGTCTATCAAGATCGTAATTTTTTCAGAAAAATATGAAGCCGAGAATTATACAAGAGCACTTTCTGACCTTCATGGAAAGATTTTCTAAAGATGTGCTTTTCATGAAAGGCCTTCATCCTACTCTTGTAAATTCTCGAGTTCTCGTAGGCATCGTTCTGGATCTCATCAAGCTCATTCATTTGGAGTTTGTGAAGCGAGCTAGCCTTGTCAACATTAAAGTTCAATGCCCGAATTGCCCATAGGCTTTGTGTTCAATCCCCACAGGCAAGTGACAAGCTTTCCCACAGACAAGTCTTAGGGGGACATTCCAATGGGGGTCTTGTAGGCGGTACAGTGAGCCCAAAGAGCATCAACTAATCGAAGTGACCAATCTTTGCGATCCAGCTTCACCGTCTTTTCTAAAATTTGTTTAATTTCCCGATTGAAAATTTCAGCTTGCCCACTTGTCTGTGGGTGGTATGGGGTACTCACTATATGTTTAATACCATATTTCTTGATTAAGGCTTCAAATGGCCTATTGCAAAAGTGAGAACCGCCATCACTAATGATGGCTCGAGGTGTTCCAAATCTGGAAAGTATGCTTTCTTTTAGGAACTTTAAAACCGTACGATGATCGTTAGTTCTACATGGAATGACCTCTATCCACTTGGACACATAGTCTACGGCGAGCAATATGTAGACATGTCCAAAAGATGAGGGGAACGGTCCCATGAAATCGATGCCCCAATAATCGAAGACTTCAAGATGTTGAATAGGGGTAAGAGGCATCATGTTCCGGCGGGACAATCCTCTTATCTTTTGATAGTGCTCGCATGCTTTGCAAAACTTATGGGTGTCCTTAAATAGAGTGGGCCAATAAAAACCACACTACAGAATTTTTGCAGTGGTTTTCTTGGCTGAGAAATGACCTCCACATGCTTGATCATGGCAAAAGGAGATGACGGAATTATGTTCATCATCAGGGACACATCTCCTAATAATTTGATCTGGGTAGTATTTAAAAAGTAAAGGTTCATCCTAGAAAAATCTGCTGCACTTCCCTTAAAAATTTTCGTTTATCCTGCGCAGTCCAATGAGTCGGCATCGCACATGTGGAGAGATAATTGGCTACGTCAGTGTATCATGGTGGATGCATAACAACAAAGAGTTGCTCATCAAGGAATGAGTCCTTAATAGGTAACTCATCAATGGAATTGGGTAGGACTAGGCGGGATAGATGATTCGCCACCACATTTTCTACTCATTTCTTGTCCTTGATCTCCAAATCGAATTCTTGAAGGAGTAAGTGTTAATGCAAGATTTGTCAATTACCATGTTTAGTGTGTCGTCAAGTCTGTAAAACCACTTGCTGCTGAAGATTAAAGCCCTTGGACATCTCCAACAGAAGCTATTCAAGAAGATCGCATATTTAGTCCGGCCACAATCCTTTTTCCCTAAACCAATTATCCCAAAACCCTTTTATAGATGGCCTCACCCCACTTAGATACATCCTTCTAGCCCTGTCTATAGTCCTCCTTCCATATTGATCAACGATGGAAACGGTTGTCATAGCAGCTGTTGAAAAATAAGATAAATTCCCTATCTGTTGATTCCGATGGGATCCCGATCTATCGGAACTATTTTCGATTGATGTCAGATCGATCGAAGCACATGTTAGTGCACTTTTTCGTGGCATACTAGTGCACCTTGTTTGTCAATCACTTACAGCTGTGAGTCTTGTGTCGGTTGAGCCCAATGAAGACGAAGACCGAAGACTCAAGACGTCCAGCCACATCAAGGAAGAAGATTCAGGTATATGAGATGCTTGGTGCCTTAACCTCGACCAAAACCTATCCCCTTTGTATCCTTGATGACCTTGACCATATTTAGAACCCTTTAGTCATCATAGATAGGCCCTAGGTGTCCCATTTGATCAACTCTACCTAGGTCTATATGAACCAGCTGGAGAAAGAAGAACTCAGCTCAGCATAGAGGGGACCCAGGCTGGTCCGACCGGTCAAGACCGGTCGGCCAGCATTCCTGCTGGATTTACAAAGACCAGCCGACCGGTCATGACCGGTCGGCCTTCACAATAGAAGGGATACAGCAAGGGTGGCCGACCGGTCATGACCGGTCGGCCAGGTTTGGCTCCATGCACCTTTCAGCCATCCAGCAAGGGGGGCCGACCGGTCATGACCGGTCGGCCTGATGTTTTAGGCTGTCCAGTGAGGGGGTCCGACCGGTCATGACCGGTCGGCCATATATGTGGCCTATTCACTTGAGGTTCTTCAGCAGGGGAGTCCGACCGGTCACGACCGGTCGGGGCAGGCCGTTTTATGGCCGTTTTATGACCGTTGGAGCCTCTTTTCTATAAATATGGAGCTCCATTCTTGGGTCATGGAGAGAAGTTTTTGAGAGCCCATTCCATACTCATCTTGTACATCATTTGGGGCCTCAAAGAGGAGGTTTTCAAGTCATATCCCTTGTGTTTCAAACACAAGTATGGGCATTCAAATGCTATCAAGAGATGACTTGATTCCTCTTTCAAATCTAGAGGTGTGACGTTATTCTACATAGGTATATCCTTTGTCCAAAACCTCTAGAAGACTCTCTAGGTGAATCTCCTAGTTGGAACAACCTACACATCCCATGTATGAGATTCACCCATCCTCCT
This sequence comes from Liriodendron chinense, assembly GCA_003013855.2. NCBI lineage: Eukaryota > Viridiplantae > Streptophyta > Magnoliopsida > Magnoliales > Magnoliaceae > Liriodendron > Liriodendron chinense. The sequence continues at coordinate 1,817,065 of ML058429.1, forward strand.
AGCACCTTGGGCATTTCAAGGCATCGCGTGCAAGGTGTTTGATCGAATGTGGCTGAGGCATTGGCAACGCAACGGCGGCACGATCGAGGGAGCAAAGGGACGCTGATTGAAGCACGGGAGAGCGGAGATCAAGCAACCCAATACGGCGCTAAACAAGGGGCTCATCCGACAAGTAGGTTGTCTTATTTGAGAGTCCATTTTAGAGTTTGTTTGTCAACTCGCCTTAGGGACGTTAGCCGTTCCTTGGCCCGTCAGCAGGGCCTAAACTAAGTCTCCAAGGGGGAGCCTCCGACACGGGAGTAAACGTGCGATAAGGTTGAGAGTTAGCCTATGTCTAAAACTCCGGATACGGTTGAGAGGTGAACCGATAAAACCTCCGTGTAAAGGTTGAGAGGTGAACCTCATTTAAAACCTCCGATAGTGAATGCCGGTGTGCTCAAAGGGGTTGAGTACTTGAACCGGGAGTGGAGTAGACACGTAGTCGAACCACTATACATCCTTGTGTTTGTGATTGATCTTGAGCACATTCATATCTTCACATTGTTAGTTTAATTGCTTAATTATGCATGTTTGATAAGAATGTATGCTAGGCACTTTTCAGACATCCCCACACAAGATGTACCTTCACTACTTGTGTAGACTTAAGCTAATTGATCCACTCTCATAAGTCTACACAAGTTGCATAGGATAGAAGCTTTATGAGTTGAATCATTTTCTTACCTATGCATGCTTAGACTAGGTTTGATTATTGCTTAACCCTTGCTAGTCTATTTGTTTGGACCCACCAAGGCTTGGAAGCCGAGGTGTTCTTGCTTACAACACTTATTTTGTTGAATTGTATTAGTAGGCGAAAAGATTTTCAAAAAGGTCCTATTCACCCCCCCTCTAGGTCCATAGCCATATCTCCAAGTGTCTCTACAAGCGGTGAAACTGCAATTTCAATTGGTATCAGAGCGGGTTTCTCTTTAAGGGCTTAATTGCCTAGAGATAGATCCTAAAGAGAAACTTGAAAATATGTCTAGAGAGGACTCTTCATCCGTCACTAAGCCTCCTTTCTTTGATGGGTCAAATTATCCATACTGGAAAGCCCGAATGCGCATCTTCTTGGAATCCATTGATTCGGATGTGAGGGACATGGTTGATTTTGGATATGAACCCCCAATGGTCACTATTTCTAAGGAGGGTGAGCCGGATGTTCTCAGGCCTAAAGACAAGGCATTGTGGACTGCTCATGAAAAAGCTCATCGTATTAATAATGCCAAAGGCCTGAATGCCATATTTTGTTCAGTATCGAGAGAAGAATTTGGTCGGATCCAAAACTGCACTACCAGTAAACAAGCATGGGATATTCTTGAAGTTACCCATGAAGGTACAAATGTTGTTAAAAACTCCAAACTCCAGCGCCTCTCCACTCTATTTGAAAATATTACTATGGAGGAGGATGAAACGTTTACTGAATTTTATACCAAACTGAACAAAATCACAAATGATATGTGGGGCTTAGGGGATCCGGTTCCGGAACATAGGCTTTGTAGGAAAATTCTGAGATCTCTTCCGGAACGGTTCTCTTCTAAAGTCACCACCATTGAAGAGTGTAGGGATCTTAATACAATGAAAGTTGAAGAACTCATAGGTTCCCTACAAACCTTTGAGCTAGGGTTTAAAGCCCCCTCTAGAAGGAAAAACATCGCCTTTAAGTCCTCTCACAAACACAAGAAGATCCAAAGTGAGTCGGAGGAAGATAGCGATGATGAGGATGATGAGGAAGAGAAATTGAACAAAAAATTCAAGAGATTCCTCAAATTTGATAGAGGGAATAGCCGTGACAAGAAGGACAAGAAGGGTGATAAGCGTACAGGAAAATCATCCATACCTTCATCCGTCCGTTGTTACGGTTGCGGTCGTCGTGGCCATATTACCCCGGAATGTCCGGAAGGGCCTAAACCGAAAGGTAAAAAGGCAATGGCTGCTACTTGGGATGATACGGAGGAGTCCGAATCTGATGATGAGAGCCAACATAAAGGTCTTGCTCTCCCGGCCTCCATCACGACCCCTCTACCAGATTATCTAAGAGGGGATCCCAACCGCTATCCTTTCTAGGAGGAGAAGGAGTTTTCAACCCCTCACCTCATGCTATATTCTATGAGGGTGTTGAGGAAGTTTTGCTACCCTTTGGCTTTTCAAACTTATCATGGTTAGTGAGGGTAGCTAATTTTGCTTTTATTGGTAAATCTGAGGATTTCAGCCTCATTCCTGTATGTATGGGCAAATCAGAGGATTCCAGCCTCATTCGCCCAGTTTTTGATGATTTAGCCTGGTTTCTATTTAATTCATTTACTTGCTAGATTGTCTTCCCTGCTTAGATTAGCCAATCATCTTGAGTTTTATGCTTCATGTATGCTAATCTTTGCTTAGTTTTAGTCTTGATATACCATTAGGGGAGGTTGGTTGATTGGGCTATAAGCCCTTTGTGCTTCATTGCAAATGTATGTCCTTGACCAATATTGCATGATTAACTACGCTTAGATAGTTATATCTTCCTGTTAATCATGTTTTTCTTAGCATGCTCCATGTACTTATGATTCATGCACCCTACACTCTCCGTTTTAGCATGTGCCTATAGTTATAACTGCGACACACTATCTTCTCTTACCTTCACCTTATTGGCATATCATTAAGGGGGAGAGAATAGTTTGTCAATTGCTAACAAAAAGGGGGAGAAAGATCAAATCCCACAAAAACTAGTTTGCTATGTTTTGTGATGTAGGGATTGACAGGTTGTGGGGGAGCAAACTGAAGCGGAGCAGCTTAGTTTAGGCATGTCATGAGTCCTGTAATTTATGCTTTATCATTGTAATATCTTGAACATGTAATTTGTTTTGGTAGGTTAAGTTTTTGTAAGTAATTGACAAAGGGAGAGATTGTTAGTGCACTTTTTCGTGGCATACTAGTGCACCTTGTTTGTCAATCACTTACAGCTGTGAGTCTTGTGTCGGTTGAGCCCAATGAAGACGAAGACCGAAGACTCAAGACGTCCAGCCACATCAAGGAAGAAGATTCAGGTATATGAGATGCCTTAGTGCCTTAACCTCGACCAAAACCTATCCCCTTTGTATCCTTGATGACCTTGACCATATTTAGAACCCTTTAGTCATCATAGATAGGCCCTAGGTGTCCCATTTGATCAACTCTACCTAGGTCTATATGAACCAGCTGGAGAAAGAAGAACTCAGCTCAGCATAGAGGGGACCCAGGCTGGTCCGACCGGTCAAGACCGGTCGGCCAGCATTCCTGCTGGATTTACAAAGACCAGCCGACCGGTCATGACCGGTCGGCCTTCACAATAGAAGGGATACAGCAAGGGTGGCCGACCGGTCATGACCGATCGGCCAGGTTTGGCTCCATGCACCTTTCAGCCATCCAGCAAGGGGGGCCGACCGGTCATGACCGGTCAGCCTGATGTTTTAGGCTGTCCAGTGAGGGGGTCCGACCGGTCATGACCGGTCGGCCCATATATGTGGCCTATTCACTTGAGGTTCTTCAGCAGGGGAGTCCGACCGGTCATGACCGGTCGGGGCAGGCCGTTTTATGGCCGTTTTATGACCGTTGGAGCCTCTTTTCTATAAATATGGAGCTCCATTCTTGGGTCATGGAGAGAAGTTTTTGAGAGCCCATTCCATACTCATCTTGTACATCATTTGGGGCCTCAAAGAGGAGGTTTTCAAGTCATATCCCTTGTGTTTCAAACACAAGTATGGGCATTCAAATGCTATCAAGAGATGACTTGATTCCTCTCTCAAATCTAGAGGTGTGACGCTATTTCACATAGGTATATCCTTTATCCAAAACCTCTAGAAGACTCTCTAGGTGAATCTCCTAGTTGGAACAACCTACACATCCCATGTATGAGATTCACCCATCCTCCTAGCACCTTGGGCATTTCAAGGCATCGCGTGCAAGGTGTTTGATCGAATGTGGCTGAGGCATTGGCAACGCAACGGCGGCACGATCGAGGGAGCAAAGGGACGCTGATTGAAGCACGGGAGAGCGGAGATCAAGCAACCCAATACGGCGCTAAACAAGGGGCCCATCCGACAAGTAGGTTGTCTTATTTGAGAGTCCATTTTAGAGTTTGTTTGTCAACTCGCCTTAGGGACGTTAGCCGTTCCTTGGCCCGTCAGCCGGGCCTAAACTAAGTCTCCAAGGGGGAGCCTCCGACACGGGAGTAAACGTGCGATAAGGTTGAGAGTTAGCCTATGTCTAAAACTCCGGATACGGTTGAGAGGTGAACCGATAAAACCTCCGTGTAAAGGTTGAGAGGTGAACCTCATTTAAAACCTCCGATAGTGAATGCCGGTGTGCTCAAAGGGGTTGAGTACTTGAACCGGGAGTGGAGTAGACACGTAGTCGAACCACTATACATCCTTGTGTTTGTGATTGATCTTGAGCACATTCATATCTTCACATTGTTAGTTTAATTGCTTAATTATGCATGTTTGATAAGAATGTATGCTAGGCACTTTTCAGACATCCCCACACAAGATATACCTTCACTACTTGTGTAGACTTGAGCTAATTGATCCACTCTCATAAGTCTACACAAGTTGCATAGGATAGAAGCTTTATGAGTTGAATCATTTTCTTACCTATGCATGCTTAGACTAGGTTTGATTATTGCTTAACCCTTGCTAGTCTATTTGTTTGGACCCACCAAGGCTTGGAAGCCGAGGTGTTCTTGCTTACAACACTTATTTTGTTGAATTGTATTAGTAGGCGAAAAGATTTTCAAAAAGGTCCTATTCACCCCCCCTCTAGGTCCATAGCCATATCTCCAAGTGTCTCTACAAGCGGTGAAACCGCAATTTCAGCACATGCCCGATCAATTGGACGATAGTCCAGCAAAACTTCAAAACTCTCTGGACATTATTCCGATCAATCGGAGATAAGTCCGATCAATCGGACCAGGTACCTCCGATCAATCGAAAGATCATCTGATTCATCGGAAAATCGTCCAGCAATATTTCAAAACACTCTAGACATATTTCCAATCAATCGGAGAGTCAATTTCAGCAAAATAGAATATGAGTTGATTCTTATGTCCGATCGATCAAAACTCCTTCTGATCCTATCGAGATGACCATTTTCTAGCCGTTGAGAATAACTCTATACAGCTATCTTGCTTGGATCTTGGTAGGATCACCTCAACCATCATCTAGGGTTTATTTGGGCTTCTTCCTTGTGATCCTTATCTCTCATTCCTATAGATTTGTTGAGTTCATACTTCAATCCATGTTGATTTGACCAACATTAAAGAGCATTCAAAGCTTGGATTGAATCATGAACACAACCCCTCTTTAATGGCTTCTTAACCAACTCTAAATAGTCATATTCTTGTCATCAATGCCATTAATGGTGGTTTAGGTAGAACCCATCCTTCATATAAAAGCCATATCCCAATATAGGTTCTCCAAACCCTAATCCCTCACCTTGGAAGCTACAAGCCATCAATCAATGCAACTGTTGCTGATCGAGGGAGTTGAAGAAGAGATCATTCGTGCAAGACGAAGCTTCTTTAATCAACGGTGCTGAATCGGGGCTCATCTCTTGTAAGTGGTTAAGCTTATAAAGTCCACTGTTTGATTCCCCCTTCTTGTTGAGATTGGAGTCTAGAGATTGTGACCCAATCTCGATGTTGTCCTTGAGTAGGATATGTGTGTCCTTGTGTAGGACTTGGAAGTCCTTGCATAGGCCTCCAACACGGGAGAATACGTGTGTGGTCCTTCAGTAAGATTAGTCCTTGTGTAGCTTGTAAAGGTTGAGAGATGAACCTCATTTAAAACCTTCGATAGTGAATGCCAGTGTGCTCAAAGGAGTTGAGCACTTGAACCGGGAGTGAAGTAGACTCATCGTCGAACCACTATACTTCTTGCGTAATGTGGTGAATGCATTTTGTTTAATAGTATGTCTTGTCTATTAATGCTTATTAGAATGCCTATCTATTGATTGACAAAATGCTCATATGTCATATTTGAGAGATTCGTACTATCATGCCTATCAACAATTTGATCAATTGTCTTCACTTGCTAGTCAGTAATAGTTAATTAAGTGTGAATGCAATTCTAATTTAAAATTAGCAAGAATATTTAAAAAGTCCCATTCACCCCCCCTCTAGGACTTTAGGCATATCTCCAAGTATCTTTACTCGTAGTAAAACCGCAATTTCAATTGGTATCAGAGCAGGTTACTCCGCTCAGGTTTAAAAACCGGAGTAAGATCCTAAGAGAACTTGAAAATATGTCTAGAGAGGACTCCACATCCGTCACTAAGCCTCCCTTCTTTGATGGGTCAAACTATCCATATTGGAAAGCCCGAATGCGCATCTTTTTGGAATCCATCGATTTTGATGTAAGGGACATGATTGAGATTGGATATAAACCCCCAATGGATATTATAAGGAAGGAAGGTGAACCGGATGTCCTCCGACCAAGAGAGAAGGCTATGGGGACAGATTATGACAAAGCTCAACGTGTCCAAAATGCTGAAGGCCTGAATGCTATCTTTTGTTCAGTTTCTAGAGATGAATTTGGTCGCATTTAAAATTGCACAACCAGTAAGCAAGCATGGGATATTCTTGAAGTTACACATAAAGGAACAAGCATTGTCAAGCGCTCAAAACTTCAACACCTCACTACACAATTCAAAAACATAAGAATGGAGGAGCATGAAACATTTATGAACTTCTTTAACAGACTGAACAAAATCACAAATGACATGTGGGGTTTGGGGGAACCTGTTCCGAAAATAGACTATGTAGAAAATTCTGAGATCCCTACCGGACCAGTTCTCTACCAAAGTTATTACTTTAGAAGAATGTCAGGACCTAGATACCATGAAAGTTGAAGAATTACTAAGGTCCCTTCAAACCCATGAGTTAATTTTCAGAACTCCCTCCAAATCCAAAAGTACAGCCCTGAAATCATCTCACAAGAAACGAGATTCTGAATATGAATGTGAAGAAGATCCAGACATAGAAGAAATGACACTTATGGCCAAGAAATTTCAAAAATTCTTCAAAACTAGAGGAAATACTTCTAGAAGGAAACCCTACCAAAAGGTAAACCTTTTGACTCTAAGAACAATAAAGGCAAATTTTTTAAGAAGTCAAAAGATCCTCAATGTTACAATTGTAGAGGATATGGTCACATTGCCTCCTAGTGCACCGATAAAAAGGTCAAGAAGAAGGCTATGGCAGCCACATGGGATGATACTGAAGAATCAAAAACAGAATCAAATACATCCCAAAGTGATGAGGAACATGGCTCAATCAAAATTTTAATGGCCTCCATCACTGAGAGTGTGCCTCAAACTGAGCCCATTGCGAAGATCACCAGAGACATTGATAATCATTAATCCTCTAACACAGAAAATGATTCTTTAAGTGAGGATGAAGATGAGGATGAAGACCTTTAGGAGGTATACAACCAACTATATATTGAAAACATGAATATCATAAAAAAGTTGGGCTAAATGAAGGCTGAGAATGATAAGTTGACAAAGAGTTTTGATGGATTGAAAATTGAGAATCAAAAGATGAGACTAGAACTAGAAGAACTGAAAAAGAAGAATGATGAGCTTGAGCAATAAAAGAAAAAATACTTGAGTGGTGAAAATCTAAATAAGCAGGCTAGTTTAGAGAAAGAACTTAAAGAGGCAAATACAGAGATTGGTCGTCTTAAATGTCAAGTTGTTGACTTCAGAAGACGTTTTTCCCAAGGAGAAGAAAGCCTTGAAAAACTCTTGGGTATTGCAAGATCACCTGTGGACAAAAGAGGTTTGGGCTATGACAGTCATATTTCGAAAACAAACTCTGTCCAACCAATGGCAAGAAAAGATCATAGTGTATCAGGGAGTAAAAGTAAAGCATCCCCTATTTGTCATGCTTGTGGTGACATTAGCCACCTAAAATTTGAATATATGATTTTTAAAAATCCGGTCAGAAACTTGAAAGGAAAATTTATACCGACCAGAAAAAATGTGCAATTTAGTTGGAATCCTCCTATGCATACTTCGCCAAAAAGAGGAAACATGAGAAGAAATTATCTTACGCTACCAAGAAAGGATATGAGGATGGATGAATTATTAGAACAAGTTAAAATGCTAAATTTGAAAACTGTTATTCTCCTACATGAGAAAGAAAAATTTGCTTCTCCCAAGAAATCTAGAGAATCATACTATAAGAATACCACTCATAAAAGGACAACAACTCAATGGGTGGTTAAGAACAAATGCTTGGTCATTCATACTGCCTTAAAAGCTAGAAATAACCCTAGATGGTACTTGGATAGTGGTTGCTCTAGACACATGACAGGTGATAGATCTCAATTTTGTGCATATAACAAATTCAATGGTGGGTCTGTCACATTTAGTGATGGAAGCATAGCTTAAAATCATTGGTAAAGGAACCATCACAAGGCCAGGATTGCCCAAAATAGAAGGCATACTTTATGTTGATGGACTTAAACATAATCTTCTGAGTATCTCACAAATTTGTGATGGCGAGCACTCAGTAAGTTTCTTGAAAGATATATGCAAGATACTGAACTCCATAGGAAAACTTGTTATGAAAGGTCTATGAACAGGAGACAACTGTTATGTTATTGAAAGCAATAACAACCTGAGCTCTCCCACCATGTGTCACATGGCCACTAAGGATGAAACAGAATTGTGGCACCATCGACTCAGTCATGTTCATTATAAAAATCTATCTAAACTAAGTTAGAAAAATTTGGTGAGAGGTCTACCTAAGATAGGTAAAAGACCTAAAGCTGTGTGCATCACTTACCAAAAAGGTAAACAAATTAATCAAGGTTGCACACAAGAGAACCTCTATCATGGTCACATCAAAACCATTTGAACTGCTACACATGGACCTAGTTGTTCCTACCAGGGTTCTTAGCCAAAGCGAAAAATGATACTTCTTTGTAGTCGTTGATGATTACTCTAGATTCACATGCGTCTCCTTCCTAAGATAAAAATCTGACACCTTTGAAAAATTCAAAAATTAGTGACGCGACTTCACAATGAAAAAGGATACATGGTAGCCAGAATCAGGAGTGATCACGTCGGTGAATTTGAAGATCATCGTTTGAAAGATTTGTGTGATGAGTTGGGTATTCATCATAAGTTCTCAGCACCCAAAACACCTAAAAAAATGGGGTTGCTGAGAGGAAAAATTGAGTATTGTTGGATATGGCCACAAACCTTGTGAAAAATCTGTGGGCTGAAGCAGTAAACACTGCCTGCTATATTATAAATCATGTTTATTTAAGGGCAGGTCTAAACAAAACTGCTTATGAAGTATGGTATGGAAAGACACCAAATGTGAAATATTTTAAAGTCTTTGGTAGCCCATGTTATATTCTAAGAGATCGTGAGAACTTGGAAAAGTTTGACTCCAAGAGTGATGAGGGTATCTTTTTAGGATACTCATTGAATAACAGAGCATTTTGTGTCTACAACAATCGAACCTTAACTGTTCAAGAGACTATCAATGTGACCATAGATGACCAATTAGATGACTTAGTGTCTCCAGGTGATGAAGAAGAAGATGAGGGTATATGCGAGATAGGAAAATCTGATAAACAACTCTCATCTCCTAATACTACCACTACTCCTAATGATGCTCAAGGTGCCAAGGATCACCCCCTCAATTAATCATTGGGGATCCTAACACTGGTGTCCAAACCAGGAGGCAGTTGGAGGCTATCAACAGCCACCAGTGTTTAACTTCTAAAATTGAACCCAAAAATGCTGAAGAGGCTCTAAACGATGACTTCTGGATCCTTGCTATGCAAGAAGAGCTTCAACAATTCATTAGAAATGGGGTTTGGTATCTGGTCGACGGGCCGGAAAGGAAAAAAGTTATTGGAACCAAATAGATTTTTAAAAATAAATCCGATGAATCTGGGAATGTAATACGAAATAAGGCTCGGTTAGTTACTCAGGGGTATTTACAAATTGAAGGTATTGACTTTGACGAAACATTTGCCCCTGTAGCTAGACTCGAGTCTATTAGAATTCTTATGGCTATTGCTTGTGCATTAAAATTTAAACTGTTCCAAATGGATGTCAAAAGTGTCTTCTTGAACGGTATTCTAGATGAGGAAGTGTCTGTTGAACAATCAAAAGGATTTATTGATTCTAAATATCCTCACAAGGTATATCGATTGAAAAAGGCCCTTTATGGCCTCAAACAAGCTCCCCATTCTTGGTATGAACGTCTAACTCACTTTCTTATAAACCATGATTTTGTTAGGGGGAGTGTTGACAAAACTCTCTTTATAAGAGAAGTCGAGAATTCCGTCTTAATTGCCCAGATTTATGTGGATGACATTGTTTTTGGATTCACATATGAGAAAATGTCTATCTCCTTTGCTACATTAATGACATTAGAACTTGAAATGAGTATGGTAGGAGAACTTAACATGTTCCTAGGTTTATAAGTAAAACAACTTGCATCAGGAATATTCATTACCCAATCAAAGTATGTTAGAGACCTTGTTAAGAGATTTGGCTTAGATTCTGGTCGATCACACACTACACCTATGAGCACCACTGTTAAACTATCAAAATATCTAGCAAGGAAAAGTGTAGATCAACACCTTTACAAAAGCATGATTTGTAGTCTTCTCTATCTCACTACTAGCAGACCAGACATTGCAGTTAGTGTAGGTGGATGTACTTGGTTTCAGGCTGATCCTAAAGAATCTCACCTCACCACTGTTAATCGTATCATTCGGTTTGTAGGAGGCACCACTAAATACGATCTTTGGTACCCATTTGATTCATCCACAGATATTGTGGGGTATTCAGATGTTGATTGGGTAGGTAACATTGATGACAGTAAATCAACTAATGGTGGATGTTTCTATGTTGGAAACTGTCTTGTTGCTTGGCATAGTAAGAAACAAAACTCCATCTCTTTGTACACAACCGAAGCAGAGTATATTGCTGCTGGAAGTTGTTGTGCACAATTATTATGGATGAAATAAACCTTGACCGATTATGGGATTAACCAAGGCACAATGACACTATTTTGTGACAATACTAGTGCCATAAATATTTTGAAAAATCCTGTTCAGCACTCGCGTACTAAGCACATCGATATTAGGCACCATTTTATTCGAGAACTTGTCAAAGATCATATCATATCTCTTGAACATGTACCTACAGAGAATCAGCTAGCCGACATCCTAACAAAACCCTTGGACTCAGTTTGTTTTGCAAACCTTCAGAAGTCCATTGGTGTAGGGAATGCTTAATCTAACTTGTCAGCTTTGTGTGCATATAGGTATATCTGAGGAATTAGCCTCATATTTCGAATGAATGCTAATGATTTCCAACATAAATGCTTCATTTTAACATAAAATAGTCTAAATCATCATTTGTAACAAGCTGTCAAAATGAGCCTCTTGAAATCCTGTTGGAAACATTTCCGATTGATCGGAACATGCTCCGATCGATTGGAAATATCAGGCAAGGGTTTTTAAAATACAGCCTTCTCCTTCATTTTTCCTATTTTTTGTTGGTTATCTCAATTCCATCTTCTAGGGTTTTTCGCTTGAAGTCTGTCCGGTGCAATGCAAGTCCAGTAGTGCTCCTATTTGCCTATTGTGTGGTCTCCTAACACTCTTTAGTAAGGATCCCTGGTTTCCTCATCTTGATTTCTTCTCCCTACTACTCTATTTGTTCATCGTTGTTGGGTTTAGGAGTCTTTTCTGCTGGATCCTTGATTTCCTACCGTTCTCGGTATTTTTGTTGCTTCCATTATCATTACATTCTTGAAAATCATGCCGAAAGACCCCAAAGGTAAGTCCAAAGTGGATGCCGGACCATCCACCACCACTAGGTCGAAGAAGCTTCCGACTTTTCAACCTTCTTAGGCCTCTCCACCTCTTGCCGCAACCACAGACACCCCTTGGAGTCCTGCTACATCAAATGTCGTATCTACACTCTCTCGCTTACAATCCCAAACAATCATCTATGAGTGGGAGGTGGTCGTGACATGTGTTGAGCCATTCGGCATCCCAGCACTACTTGAACGAATTGGCTGGGAAGGTGTATTAAGGTTTGGGGGCATGGCACACCCAGAGGTAGTATACGTATTTCTCTCCAAAATTATTAACTCGGTTGGAAATCCTCTGTCTTGTGAGGTTATTGTTGGCGAACGTGTTATGAAGGTCACGACTCAAAAAATTGCTGATCTGATTGGTATCTCTATGTCCTCAGCTCCTCATCCCAATGATAATCTCCTAGATCCCTCTCTTCAAGCTGATTGGACTTGGTATTTATGCCGGGGACCCAATCCAGAATGGGTTGATGGGAGTGCCCTACGAGCATCAGAAATGTCCAACCGCTTCCGAGTCCTTCACCAAATCTTTAGCACAAATGTCTATCCTCGTAGCACCAACAAGTCTGACCTGACAGCCCATATGGTCAATCTGCTCTACCATGTTGCCCATGGAACTTGTTTATGCATGCCCTCCATCATCCTGCATAACATCTTGGACACTTTGCTTAACTCCCGAAACATAATTCCCTTTGGATGGATTATTACCCTACTGGCCCAAGACTGCAGATTTACAAATTTTGTGGTTCATCCCGTCGCACGTCGTACATTCAAAGACCTCAACATTAAAAAGATGCATCTGCTAAAAGAGGATCGACATTTAAGATCGTGATTTCTCCCATACTCCCACACACGTGTCCTCTGGCACCCATGGAAAATCCTCGGCCCCGACGCCGACTCCCGCTTGACGCTCGGTGAAGAGACGTCTTCAATCTGAAGCCACTTCTGCACCACCACCTCCTCCTGTCCACTCGGAGCAAATCATAGCAAAACTTGATCGTGTGGAGCACACCTTAGCTCAGCATGGTGAGAGGATGACTCGCCTTGAGAGCATGATGCAGTCAATCCATGACGCAGTTCAGTGCCTCACCTCTGCTCTCTCCTGCCGGCGTGATGATGTCTCAGGCCCCACTCAGTAGTCTTATTTGTGTCTGGCTAGGGTAGTATATTATGTGCATAGTCACGGGTATCTTTTTGGGCAACTTTGCCACACAATCTCGGCACTTTCATCGTTAAACTTTATGTTCTTAATCGACTTGTTTTTTGGATATTTTGATGCTCACCTTGTTGGATTCTCCTTTATTATTTTGGAAATCATTTATCTTGAGGATCCTTTATCATTTTTATGATTCCTAGCTGTCTATCTATATGCCTATATATATCTGTGCTTAATTGATTCTCCTTTATTGGGCTTCTTGCCCCATTTTGGTTTGTATATATAGTGATGTTGGTTGGTCATGATAGACATAACTGTAGGGGAGGTTGGTTGCTTGGGCAATATGCTCACTGTGCTTATTGATATATGTTTGTATATCCTCTTATGACCATTTGTGTTTGGCTTCCTCCTTAGGCGCTTCATGTCTATTCCTCCCTTTTACTACAGTCTGTGACATATTTTCTGCACTGTATTTATAATAACCTTTGTCAATGACGAACAAAAAGGAGGAGAAGTTATCCCACCAAAAGGTCCCTGTTATCTTTTTGTTGATCTTTTGTGTGCAGGGATTTAGGGGGAGCTTGAGTGAAGCCTAGTCTGTACATTTTGTATGTAATGGGTTATGTCTATGTATAATGCAATTTAACTTTTATGACATGTTCAATGTATTTTATTTGGGTTTTGGTGTTTAGGAAATGTCCTTGGTACGGACCAAGACTTATAAGGCTTGGTTTTGTCTGGTAATTGACAAAGGGGGAGATTGTTAATGTAAGATTTGTCAATTACCATCTTTAGTGTATCGTTAAGTCTGTAAAACCACTTGCTGCTGAAGCTACTCAAGAAGATCGCATATTCAGTCAGGTTTCAATCCTTTTTCCCTAAACCATTTATCCCAAAACCCTTCTATAGATGGCCTCACCCCACTTAGATACGTCCTTCTAGCCCTCTTTATAGTCCTCATTCCATTTTGATCAGATATGGAATCGGTTGTCATAGCAGCTGTTGAAAAATAAGATAAATTCCCTATTTGCTGATTCCGATGGGATCTCGATCCATCGGAACTATTTTCGATTGATGTCCGATCGATCGGAGCACATGCCCGATCAATCGGACGATAGTCCAGCAAAACTTCAAAACTCTCTGGATATTATTCCGATCAATCGGAGATAAGTCTGATTAATCGGACCAGGTACCTTCGATCAAAAGGAAGATCATCCGATCCATATAAAAATCGTCCAGCAATATTTCAAAACACTCTGGACATATTTCTGATCAATCGGACCCTCTCTCCGATCAATCGAAGATGGTCTTCCGATCAATCGGAACCATGTCCGATCAATCAGAGAGTCAATTTGAGCAAAATAGAATATGAGTTGATTCTTATGTCCAATCGATCAAAACTCCTGATCCTATCGAGATGATCGTTTTGTATCCGTTGAGAACAACTCTATATAGCCATATTGCTTGGATCTTGGTAAGATCACCTCAAGCATCATCTAGGGTTTATTTGGGCTTCTTCCTTGTGATCCTTATCTCTCATTCCTATAGATTTGTTGAGTTCATACTTCAATCCATGTTGATTTGACCAACATTAAAGAGCATTCAAAGCTTGGATTGAATCATGAACACTACCCCTCTTTAATGGCTTCTTGACCAACTCTAAATAGTCATATTCTTGTCATTAATGCCATTAATGGTGGTTTAGGTAGAACCCATCCTTCATATAAAAGCCATATCCTAATATAGGTTCTTCAGACCCTAATCTCTCACCTTGGAAGCTACAAGCCATCAATCAATGCAAGGTTGCTGATCGAGGGAGCTAAAGAAGAGATCATTCGTGCAAGATGAAGCTTCTTCAATCAACGACGCTGAATCGAGGCTCATCTCTTGTAAGTGGTTAAGCTTATAGAGTCCACTGTTTGATTCCCTCCTTCTTGTTGAGATTAGGGTCTAGAGATTATGACCCAATCATGGTGTTGTCCTTGAGTAGGATATGTGTGTCCTTGTGTAGGACTTGGAAGTCCTTGCGTAGGCCTCCAACACGGTAGAATACGTGTGTGGTCCTTGAGTAGGATTAGTCCTTGTGTAGGTTGTAAAGGTTGAGAGGTGAACCTCGTTTAAAACCTCTGATAGTGAATGTCGGTGTGCTCAAAGGAGTTGAGCACTTGAACCAGGAGTGGAGTAGACTCATCGTCGAACCACTATACATCTTACGTAATGTGGTGAATGCATTTTGCCCAATATTATGTCTTGTCTATTAATGCTTATTTGAATGCCTATCTATTGATTGACAAAATGCTCATATGTCATATTTGAGAGATTTGTACTATCATGCCTATCAACTGTTTGATCAATTGTCTTCACTTGCTAGTCAGTAATAGTTAATTAAGTGTGAATGCAATTCGAGTTTAAAATTAGTAAGAATATTTAAAAGTCCCATTCCCATCCCCCCCCCCCCCCCCCCCCTCTAGGACTTTAGGCATATCTTAAAGTATCTTTACTCGCAGTAAAACTGCAATTTCAGTAGGATTCATCTAAGCAAACGGGGCTTGGCATCCTTTTTAGAAAGAAGGTGTTTCAGCGTCGCATGATCTGTTTAAACGATGACTTTGGATCCTATTAAATAAGGGTTGAATTTGTCCAAGGCAAAGATGATGGCTAGGAGCTCCTTCTCCGTAGTCGAGAAATCGACTTGGGCGGGATTCAAGGTCCTACTCGCATAGTAGATAACATGGGGCTTTTTATCCTTCTTTGGCCTAACACCGCCCCAATAGCATTATCACTCGCATCGCACATCAACTCAAAAGGTACGGACCAATCTAATGGTTGCATGATAGGAGCGGTTCTTAACATGTCTTTTAGCTTTGAAAAAGCTAATTGACATTCGGCACTCCACTCAAGTTGGTTCTCCTTTTGGAGAAGATTACATAAAGGCCTTGAGATATGACTAAAATCCTTTATAAACCTTCTATAAAAACCGGCGTGTCCAAAGAAAGACCGCACATCAAGTATGCTTTTAGGTGGTGGTAGATTGGAAATTATATCGATTTTGGCCCGTCTACCTCTATTCTATTAGACGAGATGATATGTCCAAGGACTATTCCTCTTTGTACTATGAAATGACACTTTTTCAGTTTAAGACGAGGTTCTTCTCCTCACGCCTTGTCAAGACCAACTTCAAGTGATTGAGGTACTCATCAAAAGTACAACAAAAAACAAAAAAATTGTCCATGATTACCTCGAGAAATTCACCCACCATGTCTAAGAAAATACTCAACATACATCGTTGGAATGTGGCAGATGCATTACATAGCCCAAATGGCATTCTTCGGTATGCGAAGGTGCCAAACGGGCATGTAAATGTGATCTTCTCTTGGTCCTCTGGGGCTATCTAAATTTGGTTGTACCCGAAATAGCCATCTAGGAAGTAATAATAGGAGTGACCCGCTAACCTCTCCAAAATTTGATCCATGAATGGGAGGGGGAAGTGGTCATTCCTAGTGACCGTGTTTAGCTTCCTATAATCGATGCACATACGCCAACCCGTGGTTACTCTAGTTGGTATAAGCTCGTTGTTGGCATTTTTTACGATGGTAATATCGGATTTCTTAGGGACAACTTGGGTAGGACTCACCCATTGGCTATCTGAGGTGGGGTAGATGATACCCACATCTAGTAGCTTTAACACCTCGGCTTTGACAACCTCCATCATGTTTGGATTTAGCGTTCTTTGAGGTTGTCTAGTCGTCTTCACATTTTCTTCAAGGTATATACGGTGAGTACAAATCGAAGAGTCTATCCCCTTGAGGTCCATTATTGTCCAACCTATGGCTCCCTTATATTCTTTGAGTAGCTCAATCAACTTGAGCTCTTGGTCTTTTCCTAGGTGAGAGGCAATAACAGCCGGAAATGTTTCTTCTTGACCCAAATATACATATTTTAGCTCGGATGGTAATGGTTTAAGGTCAAGCTTCGGTGGTTTGATGTTAGCTGGTAGAGGCCTTGATGTGATTGGTGGAAATCTTTCAAAATGGGGCCTCCACCGGCTAGTACCAACTACAGGTTTCTCAATATTCAACGCTTGCATAATTTCACTAATGATGGGATCTTTGGAATCCTCGAAATGTGCCAAGCATGTCTCCAAGCTTTCTAGTGGTTCAAGTTGGAGGAGCTCTTCTTCTTCAAAAGATTTGAGCATGTTTACCTCGAAGAGCACGTCGTCATCAACATCCCTATGCCTTTTGCCAAAGTGGAACACATTCACCTCTAATGTCATGTTTCTAAAAGATAATTGCATCACCCCGTTCCGGCAATTTATGATTGCGTTTGATGTAGCAAGGAACGAGCGGCCTAAAATCACCGGTATTTGAGTGCTAGCTGAAAATGTGGTATAAGTTTGATTACCGCTTTTGTAGAAGCAAGAAACAGGTTTCTTTGTCCTAGAGGGGGGTGAATAGGACACTTTTTTAAATTACCAAATTACACACTTGTAAACATGTAAAGTATTCTTAGAGAACTTACTTCAAGCACAAGATATGCAGAATATTAATCAATAAAAACACAAGTGAAAGAAGTAAAGCAGTTCATCCATTCATCACACAACAAGAGATTTTTATAGTGGTTCAGTTATGTACCTACTCCACTCCCAGCTGATCCACTCACTCCTTGAGTGGCCGGATTTCACTATCTCTATGGTTTTAAATGAGGTTAACCATAAACCTTAACAACCTACAAAAGGACTTAGACCTCAACACATGGATTCATCCTTCCACAGGACTAATCCATGAACCACTTTGTCCTACACAAGGGCTTGTCCTACTCAAGGACTTGTCCTACGTAAGGACTCTATCCAGTTTGGGTCTTCAAACTCTGAAACCCAAATCTCAACTTTGAGGAGGTTTCTTGGACTCGAAAGACTAAATATACTTAGCTGATTGAGCCCCTTGATGATGCCTTTGTTGAAGAAGCTTCGGCTTGCACGGAAGATACCTTCTTCAGCTCCCTCGATCAGCAACCTTGCTACGGATGACTTCTTGTAGATTCCAAGGTGAGGGATTAGGGTTTGGTTGAGGCTATATTGGGATATGGCTTTTATATGAGGAGTAGCTTCTACCTAAACCATCATTAATGGCATTGATGACAAGAATATAACTTTGAGAGGTAGGTCAAGATGCCATTAAAGAGGGGTTGAGTTCATGATTCAATCCAAGCTTTGAATGCTCTTCAATATTGATCAAATCGACATGGATTGAAGTATGAACTCAACAAATCAAAGGAAATGAGAGAAGGGGATCTCAAGGAGAAAGCACAAACAAACCCTAGATGATGCTCAAGGTGATTCACACAAGATCCAACAGAGTTCCATATATAAAGATGACTTTCAACGATTAAAAAATGGTCACCTCGATAGGATCCGATCGATCGGACATAAGTATCAGCTCGTTTTGAATTTTTGCTGAAAAACAGGCTCTCTGATTGATCGAACTTCATTCCGATTGATTGGAGGACCCTGTCCGATTGATCGGACAGATGGTCCGATTGATCGTAATTTCTTCCAGAGAGTTTATGTGATTTTTTGGATTTTCGTCCGATGGATCGGATGTCCTTCCGATTGATCGGAGCACCCTGTCCGATTGATCGGAAAGATGTTCCGATTGATCGTAATTTCTTCTAGAGAGTTATGTGATTTTCTGGATTTTCGTCCGATGGATCGGATCATTCTCCGATTGATCGAAGCACCCTGTCCGATTGATCGAACAGTCGTCCGAGTGATCGAAAAAACGTCCAAAGAGATTTTCAAAGTTGCTGGAAAAATCTCCGATTGATCGGACATAACTCCCGATTGATCGGACACCTATCGGACACAGCTCCGATGGATCGGACACCTATCGGAGATAGCAGATATACTATTTTTCATGTTTTAAGCAACAGCTGCCATAATGGGCACTTCCATAGCTGATCTTTATGGAAGGTGGACTATAGATGGGGCTAAGGATGTAATTAGGAGGGATTGGGCCATCTATAGAAGGGTTTTGGGATCAAAAGGTTTGGATGAAGAGGCTTGAAGCTTGACTGGATGAGCGATCTTCTTGAGTAGCTTTTGTCTTCAGCCGCAAGCAGACTTGACGACACACTAACCATGGTAATTGACAAATCTTTCCATTAACAATCTCCCCCTTTGTCAATTACCGGACAAAACCAAACCTATAAAAGTCTTGGTCCATACCACAGACTTTTCCTAGACACCAAAACCAACTTACATACATACATTGAACATCTTGTAGAAAATAAATGCTTTACACATAGACATGACTCATTACATACAAAATGTACAGACTCAATGTACAGACTAAACTTCACTTACGCTCCCCCTAAGTCCCTGCACACAAAAGATCAACAACAAAAAATAACCTGGACCTTTTGGTGGGATAACTTCTCCCCCTTTTTGTCAGTGATTGATAAAGGTTAGTGAAATGATAATACAGCACATATGTCATAGACTGAAGGAAGAAATAGACATTAACGAACCGAGGGAGGAAGCCAAATACACATGGTCATGCAAGGATATACAAGTATATGACAATAAGCACAATGGGCATATAGCCCAAGCAGCCAACCTCCCCTTCTGAAATGTATATCATGACCAAACATCCCATATATACAACCCAAAATGGGGCAAGAAGCCCAATAAAGATAAAGCAATTACGCACAAGCATGTATATACGCATAGGAGTCAGATGAATGAGAAATGATGTACAAAATAAGGAATATTAAAATATCCAAATCCAACACAAAGATCATCAAAATATCCAAAACAAAATGATCATCAAAATATCCAAAATAAAAGGATCATAGAGTCAGATCCAGCAATGAGAGTATCAAAATGTTTCAAAGAAAAATCTATCAAAAGATATAACTATGAGGGTGCTGAACTTGGGTGCTAAAGTCGCCCCAAAAAGATATCTGCGACTGTGCACACACTAAGGATCCTAGCCAGAAATATGGACAGCTACGGAGCAGGGCCAGAAACGTCATCACGTCGACACGAGAGAGCTGAGGTGAGGCGCTGAACGGCATCGTGTATGGTCTGCATCAGGCTCTCAAGTCGGGTCAACCGATCACCGTTCTGAGCTAGGGCGCCCTCCACGCGATCCAGTTGAGCAAGGATCTGCTCTGAGTTGGGAGGAGGAGGTGCAGAAGAGGCGTCAGACTGACGTCGCCGCTTGACCGATCGTCGAGCTGGAGCCGGCGTCGGGGCTGGGGCTGAAGACCCGCTATGGGTGTCAGAAGACACCTGTGTAGGAGTATGGGAGAAGTCCCGGTCTTCCACATCATCCTCTCTTGGCAGAACCATCTTTTTGATATTGAGGTCCTTGAAGGTACGTTGAGGAATGGGATGAACCACAATATTGGTGAACCCGCAGTCTTGGCCCAGACAAGTAATGATCCAGCCAAAGGGGATGGTGTTGCGGGTGTTAGACAATGAATCCAGAATGTGATGCAGAATGATAGATGGAAGACATAGACGCGTCCCGTGACCAACGTGATAGAGTAAATTGACCATATTAGCTATGAGATCTGATTTGTTGGTGCTACGTGGGTACACATTAGTGCTGAAAATTTGGTGGAGCACTCGGAATCTGTTGGACATTTCGGACGCCCGGAGTGCACTACCATCTATCCACTCGGGATTGGGACCCCGACACAAATAACGTGTCCAATCAGCCTGTAGAGAAGAATCAAGAAGATTGTCATTAGGTTGGGGGGCTGTGGACATGGGAATCCCAACGAGGTCTGCTATCGTTTGGGCTTTGATCTTCACAACATGACCTCCGACAATGACCTCGCACGATGGAGGATTTCCAACAGGGTTGATAATTTTGGACAAGAAGACATACACAACTTCTGGATGTGTCACGCCTCCAAACCGTAGCACACCCTCCCAACCGATCTGGGCGAGGAGTGCTTGAATGCCAAACGGCTCCACGCACGACAGGACTACCTCCCGCTCATAGATGATGGTGCGGGACTGAAAGCGGGATAGTGTAGATGGACTCTCAGGTTGGGCTGGAGGAGCAGTAGGAGGTGGAGAACCTTGAGATGGTCGAGTAGTTGGGAGTTTCTTAGACCTGGAGGTGGTGGATGGCCCCGCAACCATCTTGGATTTGCCTTTAGGGTATTTAGGCATCGTATTTGAAGATTGTAGGAACGGTGGAACAATGATCAGACCAAGATGGACAGGAAGGAAATGATCTAGTAGGAAGGTCTCCAAATCCCTAATAATGATAAGCCAATAGAGGAAGGGGGAAGAAGCAATCGAACTGACAAATCTAGAATTCTTACCTAGGAGACATGTGAAACCACCATTTCTGCAAATGAGGATAGTTGGAGGGCTGGCCGAGCTACGGTCCGATCTCAAGAAAATGCCCTACCAGAGGAGTTTGGAAAGAACAGGAAAATAGGGTAGAATGAACAGAGCTCGCGTATATAGCCATCGGATCCCCGATATTTCCGATCAATCGGAAATGTCTCCAGCGACATTTGGACAGATAAATCCTTCCAGCCTGTTACAAATGATGAGTCAGCCTATTTTGGAAGGATGTATGCTTGAAAATATTGACCGCATTCAATTATATGAGGCTTATTCCTCAGATATACCTATATGCACATGATTTTTCCAACCGACTAGAGTGAGCAAACCCCGATAAACTTCCGAAGGTGTTCAAACCTTGTGGAATCTAACGGCATTGTAAGAATGTCCGCCAATTGCCGCTCGGTTTGGATGTATTCACGATTGACCACTTTTTCTTCAACTAATTCTCTTATAAAATGGTGCCGGATGTCGATATGCTTTGTTCGAGAATGTTGAACAGGATTTTTTGAAATATTAATGGCGCTTATGTTGTCACAAAAGAGCGTCATTTCGTCCTGATTAATATCATAATCCTTCAACATCTGCTTCATCCAAAGTAGTTGAGCGCAGCAACTACCGGCAGCAATATATTCAGCTTCAGCAGTGGACAATGAGATGGAGTTTTACTTTTTGCTATGCCAAGCAACTAAGCAGTTTCCGATGTAAAAACAGCCACCGCTTGTGGATTTTCTATCATCCATATTTCCGGCCCAATCGGCATCGGAGTACCCCGCAATGATGGATGAGGTGTCAAAGGGGTACCACAAGCCATATTCAGTTGTGCAGGCCACATATCTGATCACTCTTTTTACAGCAATGAGATGTGATTCCCTAGGATCGGCTTGAAATCTAGCACATGCCCCTACGCTAAAAGAAATATCGGGTCTACTTGCTGTGAGGTAGAGGAGACTCCCAATCATACTTCTATATAAATGTTGGTCAACACTTTTGCCTGACAAATCTTTGGAAAGTTTAATGGTAGTGGCCATAGGCGTGGTGTGTGATCGACCCGAGTCTAGCCCAAACCTCTTGACTAAATCTTTTGCATACTTAGTTTGGTTGATGAAGATTCCATTTTTGAGTTGTTTAACTTGCAATCCTAGGATAAAATTCAATTCGCCTACCAAACTCATCTCAAATTCAGATTTCATTAATTTAGCAAATAAGCCAGAAAATTCTTCACAGTTTGAGCAAAATATAATATCATCCACATAAATCTGAGCAATGAGAAATGAATCAGTCGTCCTTTTAACAAATAGGGTTTTGTCAATACTCCCCCTAACAAACTTGTGAGCAATTAGAAATTGAGTAAGACGTTCATACCATCCTCGGGGGGCTTGTTTTAACCCATAGAGAGCCTTTGTCAATTGGTAGACTCTTTGAGAATAACTAGGGTCCACAAACCCTTTGGGTTGTTCAACATAAACTTCCTCATCAAGTATACCATTTAGAATGGCACTCTTCACGTCCATTTGAAATAATTTGAATTTGAGTGCACATGCTATGAACATGAGAATTCGGATGCATTCTAGTCTAGTAACCGGGGCAAAAGTTTCATCAAATCAATTCCCTCGATTTGAGAGTACCCTTGAGCTACAAGACGTGCTTTGTTTCGAATCACATTGCCAGATTCATTTGTTTTGTTCTTAAAGATCCATTTAGTTCCAATGACATTCTTCTCATATGGTCTTTCAACCAGAAACCAAACTTCATTTCTGGTGAACTGTTGAAGTTCCTCTTGCATTGCAAGTATCCAAAACTCATCATTGAGAGCCTCATTTATATTTTTTGGTTCAATTTTTGAGGTGAAGTACACATGACTATTGATGGCCTCAAGTTGTCTCCTAGTCTTGACTCCAACATCCAGATCTCCAATGATTTGATTGAGGGGATGATCCTTGAGATGTGGAACATTTCCAGAAGCTATTGAGGCATTAGGAGTGGGAGATTTTTCAATAGGTTTACCTATGTGGCATGGTTCTCCCACTTCGTCATCATCAAGTCTTGTATCTTCTTTGGATTGGTCATCAATGATAACATTTATGGATTCTTGAGTTGTTTTAGTCCTTGTGTTATAGAATCTATAGGCACGACTATCAGAAGCATATCCTAGAAATATTCCCTCATCGCTCTTAGAGTCAAATTTTCCTAGATTTTCTCGATCACGAAGGATGTGGCATTTGCTACCAAAGACCCTAAAGTACTTGATATTTGGAACTTTTCCATTCCACAGCTCATATGGGGTTTTATCTAGGCCAGCTCTCAAGTAAACTCGATTAATGATGTGACAAGCTGTATTCACCGCTTCGGCCCCAGATTTTTTGCTATATTTCTGCTGTTCATCATAACTGTGGCCATGTCAAGTAGAACTCTGTTTTTCCTCTCTGCTACTCCATTCTGTTGTGGAGTTTTTGGGGCTGAGAACTCATGTTTGATGCCTAGATTTTTGCAAAATAGTTCAAAGGGAATGAGAGAAGGGGATCTTAAGGAGAAAGCACAAACAAACCCTAGATGATGCTCAGGGTGATTCACACAAGATCCAACCGAGTTCCATATATAGAGATGACTTTTAACGGTCAGAAAACAGTCACCTCGATAGGATCCGATTGATCGGACATAAGTATCAGCTCGTTTTGAATTTTTGCTGAAAAACAGGTTCTCCGATTGATCGGACTTAGTTCCGATTGATCGGACAGATGGTCCGATTGATCGTAATTTCTTCCAGAGAGTTTATATGATTTTCTGGTTTCTTGTCCGATGGATCGGATGTCCTTCTGATTGATCGGAGCACCCTGTCCGATTGATCGGAAAGATGTTCCGATTGATCGTAATTTCTTCCTGAGAGTTATGTGATTTTCTGGATTTTCGTCCGATGGATCGGATCATTCTCCTATTGATCGGAGCACCCTGTCCAATTGATTGGACAATCCTCCGAGTGATCAGAAAAACGTCCAGAGAGATTTTCAAAGTTGTTGGACAAATCTCCGATTGATCGGACATAACTTCTGATTGATCGGACACCTATCGGACACAACTCCGATGGATCGGACACCTATCGAAGACAGCAGATATACTATTTTTCATGTTTTAAGCAACAGCTGCCATAATGAGCACTTCCATAGTTGATCTTTATGGAATGTGGACTATAGATGGGGCTAAGGATGTAACTAGGAAGGATTGGGCCATCTATAGAAGGGTTTTGGGATCAAAAGGTTTGGATGAAGAGGCTTGAAGCTTGACTGGATGAGCGATCTTCTTGCGTATCTTCCGTCTTCAGCCGCAAGCAGACTTGACGACACACTAACCCTGGTAATTGACAAATCTTTGCATTAACACTAGCATCTATAACCGGTTGTGTGTCCAAGACGATAAAATCCACCGGGTAGTAGAATTTGTCAACTTGGACTAGAACATCCTCAACTATCCCTCTCGGTACACGGATGGTTCTATCAGCGAGTTGTAATGTGGTTTTGGTGGGTTTTAATTCACTAAGACCCAATTGGTCATATACCGAGTGCGAGATCAAGTTTACACTTGCCCCCAAGTCTAGCAGTGTGCGCTCAATTCGGTAGTCTCCAATGATACATGAGATTGTGGGACTACCGGGATCTTTGAATTTTGGGGGGGTCTTTTGAGTGATAATGGCACTCACTTGCTCATTTAAGAAGGCCTTTTGCTGCACATTATATTTGCGTTTGGTTGTGCACAAGTCCTTTAGAAACTTGCATAAGAGGGGATTTGTTTAATGGCATCAACCAAGGGAATGTTGATCTTGACTTGTCCGAAAATCTCTAAAATATCATGAGAGTTTGGGAGAGATTTTGGAGCAACCAATCTATAAGGGAATGGTGCTACGGGCTAGTAAATGTGTTTCCGTTTCTTGTGGGGCTAAGTTGGATCCATCCTCATCCTCAGAATTTACCGGATCATTAGGCTTGTTGGCCTTCATCGGGATAGATTTGTCAATTTTCTTACCACTTCTAAGAGTGGTAACGGATTTGGCTTGCTCCATATGTTGGTTGAAGAGATTAGGGATGTTTATTTCATGTACTTGCTTTAGATTGGGCTGAGCTTGGGCAAGAAAGGACCCTTCCCTAGCATTCAAGCGTCCCTTAATCTCATCAACCGAGACTTTGAGCTCTTGGAACATTTGCTGATTTGATTGATTGATTTGCGTTTGCCCTTGCACAAACACTTTTAAGGTATCCTCCATTGAGAATTGAGGTGGGGCCATATTTTGCATGGGTAGCCCTCCTTGAGAGTTGTAGGATTGCCCATGGGAGCATTCTTCCAACTAAAATTTGGGTGGTTCTTTCAAGTAGAGTTGTACGTGTTACCCACCGGTCCATTAAAAGGCCGTTGATAACCATATGTGGCATTTGTATGTTCTTGTAACACCTCTTGAAATGCAGGAATTGTAGGACAATCTTGCGTAACATGTATATTAGTGAAATAAATCCCACACGTGTTCTCAATAGCTTCATTAGACTTTGAAACTCCACTCTTACTAAGTTCCATGGCCACGATCTTCCTTGTGAGGCTAGCTAGCTTTGCATTCACATCATCTTCATCCTTAAGGATATAAATCTATCCTTTCTCTTTTTCTTGAGGAGGTTGGGGTTATTAGATTTGTCCGAGGTATCCCATGATTGGGCATTCTCGGCCAACATATCCAAATAAGTCCAAGCTTCATTTCGATTTTTGCTCATAAAATCACCGTTGCACATCATCTCTACGAATTGGCGCATATTGGAATTTAATCTATCATTGAAGAAGTTTATGATTCGCCAACTTTCGTAGACATGATGTGGGCAAGCAAGTAGGAGGTCCTTAAATCTTTCCCAACATTGGAAGAATGATTCACTCTCTTTAGCCGAAAAATTCATTATGGCTGTTCGAAGGGTATTTTTTTTAAGAGCCGGGAAGAACATTTTCAAGAATTCCCAGGTCATCTCGTTCCATAACCTTATTAAGTGTGGTTAAGAGAGTGAAGCCAAGTCTTGCCTCTTTCTTTCAATGAGGAAAAAAGTTTAAGTTTAATGACATCTTCTGAAACATTAGTGTATTGCAAAGTAGCTTCCACTTCTTCAAACTCCTTTAAGTATGGGCTCTCAGAGTCTAGCCCATGGAACTTTGGTATGAGTTGAATTACTCTCGGCTTTATATCGATGTTCCCCAGGTTGGTGGTAAGACCACGCACGAGGTTGTAGTTGCACGGGCCGGTTGTAGGTAATCCCGTAAAGATCTCATTGGAGGAACATTGTGTACCTCATTCTCTCCTACTCCCTCTTGATTTGCGTTTGTATTTGGAGTAGGGGGAGGATTCCCTAATGGAATTTGATCCATACTTTCCAAATTTTTACGATGTTCAACAGATTTTCGGACTCGTCTATGAACGAAGAGTGGTCCAACTAAACCACCTTCAGATTGGAGACGATTGTTGTGGTCATGTTCCCAACGGGACATAGACCACACAATCCAAAATCTAAACTAATCCAAAGTCCTAAAATCTAAAATTAATAAAAAAATCTAAAAATTGAAAATCTGCAAAAAGAACTAAGTTAGAAGGATATTACCCGATTCGCTTGAACTAGAGAAGAAGTACAACAAAGCAAAACAATTTGTTAGTCCTAGGAAATTAGAAAAACATATCTACTTCTACTTCTACAGCCACTACAACAATCTAGAACCGTTATCTAAATTCCCCGGCAACGGCGTCAAAAACTTGTTCGCTCGCCTCAAGTGCAAGGCTGCGATGTAGTAATAAATCTCGATAAGACCGAGGTCGATCCACGGGGAATTAGAAAACTAATTCTAAACTATTCTAGCAACTAGGATTGAAATAATTAAGAAATTCAATTGAGAGAACTAACTTAAACAGTAATTTAAGAAAATCAGTATTTAAAGGAACTAAGGCTTTTAAGGATCCACTTGTAACAATCTCATGTCAATCCAATCAATCCAAGCACAAAATACAACTAGATTCGAAGTTCTATCTCTCATCTAGTTGAAAGATAAAGCATTAAAACACATTCGATCCCACTTAAGTTGAACTTTCAAGTTCTAGTCCTATTCAATCACATAGCATTCGAAATCATAGCCTTTGGAGTAACAGCCCCATGCCTATAGACTATGGCATGCTCAAGGGTTACCATAATTCGAATCTAATCAAGCAAAACATGATAATCTCAGAGAATTGCAAGGAATCCATGTTCGGAGCACATGAACTCTCAAAAAACTTCTAAAAATATCAACTTTATATGAACTAGAACATTCAAAATTCAAACTTAAAGTGAAAGTACTTGAATCAAACTGAATTAAACATAAAATTAGCTACAAGCTTCACCTCTCAGCCCTAGCTGAGAGATTCTAGCGGATCATTGTCATACTTCAACTAAAACTCAATAAAAAACTAAAAAGCATAAAAACCCGAATTCAGGAGAGTTGCAGACGCTCCACGACGGCTCTCTTCACCTCCCACAAAGTTCCTCAGCTTCTATGATGCCCTAGGAAGAGACTCCATGTGTCTTTTTATAGTGGGGAGGCTCTATCGCCTCAGAAACTTTCAGAAGTAGCGTAGCATTACGTACTTGTGCAAAAAAACTTGGAACTCTAATTAGAAAGTGCTGTTTATGCATGGCCGACCGGTTGTGACTGGTCGGACTGGGCTGGTCGACTAGTCTTGACCGGTCGAACCTGTTGGAGTGAAGTCCAGCGTGCACAGAGAGGGGCCCGACCTGTTGGCCGACCGGTCTTGACCGGTCGGACCAAACTGGTCCTTGGTCCAGCATTCCAGAGAGGGGGACAGCAGGGTGGCCAACCGATCTTGACCGATCGTGGCTCCCTTGGCCAACCGGTCATGATCGGTCGGACCTCGTTCCTCTATATTTTTCTTCCTTTTGTTCTTCTCTTTTCTCCCTCTTTCTTCTTCCTTCCTTGGTCCACCTTGGGCCTTCATTCAAGGGCTCCTAAATATGCTCTTTTAGCTAACATTTGTGCGAAGTCTCTCTTTCAAGCCTACATTCACAGAACAAGCATTAGATGGGTCTTTTAAGCATACAAACCATGCATATAATGTGATGTAATGGGCTAGGACATGTATAAATTTGGAGGTTCAGCAGAAGTTACTGTTGAGACGGTGCAGGATACGCTCCGAGATGAGAACATTTGCCATGCACAACACTCGGCATGAGTGTTATGGGGATTCTCGCCAGGAGATTAACAGCTGTCGATTATCTGGCCCAGCACTTGGGCCGTGATTATGGACACAATCAGCATCACAAGTGTAGCCTGCCTGACCTTATTCGGTTGACTGGCATTCTTCAACGACTATGACTCCAACTATGGTCCAATATTATTATTACAATAGTCGGCATCCGAGCAATGGTGGAGCACTCGGCATGCAATGACAAAGCACTCGGCAACACTCGCCCTTAGTAGTATTCAATCCTTTCATCATCACTGAGCGCAAACTCCCGACTAAGCACTTAGCGCCCACCTGTAACCGAGTGCCTACTAATAGTCTGGAGCACTCTCATATCCTCAACTAAACGCCTATAGTCGCAACCAACTGCTCCATATGCCAACCATAGGTTAATTTGGCTATGTACCAAAAGTGATCGCCCTATCGATAGTCATTTTGGATATATCAAAGCTGCGATAACATAGCTATCTTATTGATTCACTCGGACTGACCAAATGCTACTTCCCGAGTACCTGGACTCAGAAAGTGTCTTTTGCAAGATATGAGATACACCTTCCAGAAATGGCCCAGTAAGATATCCTCCTTATACAGAGAACATCACGACTGTCTCAGAAGCAATCAATGCATCTGGCCACAATCACGATGCCATTCGTAGGAATTGTATCCCTAGATAATTAGAATCCTAACCCTCTACGGTTCTATCAACTACTACAAGAAGCCTTATGTGTTACAGGTCAAGGTACGCAATATATTCCCATACTTAGCTATCACAGGCTTTCCTCTCCATCAATCACTGACTTAAGCATCGGAAGGCCATCAGTTGGCACCCCCGGCGGCTATCCTGACTTTGGTGGTGTTTGTAGACAATCCAGCCTGTTCATCCTCGATCATAGATCAGACAGCGAAGATTCAAGTTTGTCCTTAATCAACATCTATTAACGATCTTTAGCGTTAACAGATTGGCACCCACCATAGGACCTGACTTTTGAATCTTCTTCATTACCTTTTCTATTTTCTTTTTCCTTGAACTGCTACAATGCCACCAAAGAAAAACAGAAATAACGCGAAGATGGCTGCTTCAGCGGCCTCTGCTCAGAAAAATGAAAGCGCTGCTGTTGCCTCCACCTCAGCGGCGTCCACCCTATCAGAGACATTGCGTGGGGGATCACAACTTGGGAATGGGGGGCCACCTCTTCCACCATGTCCGACGATAGAGGATCCCATGTGGAAAACGATCGTGGAGGCAGACATCCAATTCATACGTACAGAGATACTACGCTTCTCTAACATTGCAGCATGGTTGGAGCAACTTCTCCCTGCCGTGCCCATCCACAGCATGATGTGCTGGCACATCCTGCTCAGCACGAAGAACACGAGCACCACCCTCTAACCACCAGTCGAGCAGAACCACTCGCACCTCCCATTCAGCCTCCGCCTCTAAAAGTTGCCCGTCCAGCAAGGAGTAAGCTTCCCATTAGAGACTTGAGCCATTCATTAGACTCCAGGTGTCAAAGCCACAACCAAGATGAAAGGCCCCGGGGCTAGGCGGACAATGTAGCCACTGAGGCCACTGGAGCCTCCAACACCAACCACGCTCCCGCTTGGGAAAAGGAATTGGACAACCTGAAAAGGAAGTTTGCTACAATGGAACAACGGTATCAATCTGACATACCAGCATTAATTCAAGCGATATTGGATTAGACAGATCCATCGTTCATCAAAAAATCATGCAGGCACCACGCCTGGAGAAATTTTAAGTTCCCAATAATATCCCATCATATAACGGGTCCAGTGATCCGATCAAGCACCTTGAAGTTTTCAGATCGTACATGCAATTGGAAGGAGTCAGCCGGGAGATCAGGTGCCGAGCATTCTCCCTCATGTTAAAAGATGCAGCTCTGACCTGATTTCGAAATCTAAAGCCCCGATCCATCAGTTCCTTCTTACAGCTGTGCACCTTATTTGGGTCATAGTTCATGGGAAGCAGAAAGATGAAGAAGACAATGGCACACTCAGTAACGACTAGACAAAAAATTGATGAGTCTCTCAAGGACTTCTTAATCCGCTTCACGTCAGAGGCAGTCCAAGTGGAGGGCTACACAAACAAGGCAGGACTTCTAGCTCTCCTCAATGGGGTTCAGAACAAAGAATTCAGATGGGCCTTAGATAAAAAATACTCTAAAAACGATGGTGGAGTTTCAGGGAAAGGCCCAAAAATACATCAATGCGGAAGAGTTAGTGAAGGCCATACGAGAATCTGAGGCCAGAGTTAAGAAGAAAAAAAGAAAGCATGAGGACAAAAAGAAGAGGGGCGCTCGGGGGGATCGATCTCCGAGGAGAAGTCCCTCTGAGGAACATTATTCAGAGTACACACCGCTCAATATGACGAAGGAGAGAATATTCATGCACATCAAGGACCAGAAATATACTACCTGGATATTGAACCATGAATATTACATATTCCAGCCCCAATTCATCACATATATTGCATGCTTTCTATGTTTAAATACCAATCTAATGCATGGTATTGTGTTTGTAGGAATGAAAGAGTGATTATGTGAATTGATGCTTAAAAGACACTTGCTAACCACCTTGAAGAATAAAGAAACAGAGGATAAAGAGGTGGAGGAAATAG
Organism: Liriodendron chinense; assembly: GCA_003013855.2. Taxonomy (NCBI): domain Eukaryota; kingdom Viridiplantae; phylum Streptophyta; class Magnoliopsida; order Magnoliales; family Magnoliaceae; genus Liriodendron; species Liriodendron chinense. The sequence goes on from ML058429.1 coordinate 1,848,381, forward strand.
AGAGAGAAAGAAAGAAAAAGGGCCAACAAGGCAGCCACCTCCAGAGCTTGCTGGACCAAGGCCCATACGGGTCAAACCGGTCAAGACCGATCAGTTAGCCCAGTCCGACCAGTCAAAACCGGTCGACCATACTCAAACAGCAAGTGCAAAAATTCTGTAACTTTCTATTTTCGATTTTTAAGCTTCCTAGTGCACGAAGGACACACGGTTTCACGAATTTTCTTGCATGACGACACCTCCAAGCTATAAAAGGACACCTACAACTTCTTCCTAAAATATCTAGCAATGTGGGGAGCAAAGAGATCAAGACCTAGGAGGCTTCTTAACCTCTTAGAATGAGTTTTCTTCTTCTTTTAGTTTTAGTTTCTAGTTTTATATATGTTCTTTTTTAGCTAACCTCTTAATTATTTCTAAAAGATAAATCTTCTAATTTTTAATGATGCTTTGATACATTGATTTTGAATTATAGTTTAATGTTTGAAAGATTAATTATAGTTTGAATAAAGTTGATAATTTTAGATGATTCAGGGAATTTGTGTGCCAAGTACATGAGTTTTTGTTGAATTTTTAAGATTAATCGGAATGGTTTATGGGTTATTGATTGATGAAAGTTTTTTATTCAAGTTCTCCATGATTCAAATAGTGGAATCTCTATTAGAACTATGATCGAAAGTTCATGTATCCTTTGTGGAATTTGAGATAGTTGTTGTTGTTTATTGAAGTTAGTTCAATTAGAGTTCTAATCATCGGTCGTAGTCGAATCTAGTGACAAGATTTGATGAAAGCTATGGTTGTGAATCTCAACTAGATTGGAAAGAGATTTGGCCTATACAATTAAGTGGGCCCAGGCCTGAGCTTGATTGAGGGAATCAAATCAGTAAACACCCACCTATTTCAGATTATTTATGTGCTTAGATTGTTATATCTCCCAGTTGGATAGAGATAGAACTTCAATTCCAGTTGTGATAAACTTGAATCAATGGATTGAGCATGATTAAGATTAGAAGTGAATCCTTGATGCTCTAATCTTTCTTATTTCTCAGATTTCCTATTTAGTTCTTACAAACTGTGTTTCAAAATCTTTTTAGATTCAAGTTATTAGAGTACTTGGAATTGTTTACCTCTTTCCCTGTGGATCGAATTCAGTCTTATTGAGAATTAGGGAATTTGCTGTGCCAAGAAGATACATGAGTTTTTGTTGCTTTTTAAGATTATCGGAATGGTTTATGGGTATATTGATGATGAAAGTTTTTATTCAAGTTCTCATGATTCAAATATTTGATCTCTATTAGAACTATGATCGAAAGTTCATTATCCTTGTGGAATTTGAGATAGCTTGTTGTTGTTTATTGAAAGTTTCGTTCCATTAGAGTTCTCTAATCATCGGTTCGTAGTCGAATCTAGTGACCAAGATTTGATGAAAGCTATGGTTGTGAATCTCAACTAGCTTGAAGAGATTTGGCCTATACAATTAAGTGGGCCCAGCCTTGGAGCTTGATGAGGGCACTCCAATATCAGTAACCACCCACCTATTTCAGAATTATTATGTGCTTAGATTGTTATATCTCCCAGTTGGATAGAGATAGAACTTCAATTCCAGTTGTGATAAACTTGAATCAATGGATTGAGCATGATTAAGATTAGAAGTGAATCCTTGATGCTCTAATCTTTCTTATTTCTCAGATTTCCTATTTAGTTCTTACAAACTGTGTTTCAAAATCTTTTTAGATTCAAGTTATTAGAGTACTTGGAATTGTTTACCTCTTTCCCTGTGGATCGAATTCAGTCTTATTGAGAATTATTACTACATCGTAACCTTGCATTTGAGGCGAGCGACCAAGTTTTTAGCGTCGTTGTCGGGAAAAAGGTTAAACGGTTCTAAGTGTTCTAGTAGCTATAGAGTAGTCTTAGTTAGGTAGTATTTTCAGTTTTTCTAGAAGTAGGTTTTCTGATTTTTTTTTTCTAGATTACTTAAACTTTTTTTTATTTTGTAGAATATTGTTGCTGACATAGATCTCACTCTATTAGGTAACATCTCCCCATCTCCCTTCTTTTTATTTTTTTTTCCTATATTATGGTAGTTTTCAATTCCTTAAAATTTCATCATGTATGATTGGACGAATGGTACGTACAAGTAACTTTTAAAGAATGAGACATCGGATTGGGGGACCCAAAATCAGTGTGATTGGGATCCCTCCAACCATGAGTGTTTTTCTGAGATGCAAACAACCTCTACTACCCTCCCATGTAAGACGATGCGTGATTATATTAATGAAAGCAATACACATGTTAAGACATGACGTAAGACGCTGAGGGAGTATCGGAATGAAGAAAAATTGAGTAATGATCATCCGTGGAAAACATTACATGATTACCGGATTTAAAATAATATGAGTATTCCACCAGTGATGGTAGAAAGGTATGCAACAACGAAAGGAAAGGGTGAATAGTGGCCAACAATTAAGACAATGCATGATCACTTGTATGGATATGCCTATCAACCATCATATAACTTTTCATCCTACAATGCGCACGGTCTTAATTGGGTAAACCACAATTCTCCTTGTTCAAGGAAAGAACCAACCGTGGTTATTAACACCCTAAAACGTCCTCCTCTTGTGATGACATGTATATATAAATACTTGAGAAATTATGGAAAGAGTGAAGATGAACAATCAAATCAAGCTTTCTCTTCATCTTGTGAAGATGTTGAGCCCGAATTTAAGGGCATCGAATTAATCTCTTCTAATGAGGATGATGGAGCTATCCAAGTCCCACCTTCTTCAGATATAATGAATAAACTTTTAGAGAAAATTGATCTCAATGATCCCAATGTCATCATTGTTCGCTCGCCTCAAGTGTAAGGCTGCGATGTAGTAATAAATCTCGGTAAGACCGAGGTCGATCCATAGGGAAAGAGGTAAACAATTCCAACTAATCTAATAACTAGAATCTAAGAAGTTTAGGAAAATAGTTTTTCACATGAAATAGGAAAAATCTGAAAATAAGAAGAACTAGAGCATCAAGGATCCACTTGTAGTAATCCAATGCCAATCCATTCATCCAAGCACAACACAATTAGAATCAAAGTCCTATATCTCATCTAATTGGACGATATAACATTCAAGCACAAAAAATTCCACTTAAATCTGGAAATCAGATTTCTAGTTCTAATGAAGCACATAGAACTTGAACTTGTAGCCTTCAGAGTAATGTTGAGCTCTTAATTGTGCATATTATAACCCTAATTCATCACTCATTATGCAAGGTTTTCACGATTGATAGGCTAATCTAATGCATGAATTTTTTATTGTAGGGATGAGAGAGAGGATTCATCAATTAGAGACTTAAAGACGCCATTTACAAGCATAGAAGATCGAAGGACTAAGCGTCAAAATATGGAAGAAAGAAATCAGAGAGAAGAAGAAAGAAAGCAGAAGAAGGTGCCCAAGACCGGTCGTCCATAGCCCAGGACCGGTCGTCCGACCGGTCTAAACACTCAACAGAAGGGGCCCGGCGGCCACAACTCTCTGGACCTGTTAAGACCGGTCGTATGACCGGTCATCCACTGCTCAGACCGGTCGTGCAACCGGTCCTTGAATTAAATTTGTGGGCTCGAAATTTCCCAAAACTCTCTGGACATTTTTCGCACTTTTGCGACCGGTCGTCCAGGAGCTCAGACCGGTCATGCAACCGGTCGTCTGCGTAACTGGGTGTGTTCTACAAGCTCCGAATTTCTCTGTGCACTGCTTATCCTTACGCATCTTCTGGATGATTCCTACATAGAGGAGCTTCCCCACTATAAAAGGACACCTAGGGATCATTCCTAGGGCATCTTAGAAGGGATTGAGCACGGTGTGAGACGGCGGAAGTCGGATTTGTAATTCTAGCACTCTTCCTAGTTTGCTTTCTAGTTTTTATGTTTTTTTTAGTTGTTTCATGCTTCCTTGGATCATGAATGGCTAAACCTCTTAGTTAGGGCTAAGAGGTGAAGCTTGCAGTGAATTTAAGATGTTTTAATTCGTTTGATTTGGTTTCAAGTTGGATTTCTATTGAAGAACAATGGTTTGAAGTTTAATTCAAGTATTAAGTAGTTTTTCTTAATCTTATGATGACTCATGGATGTTTGGAAGAATTGCTTGAGTTCTTAATTGTTGTGAGCTGATCTAGACTTGTATGATCTGAGGAATTGGAATACGCTCTAGATTTATGATCTTCATGTGGGAACTTCTTACCAAAAGTCTACTTTTCTGAAAATTCTGAACTATGTGAGACTGTGTATGCGATTTGAATCAAGTTCAAATCATGATCTAGTTTTGTCTTGTGACTGGATTTAATGATGGTTATGATTGTGAACTTAGCCTATTGAAATTGGGACTGACCTATGCAATTGAGTATGCTCATCCTAGCTTGCATTGAGTGAATCATATACATAGATCTTACATATGGTAGATTGTTTGGTTTAACTGCTCTATCATCTGAGTAGATAGATCTTAATTTCGATTCTAGTTGAGAAAGTGAGAAACCACAGCGGATTGAGCATCAAGGATTGCTACAAGTGGATCCTTGAACCCCTAGTGCCTTTTTATTAATTGATTACCTTCAGTTTAATTCAACATTACTATTTACATCAAATCTGTTTGTTAGCTCTTTAGTAGAACTATTGGAAGTGTTTTGTGGATTCCTACATAAGTCTCTGTGGATCGCCCTCGGTCTTACCGAGATTATTACTACATCGCAACCCTACACTTGGGGAAGCGAACAAGTTTTTGACGCCGCTACTAGGGACTTTAACGGTTTTTCACAAAATTTCTAAAAATAGTATCTATTTAGGAATTTTTAGAATTCTAGTACTAACTTAGTTTGTTTTATTTTGATTTTTCTCTTTTGCAGAGATTTTAGGAAGTTGAAGAAGACATAAGGATCTCAAGTGCTCAAATCAGGTTCTATCTTTCTAAACCTTACTCTTCTTCTTCCCATAATCTTTCCTATCATATTCATCTCTTGTAGAGTGAGTGGAGATTCCTTTTTGGATCTCTGATAGGTTGGCCTTGTGCTTCCTTGATTCCTATTAGTCGGCTCTACCGTCTTGGATCACCTATGCTCAGAGATTTCTCTTCTCACCTCTACTCCTTTTTCTTCTTTTTCTGCACTTTTCTCAAATGATTCAAAGAGTAGGTGGGGAGTTCTTTGAACCCCTATTGACCAGGAGAAATCAGTCTCCATCCTTGCTTCTAGCCTAGCCATTGCAAGACACCTTGTGCGTCGGGCTTAGAGAAGAGTAAAGAAAGGAAGGAAGAATTCTTCTTTCTTTCTTGCTTCATACTTTTAGGATTTGCATGCCACATTGGGCTCGGGATTCCAATAACCAACTCATTAGTGAAGGGGGAATAGTTGAAGGAATTGACAGAGAACCATGTGCTAGGAGACATCTAAATTCTCCAACTTTGTCTGAAAATATGGCTGTAAATCAACCCAATCCGATGGCCAATCAAAATCTAGGCCAAACCAAACTGAAACGAGAGAGAATGTGGTTGAGAATGTTCCCCGACCAAGAACATTACATGATTACTTGCAACCAGTAAGAGCGAGCACCCCCTCATGCATAGTCTTTCTACAAAATGCAGGGAATGTAGATTTGAAACCGAGAGTAATCCAACTCCTCCCGAGATTCCATGGCTTAGACAGTGAAAGTGCTTATCAACACCTTAAGGAATTTGATGAGGTAATAATCACCATGCACTTTGCAAACGTAACTGATGATGTGGTGAGACTTAAATTATTTCCTTTTACTCGTAAAGATAAAGCTAAAGGTTGGCTTCATGCATTAAGGCCCAGATCAATTGGTGCATGGACTGATATGCATAGGGAGTTCATTAAAAAGTTCTTCCCTACCCACAAAATGAACATGTTGAGGCGCCTTATCATGAATTTTGCCCAAAAGGAGGATGAGACCTTCTTCCAATGTTGAGAGAGGTTTAAGGACTTCTTAAATGCGTGCCCACATCATGGCTATGAAATTTGGCGGGTTATAAGCTTATTCTATGAAGGACTGACTTCACCCATGCACCAATTCGTAGAGATGATGTGTAATGGGGAGTTCATAAATAAGGAAGTCGAGGAAGCATGGGACTATTTGGAGGAATTGGCTGAGAATGCACAGTCATGGGATACATCTAAACCAACAAATTCCAAGACTAGCCAACAGAAGGAAAAAGGAGGAATTTATGCCCTATCAGAAGAAGATAGCATAAGTGCACGGGTGGCTAGCCTCACAAGAAAAGTTGAGGCCATGGAATTAAAGAAAGGAGAAACGATCAACTCTAATGACGTTGAAACTGTTTGTGGAATTTGAGCCGGAAATCAACATGCAACACAAGATTGTCCCACAATTTCAGTAGTCCAAGACATCTTACAAGAACAATCAAATGCCATAAACAGTTATCAACGGCAATTTGGTGCTCCAAACTCAAACACGTTTAATTCTAGTTGGAAGAACCATCCTAACTTCAGTTGGAGGAATGGACCCACTGCGAATGCAAACAATATCCCTCAAGCTCAACCCTAACTAGGTCCATCCCTAGTCATTACACCAAAAGCTACGCTAGAGGAGATGTTGGGTGCATTCGTATCGGTTCAAGCTGAGTATAACAAGACTAATTCTCTGAAAATAGATAGGGTTCATGCAAGAGCAATTGAAATTTAATCAAAGTACAACTCAAGCCATCAATGACTTGAAAACTTCAATGGCTAGAGTTGAATCTCACCTCAGTGTTAGGGAGAAAGACACACTTCCTACCCAACCTCTTCCTAACCCAAGAACCCAATTTGAGATATAAGACGCAAGCTCATCCTCCCAACATACGGAGCATGTTCAAGCTATCACCACTTTGAGAAGTGGGAAAATAATTGATAAATATAATCCAGTGAAGGCCCCAAAGCCTAAGGATCCGAAAAATTTCAAAGAGGATGATAGCTCAAACAACACTCCACAAGAGAAAGAACCAAAAAGGCAATACAAGCCGGTTGCCCCGTTTCCCCAAAGGTTTATTTCACCCAAACCTTTAGACAAAAACCTGAAAATTTTAGAGGTTTTCAAGCAGGTGAAGATCAACATTCCGTTGTTGGATGCCATAAAGCAGATACCATCCTATGCCAAATTTCTAAAGGAATTGTGCACAGTCAAAACGAAACACAATGTTCACAACAAAGTACTTTTGACTGAGAATTTGAGCGCTATCATCAAACAAGAGGTGCCCCAAAAATACAAGGATCCGGGTAGTCCAACCATCTCATGCATCATAGGAGACTACCAGATTAAACAAGCCTTACTCGATTTAGGGGCAAGTGTGAACCTCATTCCGTACTCGGTTTATGAACAACTTGGGTTAGGTGAATTGAAACCCACCAAAACCACACTCTAACTTGCTGATAGATCTATTCGTATACCGAGAGGAGTGATTGAGGATGTTTTAGTCCAAGTTGATAAATTCTACTACCCAGTAGACTTTATTGTCTTGGATACACATCCTGTAATAGGCATCGGTGCTGAAATTCCCGTCATACTTAGCCGCCCTTTTCTAGCTACTTCCAATGCGATTATCAATTGTAGAAACGGGCTTATAAAAATGTCCTTTGGAAATATGTGGCCCACTCTCATGAGATAAATGATGACACAATACGAGAAATGAATGCCATGTTAGATGTGATGCCGATACTTGATAACAAAAGATGGAGGGCCCTATTTGAGTCTTTACTAGTAAATGAGAATAAGCACCTTCCATCCAATATCAAGGCACCAACACTCGACCTAAAACCATTACCAAATGAGTTGAAATATGTTTATTTAGGTTGAGATGAGACATATCCGGTGGTGATTTCTTTCCACTTGGATGAGGAACAAGAGAGTCAGCTAATTGCCACTCTAATAGAGCATAAGAGTGCCATTGGGTGGTCGATTGCGGATCTCAAAGGCATAGACCCACTGATTTGTACTCATCGCATACACCTTGAGGAGAATGCGAAGACATCTAGGCAACCACAAAGACGACTCAATCCAAACATGAAGGATGTGGTTAAGGCCGAAGTGGTGAAACTACTGGATGTGGGTATTATTTACCCAATATATGATAGTCAATGGGTGAGCCCAACTCAAGTGGTGCCTAAGAAATCCGGAATAACTATCGTAGCCAATGCCAATAATGAACTCGTACCAACTAGAGTCACTACCGGTTGGAGAATGTGCATTGACTATAGGAAGCTAAACATTGTCACGAGGAAAGACCACTTCCCCCTACCGTTTGTTGATCAAATTTTAGAAAGGTTGATGGGTCATTCCCATTTTTTCTTCTTTGATGGTTATTCGGGGTATAACCAAATAGAGATCGCCCTTGAAGACCAAGAAAAGACTACATTCACATGTCCATTCGGCACTTTCACCTATCGATGGTTGCCGTTTGGGCTATGCAATGCCCCTGCCACTTTTCAGCGATGTATGATGAGTATCTTTTCTGATATGGTGGGGACAATTCTAGAAGTCTTCATGGATGATTTCTAAGTATTTGGTTGTAGCTTTGATGAGTGCCTTGTGCACTTGAAATCTGTGTTGAAAAGATGTGAAGAGAAGAACATTGTGTTGAATTGGGAGAAATGTCACTTCATGGTTCAAAAGGGAATTGTACTTGGTCACATCGTTTCACAAAATGGAATCGAGGTGGACAAAGCGAAAATCGATCTTATCTCTAACCTTCCAGTACCCAAGAGTATACGAGATATGTAGTCCTTTTTGGGACATGCATGATTTTATAGAAGGTTCATAAAGGACTTAAGTTCACTCTCTCGTCCTTTATGTAACCTACTTCAAAAGGAGAATTCATTTGAGTGGAATGAAGATTGTCAAAATACCTTTACCACACTTAAAGGTATGTTGACATGTGCTCTCATAATGCAACCACCTGATTGGAGCCTTCCTTTTGAAATTATGTGCGATGCAAGTGACTATGCTATTGGGGCCGTGCTAGGCCAAAGAAAAGAGAAGAAACCATGCGTTATCTACTATGCAAGTAGAACCTTAAACTCAGCCCAAGCAAACTACACTACTACAGAAAAAGAACTTTTAGCCATAGTTTTTGCCTTAGACAAGTTTAGGTCCTACTTGATTGGATCCAAGATCATCATATTCACTGACCATGCCGCTCTTAAGTACCTTCTCTCTAAGAAGGATGCTCAACCACGGTTGTTAAGATGGATCCTTTTACTCCAGGAATTTGACATAGAGATACGTGATAAGAAAGGAGTAGAAAATGTAGTGAATGACCATCTTTCTCGACTTGTTCTCACTGATTCCCCTGAAACGACCGCGATCAATGACATGTTCCCTGATGAACAACTTTTTAAAGTCTCCCAATTTCCATGGTATACGGACATTGCTAACTATCTTGCTACAGGTACGATTCCAACACATTGGAAAAAGCAAGATAAGGATAAGTTCTTCAATGAGGTGTGAAAATTTCTATGGGACAACCCATACTTATTCAAGTATTGTCCCGATCAAATCATAAGGAGATGTGTGCCAGATGATGAACAACAAAGTATCATCTCCTTTTGTCATTCTCAGGCATGTGGTGGCCACTTTTCGATTAAGAAGACCACAGCCAAAATTCTGCAATGTGGGTTTTATTGGCCCACTATGTTCAAAGACACACATGAGTTTTGCAAAACATGTGAGCCCTGTCAGAAATTGGGAGGAATCTCCCGTAGAAATATGATGCCACTCAATCCCATCTTAATAATTGAATTTTTTTATTGTTGGGGCATCGATTTCGTGGGTCCATTCCTATCTTCTTTTGGAAACGTATATATCTTGCTTGCCGTTGATTATGTGTCCAAATGGGTCGAGGCAATCCCATGCTGGAATAATGACCATAAAATAGTCATTCGTTTCTTAAAAGAGTATATTCTTTCCTAGTTAAGAACACCTCGAGTCATCATAAGTGATGGAGGGTCTCACTTTTGTAATCTCCCATTTGAAACCTTAATGAAGAAATATGGCGTAACACACAAAGTGAGCACTCCCTATCACCCACAAACTAGTGGACAAGATGAAATATCTAATAGGGAGATTAAACATATTTTAGAGAAAATAGTGAACCCCGATCGCAAGGATTGGTCGCTTCGACTTACTGATGCACTGTGGGCCTACCGTACCGCTTTTAAGACCTCTATTGGAATGTCTCCCTATAGACTTGTCTATGGGAAGGCTTGTCACTTGCCTATGGAGTTGGAACATAGGGCATATTGGGCAATTAAGAAGATGAATTTTGATTCTGACAAGGCGAGCTCGTTGCGCAAACTACAATTGAATGAACTTGCGGAACTCCGGAATGAAGCTTATGAAAATGCGAGAATTTACAAGGACAAGACGAAAGTGTTCCATGATAAGAACATTCTTCGTAAGACATTCACGACCAATCAAAAAGTCCTTTTGTATAATTATCGCCTACATTTATTTCCGGGGAAATTGAGATCTCGATGGACCGGTCCCTACATTGTGCAAACTGGCTACCCATATGGGATCATTGAGTTGTTAAATCCAAGGAACGGCAACCTCTTTAAGGCAAATGGTCAGCGATTAAAGCCGTTCTTTGAGAAGTTTCCTTCAGAAGGTATGTCTATACCTCTAACTGATCCTGTGTATCAGGATGATTGATCTCCTAGTTTGATGGAAGTATAGAGTAGTTAGGATTAGGATTTTGTTGCTTTTGTTTCCTTTTCATAGGTTTGTTGGAAGAAGGAAGAATTCTACTTTTTGTTCTCTCAGGTACTATCATTCCTCACTCCCTTTTATTTTAGAATTGCTCTCATATTTTGCTCATTGAACATCTTTTACATTGAGAACAATGTAAGATTTGGTTAGGAGGTGTAGGATCACTAGGATGAATCCAGCGTGTTGTAACATTTCATTAAATTATGCAGAAATTTTTTAATTTTTCTAAAATTCAAAACTCTTTTGGAAAACTTTGTTTCTATGCATTCAAGATGATATGAGCATAAGAGGAGGAGATACGAAGTGTATGATGTTGTAAGTCTTGAACTTCTCTTAATATAATGGTTTTATATGTGAATTCCCATATTTATGTGATTGATAGAAAATTTGAACACTCTTACACCTAGTTCACATTACATGATTTTCATGGGTTGAAAGGATTATGTGATTTGTGGATTAGCTAGACTTTGCTTTAAGGTGTTGAGAAACCAAGCCGGGGTACTTTGTCCATCCTTATCCATGGAAAAATAACGAAAGATATGGATTTTTAAAAATCCTATTTAATTTAAAAGAAAAAAGGAAAAGGAAGGATGAAATTGTGAATGATGGAAAAATGGTGGAAAATTCTGATTAGGGCTACCTCTTACCAATTGGAGGATGGTCTACCTGTAACCAAAGTCGAAAATGGGACGTAGTGTGAAAGTCGTCGGAAGGACAGTAAGGAAAATTCCTATCATTGGCTTGTTGTTGCTCTATATACCTTGAGATCTATAGTCTAGTTGATCTATGAAGAAGATAATCTTGAAAACTCATGAGATGAATTTTCACTATGCACACTAGGTTGAATTTGTTCAAGTTCTTTTATTTATCAACCAATCAACCAAAATTTCATATGGACACTTATTATGTCTTGAGAGTTTATGGTTTCAACCTTTGTCACCTAATTTTTCTGAATCTTACACTTGTGTGGCTTGGGATGTATAGAAGAATAGTTTATGAAGGAGAGTTGGGTTTTGGAGAATGGAATTGGTTTCACGCATGTTTTGCTCGGGACTAGCAAAATGCTGGTTGGGGGGTGTGTTGAGCTCTTAATTGTGCATATTATAACCCCAATTTATCACTCATTATGCAAGGTTTTCACGATTTATAGGCTAATCTAATGCATGAATTTATAATTGTAGGGATGGGAGAGAGGATTCATCAATTGGACACTTAAATGACGCCATTTACAAGCATAGAAGATCGAAGGACTAAATGTCAAAATATGGAAGAAAGAAATCAGAGAGAAGAAGAAAGAAAGCAAAAGAAGGTGCCCAAGACCGGTCGTCCATAGCCCAGGACCGATCGTCCGACCAGTCCGAACACTCAACAGAAGGGGCCCTACAGCCACAACTCTCTGGACCTGTTAATACAGGTCGTACGACCGGTCCTTAAATTAAATTTGTGGGCTTGGAATTTCCCAAAACTCTCTGGACGTTTTTCGCACTTTTGCGACCGGTCGTCCAGGAGCTCAGACCGGTCGTGTAACCGGTCGTCTGCGTAACTGGGCGTGTTCTACAAGCTCCGAATTTCTCTGCGCACTGCATATCCTTACGCATCTTCTGGATGATTCCGACGTAGAGGAGCTTCCCCACTATAAAAGGACACTTAGGGATCGTTCCTAGGGCATCTTAGAAGGGATTGAGCATGGTGGGGGATGGCGGAAGTCGGATTTGGAGTTCTACAACTCTTCCAAGTTTGCTTTCTAGTTTTTATGTTTTTTTTAGTTGTTTCATGCTTCCTTGGATCATGAACGGCTAAACCTCTTAGGTAGGGCTAAGAGGTGAAGCTTGTAGTGAATTTAAGATGTTTCAATTCGTTTGATTTGGTTTCAAGTTGGATTTCTATTGAAGAACAATGGTTTGAAGTTTAATTCAAGTATTAAGTAGTTTTTCTTAATCTTATGATGACTCATGGATGTTTGGAAGAATTGCTTGAGTTCTTAATTGTTATGAGCTGATCTAGACCTGTATGATCCTGAGGAATTGGAATACGCTCTAGATTTATGATCTTCATGTGGGAACTTCTTACCAAAAGTCTACTTTTCTGGAAATTCTGAACTATGTGAGACTGTGTATGCGATTTGAATCAAGTTCAAATCATGATCTAGTTTTGTCTTGTGACAGGATTTAATGATGGTTATGATTGTGATCTTAGCCTATTGGAATTGGGACTGACCTATGCAATTGAGTATGCTCATCCTAGCTTGCATTGAGTGAATCATATACATGGATCTTACATATGGCAGATTGTTTGGTTTAACTACTCTATCATCCGACTAGATAGATCTTATTTCGATTCTAGTTGAGAAAGTGAGAAACCACAGCGGATTGAGCATCAAGGATTGCTACAAGTGGATCCTTGAACCCCTAGTGCCTTTTTATTAATTGATTACCTTTAGTTTAATTCAACATTACTATTTACATCAAATCTGTTTGTTAGCTCTTTAGTAGAACTATTGGAAGTGTTTTGTGGATTCCTACATAAGTCTCTGTGGATCGACCTCGGTCTTACCGAGATTGTTACTACATCGCAACCCTACACTTGGGGAAGCGAACAAGTAGCAGCCATGCCAAGAGACTATGGCATGCTTAAGGGTTACTATAATTCGAATTCAAACAACCCAATCATGGTAATCTCAGAGAATTGCAAGGAACTCATGTCCGGAGTACACAAACTCTCACAAAACTTCTAAAAAAACCAAACTTTATTTAAACTAGAACTTGAAAATCCATATATAAGTAAAGGGTACTTGAAGAAACGAATTAAAACATTGAAACAAACTACAAACTTCACCTCTTAGCTCTAGCTAAGAGGTTAACCAGAAGAAAATATTAAAAACTAGAAACTAGAACTAGAAGTAGAAGAAGAAAACTAGTTGTAGGAGGCTTGGAAGCCTCCTAAGTCTTGATCTTTTTGCTCCCCAGGTTGCTAGATGGGTTAGGAAGAGGCTGTAGGTGTCCTTTTATAGCTTAGAGGCGTTACCGACTTGGAAGAAACGCAGAACTACAGAGTCCTCCCGCACTTAGGAAACCCAAAAATCAGAATTTAGAAGGTTACACTCGTTGTCTATATGTGGTCGACCGGTCTTGACCGGTCGGACTGGGCTAGTCGACCGGTCTTTACTGATCTTGACATGTCTTTTATCAGTCCAAGGAGTTAACTACCTGTTGGCCGACCGGTCTTGACTGGTCGGGCCTTCTGTTTTCTTCATTTTCCTTCTTTCTTTCTTCCTCTTCCTCCTCTCTTTCTTCACCATTCTTTGGCCCACCTTTGATCCTCATCAAAAGGCTCCTAAATGTGCTCCTTTTGGTCTCCAATTGGGCGAAGTCGCTCTCATTCTTACAATCACAAAACAAGCATTAGATGGGCTTTTTAAACATGAAAACCATGCATATATTGTGATGTAATGGGTTGGCAAATGTATAAATTGGAGGTTCAACAATCATTAATTATGGTGAGTCAACTATCTCTTTTGGATGTTTTGAAATTAATGACGAAGGGATTTCAATGACGGTTGACGAACCCAAGGAATCCATAAAATCTGAAAGCGATAGTGAGGTTACCTACAATGAGGGTTCAATGGATGCTTATGAACCTATGGTTTCTTTTTCCCAAGGGCATAATGATTATGAGTCTCTAGAGGATATGCATGCTAGAGAGATGGCCGAAGTTGATCATTTTGAGTCCTTCCACCAACAACACATGACAAATTCTATTGTGGAAGACCTCCCTTTGATTAAAAATTCTGTTTCTTTGGATGATAACGTGGCACAATCTGAAATTTCAAAAATAAACCAATGCTAGATGATGTGCTTACCACTAAATCTAAATAATTTTCCTGGAAAGACCTCCTCTCTATAGAGGAGGAATTCCTTGTCATTGAAATGGAATTTCTTCAATCATTAAGGGAGGATGAGGACCTTTCATCCGACTATCTCGATTTCCTAAAGGAATGCTTGGCCCACTCCTATGATGTTGATGGTGAGATGATTAAGGAGTTGGATATTTTGTTAAACATGGTGTTGGTGCCTGAAGAACACCATTCCATTGATTTACACTCTTTACCATTATTTGTGGAAGCACCATAAAATTCTGAAATTGAGGTGACAACCCTAACTGATGGATACTTGATGAACATCTCTCCACCATCATGGGTTCTTCAGCCCATTGAAAATTCTGAATGGGAGGACCCATTTTAAATCAATTACAACCCAGTCCAGAATTTGAGGAGATATCGTTTTACTGTTCACTCCCCAAGTGTAGGGTTGCGAAGTAGTAATAATTCGGAAAGACCGAGTATCGCTCCCACAGAGATTTATGAATGTGTATTCTCAGAATTTGTCTAAAATAACTAGTAATTAAGATCCTATTAAGAACTAAAACTGAAAAACAGCAATTTGGGTTTAAACAGTGAATGTGTAAGGTAATTTCAATCTAAAAAGGCACTAGAGCACCAAGGATCCACTTTTGATAAGTTTCAATGCATCAACACAACTAGGTCTCTCATAACTCAATCAGAATCGAATTCATATCTCTATCCGATCGGAATATAGAGCAGTTCAATCAACAATTATCTAAAACAAGTGCTTATTCATTGATTTGATTCCCACAATAATACTCAGGCCTTAGGCACACTCAATTGTGTAGGCCAAACCTCTTTTCAATCTAGTTGAGACTCACAACCGTAGCCTTCATCAAATCCTGCCACTAGACTTGATTACAACTAATGATTAGAACTCTAATTAAATCAAAATCAATCAACAAACAACTATTTTAGATTACTACAAAAGATAAGAACTTTAATTGAATGAGTTCCCACAAGAAAATCAGGCCATTGCATACAAGGCAATCAAAGAATCTACCATGCCTGGAGTCGATGATAGATCAATGAACTACGCAAGCATAAACAATGCTCAGAAGCTAAATTACTAAGTTAGGATCACTAAGAATCACATGAGCCCGGAGTCATCAAGAGATCAAAGTAAAAAAACCCAACTAGTACTTGATTCAAACTCACATTAACTAAAATTCATCAATTAAATCATAAAAATGAAACCTAGGTTGCATCAATCCATCAAAAACGAATCAAAAGCTTCACCTCTTAGCCCTAGCTAAGAGGTTTTAGTTCATCTCTAACATCCTTGAACTAGAAGCCTCTAAAAACATAAAAAAAAAAAACTACTAAAACAGAAAGAAAACTAAGAAACTCGAAGTAGAATCCGTCTCCCAAGCAATCCCCACGTCCTAGCATGCTTTGGTATCAAGGGAAGAAGTCCTTTTATAGCTTGGAGGTGTCCATTACGCAATAAACTTCCAGATTGCGCGTAAACTTACGCACTTGCGCAGAGAAATTCGGCGCCCAGAATAGAAACCTTGCTGTTTACACATGTCCGACCGGTCGCACGACCGGTCTGAGCCTGTGGACGACCGGTCGCACGACCGGTCTCAAAACTGCATAATCTGTCCAGAGAGTTTTTATGTTTCTGGACTACTCTCGACCTGTCTGGCGACCGGTCTAAGAGGAGAAAAAAACAATCCAAAAAATACACTTAAGACCTGTCTGTCGACCTGTCTGGCGACCGGTCTGACGACCGGTCTACAGACAGGTCTAAGAACAAAATTTCAGTTTTTATTCTTTATCTCTTCTCTTTCTTTCTTGCTTCTTTCTTCCACCTTTTGGCACTTGTTCTATTGATCTTCAATGCATATAAAGTGACTCTTTTAACCATGAATTGGTGAAGTCTCCTTCTCATTCCTACAATCGCATTAGATTAGTCTTTAAATCATGAAACGCATGCATAATGAGTGATGAAGTGGGGTTAGAATATGCACAATTAAGAGCTCAACACACCCCCCAACCAGCATTTTGCTAGTCCCGAGCAAAACATGCGTGAAACAAGTTTCATTCTCCAAAACCCAACTCTTCTTTAGAAACTATTCTTCTATACATTCCAAGACACACAAGCGTAAAATTCAGAGAAATTAGGTGATAGAGGTTGAAACCTTAAACTCTCAGAACATAATAAGTGTTTATATGAAATTCCCGCTGTTTGATTGATAAATAGAAGAACTTGAACAAATTCAACCTAGTGTTCATAGTGAAAGTTCATCCCATGAATTTCCGGGATTATCTTCTTCATAAATCAACTAAACTATAAATCTCAAGGTGTATAGAGCAACAACAAGCCTATGACAGGAATTTGCCTTACCGTCCTTCCGACGGCTTTCACACTACGTCCCATTTCTAGCTTTGGTTACGGGTAGACCATCCCCCGGTTGGTAGTAGGTAGCCCTAATCAGAATTTTCCACCATTTTTCCATCATTCCCAATTTCATCCTTCCTTTCCTTTTTCTTTTATATTAGATAGGATTTTTAGAAATCCATATCTTTCGTTATTTTCACATGGACAAGGATGGACAAAGTACCCCGGCTTGGTTTCTCAATACCTTAAATCAAGGTCTAGTTAATCCACAAATGACATAATCCTTTCAAATCATGAAAATCGTGTAATGTGAACTAGGTGCAAAAGGTGTTCAAATTTTCTATCAATCATAAAAATAGGTGAATTCACATATAAAACCATTATATTAAGAGAAATTCAAAGCTTGCAACATCCCTCACTTCATATCTCCTCTTCTTATACTTATGCCATCTCGAATGCATAGAATCAAAGTTTTCCAAAAGAGTTTTGAATTTTAGAAAAATCAAAAAATTTCTACATCATTGCTCGAAATGTCACAAAAGCTAGCAGATTCATCATCTAAGGAATCTCTCACCCCCCAACTAAAACTTTACATTGTCCTCAATGTAAAAATGTATACAATGAATGCAACACATGAGAGCAATGCCAAAAGAAAAAGAGAGTGAGAAAGAGAGATATCACCTGAAGCATATATTTCATGGCAAGATTAGCTTTTGGAGATGGATTACTTCACAAATAAATCAACTAATCAAAGTAAATCCTAATGGGAAGGCATTCTAGAAAACTATTTAAAATCATCCTCCGTCAGACTAGGAGGTTAGTCCCAACAACTCATCCAAAAGCATAAAGTCAAGCAGAATCATTAGATGGATCAAAAGGTTTCATAGTAAAGTCATCCAATATCCTGCTTTACAATATACATGTGTGTAATTGATCCAGATAACCCAATGAAAATCCCAAAAAGGAATTTCAGCGGGTTCCTTAATATTTTCATCACATGTATAAGAGGAGACATCATCATATTTATCAGAAAAAATATGTCTCCATTCAAATTTTCCTGGGCTTTGGTATTGCAAATATGGATCATCCCAGGGTTGGTGGAGTTCAGTGTGCATGATCCACAAAGGTGTGGAAATATGAATTGATTTCTCAGCACAAAAAGGTATTGTTTCCACATCCTTCTCTCGGCTAACGTCATATGCCGATACCGACTCGAAAAGTGTGACCATATCCCTTATCATATCATCGTTCTCATCAAGGGAGTAAGTCATATCTTCATCTAAGTGACCGGAGTAAAAAGGTGAGAGGGACTCGTCTTCCACGATAGAATTGATCATGTTTATTTCGTGGACCTCCTCTTCTTCATCCTCTTGTTGGTTGTCAATATTGAAAGCATTCAACTCAATCGTCATATTACCAAAAGACATTTTTATGACCCCACTCCTACAATTTATGATAGCATTCGATGTAGCTAGGAATGGGCGGCTAAGTATGACAGGAATTTGGGGGCCAATATTAACCATGGGTCTCATGTCCAAGACAATAAAGTCCACCGGGTAGTAAACTTTGTCAACTTGGACAAGAACGTCCTCAATTACCTCTCTCGTAATACGAATTGATCGGTCAGCAAGTTGTAATGTGGTTTTGGTGGGTTTTAATTCACCTAAACCCAATTGTACATAGACCAAAAAGGGAATTAAGTTTACACTTGCCCTTAGATCAAGTAGAGCATGTTTCACCCGGTAGTCTCCAATCACACATGATATTGTTGGACAACCGAGGATCTTTGTATTTCTTGGGCATCCCGTGGTTGATAATGGCACTTACATTCTCTGTCAAAAATGCCTTCTTTTGCACATGTATTTTTTTTTTTTTTTGACCGTGCAAAGGTCTTTTAAAAATTTAGCATATGACGGTATCTGTTTAATGGCATCCAACAATGGGATGTTGATTTTGACTTACTTGAAAACCTCCAAAAATTCCTGATATTTATCTTAAGGTTTGGCTGAAATCAAGCGTTTGGGGAATGGAGCAACGGGCCTATATTCTTTCAATGGCTCTTTTTCATTCATGGCGTTGCTAGGTCCATCATCCTCTTTGGAAGATACCCGATCATTAGGCGTTGAAACCTTCACCGGATCAGATTTTTCAATAATTTTACCACTTCTAAGAGTGGTGATGGCCTTAGCATGTTCCATATGTTGGTTAGAAGAACTAGGCACGCTTATTTCACATTGTGGTTTTGGATTTGATATGGGTTGGGCTGGAAGAATCCCTTCCCTTGCGTTTAAGAGAGCCTTGATTTCCTCCATCGAATTTTTAAGCTCAAACATTATCGTATGGTTGGATTGATTTATTTGAGCTTGACCTTCCATGAATGCTTTCAAAGTATCCTCTATAGGCATTTGAGGTGGGGCCATAGGAATTTGCATTGGGGGCCCCCTTTGAGGATTATTTTGATTAGCCGTGTTTCCATTCACCCAATTGAAGTTTGGGTTGTTTCTTCAACTAGAATTGTTCGTGTTTGAATTTGGAGTACTAAAAGGTCGTTGATAACTATTCAAAGCATTTGATTGTTCAAATAAAAGTTCTCGAAACGCATAGATTGTTGGACAATCCGGCGTTTGATGCACATTGGAAGCACAAATACCACAAATAGTTTCAACAGCCCCCCTTTGTTGGGTTGTGTCCACTTTCTTTAGTTCCATCTCCTCGACCTTTCGTGTGAGTTTAGCCACTCTAGAACCTAGATCATCTTGCCCATCTAAAACATAAATTTCTCCCTTTTCCTTGGCTTGGGGTTGTTTTGAACTTGTTGGCTTAGATGTATCCCATGCTTGTGTGTTTTCAGCCAACATGTCAAAATAATCCCAAGCTTCCTCCGTTTCCTTGTTCATGAACTCCCCATTGCACATCATCTCCATAAATTGGCGCATGGTTGAGTTTAATTCATCATAGAAGAAACTAATCAATCTCCACCGTTCATAGCCATGATGTGGGCATGCGTTTAATAACTCATTATACCTTTCCCAACATTGGAAAAAGGTTTCTTGTTCTTTTTGGGCGAAGTTCATTATGGCCCTTCTTAGTGCATTGGTTCGATGAGTAGGGAAGAATTTTTTAAGAAACTCCCTAGTCATCTCAGCCCATGTCCCAATAGACCTCGGCCTTAAGGAATGTAGCTATGATTTGGCCTTCTCTTTCAAGGAAAAAGGGAATAATTTGAGTTTTATTGTATCCTTGGTCACATTGTCATAGTTTATTGTGGCAATAACCTCTTCAAATTCCTTAATATGTAGATACGCACTCTCAAAGTCGAGTCCATGAAATCTAGGAAGAAGTTGGATCAACCCCGGTTTAAAATCAATATTTCCCACATTGTGAGGGAAAATTATGCAAGAGGGAGTACTCGTCCTAGCTGGTTGTAAATAGTCACGTAAAGTTCTAGGTTGAGGTACATCCCCCACTTCATTCTCATCCAATTCAGTAAGGTTTGGGGCTGGATTTTGATGTTGATTAGCCCCTTGATTTAGTTGATTTTCGGCCATCTCTCTAGTAATTTCAGGAAAATTTTGACTTTTTCTAGCACGAGGCTCTTTATCAATCCCTTCAACAATTACTCCGTCACGATTGAGTCGATTATTAGAATCCCGATCCCAATGTGGCATGCGAATCCAAAAAGAATGAAACAAAAAGGAAAAAGAATTCTTCCTTCCTTCCTTTACTCCTCTCTAAGACTTAAGCATAAGGTGTCTTGCAATGGCTGAGCCAGAAGCAAGGATAGAGACCGATTTCTCCTGGTCAATAGGGGTTCAGAGAACTCCCCACCCACTCTTTGAGTCTTTTGAGAAAAGTGCAGAAAAAGAAGAAAGAGGAATAAGATTGAGAAGAGAAATCTCTGAGCACAAGGTGATCCAAGACGGCAGAGCCGACCAATAGGAATCCAGGCGGCACAAGGCCAACCTATCAGAGATCCAAAAGGAGTCTCCACCCACTCTATAAGAGATGAATATGATAGGAATGAGTAGGAGAAGGAGAAGAGTGAGGTTAGAATGATAAAACCTGATTTGTGACTTAAGATGCCTACTTCTTCTTCAACTTCCTAAAAATCCCTGAATTAGACCTATGCTAGAATCCTGCAAAAATCACAACAAAGTAAGTTAGTATTTAGAAGAAAACCTACCCTAGAAAGCAAAAAAAATCCTAAACCTATCTTAACACAATCTCAACTAAAGGTTATTTCAGAAAATTCTAAAAATACCGCATAGAAATCCCCGGCAACGGCGCCAAAAACTTGTTCACTCCCCAAGTGTAGGGTTGCGAAGTAGTAATAATTCGGAAAGACCGAGTATCGTTCTCACAGAGATTTATGAATGGGTATTCTCAGAATTTGTCTAAAATAACTAGTAATTAAGATCCTATTAAGAACTAAAACTGAAAAATAGCAATTTGGGTTTAAACAGTGAATATGTGAGGTAATTTCAATCTAAAAAGGCACTAGAGCACCAAGGATCCACTTTTGATAAGTTTCAATGCATCAACACAACTAGGTCTCTCATAACTCAATCAGAATCGAATTCATATCTCTATCCGATCGGAATATAGAGCAGTTCAATCAACAATTATCCAAAACAAGTGCTTATTCATTGATTTGATTCCCACAATAATACTCAGGCCTTAGGCACACTCAATTGTGTAGGCCAAACCTCTTTTCAATCTAGTTGAGACTCACAACCATAGCCTTCATCAAATCCTGTCACTAGACTTGATTACAACTAATGATTAGAACTCTAATTAAATCAAAATCAATCAACAAACAACTATTTCAGATTACTACAAAAGATAAGAACTTTAGTTGAATGAGTTCCCACATGAAAATCAGGCCATTGCATACAAGGCAATCAAAGAATCTACCATGCCCGGAGTCGATGATAGATCAATGAACTACACAAGCATAAACAATGCTTAGAAGATAAATTACTAAGTTAGGATCACTGAGAATCACATGAGCCCGGAGTCATCAAGAGATCAAAGTAAAAACCCAACTAGTACTTAATTCAAACTCACATTAACTAAAATTCATCAATTAAATCATAAAAAGGAAACTTAGGTTGCATCAATCCATCAAAAACGAATCAAAAGCTTCATCTTTAGCCCTAGCTAAGAGGTTTTAGTTCATCTCTAACATCCTTGAACTAGAAGCCTCTAAAAACATAAAAAACTACTAAAACAGAAGAAAACTAAGAAACTCGAAGTAGAATCCGTCTCCCAAGCAATCCCCACATCCTAGCATGCTTTGGTATCAAGGGAAGAAGTCCTTTTATAGCTTGGAGGTGTCCATTACGCAAGAAACTTCCAGATTGCGCGTAAACTTACGCACTTGCGCAGAGAAATTCGGCGCCCAGAATAGAAACCTTGCTGTTTACGCATGTCCGACTTGTCGCACGACCGGTCTGAGCCTGTGGACGACCGGTCGCACGACCGATCTCAAAACTGCTAATCTGTCCAGAGAGTTTTTGCATTTTTGGACTACTCTCAACCTGTCTGGCGACCGGTCTAAGAGGAGAAAAAAAACAGTCTAAAAAATACACTTAAGACCTGTATGTCGACCGGTCTACAGACAGGTCTAAGAACAAAATTTCAGTTTTTATTCTTTATCTCTTCTCTTTCTTTCTTGCTTCTTTCTTCCACCTTTTGGTACTTGTTTTATTGATCTTCAATGCATATAAGGTGACTCTTTTAACCATGAATTGGTGAAGTCTCCTTCTCATTCCTACAATCACAAATCCATGCATTAGATTAGTCTTTAAATTATGAAACGCATGCATAATGAGTGATGAATTGGGGTTAGAATATGCACAATTAAGAGCTCAACATTTACTGCTCTTATCTCCTCCTTTCATGCATGTGGTGCACATTACGATTGGACCTTAATGAAGGAAAGCACCCATGTCTATTGTCGAGCAGGACTTTGGATGGTCCTCATGAGAAATTTGTTGAAATTCATGAAGATCCTGCTCAAATTTGATCATGTAGTTGATCGGACTAATCAAAGGTAGGTAGGTAGGTTATAATTTATTTTTTCACATTTAAGATTGAATAAGTCTCATCGAGACAATGGAAGATGCTAGAATTGATCAACTTGCCACCTCAGGTACTCTCGTTCTCACTATCCTTTGTTTTATGTCATTACTCTCATGTTATGCTTATTGCATATCTTATTACATTGATGACAATGTAGATTTTGGTTGGGGGTAAGATTCCTTAGATAAATCTACTAGTTTTTATGACATTTCGAGCAATTATGTAGAAAATTTTCAATTTTTCTTAATTCAAAACTATTTTAGAAAACTTTGTTTTCATGTACTTGGGATGTTATGAGTATGAAAAGAAGATAGATGAAGTGATTAATTTTGAAAAGCCTTAAATTATCTATAACATGATAGTCTTCTATATGAATTCCCCTATTTTTATGATCGATAGAAATTTTTAAATACTTTTTTAATCTAGTTTACATTACACGATTCTCATGGTTTGAAGGGATTATGTAAATTTGTAAATTGGCTAGATTGAGATTTAAGGTGTTGAGGAACCAAGCCGGGGAGCTTTGTCCATCCTTGTTCATGTGAAATAAAAGAAAATAACGAAAGATATGAATTTTTAAGAATCTTATCTAATGTACATGAAAAAGAGAAAGAAAGTATGGTTGTCATTGAATATATTTTTGTGAAATTTTTTAAAAGGGTTACCTATTACCAACCAGGGGATGGTCTACCCGTAACTAAAGCTGGAACTGGGAAGCAGTGTGAAAGTCGTCGAAGGAATGGTAAGGCAAATTCTTGTCATAGGCTTGTTGTTGATCTGTACATCTTTGGATCTTTAGTTTCGTTAGTCTATGAAGAAGGTAATCCTGAAAATTCATGAGATGAACTTTCACCATGCACACTAGACCGTACTTGTTTGGATTCTTCTATTTATCAATCAATCAGTGGGGATTCAATGTGAACAACTTATTATGTTTAGGGAGTTTAAGATTTCAATTTCCATCACTAAGTTTTTAGAACTTTGTATTCGTATGTCTTGAAGATTATAGAAGTATAGTTTTTGAAAGAAAGTTGGGTTTTGAAAAGTTGAACTTGTTTCATGCATGTTTTGCTTAGGACTAGCAAAAAGCTGGTTGGGGTGTGTTGAACCATAAATATTACATATTCTAACTCCAAGTCATCACATATATTGCATGGTTTCTATGTTTAAATACCTATTTAATGCATGGTTTTGTGTTTGTAGGAATGAAAGAGTGATTGTGTGAATTGATGCTTAAAAGACACTTGTTAGCCACCTTGAAGAATAAAGAAACAGAGGCTAAAGAGGTGGAAGAAATAGAGAGAGAAAGAAAGAAAGAAAATAAAGGAAAAGGGGCTAGATCGGTAGCCCAGCAAGGCAGCCACCTCCAAAGCTTGCTGGACCAAGGCCCAGACGGGTTAGACTGGTCAAGACCGGTTGGCTAGCCCAGTCCGACCAGTCAAAACCGGTCGGCCATACTCAAATAGCAAGTGCAAAAATTCTGCAATTTCTATTTTCGATTTTTAAGCTTCCTAGTGCGCGAAAGACACACGGTTTCATGAATTTTCTCGCACGGCGACGCCTCCAAGCTATGAAAAGACACCTACACCTTCTTCTTAAAACATCTAGCAATGTGAGGAGCAAAGAGATCAAGACCTACGAGGCTTCCTAGCCTCCTACAATGATTTTTCTTCTTCTTTTAGTTATAGTTTCTAGTTTTATTTATGTTCTTTTTTAGCGAACCTCTTAGCTAGAGCTAAGAGGTGAATCTTCTAGTTTTTAATGATATTTTGATACACTGATTTTGAATTATGGTTTAATGTTTGAATAATTCATTATAGTTTGAATAAAGTTGATAATTTTATATGATTCATCGAGTTTGTGTGACAAGTACATGAGTTTTTGTTGGATTTTTTAGATTAATCAGAATGGTTTATGGGTTATTGATTGATGGAAGTTTTTTATTCAAGTTCTCCATGATTCAAACAGTGGAATCTCTATTAGAACTATGATGGAAAGTTCATTTATCCTTTGTGGAATTTGAGATAGTTGTTATTGTTTATTGAAGTTGGTTTAATTAGAGTTCTAATCATTGGTCGTAGTAGAATCTAGTGACAGAATTTGATGAAGGCTATGGTTGTGAATCTCAACTAGATTGGAAAGAGGCTTGGCTTATATAATTGATTGTGCCCAAGGCCTGGGCTTGATTGAGGGAATCAAATCAATAAACACCCACCTATTTCAGATTACTTATGTGCTTAGATTGTTATATCTCCCAGCTGGATAGAGATAGAACTTCGATTCCAGTTGTGATAAAATTGAATCAATGGATTGAGCATGATTAAGACTAGAAGTGGATCTTTGATGCTCTAGTCTTTCTTATTTCTCAGATTTCCTATTTAGTTCTTACAAACTGTTTTTCAAAATATTCTTAAATTCAAGTTATTATAGTAGTTGGAATTTTTTACCTCTTTCCCTATGGATAGACCTTGGTCTTACTGAGAATTATTACTACATCGCAACCTTGCACTTGAGGCGAGCGAACACTAGCTCCCAAAGTTAAAGGCCGATCCCAACACTCGGGACAAAGCATTGTGAGTTCCCCCGGGACCACGACCACAACACCAGAGATTGCATAACCCTCAAGGATGAAATCGTGTCTCTCATCTGGAGGGGTCATCTCCAGGCATACGTAGATCAGAAAGACCGATCCCTAAGAAAAATGAGTGGTCTGCCAAGCAATCGGATCGACGCCAGCAGGACATAAATCAGCCTCGACAGGGATCGCGGCGAGAAGGACAGGCCCAACCCGAATCCTCCTGAACCTGCAGGTGAAATTCACATAATCTTCGACGGGCCCGGAGGAGGCAGGGACTCTAATAATGCAAGGAAAGCTCCCACTAGAAAGGCTTAGGAAGTATTCCAGGCTGAAAAATCATTGAAACATCTTGAGTGGAAGTGTTAATCGATCACTTTCTCTAAGGAAGACGGTAAGGGAATTCAATTCCCACATGATGATGTAGTTGTGGTAACACTAAAAGTCTCGAATTACAAAACGCATAGGATAATGCTGGACACGGGAAGTTCGGCAGACGTCCTATAAACTTCAGCTTTCAAACACGATGAACATCTCGCAGAACTTGTTAAAGCCAGTTCATACCACATTGATAGGTTTCGCTAGCAAATCTATGAAACCAGAAGGGTGTATTGACCTCCCAATCATCTTCGAGGAGGCTCCCAACAGGATCAACATAATGGTAAATTTTTAAGTTGTGGACCGACCGTCGACCTATAATGCCATTTTGGGCCAACCATCCATGATAGATCTGGGAGCTTTCATCTCCCCGCTCTATCTTTATGCGAAGTTCCCCACTCCTAGGCGTTGGGGTGATCAGAGGAAGTCAGGCAGTTGCACATGCCTATTATGAGACAGTGCTACAGAAAAAAAGGGAAGCAAGTCAGCCCCATTGTAATGATGACAACTCTGACTTGACGCTCGAATCTAGAAACAAAGCCGCCTTTGGACCCTCGGGACGGCGACACAAAGCGCCTTGGACCCTTGGACCTCGGGACGGCTCCCGGTAGAAGATCAGATTTCCACCTCCTTATTAGCGGAGGACCCATAAAAGTAAGTTCAGATTGGATCAGCGCTGAACATCAGTGCTCAGGCCCAGTTTTTTCATTTTCTGATTAAGCATTAGGATGTGTTCGCCTGGTCACATGATGACATGCCGGGTATCGACCCAGGTGTAATCGTCCACCGACTGTAGGTGGACCCCAATTTTAAGCTAGTACACCAAAGACGACGAGCTATCTATCAGGAGAGACATGTAGCAATTAAAGAGGAGGTCAATAAACTTCTCAAAGCGGGATTCATCATAGAAGCGGTATACCCCGAGTGGGTCGCCAATGTGGTGTTGGTCAAGAAAGCAAACGAAAAGTGGATAATGTACGTCAATTACAACGACCTCAATAAGGCATGCCCGAAAGATAGTTTCTCCACACCTAGAATCGACCAACTGGTGGATGCTACAACTGGGCAAGCACTCCTCAGTTTTATGGATGCATACTCGGGTTACAATCAAATCACCATGCACCCTCCAGATATAGAGAAGACATCCTTATCACTGACAGGGGTCTATATTGCTACAAGGTCATGCCGTTTGGCCTCAAGAATGTGGGTTCTACATATCGACGTCTGATCAACAAGATGTTCGCGGACCAGATTGGAAGAACGATGGAAGTATATGTCAACAATATGCTCGTCAAGAGCATTAAAGAAGAAAACCATCTCACAGATCTTCTGGAGACATTCTAGATACTGCGGCAGCATAAGATGAAGTTAAACCCAGCAAAATACGCCTTCAGCGTATTAGCCAACAAATTTATGGGCTTCATGGTAGGGAAAAGGGGAATAGAAGTTAATTCAGAGAAGATCCAGGTCCTCCTCGACATAAAGTCGCCAAAGAACTTTCGAGACATCCAGTGGCTTGTCGAACAAGTCGCCTCTCTCAGCAGATTCATATCCAGGGCCACTGATAAGTGCCTACAATTCTTCAAGTTGCTGAAGGGATCTGGAAAAATAATGCAGTGGACGAATGAGTGCGAGTAGGTATTCTGTTGCCTCAAGGAATACATGAGAGCTCCACCAGTGCTATCAAAGCCTCTCTAGGATGAGCACCTGACCTCACCGTCTCCTCGACTACCATCAGTTCAACGCTTATCCAAAATGATGAGGGAATCTAACGACCTGGTCTACTACATCAGCAGAGAGATGGTCGATGTCGAGACCCTCTACCCGACAATCAAGAAGCTAATGCTAGCCTTGATCAATTCAGCTAGGCAACTTCGACCTTACTTTCAAGCTCATACTATCATAGTTCCCACAGACCAGCAGTAGAAACAAGTTTTGCAGAATCCAGGAGTGTCTAGAAGACTGGCCAAATGGGCCATTGAATTGAGTAAGCATGATGTGCAGTTTTGCTCACGCACGGCGGTTAAGGGACAAGTGGATGCCGACTTCATCGCAGAGTTCACACACTCGGCTTCCCCAGAGTAAATTGAGTGTCCTTCGCAGTCTGCCGAGTCTTCCACTCCCGATCGACCACTGTGGACTCTTTACGTGGATGGGTCGGCATCCTCTCACAGGAGTGGAGCCGATCTCATTCTTGTATCCCACAAGGA
Source organism: Liriodendron chinense (assembly GCA_003013855.2). Taxonomy (NCBI): domain Eukaryota; kingdom Viridiplantae; phylum Streptophyta; class Magnoliopsida; order Magnoliales; family Magnoliaceae; genus Liriodendron; species Liriodendron chinense. The sequence continues at coordinate 1,876,638 of ML058429.1, forward strand.
CTCCAAATTGAGTACCCCTCTGTTTTGATTTCCACGCATCCAACAACGAAGCGGAGTACGAAGCACTCCTCTCCAGGCTTCGTCTAGCCAATATCATGGGAGCCTAGAATCTGAAGATCCATAGTGACTCTCAACTCATGGTGAACCAAGTGTCAGATGAGTATGAAGCAAGAGATGAGAAGATGATGGCATACAAGACGCATGCCCATGACTTGCTGAATTTTTTTTAGAAATATGAGCTGCTCCAGATTTCAAGGGAGCAAAACCAAATGTCTGACTCCCTCACCTATTTGGGATCAGCTTCGAAAAGCGACATCAGTTGAACCATACCATTCGAGCATTTGCCCGAACCGAGCATCACTTGGAAGGATGCCCCGAACACGCTCCCAATTAGCCAGTCTTCTTGTTGGATGGATCTAATCATCCAATATCTCAAAGACTGACAGCTTCCAGAGAATAAAGGTGAGGCAAGGAAGTTAAAATTTTCTGCCCCCTAGTACTTCCTGATAGACGACATCCTCTATCAATGTGGGTACTCGATCCCACATCTAAGATGCATCCGCCCCAAGAAAGCTTACTACACTTTGAGGGAGATCCATGAGGGAATATGCGGAAATCACTTCGGAGACCGATCAATGGCCTACAAGGCCATTAGGTAGGGTTATTATTAGCCTACGATGATGGCCGATGCTGTTCGAATTTTGAAGACTTACGACAAGTGCCAACGATTTGCTAAGATACCTTTCAGTTTGAAGACTTACGACAAGTGCCAACGATTTGCTAAGATACCTTTCAGTTTGAAGACTTACGACAAGTGCCAACGATTTGCTAAGATACCTTTCAGTTTGAAGACTTACGACAAGTGCCAACGATTTGCTAAGATACCTCCGAAGGCACTGAAAGACATGACACCGCGATAACAGGGCCATGAACATTCGCTCAGTGACGATCTAAATCTTCATGCGGGCTTCTTGAAACTGTCCAAGTCAAAGTTCTTCATGCGATTGCATGAAGATGAATTCTCATGCAACCGCATGAGACCACTGCCTCTTTCAGATTTCTTCTTTCCTTCATTTATTTTCTTCTTTTTTTCCCTTCTCGGTTCAAACATTCTGTCATGCAACCGCACGAGGATGCTGCCTTATGCGATCGCATGAGACTTCCCTGTTCATGTGATTTTCAAGTTTTTCTTCCTGAAATCTCCATCTTAATCAATCGATTTTTCTTTGCCTCAACCGCCATCCAACCTATTGATTAGGCCACGTAGACCTAGATGAAGGGAAAACACAAATAAAAGCTTGATCCAAAAATTTTGTAGCCCCAAGATGTTTTTAATGTTCTGTGTTCGATCACTATTATTTCCCATGGTGTGGTACTGAGATTCTGATTTGCCTCATTTTTTGGCTTATGGCCTAAAATAATCTAAAAAATTGGATGGAAGACGTGGATAAAACATGTACATTATGATGGGGCCTACAGAGCTTCATAGGTGTTGTGTGATTCGCCAACGAATCTGAGTCTGAAGCACAACAAAATCCAAGTCTGAGAGCGACGCCTCAACTGATTTTTTGCAGGGCTCACCCAGATCATATGTATGTGAAATCCGTCCGATCATTAGATGTTTATTGGCACGCAAGTCCTGCAACAAAAGAAATATGCGGACATGTGATTCAGAAGGGCCACCATGTCTCGCCTGCTAGCCCAGGTGGAAGACACCAAGACATTTCAACAGCAGGTTTCATGTTCCAAATGCCAACGAGAGACACCTTTGCAGGCATCTCCTGCACTCAGGAATCTAAGTGGGGCCCACCTTGAAAAAAAAAATGAACGGGATCCAAGACTCAAGTGGGCCGAAAATGTGACGATTGTACTTCCACAGTTGAAATATTCGTGGGGCCACTGAAGTTTCAAATCAGGATAATATTTGTATTTTCAGTTCATCTCAGTAGGAATGACATTATGAACGGTATGGATGGCATATAAACATCACTGTGGATCCTATAAAGGTTTCAACGGTAGGAATTTCTCTACCCACCTTTTGCTTTATTGCGGCCTACTTGAGTCTTGGATCCCATTCATTTTTTGTCGCAACGCTTAAAATGATCTCACAAAATGGTTGGACGGTGTAGATTTCTCACAAACATCATGGTAGGCCCCACCTAGATTCCGAGCACAGGAGATGCCTGCGGAAGGCTTTCGCAGGCAATCCGCGTCCCACTAACCTTACCAGTGGGTGGGTGGGTGCCGCATCATGTGACTAAGCGGGTGGGCGCGTTGCATGGCTTAAAAAATAAAATTAAAAAATTAAAAAAAGGGGCCACACCAAAGGAAATGTTCACCCCTGATTTTTCATAGGCCTACCTTGATGATTACATGAAATTCGACTTAAAACCATTAGATGAAATACAAAAATTTAGTCATAGGGCCAAAAAAATAGGACAATTCATTGAGGAAAACAGTTTGGAGGGTGGGTATGGCCTTGCACGCCTTTTCCAATCATGTGGTCCACCTCAATCATGGATGGGGACATTTTTTGAGCCCTACGCCTAAAATTGGATAACTCAAATGGTAGTTGGAGCGAAATTCAGAATCACATTACGGTGGGGTCCATATATGGTGTGGTCTTCCGTATACTTAGGCTATCGGCTTATACACGAATTCTTTTTCAAGGGCATGCTAGCCTTTTCACCTTGTGTTGTTGCCGGTGAAACACTGTTTTGGTAAATATTCAACGTCAAAGCATCTCTGTTATTTGGTGGACGATATCATCCTAAGTGAGACTATCAATTACAAGGTATCTTTGACCGAAGTTAGTGTGTTTCGTTCACACTGGTGAGGGCCCTGGTTTGGTGATCCAGACCGATGATCACATGACTAGACCGTGGGCTCCACGGTAAGGGAGCCACCGAAGCCGCGTCCCATAAAACGATGCGTTTCCTGTACTAAGAAAAGCAAAAGAAAGTGACATGGTCATGGTGGGCAGACTTTTGACTACAAGTAAAAGAACTTTCGCAGAAAATCTTCTATATAAAGCACTGTGGGTGTGTAAGCTGGATGGTGTAGGGAAGATGAGGGGGAAAGGAAAGAATAGTTCAAAGTGGGCATTGGTGCTCTTGTTGTTGATGGTATCAACGCTGGGGATGCATGCACTGAGTGAGAGTCAGTGTAAGGAGGAGAGGAGGCTTGCAGCAAATGCATGCAAGCCGGTCGTGTATGGTAGACTTCCCTCACCTGACTGCTGTGAACGTGCGAGGGTGGCTCACGTTGAGTGTGTGTGCCCTGTGATAACACCCAAGTTGGCGGCCCTCATCGACGTCAACCGAGCCATAAGGCTCATCCAAGGGTGCGGAAGGACGGTCCCTCGCCACTTTAAGTGTGGGAGTAAGCTCTCTCTCTCTCTCTCTCTCTCTCTCTCTCTCTCCATAGATTATTGTCTCTAATGACCAAAACCTAGTTGACTGTAGTACCAGCACCTACTTTCTTGCGGAAACACAAACTGAAACGCAACTCCCTAAGAATTGATACAATACTATTTGCGTGAGGAAACATGGAAGGTGCAATTCCTCACCGAGCTATGAGACTAATGCGGAATGCATGATCGATCAATGCATTAATTATGAAGATTATAAACTAAATAACTTATTTTAAAATGTGTACCTGAATAGTGGCAGATTGAGTCGATGAGCCTGGCCTTATTCATCTCACGCCTTCTGAAATCCCTTTTCAATGAGACTTGAGATTTCCATATATGCAACTTTGGGACCAAGATATATATTTATAGAACAGGAGCCTAAAGTATTTCCCGGTAGAACAGCCCAATTTCCCAAGAGGAAAACCCTTTTAAAATATTCCCTCCATACCCCTGTCACTACTTTTTAAAGTTTAAGTGGACAGAAATGTCCTTTCCTTTATGAGCTTCCCTAGTAGGAGCTTTTGCTTGCACAGAAGCTTTGTGGCTTGGATTCCAATGCATACTGTGACATGATGTGATGATTGGGCCTACTTAAAGGTAGATCAAAGCCATTCGTTTTCTTTGTGACCCACCATTTCAACAGGAAGACAAATTTTAACACGATAAGAGCTCTCTATGGCCTACAATAATCAATAACAGTGACCGTTCACTCACAATTGTTTCCTTGTGGTGTGGTTTATATTATCTGCGGATTTTGTGACTCATTCTTTGGCCCGTAACCTTAAATTAAATTCTAAATTCAGTAGACAAAGTAGATTTGACACATGCCCCAGGTGGGTCACACAACCTTTAAAATAGACAACCTCGACCCTTAACACATGAAAATTTAGACCCCGATAACCATGACCCTTAACACATTACAACCTCGACCTTCAACACATGACAACCTCGACGCTAACAACCATGACCTTTCACACATGACAACCTTGACCATAACACATGACAACCTTGACCCTAAACATGTGACAACCTAGACCCAAACCCTTAACAAATGACAATCCAAACCCTTAACACATGACAACCTCAACCCTTCGTAGATAAGAACCTCGATACTGGTTGACAAGTGTTAATTAGGGTCAAGGTTAACATAACTATTCAACCAAGATAATACATTACAAAATTCAGATTCTATCTTCTTCGTTATCTTGCACATGACAACCACAATCATCCCTCTCTACCTTAAATACCTTCTGATAATCACTTTTCCTTATGACAATTACTTTTCTCCACGACAACAACCACGACCATCCATCTATCCACAACTAAAAATATCCTTCACCTCTAAGAAAATGTTATTCCGCAAAAATTAAAACAAAAATCTATTCAAAATGTCTTCCATGTATCATTGGCTTCCATCTATAAGAAATGTGATCGTTAAAGCAAAAAATAACATTCATTTTTAGAGTCGTAAAAGTTGTTGGTAGTGCTCATGATCACATACTAGAGAAGTTGATGGCGGTGACCATATATCGAAAAATGCAGTCAGAGGGAGTGATGGTGGGTCTTATAAAGACATGTTTGGAAAGAAAGAAGAATAGTCTCAGGAAAATAACAATGAGTCCTTAAATGGCCTCCAACCCTATCTAAACGGTCTTCGAACCACATCTCTAGGACCCACTATGAGGTACATCTCGAATCAATTCAGTTCATTAAAGTCAGAATTTGATGAAAGGTCACGATCTAAAAAATGACCCCTATTGGCAGATCATGTGGACTACACCATATGAAAATAATTAGCAATAAACGGCTATCGTTATCATTTGTTAGCTCGTGGGTCATAGAGAGCTTCTATCAACATAAGATTATTGCCCTCTCAAAAAAATGGTAGGCCACAAAGAGGATGAACGGATTGGATCTACCTTTCAGTGGACCCAATCATCAAATGGTGGTCATAACATGCCTCAGGATCGAAGCTACAAAGCTTCTCCCACGTTCAAAGGTCTATACAGGCACTAGGTTCCAAAGTAGGGGTATTTTGTCCACTAAAAATTCAATAAGTGGTCAGAGAGCCATGGAGGAAATATTTTAAAAGGGCTATCCTCCTGGGGAATTCGAACATACCACGAGGCTGCTTAAGTCAAACTCCTTAAACTAAATAATTGAATTTGAAATGCACACCTAAATGGCGGCAAATTGAGTCGATGAACCTAGCCCCTTCTGAAATCCATTTTCAATGAGACTTGAGTTTTCCATACATGCAAGTTTGGAGACCAAGATATATATATATATATATATATATATATATATATATATATATATATATATATATATAAGAGGTGCCGAAGTATTTCAACCCATTACAACTACTACCTCAGAAGTCTTCACACTAGAAGGAGTTCATGTCCAACTGAAATGTGGCAATCCTAGCCTAACATGGACTTCTGGGGGATATATTATTTTATAGCCACCTGTTTTTAGCACAAACCGACCTAACTTCCAGGCCAAGTCATTTCCACAACTGCCTGAACATAATGAATGGTGTAAATTTCACACACGCACACCACGTTGGCACCATGCCACAAATGGCCTCTTCAATATATTATAGCATGGTCCACTATAGTGATCAAAGACAAGTTGGATTACCAAAACTTGATTAGAATCCTTCCTCATTTTGAACTAGAATTCATTTTATATTTTATTTTGTATTGCTCTGAATTCTCTAACTGGTTTACTTGTTTGCAGGTATCACCACTCCATAAAGATGGGATAATATGAAGATGATCACAAGAGAGTTGCAAAAATAAAAGTTACCTGCCCTATGTTTCTAGGGGCCTTTCACGTTTCTATCTTTTGTACTGTAGTATTGTCCCAATGTGAGAGAAAAGAATGTCTTTACAACTACATTTACTAGCTAGCTCACCGGCTTCCGGTATAAGATGGTTGGCCTTCTTACTATGAGAAATAAAATGGTGCTTTCATCTCTTGCATTGACAGACTATGGTAGATTTTGAATTTTGAATTTTAAATTTTTTTTTTTTTTAATAATTCATGCCCCATCTTGAGAAAGTGCATGTAAATAGATCTCCTATGGGGCCGATTGGTGGATGTCTAGCTAACGGTCAAAGTGAAAAATAGTGAAAAACTCGCGGCTTAAGCTATGGTTTGACCCTAAATTTAAGTCTCCAATTAAGTCTCCTTACACTCTTACGAACGTGCAGAGTGCTATATGTACCAATTAAGGCAACCAAAAGAGCCCAAGTATCCTTACGACCTGCTGCCATGCCCGCATGCACATGTAGACATAGCGAACTATCCTAATCGTGCTCGTATCTCAAACCATTAATTTGGCAAAATCCTACTCCCTTTCCACTAGCAACTGATCTTTTGAACTTTTTTGTCAAAGATAGTCTTTTGAACTTTTTAGTTAAAGATAGCATTTTCAAACCATAAAAGAAAATTTTTTAAAGAGACTTTTTTTCTGAAAAAAATTAAAAACCTTAAATAAATTTATATTTTCAAAATATCCAACGGACACATTACGGTTAAGCAAGCATCGGAAAGGGAAGATAAGCAGGGAAAATCTCGCTCTCTGCAATTTCTTGCCTCCGAACTTTCTTAAGTGATTTTGAAATTTTAAGGCTTTTCTAAAGATATTATCGGCCAAAATCTCACTAAAAATAAAAAAGTAAAATTATTTATTATTTAGGTTGTTGGGGAGCCTTCAAACTATGCACGGATTGGGTGCTCAGACCGGCCAGACGACCGGTCTGCACGTTATGCCCCATATGCACAGAGGGCGCTGGACAATTTTTTTTTTTACCCTAAACTTGTTTGGCGACAGGTCTATAGGGGGCTTAGACCGGTCGTGAGACAGGTCTAAGGTGGTCTTAGACCGGTCGGGCGATAGGTCTAAGGTGAGGCAGCGTGTTGTGTTTTTTCCTCTGGACTGTTTTGTGCATTGGGCGACCGATCGACTATGTATGCGTTTTCTTGCGCAACACACGATTGTGCGTAAGATGTTTCCAATTTCGGGTTGCTTACTATATATATGGCATGAGTCCAGGATTAGGATGTATCCTAAGGTGTCCTAGGTTTCCTAATTGCATTAGGAAGAGGGGAGAGGTGTTTATGAGAGAGAGAACTTGGGTTTTCTCTGTTTTCTTTGCTTGTGGGTTGTCAATCTCTATAATATTCTGTTTATTCATAGTGGATCGCTTTGTGCCGTGGTTTCTTACCCGTTGAGGGGTTTTTCCATGTAAATTCGGATTCTCTTGTGGTGAATGCTTGTGTGTGTGGTTTGATTTCATATTGTGTTTCGTTGGATCTCTCATTACTCCGTGTGTTCGGCTTCCGCTTCCACTGCCGATTTTCCCAACAATGGTATCAGAGCTAAGGTTGGTAAGCGTTACGCTGATACCAACAAGTGGTATCAGAGATAAGTTGGTGGAGTAGAATTCGGATCTGAGATGAGAAGATGGGATCAAGCACAAGGTTTGAGGTAGAGATGTTCTTCGAGAAAAATAACTTTGAGCTATGGAAGGCGAAGGTTGAATCCTTCCTCGTTCAGCAAGGGCTTGATGAAACTCTAGGAAAGCGACCTGAGGCAATGAAAAATGATGAGTGGACGAGGCTCGACAAGAAGGCTAGAACCTCAATCCTTTTAAACCTTATGGATGATGTTCTCTATCATGTCATGAAAGAGAAGACTACGGCTGAAACGATGGTGAAGCTAGAGAAAGTTTATGCCAAGAAGTCTTTAGAGAATCGCATGTATGTGTCGATGCAGTTGTTCACCTTGAAAATGACTGAGGGAACAGAAGTGAAGGACCACTTGAGCACGTTCAATAGGCTGGTTTGCAAGTTGGTGGAGATCGATGAACCGATGAAGGATGAATATCAAGCATGCATCCTGTTGAATTCTCTTCCAGATTCATATATGTCGTTCAGAGACTCTGTGTGCGCAGGGAGGGAAACTATAAACATCGAGACCGTTATCTTAGCCCTCCAATCGAAGGCGATGAGAAAGAAAAGGGGGTGACGTGGCTTCCCGTTATTCCTCAGAGGCACTGGTTATGAGGGGAAGAAGTTCTGAGCATGGAGGATATTTGAAATCGGGATCTAAGTCCAAGGGCAAATAGAAGGCTAAGGTGAAGTGCTGGAATTGTGGTCAGGAGGGCCACATGAGAGGGAATTGTCAGAATCCCAGTTTGAAGTAAGAGAGGTATGAAAATTCTTCCGAAGAGGGAGCAAATACCGTAGAGGATGGTGGCGATCTTCGTGAAGTCCTGACTGTATCTGACAAGGGATCTCACGGTAGTGAGTGAATCCTAGATTCAGGGGCTTCATATCACGTTTGTCCTGACTGGAGTTCATTCACGACATACAGGGAGTATGGTGGTGAATCGGTGTTTGTGGGAGATAGCTACGCTCATAAGGTTATGGGTATTGGTACGGTGCGCATCAAGATGTTTGATGAGATTGAATGAGTCCTGAAAGATGTGAAGCATGTCCTCAAGATAAAGATGAATGTAATTTCTCTTGGTGCACTCGAGGCAAAAGGGTGCTTGTTTATCGGCCGCGATCGTTATTGTGAAGTGTTGAATGAGGCACTTGTGTGTATGAAAGCACGGAGGTGTGGCTATTTTTACAAGTTGATTGGGAGCACAATTCATGTTGGAGCTGCCAGATCGACAGCAAGATCCACGGTTGCTCGTATGTAGCAAGTGCCCAAGGGCCACATGAGAAGAGCGGAAAAGGGCGTGAATGTACAAAGTTAGAGTCGATGGTGGCACAAGAAGCTATGGAGCTATGATTGAAGATGAGATGACGTTGCGAGGATGGTGTTGATTCAACGTTTGAAGCCTCGGTGGAGATTGTTGGAGAGCCTTCAAACTAAGCACGGATTGGGTGCTCAGACTGGTCGGACGACCAGTCTAAGGGTTATGGCCCAGATGCATAGAGGGTGCTAGACAATTTTTTTTGTAACCTAGACCTATCCGGCGACAGGTTTACAGGGCGCTTAGACCTGTTGTGAGACAGGTCTAAGGTGGGCTTAAACTGGTCGGGTGACAGGTCTAAGGTGAGGCAGCGTGTTGTGTTTTTTCCTTTGAACTGTTTTGTACGTTGGGCGATCGGTCTCCTGTGTACGCGTTTTCTTGCACAACACACGGTTTGTGTATAAGATGTTTCCAATTTCGGGTTGCTTGCTATATATATGGTATGAATTCGGGATTATGATGTATCCTAAGGTGTCCAAGGTTTCCTAATTGCGTTAGGAAGAGGGGAGAGGTGTTTGTGAGAGAGAGAAGTTAAGTTTTCTCTGTTTTCCTTGCTTGTGGGCTGTCAATCTCTGTAATCTTCTATTTATTCATAGTGGATCGCTTTGTGCCGTGATTTTTTACCCATTGAGGAGGTTTTTCCACATAAATTCGGATTCTCTTGTGGTAAATGCTTGTGTGTGTGATTTGATTTCATATTGTTTCTCGTTTGATCTCACATTACTCCGCATGTTCAGCTTCCACTTCCGCTGTCGGTTTTCCCAACATAGGTTGCATTTGATATATTGTTAAAAGAATTCAATGAAATATTATATCTGTAATTTTCAATCATAGTGTATTTATCTCATATTTTTAAAAAATTTCAAGTTTTACAAAGTTTGGAATGTTTTGATCTTGTATGAGATTCCGTGAAAATAAAGCCTAGAAATTACTTCTTTTTTTTTTTTGGGGGGGGGGGGGGGGGGGGGGGGGGGTTACTTTTTGAAACAGAGCTTATTTGGCTTAAGCGGGTAGACATTTTGGGCTAATTTTTGGACAAGTTTACCCTTCAACTTTTCAAGTAATTCCCATCTTATCCTCTTCTCTTTACAAATTCTTCAGGAAAGGCCCACATGATGAACGACCCATAGTGAAGGTGGGCCCCACATGATGAATGACCCATATCGAAGTGGGCCTACATAATGCCCAGTGACATCAAAGGTGAGCCCCACATGATGGATGGCCTGCTTTAAAGTGTGGCCCTGCATGATAAATGATCCACATCAAGCAAGCCCTACCTGATGATAGTCCACATCAAAGGTGGGACCCACACGATGGATGGTGGACATTGAATGTGGGACCACATGATGGAAGGTTGACATTAAAGGTGAGCCTACATGATGAATGATCCATATTAAAGGTTGGGCCCCATATGATGGACGGTCCACAACCAAGGTGGGACCTACATGATGGATGGTGGACATTAATGATGGACTATCCACATCAAGTGGGCCCCACATGATAGTGGTCCACAACAAAGGTGGGACCCACATGATGGATGGTAGACATCAAAGATGGGCCCCTCATGATGAATGACTCGTATTAAAGTGGGGCCCCACATCAAGGTGGGCCCACATAATGAAAGGTTCATATCAAAGGTGGGCCCCTCATGATAGATGGCTCAGATTAAAGTGTAGCTCAATATGACAGAACATGCGCATCAAGTGGGTCCCATTTGATGGACAGTCCACATCAAAGGTGGGACTCACATGATGGATGATAGTAATTGAAGGTGGGCCCACATGATGGTCAGTTGATATCAAAGATGGGCCCAGATGATGAACGACACAGAATGAAGGTGGGGGCCCCACACAATGAATGGTCCACATCAAGGTAGGCCCACATAATGGACAAAGTGGGCTTCACATGATGGATGACCCACATAAAAGTGTGGCCGCTCATAATGGACAATTCACATCAAGTGGGCCTCACCTAATGGACGGTCCACATCCAAGGTCTCTCATGATGGATGACCCATATCCAAAGTGGGCCGTATGATGGATGATCCACATAGAAGGTGCACCCTACATGATGAATAGTGGATATCAAAAGTAGGCCCCATATGATGGACAATCCACTTCAAAGGTAAGGCCCACACTATGGACACATCAAATGTGGAGTCCGTGTGATGGGTGATAGGTAGTGGATATTGAGGGGCTCCACATAAAGAGCAATTAGGAATGATGTTGGGCCCCACATGATGGATAGTCCACCAAAACAACCATTTGGATTGCTCTTATATTAAAGTTGTAATCTTTAAAAATGATGTCAACTACTCTTAAAAAACTCTCATTTGAAAGTTTTACCAAGCACACTTATTTTAAATAAGAGCTTGATTTTAGAAATTTTACCAAATGAGCTTATTTAAAACAGAGCCGGAACAAAAAGGACTTATTGAAGTAGCTCTTATTCAAAAAGCTCTTTTAATTTAGAGTAGAGATGCCAAACGAGCCCTCAGTCTGTCACTTGAACTATGGACAGCCTTCATGTGAGTCAATGTCGGCATTTCTAATCAATGTGATTCTTGAGAGTTTACAAGCACATGGTGCATGCAGTAAAATGCACAGACTGATGGTTAAACCCATTTTCCTACAATAAATGTGAACCATCCATCTTCATAAAGAACTGATTGGTGATAAGTATAGCCCGATCAAAGCGATACTTGAGGAACTTAAGCAATCAAAAGTGGAAGCCATATGATGAACGATTTAAATTAATATGATCCTTTTCATACAAAAATATGAATGATAAGAAAAAGGGTACAATCATAGATCTTAATTCTATCATATGGCCACACTTTAGTTGCATTCATCTCACAAAAATCACTACGATTAGATTATTCTAATCATCCAACCATTGCCAGGAAAATGAACTTAGGTTAATTGTATAAAAATATCTAATCATCAATCTAGACCATCCATCACATGAGCCTCATTCTTGATTGAATTTACCTTACAAGGATCACTTAATGCGGGTCCTATTATGGGCCATGTGATTCTAAATTCTCAAAAATCACAATTAATCAGATAATACTAATATCAATATAGTCTTTGTTATTGATTTGTCCGACTAAATATTGAAAATCAACGTTCCCACCGACTGATACCAAAGTCAAATGGTCCAATCCGAATGATACTAAGGATGAATAATTTGATTAGATTGGTATAAAAAATAATAATAATAATAAAATAAAGCTCCTAGGCAGATACTAAAAATCAATAGCTCAGTCAGACCAATGTCAAAGTAGAATGGTCCAATCTAAGCGACACTAAAGATGAAAGGTCCAATTTGATTGATACCAAAGATGAATGGTCCAGCTGGTCCAAAATTAAAGATGAACGGTCTAATTAGACTGATATTGAATATCAGTGATCCTATTATGCTGAGATTGAGATTGGAAATAAATGGTTAGATTCAGCTGATATTGAAAATGATTGGACTGATGTTGATGTTGAATGGTCTAATGCAAATGATACTAAAGATGAATACTCAGGTACAAATATCAACGATGATCAATTGGATCTAACAGATATTGAAGATGAGCGATTTGATTGGGCTATTAATATTGATTATCAACAGTCTGATATTGAAGACAAACAGTCTGACTGGATCCAATCAAATCATTATATTCAATATCAGATCGTTTCATCAATACTCGCCCAATTGGACCATCGACATCATCCAACTATTCATCTCCAATAGATCTTTATCTACCTATTCATCCTCAGTATTGGATCATTGATCTTCACTGTTGGCTCAATTAGACCATTCATCTTTGGTATTAGCTTAATTGGACGATTCATTTTTATTATCTTTTAAATCATGCCATTCGGTTCGATACCAGTCTAATTGGGCCATCAATTTTCGACATCAACCCAACCGGATCATTCATCTCTAATTTCAAATACAACCAAATGTCCAACTGTTATCTTCAATATTGGTCCAATCTAATGTCGATCTTCAATTTGGTATAAATCAAACCGTTCATCTCTGATATTGGTCCAATTGGATTGTTCAAGTTTAGTATGGTTCCAATAGGGCCATTAGACTTCAATGTTGGTCCAATCAAGCCAAGCATATTTGACCATTCATCTTTAATTTTAGCATAGTTGGGTCATTCGTCTTCAATGTCGGTCCAATCAAATTGTTAATCTTCATTTCGAAGTCACCGAATCGTTGTTAATTGATATTGTTTCAGTTGGATAGTTCATCTTTATATTTGTTTTAATTGGTCCGTTCAACTTCAACACTGGTCCAAATGGGCCATTGATTTTTAGTGTTGGCAAAATTTGACAATTGATTCCAAATTTCAGTAAAATCAAATCGTTCATCTTCAATATTAGTTCAACTTAGATGGTTGATCTTCATCTCAGGGTGATAAAATTAACCGTTCATCTTTAGTGCCAGTCCAATTAGGCAATTCATCTTTAGTACTATTCAAATTGGGCCATTTATCTTCAAAATTTGTTCAAACGGGTCATTGATTGCCATTATCACCCTGGTTTGACCATTCATCTCTAGTTTTAGCAAAATCGAACGACTCATATTTGATATGGATCCAACCCAATTGTTGATCTTCAATTTTGGACTGATTGGACCGCTCATCTTTGATATCACTCTTGACCATTCATCTTTAGGGTGCGTTTGGTAAATTGAATAAAAAAAAGACTTAAATTAATTTAAGTACTGAATCTATTGCGTTGTGAATTTTTTGTACTGATAAGTATTAGAATGCCTGTTTGGTAAACTAATTCCAGAATACTGAAATTTAGTACTAAATCCAAGAATTTCTGTTTGATAAAAATGCTTGAAATTCAGCAATTTTACCAAATTGCCCCTATCCTAAAAATGATTAGGAAAAAAGGACGAAATGGGTGAATTTTTCTCAAACATTATAGTGGGCCCACCTAACTTCCCATGGTAGGAAGTTACTGCTAGAGCATCATATCTACGGTGTTGGTCCACTTGAGCATCTATTTTCAATAGTAGACGTAATCTCCACGGCTTTATGTCGTGTTGATCCACTTGAGCATCATATCTGCCTTATGTTTGGGCCCATGCCATAAAATGGTCTCGTCAAATGGATGGATGGTGTAGATGTGACACATACCTTATGGTGGGCCCACGGAACGTGGTGATCCGTCAACATGATAATGTGGCACACCACGCAGATCCTTTACGTAATGGGCCGGATTAGGTGTTACCGGGTAACAACTTAGTGGATGTTACCTTCTTGTGGTCCTACATTGATGATTGTTGTATATCCACGCCATCCATCCGTTTTGCTAGCCTATTTTAGAACTGGGTTCCAAAAAGTATGCAGATCCATATCTCGGGTGGACCACACCACAGGAAAAAATGGTGATTGAGCGCCTCACCATTAAAAGTTCCAAAGGACCCATCGTAAGGTTTTCATAATTGTATTTTCAGTTCAACCGGTTGATAATGTAAAGAAGATCTGGATAAAGGGAATGTACAAAGATCAGCTTGATCCAAAACTTTTGTGTCCCATAAAAAACTTTTAATGGTCATTCATCGCTATTTCTATTGGTAGGGTCTACCTGGGATTTAGATTTTCATAAGGTTTGGGATCACCTCTTAAAATGAGATGGAAAAACATATAGATAGTGTGGATATACAAAACATACATTAATGTGGGCCCCACACGGTTAGGGTAACACCCACTAGGTTACTAGGGGGTAACAGCTAATACGCTCCCTCATTGCCAGGTATAAAACACGGCACCAAGGCGGTACCGTGTTGACATGGCAAAGTTTTGTATGCCCCACCACCATGATGTATGTGTTAGATCCACATCATTCATCCATTTTTTCAAATTGTTATAGATCATAATCTAAAAAATAAGGCAGATCCAAAACTCAAGTGAACTACAAAAAACAATGGGGATTGAATGTCTACAATTGAAAACTTCTTAAGGCTACAGAAGTTTTGGATCAAGCTGATATTTGTTTTTCCCTTCATCCAGGTTTGTGTGACCTTATGAATAGATTGGATGGAAAATAAACATCATGGTAGGCCCTAAGAAGGTTTCAACAGTGGGTGTCATTGCCCCATAGCTTTCTATGGTGTGGTCCACTTCATTTTTGGATCTGCCTCATTTTTCTGGTCATGTCCTGCAATGAACTAGAAAATTGGATGGACGATGTGGATATAACAAATACATTATAGTGGGGGCTCATGTGACTTTGCCATGTCAAAATGGAGTCCGTTCCAAGATCTCTTCTACGAGAGGGGCAAAGTTGTAGAAAAATACAACGCAATGCCACTTACCGCAATCAGACGCCATCACTTACTGTTTTCCGCCAATAGACCACTCTGGAATTAACTCTGGGCATAATTTTCATTAAGGATTTGTTTTCAATGGATTAAACAAATACACAAAATAGCATATTTAGTAGCCAAATCTGAAAATCAGATTCCAGGGACACAATAAGTGGTAAACAAACGATCCCTCAGTATTATTCAAATTAAGCCATTCACATTAGACAATGGTCCATTTGGGCTCTTAATTTTCAATACTGGCCCAATTTAAGCATCTTTGATTTTTGCATACTCGGAGAGCTCATCTTCAATATCAATTAAATTAAACTATTGATTTAAAATTTTGTACTCATCAAACCATTAATCTTTGATTGGGTTTAATTGGACTGTTCACGTCTACTATCGTTCAAATTAAGCCATATAGCTTTCGATGTCAATCTAAATCGAGCGGTTGATTTTCAATATTGGCTCACTCACACCAATTAATAACAAATATTAGATCCCCAATCTTATGGGCTCAACTATACTTATGGATTAAAAGTATGGCCTACTATGGACAGTGGGATCCCGAACGGCGAATCAAATCGGGTTTAGGGGCTTTCTTCCATGGGTTTGCCTCTCTTGATGGTTTTTTGGTATAAGTTGAGGTAATTGATTAGACTAGGGTCGCCACTAACTAATTACTCCATCTCTACAATCGACTAAATCCTATAGAAACATTAGAGAACGCAGTCTGAAGTTTTCCACATCTAAAATGACCAGTGATCTGCGGTTAGAGATTCGAGGTAAGAGACCGCAGTTACGGAGAGGGAATGTGTTAAGCACCCGTTTTGCCTGTACAGATGCACGGTCTTTACTTTACAGGATCTAGCTAATTTCTGGAGGTTGGGATCAGTTTTCGTGTACTCTCAATGAAATTATGTATGTGTAATGAGATTATGTGTAACAATAGATCTAATCAACTAGAGTTTCTGATGGGTAGGATTCTATTAAATCGGCAAGTCACAGAGCATATACTTGAACTGATCAGGTGTTAGGAGTGGTATAATGTTATGCCAATGGATATAATGAGTAGGGAGGTTGGGAAGGCAATGAGTATTGCACTATGCTAAAGGTATGGACTAGATGAGGGTAATATTTGAATGGTTGGATGAACGGTTGTATTACATTGGCTAGCTAAAGTGGCTTGGATTGAAACGTGAATAGCTTAAGAGGCTTGGATATAGGCTAAACCGAGCTAGACTAAGGCTAGACTCCTCTCACTCAGTCTTACTATCCTAGTAGAAGGAATGGGTTAAGGGTGTATGTGAGGAGTAAAGGGAAATAGGTTGTGGATGCCTGAAAATAAAGGAGAGGGGTCTATTTATAGCCTCCCAGGTTGATATTCTTGTAATTCGAACAAATGGGAGGGTTGTAAAAGGCTTGGATGGTTGAGATTTGAGATTGTCACATGGCAACATTGAAATTGCATCGAATCGTCTAACACAACACCTATTGCTAATCGTGGAAGCTTAAAGTGGAGCTTAGAACTACGGCTAAGTTCTAAAGTGGGGTAATTAAGACCATTTTAAAATTCTTTAAAAACTTCTTGCCTAATTAAACTAATTAGTAATTAAAAACTAATTAAAGCAAGAAAACTTAAGCAAAGATAAGAATTAAACTAACTAGCCTAAGCACATAGATTATAATGATGTAACTTGTTGAGCTTTTAATCAATGTGCCTATTATCTAGACTATAAAGAATATGACTACTTAAGCACTAGTTTAGAGAGCTATGTAGACAATATGAAATTCATCATACTAAGCATATGTCTACAAGCCTGGTGGACATATATCTTGTGTGTGATTGTGTCTATCTAGAACATAGCATACATTCAAATTAAACATTCATAATAAAACAATTAAACATACAATGATAAGTGGAAATATACTCAAATCAATCACAAACACAAGCATGTATAATGGTTCGACTACTTGTCTATTAAATTGTGCTTATCGGTCTCACACTTTGTAGGCGCTATGCATACAGAAGTTTAGTATGAAGCAACTAGAATTATGGCCAAGCCCTAGAGGAGGGTAATTAGGACCTTTTTGAAAATCTTTTCGCCTATGTATAATATTCAACAATTTATACTAAGTAAGCAAGAACACTTCGGCTCCCAGGCCTAAGTGAGTCCAATCACATGACTTGCATATAATTAACAATTAAGCTACCTAGTCTAACATGCATAGATTAACATAAAGTTTAACTAAATCAAGCACCTAATTTATGCAACCTATATAGACTATATGAGGATAGATCATATAAGCTCAAGTCTACATTAATTAGTGAACATACATCTTGTGTGTGAATCTACCTAATAAGTACATAGCATGCATAACATCCAACTATTCATATAATCATAATTAAAAGACAATGCATGAAAGAAAATGGCTTAATTAATAATAAAAAAAACACAAGTATGTATAGTGATTTGACTACTTGTCTACTCCACTCTTAATTCAAGTACTCACCCCTTGAGCACACTGGCATTAACTAGGGAGTTTAAATCAGGTTCCTCCCAACTTAGGTATTTTAACTCGGATCCACCCTATCGAGGAGTTTACAGGTTCCTCCCAACCTACACATATACACCTGTATTGGTGGCTCTCCTTGGAAACTTATTTTAGGCCCAACAAATGTACTAAGGATCGACAAACGAACCTGAAATTTAGGTTCAACAAACGAGCCAAAAATCGACAAACGCCCCTAGACTTTTAGGCTCAACTAACAAACCAAGGATCAACTAACGAGCTTGGATCGAGTTTGACAAACAAACTTTACTCAATTTCCTATGAAAAGAGAGTAGTTGAACTCTTGTGAATAGATAACCTTACTTGTCAGATTTGAGCTCTTTTGATACGCCGCTTCGAGTTGCTTGATCTCTGCTCTCCCGTGCTTCAATCAGCTCCCCTTTACTCCCCCGATGTTGTTGCCGATACATTGTCAATGCTCCAGCTCCAATGATTAGGCATCTTGCATATGATGCTCCGACAGAGATGCCTAAGGTGCTAGGAGGTAGGTTTCAGATTTCTACAACTAATGGGAAGTAGTTGCATAGAGAATCTCACCTACAAGGATCTCATCATAGAGTTTAGATAGGAATTTAACTATCTAAATTGGTCCAAACTCTAGAGATCAAAGAGGAACAAGTATATCTTCTTCATAAGCTTGGAATCTCCATTCTTGTGATGAATCACAAGGAAGATATCTTGATAGGGTTAGGATTTGAGCCTCTAATGGTCTCCAATAATGGTGACTTCTAAATCCTCAAAATCCCTCTCCCTCTGCCTAAAAATGTCTCTCCTGCTTTTATAAATAAAGCTCCAATGGTCATAAAATGGGAAAAAAATGACATCTTCAATTGATCGGAATAAACTTTTGATTGATCGAAGGTATCTTCAATTAATTGAAATATATCATTCGATTAATCGAAAAACTATCCAAAGAGTTTAGCAATGTTGCTGAACATATTTTCGGTTGATCAAAACATCAACTTCGATGTATCGAAGTGATGTGTTCTATTGATCGAAGAACTATCCAAAGAGTTCAGCAAGTTGCTGAACATATGTTCGATTGATCGAATTTAGTTTTTTGATCGATCGGAGTCCTATCGAATCTGGACTCCAATGTATCAAAGACCTATAAAAAAAACTGATGTTTGGGCTATTCTGTTTACAGTAGCTTACACCTCTTTAATTAGCCTAACATATCATGTTTTTCTATATGATATAGGGTTAATAATGATGACTAAGGGTTTTCCTATTGCTCCAAGTCATCTAAAGGTTTGGGGTGCTTTGTGAAATTACACATTTTGGAGTAAAGGCGTATGCGTGCGGAAGCTTTGAGAGCAACTAGTATTAAGGCTAAGTCCTATGGGGGGATTAGGACATTTTGAAATTCTTTTCGCCTACTTAAGAGTTTTAACTAATTAAACTAAGTAAGAAAGAACACTTCGGCTTCCAAGCCTAAGTAGGTCCAATTATAAGATTAGCATATTTTATAAGCAATAAGCAACCTAGTATAAGCATGCATAGATACTCAAATGATTAAGCAAATCAAGCTCCTAATCTATGCAACCTATATAGACTTATGAGAATGAATCAATGAGCTCAAGTCTACATAACCAAGTGAAAGTACATCTTGAATGTGGATGTGCCTATTTAGTGCCTAGTATACATTCTAATTAAACATTCATAATTAATTAATTAAACACAATGCATAATAAGAAATGTGCTCAAATACAATCACAAACATAAGCATGTATAGTGGTTCAACTACTTGTCTACTACACTCACAGTTCAAGTACTCGACCCCTTTGAGCATACCGGCATTCACTGAGGAGTTTAAATCTGGTTCCTCCCAACTAAGGTTCTTTAAATCGGCTCCACCCAACCGAAGAGTTTACAGGTTCCTCCCAACCTATGGGACCCACTGAAGGTCACCTTAAGTCCTACTAAAGGACAACTCACGTTTACTCTCGTGTCAGAGGCTCCCCATTGGAGACTTTGTTTAGGCTCGGCAACCAGCCAAGGAGCGCCAAATAGCCCCTACTCTTTAGGCCGACAAACGTGCCAAGGAACGGTCAACGTCCCTACAATTTTAGGCTCAACTAATAAGCCAAAGATCGACAAACGACCCTAGTTTGAGTTTGTCAAATAAACTCTACACTCAACTCCCACAGGGAATTGAGTAGAAGAATTCTTTACAATGTAACCTTACTTGTCGGATAAGCCCCTTGTTTAGCGCCGGTTTGGGTTGCTTGATCTCCGTTCTCCCGTGCTTCAATCAACTTCCCTTGCTCCCCCGATCGTGTAGCCGCTGCATCGCCAATTCCTCAGCTACACTTTGATCAACCACCTTGCAAATGATGTCTTGCTATGCCCAAGGTGATAGGAGGGTAGGTTTGAGATCTCTACAACTTATGAGAATGGATTGCCTAGAGGGTCTCACCTACAAAGATCTCATCATAGAATATTGGATAGAAATATGACTATCAAGATCAATCCAATCTCTAGAGATTAAAAGAGGGACAAGTACATCTTCATCTTGAGCCTTGAATGCTCCATGCTTGTGATGAATCACAAGGAATATCACTTGTTTGGATTAGGAATAGAGCTCTTAATGATCTTCAACAATGGTGGCTTCTATTTCCTCAAAATCTCCTCCCTTAACTCAAAAAGGAATCCCCCATCTTAAATAGATTTTCTTCCAACGATAAAAAAAGGGCAGATTTGCGCATCTCTGATTAATTGAAAAAAGTGTCCGATTGATTGGAGATTTGTCCGATTGATCGAAAATCTGTCCAGTGAAATCTTTGGAAGATATTTCGATTGATTGGAATCATAGTCCGATTGATCGGACGGACCCCTTCCGATGGATCGAAAGTCTGTCCGATTAATCAAAAATTTTTCCAGAGGATTTTCAAACTTGCTAGAACAAATTTTGATTAATCGGGACTTCTGTTCAATCGATTAGAGTCCTATCGAAACGCCTGTCCGATTTATCAGAGTTCAATCGAAAACTGCTGTGTTGAGCTGTTTTGACTACAGCAGTTTCTACCTTTTTAATTAGTCTAACTTATCATATTTTTCATGGAGTTCTAAGACTAACGATGATGACTAAGGGTATACCTAGTTGGTATAAGTCATCTAAGAGGTTATGGTTTTGGGTAGGTTCAAGGTAAGGCACACCAAGGCATCTATTTTACCTGTTTCTTCATCCTTGTGCAGCTGGTTCGTCTTGAGTCTTCGGTCTTCGTCTTCATTAAACTTAACCGACACTAGACTCACTGACCTAAGTGATTGGCAAGCAAGGTGCACTAGTATGCCATAGAAAAGTGTACTAACACTTTGGTTCAAAGGGTTAAGGTCATTAATGCATCTCTTTTACCTTTTCTTTTTCCTCGATGATGCTTGTTCACTTAAATCTTCGGTCTTCAACTTGCCAAGGCTCAACCGACATTATAACACATGGACACACGTGATTGCAAATAAGGTGCACTTGTATGCCACAAAAAGTGTACTAACAATCTCTCCCTTTTGTCAATTACGTGACAAAAACATAACCTAGACCGTGTCATAGTCCATACCAATAACACTACCAAAACACAAATACATTACATGTCAAAGGAAAATAAACATTACAACTCAATTATACTAAGACATGTAAACTAGCAATGCTCCTCTTGATTCCTCCCTCATAACTTGTCAACCCCTGCAACACAAAACATAACAAACGGTTTTGATGGGACTTAATCTTTCTCCCCCTTTTTTGTCAGCAATTGACAAACTACTCTCTCCCCCTTAATGATACATCAATTAAGTTTATGGAATAAGATATTAGGACGTCACAGTTATAACTATAAGCACATGCTAACTAAGGAGAGTATAGGGTGTATGAACATTAAAACATGGAGCATGTATATTATGATCACTGAGTATATGCCTAAGTATAGGTGGTCATATTTAATGGACATTCTAAGATAATCATGAAGGTTGACCAAAGATATATATTAGCATACTTAACCATAAAATTCAGCAAGATTAGCTAATCTAAGCAGGGTGATAATCTAGCATTAAAATATATCAAAATAAAATATACGCTAAACTATCAAAAGTGGGCTATTGAGGCTTGAATCCTCTGATATACCCTTAAGAACAAAATGAGACTAAAATTTTCAGATTTTTCTATAGTATCAAATTTTATCTACCCTCACTAACTATTTTTAGTTTGTTCATCGTAAGAGTAACTAATTTCCACAACTCTCTCATAAAATTTAACATGAGGTGAGGGGTTGGGAACTCCTTTTTATAAGGAAAAGTGGTCAGAATTCTCTTAGATTAGGGAAAAGAGAGGTGGTAGTAGAAGCCATGAGAATTCTCACTGATTTTTTTCTCCCATCACTGTGGAGTCATTAGATTCGGATTTAGACTCATTCGTGTCATCCCATGTTGCTGTCATAGCTTTCTTACTTTTTGGTTTAGGTGTTTTCGAATAATCTGAGGTAATATGACCACAATGACCACAACTATAACATCGGACAGATTTGGTCTTGGATGATTTTCCTTTATATTTATCACCCTTCTTATCTTTCTTGTCACAACTCTTCCCTCTTTCAAATTTGAAGAATCTCTTGAATTTCTTATTTAATTCATCATCTTCATCACTACTATCTTCAGAAGACTCACTCTTAATCTCATTTTGCCTATCTGAGTGTCTATATGAAGTCTTCAAAGTAATGTTCTTCTTTCTAGAATGAGCTTTAAAGTGTAGTTTAAGAGTTTGTAGGAAACCTATAAGTTCTTTTACTTTCATGTTGTCTACGTCTCTACACTCTTCTAAGGCCACTACCTTGGAGTTAAATCTCTCCGGGAGAGACCTAAGTATTTTTTTACAAATTCTACTTACCAGAAACATTTTCCCCAAGAAAAATATAGAGTTACAAATGTCTACCAATTTTATGTAAAACTCCATGAAAGTTTCAGACTCTTACATTTTAATATTTTCCAATTTAGTGGTTGAGATCTAAAGTTTCGAACGTCTTACTATGCTAGTTCCCTCGTGGGTAACCTCTAATATATCACATGTTTCTTTAATAGTAACGCATGTGAGAATGCGCTGAAATTCATCTGGAAAAACGGCATAGCAAATTGGATTAAGAGCTTTGGCATTTGGAATGTATTGAACTCTCTCATTGTCATTTCAGTTCTCATAATCTTTAGGAATGACAATGGTTTTACCATCAACATCCACTTGTTACATGGGTGTGGAAGTGGTGTATTCTCTGCAAGCTAAGGGTAGGAATGGATTACAAGTTGGAGAATCACCTAAATGATTCCATTATAGAGTTTAGATAGGAATTTAACTATCTAGATTGGTCCAAACTCTAAATATCAAAGAGGGACAAGTACATCTTCTTCATAAGCTTGCAATGCTCCATTTTTGTGATGAATCACAAGGAAGATGTCTTGATAATGTTATGATTTGAGCCAATAAAGGTCTCCAATAATGGTGGCTTCTAAATCCTTAAAATTTCTCTCCCTCTGTCAAAAATGTCTTTCCTGCTTTTATAGATAAAGCTCCAACAGTCATAAAACGGGAAGAAAATGGCATTTTCGATTGATCAAAACATATCATTTGATTGATCAAAAAACTGTTCAGAGAGTTTAGTAATGTTGCTGGATATATTTTCGATTGATCGAAGAACTGTCCAGAGAGTTTAGCAAGTTGCTAGATGTTCGCTCGCCTCAAGTGTAAGGCTGCGATGTAGTAATAAAAACTCGGTAAGACCGAGGTCGATCCACAGGGAAATAGTGACAGCTCCCAAATCACTCCAGCAACTCAGTTTTTAAAAGAAATCAGATTTAATAGAGTGTTTACTTAAAACAGGAATTTAATGAAAAATCAGAGATAAAGTACTAAGGCTTTCAAGGATCCACTTGTAGCAATCCTATGTCAATTCAGTTAATCCAAGTAGAGAACACAACTAGATTTGAAGTCCTATCTCTCATCTAGTTGGAGAATAAAGCATTCACATACATTCCATCACATTCAAGTTGAACTTCCAAGTTCTAGTTCCATTCAATCAATACAAAACTCAAAACTATAGTCTGCGGAGTAACAGCCATGCCTCTGGACTATGGCCTGCTCAAGGATTACTATAATCCGAATTTAGAAACACATATGATAATCTCAGAGAATTAAAAGGAATTCATGTCCGGGGCACATAAACTCAGATAAAACATCTCAAACTATCATTATTTGGAACTAAACCATGCAAAAATCCAAATTTGAATGTAAATTACTTGAATTAAACTGAAATCAACATAGTATTAGCTACAAGCTTCACCTCTCAGCCTTAGCTGAGAGGTTTTAGCCGAGCATAGTCATGCTACAACTAAAAACTCTGAAATAAAGCATAAAAATAGAAAAACCCGAATAGGAGAGTTGCAGACGCTCCACAATCGCCTTCACCCTCCAAACTCACGTTCCCTAGCTTCTCTGATACCTTAGGGAGAGCCCCTAGGTGGCCTTTTATAGCAACAAACCTCCCTTGCATCGGATTCTGCGAAAGACTACGCATTGCGCAATGTTTTTCGGAGTCCTGAATTAGAAAGGAATCCTCTTACGCAGGGCCGACCGCTCATGACCGGTCGGACTGATGTTTTACACATTCCAGGGGTTGCTGCCGACCGGTCAAGACCGATCGGACAGACCTGTCCAACATATCCAGCGTGCCTACCCGACCGATCATGACCGGTCGGGCTCGTTCCTGCGTTGTCCAGTGCATACAGCGGACCGGTCATGACCGGTCGGGCTCTGCTGTCCAGCCTCCAGTGCTCATGGCCGACCGATCATGACCGGTCGGCCTGTTTTCCCCTTTTATCAGCAACTGTGGCTGACCGGTCAAGACCGGTCAGCCCTCTTCACATTGTTCTTCTTTCTGTCTTTTCTTCTCTTCTTTCCCTCTTTTTCTTCTCCTTGCTTTCTTCTATCTTCAATTCTCTTTCGTCCTTCATGCAAAAGCTCCAAAAGCTTTCTTTTCATCCCAATTGAATGAAGTCCGCTCTCATCCCTTGTAATCACAAAACATGTGTTAGGTAGGCCTTTAAACCATGAAAATCATGCAAACCATGTAGCGTAATGGACAATGCAATGTATAAATTGGAGGTTCAACACTAGACATATGTTTGATTGATCGAATATGGTTTTTCAATCGATTGGAGTTTTATAGAATTTAGACTCCGATGTATCGAAAACCTATAAAAAATCGTTGTCTAGACTATTCTGTTTACAACAGCTTGCACCTCTTTAATTAGCCTAACATATCATGTTTTTCTATATGATCTAGGGTTAATGATGATGATTAAGGGTTTTTCTAATTGGTCCAAGTCATCTAGAGGTTTAGGGTGTTTTGGTTCAAAGGGTTTGGGTCACCAAGGCATCTCTTTTACCTTTTCTTCTTCCTTGATGATGCTTATCCACTTAAATCTTCGGTCTTCAGCTTGCCAAGGCTCAACTGACATTATAATACATTAACACACGTGATTGACAAATAAGGTGCACCGGTATGCCACAGAAAAGTGCACTAACAGTCTACTCCACTCCCGGTTCACGTACTCATCCCTTGAGCACACCAGAATTCATTAAGGGAGTTTAAATCAAGTTCCTCCCAACCTAGGTATTTTAAATCAATTCCACCCCATCGGGGAGTTTGACAAGGTTTCTCCTAACATATGATAGAGATTTTACTGGTTCATCTCTCAACTAAGATGTTTACGGGTTCCATCCAACCCAGGAGTTTGACAAGGTTCCTCTTAACCCTTCGGTTCCAATCTAAGAACCTAGCGTACACTCCTGCCAAAGGCTCCCCTTGTAAACTTGGTCAAGTTTGATTTCAAACTCTCACATTCAATCATCCACAAGAAAAGAATACAACCGGACTTTTACAATGACAATTTACTTGTTGAATTGAGTCCCTTGTTCATCACCACTTGGGTTGCTTAATCTCCACTCTCCCGTGCTTCAATCAACTCCCTGACGCTCCCCCCCAATTTTGTTATCGATGCTTTGTCAATGCCTCAACTCCAACTATCAATCACCTTGCGTATAATCTTCAGGAGAAGAGCAAGGTAATGTGAGGTGGTGATGAATCCCCTACAATTAGTAGGATTTGGTTGCCTAGAGGAATTCCACCTAATTGGATCTCCAGAGAGGTTTAGACAAAGGATCTTTCTATTGTTAATGTGTCTAAAACATCTAGTGATCAAGAGAGAGCAAGTCCATCTTCATATAAACTTTGAATGCTCTATCTTGTGATCAAACACAAGGAACGTGAGTTTGAATGGTTAGGATTAGAGCCTAATGGTATGGGCAATAAGGGTGGCTTCTAATACACTAAATTCTCTCTCTTAAGACTCTAAACCAAGCCCAGCCATTATATAAAGAAAACTCCAACAGATACAAAATGGCTGAAAACGGCTAGTTGTCTACCGGTTGTAGCTCAGCGTCGATTGGTCGAGCAGGGTCTTCAACTAGTCTGCCATTAGCCACGAACAGTCCAATTAGGCCTAGGACGGGTTGACGTTGTTGTCCTAACTTGGCCTCTATCGACTGGTTGAATTGACTAGTCGACCGGTCCACAACTGGCTGAATAATGGCCAGGGATTTGATTTTCACATTGTCCCTATTGTGGCATCTAACGACCAGTTAGCTAGGGGCAACGATCGGTCGATAGGTTATGAGTTCTGCTATTTTGATGTCTTGTTGACAGATTGGCGTTGTTTGTGGGAACGACTATATCGTTCTCACTTCACTCTTACTTCGTTGTTCGGATCTCTTCATCATCTTCACGATGCCTCCTAAGAATAAGCAGCCAGCCAGAGCATCCGTTTCTGCATGAACGTCAGCCCTAGTAGGCTCGCAACCTCCGTTGGAAGATGTCTCTCCCTCACAGGGGGAACAAGCTTCCCCACAACCTTTGCCACCACCGCCAAGATCGGCATCTTTGAAGATAGTGTGCTAGCAATATAGATAGAGATCGCCCATTTTGCCAACGTAGTAAAAGAACCTGAATAAACTACTTTCCCCTATTGCTCCTATGTGACCCAATGCACCAGCACTTTTCGCTCACTCCCCTCGACCTCGAGAGCGGTGGTCCAAGCCCCCATTCCACTTGGAGGGAGTAATCTTCCCGCAAGAGATTTACGTCACATGCTTGATGCTAGACGTCAGTGTCAAGACGAGGCCGTCGAAGTTTCTAGCACTAATCACACATTACCATGGGAACAAGGCCTCAAGAAGCTCGAAGACAAATTTTTCGATATAGAACAATAGTATCGATCCAAACCACCCGTAACAATGCAGGCGATGTTAGACCAAACAGAGTCGTCATTCACCGAAGAAATTATGGAGGCACTGCGACCTAAAAGTTCTAGATGCCCAACATCATCCATTATACCGGATCAGGATACCCAATGGAACATAGCAAGACCTTCAGGTCTCTCATGGAACTTGAGAGTGTCAGCACTGAGATCATGTGTCGGGCATTCTCCCTCACTCTCAAGGACGCAGCCTAGACGTGGTTTAGAAACCTCAAGCCTCGATCAATTAGTTCATTCTCCTAACTGTGTACGATGTTCGTATCATAGTTCCTAGGGAGCAGGAAGATGAAGAAGCCGACGGCCCACCTAACTATGATCAAACAGAAGCCAGATGAATCCCTAAAGGAATACATGGTCAGATTCACATTCCAATCGATGCAGACCAAAGGTTACACAGACGAGATATGCCTGGCTTTGCTTCTCAACGGGGTCAAGAACAAGAAGTTCCATTTTGCCCTCAATAAGTCTACCCAGAGGTGTATGGCGGAGCTCCAGGCCAAGGCCCAAACATATCAATGTTGAATAAGTCGTGAGAGCTAGGCGCGAGGCTGAGGACGAATCTGACGGTAAGAAGAAAAACTCTGAGGAGGCCTCATTATCGACAAGAATAAGGAGGATCGACGAGACCGATCCCCAAGGAAGGGCCCCCTAGAGGGCCGATATTCAAACTACACCTCCCTAAACACCATAAAGTAAAGAATTTTTATGCATATCAGGGATTAAAAATACACCAAGTGGCCTCCCAAGATGAGGGCTAATCCCGAAAAGAGGGACAACTAAAAATATTACTGATTCCTCCAGGATCATGGCCACGACATAGAGAACTGCATTACCCTCAAGGAGGAGATCGAGACTCTCATCATGAAGGGTCATCTCTACGATTACGTAGAGCGGCAAGACTACTCCCCCAGAAGATGCGACAGATCCCCTCGTTGGCAAGATCGACCATAGCGGGACCGATTACCATAACGGTAAGACCGCCAGAAGCAAGAAGATTCTGAACCTGCTAGCAAGATCAGAACTATCTTCAGCATGCAAAGAAATTAGAACCCGAGGACATGACCTCGGTCCGAATAGGGGTCTGTTCTTGACCCCGATATATAAGTTTCACTGAATTGCATTACACCTGCGGAAGTACTACCAATATTTCAATAAGCTGCTTGACGGTCAAGACTGTAATAAGGTACTTGGCGCCATATCGAGATTAATAAATATTTCTGCCATTTTTTCTCAATTGCGCTCTTGACTCCGATATTCAGCTGCCCTTATCCCCAAGGATATGAGGCCTTAGGGAGGAATGCAAGACGTTCCCCAACTGAGTACACAGCTAATTCCAACGCTCGACTGCCCTTATCCCCCAAGGATATGAGGCCTCAGGGATGAATGCATGACGTTCCCCAATTAAGTATTTTGTCCTTAAAGGACAAATCAGAAATACTCAGTTGGCAAATCAATTTGACCAAAGGGAAGAACATGCCACCCATGACACTCTCCGACTGAGCATTGCCTGCTTAGAAAGACTGGCGAACTGCTTATTGGACGAGTATGTTTAAATCCGACGCTCTTATTCCCCGAGGATAAGAGGCTGTAGGGAGATATACAAGATGTTCCCTAGCCGAGAATATGCCACTTATGGCACTGAGCATGGTTTGCTTAGACGGACTAGCAAACTATTTGCTGAACGAGTATGTTCGAATCTGATGCTCTTATTCCCTGAGGATAAGAAGCTGCGGGGAGGAATACAAGACGTTCCCCAACCAAGAACATGCCACCTATGGCACTCTCCGACTGAGAACAGTCTGCTCAAATAGACTGGCGAACAACCTGATGAGCGAGTATGTTCAAAAGCTCAATGAGCCAACCATTAGTTGACTTAAACTTTGCTAAATGCAGACAAAATTATCGGTTGTTAAATGGGTTAGACAAAATTCAAGTGCAAGAAAGCTCTCTTCGGACGTACACATTTCAAGTTTCATGTCCAGATTCTCTGACCACGAACCTTGGGGGCTACTGTTGGGCCTTCAATTTATACATTTGCCAACCCATTACATCACATTATATGCATGGTTTGTATGTTTAAATACCTATCTGATCATGATTTTGTGTTTGTAGGAATGAGAGAGTGATTGTATGAATTGATGCTTAAAAAATACCTTTCTAACACCATTGAAGATCAAAGGAAATGAAGAACAAAAGAGGGAAGAAGAAAGGAAAGAAAAGAAAGAAGGAAAGAATGAAAAGGAACCCCACAAGGTGGTTCGACTGGTCAAGACCGATCGGCCAACACTACTGCCCCCTTCACATGTTGCTGGATAGCCACCCAGACGGGTCAGACTGGTCAAGACCGGTCTGCCATGCAATTTCGGATTTTCAAATTTCAAACAGCAGGCTATTCCCATTTTTGGATTTTTGGCCCAGTTTTTAGAGGCCATCTTGATGATATTTAAAAATCTAACACATCCATGTCCAAGAGGAGCTCGACGCCGAAATAACCCAAGTGGTTTCGTGTCGATTGGAGCTACGGATTGACCGTGGCGCCCAAACTAATAAGAATTATCCAGAAGGTTGCCAGATTTCGCTGTTCAACACTGGAATGGTCCAGGTGGCCCATCATTGATGATATGAAAAAAATAATTTGCCTATCGTCTAGACCAAATCTATATATGAATAACCACAAAGTTTCAGATCAAAAGGATGTGTGGTTTGATCGTACCGGTTGAAGAAAGATGGACCATCCAGAAAGATTCAACTGAGCAGATTTTATAAAAGGCCTAAGTGTTCTAATTTTCGCACCTAATTATGGAGTTGATTTGTAAAATTTAATCCATTTATCATCTAGAGGAGGAAGGTTTCTACCAATATTCAAAATTTGAGATCAATCCGACCTCTGTACACTTCGTAGTGTTGAAAGCAAGATGACTGGTTCTGGAGGTACCCGAATTACGTGATTTTGAGAGGCGGTTGCTTATCTGATTAGTGGGCTCATTCAGAAGATAATCTTGGAAATTTAAATCATCTATGAGGAATATCACATTACAAGGAAGCTACAAATCAAATTTGAAGGCAATCCAACCATTGGTTAAACCATACGAATCAAAACAAAATCTGTTATGTTGCGGTACTCTTGTTGTATTATAAAAGAAGGTGCTCTCTTCTATTCAAGGCAGTCAAGGATGTGGGAAGAAAGGAGTTCAAGTCCTAGGAGGCTACGTAGCCTCCTATAGCTAGTTTTTCTTCCTTTTTTTTTAATTCTAGTTCTATTTTTAATATGTTTTTTCTTAGTTAACCTTTTAGCTAGAGCTAGAGGTGAAATTTGTAGTTGGTTTTAATGCTTTAATTCTTTTATTTCAAGTACCATTTTCTTAATTTTGGATTTTGAACTTCTTTTGGATTTTTAGATTAATTATGAGAGTTTGTGTACTCCGGACACGAGTTCCTTACAGTTCTCTAAGATTACCATGTTGTTTGAATTCGAATTGTAGTAACCCTTGAGCATGCCATAGTCTCTTGACATGACTGTTACTCCGAAGGCTACAAATTAAAGTTCTATGTGCTTTATTAGAACTAGAAATTTGATTTCCAAATTTAAGTGGGATTGTTTGTGCTTGAATGTTATATCCTCCAATTAGATGAGAGATAGGACTTTGATTCTAATTGTGTTGTGCTTGGATGAATGGATTGACATTGGACTACTACAAGTAGATCCTTGATGCTCTAGTTCTTCTTATTTTCAGATTTTTCTATTTTATGTGAAAAACTATTTTCCTAAACATATTAGATTCTAGTTATTAGATTAGTTGGAATTGTTTACTTCTTTCCCTGTGGATCGACCTCGGTCTTACCGAGATTTATTACTACATCGCAGCCTTGCACTTGAGGCGAGCGAATAGCTACTATTATGTGTAAATATGATCATGGCCCAGAAGATGCGCAACCATCGATATATAGTCCACTAAGGCCAGGTCATCACATTTGTTAGAAAAGGACCCAAGCTTGTCAAGGCGAAGAAGTCATCATATTCAACATGGAGTCACGGATATAGTTCTTAAGGCCTCGAGTTCGGCCTCAGAGAATAGATGCAGTCCTAAGGCCTTGGCATCAGCCTTAGGTAATTTATAAAGTCCTGAAGATTCGGCTTCAGCCTTGGATAATGGACATGGCCCTAGGGCCTCGACCTTAGCAAGACTAAGACCTCAGCGGAATCGCCTAAGCATCGGCCTTAGCAAGACTGAGACCTCAACGGCATTGCCTTGGCTTTGGCCTCAGGCGATGAATATGGAACTGATAGCTCAACTAAGGATGTCAAACGTCCTCGGAACTGAGCACATTACGCACCACTACTCGAAGCTAACGATCACGCAGGGATACGCGGGATCCAGGCGTGATAAACACAATCTCTCCCAATCTAAAAACGTATACTAGATGATCTCTAATATAGAGATGTTTCCTAAACAAGATCTACAGATCCGCCGCCATCGGCTATGGATCATCACTTATAAAAGGACTACTACCGCATCACCTCCAGATACGCAACCACACGCATTACGCAATACACTCTAAAGCTCTTACGCTCAATCACGCTTACTAACTTAAGCATTAGAGGGTCCTCTGCTGGCACGACCGACACCCCCTCACGATCTTCTCTTTGTAATCTTAGATCTTGCAATCGGCACCGTTCATCTCCACCAACCTCATCAAGCAATGAAAATCTAAAGTTGGTCCCTGTTCAACATATGTTACCCAATTTTGGACCTTAACAATTCACATTAAAGCAAACCATGGTGCAAGAATCACCCCGATCCAATTATCCTAACCCTTTGAATAGGGCTAATTTGTTACAATTGTCGGTTGTTTACAAGCCCTAGATCACATGATTAGAATCATTAAATCAAAGGGTTCCTTGAGAATCATAAGAAATATAAAGTGGGATCTATCGACCTATTTTGTTTCTCCGGTTGATCTTGACTCTGTCCACTTTCATGCTATTGGTCTCAGTTGTATGATTTTTACTATTTTTCCTATATTTTTAAAATCCACCAATATTTTGAAAATTTAAGTGTCTAGTACATTAACGCGGTAATTAAAAAATCTCATTAATAGGTCACCCCAACAGTGGTCCCAGTTGAGGCCCAGGTTCTAACAAGGTTAAACAGTCCTCCATGTGTTATCCCTGGTCTGTGAAAGAAGCTTTGCTGGGTCGTGAAGAGGCAAATTGCAAGATTGTATTGGCAGGGCAACACCATTATCGTGCTGAACGCGGTGCTGGAAAGGAGAAAACGGGATATCACATTTGCGTGATTGCGACGTCACTTGTGGACTCCATCTAGGGCTGTCAACGGGCGGCCCAAGGTCTGTCCAAGTCTGGCCTGAAAGTAAAACCAAGACAGAGTGTAGCCAGGCCCCAGAGGATTACACATGGCTCGGTACAGTCCAGTCTGAGCCCAGATCAAAGCCTAGCAGAGATCTATCCACCCAATCATGCATGATGTTGATGAAAATGCTGTACTAGGCCAGGATCATGGACTCTTAGGGACGGCTGAAGAAGGGAGCTTAAATTTTAGACCTGGGTCCAGCCATCGGACCTAGAATTTTAACCTAAGCCTGGGCTGAAGCAGGCCAAGCCCATAAGCCCGATGGGCCATCAAGCCCACTGACTGCCCTATCTCCATTCATTCCTCTCAGTTTGGCTCCTCCAGGGCCTCAAATTTCCTGGATATCCCCTCTAATGTTTACCATTGCTTTCAGGTCTAGGGCTAGTAAGGAGCTGCATAAGGAAATGCTCCTGGAAGAGGAGAATTTTTTTTGTGGAGCCCTTCAACCCTGGCACGAACAGGGAACCTAGATTAGAATCTTTAGGATCCCAGTCCATGCCTAGTGCAAATTATCTCCGAGGTTAGCTTGAGGTTCTGAAACGGTCATTCGGATGGTTCATCTCTCATGTTTGCTAGAATTAAGAGTCAATCCACATGTAGTTCGCTGGGCACTAGTCACCAGCTGTGTTAGCATTCACACACTACCATGTGAACATGTAGAAACCATAAAAATCAACTAGGGTCTCCTCAGTCTATAAAAACCCAATCAATCCCAGCATTCAAGAGATAAATAGACTCTGATATGGTTCAGATAACAGTGAAACAAAGCTCCCCTCACTGAGAACATCACACCAAAGAACTCTTTGAAGATGTTAGAATCATCTGAAAACTAGTAAATGATTGCATAGATCTTTGTGGCATAGATGTAAAATCATATTTACAACATGGATCCACGACTGATTGGATACAGATTTGGATTTTTTCACGGTTCAATACTAATGCGCTTATATGCCAATTATCCAACCCTCAATCACCCAACTGAATATGAATAGAAATAAAAAAAACCTTGATTTAATAAATCACCTTGAAAATCTTCTCTAAAGAAAAGTAGGGTGCCCCAATATAGCATCAAAGCTTTCATCATTTCAACTACATTCAGCAAAATATTATGCCAGCATTGAGTTTTTCCCCCTCTAAGCAATAGTTTCGGTAAATTAAAATTTTCGGGTTTATGTAGGCAAATTTGGCACATGAGATTGAAATCATACATTAGCAAAACCATAATGCCTTAATATCTATATATAGTTCGGATGTGGGAAACCCAAGACCTCTTCTCCGCGAGCTGCCTTGTAGTTGGCCTTACGAAATACTCGGACAACAAGCTGCATTGAGGTTAAGTAAATAGCAAGATGATCTGAAGAATCAAACTTGTCAGAAGAAACTGTTCAGTCTCTATGTTCCATTCATCTTTTCGACTTCACGTTTTATGTGAAGGGCAGCTCTAACCACATTTCCCCTTGTGATAATCCCAACCTTTGCAATCAAATCCCAATTTAGTAAGAACCACGCAATAATAAAGAAAGAAAGAAAAAAGAGTGGGAACAATGGAAAATGGTCATGTCTTACCAGCTTTCCGGCGCTGTCTACAACTGGAAGTCGTCGGTACTTTGTTTCAAGCAGTAATCTGCCATTAAGAAAACATGATTGCAATTCAACTTTTAGCTCAAGGGTGTGCTTGGATGCACTATGGATTGAATTGAAGTAACTAGTCATTTATGTGGAGATGACCAACTCATAATCATCTTCCTCAGTATTCATAGCAAGTAGCAAGCTGTCAGTAACTGTAGTTACCATTCAATTCCAATTAACTACTCCCTCCAATACGTATACCACGACAGGGGATTACACTTTGGTCATTTCCTCAACTGTACTAATCATCGCAATTCAATTCCATAGTGCATCCAATGGGGCCCAGGAGTTGAAGACTTTACAACTGGTATATACATGGTTAATGGTGGAAATTTTGAAATATTAGAACCTTGCAGCATCTTCGAGGTTTGTGGTCTCGCGGACAACAAGAGGTGCAGGTGTCATCACCTCACCTATGACTTTCCCATTGGTTTTACTAAGCAACTTTTGGATCTCATTAAACATCTGTAATGAGTAAAACCAACATTTGATAGTATTGGCTACTGAAACTAAAAGCCACAAAAGTAATAAATTTCTTTAGCTGATAAGCTCCCTGTAGCAAGTTAGTCCCAAAAGCATTAAACAGAAAAAGCTCTAAGCTATGTAACTTGGACACATGAAGATGTCAGCGTGGCACATGGCCATGAGTCAAAGCAAGTCCACACAGCCATTGGAAATCCTGACACACGAACATGTCCACACAAAGCATAATCATATTGAATAGACATAATTATATAGAGGTTTGCCAGCCCAGAATACTTCACACGCATTAGATGTGCCAGCCTGGAACATGTAGAACATCTGGGGGTGCATAAGGTTGGTGGAACTAACACAAACATCAGACTGGCGATCACATACACATGGCATGTGGATTGACTGCCAGGAGCTTTTTCTAAGACTTCTGTACAAGAATGGCCACCTTAAAGGGTGGACCAGCCCAACATCTATGTCAGCTCATGCTGATGGTGGAGCCCACCTTGCGCACTGTTTAGAAGTCCAACGTGCCAGTTGTGCTTCATGCAAACTGCACGTGGGCCTAACAAAAATCTCCATTATAAGAATTTTAGTTTGTAAATGCATAAGATAAATACATTAGGAATATATAAAGAGCATATAATCACTTCTGTATTGATAATCTGATGCA
Source organism: Liriodendron chinense (assembly GCA_003013855.2). Taxonomy (NCBI): domain Eukaryota; kingdom Viridiplantae; phylum Streptophyta; class Magnoliopsida; order Magnoliales; family Magnoliaceae; genus Liriodendron; species Liriodendron chinense. The sequence continues at coordinate 1,912,218 of ML058429.1, forward strand.
AGTCTGACGTGAATGTTAGACATGGAAATAATTTTCGTTTAAAAAAGTGCAGCATTCTCATCAAAGAAAATAATTGTGTTTTAGATCTCAAATCACTCATTTGGTATAGCCAGTGTATTCTTTGTCAATATCACCCAATGAAATATTTGGAAAAAATCACGACGAAAGAGATGAATGAAATCAATGCCAAGAATGTCAAGCAAAGCATCAATGGTGACCTTCACCAACACAAAATGATGATGCATCTGATGTTTTTCTTGTGTTTGGTAAGACATTGCCAACCACTAGATAGTTGAGTTGGTAAGGCACCCCTTTCTTGAGGGGAGATCCCAGGCTTCTGTCCTTGTACTCATTTCAGTTTGCCAGAACCATCCACAAGAAGAATGTTTTGATTTCTTTTGTGTTGAAGTAGAATAATTTTCTTAGTACATGAAAGAACTAGATTGTGTCTCTTCCTGAATCCCCCAACTTGTCAAAAAGCACATCTTCTCACTAACATATCAAGCATGGCACATTGCGCATAACAATATGCAGTAAGAGTAAATTATTTCATGAAAAAAGGATGGCAAGTAAAAGTAGATTTATAAACGTACTTTCCAAGTGCTATCGACTTCTGGAAATAAGCTTGTATCATTCCGTCCGCTACCTAAATCACCAAACAAGGAAGACTTTCAGTTTGAAAAATAAAAAGATCTCGCAACATCAGAAAATATTTTTGGAGAACAAAACTTCAATTCTTATTTGGCATCAGAGTCAATCAACGACATAACATAAATGACTAAACATAGCAATAAGCTAAGTACAAACAGAAGTTGTTGGGCACCGTGTACACAAGTCACTTTGACAAAGAGGGGCAAAATCCCAACCATGAACAATAAGGGGCGAAAAAATCTGAGTGTTGATGGTTCTACAGCATAAAAAATGTGTTGCTAAGTACAATAACTAGTGACCTTCTTATGATAGATATTAACAAGGTCTCAAGTACATAACTATAAAGAGCATCCAACTCTCTCAGATAACCAAAGGTGAAGGATTATAACAACATCAATCTTCCCAAGTCTCTTCTGGGACAGAATAAATTGGAGTGCTAATAGGATGGAGTGGACACAATGATCCACAGGTGATCATGACTCACTATGGGCTGCACCACTGATGCGTGCCAGGTGTAGAAAAGATGTATGCATAGATTAAGATGATTTGTAGGTTTTAGGATGAAGCATAGGGAAAAAAAATGATTTAAAGTCTCACCAAAACGTGATAGGGTTGCTGAACGATCTAGAAGAGTCACACTTCTAGCAAAGGAACATTTCATCACTAAAAGTCCACACAAGTTTAAACAAAGAATAAATGGTGATTTCATTCATAAAAGAACGTTAACCTGTGTAATGCCTTTCCAAAGCAAAGGGTAACAGAATCCAATCCTAACAACTGTAATCCCATCATACAACTGTTCCCTGAATCGACCATACCTCACAAATTCATGTTAAAATCACACGATCTTGGGCTGCTTTGTTAGCTTACTGAATACACTTTCAAATGAAACCATTACATGTCATTCTGACATCATCTGCTACACAAAATGTAGCACACAAAATTAGCGACCAGAATGTTGACCTTTTTTTTCTTTTGAGAAAGTGACAACCTTTATTTCAATTGAGTGAGGAGAAACGACTTCCCAGAACTAAGAAACGGGAATGAAGTCCCATCCTCAGCTAAGACACCAACAGGGGAGGTTGGAGCTCTAGCTTCAAGGGAAAACAAAATGTTTAGCCTGGTGGCCAGACAGCTAACCTCACAAAAAAGAAAAAGAAAATTCCATGGGACAAGAATCTCACCTAAAAACAATTTGATGACAACTGCGGAAGACCCTACCATGTTAATCTTCTCAACTTGGGAGAGGAGATGGGTCAGTCCAACCACCTCCCTAAGAGAAAATGCAACAGCCTGATGGTTAGATGCCCGCTTGAATTGGCACAAGAAAGAAAGGAGAATCATCCAGGTTACATTCGACGGTGGAGGGGGCAGACATTAGAGTGGAGGACTTTGGTCTGCTCCATAGTAACTTGTTCCAGAGACTAGAAAAATCAGATATTGACATGCCTTTGGAAGCCTTATGACTTAAAGCCTAGATGATGATATTTGACTTGATTCTTTCAGCAATCTTCCGTAAAGGAGAATCGACACTTTCAAAAATCCATTTGTTCCTTTTGATCCAAATCTTCCACCAAATAGCAAGAGGAATGAGTTTACATAAGATTTTTCCTTTAGTTTTGAAGGAGATCAACCCAGCTGTAGAGGACTTCTCTCACTTTTGTCTGATAAACCATTTGATTTCAAACAAGCTGAAGAACGTATTCCAGAGAACATATGCTAGAAGGTAGTAAATAAAAAGGAGGTGGGAAGATTCCTTTGCACATCTACACATAACACACTAGCCAGGCATACTGAAACCTCTCCCTTTCAGACATGGTTCTGAATGTCGGTATTGGTCAGCGTATCGGCCCCGCGGAAAAATGATATGATACGGCGTCGCATATCGAAATCGGGCCTGTATCGGCCTGTATCGAACCGTATTGGTCAGAATTTTTTTTTTAAGCAAAAAAATATGAAAAAATATCAGAAAAATAAGATAAAATGAGATATTCACGAATCTATCATTTATTTGTATTTTGACCATGTATTCAATGGTGTATCGGACCATTCTTTGGTAAGAATGTTGTCCTGACGGGTTGACTTTCTGTAAGTTCTGGTGTTGATTTTGTCTTTATATAAACTGTTGATATATGTCATAAATTGATATCATATATTGCTAATAGTCTAATATGTCCAAAAAGTATCACTACTCAGTACTCACTAGTCTATAACAATGTAAGTGTAGAAAACTAGAAATACTTAGTACTTACCAATTTCCTTAAATGTGAATAATATAAAAATTTAAAATAACATTTTTGTTTTCAGGCATCCAACAAATACAATTATACAATCATGGTCACTCTACAATCTGCACAAGATACAAATTTCAGGTGGACCATTAAAAACAGTGGTTATGGGCCACAGGAAACAGTGGTTATGGATCATTAAAATTTAAGGTGGACCATGTCACAGGATACCAATTTCAGGTGGACTATGTTACAGGAAACAATGGTTATGACTTATGAACCATTACAACTTCGGGTGGACCATGTTACAGGATACAAATTTCAAGTGGACCATGTCACAGGAAACAATGGTTATGGACCATTAAAAACAATGTTTATGAACCACAGGAAATAGTAGTTATGGACTACTGGAAATTTTAGATGGACCATGTCACATGACACAAATTTCAGGTGGACCATGTCACAAGAAACAATGGTTATGAACCATTAAAAACAATGGTTATGGACCACAGGAAACAATGGTTATGGACCATTGAAATTTCAGGTGGACCATGTTACAGGATACAAATTTCATGTGGGTACAAAAAATCATACATATCTTAATCTTAGGTGGACCATAGTGTGTGATGTCTTGAATGTGGGGCCACCTCTAACATTTATTGTATATCCATGCCATCCATTCTTTTTGCCAACTCATTGGTGGCCCCAAAAACGTTTTTAATGGTAGACATCCAGTCACCACTGTTTCATGTGGTGTGGTCCACTTGAGATTTGGATCTACCTCATTCTTGCACTCATGCCATAAAATGATTTGGCAAAATGTATGGACGGTGTCCAACAATTGGCATGTGGGTGAGCCCTAACCGTGGGGCCCACCACATATATGTTTTATATCCACGACGTTCATCTATTTTGCTAGCTTCTTTTTGGGCACGGTCCCAAAAATGAAGCAGAAGCAAATTTCAGGTGGACCACACCATAAGAAAAAAATTGGTTATTGAACGCCCACCATTATTAGTTTCTAGGTCCACTATAATGTTTATTTGCAATCCAACCCGTTGATAGGGTCACACAGACCTGGATGCAAGGGAAAAACACAAACAACAACTTGATCCAAAGTTGTGGCCCCAAGATGCTTTTAACGGTGGAAATTCAATCCCTACAGTGTGGTCCACTTGGATTTGGATTCCGTTCATTTTAGGGACCATGCCCTAAAATGAGTTAGAAAAACTAATGGATAGCGTGGATATAGAAAACATACATCAAGGTGGGCCCCACGGGTGCAAGTGCACGGAGCATCATACCCTTCGGAGTATTATAAAAAAAAATTCTGTGAGACGTGGCTGTGAACGTCTCTATTCCTCTTTTCAAGGGAAACAGATTGCGTACTGAGTAACCCCCGCATGCTAGCATGTGGAGTAAACTCTGTGGGGCCCACAGTGATTTAATTATTTTATCCACTCCGTCCATCCATCTTAACAGAAAATTTTAGGTATGTTGCCAAAAAAATGAAGCACATAAAAATCTAAAGTGGACCACACCACAAGAAAAGTGTGAACTGAATGTCTACCATTGAAAAATTCTCGGAGGACATAGAAGTTTTGGATCAAGCTGATATTTGTGTTTTCCCTTCATCCATATCCATGTGACCTTATGAACAGGTTGGATGACAACTAAACATCACTGTAGGGCCTGGGAAGGTTTCAATGGTGGAAATCATTATTCCCACTGTTTCTCGTGGCATGGTCCACTTGAGATTTGGATATGCTTAAATTTTGGGTCAACCACTAAAATGAGCTGAAAAAACATATAGACGGAATAGATAAAGCACATACATTCTAGGTGGGCCCAACTGAGTTTACTCCGCACGATAAGAGCGTGCGGGTAACTCTGCACGCAATCCGATTCCCTTCTCAAGAGAAGAAAGAGAGAGATAGAGAGGGAAAATGAAAAAAAAAAGAGAGGGAAAGGAAAAATACGAGAGGGAAAGATGAGAGAGAGAGAGAGAGAGAGATGGTGCGGCTGTGCACTGCAGCCGCTGCTGCAATATCGAAGAAGAAGAAGAAGAAGAAGAAGATGTTAGGGAGAGGAAAAAGACGAGAGGGAGAGATGAGAGAGAGAGAGAGAGAGAAGATGAAGATGGTGCGGTCGTGCAGCCCCTGCCGCAGTATCGAAGAAGAAGATGTTAGGTTAGTTTTTTTTTCTTTTCACTTTTTTTTTTGTTTTTTTTTTTCACTGTTGCTTCATCGTTTTTGCAACAAAAATCGATTAAAATAAAAATCTCTAAAAAAATTGCAAAAAACAAAAAGAAAAAAGAAAAAAATTGATTTTCTATCTTGCGCGTCGTATCGGCCTGACCGATATGCATTCCAAATATCGGACCCGATACGGCCCATATCCGCCGATACGACCCGATACAGTACAACGGATACCGATACGGCCGATACAAGGCCGTATCGCGTATCGTATCGAGCTGATACGGATACGATACACCCGTATCAGCCGATACGATACCGATTTTCAGATCCATGCTTTCAGATGAATCAGTTGTGAGGATTTTTCCTTTTGGCGCTGTCCACACGAAAGCTAACACATGAGGGGGGATGCAGATGTGACCCTCAACAGATTTTGAAAATAGGAGTTGGCTGAGAAAACACCCAAATCATTACCCCTTCCGAGATTCTTCTTCATTACTTAGGACATGTACCAACCCCAGGACAGGCATGAGCTTCGCAAACTTGCTGATTTCTTCCTCCCATAGATCTCTTCTGAAGAAAATATTCCACACCAGCTTGTCGCTGATTGTTGAACCTCCAATTTATACATTGCATAGCCCACTACATCACATTATATGCATGGTTTTTATAATTAAAAGGCCCATCTAACGCATGTTTTGTGATTGTAGGGATGAGAGCAGACTTCACTCAATTGGAGACCAAAAAGGGTCCATTTAGAACCTGTGAATGAAGGTCCAAGGTGGACCAAAGAAGGAAGAAGAAAGAGGGAGAAAAGAGAAAAAAGAAAATAAGAAAAAGAAGAAGAACAGTTGGTCCGAACGGTCGTCCGACCGGTCGGCCACACCCTTGGAAACCACTGGAAGGACCAGTTGGTCCGACCGGTCTTGACCGGTCGGCCAACTGGTCAGTGCCCCCTGTGTGCTTGCTGGACTAACAACCAGTCTGGTCCGACCGGTCTTGACCGGTTGGCCAGCAGGTCATTCTCCCACTTGAGCTCCCTGGACCGTTAAATAGAGTGGTCCGACCGGTCGTGACCGGTCGGCCATGCGTGAAATCAGGCAGTTTCTATTTCTGGTTTTGAAAATTGCTACGCACTGCGTAACCTTACGCAGATTCTAGATGTTTCCAACGCAACCGAGCGTCCTCACTATAAAAGGACACCTACGGGCTCTTCCTAGGGCATCATAGAAGCTAACGGACGTGGTGCTAGAGAGAGGAAGCCGTCGTGGAGCGTCTGCAACCCTCCAAAGTCCGGTTTTTCTATGTTTTCTAGTTTTCTGAGGAATTTTAGTTGTAGTATGACAATGCTCGGCTAGAATCTCTCAGCTCAGGCTGAGAGGTGAAGCTTGTAGCTAATTTCATGATTTGATTCAGTTAATTCAAGTACTTTCAATTCAAGTTTGGATTTTTACTTATTCTAGTCTTAAAATTGATAGTTTGAGATGTTTTATGAGAGTTCATGTGCTCCGGACATGGATTCCTTCCAATTCTCTGAGATTATCATATGGTGCTTGTTTAGATTCGAATTATAGTAGTCCTTGAGCAAGCCATAGTCCATAGGCATGGCTGTTACTCCGAAGGCTATGATTTTGAATTCTACATTGATTGAATGGGACTAGAACTTGGAAGTTCAACTTGAATGGGATTGAATGTGTTTAATGCTTTATTTTCGAACTAGATGAGAGATAGGACTTCAAATCTAGATGTGTATCTTGCATGGATTGATTGGATTGACATGGGATTACTACAAGTGGATCCTTGAATGCCTTAGTACCTTAACCTATTGATTTTCATTAAGTTACTGTTTTAGCATAATTATTCTAATTGAATCTCTTATCTATTGAAAATTGAGTTGCTGTAATAGTTTGGAACCTGTTTTCCAATTCCCTGTGGATCGACCTCGGTCTTACCGAGTTTTATTACTACATCGCAGCCTTACACTTGAGGCGAGCGAACGCTAATCAAGGAAGTATATCACACAGAGAGCTTTCTTTGTTATCAATCACTCTGTAGAGATCACAAAACCTAGATGCCAGAGTTTTGTCCCAATCCATATAAGGAAACGTTATCGCACTCCTTATCTTTGAATCTAACCCCTGACCTTGGGAAGTTACCCCACCTTTTTGTTCTTATCCCTTATCTTATAGATAGCTTTCCACACTTCAACTTTTGCCTCACCATTTGAACAATTTGGGCCCAGACTCCTAGTCTTTGTTCATGAGCCCATATTTTTCTTCTAAGATACTTTTCAGATAGGTGTTTTTGTCAGTCTAGAATCTCCACCACCACCAAGGAGATTCCAATTTATTTCCTTGATCTGGCCAAAACCTAGTCCTCCCTCTAGTTTGGATTTTTGCACTTTGTTCCAGCTAACCAGGCGAATTTCCTCTACCCACTTCTACCTTCTCAAAGAGAATCACAATCAGAAATTTAAAGAAGAAAGGTAAAAGGCAACGAAGTTGGATAGAGCTGCCTTGATCGCTTCCATAAGGCTAAACTCTTGTCAAAATTTTCAATAATAGGGACCCAAGTTGACTGAATTTCTACTTTAGCAAAAAGAGGGAGACCCAGGTAGCTAATGGGAAAGGACCCACATATGCAACCCAGTATGGAGGCTAGAGACTCGATCCATTCCTTGCCCCAAACCACTCCAGCCATTAGACTTCTCCAAGTTCACTTTGAAGCACGACACCACCTCAAAGCGTCTAAGAATACCTTTTATGTTCTAGACGTGAACAGTGTTCATGTCGCGCATAACCAGTGTATAATCAGCAAATTGCAAGATGGGATCAAGAAAGAGAAATTAACTTGCAAGCAGCGTTTGAAATATCGATATTGCGTTACGTATCGCACCCTTAGGATACGGATATGATGCAGACATTAGTGGTGCATCCTTTAAAGTGTACCAGAGGAGGTGACATCGTAGATTGAGTGTTGGAGCAGATGAGCTGATGTAGATGGACACTGGGCCTCTCAGGCCGCTTCATTGATGGACCACGAAGACCCCGCATGCGTACATACACATATGGAGGCTCCTTTCATCGAATAGGTGTGCGGGCTGCTAATTTGGAGCGTTTCGAACATGGATCCAAGATTGGATGGCGATCGGGCCATCCAACAGTTGGATCAACCCGGGGCCCACTTTCGTGGCCCGTTCACAGTTTTCTTAGTTTTTCTATCTTAGTTATGTTTTCGGACCCTATGGACGGGTCATATGTTATTTTGTAATTGTGGTTTAGTCTTAGGCATTTTTCTGTTCTTTTTCTTGTTTTTAAACACTTTAGGGCACTTTATCTGTTCATAACCTGTATATACTATGAGAAACCCTATTTCGAAATTATTATTGAATGAATGAAAATTGTGCGCTTCTTCCTCTTTATTTGAGAAACTAGGGTTTCAGGATTGGCCTTCGGGTATTGAGGATATCACCCCGGAGTTCCAAATTTTCCTTTCTTAGATCTTCAGGGTGCGGGGGAAGGTGAGACTTATCCTCTTCCTTATGGAAATATTCATCTTTCTCTTTCTTGAAGCCCATCTGTCTCGATTCCTTTCTTCTTCAAACCTTTCCATTTTTCATGATTGGTGAAAAAGGGATTGCCAGTCAAGGAAACTTGATTTAGACTTAAATGTGGATTGGCCTATGCTAGATTTAGGAATATCCTCATATCCCTAGATCCCCCTTTTTACTTGGTTTTTTTTTTGCATTTATGCTATGAGGTGCGATCCTGATCGATTATCGTTATCTTATTGTTAGTGCACTTTTCTGTGGCATACTAGTGCATCTTATTTGTCAATCACGTGTGTTCATGTGTCGTAATGTCGGTTGAGCCTTGACAAGTTGAAGACCGAAGATTTAAGTGGACAAGAAGCATCAAGGAAGATGATCAGGTAAATGAGATGCCTTGGTGACCCTAGCCCTTTAAACCAAAACATCCAAAATCTCTTATAGATGACTTGGACCAATTAGGAATACCCTTAGTCATCTTTATTAGCCTGAGATCATATAGAAAAATATGATAAATTAGGTTAATAAAAGAGGTGGAAGTTGCTGTAATTAATCCATCCCAAACAGTAACTTTCCATAGACCTCTGATATATCAGAAGTCTATTCGATAGACCTTCGATATATCGAAAAGGTCTATTCGATATATCGAATTAAATGTCTAGTAAATGTACAACTCCCTGGACAATATGATCGATCTATTAGAATGCCCTTCGATATATCTGAATTAGGGTTTTCGATATATTGATACTCTAGTTCGATATATCGGAGATATGGTCCAGCAACTTCACAAATCCACTGGACATATTCTTCGATATATCGAAATATTGAAGCTAATTCCGATTAATCGAAACACCAATTCGATATATCGAAGTGGCCGTTTTCTACCCATTTGACGACCGTTGGAGATTTTCTTTAAATACGGGAGAGACGGTCTTTGGGTTTAAGAGAGAAGATTTTGAGGAAATAGAAGCCACCATTTTTTAAGACCATTAGAAGCTTTATTCCAAACCCATTGCAGGTCATTCTCCTTGTAATTCATCACAAGCTTAAGGCATTCAATACTAAAATGAAAATGGACTTGTTCCCTCTTGATTCCTAGGAGTTTAGGCACCTTAATCATAGTTAAATCCCTTATCTAAACACCACCTAGGAGTCCAAATAGGTGTATCCCTCTAGGAAACTCGTTTCCTACCATTTGTAGAGGTTACACTACCTCCTAGCACTTTGGGCATCTCCAATGGAGCATCATATACAAGGGAGCTGATCTTGGAGCAGAAGCCTTGGTAAAGCAGCAGCATCAAAGATCGTGGGAATACAAGGGGAGTTGATTCGAGCACGGGAGAGCAAGAAGAAGCAACTTGAAGCGGCGCAACAAAAGGGTTCAATCCGACAAGTAAATTGTCATTTGTAGGAGTCCGGTTCCACTCTCTTCCCGTGGGGAATTGAGTGTAGAGTTTGTCTTCAAACTCGATAAGTTCGGTTGTAGGACTTAGACCCGGTTGTAGGGTCAAATTAAGTCTCCAATGGGGAGCCTTTGGGGGAGTGAACGCTAGGTTGGGTTGTAGGACCTTGGCTCGGTTGTAGAGCCTAAAACCATTGAGGTTCGGTTGGACTTTGACTCATGAGTGAAGTCTAAATTGAGGTTTGGTTGTAGGACCTTGGCTTAGTTGTAGAGCCTAAACATGTCTCCAATGGGAGCCACCAATATGGGTGTGTACATATAGGTTGGAAGGAACCTGTAAATTTCCCGATTGGGTGGATCCAATTTAAAACACCTTGCTTGGGAGGAACCAGATTTAAACTCCCTAGTGAATGTCAGTGTGCTCAAAGGGGTTGAGTAGTTGAACCGGGAGTGGAGTAGACCCGAAGTCGAACCACTATACATTGTTTGTGATTGATTTGAGCACATTGTTATCTTAACATTGTTTGTGATTGATTTGAGCACATTGTTATCTTAACATTGTATGTTTAATTGTTTAATTATGAATGCTTGATAGGTATCTATACTAGGCACTAGATATGCACATCCACACATAAGATGTACTTTCACTTAGTAGTATAGGCTTGAGCTCATTGATCCATTCTTATAAATCCACATAGGTTGCATAGATTAGGAGCTTGATTTGTTTAATCATTTGATTATCTATGCTCGCTTAGACTAGGTTGTTAATTGCTTTAATCACATGCTAGTCTAGTGATTGGACCCACTTAGGCTTGGAAGCCGAAGTGTTCTTGCTTGCTTAGTTTAAATTAATAAAACTATTAAGTAGGCTAAAAGAGTTTCCAAAGGTCCTAATCACCTCCCCTCTAGGACTTAGCCATAATTCTAGTTGCTTCGCCAAGCCTCCGCACGCGTATACGTTAGTGTCGTGTTAGACCTACCGCGTAATTTCACTTATTGTTGAAACCTTACAATCTTCTTAGTTGATAGTAGATAGTTTAATGACTTCTCTGCTTGAATGTCTAACTTTGGATCTCATGTACATATAGAATTAGGTCATTTCATATCCCTGCATCAGGATATGTATTGGTTATCGCATGAGAATTGGGATATATTGGTTGTATCACATAATGTATCGTTGTTGTTGGAAAAATGGGGAAACAACGGGAAATTGGTCGAATTTTTCAATGAAATTTCAATGATTGTTAAAAAAAAGACATCAATACACACTTATAAATCAAAACATTACAAAAAACAAGTGCACATAATAGGTTTTCTTTATATGGGGTCCTAATTTATGCATTGTCTAACTGAATTGATGCAAGTATGATAAAAGTCTATTAATACAATTTATAAATGTAAGAAGACGTGTGGAAACACAAGCAATACATTCAAAAGCAAAGAAGAATCACTAGAAGAAGTTACATACATGTTTGATTTTATGTTTGGACACAGATTGCAGCCGATTTGTGAGAAATTGAAAAAAATTGATTTTTTTTCAATTTTCCGCAACTTAGCCCATCTCCTCAAAATCTCGAAATCGAAACTCACAATCCAAAGCATGAAAAATCATGGACTTGTAACAATTTGACACTGATTTAACATGATTTATAGAAGAAAAAAAAGGATTGAAAATTGAAAATGCTCACCGGATCGAACATGTGGGATATATACCACTACTTGTTGTTTCATATAGCATAGGTGGGATACAAGATATATCGTGGGATATATTGGTCGATATCGTCGATGCTTAAAACACTACTTGGAAGCCTCTGATGTTACTAATCTCCTCTACCCTTGAAAACAGACGACTCGGACCTTCACTAATAAACGAAAAATAAGAAAAGGAGACAAAGGGTCTCCTTGTCTTAAACTCTATTGTTTTTTAACATCCCTGTTGATAACTCATTGATGAGCACCGAGAACAATGCTTATGAGAAATATTCCTTTATCCACAAGTATCATCTTTCTCAAAAGCCCAAAGGATGCAACATATAGAGGAATTACCAGTTGGCATTATCGAAGGCTTTCTCCTTACCGATTCTACGGACTATCCATTCACACTTCGCCTCCTTAAATGGATACTTTCATTGGTCACAAGAACGTCATCTAGGATTTGCCTATCCAAGATGAAGACCTCTTGGAACAAGACATGATCCTTGGCATGCAATCGACAACGACCTTAGCAGTAATCTTATACACAACTCCCAATCAGGCTAATAAGCCTGAAATCATAGAGCAACCCAACACTAGACTTTCTTAGGGGCAAGGCAGACGGAGACCTTCATACTTTCGTTAAGTGTTCCTCTGTCATGGGTTCTTATCCTTGCCTCATGGGTAGACTCCTAGGAGTTTCAACACGAGGTCTGGGGTTCAATACCCATAGGTGGTGAAATCCCACTACGGCGTGAGTGTGGGGGTGTGGGGTGTGTGTGGGTGCGTGTGTTAAAAAAAAAAGTGTTCCTCTGGCATGAAATTTTTTTGAGACTTCCACAAATCTCCATTCACAATACCCCAGCAATGATAGAAGAATCCTTCTGACCCCAACAATTTATCAGTGTTCATATGCATGACAACATCCATGACTTCCACTTCGTTGAATTCAACTTCAATGCTTGCAGCTTCATTCGTAGAGATCAATTGAAAGTCCATCCCATCAAGGCAAGTTCTAGTCCTCCAATCACAAGATTACATCATCTTGTAGAAGTTGACCACCTCCCGTGAAAAAAGTGGTGCTAGGTCCCTCTTTCAACAGCAAGGTTTTTTAGCACTGATGGCAAGAAACATCCTCCCAAATTATCATATTGTTAAGCTCTTTTTGTTGCTCATCTACCCTTCCACTTATATCCCTTCTTCACTTTAGTTTTTATCAAGCAGCTGCATTGATTCTTCTAGATGTAGTTAAATGCAGTGTTTGAAATATCGATATCGCGTTACGTATTGCACCCTTGGGATACGGATACATATCGGTTATCACATGGGATATATCAGTTGTATCACATAATGTATCGTTGTTGTTGGAAACATGGGGAAACAACGGGAAATTGGTCAAATTTTTCAATGAAACTTCAATGATTGTTAAAGAAGGACATCAATAAACACTAATAAATCAAAACATTACAAAAAAACAAGTGCACATAATAGGTTTTCTTTGTATGGGGTCCTAATCTATGCGTTGTCTAACTGAATTGATGCAAGCATATTCAAAGTCTATTCATACAATTTATAAATGTAAGAAGACGTGTGGAAACACAAGCAATACATTCAAAAGCAAAGAAGAATCAGTGGATCAGGTTGCATACATGTTTGATTTTATGTCTGGACACAGATTGAAACCGATTTGCGAGAAATTGGAAATTTTTTATTTTTTTCAATTTTCCTGCAACTTAGCCCATTTGCTCCAAATCTCGAAATCGGAACTCCCAATCCAAAGCATGAAAAATCATGGATTTGTAACAATTTGACATTGATTTAACATGATTTGTAGAAAAAAAAAAAAAAAAAAGTTCGAAAATCGAAAATGCTCACCAGATCGAACATGTGGGTTATATCCCACTACTTGTCGTTTTGTATCGCACAGGTAGGATACAAGATATATCATGGGATATATCGGCCGATATCGTCGATACTTAAAACACTGATTAAATGGAACTCTCCATGTCTTCATAGCCGTGCTCCAGACTCTTGAGTTTTGACTCTAAAAAATGAAGTTTCTTTCCCATTTCGAAACGAGCCCAACCTTGAAATTCAGCACTATTCCACCATTCCTCAATCATTTGAGAGAAATTAGGGTAATGAAACCATTTGTTTTCAAATTTCAAAGGCCATAGACCCCAAGATATGATGTCAGTTTGAAGCAGAATAGGCTAGTGCTTCAAGGATGGTTTTGGCATGATTTGCCTGGGAAGAAAGCAGATGGAAGTTCCACTCCTTATCAATGAAAAATCTGTCCAGCCTACACAGGATCAGGGGATCCTGATTGTTGGCCAGGAGAAAGGGTTGTCGTTGCTCGGAAGATCCAACAATTTGATGTTGTTGATGAATTCAGCAAACCCCACTCTCAAGAGATCCTTCAACACCAGTCTAAATCAGATAGCATTAAAGTCCCCTCTCACACACCAAGGGCTTCCCCACTTGCCTACGTTCACTAAGTTCATTTTAGAAATCAAGTTTGAGGCTCTTCTCGGTTTACCCATAGTTGTGATTGTTTACGTCAGATTTTGTAACAGGGTGGGACATTCGGATCTATATAAATGGATGGTTTCATCAATAAGAAGGTACACAATACTCAATCTCTAAGCCCCATCATCTATTTGTTCTCTTTTAGCCCTACCATGTCTAACTTAAGCATCGGAGGGCCAATGGCTGGACGCTGGCCACCCATAGCTTCTCTTTGTCTATTTTCAGGTCAGGAGAAAATCGTTAGCAAGGAAGGTGAATGTTTGGAGGACCCTGTTACAAAATCTGACGTAAACAGATTGGCGCCAGTCTGTGGGAACGCAATTTGATCACCAAATTTAGCCGCTCCCACCATCGAACACGATGCCTCCAAAAAAGACAGTTCATCCTTCCACTTCAAAGCAGACATTACCTCCACCTGACGTTACAGAACCAGTGCCCATCCCTCAAGCCACTTCGGTGGGCATCCCTCAAGGAGATCCTAGCGTGCCATCACAAAACCCGTTATTTGAGACTTCCGGAAGTCAAGAAGATGTCATGCGTTTCCTCGGAAACACACTCCTAACTCTCAATGCTGGATTTCAAGCCTTGTCTAACCGGCTTGATCAGCATTTCCTGGAGCCTCAGAAGCTACCTTCCGGAGGGTTGCCGGTGCAGCCCATACCGATGGCTTCCAGACACTCTGTGGACAAACCACAGGTCCAACCAAATCATCCTCCGTCAAACCGAATGCCAATCGGCAACCAACCCCCTGTGTTATCCCCACATTCCATACATTCCAGTGCTTCCCGCCAACAGCAATCTCATGGGTCCACCGTCGAAACGTCAGGTTATACTTTACCATGGGAAGGAGACCTCAAGAGAATCCATGATCGTTTTGATGATATGGAGCAACGATATCAGGCGAATCGACCATCTGCCGTGGTGGCATCAATACATCGATCCGAGTCTCCTTTCACCTGTGAGGTCATGGAAGCACCTTTACCTAGAAAGTATCGTACGCCCGTCATCACTCCATATACGGGTACTGGCGATCCTCTTGAACATCTGGAAACGTATAGGTCTCTTATGGAGCTGGAGGGACATGGTTGGAAATCATGTGTAGAGCTTTTTCTCTAACCTTAAAGGAGGCAGCTCGCACGTGGTTTCGTGGGTTAAAACCTCGATCCATCGAGTCCTTTTGACAGCTATCGGAGCTGTTCCTCTCCCAATTCATGGGAAACATCCGCACCAAAAAACCAGCATCTCACCTAATGGATTTGAAACAGCAGCATGGGGAAACGATAAAGGAGTTTACAGTACGGTTCACTGCCGAAGCCATCCAAACTGAAGGTTATACCGAAGAGAAAGGCCTCACCGCCCTAATAGCTGGGATCACAAGCGAAAAATTCAGATTCGCTTTGGATAAGAATCCTCCTAAAACTATGACAGAATTCCAAGCTAAAGCTCAGAAGTATATCAACACAGAAGAAGTTGCTTTAGCGCGTCATGGTATACAGGGCAAGAAGCGCAAGCCGGAGGAAATCTCTCCTTCGAATAAGAAATATCGGCGTGATCGGCGAGACCGCTTTCCCAAGAAAGTCTACTCTGGTAAGTACCATAACTACACCCCCCTCAACCGGCCTCCGGAAAAGGTGCTAATGGAGATCAAGCATAAACCATATGTGAAGTGGCCCGCAAAGATCAAATCTGATCCTGAGAAAAGAGATAAGAGCAAGTTTTGTTATTTTCACAAAGATCATGGGCACAACACCCAAGACTGCATATCTCTGTGTGATCACTATCGAAGCTCTTATTCGAAAAGGTCACCTTCAAGATTATGTTGTCCGCCAAAGGTCGTTCACCTAAAAGGGGGGAGGCCCCGCCACAGTAGAAGAAATCACCTCATCGACATACATCACAAGAAAATGCTGAACCTACTGGGGAGATTCGGACCATCATCGGTGGACCGGCTTGCGGAGGAGATTCTCAAGCTTTGAGAAAAGCATACACCCGTAAGGCATCCAAGAAGCCTCAGCATATCTACTGGTTGGAACGAACTCCCGATATATCAGAGTCCAGTCGTCCTTCAATCTCTTTCTCCCTCGAAGATGCAGAAGGGATTCACTTCCCTCACGAAGACTCCATCGTAGTCGCGTTAAAGGTATCAAACTATCTGACTCATCGTATTATGGTGGATACAGGTAGCTCTGCTGATATTCTCTACCTGGAGGCTTTCGACAAAATGGCACTCGCCAGAAGCCTGCTCAAGCCAGTCTCAACTCCCCTCGTCAGCTTCGGGGGCGAAGTGGTGACGCTTGAAGGAAGCATTGACCTTCCAGTCACCTTTGGTGAGAGCCCAGCGAAGATGACTATCTTCATCAATTTCCTCGTGGTAGATCGGAGATCAGCGTACAACGCCATTTTGGGGCGACCATCGCTTAATAAGGTTGGGGCAGCTTTACATCCCTTGTATTTGTGCGTTAAATTTCCTACCCCGAATGGTGTTGGGGTTGTACGAGAAAATCAGAGAGAAGCCCGGTCTTGTTACGAGATAAGCCCTACAAGATCGAAAGAAAGCTCAGGTGACACCAGTTATGATGATATAGCAAGATTCATCAAGTCTTTCGACGGCCGCCTCGTTGGATCCAAGGGAGAATGCTCTCCAATCAGGAACTCCCGGGGAAGAAACAGTGTCAATCCGCTTAATCAAAGACGATTCATCAAAAGTCGTATATATTGGATCCTCTTTAACCAGCGTCCTCCGTGAAGATCTGGTTCGTTTTCTCACCGAATACCAAGACGTGTTCGCTTGGTCTCACAAAGATATGTCAGGCATCGACCCCAGCGTCATCGCACATCGTTTGAACATTGATCCGAATTATCAACCTGTCCACCAGCGCCGACGTGCCTTTACTGCAGAAAGGCAAATGGCAATCAAGACTGAAGTCGAGAAGCTGCTCACGGCCAATTTCATAAAAGAAGTTGACTACCCGGAATGGCCTATTTTTGGTGTCCATTCATCCTGGTGGTGTCCATATTCTGAATGGATTGGACGACACATAAAATACATTGTGAGGGCACACAATTCTAGATGGTAGGTGTCTCATCCCAACTATTCCCTACAGTTTGACCCACCCATGTTGTGGACAATGCTGGTTTTTGGGATCCATGCCAAAATAAGTGGGTGCACATGATGGACAAATTGTGTAAGGGCTATAAATCACATTGGGCTCTACACACAAAATATTGTAGAATAAGCTTATTCTTCAATGTTGTACAGGAAGCAGCCTAGAGAGAGATTGCTTTTGAAAGCAATTACTCGTTCCAAAGATACATATCTTCTCAAAATTAACAACTAGTCATTCAAAGCAATTAGTCATTCCAAATATATGCCCTCCCAAAATTAACAACTGGTCATTCCAATTGCCTTTAATGAGGAACAATTGCTTTTAATAGCCTTATTTTCCTAACATTAGCAACTAGTCATTCCAAATATATTTTGGAAAGGTAATTAATAAGGTGAAATTTAATAGATTTTCCTAACACATATTACTAAATTAAATAAATACTAACAAATACGGCTTCAGGTAGGGTTAGACAAGTTAGGCAAAAATTATCTTAGCCCAAAAATTGATTGTGCCTTACATGCCAAGCCCACTGCCCAACTTTGATTGCCCATCTCTCTAAAAAATTAATTTCATCAAATGATCCTGAACATATGAACAATGGCTGGATAGTCTATAATGATTTTACTAGAAAGATTTTATCATTGATATGGACCGTCCATCATGCATGGCCCCTTCAATTTCCACCCCTCTCAAAACCACTTTGATTGGATGATCCTGGCCATATGATCAATGGCCAAGAGAATGGATAGTCCATATCAGTGATACTACAAATGGTTTGATCATTGATCTGCACCATCCATTTTGCCATATGACCAATGACTAGGAAAATGGACAATCCGTATTGATTATTCAAGAAAGGTTCAATCATTAATCTAGAATAAAAGAGTTCTCTCACTTCAATTCATCAAATCAGGCTCAAATCTTATGTTTTGATTAGCAACATAGGCCTAGATCTAGAAGAAAAATGAGTTCCTAGCCTTCCAATACCCTTTAAATGAAGAAGTTAAATGGCCTTTTATGGGCATGTATCAGCCATTAAGGGATTGCCGAGCATACCACTGAGCACGTGTACAATAGTCTACGAAAACTGACTACTACATCAAGAGCCACGCCATAAACAAGTGCTTAAAGGAACCAATTATTCCATTCCAACAACATACAATATAGTTGAACTACTGATGACTCTATGAAAATTGATGCTTTGCAAGGAAAAACGTCTTTGATAATATCTTGTTACGAGACTTCCACAATAAGTTTATTACCTTTTCCTTTGGAAAGGATGAAAACCTAGGTAAAGTAATCGATTCCATGGATATGTACTTTTCCCCTTATATGAGAAAGAAATCAATTGCAATTTCCAATTCTTTTAAAGGACCAGTTAAATGTAGATTTCCAATATGACAAGAGACAACTCTCTTTCTTTCACTGTTGACCTTCTAACATTTCGATGGAAAACATCACTCCATACCAAACAACAGAATTACCATTAGGTTTTGCAATTTTGCATTTGTTTGAGGATTCCATAGGGGCTTTCCATTTCAACATTTTTTTTTTTGAATTCCCACTCTTAAACAATTTTTTAAGGAAGGTGAAAAAGCTTGGAAAAGAATTCAATCTCCCTGGCAAAAAAAAATTTCCCTTCGAGAAAAAAGAAAAAAGAAAAGAAAAGGCAGGCATGCAATTTCCGTTTTCCAAGGTTATCCTAATTCGTCAAAAACGTGTACATCAATTTTTCTTCCTAAAAAGAAAAAAGAAAAGGCTTGTTTGGGTAGGGTGAATCCCAAACATGGATATGGAAAACCCACCTGGAATATGGACAACATAGAAAATAAAGTAAGTTTTGAAAGGTCAACATTATTGTTTTGATTGATTTCTATGGAAATGTTGAAAGGTAATGGTTGATAGCAAGAGGTGTCTCGCATTATTGTGGAAATGCCAATGTGTAACTTTTTGAGAAGAAATCAATTTAGTCATTTTTCGAGGAAAAGTGTAATCATGATGGTCAATTTCCACTATTACAATACAAACAGAAAGTACCATATCAATGGAAATGAAATCAATTTCCAATGATTTCCCTATTCCCAAGCACATCCTAACTGTCGATTCCCACTGTTACAAGAGACATCTCTCGTTATCCACCATTACCTTTTGACATGTCCCTGGGAAACAACACTCAAAACCGAACAAAAAAATTACATTGGATTCCATAGTTTTTTGTTTGTTGAGGAGTCCTGTGGGTTTTCCATGTCCACATTTTGGGTTCTATCCATCCAAACAGGCAAGTAGGAGTCAAAATAAACAAATATGAAAAACCAAATACTCCATGTCTATGTCCAAACAACTGAATAAAAAGGTGACACTTGAAATGAAAGTTCAAATATGAACCTGATATGGAGTCCAATGCTAACAAATCATAATCTGAAACTAATCCAACCTGCAGAAAAATGATAAAAATAAGAAACAAAGTAATCTGCATTGCATACCAAAGTGACTGAATATAACATATGATGCAAGACGGCCTATTTTAATCATGTATGCATGTGAAAGCATATGAACGTAGCAGAATCATGTAAACAAATCAGTTTAACATAAAGCGAACATCATCATAACTAAGAAATCCATAAGAGAACATGTAATAGAAGGGGTCATCATCACATACACGCTATACCAGGTTCAGATTCATGCGTGGATTGGATCCGGCGAGGAATGAAACCCTCAATCTTGCATGGTTATGTCCAATCGCTTAAGGGAATTCTCTAGTCCAGGAAATCGGATGATTTCTGAGTTAGGAAATCATAAAATCTAAAGAAACAGGTGTAGGCTTGAAATCTCAAGTTGTAGGTTGATGGAGAAGGTGAAAGAAAAAAGTAGAAAAAGAAAGAAAAAAGAAGAATTACCTTATAGAAGAAGAAGAAGAATCAAAGAAAAGAGGAACAAAAGATGAGATGAGGGAGGAAGAGAGAACCACAAGAGGAGAGGAGCCACCAAAAGGGTTTTCTTTTCTTTCATCAACATAACATAATAATGAGAAAGGTTTAGGGCAACCCCCTTATAAAATTGGGAATTAAGCATAATTACCAAATTACCCCTACTAAAAAATTAAAAAAAAAAAGGCATTTGCGCAAAAAAACGTACGCACACTGACTCAAAACTCAAATAAGTAAAAGTGCATGAGATAAACTCAAATCTAAGATGCCCGATGAGCTCTGATGATGGTGCGATGAAGGTGGGCCACGATGAACCAACGGTCCAATCACACCATCCTCGTGATCCAACGGTCCAATCATCTCCTCCAAGCAACTTACACATGTCACGAACATGTGTAAGGTCTTCACCACGATCTAAGAACTTGGACTCGATCCAGGCTCATCATCAAACCATATGGACATAGGCATCGCTTGTCTCCTACGCTGATACACTCAAAAGGGCCTGACGTCCTCATCAACGAGAGCGGATTAGGTAAGACCTCGACCTCACTTAAGACGGTGCAGCCCTTACCGTGGGTTATCGTGGGGCCCACCTTAATGTATGTATTATGTATCCACGCCGTCCATCCATTTTTAGAGATCCTTTTAGGGGATTATACCAAAAAGAAAGCAGATCCAATCATCAGATGGACCGTAACATAGGAAACAGTGGTGATTAACCATTAATGGGCCACAGAAGTTTTGGATGAAGCTGATATTTGTTTTTTCCTTTCATCCAGGCTCATGTGACCTTATCAACAGATTGTATGGTAAATAAACACTACGGAAACATGAAGGTGAGTCCTAAGAAGTTTTTAATGGTAGGATGGTCAATCACCACTGTTTCTTATGGTATGGTCCACCTCATAATTGTTTCTTCTTCATTTTTGGGATAATACTCTAAGATAATCTGAAAAAACGGATGAACGGAGTGGATACATAATACATACATCAAGGTGGGCCCCACGGTAACCCCACGGTAAGGGCCACACCGTCTTAGGTGAGCTCGGGGTCTCACCCAATCCGCTCTCCTCATCAACTCCCCTTAACCGAGAAGAGCGCGACTCCGGCAAGATAAATCTCTTGTGCCTCTCCAACAAATCTGGATCAAGTTTCTGTAATTTTGCTTAAGTAAGCCATGTACAATCGGATGGTGGCATGTTCTTCCATTTAACCATGTATCTTTGGAAGCCTCCATCTCGTGTGGATACAATCTCTTCATCCACAATCCCTTCAATTTCTTCTCTTTGTTCGGATAAAGTTGGGGATAGGTGGAATAGGCTGGAAAGAAAATTCTGAATATGGCCAAGCATAGGGAGTATGGTCTATGTCAGGGTTTGGGCAAGGGACTAGATCTTTCACATTGATTGTTGGATTGATTCTCATGCTAAGTGGAAGGTCTATCGTGTACACGTTGGACCCGATTTTTTGCAAGACTTTGAACGGTCCAGCATTGCATACTAGTAATTTTCTAGCAGCACCCTGAGGCAACCGTTCTGGCCTCATCTGAACCATTACATAATCTCCCTTATGGAATTCTTGAATCTTACGATGCAAGTCAACTGAATGTTTATAATTTTCATTGCTTACATTTATCCGCTTTCTAATGTCTGAATGCAACTCATGAATGTGACGGGAAAATGCATCAGCTGACTCTGACAACCTACGTGAGACATACATAAATAAAACTAAAGGACGCACTAGTGAAGTGATGAACTCAAAATAAACAACTCTATTAGCTATAACTTAGAAAATTTCAACAAAAGAACACTTCTTGCGGGTGACACATAATTTTTCACTCTTTAGAATTCCATGAACCCGCTGCTCCTCGTACGTGTTATAAACAAGGATAATGTTCAAGTACCCCAATACTTGAGAACACACTTTTGATATCAAGTCATGAGCAGATCTTGGCATTGGCCATTATGTCCAAAATGTCATCAAGATGTGGGATAGGGGCTCTAGCCATCACATCCGCCATGATGTGAATACGCTGCAAGGTGAACTAATACTAGACTAAAATTTTGTGGACGGCCAGAATATGCCCACATGTGCGCCACGTGCCATCGTACATGAAACTGAAAAGGGCAGGCACGACACACAAAATAAGACTCAAACTTAAAACTCTCCTTAGTGAACTCTTCGTTAAGAAATTTATCAAATTGCCCCTGCATTTCCGCTTGTTCTGCGGGGTTCACTTGGTAAGAGGAAAAGCTTGACACAATCGACCCAGGGACAAGATCAATTGTGTGTTGAATGTCCCGCTTTGGTGGAAGTTCGCCCCACGAGTCATCCATCATTGAATCTACACTAGTCTCTTTCAATTTCACTCGTGTTCACTATGATAAGAGACTTAGATTGGGACTCTCCATCATTCAAGTCACACATGACATCTGGAAGTGGTGCGGTCTCAATCTCTTCAACCTTTTCATCATTAGCATACACTCCTTCATGCTCGACAATGGTGAGTGATGCCTCAATTTCTTCTTCTTTATCATTATCGATTTCAGGCAAGTACCCAACCTCTTCATACACAACTTGTTTGAACCCTTCCAACTTGCCATTCACCAAGGCATTATCTCTCTCCCAGGGAAATATAATTGGTGGCAAACACTCTTCAAATTGCTCAGAAGCCGAGATTTCCTTAATAACGGGTTGCACCACTTTACAAGAAAGTGACCATATTGGTTCCTGTTTTGGATGGGAAGGTACGACGAGTCTTTCCAAAGGTAAGGGCCTTTGATGATAGGAGATGGGAAGATGCTTTCTTTTAAACGCTCTTTCATCTCGTCCCATTGTGAGATCGAGGCTCCACCTCTACGCTTAAATTTCGCTCCAAGTCCGTCCAAAATGACTTGGCTTAACCCACCAATTTCAACTTGGTGAACCTCACTCGACGGCTCTCCAACATACCAATCCAAATAATAGTCCAAGTCTTCAAGCCAATCAAGGCATGTTTGTGGGTCTATGTGACCATTAAAATATGCCAAATCATCAGAGTTCGGCTTTCCATTGGGTCTCGAAGGCCACACAACAACACTTAATGGCCCTGGGGATTTCAAGCGCCTATACTCCATTCATTACAGGTAGACTCTACAACTCGATAGACTGATTAACTCAAAACATGAATGAGATGAACCTAAATCCACGACGATGTGCAAACCTTGAAAATTTCAGATTTGATGATAACTAGGATGTGAATCTGAAAAAATCATATTTGGATCCAAAGAGATTCAAACCTGGAAAATTCAGATCTAGATCCAACAGGATGTAAGAATCTGAAAACTAAGATATGAAATGTTGAATTCAAAATGAACATGAAAATTTCAGATTTAGGTCTATAAGAGACGAAAATCTGGAAAATTCAAGATTATGCACTAAAATCTGAAATTTCAGATTTAGGTCGAACAAGGATTGCAAATCTGAAAATTCAGACTTCGAATCAACGTTAGACGCAAATATGAAAATTTCCAGATTAATCTAGACTCCTGCAATTCAGAAAATATAAATCCTAGACTTTAGATAACTCGATCTACGATGAACTATGCAAGAACCTAAGCTTTGATACCAAAATTTGACGCAGGACGGCCTATTCTAATCACGTATGCATGTGAAACATATGAACGTAGCGGAATCATGTAAACAAATCAATTTAACATTAAGCAAACATCATCATAACTAAGAAATCTATAAGAGAACATGTAATAGAAGGGGCCATCATCACATACACATTGTACTAGGTTTAGATTCATGCGTGGATTGGATCTGACGAGGAATAAAACCCTCGATCTTATATGGTTATGTCCAATCACTCAAGGGAATTCTCTAGTCTAGGAAATCGGATGATTTCTGGGTTAGGAAATCACAAAATCTGAAGAAACGGGCGTAGGCTTGAAATCTCAAGTTGTAGGAAGATGGAGAAGGTGAAAGAAAAAAAGTAGAAAAAAGAAAAAAAGAAAAGGAAAAAGAAAGAAGATTTACCTTGTAGAAGAAGAAGAATCAGAGAAAAGAGGAACAAAAGATGAGATGAGGGAGGAAGAAAGATCCACAAGAAGAGAAAAGCCACCAAAAGGGTTTTCTTTTCTTTTATCAACATAACATAATAATGAGAAAGGTTTAGGGCAACACTCTTATAAAATTCGGAATTAAGCATAATTACCAAAATATCCCTACTAATTTTTTTTTTTTAAAAAAAAAGACATTCGCACAAAAACAAATTGCGCACACTAACTCAAAACTCAAATAAGTAAAAGTGCATGAGATAAACTCAAATCTAAGATGCCCAATGGGCTCCGATGATGGCGCAATGAAGGTGGGCCACGATGAACCAACAGTCCGATCACACCATCCCCGCGATCCAACAATCCAATCATTTCCTCAAAGCAACTTACACAAGTCACAAACACATGTATAAGGTCTTCACCACAATATAGGACATCATATTGACACGAGCATCGCTCGTCTCCTGCGATGATACACTCGAAAGGTGCAAAGGTGCAAAGGTGACTTTTTAGAGACTTTCCACACACGTACAACTATAAAATAATGAAGAAATAGACTTCTAGCGAAAAATTGACTGTTAAGATGGAGTTGGAAGT
This sequence comes from Liriodendron chinense, assembly GCA_003013855.2. Classification (NCBI taxonomy): domain Eukaryota; kingdom Viridiplantae; phylum Streptophyta; class Magnoliopsida; order Magnoliales; family Magnoliaceae; genus Liriodendron; species Liriodendron chinense. The sequence goes on from ML058429.1 coordinate 1,937,133, forward strand.
GTTTTATTATTTGATAAGAGAGTAATACAAAAGCACAAGCATGAGGGGGAAATTGTGCAAATTTAACAACTATACTGACGAATAATAGAGAGGCACACAGAGTAGCAAATAAAGAATATATCCCATTATTACAAATCAAGTTAGTGAAGATTTCAAACAAATCTCGAAATTTGATACTACCTGTTATCAAATAAAAACCTAAGATTCCTCATAACAAGCCGAAATCCCCTACACGATTAGTAACAAAAGCCTTTTGACAAGCATTGGCTACAATTGGTCATGTGAAACAAAAGCCACAGCTAAATCCTATTGAGAGGAACGTAGTAGCACCTAAATGTGCAAATGTTGTATCAGGAGCAGGGTTAGTCAAATCATCTGCTTTTGACCCCTCCCTCAAAGAAATTCAGGTTGTGAGACATTAAAATACAATATAGGTCCCAAAATTTATTTATTTAGTTTTAGTAAAAAATGAAAGGGAGGGGTCAAGTTTTTTGTCCAAAATATATAAGCCAGGCAACTAAACAAGATTGATCCATGGTACAAATGATGCCATTGAATACAAATATAATATGATACCCAACACATTATTATGATTCAAGCTGCCAGAGTATTCCCAACAGTAGTTTAGAAACATTATTATTGATTAAAAAGAGCAGATTAATATTCCATATATATGGTATGTGCTTTATTTTAATAAGTTTGCTTCAGTATGTCTGTTTGGTTCACTGCAGTTTTCTAGTCCAATGTTCAAAGTATCGTAATCGCTACAAGTTCCGTTGGCCGGGAATATGGAAACAATATTGATATCGTTGATAACCGAAAATGCGGGAAACATGGGAAAACGGTGGAATTTTTCGGTGAAACTTAAGGAGACGCTAAAATACACAAATTTGCATATTTAGGAATAAAAAAATTGCAAAAAGAATGCATACATAATCAGTGTCCATTTAATGGGGGCCAAAAAGCATGTGATGTCGTAAGATATTAGTTCAACCATCTCATCTAACCATCCAACCTTCCATCCAAACATCCATCGATATTCCAGAATATTGACAACACATGATATTTCACTAAGAAATTGTCGACAACTAGAAACGAAATGAAAGATTGTGGTCTCAATATCGCCCACTGTTGTGATAACAATGATATTGTGATATTATCGACATTAGTGTCGACAAATTGAATACTGCATACAACCATGAGCACATAAAATAAATTGGAATGGAATATTTTTAATAACTAGTTTGTTTGCAATATCGAAATATAGCCGATAGGCCCAATACACTGGCGATACAAGCGTCTAATATCCCATGCATTTTTATGTGGTAATTTAGTCTTTTCCTTTCAACATGCGTGATGGTTTATTTTTCCAAGCTTAGTAATCACATGTGTAGAAATTTTGATGTGCACACTTTCATGTACATGCATTTTCTCTAAAAATCACTTTTATTCACTCATAAATGATCTTACGCTCATCTGATTACCAAACCAACCATATAAACAATGAGTTAACATTAAATCTACATATTCAACCATTTTTGTCCTGATTGGACCACTCCATCATGATCTCATCTTAGGACCATTAGATCTGCAAGTATCCTTGACCATCCAAGGATGTGAATTGATCATGTGTTTAGTAGATGCAATGAACCTTTCCTACCGTTATTTTCCCAATTCAATGAACCTTTATGGGTTAACTAGAAACCTAGAAAAATTTAAGGGCTTATATGAAATATACCTCATGGGCCATGCTCAAAAGCATGTTTTTGATCATCTGATCGCAGTGAAATTTTAACCAAGCATCGTTTGATTCATTAGAACCATACTCCTAAAATTTCAAACCCTAGATCTTAGAATCCAACCGTCTATCGCAATTTCATGTTATATCTACTTGATGGCCTGCCTGATCATCAAACCATAGCCGCCATTAGGATCCTCTCATTTTTCTCATCAATCCCATCGGTTTACTTTTTGAAAACACAGTGTTTAGACATGGTTTTTGGGACTGTCAATCTGTAGAGATATTTTGGAAAAGCCCCACCAGTTTTAAATTCTCGAATGTACCATACTCTCACCCAAAACCATCTTTTGTAACTCTCCACCTTAGATCTCTTAAGGGAGTGATCTACTTGTAGAACCGACTGTAGAACCATCTTCTGATTCTTCCTAGACTGTAAAGGTCCACTTTACTTCTACTCTTGAGATCATCCAACCAACCATAATGCCCACACGTAGGATCACTCAAATCCGCTTATCCGATCATGATTTTAACGGTGCACTAACTAGAACGAGATACACTTCAAAATCATAGGTTTAGTTTCTAGAGGGACCACTTGTGTAGCACGTGGGACCCATGTGAAGGTTGGGTAAGATTCTAAAAGGAGAAATCTCCTAAAACTAAGGGTTTCAACGCGTGAAACCATTGGACCATTCTCAACCGTCCATCACATCTCGTCTATAGGCCCGCACTACTTGTACAAGTCCGGCATTTTGGTTATGAGCCTGATGGTGCATAAAGGTAGCCATTTCTCCGAGAATACGGTATACCACGTCCCATGGCTGCACTTCATTATCCGCTTTAGATGTGGATGGGTGGGACTCAGTTTGCTTCCTAGTGATAGGTTCCATAATCTACAATTCATTTAAGAAATTTTATCAGAGTTATAGGGATGGGATGTCCTAATAATAATATCATGTTGGTTTTAACTCGTAGCGGGTACACCCTATGTTTGATGTATCTATGTTCCCATCTTGCCCTAGGCCCTAAGTGATGCTAAACCTAGTGCTTTAATGCCAAGCTGTCATGCCCCAAAACTCGTCACCCGAGTACAATGACTCGATCCCGAGTTATGGGGTGTAAGATGATTAAATCATATATAATTGTAAAACTTATATGATTTAATGATATGCATGAGAGAAACACAATGTATGAGAGAATTTCAATGTATGAGAGAATTGAAATTCTCTCATACATATCATTAAATCATGTAAGTTTTTTTTTTCAAGATAAACACAATGTATGAGAGAATTTCAATCGATCGACAACCATTAAAAGAAATAATGATATGTCCACAATAAATCAAGTACTCATCAACATAACATAAGTTCAAACCAAGCTTCCACAATGGCCCACCAAATAGGACCCTATTACATAAGTTTCCATCTAACAAAAGATTTATTTTAATGCAATCAAAATTAGAAGATCATTCTTTTAAGTAGTTTTCTTCCTGACAAACGTTATCATCCGTCTCGAACCCTAGAACTAAAATTTTCCAACAAGGGTGAGTTGTGAAGCTCAGAGAGGAAGATTTACACAAAATTTCATTATTACATATAGAGATAGCTAATCTTTCCAAAATGATAATTTTCTAAGAATGTTAAGTTTTTCTAGATACAGCAAGTGACTAAAATTAGCAGATATTCCAAATAGCAGGTAGCCAACATTAGTAGATATTCCAAATATAGCAACTAAGATTAATAGATATTCCAAATATAGTAGGTAGCTAAATTTGCCAAATATTCCAAATATAGCAGATAATTAAAATTTGCATATATTCCAAATATAGCAGGTAACTAAGATTTGCCAATATTCTAAATATAGCAAATTACGACATTTCCAACATCAACACTTATAATTTGGAGATAATCGCGAGATAAAATGCATTTTCATGATTCCAAATATGAACACAACTTGCATGCACGTGTACAGGATGCTATCATTCTCAATACACTAGTCACCATAACACTCGGGCCTTTTTATCACTGGTAGGCCAACACCTACTCATACAACCCTTGTCTTTCTGTGCAAGTTCGCAATCTAGACATACACAACTTCCCCCTTTATCATTGAAACACTTGCATAAACGTGTGGCACGTCCCAAGCCAATAGCTAGCTAGGTAACGCACGCACTGCACGCCAAGAAAGACAAAAAAAAAAAAAAAAAAACAGTAATGATGATTGCCCAAAACTGGTTTCACCCAGAATTACACGTTGTAACTCCTAGGACGCCGGTTGGGGGGTCTTAACGCTAGTGTGGGGTCCACCATAGTGGGGAAAATGGGTTGGGTTTGGGTAGTTGCGACCAGTCCAAAGATGTGGGGAGTCAGGTTTTACAAACATGTAAAAGCAAGCGATGATTGGGTCACTAAATCAACGGATCTTAAATGGATGGACAGCATGGATGTGAAGCTTGATTTGGTGTCTAAGGGACTAGTCCGCAAGGTGGGGTTGTGCTCTAGCCAGAAAACCCATGAATGGATTAAATTTGGGGTGGTGTGGGCCTATAAACGAGATGTGATGGACGGTTGAGAATGTTCTCATGGTTTCATACGTTGAAAGCCTTAGATTTAGGAAATTTCTCCTTTTAGAATCTGACCCAACCTTCACATGGAATAACAAGGACTAGTGTCAATGTCAGTCGAGTCTTTAATTCTAGAAATGCCTTCTCACATGCATCATTTCTGAAGTATTTTAAGATATACCAGGCTTGCCACCGTGCAAGGAGGTTGATTTTGGCATAGAACTTATGCCCGGGACCACACCAATCTCGATGGCACTATATCTCATGGCTCCGGTAGAGCTAAAAGAGTTGAAAGAGCAAATCTAGCAATTCCTCGAGCAAGATTTCATCCAGCCTAGTACGTCAACTTGAGGAGCCTTGGTGTTATTCATGAAGAAGAAGGACGGAACGATGAGGCTGTGCATTGATTATCACCAGCAAAACAAGACGACTATCAAGAATAAATATCCGTTTCCAAGAATAGATGATATAATGACCAACTAAGGGGGGCTAAATTTTTCTCCAAGATAGATCTGCGGTCTAGTTATCACCAACTTAATATCAAGGAAGAGGATGTATCCAAGACGGCATTCCAGGCTCGATATGGTCATTACGAGTTCCTGGTGATGCCTTTCAGCCTGGCTAATGCCAAGTAGTTTTCATGGATCTAATGAATCGAATTTTCAAGCCTTACCTCAATTAGTTCATTGTGGTATTTATTGATGTTATTCTTATTTACTCGGAAGACCCAAGAAGATCATGAGCAACACCTTGGAATCATCTTGCAGACTCTCAAGGAAAATCAAATATTTCAAAAGTCCGAATTCTGGAAGGAAGTCAAGTTTTTGGGCTATGTCATGTCTAAAGAGGGTGTGTTGGTGGACCCAGTAAAAGTTGAAGCTATATAAAAGTGGGGACAACCCATTAATGTTGCTGAAGTCCGAAGTTTCCTTGGGTTGGCTGGATATTACCAGTGATTTATTGAGGGATTATCCCGCATTGCCACGCCTTTGACCGGACTAACTCAGAAGAATGAGAACTTTACATGGAATGATGCATGTGAGAAGGTGTTTCTAGAATTAAAGACTCGACTGACATTGGCACCAGTCCTTATTATTCCATCCTCCAGAGAGGATTTTGTAGTATACAACAACGCATTGTATGAAGGACTGGGATGTGTGCTTATGCAACGGGGGAAGGTAGTAGCGTATGTGATGAGGACATCCGAGCACCATACTAGAGGAGGAGGATTGAGCCAGTCTTCTTATAGCTAGATGACCATTACATGGGGCCCACTTGGCCCAATTCACATTCCTAGCCACGTTGAAGACCCCACGTCCATGTTTGTGCATCTTTGAGGACCCACACTAGGAAGATGCACGTGGGCTCCATATAAGAGCTTGATAGACACATCGAACCATTGGATCAAGTGGACACGATTATCGGACCGTTGGATCATCATCATCGAACATCGAGATCATGGACCTCATGGGCCACGCAATAGTTTAGTTGTTTAGTTTATTTATATGTTTTGTTATTTGTAGTAGTTTTGTTATTTTTGGTACAACTCATTTTTGTGTTAAGATTAGGGAGTTAGGAACAACTTTTAATTAATTAAACATCTTTATGTTGCGAATCTTATCTGAGAGCGCCTTTTTGTAAAAAGTCTTTCTGAGACTGTAAAGTGTTGGACGTCCTCACCCTAGCCATTATGCATGTTATAAATGAAAGAAATTTCTCTCCTTTTCATTTGAGATTGAACAAAATTTCATTATGTGATTGGATTGGTGGTGTGAAGCCACGGGGAGTGATTCTCTAGTTATCTTTTCTACTTTTCTTTCTTCTCATCAGTCATCAAGGTATTATCTTCATTCTTCTATTTTCTTTACTCTTTCTCTACTTTCCCCAATCTCTCTTTTCTTTGATTTTTCTTTGGCCTCTCTAGAACCCACATTCAATCAAACCTTAACCCGTCCAAATCACTACCCAACCAAAACCTAACTTAGATTTTAGAATCCCAAACTCTAAACCACAAACCCTAATTTTCAAAATCCTAATTCTCCTCCCTTTGATTATCAAAACCTTAGATATCCAATCCCCAAAATCTGAAAATCCCATGGGAAAATTATAAATCCCTAATTCCCATAACCTGAAGCCCATATTCCCAATATTCTATAAACCTTAAATCCTAAATCCCCTACACCTAAAATCTGAAATCCTAACCCAAACCTCCCAAAACCTCAACCTTAATGTTCCAAACCCTAATTCCTCTAAGCCTAGATACCCCATACCATTTTCCCACATTTCCTAGCCTTTAAACAGCCCTAACATGTCAAAACTCTTACAAGACACATGATTTTCATTAAATTTAGATTTAACCCTATGCTAGGATGGGGGTTCTATCTCCCATAGGTCCCGGTTAATTAGTAATTTATGAGATTCGCATTGTGGGACTGTCGTAGGCTTGAATTTGGACATGTCATGAATATAAAAAATTTGAATTTATGGTAAATTAGCTTTATTTTGTCGTTCCATTCTCTAGTTAATCTGTTTTTTAATTTCATGGCATCATATTAGGTTAGATCATTCCATCTTGCATCAAATTTTGGTATTAGAGCCTAAGTTTAGCATTAAACTTTCATGTTGCATCTAGGTTAGGCTCTCATATTGTTGTATCTAAGGTTAGCAGTCTTCTCATTCTCATCACATTGCATCTAGAGCCTTTAGCTCTTAGGTTTTCCATTAGATTCCCGGTTTACGCCCAATCGCATAGGGCATGGTTTTGGTCTAAATCCCACAATGAATTCGGAACAACTTGCCGAAGCTATCAATACCATCAATAACCGTCTTGCGGCCATTGTGGCCCAAAGTAGAACCATCAGTCACCAACTGGCAAGCCCTCAAGAATGAGACTCATACTCGCATGACCCAGCTGGAAGCTTCCCTCCAAGCAAACCTTGGTAATGGAGAAGATGATCAATCTCAAGCGGGAAGTGAAGTTGGAGGAAACCAAATTGGAGGGCATGGAAGAGGTCGTGGCCAAGGTGTTGGTCATGGTAGGGTGTGTACCTAGCCACCCCGTGGAGAGTATTAAGACCACCATGATCCTGATATTGAGTCATGAAAAGTGAAGGTTGAGGCATCGAACTATAATGGTTGCTTGGACCCCAAGGCCTTTCTCGATTAGTTAGCGGACATGGATCACTATTTTGAGTGGTATGACATGTCTGATAGACGTCGAGTGAAGTTTGCCAAATGAAGTTGGCGGGCCAAGCCAAATTGTTTTAGAAAAATGTTGAGCTAAAGATGAAGAGGTCTGGAAATGACCCAATCACATTGTGGGCCGAGATGAAAGAGATTTTACGAGAAAAGTACCTCCCCCTCTCATACCACCAGAGGCTCCTGGATTAATGGCAATCCCTTCGCCAGGGATCAATGCCCGTGATAGATTACATCACCAAGTTCAATGAATACATGATGTGATGTAATGTAGAAGAGGACCCGTTAGTGACACTTTCCTGTTTCAAGATGGGCCTCTGATTCGAGCTTCAGCATGAGCTCATCCCTTGTGATGTCGGCACCCTAGAGCATGCCTATTAACTGGTGCAAGACCTTAAGTGGTATCTAAAACCGCAGTTCGTGAGGGTATTCGGCCCTCGTTAAGTCCAATGTCAAGGCCACTTCCCAAGGAGCCAAGCCTAGTATTGGGGGTCAATCTAAAGCCCTTACTGGTACTCAATCCAACATTAGGGATGTTTACGATAAAGGTCTAACTAGTACCAATTCAAAGGGGAGGGAAGCAAGTGCAATGTTATAACTGCCAAGGATACGGGCATTTCGCACATCAATGTCCTACAAAAGAGCAAAATAAGGCCCTTGTCATTAGCGATTTGGAGAAAGATGTGACTGATCAGGACGATTGCGAAGAAGAAGAATATCAGCCTGAAATTGGTGTTAGTGATGGTAAAGACGAAGGAGTCGAAACCGCGCCATTTGCAGCCGTTAGACGCGCCTTAGGACAGACTATAGAAGTGATGATTGGTGCAATAATTCAATTTTCCATGCTTATGCCAAGTGTGGTGCCAAAAACTGCAAGGTGATCATTGATAGTGGTAGTTGCACCAATGTGGTCTCTGCCAGCATTGTGGATCACTTAGGTTTGATGTTCGGTCCTCACCCTCAACCTTATCGAGTCTCATGGGTTGATGCGTGACATGCGTCTTTGATTCCAGTTTCTCAGCGTTGTCTCATTCTTATCCAATTTGGTTTATATACAAACATGCTTTGGTGTGATGTTTTGCCTATGGATGTAGGCCACATTATTTTGGACAGACCGTGGTTGTATGATCACGATGTAACACTATTCAGTCGCTCGAATACGTGTTCATTTATACATGAGGATAAGAAAATAAAATTGAATCCTCTCCTACCCAAAAGCACCCCGGAAAAGGAGGGCATCAAAAAACGTAATCCTGAAGATGCAAGGAAATTCCAGCTTGAGCCTCTTCCTATAATAAATGTCAAAGAGTCTGAAAGGGAGACTAAAGCTGATTTAATAGTGTATGCCCATATGGCAAGTGAGGTCACACCTAAGGTTAGTATGGAGATGCCTCCTGAGGTTACATTCGAGGGTAGCGTAGAGTTAACACTTGAGGTGAGTCCGGTAGTAGTTGAGTCTAAGAAGCCTATAGATCTTATTCCCACGTTAATCTCACATACGTCATCAAAATCCGCAAATGCATTTACACGTCATATCCATGATTTGCATGTTGAAATTAAAAAACGGATTAGCACGAACAATGAAACATACAAGATTTGTGTTGAATCTCATCAGCGGTTCAGAAAGTTTCAGGTAGGTGACTATGTGATGATTTATTAAGGCTTGAACAGTGTCCACAAGGGACTATTAAGAAACTATAAGCCCATAGTGTAGAACCCTATGAGATATGGAGTAATTTGATACACGATGCATATGTTGTAGATCGTCCACCTGACATGGGTATTAAATCCACGTTCAACGTAAAAGATCTTGTATCTGTTAAGGGTCCAACATCTACACCTACTAGCCTTTATTCATACCATCACCTTGATCCTGATGATATCCCTCCCAACTTGTCCTATGACCCTTGGCCTATATCTGACTATTCTTCCCAACATCTACTTCTTTTGCCATACACACCTATCAAAAGAGAAAAGATAGGATATCTAGGATGAGCGAGTGGTTTTCACACAACATTGAGGTTACCAGGAGTACCTCATCCAGTGTTAAGGGTAGACCAAAGTCAGACAATATGTGGATAACAGAGGCAGAGCTTCAGTGATGAGACCCGGATCTACTCGAGTGTCACCACAGGCCGCAACTTTATTTCGCTGGAGGCAAAATCTCCTCAACCAAGGGGAATTGATGAGGGCATCTGAGCACCATACCATAGGAGGATTGAGCCAGTCTCCTTGAGGCTAAATGATCATTACATGGGATCCACTTAGCCCAAGTCACGTTCTTAGCCACGTTGAAGACCCCACGTACATGTTTATGCATCTTTGAGGACCCCACACTGGGAAGATACACGTGGGCTGCATATAAGAGATTGATAAACACATTAGACCGTTGGATCGTCATCGTCGAACATCTTGATTGTGGACCCCCTTGCCCAGAAATAGTTTAGTTGTTTAATTCGTTTACACGTTTCGTTATTTTTAGCATATTCATTATTTTCGGTATAGCTCATATTTGTGTTAAAATTAGAGAGTTAGGAACAACTTTTGGTCCATTAAGCGTCTTTATGTTGAGAATCTAATCTGAGATCACCTTTTTGTAAAAGGCCTTTTCTGAGACTATAAAGGGTTAGATGTCCCCACCCAAGCCATTATGCATGTTATGAATGAAAGAGATTTGTCTCATTTTTCTTCGATATTTTGCAAAATTTCATCCTATGATTCGATTGATGGTGCGAAGCCAAGGGGAGTGATGCCCTAGTTATCTTTTCTACTTTTCTTTCCTCGCATCAAGGTATTATCTTCCTTCTTCTCTTTTATTTACTCTCTCTACTTTCTCCAATCTCTCTCTTCTTTGATTTTTCTTTGGCCTCCCTAGAACCCACATTCAATCAAACCTTAACCCGTCCAAATCACTACCCAACCAAACCCTAACTTAGATTTTAGAATCCCAAACTCTAATCCACAAACCCTAATTTTCAAAATCCTAATTCTCCACTCTTTGATTTTCAAAACCCTAAATATCCAATCCCCAAAATCTGAAAATCGCATGGGAAAATTATAAATCCCTAATTCCCATAACTTGAAGCCCATATTCCCAATTCTATAAACCTTAAATCCTAAATCCCTTACACCTAAAATCTGAAATCCTAACCCGAACCTCCCAAAACCTCAACCCTAATGTTCCAAACCCTAATTCCTCTAAGCCTACCCCATATTATTTTCCCACATTTCCTAGCCTTTAAACAGCCCTAACACGTCAAAACTCTTACAAGACATGATTTTCATTAAATTTAGATTTAACCCTATGCTAGGATGGGGGTTCTATCTCCCATAGGTCCCGGTTAATTAGTAATGTATGAGATTCGCATTGTGGGACTGTCATATGCTTGAATTTGGACATGTCATGAATATAAAAAAAAATTTGAATTTATGGTAAATTAGCTTTATTTTGTCATTCCATTGCTCTAGTCATTGTTGTAATGTGTGGTCGCATATGTGAATATGCAATCGCATATTCGTATATTTTTTGACAAATCATATATGCGGTCATGGCATATGCAATCTGTGCAAATATGCGATTGCATATATTGCATATGCGACAATATGCGATCGCATATGCGATATATGCGGTGACAATATGCGATCGCATATTGTCGCATATGCAATATGTGCGGTGGCATATAGCATATGTCATAAATTTGACAGTTTTTTTTTATCAATTCTGATTTTTATTTTTCAAAATCCAGCCTTTTTCCTATAAAAAGGCATTCATTCATGCACTTAAACTCTCTCTCTCTCTCTCTCTCTCTCTCTCTCTCTCTCTCTCTACTCTCATACACTTTCAAAGTCTCAATTCTCTCATTCTCTTTTACATATTTCAAGTGCTCTCAAGTTCCAATTCTCCTAGGCCCAAGCTCCGACTTCTTTCAAGTTTCAACTTTCGAGTCTCCATTTTGTCTTGTTACTTCTTAGTTCTTAGTACTCTTTACTAAGTGTTAATTTAATTGTTATTTGTTAAATATATATTTGAATGTTGATGACTTGAAGTTTGATTCATTGTTTAATTGATTTTATTTTACTCGAATGTATTTTAAACATGTAAAATTAGTTATCTATTAATTTAGGAAAGTTCCCCTGCTTTTTTTTATTTTTTTTTCATTTTTTTCTTAATTTCCCCCTATTTTTTGTTTTTTTGAAATTTTCGAAAAAAAAATATGCGACCGCATATGCGATTGTGCGATCGCATATGCGCACAAGCATATGCAATCGCACATGATCGCATATGCGATCTGGCAACATTGGCTCTAGTTAACCCATTTTTTAATTTCATGGCATCATATTAGGTTAGAACATTCCGTCCTGCATTAGTATGCATCCCGGCAACTGAAGACTCATAAGAAGAACTACTCTACGCATTATTTAGAATTGGTCGCGATTGTCTTTGCTTTAAAAATTTAGGGGCACTATTTGTCTAGGGAGAAATTTGAGTTTTATTAAGACCATAAGAGCTTAGAGTACCTATTCGACCAAAAGGAGCTTAATATGCCTCAGCAACTCGGGGCAGATTGATGGAGTTTCTGAAAGATTAACTATGATGTCCAGTTCATGATGCAAGAATCCCAAGCCCGTTTATGTAACCTATCAGTCTAGCCCACCTTGGTTAATAGACTTTCTTATGTGTATTTCTTTGATTCTTCTCTTTGTCATTAGAAGTTTAGCGATGATAGAATTTTTCTTCCTTATTAGGTGCGTAGAGTGATTGACACTCAAGCAAGTGATGAATGGATTCAAGCTAAAGTATCAGAGGTGGCAAAGTAGGAGAAGTCTGATTGAAAGGTCGGGAGTGATGGTGAAATTCATTATGAAAATAGATTATGTGTGCCTAATGTGGCCAAATTGAAGGCGGAGATTATGGATGAAGCTCACCATTCCAAGTTAATGATCCACCCTGGGAGCAAAAAATATACCAAGACGTACGGAGGCAGTATTGGTGAAGCAATATGAAACGAGAAATCGCCGATTATATGTCTAGATGCTTCACATGCCGGCAGGTAAAGGCGGAACATAAGAAACCATCAGGATTGTTACAACCTTTACCGATCACTGAGTAGAAGTGGGAAAAAATCTCCATGGACTTTATTTCAGGATTTCCAAAGTCATGGCATGGTCATGACGCAGTTTGGGTCGTTGTGGATAGATTGACGAATTTGGCGCATTTTCTTACCATATGTATGTCTTATTCTATGGATAAACTGTACAAGATGTATATTAAGGAGGATGTGAGGATGCATGGAGTACTGGTATCGATTGCGTCCAACTAGGACTCTCATTTTACTTCGCAATTTTAGAAGGGTTTGCAAAAGGCATTGGCGATTAATCTTGATTTCATCACAGCTTTCCATCCACAAACTAACGACCAGACTAAGAGAGTTAACCAAATTCTTGAAGATATGCTTCGATCTTGTGTCCTCGAGTTTAAAGGAAGCTAGGACAATCATCTTCCCCTAATTGAATTCGCAAACAATAACAGCTACCAAGCAAGCATAGGTATGGTGCCATATAAAGCTTTATATGGGAGGCCTTGTTGATCGCCAAGTTGTTGGATGGAAGTTGGGGGAAAGGAGACTCCTTGGGCCCGAAATGGTGCAAGAAATAGTTGAGAAAATTGATGTAATACAAGAACGGTTGTGCAATGCTCAAAGCCACCAAAAGAGCTATGCTGGCAATCAAAGAAGGGATCTAGAGTTTTTCATTAGCGATCATGTACTCTTAAAGGTTTCGTTGGGTCCTTACTCATGCCTCGGTATTAAACTCACAAGAGTTTCAACATGAGTTCATGGGTCATTGTGGTAAAAAAAAAAAAAGCCATTGTGGTATGACTGTGTGAGTGCGTGTTAAAAAAAAAAAAAGTAATGGAGTGATGGGGTACGGGAATAAGGGAAGTTAGCCCCACAATACATTAGCCCATTTGAGATTTTGAAAAAAGTCGGAGTTGTAGCATATTGACTTACTTTTCCACCTCAATTATCTAGCATCCATGATGTATTCCACGTGTCAATGTTGAAAAAGTATGAGAACTTGCATGTGATCGATTGGCAGAAGTTAGAGATTTGAGATGATGTCACCTATGTGAAGCAACCCGTGCGCACTTTGGATAAAAAGGATCAAGTGCTCTTGTGAAGGGTCAATAAAGCAACCATACTAAAGAGGAGGATTCATAGTAGTGCGAGGCAGATATAATAGAAAAGTATCCGCGCCTTTTTGAATCCAAGGTATGGTAAATTTCGGGATAAAATTTCTTTTAAGGGGCTTAGGATATAATAACATGTGCATTATTAAGGGGTAATTTAGTCTTGTCCTTTCATCATGTGTGATGGTTTACTTTTCCAAGCTTAGTAGTCACATACGTAGAAATTTTGATGTGTACACTTTCACGTACATGCATTTTTTTTTCTCTAAAAATCACTTTTAGTCACTCATAAACGATCTTACACTCGTTTGATTACCAAACCAACCATAAAAACATTGAGTTGACATTAGATCTACATATCCAACAGTTTTTGTCCTCATCGGACCACTCCATCCTAGTGATCTCATCTTAGGACCATTATATCTGCATGTGTCCTTGACCATCCAAGGATGTGAACCAATCATTGTGTTTAGTAGATGCAAATGAACCATTCTACCATTATTTTCCCATTTCAATGGACCCTTATGGGTTAACTAGAAACCTTTAAAAAAATAAAGGCCTGTATGACTATACCTCATGGGCCATGCTCAAAAGCATGTTTCCGCTCATATGATCACGGTAAGATTTTAACCAAACATCGCTTGACTAAATAGAACTGTACACCTGAAATTCTAGCCCGATCCGTCTATCGCAATTCCATGTTATATCTCCTTGATGGCCTGCCCGATCATCAAACCGTGACCACCATTAGGATCCTTTAAATTTTCCCATCAATTCCATTGGTTTACTTTTTGAAATACAGTGTGTTTAGACATGTTTCCAGGACCGTCAAGTCGTAAAGAGATTTTGGTAAAGCCCCACCAGTTTTAAATTCTTAAATGCACCATACTCTTACCCATAACCATCTTTTGTAACTCTCCACCTTAGGTCTCTCAAGGGAGCGATCTACTTGTAGAACTGACTGCAAAACCATCTTCTAACTCTTCCTAGAGTATAAAGGTTCACTTTACTTCCACTCTTGAGATCATCCAACCGTCCATCATGCCCATGGGTAGGATCACTCAAATATGCTTATCCGATCATGCTTTTAATGATGCACTAGCTAGTACTCGAGATTCAGTTCAAGATTATAGGTTTAGTTTCTAGAGGGACCATTTGTATAGCATGTGGGACCCATGTGAAGGTTGGGTCAGATTCTAAAAGGAGAAATTTCCTAAATCTAAGGGTTTCAACATGTGAAACCATGATACCATTCTCAACCGTCCATCACATCTCATCTATAGGCCCACACCACCCCAAATCCAATACATTAATAGGTTTCTTGGCTAAGGACAACCCCACCTTGCAGACCAGCCCCTTGGACACCAAGTTGAGCCTCGCATACACCCCGTCCATTCATTCAAGATCCGTTGATTTAGTGACCCGATCATCGCATGATTTTACACGTTTGTAGAACCTGACACCGTACATCTTTGGACCAATCGCAACTACACAAACCCAGCCCGTTTTCCCTGCTATAGTGGACCCAATACCAATGTCAAGACCCCTCAATCGGCGTCCCGGGCATTACAGCGTGAAACGCCAGGGCAAAACCAATTTCGGGGCAATCGTCATTATGTTTTTTTCTTTTCTTGGCGTGTGTGCATGCATTACCTGGCCAACTATTGGCTGGGGACGTGCACCCCTTAGGCAGGACAATGGGCCTATCAATATGATGTAGAATGAAACTAAAGCGGACATAGATAACAATGAAAAATTAAATTAAATCTACTCAAATCACAAGTGCGGAAAACCAAATAAGCAATCAACCATGAATCTCAACCATAAACTACAGGCAAATAGTAAAGAAACCGTAAAATCTCAAAGGGCCGAGACCCATGGAAGGTAGAACTTCCATGTCCGAGCATAGGGATAATCCTCAAATTCAAGGATGTAGCTCTAGGGTTCCTAAGGTATGGCTGAAAGTTAAGGATTGGCGTGGATTAGGGCTAGGGTTAGGGTTTGGATAATTTGAGAATTGGGAATTTAGGGTTTTAGGCTATTGAAAAGGGAAAATTCGAATCTGGATGTGAGGGGGTGGTGGGATTTGAGAAACGGCGTGGGATTGGATTAGGTTTGATGAAAACGGATAGAAAAAGTTAGGGTGTTGAGGAAAGCTAAGAAAAAAGGGTTGTGGCCCTATCCCGAATGGAAATTGTTCAAGGGTTGTAGGTTTTCGGCTTTGGATTCAAGAAAAAAATCAAAAGATCTCCAAATAATGAAAGGAACAATCAACATACTTGAATCTTGTGGGAAAGAAGAAGAAAAAGGAGATAGAAGAGCATAACCGACATCACATCAAAGAAGGCTCCAATCACTGGAGGTTCACTGCACATCTTAAGCAAGAAGGGATTCTCAATCAATTTTATAAACTTTCATTCATAAAATTAGGTTTTCTAGCAAGTATATATAAACCACGAATGGAAAAAGTACGGTAAAGCGCCTAAACAAAAGAAAAAATACAAAACAACGCCTAGACTAAGAAAACCCGCACGTCGGGTCAGACAGTCCAACTGGACTATCGGACGGTCCGACTGGGTTCCGTCCGACCGTCCGACAGATCCCAGAAAACTCTGGTCTGTCTGCTCCTCCTGTTGTACTCCTACAGTTGTACAACTATCACGTGCTTGACATGTGCTCCTCACGTGTCATCAAACCATGACGAGATGTGTGCGACGCGTCTCCTACGCTGGTATACTCAGGAAAATGATCGTGATGGTATGATGTCTACATCAACTTTCCCTGGCTGAAAAGAAGTCGACTCCGACGACATAAAACATTAAAACTCCTGTATCGCTCTAGGATGTCTGGATCAACCTGCTGCAAGCTCGATCTCTATAAGCCATGTGCAATTTAAAGTCATCCTATTCTTCCACTTGACGAGATACTTCTGGTACCCTCCTTCGTTAATCGATACTACTTGTTCATCCAATATGTCTTCAATCGCTTCTTTTCTCTCAGGTATGTGTGGTAAAGGGGGTAAAGGCTAAGAAGACTGAGTAGGGATAGGCCATGGAGTACGAGGTTTCGTAGATAAGTCATCTGGGTGACCCTTAAAAGCCACTAAATCCTCCACATTGAAAGTAGAACTCATTCTTATGCCAGGTGGAAGATCTATTAAATACGCATTAGTGCCCAAGCATTTTAAGACTTTATAAGGGTCGGCACTAAGTGCTTGTAATTTCTTAACAGCTGCTTGTGGGAACTGCTCTGGTCGTATGCAGACCATGACATAATCACCCACTTGAAATTCTTGCAACCTGCGATGTGAGTTAGCATTTAATTTGTATTAGGAAACCGCCGAAACATTTGTGGGATAAAATTACAGAGGGTGGGGACAGGAAGATGTCCAAGTGGCAATCCAGATTATTATCTATGTGAGGTAGAATGGTGATGATTCAAGCATCCTTATCTAATCTCTCAGTTTACTTCATGTCTCTTTTTAAGTGCTAAGTCCATTTTAAACGTTTTGGATAAACGTAGGAGACATTTTTTGCGCGAGGGGTCGGGGCAAAAATCATAAATTCCAGTCTCTTGAAATGGGACAAAGTATGTGTATCGAAAGTCAAAGGCGGGCGTGAATGAGGAAGTTAGAGGAGATGAACCTAGCTTTGTTAGGAAAATGGGTTTTGAGGTTTGGGGTGGAGAAGGAAAAAAAGTGGAGGGAGTTTATAGCTAGAAAGTATGGGGAAGAGGAAGGGGATTGGTGGACAAAATCATCTTCTCTCTATTGTTCTTCTTATTGGCGGAAGTCGGTAGCGTCCTTTAAAGAAAGGGTGTGGGAGGGTATAGGCAATCCTTAGGGGATGGCAAGAGATTTGGGAAGAAAAATTGGTGGGTGAAGTAAGTCTGAGGGTTTTATTTCCAGCTTTAGGGGTTTTAGCTAGGGATGAGAGGATGAAGGTGAGCAAATGTTTTCAGTGAGAGGGGGAGAAGTGGTTTGGTCTCCCATTTTTAGACGAAATCTGGATGATGAGGAATTTGAAGAATTGGTCCGTTTGCTCCAACTCTCAAGAATCACTCCCCGGTGCCTTCAGATGTGGATTCTTTGAAGTGGTTAAAGGATAGGTCCGGCACCTTCTCAGTGCGGTCCTTTTATTGGCTACTAACTAAGCATGTTTTGTCTTATGTGATTTCTCCTACAGCTCATCTGCAACGTTATGGTTCTCCTTTGAAAGTGGCAGCTTTTGGTTGGCTTGATGGGAAAAACAAAGTGCTTACGATTGACAATCTCTGCAAAAGGAAAATGATCCTTCCGAACTTGTGTTTGATGTGCTATAAAGATGCGAAAACAATGGACCATCTGTTTATTCATTGTTCCTTTGCAAGGAAGATATGGAGCTGCCTCCTTAGCTCTTTCAGGGTTTTTTAGGTCTTCCCCAATCATATTCAAGATCTTCTCTCTTCCTGGCATGGTGGGGGTTTCTATCATACGGATAAGAGGAGGTGGAGATTAAGTTTACTAGAGATTCTGTGGGCCCTGTGATGAGAAAGAAATAACTGTTGTTTTAGAGATAAGAAGAAAGAGGTATTAGAGGTCTTCAAAAGAGCCTCTTTATTTGTTAAAGAATGTGAGGGAGATTAAATGTCTTTGTATCTTATTTAGGTTTTGAGGTTTGTCGAGCCCGTGTTCCTTCTTTTATGTGTGTTTTTTTTTTTTTTTTTTTTTTTTTTTTTTTTTTTTTTTTTTTTTTTTTTTTTTTTTTTTTTTTTCCGCTACGACCTCTCTCTTTCTTTTAATGAAATAGCATCATAGGTTCAAAAAAAAACATTTATCCGATTCCTAATTTCATCATGCAACTCATGGATATGTTATGCAGAAGACTTAGCTAACTCTGATGGTTTACGTGAAACGAACATGTATGAAACTATAGGACGCTCCAGTAAAGCAATGAACTCAAAATAGACAATTCTATGATCTAGAACTTGGGAGATTTTAACAAAAGAACGTTTCTTGTGGGTGACACATAATTTCTTATTCTTTAGTATCCCAAAAACCTGCTCTAACTAATAGAGGTATTGCTCCTTGTACGTGTTATAAACAAGGATAATATTTAAGTATCCCAATACTTAAGGACACTAGACCGAGACTTTGTAGACGGCCAGAATGTGCCCACACATGCGCCACGTGCCATCGTACTTTGAAATGAAAAGGAAGGGCACGGCACACGGAATAAAACTCAGATTCAAACTCTCTTGAGTGAACTCTTCCCTAAGAACTTATCAAATTGCCTCTGCATTTCCGCATGCTCTGCAGGGTTCACTTGGTAAGGAGGAAAGCTTGAGATAGTCGACCTAGGGACAAGATCGATTGCGTGTTGAATGTCCTGTTTGGGTGGAAGTTCATCCCATAAGTCTCTGGTGGGATCTCACAAGTCCTTTCCAAGTCCACATCACACTAGTCATGTGGGTGTCCACCATCGTATCCACACTAGTCTCTTTTTCAAACTCGTTCGCATTCACTATGGTAAGAGACTTAGATTGGGACTCCACATCATTTAGATCACATATGACAACTGGAAGTGGTGCGACCTCAATTTCTTCGACCTCTCCATCACTAGCACCCACTCTTTCATGTTCAACAATGCTGAGTGATGCCTCGATTTCTTCTCCGTCATCACTATCAATTTCAGGCACATACTCTACCTCTTCATAAACAACCTGTTTATACCTTTCTAACTTGCCATTCATCAAGGCATTGTATTGATTATCTTCCCCATGGTTGAGGTTAGCCTGATTGGATGCCTCTAATTGCGTGATGCAACTCTAAGTAGCTACATGCTGGGCCACGAGGATATCCAGACGTCGGAGAATGGTGGTCAGAATCTCAAGAATCTGATCCTAACTCATGGTGGTGATGTGTAATCCAAAACCATGACCAGAACATGTGGGCATAAACAAGGGACGACTCTCAACTAAAATTTAAGACCCAACAACTATAGGTTATGACCAAAAGAAAAGTTTTACCCTAGACGCCGCAATATGAAACCCTAAACTATATAATGTATACACTAACCAATCCTAAACGTGATGAATGACATACTCTAGACACCCTATGCTTTGAGCCAAAGCTCTGATACCAAAATTTGATGCGGGACAATAGGCCTATCAATATGATGCAAAATGAAACTAAAGTGAAAATAGATAACAATGAAAAATTAAATTAAATCTACTCAAATCATAAGTGTGAAAAATCAAATAAGCAATCAATCATGAATCTCAACTATAAACTACAGGAAAATAGTAAAGAAACTGTAAAATCTCAAAGGTCGGGACCCATGAAAGGTAGAACTTCCATGTCCAAACATAAGGGTTAATCCTAAAATCTAAGGATGGGGCTTTAGGGTTCCTAGGGTATGGCTGAAATTAGGGATTGATATGGATTAGGGTTTAGATAATTTGGGAATTAAGGATTTAGGGTTTTAGGCTATGGGAAAGGGAAAATTGGAAAAATTCGGATTTAAACTCTTCAAAAAAAAAAATCGGATTTAGATGTGAGGGGGTAGTTGGATTTGAGAAATGGTGTGGGATTATGTTAGGTTTGATGAAAACGGATAGAAAAAGGTTAGGGTTTTAAGGAAAAGCTAAGAAAAAGGGTTGTGGCCCTATTCCGAATGGAAACGGTTCAAGGGTTATAGGTGTTCGGCTTTGGATTCAAGAAAAAAAATCAAAAGATCAATAAATCGGATAAAAGGAACAATCAACTTACCTGAATCTTATAGAAAAGAAGAAAATAAATGAGATAGAAGAGGATAACCGGCATCACACCAAAGGCTCCAATCACTGGAGGTTCATGCACATCTCAAGCAAGAAAGGATTCTTAATCGATTTCACAAACTTTCATTCATAAAATTAGGTTTTATAACAAGTATATATAAGCCACGAGTGAAAAAAGTGCACTAAAGTGCCTAGACAAAAGAAAAAATATGAAACGACGCCTAAACTAAGAAAACCCATACATCAGGTCGAACGGTCCGACTGGACTGTCAGACCATCCGAAAGATCCCAGAAAACTTTGGTTTGTCTAGTCTATCTGGTCCTCTGCTCCTCCTGTTGTACTCCTATTGTTGTACAACTATCACATGGTTGCGATGTGCTCCTCACGTGTCGTTAAACCACAGCGAGATGGGTGCGACACATCTCCTACACTGGTACACTCGGAAAAATGATCGTGATGGTATGATGTCCGCATCAACCCCCCCTCCCCTCTTTTAAGACAAGAGTTGCACGTTGTTGAGTTTCCAACAAATGAGAGAGAGAGAGAGAGAGAGAGAGAGAGAGAGAGAGAGAGAGAGCATTGGATGGATCTTGGCCCTTTGGATTTCTTCGTCAAGGAGAGTAGATTTAAGCCATTTTTCTTATATTTCTTTTTATTTTATAATATGTAGTATATGCAAGTATATATGTATAGATAATATTGGTCTGGAACAAATGTTGGTAGTTAGATTTAATCAGATTGATATGGATCTGATAATGTATTGGTGTGGATTTGATGATAGTAGTATAGATCCAATAAAATTGACTTGAATCTAATTATGCATGCATAAGATTGATAACATTGGTTGGATCTAATGATAGTAGGTTAGATTTGATAATATTGATTGGAATCTGATATTGCATGTTAGATTTGATAATGTTGGTCTGGGTCTGATAATGGTAGTTATATCTGATAATATTGACTTGGATCTGGTAATGTATGTTAGATTTGATAATATTGGTATGGATCTGATGATGATAGTTAGATCTGATAATATTGACTTGTGTAGGCTTAGATCTGAAAATATTGGCTTGGATCTAATATTATAAATAAGCATATAATTCGATCTTTATGCTAGGTCTAGAAATCCATTAAGATGTCTATGCAATTCATGTGTTAGATTACTTGTGGATGGATCTCCTTATATTCATGTAATGAGGGATGCAAATCCACATTGTTGTAGATCTGTAGCATGATATACATATGCACTAGTCATTCATGAGATAACATATGATTTGATCTCCCTAATATCATCATGATGTAGAGCTATCATGGTTAATATTATGTACATTGGATTGAGGGTTGCGATGTGGTAGCAAGATGTTATGTGGTTAAATGAACATGTGCATGGTGTGATGATACATGAACAATGTTAAGTTGGGCATCTTATGTAACCAAATGTACATGTGAGTGCATGGTTGGAGATAGCAAGTGCAATATAAAGTTAGGCATGGTGTGTAGTTAAATGTACAGACCTTAAATCCCAACTGGTACCTTTTAGCGCACCGTGGCCTGCGTGGAATGTATGGAGTATTGGGGGATTATGGCACTCTCACTATAAGGACAGGTGGTTTTGCTCGACCATGCTGAGTTGGTCCCTCGACTTGGCCCGAGTAAATTTGTGGCGCATGTCAGGATTGTAAACTTGCACGAAAGGACAAGGATTGTATGGAAAGGTGTTGGCATACTTGTGATAAAAAGGCCCGAGTGTTCTGATGATTAGTGTCTTGGGCATGATGGCATCCCGTACGCATGCATCCATGTTGTGTTCATAGTTAGAATCATGAAAATTCATTTTATCTTGTGATTATCTCCAATTGCAAGCGTTGATCTTGAAGATGTTGTAATCAGCTATATTTGGGATATCTACTAATCTTAATTACCTGCTATACTAGGAATATTTGCAAATTTTAGTTACCTACAATATTTGGAATATCTGAAAATTTTAGTTACCGACTAAAGAAGAGGAACACAGGCCTTCCATCTCACGACAGTTGTCGATTGAAATGAAAGTATGGCCGGGCTGGGCTGGCCCCTGATAGATCCACTTTGAAGAAAAAAGAGATCTATATATTGAAGTTCGGGCCGAAGGCTTTGACTGGAAATGCCCCCCCCGCCAAGCAGCTCCATCTATTCAACCCCTCATGTCATCCTATTCATGTATCCCTGTCAAGCATTCATCGGTATAGGCATCGCGTAATATGTAATGATAGAATGGAACGGCTCATTCAACAAGACGTGCAACTGGCACGACCAGCAGCTAGACGACTCATGATGGGAAAGACTCCATGTGAGACTAGACGTGTGGTGACTCATTACAGGGGCCCCCTCTTGCAGTCGCTTATACTCTCCTAGCAGACCAAACCGTTTCTAGAGCCGTTGGTTTCTACGGTTGACAGATATTTGGAATATCTGCTAATCTTGGCTACCTGTTATATTTGGAATATCTGCTAATTTTAGTTACCTGCTATATTTGGAATATCTATTAATCATGGCTACCTGTTGTATTTGTAATATCTCTTAATTTTAGTCACCTACTATATCTAGAAAAACTTGCCATTTTTAAAAAATTATCATTTTGAAAAGACTAGCTATCTATGTATGTAATAATGAAATTTGGCATAAATCTTCCTCTCTGGGCTTCACAGATCACCCTCGTTAGGAAATTTTGGTTTCAGGGTTCAACACGGAGGAAGATGTTCAAGGGAAGAAGACTACTTAGAAGGATGATCTTCTAATTTTGATTGTATTAAAATAAATCTTTTGGTAGATGGAAACTTATGTAATAAGGTCCTCTTTGGTGGGCCATGGTGGAAGTTTGGTTTGAACTTATGTTATATTGATGAGTACTTGATTTATTGTGGATATAATTATTTCTTTCAATGGTTGGCGATTAATTGAAATTCTCTCATACATTGTGTATCTTGGAAAAAAAATAGTTTCAAGTTTTATAATGATGTATGATTTAATCATCTCACACCCCAGAACTTGGGATCGAGTCATCATATTCAGGTGATGAGTTTTGGGGTGTGGCAAAGTGAGACCTGGAATTTACACAGTCGAAAATATTAGAGATACATTGGTGATATCGATACATTGGCAATACAAGCGAAGAATTTACACAATCAAAAATATTGGCAATACATTGGAGATAATTAGTGATACATCGCTGATTCCTGAAATTTCCGATACTACAAGTGTTATCATTATCGCTACCAGTGTTACCGATATCACTGAGTTGGAGATACGAATAATATCGAGGATATTTCGACAATATCGTATGTATAATCAATGGCCTAGGTGTTTTATGCTTTTGTCATGGAAGAGGAGGTTTTGGCAATGCAGAACAATTATCTTTTCTTTCAGTTTCTTTTTTTCTTTTTTATTTTTTCTTTTCTTCTTCTTATTCTTTTCTTTTTTTCTTCTTCTTTTTTTTTTTTTTTTTGGTTGGGGGGGGGGGGGGGGGGGGGGTGGGGGAAGGTAACAATTTTATTAATCAAAAGGCCAAAACAGCCAAAAGAATTACAACGCAGCCCTTGAAATAAAAGAAAGATCCCAATCATCACAAACACTCGAGATCGAAGCCCATTCCATTACATCCAATTTAGCCCTTTTGAAGACCTCTAATGCTTCCCCACAAAGATTGTGAAAGCATCAATTCACCCTAGAAGGCCCAAATGCCGGCCAATAAAATCATCCGCCATGCCACGAGAGCAGAAGTCCCTCAATTGACTTCTGCATCACCTACACCACCCCAAAGATGCCCAAGCAATTCTCCCACCCTTCCCTCACAAACAGGCAATGAATAAAGAGGGTGGCTGACCGATTATCACTTTTAACAGCACTAAAAAGCACATGCAATACACATCTATTGACTTAAATCGTAGAGAGCATTGATTTTCTGCTTCAGGTAATCCAATGTATTTTCATCGAATTAGTCCAACTAAACTGCAGAATGGTTCATTAGGATATTAAAGCTCCCAATGCTTGCCAACTATTGTGTTTCAATCAAACCAAATCAATGACATGGAGTTTGGAATTTTGACCCAACAGATCTTCACAGTATTCTTTTTCCACCAAAACAATATTTTGTTCATTTCAAGTACTACTTGAAATGGGAAAAATACAATTTTGGTGGAAGAAGAGCAGAAAACGAGACCCAAATGTGTAGGTTAACAGTTTTCCACTTTTCTGCCCCCAAAAAATACTTCAACAGGAACACGAATGAGTACTTACCAGTTTCCAGTCATCATCAATCACAGGAAAACCAGTAATTCTGTTTTCCACAAGAGCCTCTAGTGCTGTAGATGCCAACACAAGCATTTTAGAACAATGCAGTATAGAAGATTTTTTTAAAAAAAGTATAATTCCTAATACCTTCGTCGACGGTAGTTGTAGGCTTTACAACATGCAGATCCTCTTTTTTCGTCATAAAATCACCCACTGTATATACTGTATTCTTAGGCTGCAGATCAACATGCAAAGGAATATAAAGCAAACATATAAGATACAATGGTATTACAATGTGAAGTTACTCCAAAACAAAAGCATCTGGAGTTGATATTCAATATGTTCACATGAACAAATTCATTTTGATGAAAGGAGAAAAACAATTAGACTTAATGCAACTACAGAAAACCAAAAGGTGATGTTGTTTATAAGGCCATAAGGAAATTTGTATGAAACTGGACTACCAAAGGTTTTGAAGACAAAATTGGAAGGCAGTGCACACTATGTTCGGCATTTTATTTAGAGACAATGCTGTCTAGAGGCCTAAAGTTTTGGTTGAATTCCAAAAAACAACTTGCTTTTAAACTGTTTACTAAAACCCGCTTATAATTTCCAAATATGGTCAAAAAGCCAACTAGACTCACAGTCGTTAGATAATTCCGTTTGTTGCATTAACAAAAGACCTTAATGCCCTTTTAAGCTTTTTGTTCTTGCGCAAGCAGAATCCACTACCACGGTGACTATGTTGTGGGCCTTGCAATGATGCATTTGTTTAATCCATGTTTATGCTATGTTGATTATGATTTCAAGGCATGAGCCCAAAAAATTAAAAAGATCCAAATCTCATGTGGATCCATGATAGTTAATAGTGCCAATTAAATCCTACCATTAAAAATTTGCTAGGGCCCACTATATTTCTTTTTTTCCCATCCAACCTTTTGATTAGGTAGCGTGGACCTCAATTAAGGCCCATCATAATTCTTCGTTTCCATCCAACGTTTTATTGCCCCCAAAAAGTAATCAAGGGTAGGCATTTTTTTTTTTTTTGTTTCTTATGCTGTGGTCCACTTGAGATTTGGATCCACCACATATTTGGGCCCATGCCCTAAAATAACCTCCAAAAATGAATAAATGGTGTGGATGTACCACATTCATCATAATAGGGCCCACAAGTTTTCAAACTCCAACCATCATGTGTAGGAGGAGCGACCAAGGATTTGTGAGAAATCCACTCATTGGCAAGGAAGCTAATTAGGGCCCACTATGATGTTTGTGAGAAATCCACTCCATTCATCCATTTTTCGAGTTCAATATGTGAAAAAAAAATGAGCTAGATCTACAACTGAAGTGGGCCACACGAGAAAAGACAACGGGGATTCAATGTCCACCATTAAAACATTTGTATCACCATAAAAGTTTTGTTAGGAAAAAGTTTTTTTGTTTTCAATTCATCCCAGTAGGAAAGACCTTAGAAACGGTTTGGATGGCATATAAACATCAAGGTGGGCCCCTGAAAGGTTTCAATGGTAGGTATTTCATTTCTTACTTTTCCTTATCGTGTCGCTCACTTGAGTCTTGGATCTGGATCAGCTTTGGTCGAATGCCCTAAAATGAGCTCGTAAAACGAATGGATGGGGTGGATTACTCACAGACATCACCATGGCCCTACTTATCTTCTCAGCCCATTAACTTCTGCAAAAAAGGTTTTCGCAGAATACGCCTCCGGGACCGGAAACCCATGGGGATTGGATGTGCACATATCTGCTAGTCCCGATAAGGGGTGGTTTCAAAGCTCTGTGAGCCCCACCATGATGTATGCGTTTTATCCACGCTGTCCACCCATTTTTCCATTTAATTTCAAGGCATGAGCCCAAAAATGAGACAAATCCAAATCTCAGGTGGACCACAACACAAGAAAACAGTGGAGATTGACACACTGTTGAAAACATTTTAGGTGCCCACAGAAGTTTGGTATCAATCTGATATTTGTTTTTTACCCTTCATCTAGGTCTATGTGATCTCATCAACAAGTTGGATGGCAAATAAACATTACAATGGGCC
This sequence comes from Liriodendron chinense, assembly GCA_003013855.2. NCBI lineage: Eukaryota > Viridiplantae > Streptophyta > Magnoliopsida > Magnoliales > Magnoliaceae > Liriodendron > Liriodendron chinense. The sequence continues at coordinate 1,963,909 of ML058429.1, forward strand.
CTAGGAAGATATTAATGATGGACATTCAATCCCCACTGTTTTCCTGTGGTGTGGTCCACCTGAGATTTAGATCTCTCTCATTTTTGAGCTCATGCCTAAAATTCATATGGAAAAAATGGATGGACCTCGTGGATAAAGCATATACATCATGGCGGGGCCCACAGAGATTTGAAACCATCCCTTAGGCTAATCCGGCTGGGAATAGCAGATCCGCACCCGGATTGGATACTACCCCAGCGGGCATAGCTAAGGGACGGACGATCATGTCAAAAGTTGTGGGGCCCACACCGTGATGTATATATTTTATCCACGTTGTCCATCTACTTTTACAGATAATTTTAGGGTATAAGCTTAAAAGGAGCCAGATTGAAGTTTTAATTGGACCACGCCACAGGAAGCAGTGGGGATTGAAAGCCAACCGTTGAAAACTTCTTAGGTCCACAAAAGTTTCGGATCAAGCTAATATTTATGTTTTCCCTTGATAAAAGCCTATGTGATCTTATAATAGGTTGGATGGAAAATAAAGATTGTGGTGGGCCCTAAGAAGTTTTCAACATTAGGAGTTCAATCTCCACTGCTTTATGTGGTGTGGTCCACTTGAATCTTCAATCTGACTCCTTTTTGGACTCATGCCCTAAAATGATATTTCAAAATAGATGGACGGCTGGATAAAACATATACATTACAATGGGCTCTGTAGCCTTTGGGTGAAATCGTGAGAGAGGGGGGTTGTGACATTTGAGAGAGACATTTTTTTGGGTATGTTGTTTAAGGATTGCTTCTAGGGTAAATTTGTCTTTTTAAAACTACGGTAGAAAATACCTAACAGAATGAGACAATATGTGGTTTTTTTGCTAACAGTTGAAATCTTAGGCGGATTTTAGGAAACAGTTCAAAAGAAAGCTCTTTTTTGGAATTCAAGCAAAATATGAGCGCTTGTACGGCATTGCCTCTTTTATTTATTTATTTTAGTAAATGACTACTATGTACTGCATTATTGACTAGCATGTATTCTACATTGTCGGTTAACAATCACTAAGAGTAGTCCTTTTAATACTCCTTGCTTTTATCATCCATCCATAGCATTTTGATCACTAAAATTATAGTCTATAGGCAATAGCCCCAGATTGTAAAGTCCTACTATGCACTGCATTATTGATTAGCATGTATTCTACACTGTTAGTTAACAATCACTAAGAGCAGTTGATCCTTTTATTTATTATTCCTTGCTTTTATCATGCATGCATGATATTTTCATCACCGAAGCTATAAACCTTCTAGATTGTAGGGAATAGTCCCATATTGTCCAGTCCATAGTTAACAAATTCAAAGGAAACGATTTATTCACAACTAGGTCAAGACTCAACCGAGTTACCCGATTCGATTCAAGAGAAGCAAATTCATGGACCCACATGAGGATTAATTAGGTCACACATGTGGGACCCACATGCCCACACTTGTGGACTCCCCATAGGGTCCCTATAATGCGAGGAGATAGCTTTAGATATTTTCTATGTCTATTGCTTACTAAATAAGATGGAATTGTCAAAATTACGTTCGTTAGAACTGGTAGTGAATGGTGCCCAAGCAAGGGCAGTGTGGTAATTTTGATGCGTACATCTAGACCTTCAAAGTCTATCAGCGAAGAAAGCGCACACCACAAGCATCTTCCTTGTGACTAGGCGATCATTGAGGAGCATTAAAGACCTTACACACGTGATTGGCACATAGAAGACCTCACATTGGGAAGACACGTGTATAGGATGAAGAAGACCAGATTCAAAGACTAGACTAGCTTGCTGGACAGTTTTCACTGTCTTCGAGCGCCCGATCAAGCACCTGACCACTGTTCACTGGGCGCCCGAAATTCATCCATTTTATGAATTGGTCGCTAGAGGTTTTTGGACACTTTAGGTCGCCCGACCGAGCACCCTACCACCGCGCGAATTTTTTTTTTTTTTTTTCATTTTGCTTAAGTATTAGAGGTATTTTGGTATTTTATGTTTTCTTATTGGTTATTTAAGAGGGCTCAGCCCTAAACTCAAGATTAGCTATTGATTAATGAAAGAAAACCTTTTGTGGTGCCTCCTCTCTCTCTCTCTCTCTCTCTCTCTCTCTCTCTCTCAGAACTTCATCTTCTTCTCCAATCATTTTCTTCTATTTTCTTCTTATGCCCCTCCAACACTAAGGTAAGCTTCTTCTTCCTTATCTCTCTATCTCCATTATCACCCAATCTTTGAATCCTAAATTTGAGAATTAATCCAAAATCCCAATTTCTCAGATTTTCAAATCCCTAATCCAAGAAATCCTTTGATCCCTAGGACTAGTGATTCACATTGGATATTTGGGTTATGACCATGCAAGATCGGGAGGTTCCATCCCTCGCCGAATCCAACCTATGCATTATTTGAATTTCTTACTTCGTAGTTGTGATGATGGCCCGCTCCATTGCATGTCTCTTTGTGATTTTCTTAGTTTATAATGATTGATGCTGAATTTTTAGATTGTTATTGCCTTTTATTTCTGCTGGATTATATATGTTCATGAGCATGCATCACAATTAGGGCATCCTACATCAAATTTAGTATCAGAGAATAGGCTTTGCATGGTTATGTTTAGATCGAGTTACCAAATTAGGGTTTTAATTTTAGGACTGTTTTAGGAAAGTTCCAGATTTAGAAAGTTTCCGATTTTAAAAACTTCCCAAATTTTGAAAGTTTCCTAATTTGGAAAATTTTCAAATTTAGAAAGTTTCCAATTTTAGAAACTTTCCAATTTTAAAAAGTTTCCTAATTTGGAAAATTTCTAGATTTGAGTCGCACCATCTAGAATTAATTATTGTCAGATCATTGTAGTTTAAATTCATCGCATTCATATTGTGAGTCACTCAGTTCGTAGAGTCTCCCCGTAGTGAATGGAGTATAGGCGTTTGAGATCTTCAGGGCCATTAAGTGTTGTCGTGTGGCCATCGAGACCCAATGGAAAGCCGAACTCCGATGAGTTGGCCTACTTTAATGGTCACATGTGTTAGTGCACTTTTCCGTGGCACACTAGTGCACCTTGTTTGTCAATCACTTACGTCTGTGAGTCTAGTGTCGGTTGAGCCCAATGAAGACGAAGACCGAAGACTCAAGACGGACCGGCTGCATCAAGGATGAAGATTCAGGTAAATGTGATGTCTTAGTGCCTTAACCTTGACCAAAACCGAACCCCTTTGTTTCTTTAATGACCTTGACCATATTGGGGAACATTTTGTCATCATAGATTGGCCCTAGGTGTCCAAATTGATCACCCTATCTTTGGCCAAAATGGATAGGCTGATACATAAGGTGTTCAACAAATATGAGGGGAGAACCAGGCTGGTCCGGCCGGTCAAGACCGGTCGGCCAGCAGCCTTGCTGCATTTTCAAATGGCCAGCCGACCGGTCATGACCGGTCGGCCTTCACAAGAGAAGAGGATCAGCAAGGGGGTCCGACCGATCATGACCGGTCGGCCTGGTGTGTTCAGCCTGTCCAGCAAGGGGGTCCGACCGATCATGACCGGTCGGCCTGTGATTTTCAGCCTGTCCAGCAAGGTGGTCCGACCGGTCATGACCGGTCGGCCTGTGATTTTCAGCCTGTCCAGCAAGGTGGTCCGACCGGTCATGACCGGTCGGCCTGTGTATTGGTGATACCCTTTAGCAAAGGGATCCGACCGGTCATGACCGGTCGGGACAGGTCGGCTTAGAGCCGTTTTATGGCCGTTTTATGACCGTTGGAGCCTTCTTCTCTTACATATAGAGCTCCGTTTTTGGGCATTAGGAGAGGGATTTTTAAGGAGTGAAGCCACCATTGTTGGAGACCATTTGAGGCTCATTCCTTGACCTATGCAAGGCATCTTCCTTGTGCTTTAACACAAGATTAGAGCATTCCAAGCTCATGAAGAAGATGACCTTCATCCCCTCTTGATCTCTAGAGTTTGGAAGCTTCTTGATTGGCAAATCCTTGTCCAAAACTCTAAGATGAGATCGTTGTAGGTAAGAGACTCTAGGCAACCCTTTCCCATTAGTTGTAGAGTTCTCAAACCCATCCTCCTAGCACCTTGGGCATCTCAAGGCATCGCATGCAAGGCGTTTGATCGAATGTGGCTGAGGCATTGGCGACGCAACGGCAACACGATCGTGGGAGCAAGGGAAGCTGATTGAAGCACGGGAGAGCGGAGATCAAGCTACCCAATCCGGCGCTAAACAAGGGGCTCATCCGACAAGTAGGTTGTCTTATTTGAGAGTCCATTTTAGAGTTTGTTTTTCGAACTCGACCTAGGGACGTTAGTCGTTCCTTGGCCCGTCAGCCGGGCCTAAACTAAGTCTCCAAGGGGGAACCTCCGACACGGGAGTAAACTTGCGTTAGGTTGAGAGTTAGCCTATGCCTAAAACTCCGGGTACGGTTGAGAGGTGAACCGATAAAACCTCCGTGTAAAGGTTGAGAGGTGAACCTCATTTAAAACCTCCGATAGTGAATGCCGGTGTGCTCAAAGGTGTTGAGTACTTGAACCGGGAGTGCAGTAGACAAGTAGTCGAACCACTATACATCCTTGTGTTTGTGATTGTTCTTGAGCACATTTATATCTTTGCATTGTTCGTTTAAATGCTTGATAGGAATGAATGCTAGGCACTTATTAGGCTCTTCCACACACAAGATGTACCTTCACTAGTTTTGTAGACTTGAGCTCATTGATCCACTCTCATAAGTCTACACAAGTTGCATAGGTTAGAAGCTTATTAGTTGAATCATTTACTTACCTATGCATGCTTAGACTAGGATTGTTTGTTGCTTAATCTTTTGCTAGTCTTGTGATTGGACCCACCTAGGCTTGGAAGCCGAAGTGTTCTTGCTTACATAGCTTAATTTGTTGAATTGTGCAAGTAGGCGAAAAGAATTTCAAAGGTCCTAATCCGCCCCCCTCTAGGTCCTTAGACATATCTCTGAGTGTCTCTACAAGCAGTAAAACCGCAATTTCAACATGGACCCACAAACATTCCTTGATTGGCTTGAAGACTTGGACTATTTTTTTTATTAGTATGATATGTCAAATTACAGTCAAGTGAGGTTTGCCAAGTGGAAATTGAAGGGCCAACCCAAGTCGTTTTGGACAGATTTGGAGCGACTACTTGATAGAGTTGGTAGAGCCCCGATCTCACAATGAGACAAGATGAAAGAGCGATTGAAAGAAAAATATATGCTCATCTCTTATCGTCAAGAGCCCTAGGCTCAGAAGAGAGTTGCCCCACCTTCTCGTCCAAACACAGAACCAATGTGGTCCCCTCCTTGTAAAGTGGTCCAACCCATCATTAAGGAAATCTCGGCTTATGAACAATTTGAGTGTTTAACACCAATTTTATTTCCTTGGAAGCAAGATAATACCTTAGTGAATGGCCAGTTGGAAGAATCCAATCAGGTTGTTTATGAAGTGGAACAATACGTGCCTAACGTCAGTAGTGAGGAAATGAAAGAAATTGAGGCATCACTCATCATCTTGGATGATGCAAAAGTGTGTGGTAATGATGAAAAGGTCGAAGAGTTTGAGACCACACCACTTTCAGGTGTCGTGTGTGATTTGATTGATGCAAAGTCCCAATCTACGTCTCTTACCGTGGTGAACACAAATGAAATTGAAAAAGAGACTAGTGAGGATATGATGGTAGACACCCACATGACTTGTGATGTCCAACCAGATGATTTATGGAATAAATTTTCACCCAAATGGGACATTCAACATATAATCGATCTTGTCCCTGGATCGATCCTGTCAAGCTTTCCTCCATACCAGGTGAACCCCGCAGAAAATACAGAAATGCAGCGTCAATTTGATAAACTACTCGGGGAAGAATTTAATAAGGAAAGTTTGAGTTGGAGTTTTGTTTTGTGTGCCAAGCCTGCCCTTTTCACTTTAAAAAACAATGGCATATGGCGCACATGTGGGCATATCCTGGCCGTCCACAAAGCTTCAGTCAAGTGTCACGCAACCTTGCGACGTATTCACTTTATGGTGGATATGATGGTCAGAGCCCCTATTCCGCATCTTGATAATATTTTGAGCATAATGGCTGATACCAAGATCTACTCAAGACTTGGTATTAATAGTGTGTGCTCTCAAGTGTTGGGATATCTGAAAATCATCCTTGTTTATAATACTTATAATGAGAAATTATGTGTCAACCATGAGAAGTGTCCTTTTATTTCAGTCTTCCAAGCTCTAGGTCATCGGATTGTTTACTTGCATATGATTGTTTATTTCGAGTCCGTTGCTTTTTTAGAGAGTCCTTTAGTTTCACCCATGTTTGTCACCCAAAGGTCTTCAGAGTCGGCCAATGCATTTGCACAACACATTCATGAATTGCATACATATATTAGACAGCGGATTAATAGAAGCAATGATAGTTATATGCTTTCAGCTAACTCGCATCGTAGATTGCAAGATTTTCAGGAAGGAGACTGTAATGGTGAGGATAAGGCCAGAGCAGTTCTCACAGGGTACCACTAAAAAATCACAAGTGCGTAGTGCTGGACCATTCAAAGTATTGCAAAGAATTGGGTCCAACGCGTATAGGATAGACCTTCCACCTGAAATGGGCATTAATCCAACGTTTAATATGGAAGATCTAGTCCTTTCCCCTAATCCTACCATTGATCTTTCTTCTCTTTCATGGCCACACTCTGAGTTTGCTTCACAATCCACTCCACCCCTTCCCCCACCTATTATTCGTAAGGAAGAGATTGAGGAAATTGTGGATGAAGAGATAATTTCCACGAGAAATGGAGGTTTCCGGAGATATCTTGTCAAATGGAAGAATAAACCACGGTCAGAATCTACATGGTTGATAGAAGCAGAGTTGCAGAGCGTTGACCAAGATTTACTAGAGCGTCACAAGAGTTTTAACTTGTCGGAGTCAAGTTCTTCTCAACCGAGGAGAATGATGCGGACATCTAACCCTTCAAAGTCTATCAGCGAAGAAAACGCACACCACAAGCATCTTCCTTGTAGCTAGGTGATCATTGAGGAGCATTGAAGACCCTACACACGTGATTGGCATATAGAAGACCTCACATTGGGAAGACAAGTGTATAGGATGAAGAAGACCCGGGACTAGCTTGCTAGACAATTTTCACGGTCTTTGGGCGCCCGATTGAGCGCCTGACCACTGTTCATCGGGCGCCCCACCGAGCGCCCAAAATTCATCATTCATCCATTTTATGAATTGGTCGCTAGAGGTTTTTGGACACTTTAGGTCACCGGACCGAGCACCAAACCACCGCGCGAATTTTTTTTTTTTTTTCGTTTTGCTTAAGCATTAGGGGTATTTTGATATTTTTCTATTTTCTTATTGGTTATTTACGATGTCTTAGCCCTAAACTCGAGATTAGCTATTGATTAATGAAAAAAAACCTTCGTGGTGCCTCCTTTCTCTCTCTCCCTCTCTCTCTTAGAACTTCATCTTCTTCTCCAATCCTTTTCTTCTCTTTTCTTCTTATGCCCCTCCAACATTCCTCTAAGGTAAGCTTCTTCTTCCTTATCTCTCTATCTCTATTATCACCCAATCTTTGAATCCTAAATTTGAGAATTGATCCAAAATCTCAATTTCTTAGATTTTCAAATCCCTAATCCGAGAAATCCTTTGATTCCTCGACCTAGTGATTCACATTGGATATTTGGGTTATGACCATGCAAGATTGGGAGATTCCATCCCTCGCCGGATCCAACCTATGCATTATTTGAATTTCTTACTTCGTGGTTGTGATGATGGCCCGCTCCATTGCATGTCTTTTTGTGATTTTCTTAGTTTATGATGATTAATGCTGAATTTTTAGATTGTTATTGCCTTTTATTTCCGCTGGATTATATGTGTTCATGAGCATGCATCACTATTAGGGCATCCTGCATCAAATTTCCAACGCTTGGCTTGTGATAGTTATTACAATTGAAGTTCAAGAGAAACATGAGAATAAGATCTGTTGAAAGTTGTGTTTTGTGTGGCATGTGTTGCCCTCTTCAATCCCGGCATGTGTTGCTAAGAATCTGTATCAAATTTCATCAGATTCTTCAGCTTGCATCAAGTGGTATCAGAGCAAGTTCGCATTGGGAATTGAGGGTTTCTCTTTTATCACTTTTTTTCCTCTTTTAATTTCTATGATTTCTTTCTTCGACATTCCCAAAAACCTATCCATCTCGTTTCATATCCCAAACTCCCATCCTCAAAACCCTATCCGTAGGGCTGGCAATGGATATCCATTTACCTGATTATGATTACCCGACATATCTGACCCAAGAAAAATCAGATACAAATATGAGATTTTTACCCAATTAGAAAAATGTTTATCTAATTACCCGACTTCTAAGTGGAGTCAAATATGGATATCACTATATCCGTATCCGCTTACCTGATTTCCTGGGGGTATTTTCATAATTTATGCAATTAATAATATTTTTAACTAAAATATTAAATACTAATATATGATATCTTAAATTCTATGGTGTTTAACCTACGTTGACGTGGTTATGAGGTTGACATGGTGACTTTTGCTGTTGATTGACTTTAACTTTTGTCAAAGTCTGTAAGTTTTTGTTTAAATACTTTAAGATTTGCAGCTTGATATTGTCTATTATTTTACAGAATTCTTTTTTCCTATTTGTATGTATTTTGTTAATTTTATTAGATATTTAACTTATTTTCTTAGTTTTTTATATTTGATTATCCAACTATCCGACCTATGTCCAACTTCTTTGGATAATATCCATATCCGACTTATGTCCAACTTCTTTGGACAAATATCCAAATTCATATCTACATTTGATGTTCAAGTTCGATATCGGATATGGATATTGCAATATCCAATCCAGTTTAGAGCGAACCTATTAATCCCTTTTCACACCCCAAAAATCCTAACCATCCCTTTCTACAGAAAAAAATCTCACTTTCTCCTTTGAACCCTAGACTAATTTCCTTACCAAAAATTCAGCTATTTACCCTCCCTAATCTCAACCATTCAAACAAAGATCTCTAGATCTATTTGTACACAAGAAAAACTACTTCTTGACCCTTAACCCTCACCGTACATCATCCCGAACCCTAGATCTACTTCTTCTACCTTAATCATAGCCCTAAATTTTAGATCTAGAACCAAATAACAACTGTAGAAGTACAAAACTTCTAGATCTATCTCCATAATCCAAAATTGTCCTTTCAATCATTCATTTTTCAATGTTTTGGAACTAGCACAGTCAAGCCAAATCTAGCTCCATAACAACCTGTTCAATCTTTCAATTTCCAGTGTGGATGTGCTACATTATTGATAGCACTTAGAAACAGTTGTATTTAGATATGTGAATGGATCTGAAGGTAACACCCTTTTTTGTTTTTCCTTTCGCCTTTTTTTTTTTGGTTTCGGACCACAATTTGAGTGATAGATATGTTGTCTTAAGACTTTTTATGCCCACAGCAAGAAGTAGGACTTCCTACAGTACTATGATAGTAGGAGAAGGCTAAAGTGATGTATTCCAAAAAATTCTTGAACAATTGGATCCAAACAAGACCTAACTGGCATCTTTAGAGGATGAACAGCGCAAGACGAGCACTTGAGAGATGGCCCTAGAGGTTAATAGTACCAATCAATCCTGATCAAAGAGCCAAAAAGCTCCTCCTAGACAACCTAGGGTTCGGACCGGGTAGATGAGATGCATAACAAATATGAGCACGCGACCTCTATAGAGTACCAGCAACCCTAATACCCGAAACGAGGACCTCAGGGCACGCATAGATCCTCATCGTGTTATCCTAATTATGTACAACATCCTCATGTTGAATGTCTAAATGAATGCATGAAAGTGGAGACCAAAATGTTCACTAGCAGCATAGACCCAAACGGTTTCCACAATTAGTTAGAAACTTAGAATCACTGGAAAATTCTTTGAATAGTTTCAGATGGTCAAGGAAGTCAAGACGCAACTTCAGTATTGAAACTAAGGGACCAATCCTTAAATAGTGAAACTCGGTAGTAAGGAATCTTTCATTGTTGTTATGCCCTGGAAAGACCAATGTTACATTCTTTTATCTTGGTTAACACATGATGCATTCATTCATTAGCCTTATTAATACATGTGGAACATGGATATTCATATGAGTTTCAGAGGCAATTCCTCTAGTCACCCTTGAGCACTTGAGAGTGGGCACAATAACCATTGGCCAAGGGGAGAGTTGTGGACCATGGGTCTCAATACTCTAATTGGCCATGACCACTTAGCAGGCTCTAAGACAAGCCAGTGGTATTCCCGTGTTGATCATCTTGTGTGAGGGGACTAACTATGAGTTAGGATGGAAAGTCTTCACCATTGGGCACGAGTTCAAGTCGATATGCCCCAAGCCCCACCCCACATGAGAGTGTGAGCATGCCATGGACATAGGATTCGAGTATGGACCTTTAGACCCTTACAATAGTAGAATCAATTGCAAGTATCTAGACCAAGGGGCCCATCATGGCTTGACTAGAAAGACTTGCAAGTGCAATAGCTTCAACAAATCCATAGACTTGAGCATGTGTGGATAGGGGGTCTTGATTGAATGTGCTTTGGCACGCTTTGTGAGGCTACTGCACGGCCAATAAAAGTAAGCATGGCTAGGAGCATACGTCAAGGTCGTCAAAGTCCATACGATTCAACAAGGGATCCACTTGTTCTATCTAGGATATCACCAGTGGGTCAATCTTATGGTTTGGACTGTTCATCAACTGTTTTAAAGGTTGGCCAGTGTATTAAAGGTTTTCTATTATGTAATCATAGATTTTCAACTGTTAACTTTTACTTTTGACCGTTGATTTGTTTTAAAGTGAACTTGATAGACATCAAATGGTTAAGATCTATTAATCCATACCTTGGGCCCAACATGGGGAATTGCTAGGAATGGTGAACACAGAAAGTGGAGAGATTTGATCAATTAGGACGTGCATGGTAAAGGCAAGTAAAATCAAAAGTTTAGGCCTTTGACCGTGTGGATGAATAAATAAAAAGGGTTGCAAGGATTACACAGCTTGGCCTATGCAATTAGCAGTGATAGACTTTTGTTAGTAGAGTCGTGGAGTACTATAAGTGGTGTCTCCCCAGAAACCCTGACTTTCTCTTTATAAATAGATCCTAACCCAAAGGAAGAGGAGCCCAGAAAAATACAGAGCCTTGCACGCCCAAACCCCCTTGGGCATCACTTCATAGAGCCGAGTAAGAGAGAGTGCGTGTCACCCACCACTCTCACATGCACACAGTTGACCCATGTGGGGTCCACCTACGATGCAATAGCTCTTTGTTAGCTTATCACCCCCACCAAGGGCTAACAAATTGGTTCTCCTCCTCTCGTCCATCTAGAATACATTACGGAGAGACTTCCTACTTTAGAAGGTCGAGAGCAACAAATTCGGTAGTTTCTACATACACGGGTATGGAGTTCAAATTCCATGGGCTTTTTGCTTTTCTAAAAGCTTGGGATGATCAAAATGGGCATACTTGGAATTAATCTTAAAATCAGGACTTTTGAAAACGAGTTAAATTCCGCTGCGTTTCTAAAAATCCAACATCTGTAGGATGGCCCTCCTATTTCAAATTGTGGACAGATGAAGGTCAAGATGAAAAGGAGTTTCTGTTATTTGGTTATGAATCTAAAAATGTTCAAGAAACTATTAGATATACATGACAATCTAATTGTTGAGTACACCTAGAATTGTTATAATATGATGTTAAGGTGCAAGTTGATGGACCATTAAAAAAAAGAAAAAAAAGAAATGGGTGTGGCTTAATGGAATAAAAAATGCAACAAATAGGTCGTTACTATAAAGGGCTCAAGAGGAGAATTCAGAAAGAGATAGTAGGGGTCCAACTAGAAACAATAGATGGAGGGCATCATATTGTATTGTAAGTGCAAGAGAAGTACAGATGAATTGCAGTCTTTGAGTATCACATATTGGCAACTGTCCCCAACCTCCCACAATCACCAAGAGTGACAATCAAAAGAACCCAACAAAATAATTGTGTTGAGATAAAAGAATCAGGAGAGACATTAAAGGGCATACTTAGTAATATCAACTGCATCCCTCGAATCTCCCTTCTCAAAAGACAAGGTTAAGGAGGTAGTGTTCTCCCTTGGCAGGGACAAAGCCCCAAGGCCGGATGGGTTTCCCTCGGCTTTCTTTCAACTTTTTTTGAGGAGTTATTAATCTAATGTGTTGAATCTTGTGTTTGATTTCTTCTCTCACAATAGATTATGTGGTACCATAGATGCTTGCTTCATTACACTTATTCCTAAGATTGAAGGTGCATTAAATCTTAAGGATTTTAGACCCATTAGTTTGCTTGGTGGCCTTATAAGATCCTTCCTAAAGTCTTGACCTCTACTAGGCTTTGACTTGTGCTATCCAGCATGGTGTCTAAAGCCCAAGTTACCTTTGTTGCTAACTACCAGATTTGGGACTATGCCCTCATTGCTCATGAGAATTTTTTTTTAAATCGCGAGGTTATTGGTAGTGTTGTTTGTAAACTTGATATCAAAAAAGCCTTTGCTCATATCGATTGGGATTTTACCTTGATAAAATGATGGAGCGCCTTGGTTTCAGGCCTAAATGGAGAGGATAGATAAGGACTTGTATTTCCTCAACTACGTTCTCGATCCTAGTTAATGGTTCCCCAAAAGGATTCTTCAACTCTTTGCGAGGCCTAAGGCAAGGCGACCCGCTATCTCCCTTTCTATTTGTTATTGTTGTGGACACTCTCAGTCGTATGCTTCTTAAGGGAGAGTCGGCTGGTCCCCTTAAAGGTTTTCGAATTTCTCCCTCGGGGCCTTCAGTTTCCCATATCCAATTCGCCGATGATACTCTCCTTTTAGCAATGCTTCAAAGGAAGAAGTTAAAAATCTTTGTAAAACACTTCAATGTTTTCAGGTGGTCTCTAGCTTGAAATCTAATCTCTGTAAAAGTGAAATGTCAGGGGTTAACCTTGACCCCTCTGCTCTTTCTTGTTTCACGGAAATCTTTGGTTGTAAATCGGGCTCCTTTCCTTTTATTTATCTTGGTCTTCCTCTTTCAATTGGTAAGCCGTTAAACACCTCTGAGATTGGAAAAGAAGGTATTTATCTTTTGGGGGCCATATCACCCTCATTAAAGATACTCTCTCCAACCTTCCTATTTCCTTTCTCTTTACCATTGCCCTAAATCAGTTATTGATAGGTTTGATAAGATACAGGGACTTCTTATGGCAGGGAGATTTTATTGGTCATAAATTTAATCTGCTTAATTGGGTTGAGGTTTGCAAACCTATTTTCAAGGGGGCGGCTGGCATTAGAGATATCTTGACTATTAACTCTGTTTTGCTTGAAAATCATTTCGGTGTTTCTGCTTGGAAGTTAGTTCCTGGTAGAGAGAACTTTTGGTTTGTATGTATGGAACCAAAGAGGGAGGATGGCTTCACCATCTGAAATCTATTTGCCATCTAAGGCCCCTCATGCAACCTAACTTCTCGTCTTAGGTAATGGTTCGCATATCTGGTTTTGGGAGGATCCTTAGATATATGATAGACCACTCCTCATCTTTCCAAATTTAGGGCGTATCTATCCCTCTATCTCTATTTCGGCAACTGGTTGCTTTTCTAATATTAGGTCAAGGGCAGTGTTTGAAGTATCAGTATCGCAACAAGTTTCGCTGGCCGGGGATACCAAAACAATATCAATATCGCCAATAATTGAAGATAAAGGGAAACATGTGGAATATGGTGGAAATTTTCAGTGAAACTTCAGGAGATGCTAAAATACACATAATTGCATATTTAGGAATTAACAAATTACAAAAAGAATGTAGGCATAATATGTTTCCATTTAATGAAGGCCTAAAAGCATGTGTTGTCATAAGAAATTAGTCCAACCATCCCATCTCTATCCATCCAACCATCTAACCCTCCATCCCAACATCCATCGATATTTCAGAATATCGACAACGCACGATATTTTGCCGAGAAATTGTCGATAATTGGAAAGGAAATGAAAAACTATGGTCTCGATAACGCCCATGTTGCGATAACAATAATATCACGATATTTTCGATATTATTTTCAACAACTTCAACACTGCATACAACCATGCACCCATTTAAAAAATTTGAAATGGAAATTTTTTAATAAATAGATTTTTTGCGATATTGAAAATATCACCAATATACTGGCGATTCAAGCAACACCAAGTATTTACACAATTGAAAATATTGGCAATTCGTTGGCGATATCAATCCATTGGCAATACAAGCAACACCTGGAATTTACAGTTTCACGCAGTCGAAAAAATTGGCAATACATTGGCAATATTGATATATTGGCAATACTAAGTGATACATCTGATCAAGGAGGGTGATGCAGGTATTAGAGTGCTGGAGTCTATGAACCATGCACTCTTGGGGAAATGGCTATGGAGATTCTGTACTGATGAAGGGAGGCTTCGGAGGGAGTTAGTTGCCTGTAAGTACAGCACAAGTTAAAGGGGATGGAGAATTAAGAGGAAATCTTTATATCGAGCCTCAAGCTTGTGGAAGGCGATTGAGGCTGAAGCTCCTTCTGTTAGCCAAGGGATGTCGTTTACGCTAGGGAACAGCACGCAGATTCGTTTCTGGGAAGACCCTTGGTGTGGGGGTGTTATCCTCCATGACGCTTTTCCGAGGGTCGCTAATCTAGAGGTTGAGAAGAACATCTCGGGGACAAATGTTTCATGAATGATGGAAGCTCGGGAGTGTGGCTGCCCCCATGTAGAAGAGAGATGTCGGACAAAGAGATCGCTGAGTTTGAACAGCTTTAGACAATCTTTGTTTCTATTGCCCAATTCAAGGGGAGAAAGATGAGTTGGTTTGGCACGTGCATAGTTCGGGTAGATTCTCGATCCGCTCTCTATGGGATGATTCGAGCTTTCCCCCTCGATAGCAGACAAATGCTTCCCTTTCCATATCTAAAACTATGGGGGCCCTACAAGAGTGGTGGCCTTTACATGGCTCCTAGGAAGGAAAAGAGTGCTGACTATTAATAATCTATAGAAAAGGTCTATGGTCTTGCCTAACATATGCAGCATGTGCATGGCTGAAGCAGAATCCATTGACCATCTTTTCATTCATTGTCGGTTTGCCTGGTAGGTTTGGGAGGAATTCCTAACCATTTTCGGCTTAGATTGGGTGATGCCTAAAACGGTGGAGGATTTGTTGTGGGCCTGGTAAGAAGGAATCACTAAAAAAGATGGCAAGGCTCTTTGGCAGCTAGTCATTGTGGTTGTTTTCTTGGGCATTTGGAGGGAGAGGAACGGGCGTTGCTTCTCGAATAGATGCTCACCCTGGGAGGAGGTGGTCCGGAAGATTAAATTTTCAGTTTCGTGTTGGGCCTCTAACGTAGCGAAGGGGCGTTCCACCTCCCTTTTGTTCTTGCTTTTGGTTGTAGTTTCCTCTTTTTCCTTTGTATTCTTTCCCTGCCATTCTTTGTGTGGTGGGCTTTCTAATAAAAAAATCGTTACCTCTAAGAAAAAAGTGATATATCGCTGATATTAGCAATATCGCTAAGTGATACTTGGAATTTCTGATACTACCAGTGTTATCAATATCACAAATATCGTTATCGATATCGCCAAGCTGAAGATACGGATAATATCAGGGATACTCCGAACAATGGGCAGGCGCTTGGTCTATAAGAGATCCCTAATTGACGTTGAATTGGAGGAGCTACTTAGGTTGTTGGAGATGCTACGGGACATCTATCCTTCTCCTAAAGTTGTTCCATTGTTTGGAGCCCCGATCCTTCTGTTATTTACTCGGTGCAAGGTATCCCAAAACGGTTATGTATCGGCTGATACGTAACGAAAACGATCTTAACCGTTACACGTTACGGGGTCAAAACAGCCGTAATGGCCGTTACAGAAAAAAAAAAAAAAAAAAAAAAAAAAAAGTTGTAACGGCCCCGTAACGATCTTGTAACGGTTTTTTTCACAAAATAAAAAAGGGTTGTAACGGCCAATACGGGGTCCGTAACGGCCGATACGGGGTCCATAACGGCCATTACGGCCCGTATCGTAACGGTAACCGTGGTGGCCGTTACGGCCACCGTTACCGTTATGGAACACCTTGGCTCAGTGCGCTCCTTGTTCAAGTTATTTAGTTCCTCCTTCGGTGCACCCCGATCCCTTTTGGGTATTAATATCCCTTAGGTTGAGGTGGTCTAGCTAACTAAAACCTTTGGTTGCCAATCTGGGTTTTTCCCTTCTTCCTACTTGGGTCTTCCCTTATGTTTGGGAAAGTCAGCTTTGTGGTGAAATTTGGTTATCGAGTCAATGAAATCTCGATACCCAAATTGCAAAAAGTATAACCATGAGAACAATAGAGTAGAGAGGAAGAGAACTTTATTGATCAACCTTCTTCTCTTACAAAACTTAAAGAAAATTCACAATTAGAAAAATATTTGAATGACCAACTCCTACACCACCACCCCCTTCATAAAGATCCTAAATGAATTTATAATTGAAATATCCCCAACTAAGAGATTGATTTAAAAATCAATTACAACTTATTTCAAACCAATCTAATCTTCCTTAATATAGTAAAAGCCTAATAAAAAGCAAACATGGAAAGTAATTATATCTCTTGAACTAGCCCATATCTTCAATCATATTAATACATCCCCTTCATATCTTTAATCAACTCCCAGATAGTAAATTATAATCCTTGATTTAGGCCAGCAAATTTGTAAATAATCAGTCCAAAAAGCTGCATATGTTGGGCCCTTTGGTGGGCAGTGGGCCTACATCATTGATGGGCCCTACAGTGGGCCTAGGTAGATTGTTGGCCTAAGTGGACCATGAGCATGCCTCAACTCTCCCCTATTTCAAAAGAACTCGTCCTCAAGTTGAAAACCAATCTCAATCTTTAGACTTGTAATACCTCTATAATGAATCATGTTCTTCTTTGGTAGAAGTTGATGGTGTAACCCTAAGCATTGGCTCGGCACAACCTTTGTTGGAGTCCACTGTAAATGATGTACTTTTCGCCTGTGCTTTTATGGGTGACAACTTGTTTGTTGTAACTATAAAGTTCTTTGTGGATCCTGAAACATTTGCCTTGTTTTTTGTGCCACAATTGTCTTTTTCGAAGGTGTTTCAATTTGAGTATTGAGACCCACTTGCATTTTTATCAATTTGATTGTCACTATTATTGGATCCATCAATTGATCCATTGGTGAATTCAAGTGTAGGTCCAACATTAATGAATCGATCACTTCAGATGTCAACTTTTCCTTTAAATCCATAAATCTCTTCGTCGTTTCCGGAATTTCTACTTTAATTCCAAGTTCTCTGTCATGTTCCAACAATTGAAGGATTCAATCATTGGTGTCTTAGTAAGCCGAGGCCGCCCGTTGTTGGTTAGAACTTTGGTAAGGACCTTCCCTACATGTCCACATGCTCCAACTTCGATTTCCAGATTTCCTCGACGCCAAAGCTTCCCCACTTGATTAGCAAGGTTGCCTACCGCATGTGTGAGTTGATCTACCTACTCTATGCGAACACAAATCAATTGAGCTACTTACACAAACTCTTCCTGTGCCACCTCTTTCGATGCCATTAGGAGATGACAGAGACTCAAAAAATCCCCAAAGGTGAACCGCTCTGATACAAAAATAGTGTAACTCGATTATCAAGTCAATGAGATCTCGATACCCAAGTTGCAAAAAAGTATACCCACGAACAATGGAGTAAAGAGGGAGTGAACTTTATTGATATCAACCTCTTCTCTTACAAAACTTTAAGAAAATTTACACTTAGAAAAATATTCGAATGACTAACTTCTACACCACCACCCCCTTTCATAGATCGTAAATGAATCTATAACTGAAATCCCCCACAACTAAGAGATTGATTAAAAATCAAACACAATTTATTTCAAATCAATCTAATCTTCCTTGATATAGTAAAAGCTTAATAAAAAAAAAAACATGGAAAGTAATTATATCTCTAGAACCAGATCATATCTTCAATCATATTAATACATTCCCTTCATATCTTCAATCAACCCCTAAAATAGTAAATTATAATCCTTGATTTAGGCTCCCAAATCTATAGATAATAAGTTTAAAAAGCAGCACATGTTGAGCCCTTCGGTGGGTTGTGGGCCTACTTCATTGACAAGCCCTATAGTGGGCCTAGATGGGTGTGGGCCATGGGCCTACATCACTTTGCACCTCTAGGACAAAGTGGTTGCGAGATTGTAGAGAAAGCTTTCTCCATAGAAAAGTAAGTTGCTCTCCCTGGGTGGGAGGATCACCCTCATTAAAGCCTCCCTCTCTAATTTACCTGACTATGTTCTATATCTTTTTCAGTGTCTTAAGTCGATTTGGACCGAATTTACAGGCTTAAGAGGGAATTCCTTTGGCAAGGTGGCTCCCCATAAGGGCAAGGTGGCTCCCCATAAGAAAGTTCCACCTGCTTAATTGGAAAGAAATTTGTTGTCTAGTAGAGGAAGGGGGAGTTGGCATCAAGTGCCTCGATGTAATTAATTTGGCCCTGTTGGGCAAATGGGTGTGGCATTTTGGTGTTAAGGAGACTAGCCTTTGGAGGAGAATTATTGCAGCCAAGTATGGTTCCTCCTTTAGGAGCTGGTAGGATCAAGGAATTGTCATTTTATAGCACTTCTTCTTTCCTATGGAAATCGGTGGCTCGGGCATTCTCCCTTGCTTGCTAAGGGCCTAAATTATACTATAAGGGAGGGGATTAGGTTTAGATTTTGGGAGGACGCTTAGTGCAGAAAACCCTCCCTCCATGCATCCTTCCTTGTCCTTACCAAACTTTGGCCAATAGCCAATATTTTTGTTGCAAGCTATTTTTCCAATTAGGTTCTGGTGGCATGTGGCTCCCCCTGCCGCAGGAACCTAAATGATTCCAAATTCATTGATCTAGTGGGCTTTTTATTCCGTTTGCAGGGGGTTTTGCTTGCTCTGGGAGTGAAGGATTCCCTAGTTTTGCGTTTCAACAAATCTGGAATCTTCTTGGTGCGCTCATTCTACGTTAAGTTGTCCCAATATGTTCTTGGAAGATGTTTGAGCCATACCACCTTCCTTGGTCATACGGTGCTACTTTGAAAATTGAAGCTTTCGTGTGGCTGGCTGGAAGAAATAAGATCCTCAAGATTGATAATTTGCACAAAAGATCTATGGTGTTACCCAATGCTTGTCCTCTCTGTTGGGATGTTGAGGAGTCCGTTGACCATCTCTTCGTTCATTGTTCTTTCTCCCGGGCTGTGTAGTCTGGTATCCTTCAGTCCACGAATATTTGTTGGGTTATGCCAAGTTTGATTGATGGTTTATTCCATTCTTGGCATTTTGGTGGGGGTGGCTCTCTTGGGACTTCTAGATGAAGGCTTGCATTGCGGGCCCTTTTGTGGTCCATATTATGGCTCGAAGGAAATAATCGCTGCTTCTGTAATTTGAGTGGTGCTAAGATCGGGGTTTGTAATTGGGTGGCCTTGTTCATTCGGGAATGGGCTCTTTGATCTGTTTCTAAGGTTGGTCGGGTAGGGCTGCGCCCTGTTGTTTTCTAGTTTTGTTCCTTTTTCCTTCTCTTTTCTGTTTTCTTTGGTTTTGTTTTCTTTTTGGTTTTATTCTCCACTTGGCTTTGGCCTTTTAATAATATTGCTTCATCTTCCATTTTAAAAAAAACGTACAGCATCTCCTAGTGTTCCTAATCCAGTAGTCACCCTCAAATTGCAGTTACAGACCTTCCAACTGCAACTCCCAACTCCAAAGTAAAATTTAATCACTATTTCAGAACACAACCCCTCAACACAATTCGGTCATTTTCAATTGCAGTTCAATCTGATAAAGCATCCAAACGTGCCCTAACAGAATTCAGGATCAAGTCAAAGAAATAACAAAAAAATTTATAGACAGTTCACGTGCAATGAATTCGAACCAATTCACTCATATCTAAACCTAAAAAGGAAAACGTCATCATTTGCCAACAAATCAACGAAACACAGAACATCAAAGAATGGAATTGAAGTGAAGGGAAGAAAAGTGACCGACCGGGATCGAATTGGCCGTCAAGGCACTGCTCCTGGCTGTGGTTGAGGGCCAGCGGTATCTTGCAGCGTGCTCTGATGAATCAACGGATCGAGAGAAGAGACGATGGACAGCTGTGGGAGCTTGGCTACCGGCGGAGAGGAAGGGCATGCGGCGAAGGGCAGAAGAAGGAGTGGAAGGATGGCTGAGACGAGAAAGGAGAAGAGCGTCTGTGAGGAAAAGAGAGTCCATGGATTTTATTTTGCACCTTCGTTCACCGAATGAAAGCAGCAGCTCTCTCTCTCTCTCTACTCTCTGTCGGTGTTCGCACAAGCTGGAGAGGAAGGAAAACAGGGAGGAGAACGAGGGATAATGCCACCACCGCCCGTTTCCGGGAAATTTACTGAAGCTAAAATTAAATAAAGATTCGCGCAAGTGGTTACGGAGGGGGATTCGTAAATTGCGTGTGCATAACCAAATCCGTTCGTTATGTGGTCCCGTCCGGTGGACTAGAAGGATGCGTTTGACATCAGATCATTAGATCTTCTCTTATGATAGTTGTTGGGAGTTTAAATGAGGTAAGTACCGAGCTCATCTTCTCGGGGTCATCTCTCAATCTCACAGGTTCGACTTTGGGGACGCGGATTGCGTTATCAGTTTATCAACATTGCTCATTCCTTTCTAAAGGTATATTAAATGCAAGAGTCATCTCTCCTGTGGTACTATAGAGCTTTAGATTTGCATCATTTTTTGCCTCACATTTTTTTCGCATACCTTATAAAAGCAACAGCTTGGGACGGCATCTCCTGCGAAAGCCTTCAGCAGGCATTTCCTCCGCTCGGAATCTAGATGGGGCCCACCATGATGTTTGTGAGAAATTTACACTGTCCAACCGTTTTGTGAGATCATTTTAGGCGTTACGACCAAAACAGAACGGGATCCAATACTCAAGTGGGCTGAAAATGTAACGATTCAACTTCCATAGTTGAAATATGCGTGAGGCCACTGAAGTTTCGAATCAGGATAATATTTATGTTTTCAGTTCATCTCAGTAGGAATGATATTATTAACTGTATGGATGGCATATAAACATCACTGTGGACCCATAGAGGTTTCAACGGTAGGAATTTTTCTACCCACCTTTTGCTTTATTGCAGCCCACTTGAGTTTTGGACCCGTTTATTTTTTTTGTCGCAACGCCTAAAATGATCTCACAAAACATTTGGATGGCATAGATTTCTCACAAACATCACGGTGGGCCCCACATAGATTCCTGCGAAAGCCTTCGCGACAGCCTTCGCAGGCAATCCACGTCCAACAGCGTCGATGAACAAATACATCACCGCGCCCCGATCTAGTTGGACGCTTAAAGGTCCAACGATGGTCGCACACAATTCGTATCCCGACCTTGCATTTCGACTTACCCATTAGAGGGCTAATGGATGGGCGCGGCTTGGGTGGATCTTCGGATCCACTAAGGTGGGTGTGATGCCTGATCGTGGGGCCCACCATACTGTATGTGCCTTATATCCATGCCGCCCATCCGTTTTGAAAACTCATTTTAGGGCTTGATCACAAACATTGGTAATCAATCATTAAAAACTTGTGGTGCACCACAAAAGTTTTGGATCAAGCTGATATTTGTATGGTCTCTTCAGGTTGGATGGCAAATAAACATTCCAGTAGCACCCATGAGGTTTTTAATGGCAGGGATTCAATCATGACTGTTTCTTATGGTATGATCCATGTAAGATTTGAATCCGCTTAACTTTTGGGATCATGCCCTAAAATGAGCTGTCAAATTGATGGATAGCGTGGATGTAAGGCACATGCATCATAGTGGTCCCCACAGTTAGGGATCCATCCAAACTGCGCTCGCAGAGGTTGGCTCGAATGCAACCCAACACTTTGCAATCTCGTATATTAGAACTTTAGCCTTTAAATCGCGATTATATTCCAATAATCCAAACTGTTTATTCGAGGAGACGCACTTCGGAAGATGGAGGGTCAACAAATAATAGCTCTAGTTCAATTATTGCATTTTTTTGTAATCCTTAGTTAATTTGACTCTTTTTCTTTGAAAATTAACATTTATTATAACCTTTGTATGATTGTTGGATTGAAATATTGAATATGAGAGTTTCTTCAGTTATGCCCAATCTAAGACTACTCCTACCAAAATAGCAGTTTGGGTCATTGAAAAATATCTAAATCCAAACTACTAAATCTTCAATGTATCTTATTATAGTTTGTGTGATCGAACAAACCTCCACAGGTTAATGTGTGTGTCTATTATGAAAGTTGGCCGACCCACCCGCGTGTGCAACTCGTATGCACACGTCCATCTGTGCTTGTGAAGTAAATCTGGGCCGTGCAAAAGGTGTGATCCACTGTTTTTTATCAAATTCTATGGCCAGATCATTGTTCTTTATACCTTGAACCCAATTGAAAGAAGAAAATCCTCTACAACCCCTGTTTTACGTGGTGCTTAAAACAACCAAGTCAGTGGGACCACTACGTTTTATATGTAAAATCCACTCTATCATGTTATCTCCGCCGTGGCCAAAAAATCATCTAGATTTATAACTTAGGTGGGCCAAACCACTGGAGCAACGGCGATGGGATGTAAGCCATAGGTTTGCATGTAGGGCCATCATGGTGCAATTCAACGCGAAGAAGAGAATATACTTAAAAGGAGCCTGATATAAAACTTAGGCAGGCGACACTCAACATAGTAGTTATGGAAGCAAATTTACATCATTCCCATTTGTGTGGTACATATTAGACCGTAGTTATTACCTGATGGTTGGAGTGGATTTTACATACACAGCATTGTTTGTTGACCCGGCGGGGTTTCGAAGAAGTTGGGTAAATGAGGTGTTGTAGGCGATTCGATCCCTAGTTGAACCACGAACAGATAATTTTAAAGTGGGTCTCTCTCACCAATACACAACTTGGGCGTCCTACAGTTGGCAACTGTGTCCACATGCCGGGTCAGCAAACCTCATTTTCAAAATGGAAGATTGCTGATTTTGCACGGCTTGTTATTCAAGAAAGAAAAATGATGTGTTGGCTTCTTCGTTGAATTTACAGTGTGGGATCACGTGGATATGGTAAGGCTTGGAAACTAACATGGAAAAAGGTTTGATCATATCCATAAAACTCTTGTAACTACCTCATTTTCAAAAATTGAAAAGTCCAAAACAATTGGGGCTTCTTGGAAGGTTAAATGCGATTACTAATTCATGCTCTGATCTAGCATGTACATGATGAAAGCTTCAGTGACGGCATGATTGCGGAGCCACCTTGATATATGTCATTGCCGTTGGAAACTGGTCAACAGATGAGGTGGCGTGACCTCCAATCTGTTGGATCTTGTATAGGGCTGTAAATGGGTTAGCGGACCCGATGGAGTACCCAAACCCAACCCATTTAGACCGGATCCATTTGTTAAATGATATGGGTCTGGGTCCAGGAATAGACTCATTTGTTAAACGGGTTTGGGTCTAGTTTCCTTTGTATTTGGCCCGACCCGACCCGACCCGACCCGACCCAACCCAACCCAACCCAACCCAACCCGAACCCGAACCCATTTGTAAGTGGGCGGGTTTGGTCTATGTTTCAAGGGACCCATCTAGCCCAGACCCGTTTAGACCCGGTTTTAAGCCTTATAAAAATGCTTGCATACTAAATCCAGACCTAGACCCATTAGACCCGACTAATTTATCAATGGGTATGGGTGGATCTCCCTCTACCAGACTCAGACCCATTTATAAATGAGTCTGATGGGTTGACTCGGACCTGACCCAGACCCGCCTATTTAGTAAAAGTGTCTGGTTCTAAAATTTGGACCCAGACCCATTTAGTAAATGGGCGAGTCTAATTTTGGCTAAACCCGCCCTTAACTCGACTATTTACAGCCCTAATCTTGTAGAGCACAAAGACAACAACAGGGGGGTGGTTGGGGTCCGGCTGTTAGCTATCCTATGCCTAAGTCAGTTGGGTGGAGAGATCAAAGGAAATTTTCTGGGCTGAATATTACGTACTTTAGGTTGTGGGTGCATCTCTCTATTTATAGGACTTTTGAAGAGATGCTAGAAGGCCATGATCGTGGCTACGTTCATGGGCGCCACGCACATTGGGGGCGGCGTGATTATCGGAGACATGGATCATGCCTATATCGTTAGAAGACGTGTTTTGAATTCTTCAGAGCCATCCCTAGACTTCCACGTGCTTCTCTGGCAGTCTAGGTCCAAGTCGGCCTGGTAGATAGGCCAAGGCCGAGCTCTCTGCTCGTTGGCTATATTAGTAGACTACCTTGTTCGGGTTCGTCTTTGATGTATCCAAAATGACCTTCATAAAGGCCGATTTGTTGTTATATCGGTTCTGGTCCTTGACTCCTTTCTAATCATGATTAACTGTCATATGGCCGATGTCAACGTATGATCCTGAGGACCTATACCTAGACCCGTGTGTGACACCTCAGAAATTTAGTGCACGAGTAAGTGGATTGAATTTCGAGGACGAAATTCTGGGTAAGGGTGGTAGAATGTAATACCTTAGAAATTTAGTGCATGAGTAGGTACACGAGTTTGTGTTTACACGTGAGAAATTAAATTCTAGGCCGTGTTATTCACACATACACATGTATATAGTTTTATATGTATCCCATAAATATGATCCGTACATCTTGTTCGTCACTATGCATATGCTTAGATCAGTGATTTCCCGGTCCTATGGACCTTCTCAGATGTGCTTATAATACCCTAGGTTTCTGGAATAATTTAAATCATAATTTAATAAATTATTAAATACATTAAACAATTTTTAATATTGATAAATTAATAATAAACAATTCGTACAGAATTATCATATGGTCTCCTTATTAAAGTTATTCAGAATAAACCCTAGAACAACGTAGAAGTATTAGATTTCACAAAACTCACAAATTTACAATAATTACGAAAATGACATCACTTAAACTTAAGTTAAGCTGACACTTTTAAGTATGGTAATTCCTAATGATCATTTTCACTCAAAACTTCATATACAAGCTTTTGGATATATTTTAACCGTATACATCGAAATTTAGCCATCGATCATCCTACAAACGCCCTAATCAGAAATTGGGCCATAAGTGGCCCACCTTAACTCGGATCTGCCTCATTTTTTTCGGCAATGGCTAAATTCACGCTGTTAATCTGCTGGATGGAGCGGATTTCATATAAATGTTCAGATGGGACCCGTGTGTGTGATGCACACCGTCAGCCAAGCGGTCAAACCGCATTTGACTCGTCCACGCGCGACGGACGGCTCGTCCGTCTTCTCCCTTGCCTCCTACGACAGCAACATTCGTTGCTGCCGATCTGGACGTCTCACAACATCCATCACAGTGGGCCCACTGAGAAATCCAATCCGTCCATCGTGTGCGTGACCTAACTTAACCCCGTACGTCCAAAGCTATTAGCCGGCAGATGTCTTCATGGCCCACTTTAAATCGTTGTTCCAAATCAAGAAAATAAAGAATCTTGATCATCCGTGCTTCGGTCGTGCCTGGACGGTCCAGCTAGCCTTCACACTCGTCGCATGGGCCCCACCTAACATTCTAACAGTCGTAGATGCGAGTAGCTTCTAGGAGAATTCGTCTCCTTCTCCAACTTAACCAATCCAACCTATTTTCGCACCCAGCCTATCCGACCGACTTGGGATGTTTATTTAAACTCCTCTGGTGGCTTTTCAGTTTCCAGCAACTCAGAGAGAGAGAGGGAGACGTTGGAGAGAGAGAGAGAGAGAGAGAGAGAGAGAGAGAGAGGGTGGTTCGGCCGCAACCTGCTGTTGCTGGAGTGCCTTTCAAGCCAAGAAGAAGAAGAAGAAGAGAAAAGAAAAGAAGAAAGAAAGAAAAAGAGAAGAAGAAATAAAGAAAGAAAGAGAGAGAAAGAAGGAAGAGGAAAGAAAGAAGAAGAGGGAAGAAGAAATAAAGAAAGAGAGAGAAAGAAGAAGAAGGAAGAGGAAAGAAAGTAGAAAAGAAATATCCTATTGAGATAGCTAGCGAGTCAACTCGCTGAGCCGACTGGGTCTAGAATTCAATTCGTTTCAAAGCTAAAGGACGTCGCAAACTGTGAGTGATTCATCTCACATAACTTTCTTTGTTAATTTTCTTTAGTGTACTCTCATGCTTACGTTCAATTTATAAAGTCTCATTCTCTAGTTAGGATTTTAGGCATGCTTTCACGCTTTCTTACTTATCATGGAATCCTAGGTTAAGGATTCATCCATCTCCTATCCCTATCCTTAAAGTTCACCTACCAATTATCATTTTCTTATCGAATTAATTTTCTCAAGTTTTCTTTTTTAATGCACATGTCAGAATTCCACAACAATTCAACTTAGGATTTCGTGCATATGATGTCGCCAACATGCACCCCTAGATACACATAGTATTTTCAAGATTCCACATAACATCATTCTCAAACTTCCTGATAAACAACAACTTAGGATTAAATAATATACAATACATAACTCTTGGAGCAATCTTAGCTCATCAACACACTAAACCTTACACGACGACCTTATCAAATTCCTCGATTGACAATAACTAAAGCAAGATAAAGAATTACCTAAATGAAGATAACACATGCATGGTGTGATTGTGCTTGAATTTTGGATATGCATTGTATGCTTAAAGAAGTGATTCCATAACTCATGACATGAGCATACATTTATACACTGCGACAGACAAGAGCATGGTTGATTTGACTCCTGGCATGCATGGTTGGTTTGTCACCTCGCTGTACCGATTAGGTGAGCATAGTTGATTTGTGATAGGTTCCTAATGTTTAGTGGCAGCGAGTTTTGGTCGTTTCACTTATTGAGCATGGTTGATTTGCTCGGTAAGATCAGTAGTACATGGTTAATTTGCCCACTGGCGTGCATGGTTGATTTTCCGCCTCGCTGTACCAGTTAGGTGAGCATGGTTGATTTGTGATAGGTTCCTAATGTTCAGTGGCAGTGAGTTCCTAGATGTTTGTTGCTCTCACACGTATCATAACATACATGACATCATGATAATCATGTTCCATTTATAATAAATCATAAAGTGTATCAATCATAACCTCATCCTCGTATATTTCATACAATTCTATCCGTTGATGATTCGCATCCTATTTCTTATTAATTGGAATATTACCTATGATAGAAATGATCTCACTGGGCTTTTAACTCACCAAAATCACTACGGTTCTTGCAGGTTTTCAAGAAGAACAAGACATATGCAAAGGAGAGTATTCAGGGGGTCTCATCATGCTCGAGCATCAATCATGACATATTTATTTTAGTTTTGTAAAAATTCAATGTAATAAGGCATTAGTGGAGAAGAGATTTTATATTTGGGGATTTATTTTAGACATATAATATGTGGAATCTATGCTCGAATTGTAAATTCATACCCTGAAATTCGAGCTTTGGGTTGTTGTACTCAAGTCCCAAATTTCGGGGCGTGACATCGTGAGCCTATGGTCCTTCCGCATGACCTGAGGTCAGCTTGAATTTACCCATAACAGTAATTCCCCTACTCTCAAGACCAACTCTCTCGACTTGGGAGTAAAGCTTGGAGTTTAGCTGATCTTAGCAATTATTGAAAAATTTTCGTTACCATCATCAGAAGAATGGGTGGGAAAGGTCACTTAAATGCGGCGGTTCAAATTTTGAAGCACCACCATGATTACCATACGGCGTAACTGACTCTCAATGTCTCGAATGAATGGGCAAATGATGCGTGCCAAAGGCGTGCTAGAGAAATCGTTGTCTAGTAGGTCGACCAATAAGAGAGTGACACGTGGAGCGGGCTAGTCAGTTGTCACATCACTTGGTCTTTTGAGGCAACCTTGTGGTGACATGTGGCGCCAGCACAAGCTCGGTGCTGGCGCAGGGAGACGTGTAAAAGCAAGACTTAGGTATTTTTCTCGAATTTCTTCTTCCAGTTCTTCTCCTTCCCTGCTGTTGTGTCCAATCGCGTCTTGCCAGAATCTAGTCCGTTCATTCGCCTAAGCCCACCACCCATCCTGGAATCAATCTAATACGCTCTTTTTTTCCTGGCCCCTCTATTAAGGGCTCTTGTTTTATCACTTTCCTCTCCTTTTCTTCGTTTACTTATGTCTTCACCGAAGATCGAAGATTCCGACAATATTTCCCAGACAAAAACTGCCCACCATGAGTCAGTGGGAGATCCATTCCTTGAGATGGTCAATCTGACCTCAGGGAGGACCCTGGTGATATTGTAGATGAGGAGGCCCCTTCTGAGGGGAGACCCGAAGAGGCTCCTCCCTCTATCGTAGAGCGTCAGGTTGTGAACTCGACCTTTACCTTTGGAGTTGGCCGCTTTGCGGCTTAATATGTCAAATCCAACCTTATTAAGTCTGACCTGAGCAAGCTCAAATAAGACTATTGTATTCCGAGCCTAGTAGGGCTCCATCTGCCTGGTGAGGGCGAGACTCCGACCCGATCTTGCGAGGGCGAGGTCGCTCTCTTCGCGACCTTCTTCGAATGTGGTTTCTGACTCCCCCTCCATCCCGTGGTGAGGGAGTATCTTTCCATGATGAATCTAGCCCCAGGACAGTTCTTACCCAATGCTTGAAGGACGATCCATAGTTGTATTGTCTTGTGATAGCAAGTCAATAATGCTAAGCTCAGCGCCCTCGAGTTCATGCATATGTACCACCTAAAGAGTAGTCTAATGCCGAGGGGCTAGTACTACTTGGTAACCTGGTCAGGGAGAGGCGAACCCCTAGTTGATGATCTTCCTTCCTCTGTACACAAGTAGAAGGATGGCTGGTTCTTCTCAACCAAGGGGTGGGAGGCATCTCGAGCTAAGCTGAGGACTCTACACCTCCGGGTCCTCAGTTTCTTCTCTACACCAAGTCGGGAAGTTATTCTTAGTCCATTTTCTTCTGTCCTTTTGTCTTATCTGATCTGAGCTCTGACCTTGTGCTTCCTTCACGTGCAATCCACTGGGAGAAATAGCCTGAGCTAAGCTCGCAGAAATCAGGGCAAAATATATAGACTGCGTGGCAGCACCCGTAACATTTCGAAGTCAAAAGGAACTCATTTCCTTTAAACTTTACAGTGAGCCAGCCTTATCCTGGAAGGTAAGATCTTTAACTGGCTCCTTACTTGGTAGTATAGTGGTGAGTTATTTTTTATCTCACTTTTCTTGTCTTCTTTCAGGCATGTCGGCTCCTCCCCCAAAATGAAAGGCTCCTACCACAGCCGAGGAGAAGGAATGGATCTGAGCTACTAAAAAAGATGAGGGTGATCCCCAAGCACTTAGAAGGCGGCAATCTATTGTTGCTGAAAACTAGTTAACAAATGAGGTGGCGTGACCTCCACCTTGGATGGATGGATGCTGCTGATCTCCGACAGATGTGCGAATTGGATCGAGACTTTGAGCCTATTAGATCCTGTAGAGCACAAAGACAACAACAAAGGGGTGGCCGGAATCCAGCCATTAGCCCTTCGATGCCTGAGTCAATTGGGTGGAGATGATCAAAGGCAAGTTTCTGGGTTGCGTACCTTAGGTTGTGGGAGCGTCCCTCTATTTATAGGCTTTTGGAGAGCTATTAGAAGCCATGATCGTGGTTATGTTCATGGGTGTCACGTTCGTTGGGGGCGGTATGATTATCGGAGGCGTGGATAACGCCTATACCGTTAGGAGACGTGTTCCTATTAGTGCACTTTTCTATGGCATACTAGTGCATCTTATTTTTCAATCACGTGTGTCCATGTGTTGTAATGTCGGTTGAGCCTTGGTAAGCTGAAGAACGAAGATTTAAGTGGACCAGAAGCATTAAGGAAGAAAAATAGGTAAATGAGATGCCTTTGTGACCTTAACCCCTTGATCCAAAATACCCAAATCCTCTTAGATGACTTGGACCAACTAGGAAAACCCTTAGTCATCTCTATTAGCCTTATATCATATAAAAAAACATGATAATTTAGGTTAATTGAAGAGGTAAAAGCTGATGTAATCAAACAGGCCCAAACAACAGTTTTCGATGGATCTCCAATCAATCGGAGATTGGTTTCGATGAGACTCCGATTAATCGAACAAAGTTTTGATCAATCAAAATTTAGTCCAGGGAAATTTCAAAACCCTCTCGACATATTTCCAATCAATTGAACAGTGCCTCCGATCAATCGGATGTGGTCCCTCCTATCAATTAGATCATGTTTTGATCAATCTTTGTTCCAGAGATCTTTAAAAATTCTCTAGACAGATTTTCAATCAATCGGACAGACCTTTGATCAATCGGAGATACTCAAATCTATCCATTTTTTTACTATTGGAGAATTTTTCTATAAAAGCGGGGGCATTCATTTTAGGCAAGAGAGAAGGATTTTGAGGAGTTTGAAGCCACCATTGTTGGATACCATTAGAGGCTCAAATCCTAACCCTAGCAAGTCATCTTCCATATGATTCATCACAAGATTAGAGCATTTCAAGCTCATGTTGAATATGTACTTGACCCTCTTTAATCTCTAGAGTTTGGATTGATCTTAATAGTAAAATTCCTATCCAAAAATCTATGATGAGATCCTTGTAAGTGAGATACTCTAGGTAACCCATTCCCATTACTTATAGAGATCTCAAACATATTCTCCTAGCACTTTGGGTAATTGGAGTATCATATGCAAAGTGATTGATCTTGGAGCTGGAGCATTAGCGACATAACGGCATCAATGATCGGGGGAGCATAAGGGGAGTTGATTCAAGTATGAGAGAGCGAGAAGAAGCAACTTTAAGAGGCGTTGCAACGGAGCTTAAATCCGACAATTAAGGTTGTCAATTTGTGTTGAGTCCATCTACTCTTTTCCCAGCGGGAATTGAGTGTAAAGTTTGTTTGTCAAACTCAATCTATGGTCGTTTTTCGATCTTTAGCTTGTTAGTTGAGCTTAAAAGTCTAAAGACATTTGTCATTCCTCGACACGTTTGTCGGGCCTAAATTTCAGGGTTGTTAGGCAATCCTTGATACGTTTGTCAGGCCTAAAGTCTAGGGGCATTTGTCGGTCCTTGGCACATTTGTCGGGCTTAAACAAGTCTCCAAGGGGAGCCACTAATACGAGTATAAACGTGTAAGTTGGGAGGAACCTATAAACTCATTGGTTGGGTGGATTCAAGTTAAAACACCTAGGTTGGGAGAAACCTAATTTAAACTCCCCCAGTGAATGCCGATGTGCTCAAAGGGATTGAGTACTTGAACTGGAAGTGGAGTAGATCCAAAGTCGAACTACTATAAATCATTGTGTTTATGATTGTATTTGAGCACATTTCTTGTTATACATTGTGTTTAATTGTTTAATTATGAATGCTTAATTAGAATGTATATTAGGCACTTGATAGGCACATTCTCACACACAAGATGTACTTTCACTTCTTGAGTAGACTTGAGCTTAAATGATCCATTTTCATATAGTCTACTTAAGTGCATAGATTAAGTGCTTAACTAGTTTAATCATATATTAATTTATGCATGCTTAGACTAGGTTGCTAATTCCCTTAATCATATCCTAGTCTTGTGATTGGACCCACTTAAGTTTGAAAGATGAAGTGTTTTTGCTTACTTAGTTCAAATTGTTAAATTGTGTAAGTAGGCGAAACGAATTTAAAAAAGGTCATAATCACCCCCTTTAGAACTTAACCATAATTCTAGTTGCTCCTCTAAGCTTTTATACGCATATGGGTCCATAAGTATAATCAAATTGATACAATTTTAATTCCGTCTTCTTCAGAGACATCCCAAGACTTCCACACGCTTCTCTAGCGGTTTGGGTCCAGGTCGGCCTAGTAGTAGTATAAGCCGAGGCTGAGCTCTTTGCTCGTTAGCCATGTTAGTAAACAACCTTGTGTGGGTTCATCTTTGTTAAATTGTGTCGGTAGTCTAACACGACACCCTACACCTCAAGTGCAAGGCTGCGATGTAGTAATAACTCGGTGAGACCAAGATCGATCCACAGTAGAAAGAGTAAACACTTCAAACTATTCTAATAACTTAAGTCTAGAGTTGAAGAAAATCAAAGTTTAAGAACTAAGTAAAAATAGAAACATAAAAAAAAAAATGAGAATTTAAAGAGAAACTAGAGCACCAAGGATCCACTTGTAGTAGCTCAATGCCAATCTATTCATCTGAGCACAAACACAATTAAAATCAAAGTCCTGTCTCTTATCTAATTAGAAAATATTACATTCAAACACAAATAGTCCCACTTAAATATGAAAATCAGATTTCTAGTTCTAATGAAGTATGGAGAACTTAAATTTGTAGCCTTCAGAGTAAAAGTCATATTAAGAGATCATGGCATGCTACAGGGTTGCTATAATTCAAATCTCATCAAACCAATATGATAATCTCAGAGAATTGTAAGGAACTCATGTCTGAAGTACACAAACTCTCACAAAACTTCTAAAAATAACAACTTTATTCAAACTAGAACTTGAAAGTCCATAATTAAGTAAAGAGTACTTGAATAAACGAATTAAGCATTAAAAATAACTACAAGCTTCACCTCTTAGCCCTAGCTAAGAGTTAACTAGAAGAAAGCATAGAAAAACTAGAACTAAAACTAAGAAAAGAAAGAAAAACTAGTTGTAGGATGCTAGGAAGCCTCCCAAGTCTTGATTTCTTTGCTTCCCATGTTCTATAATGCCTTAGGAAGAGAGTGGGTATGACCTTTTATAGGAGAAATCGCGTAAAACTTTGAAAAGTTTAAGATTGTATAGAGTCCTATTGCAATCTGGACACTGGCCGACCGGTCAGACCTTAAACAGCAACAATAAAAACCATCTGGACACCAACCGACCTGTTGAATGACCGGTTGGGCTCTCCATCCGATCGGTCAGATAATGTAAAAAAGTGTCCAATAAATTTTGTTTAGAATTTGATTTTCAGAAGTTAACTTCGACTCGCCTCTGCAGTGGCCGATCAATCGGTCAATCTATTGATTAGTGATTTTTCTCTTTCTTCTTCTCCATCTTCCTTGTATCTTTCCTCCACCTCTTGTCCTTTCTTCCTTTGATCTTCAATGCATTTAAAGTGACTCTTTTAACATTATATTGGTGAAGTCTCTCTCCCATTCCTATAACCACAAAAACACAACTTAGATGGGTCTTTAAACATACAAATCACATGCATAATGTGTGATGAATTGGGGTTAGAATATGCACAATTAAGAGTTTAACACCCCCCCAAACAACATTTTGCCTATCTCGAGCAAAACATGCATAAAACAAATCCAACTTCTTAAACCCAACTCTCACTCAGAAACTATACTTCTATAAACTTCTAAACATACAAGTATAAAATTCAGAAAAACTTGGTAATAGAAGCTGAAATCTTAAAACTTCTTAAACATAATGAGTGTTTCACATAGAATCCTCGCTGATTGATTAACAAATAGAAAAACCCAAACAAGTGTGGTCTAGCATGGATAGTGAATGTTCATCTCATGAATTCCCAAGATTACCTTCTTCATAAATCAACGAAACTAAAGATATAAAAGTGTACAATCAACAACAAGCCTATAACAAGAATTTGTTTTACCGTTCATTCGACGGCTTTCACACTACTTCCCATTTCCAGTTAGGGTTATTGGCCCTCCACTGGTTGGTGATAGGTAACCATTTTTTGTATTTTTCAACATATTTTCAACAAAAATCCATTCTTTTTTTTTTTAATAACAAACATGAGATATAATTTTTAGAAATCCTTATCTTTACATTATTTACTTCTCTTATTTTCTAAACATGATGGACAAAGTTCCCCGGCTTGGTTCCTCAACACTTTAAATCTTAGTCTAGCCGATTTACAAATCTACATTATCCCTTCAATCATGAGAATCGTGTAATGTGAACTAGAATCAAAAGTGTTCCAAACTTTCTATCAATCATATAAATAGAGAAATTCATATAGAAAACTATTATATTAAAAGATTTTTAAAATTTTCAAAATCATAACACTTCATCTCTCTTCTTTTCATAATCATATCATCCCAAGTGCACAGAAATAAAGTTTTCTAAAAGAGTTTTGAATTGAGAAAAATTAATTTTTTTTACATAACTGCTTGAAATGTCACAAAAAACTAGTAGATTCATCTAGGAATCTCACCCCAACCAAAATCTTACATTATCCTCAATATAAAAATATATACAATAAGCAATGACATGAGAGCACTGATATAAGAGAGTGAGAATGAGAGTACTTAAGGCAGCAAGTTAATTAATTCTAGCTTCTTTCATGTCTCTGTGATACTTATTCAATCCTAAATGCATAAAAATAAACCTAACCTACTGTTAGAACTAGAAAAATCAACTGCTCTTCAGCAGTCCTTTTTCCTGTGTTTCTTTTATTCTAGGGGAATTCTGAGTATAGAGACATTCATAGACAATCATAAGCAATCACAAAGTGTACACAAGAGAGATATATCGCAAGGCGAATTTTATTCCAGAGATTCTGAGATCTTTTACATTCTAGGCTGTGATACTGGTACGAGCCTTTAATTACATCAACGGTTGATCACTCTTGATTGGAAGGCAAAAGACTAATCCGCCGGGATTATGGTTTTGAGTTCGTGGTCGTATAGACCTTTGTTTTCTTGTTATGGGCTGAGCCACATTTCTTAGACGACCGGATGTCTATGTCCCATTTTCTTTCGGATTGTCCGGGTTGAGAGACTGTTAGGATTCAAGTGGTGCAACTCTGGGCTCACGCCTGTTACTGTGAACAGGTGACCTCTGGAATACACGATCCTTGAATGTTGGTCGGCCTAACCCAATACCCACGCCCGTATTTTTATGACGGGTGACCTTAGGAGAGCACTCCGCAACGTTCTCGAACGAGGTTTTTAATCGAGTGGTGAAACTCTGGGCTTGCGCCTGTTACTGTGAACAGATGGCCACTGGAATACACGAACATCGAAATGTTGGTCGGCATAACCTAAAGCCCGCGCTTGTTACTGTGAATAGGTGACCTTAGGAAAGCAATCCGCAACTGCCTCATCAGCTCAACCAACGGACCCGTTGTCGATGGGTAGGGCATCGACTGTCTTTTTCATAGTGGCAATCCATAGCAGGATGTTTCAAGCTTAGTTAGAACTCTTTGTTTGTGGTTTCTCGTGGTAACCATAACCCCTTAGGTTTAGCCTCGGACCTTTATCCGGGATGAATGGAGCTTTGTACAGTAAAGTAAATGTATTTCTTCTGGAGTCGGGCGACTCGTCTTCGAGAACACTCTTTCTTCTGAGTATTTTCAATGATCTATTTGGGATCAAATAGGCTTTATCAAGCCAAGATCCTTTGAGGCTTCAAAATTCAATAGGCTGGATCGGCTGTTTCCGATGCCCGCAAATGGCTAAGTATCGGGTCCGATGGGTTCCCACATATGCCATTTTTTTATGAATAATGGGGATCGGTGCCCCGTAAATGCTTAACTCGGCTGTTGGATAGCCTGAGTACTTCAGCTTTGCCTCAACGCCTTTGAGATCACGGTTGATTTCACTTGGCATAGGTCAATTTTCGGGCCAACATGTCACTTCCCAAGGCTGAAAATGACTAAGTAGTGGACCTATTTACAGTCTGATCGGGGAAATCGGTGAATATCATCAATGACCGTCTCGGAACAGGGGTGGATTATGTCCACGAGGATTGCGGTGCGATCGCGTTTCGATTCGCTTAGCATAAGTCGATTTCCGAGCCAACAAGGCACTTCCCAGGGCTGAAAATGACTAAGTTGTGGACCTGTCTGCGGTCTAATCAGGGTATTCGGTGAATATCATCGATGAACATCTTGGAACAGGGGTGGAGTATGTCCACAAGGATCACGGTGCAATCACGTCTCAATTCGCTTAGCAGAAGTCGATTTCTGGGCCAACATGGCACTTCCCAAGGCTGAAAACGACTAACTAGCGGGCCTGTCGACCGCTTGATTAGGGTATTCGAGGGTCCTGTGATTGAATAACCTCATTATGGTGCATGATTATGGTGTATCATGTCATGTAGAAGAAAAGCTTCCCTCTCGGGCTCGGTCCAATTCCACCCGATTCTTCTCGGTTTCGGCCGTTTTCGGCTCTTTCGGAGGGATTTTCGGAGCTGTCAAATTGGCTAAGTGTTGGTCATTTTGGATCAAAACACTAATTTGGGCCATTTATCATTGACAGTTGGAGAATCTGATCCGGATGATGGATAGATCTCATTGAGATGCATCTAGGAGAGGCGGTTTGATCAAAATCCGATCCTGGACGAAAGCGGGTCGTACGACGGAAGGCCCACCCCTCCAACCAGCGTCTAGGCGCATGGAAGGGATGGTACAGGCACATGTGGGGCTGGTACAGGTGCATGTGGTGTTTTCATAGATGGTAGGCGCATGTGGTGGGGAGTTGGGCGCATGTCTCATCTCCCAGACGCATGTGGGGCTTGTTTTTCATGAAAAAAAGGAGGAACGGAGAGTAATCCCGGCGCATGTGGTGGTGCACATGCGCCTAGCCCCAAATAGTGGGCGCATGTCCCTCTTGGACTTGGTATTTTTCAAGTTTTCCGGCGGAGAAAAGCGAGCGCATGTGCTGGGAAAGCCGGCGCATGTGGGGGAAAAGCCAGCGCATGTTCCCAGCACTTAGAAAAAATTCAGGATTTCTCTCTAAACTTGGGATTCCGGCGAGGAAATTCCTTTTCGGCGAGGGATTTCAGTGAAGGAATCCACTCCAGCCAAGGCATCCAGCGAGGGGAAACAAAGTGGGCGCATGTGGTGCTTACATCGCTCTGGGGTCGGAGGGAGATGATCTCGTGCTGATAAATGAAATGACTCCGCTATTTATAGGGAGGTAATCGGGTTCGGGTCTGGCCCAGCAGGTATTTCCCGGCACATGTGGCAGAAACGAGGTCAGGCCCATGTGGCCAAAAAAAGTCAAGCGCATGTGCATGATTTGGGCGCATGTCCTTTTCCGGCGCATTTCCCGGCGCTTTCCGGAAAAGCATTCGAATCACTTCCTTTCATCAATAGGGTGCAGGCACATGTGGTGGGAGGCCAGGCGCATGTCTTTGCCGGCGCCTTTCCCACTACTTAGCCAGATTTTCAGGATTCCAGCACTAAGAAAATTTCAGGATTTCAGCTCCGACGGTAGACCTCCAAAGGGCAGCTACCTTTTCTAGACATGCACTCATTATCGCCAAGCCACTTCTAGGCTAGGATTGACCTCCTGAATGACCGGATGGGGTGTGAAAGTCCAAATGTTGCCAATTTTGGTACTTTCTTCCTAATCTAGAGCCTCCGGGTCGGCTTATCGTATAGGAACATTGTTCCAGGGAGTGCGCGCATAGAAATATGCACTGTAATGACTTCAAACTTACTATTTAAGGGTTTTGGGGCGCTCTGGATCATTTGGCAGTGAAGCGCATGTCCAATTCCGCTCTGAAATGGTAGCTGTAGGCTTACGGACCCTTTTTAGTCAGCTCTAAGCAGGGATGAAATGCATTTCGAGGTGCACAAGTAAAGATATCCACCGGATGACTTCGAAACTTGCAAGTTAAGGGTTTTAGGACGTTTCGGACCATTTGGAGGTAAAGCGTATGTCCAGTTATGCTCTGAAATGTTGTTTACGGATTTTGGTCGCTACCCAGCGATTAGGGTTGCGCTGGCATTTTTCAGGCTTTTTCGGTCTCAAAACTGATCCAAATCATTGTCAATGGAGCACGGGATGTTGTTTTATAACGGGTGCAAATTTGAGCCCCAACACCTACCTACTCTACCTAACCTTTATTAGTCCTGATCGATTATATGATCAAATTTGAGCAGGACCTTTATGAATTTCAACAAATTTCTCATGAGGACTATCCATAGTCCTGCTCGA
Organism: Liriodendron chinense; assembly: GCA_003013855.2. Classification (NCBI taxonomy): domain Eukaryota; kingdom Viridiplantae; phylum Streptophyta; class Magnoliopsida; order Magnoliales; family Magnoliaceae; genus Liriodendron; species Liriodendron chinense. The sequence goes on from ML058429.1 coordinate 2,001,872, forward strand.
TGATATACATGGGTGTTAGTCATCATTGAAGTCCAATAGTCACGTGCACTACATTTATGAGAAGAGGAGATATAATCAGTGAAAATGTATCTCCTCAAATTCTGGACTAGGGTAATGATTAATTAGAAACGGCTCATCCTAGTCATAATTCTCAATGGGCTGAAAAACCCATAATGGTGGAGAGACATTTATCATATTTTCTTCAGTTAAAGTTGTCTCCTCCATAATTTCAGAATTATACGATGTGTCCACAATTAATTGTGATGAGTTAAAAATAGTGGAAGATGGTTCTTTAAGCATCGACACCATGTTTAACAAAATATCCAATTCCTTACTCATCTCATTATTGAGATCATCGAAGTGGGCCAAGCATTCCTCTAGAAAATTGAGATAGTCGGATGAAGGGTCCTCGTCCTCCCTTAGTGATTGAAGAAATTATGTTTCATTGGTAAGAAATTTCTCCTCTAAAGAGAGGAGGTCTTCTAAAGAAAGTTCTTCGGGTTTAGTGTAGGCACAACACCTTTCTGAAAGTACGTTGGTAGTCTAACACGACACCTACATATGTGCGGAAGCTTAAAGAGCAACTAGAATTATGGCTAAACCTATAGGGGGGGGGGATTAGGACCTTTTCGAAATTCTTTTCGTCTACTTACACAATTCAACAATTTAAACTAAGTAAGCAAGAACACTTCGGCTTCCAAGCCTAAGTGGGTCCAATCACAAGACTAGCATACGATTAAGCAATAAACAATCCTAGTCTAAGCATGCATAGGTAAATAAATGATTTAACTAATCAAGCTCCTATCCTATGCAACCTATGTAGACTTATGAGAGTGGATCAATGAGCTCAAGTTTACACACCTAGTGAAAGTACATCTTGTGTGTGAATGTGCCAATCTAGTGCCTAGCATACATTCCTATCAAGCATTCATAATTAAACAATTAAGCAACCAATGCTAAGATATCAATGTGCTCAATACAATCATAAACACAAGCATGTATAGTGGTTCGACTTTGGGTCTACTCCACTCCCGGTTCAAGTACTCAACTCCTTTGAGCACACCGGCATTCACTATCGGAGGTTTTAAATGAGATTCACCTCTCAACCTTTACACGGAGGTTTTATCGGTTCACCTCTCAACCATAACCAGAGTTTTGGACAAAGGGCTAACTCTGAACTCAAACGGAGTTTTGGACATAGGTTAACTCTCAACCCAATGCATGTTCACTCCCGTGTCGGAAGCTCCACCTTGGAGACTTAGTTTAGGCCCGGCTAACGGGCCAAGGAACGGCTAACATCCCTAGATCGAGTTTGACAAACAAACTTTAAATGGACTCTCAATAAAGACAACCTTACTTGTCGGATGAGCCCCTTGTTCAGCACCGGTTTGAGTTGCTTGATCTCCGCTCTCCCGTGCTTCAATCAGCTTCCCTTGCTCCCACGATTGTTTTGCTGATACGTTGCCAATGCCTCAGCCACACTTGATCAAACACCTTGCATGTGATGCCTTTGGGATGCCCAAGGTGATAGGAGGGTAGGTTTGAGAACTCTACAACTAATGGGAATGGGTTGCCTAGAGGTTCTCTCCTACACCGATCTCATCTTAGAGTTTTGGATAAGGATTTGCCAATCAAGAAGGTTCCAAACTCTAGAGATCAAGAGGGGATGAAGGTCATCTTCTTCATGAGCTTGGAATGCTCCTATCTTGTGTTAAAGCACAAGGAAGATGCCTTGCATAGGTTGGGAATGAGCCTCAAATGGTCTCCAACAATGGTGGCTTCACTCCTCTCGAAATCCCTCTCCTTACCCTCAAAATGAGCCAAGCCCCCTTTATAAAAGGTGTTCAAACTGGTAAAAAAAGGGCAAAAAATGGCTCTGCCGACCTGTCCCGACCGGTCCCGACCGGTCAGCCAATGGCCAGTGAAGATAGAAGGTTCACTGTCTAGAGAGGGAGGCTACCCGACCGGTCAAGACCGGTCGGACCTAGCCCAGCCGACTGGTCGGCCCCAATGGCCTGTACACAGCATGTCTCTGGACTGTCTGTCCGACCAGTCTTCGGACATGCCTGAGTTCAGCCTGTTTGATTTGCTGACCCACATATACTCCAATCCACTTCAAAGGCCAAGGTTTTGGATGGTCTTTTGGTGCACCTAGGGCCACTCTATGATGACAAAAGGCTTCCTAATATGGTCAAGGTCATCAAAGAGGATAAGGGGTTGGGTTTTGGTCCAGGTTAAGGCACCAAGGCATCACTTTTACCTGATTCTTCTTCCTTGATGCAGCGGGGCCACTTGAGTCTTCGGTCTTCATCTTCATTAGGCTCAACCGACACTAGACTCACTGACGTAAGTGATTGACAAACAAGGTGCACTAGTATGTCACAGAAAAGTGCACTAACACTTTCATAACTTAATTGTTTGAAATTTCAGATTGTGTCGCCTCATTATTCAAAGAAACAAAATTTTTAACCTAATGAGAGTCTTCCACAATGAGATTTGGCATGTTATGTTGGTGGAAGGACTAAAAAATATCAACTTCGGCTAGCTCTCTAGCAAGAATATCTTCCGGAGACTCACACACATTCTACCCTTAGGAAGAAGAAACATAGGCTTATAGGCAATCTTCGAACCCTTATTGTAGTCAAACGCACTATTGCTTTAAGATTTTATGGATTCCTTAGGTTTGTTAACCATTATTAAAATCTCTTCATCATTAAAATCAGGACATCTAAAAGAAATAGTGGATTCTCCATAATCGATAATGACATTGGGATCACCGAGATCAATATCCTCTAGAAGTTTAGTCATCAAATCTATAGGAGGTTGGACTTGACTAATCCCATCCTCCTCATTAGTAAGGGTTAAGTCGGTACTCTCAATGTCGAGCTCAACGTCGTCAATATATGGTGAGTGAGTTTGGTTTGATTGCTCCTCTACATACTCATTCCATAAATCCTCAAGGATTTTCGTATACTCAAGCTGATAGGAGGAAGGAGACACTTTAGGATTATTGTTATGAGTTATAATTGGTTCTTCCCTTAAACAAGGAGAATGATGACTCTCCCAATTAAAGTCGTATGCATCTCCCAATTAAGGCCATATGCATTGTATGGTGGAGAATTATATGAAGGTTGGTAAGCATAATGATACAAGTGATCATGCATTATCTTAACCAACTGGCCATTATGCACCCGTTCCTTTTGTTGATGCACACCTCCTACCATACCTGGTGAAACATTATGTACATTATTTTCAGTCCCATATTCATGAAGTTTTTTACCCGGTTGATCAATATTTGATTTGGCTTCATTCCGGTACTCTCCCAATGTCTTACGCCGTGTCTCGTCATGTATATTGTTTTCATTATAATAATAATGCAGCGTCTTATGTGGGGGAGTAGTGGAGGTGGGGTAAGTTTCAGAAAAATTTCATACTTGGAGGGGTTCTGATAACAATAATTTTAGATCCCATGATCCGACATCTCATCTTCCAAAAGGTACTTATATGCACCACCTATCCAATCAGCCATAATGAAATTTATAAGGAATTGAAAACTACCATAATCTAGGAAAAATGATAAAAAGAAGAGAGTTAGAGAGATGATACTCGAGAAGGAGATCTATGTCAGCCTCAAATTAGTACAAAACAGAAAAAAAATGTTAGTAATCTAGAAAAAATAAAACCCTAATATAAAAAGCAATGAAAATTCTATCCTAACTAAGACTACTCTATAACTACTAGAACAATTAGAACCATTTAACTAACTATTCCCTTGCAATGGCGTCAAAAACTTATTCGATCGCCTCAAGTGCAAGGCTGCGATGTAGTAATAACTTGGTGACATCGAGATCGATCCACAAGGAAAAGAGTAAACACCTCAAACTATTCTATTAACTTGAGTCTAGAGTTTAAGAAAGTCAAAGTTTAAGAACTAAGTAAAAAATAGAAACTTAAATAGAGAAATCTGAGAATTTAAAGAGAAACTTCAGCACCAAGGATCCACTTGTAGTAGCTCAATGCCAATCCATTCATCCAAGCACAAACACAATTACAATTAAAGTCCCATCTCTCATCTAAATGGAAGATATCAAATTCAAACACAAATAGTCTCACTTAATTATTCTGGAAATCAGAATTCTAGTTCTAATGAAGCATGAAGAACTTGAATTTGTAGCCTTTGAAGTCACAATTATACCAAGAGATTATGACATGCTCCAGGGTTACTACAATTCAAATCTCATCAAACGAATATAATAATCTCAGAGAATTATAAGGAACTCATGTCTGAAGTACACAAACTCTCATGAAGCTTCTAAAAATAACAACTTTATTCAAATTAGAACTTGAAAATCCATAATTAAGTAAAGAGTACTTGAATAAACAAATTAAGCATTAAAAATAATTACAAGCTTCACCTCTTAGCCCTAGCTAAGAGTTAACTAGAAGAAAGCATAGAAAAATTAGAACTAGAACTAAGAAAAGAAAGAAAAATTAGTTGTAGGAGGCTAGGAAGCCTCCTAGGTCTTAATCTTTTTGCTCCCCACGTTCTATGATGCCTTAGGAACAGAGTGGATGTGGCCTTTTTAGGAGAAATCGCACAAAACTTTGGAAAGTTCAAGATTATACAGAGTCTTATCGCAATCTGGACACAGGTCGGCCGGTTGGACCTTAAACATCAATAATAAGAACCATCTGGACACCAGTTGACTTGTCTGCTGACCAGTCAGATGACCGGTTGGGCTCCTCATCCGACTATTGAGCCTCCAATTTATACATTTGCCAGCCCATTACATCACATTATATGCATGATTTTCATGTTTAAAAGACTCATCTAAAACATGTTTTTGTGATTTTAGGAATGAGAGGGAGACTTCACCAATTCATGGTTAAAAGAGTCACTTTGGACACCTTGAGGATCAAAGGAAGAAAGCCCAAGAATGGAAGAAAAAAGCTGTGGAAGATGGAGTTGAAAAACAAAGAAAAACACAGAAGAAATCATGTTAAAAGACCTGGCAGGGCTAGAAAAACCAAAGTGTAGAGCTGCAGGGCCATAAAAGTAAAATGCAGAAAGTTGCAGTTTCTGAAGATTGATCTAGCAATTGATCGTCCAGTGTGAGCGATTGATCGCCCAACCTAAGTGATTGATCACCCATCCCCTAGATCAATCGCCAGAATGCAAATTTTTAAGAAATTTCGAAAATACTCTCTGGACACTTTTTGCACCCTCCGATTGATCGCTGGACACTGATCGATTGATCGCCAGAAGTGATCGATTGATCTCTCAGCCAGTCGATTAATCGCCAGATCCGAAAAAGGCAGTTTTTACAGTTATTTGAACTAGCGATTAATCGGCCAGTTTGAGCGATCAATCGAAAATGCGCCCAGTTTAGAAATTTCCAAGTCTGGCTCCGATTTTCTCTGCGCAGTGCGTAAATTCTACGCAAATTCTCGAAGATTCTTCATTTGTGGGGTGTGAAAGCTATAAAAGGAGACCTCCACTTCATTCTTAGGGCATCTAGCAACGTGGGGAGCAAAGAGATCAAGACCTAGGAGGCTTCCTAGCCTCCTACAACTAGTTTTCTTCTTTTGCTAGTTCTAGTTTCTAATTTTTAATGTTTTCTTTTAGCTAACCTCTTAGCTAGAGCTAAGAGGTGAACTTTGTAGTTTGTTTCAATGCTTTAATTCGTTCCTTCAAGTACCATTTACTTTAATTATGGATTTTCAAGTTCTACTTTGAATAAAGTTTGGTTTTTTAGAAGTTTTGTGAGAGTTTGTGTACTCCGGACATAAGTTCCTTGCAATTCTCTGAGATTACCATGATTGGGTTGTTTAAATTCGAATTGTAGTAACCCTTGAGCATGCCATAGTCTCTTGGCATGGCTGTTACTCCGAAGGCTACAAGTTTAAGTTCTATGTGCTTCATTAGAACTAGAAATCTAATTTCCAGATTAAGTGGGACTGTTTGTGCTTGAATGTTACATCCTCCAATTAGATGAGAGATAGGACTTTGATTCTAATTATGTTATGCTTGGATGAATGGATTGGCATTGGACTATTACAGGTGGATCCTTGATTGCTCTATTTCTTCTTAATTTTTAGATTTTCCTATTTAATGTCAAAAACTATTTTCGTAAACTTCTTAAATTCTAGTTATTAGATTTGTTGGAATTGTTTACCTCTTTCCCTGTGGATCGACGTCGGTCTTACCGAGATTTATTACTACGTCACAGCCTTGTACTTGAGGTGAGCGAACAAGTTTTTGGCGCTGCTGCCGGGGAAAAGGTTAAACGGTTTTAATTGTTCTAGTAGCTATAGAGTAGTTTTAGTTAGGTAGGATTTTCAGTTTTTCTATAAGTAGGATTTTTTTTCCTTTTAGATTACTAACAAATTTTTGTTTGATTTTGTAGGACAATGTTGCTGACATAGATCTCACTCTATTGGGTAACATCTCCCCATCTCCCTTCTTTTTGTTCTTTTTTTCTAGATTACGGTAGTTTCCAATTCCTTAAAATTTCATCATGTATAATTGGACAAATGGTGCGTATAAGTACCTTTTGGTGGATGAGATGTCGGATTGGGGGACCCTAACTCATTGTGATCGGGATCCTTCCAAGCATGAGTATTTTTCTGAGATTCAAAGAACCTCCACTATCCCCCCACGTAAGACGATGCGTGATTACATTAATGAAAGCAATACACATGTTGAGACACAACGTAAGACGATGGGGGAATACCGGAATGAACCAAAATTGAATAATGATCATCCGGGGAAAACATTACATGATTACCGGATTAAAAATAACTTGAGTGTTTCACCAGGTGTGCAACAACAAAAGGAACAGGTGAATAGTAGCCAACCGGTTAAGACAATGCGTGATCATTTGTATGGATATGCCTATCAACCATCATATAACTCTTCATCCTACAATGCATACGGTCTTAATTGGGAAAACTACCATTCTCCTTGTTCAAGGGAGGAACCAACCATGGTTTTTAACAGTCACCCTAAAACGTCTTACTCTTGTGATGATAAGTATACACAAATACTTGAGGAAATATGGAATGAGTATGTAGATGAACAATCAAATCAAGCTTACTCACCATCTTATGAAGACGTTGAGCCCGAAATTGGGGGCATCGAATCAATCCCCTTTCATGAGGAGGATGTGGCTACCCAAGTCCCACCTTCTTTGAATTTAATGAATAGACTTTTAGAGGAGATTGATTTCGATGATCCCAATGTTATCATCAATTATAGTGAGTCCACTATCTCTTTTGGATGCTTTGAACTTAATGATGAAGAGATTTCAATGACGGTTGACGAACCCCAGGAATCTATTAAATCTAAAAGCGATAGTGGGGTTACTTACAATGAGGGTTCAATGGATGCTTATGAACCTATGGTTTCTTTTTCCCAAGGGTATAATGATTATGAGTCTCTAGAGGATATGCATGCTATAGAGATGGCCGAGGTTGATATTTTTGAGTCACTCCACCAACTTAACATGCTTAATTTTAATGTGGAGAATGAGACTCCCATGAGTAAAAATTCAGATTCGTTGGACGAATGCTTAGCTCACTTTGAAAATTCAAACGACCCCATTATTCAAGAGATTGTTAAAGCCTTGCATACTTCTGACTTGGTGTCTCATACTAGTTATGGAGAACCTAGTTTGGAAGAATTCCACTCCATGGAGGGCGAGTCCCTCACCATCGAAACTGAATTTTTGCACTCACTCAAGCAAGATCATGATCCTTCATCCGACTATTTGAATTTCCTAGAGGAATGCTTGGCCCACTTTTATGATCTTGATGATGAGATGATTAAGGAGTTGGATATTTTGTTAAACACGGTGTCAGTGCCTGAAGAACACCTTTCCACTGATTTACACTCTTTATCATTGTTTGTGGAAGCACCGTACAATTCTGAAATTGTGGAGGAGACAACTTCAACCAATGAAAACTTGATGACTGTCTCTCCACCATCATGAGTCCTTCAGCCCATTGAAAATTCTGATTGGGAGGACCCATTTTTAATCAATCACAACTCAGATCAGAATTTGAGGAGATATCTTTTTGCTGCTCTTATCTCCTCCTATCATGCATGTGGTGCACATAAATATTGGACTTCAATGAAGATAAGCACCCATGTTTACTGTCGTGCAGGACTTTGGATGGTCCTCATGAGAAATTTATTAAAATTCATGAAGATCCTGATCAAATTTGATCATGTAGTCGATCGGACTAATCAAAGGTAGGTAGGTAGGTTAGGGTTTATTTTTCTGCAATTTGGATTGAATAAGTCTCATCGAGTTAATGGAAGATGCTAAAATTGATCAACTTGCTACCCCAGGTACTCTCGTTCTCACTCTCCTTTATTTTATGACCTTAATCTCATGTCATGCTTATTGCATATCTTGTTACATTGAGGACAATGTAAGATTTTGGTTGGGGGGTGAGATTCCTTAGATGAATCTACTAGCTTTTGTGACATTTTGAGCAATTATGTAGAAATTTTTTTAAATTTTCTAAAAATTCAAAACTCTTTTTAGAAAACTTTATTTCTATGCATTCGAGATGATACGAGTATAAGAAAAGGAGATACGAAGTGAGTGATGTTATAAGTCTTGAACTTTTCTTAATATAATGGTTTTATATGTGAATTCCCCTATTTATGTGATTGATAGAAAATTTGAACACTCTTACACCTAGCTCATGGTTTGAAGGGATTATGTGATTTGTGGATTGGCTAGACTTAGATTTGAGGTGTTGAGTAACCAAGCCGGGGTACTTTGTCCATCCTTGTCCATGGGAAAATAACGAAAGATATGGATTTCTAAAAATCCTATCTAATATAAAAGAAACAGGAAAAGGAAGGATGAAAATTGGGAATGATGGAAAACATGGTGGAAAACTCCGAAAAGGGCTACCTATTACCAACCGAGGGATGGTCTACCCGTAACCAAAGCCGGAAATGGGATGTAGTGTGAAAGCCGTTGGAAGGACGGTAAGGCAAATTCCTGTTATAGGCTTGTTGTTGCTCTGTACACCTTGAGATCCATAGTTTAGTTGATCTATGAGGAAGATAATCCCAAAAAATCAAGAGATGAACTTTCACTATGCACACTAGGTTGAATTTGTTCGAGTTCTTCTATTTATCAATCAATCAGTGGAAAATTTCATATGGACACTTATTATGTTTTGAGAGTTTAAGGTTTCAACTTCTATCACCCTATTTTTCTAAATTTTACACTTGTATGTCTTGGATTGGATAGAAACATAGTTTCTAAAGGAGAGTTGGTTTTTGGAGGTTTGAACTTGTTTCACGCATGTTTTGCTCGGGAGCTAGCAAAAAGCTGGTTGGGGGGTGTGTTGAGCCTCCAATTTATACATTTGCCAACCCATTACATCACATTATATGCATGGTTTTCATGTTTAAAAGACTCATCTGAAATATGTTTTTGTGACTGTATGAATGAGAGAGAGACTTCACCAATTCATGGTTAAAAGAGTCACTTTGGACAGCTTGAGGATCAAAGGAAGAAAGCCCAAGAATGGAAGAAAGAAGCTATGGAAGATGGAGTTGAAAAATAAAGAAAAACACAGAAGAAATCATGTTAAAAGACCTGGCAGGGCCAGAAAAACCAAAGTGTAGAGCTGCAGGGCCATAAAAGTAAAATGCAGAAAGTTGCAGTATCTGAAGATTGATCAAGCGATTGATCGCCAAGCTGAGCGATTGATCGCCAAGCCTGAGCGATTGATCGCCCATCCCGTAGAACAATTGCCAGAATGCAGATTTTTAAGAAATTTGGAAAGAACTCTCTAGACACTTTTTGCACCCTCCGATTGATCGTTGGACACTGATCGATTGATCGCCAGAAGTGACCAATTGATCTCTCAGCGAGTCGATTAATCGCCAGATCCGAAAAGGCAGTTTTTACAGTTATTTGAACTAGCGATTGATCGCCCAGTCTGAGCGATCAATCAACAATGCGCCCAGTTTAGAAATTTCCAAGTGTGGCTCCGATTTTCTCTACGCAGTGCGTAAATTCTACACAAATTCTCGAAGATTCTTCGTTTGTGGGGTGTGAAAGCTATAAAAGGAGACCTCCACTTCATTCCTAGGACATCTAGCAACGTGGGGAGCGAAGAGATCAAGACCTAGGAGGCTTCCTAGCGTCCTACAACTAGTTTTCTTCTTCTGCTAGTTCTAGTTTCTAATTTTTAATGTTTTCTTTTAGCTAACCTCTTAGCTAGAGCTAAGAGGTGAAGTTTGTAGTTTGTTTCAATGCTTTAATTCGTTCCTTCAAGTACCCTTTACTTTAATTATGGATTTTCAAGTTCTAGTTTGAATAAAGTTTGGTTTTTTAAAAGTTTTGTGAGAGTTTGTGTACTCTGGACATGAGTTCCTTGCAATTCTCTGAGATTACCATGATTGGGTTGTTTGAATTCGAATTGTAGTAACCCTTGAGCATGCCATAGTCTCTTGGCATGGCTGTTACTCCGAAGGCTACAAGTTCAAGTTCTATGTGCTTCATTAGAACTAGAAATCTAGTTTCCAGATTAAGTGGGACTGTTTGTGCTTGAATGTTAATCCTCCAATTAGATGAGAGATGGGACTTTAATTCTAATTATGTTGTGCTTGGATGAATGGATTGGCATTGGACTACTACAAGTTGATCCTTGATGCTCTAGTTTTTCTTAATTTCAGATTTTCCTATTTAATGTCAAAAACTATTTTCGTAAACTTCTTAAATTCTAGTTATTAGATTAGTTGGAATTGTTTACCTCTTTCCCTGTGGATCGACGTCGGTCTTACCGAGATTTATTACTACGTCGCAGCCTTGCACTTGAGGCGAGCGAACACCGACCAGTTGGTCGATCGGTCGGATAGTGTAAAAAAGTGTTCAGCAAGTTTTGTCTGGAATTTGATTTTTAGAATTTAACTCTGACCTGTCCTCTGCAGTGGTCGACCAGTCAGTCAGTCTATTGATTAGTGATTTTTCTTCTCCATCTTCCTTGCATCTTTCCTCCACCTCTTGTCCTTTCTTCCTTTGATCTTCAATGAATTCAAAGTGACTCTTTTAACATCATATTGGTGAAGTCTCTCTACCATTCCTATGACCACAAAAACACATCTTAGATGGGTCTTTAAATATACAAACCATGCATGATGTGTGATGAACTTGGGGTTAAAATATGCACAATTCAGAGCTCAACATTGAAATTTCTTACAAATCGATGGTAGAAAGTTGTCAGACTATGGAAGCTGCGCACTTCATGGATATTGGTCGGCTTAGGCCACTCACAAATGGCCTTAACCTTTTCTTCATCCACTCAAATGCTCCCGGATGACACCATCAAGCCTAAGAACAGAAGTGATCCGTCAGGAAATTGCACTTCTTCAAGTTTAAGTATGGTTAGTTGTCTTGTAAAACCTGGAGAACTTGCCTAAGGTGCTCACTATGTTTAGATTCGTCCTGACTGTAAATCAAGATATCATCAAAGTATACCACCATGAACCTACTTATGAGCGGTTTTAGAACTTGGTTCATGAGGCGCATGAAGGTACTTGGTATATTTGATATGCTAAATGGCATAATGAGCCATTCATAGAGTCCCTCCTTAGTTTTTAAGGTTATCTTCCACTCGTTGCCCGGGTCAGATACAAATCTGATGGTACCCACTTCACAAATCAAGCTTGAAAAACATTTTAGAACCTTCCAACATATCAAGCATATAGTCTATCCAGGCTATTAGAAATCTATACTTGATAGAAATCTTGTTGATCGCTCTATTATCAACGCACATACGCTAGCTACCATTTTTTGTGTGTCAATAAGGCTGATATTGCACAAGGGCTACTCTCCCTTAAAAGTCCTTTATTAAGCAAGTCTTCAACCTGCCCTTAGAGGATCTCACTCTCCTTTGGGCTTAACTAATAATGCGGTCGATTGGGCAAGCTAGCTCCTAGGATGAGATCGATATGGTGTTGAATATCTCTCATTGGCTGCAAACCATCAGGAAGGTCCTCAGGCCAGATATCCCGAAATTCATTTAGCAACGATTCAAGGGTTAAGGGAATAACAACCCCCTTAAGCTCCTGGCCCTTGAACATAATGGCAGTAAATCTCACCTATATCTTTTGATTCTTCAACAAATTCTCTTATGTTAAGGAGAGAACTCTCCTCCACTTTGGAAGCTTCAGGGTGGCTCTCCAATGCCATAGGAGCTAGTACCATCTTCCACCCATCCTTGACAAATATGTACCTGTTGTCCCATCCCCGATGAGTCGCATCTCGGTTTGACTGTCATGGTCAACCGAGAAGTATGTGACATGCCTCCATTTCAACCACATCACATATCACTTCATCTTTATAACTTCTACGAATAGAAAATGAGATTAAACATTATTCGGTTACCTTTGTATCACTAACTTTCTTGATCCAACCGATAGAGTATGGGGCTGGATGTTTTGTCGTCGACAACCGTAGTTTGTCCACTATAACTTTGGACATAATGTTTTCGCTGCTCCTGCTGTCGATTATAACGTCGTAAACCTTTCCATTTATTATGCAACAAGTACAAAAGATATTGTAACGATGAGGATGCGATTCCTTTCGTGGAGTGTAGTACAATGGCCTCACGACTAAGGATTCGCCATGATCCTCAACTAACCATTCATTTCCCTCTGCTTCTCCCTCTTCAGCTTGCTCAAACTCATCGAACCACGGATCTTCTTCCGCGTATCCTTCCTCAGTACCCTGTTCATTGGTAGTAAGATGGGTGACAAGGCGTTGAGGACACATATTCAAGAAGTGGCCCAGTTGGCCATAGAAAAAACAATAGTTTGGCCTTGGCCGACTATAAGGATTGGGAGCCCGGCTGGGACCTGCTGTCATAGGGGTTGTCCGTTGAGGCCTGGTTGGACCGCTCCCCATGTCATGGTTCACGGTCATTGGGGGCTGAGTATGCCCACCAATGGGCTCCTTCCCCTTGGACAGGGGTGCATCTTGAGTGGGACCCATTATAGGAACACGAGTTGTCGGGTAGAAGCACACATTGACCCTAACGAATTAGGTCTCTACGCAAGTGACTAGTTGAGATGCTTCCGCCATAGTCCAGACCGAATGTAATTGAACTCGATCTTGGATTGTGGGACATAAGCCGCCGATGAACCTCGTGGTTTTCTGAGAATTCATCTTTGATAACTCATTTCACGTCGTCAGTCGATCAAACTCGGCTAAATGTTCTGTGACAAATCAACTACCTTGCTTGCAATTTTGGTATTGTTGGAACAATACATGTTCATAATCGCTGAGTAAGAATCTAGATTGCAACACTCATTTCATCCTTGGCCATGAGTAGATGGGGAGTTTATTCTGACGGGCGTGCAGTGATTTGTAATTGTTTCCACCACGTAGAAGCACCCGACTTCGACTTGTATGTGACAAGTTTCACGTGCTTGTCTTCAGGAATGCTCATAATGTAGTCGAAGTACTTTTCAACTTCGATTAGCCAATTGAGAAAATTCTCGATATTGAGTAATTCATTAAAGCTGGGTAGATCACCCTTACCTTAGAATTCTCTTTCGGTGTGATCGGCATGCTCATCTCTAACCAGGGGTTGTCAGAACATAAAATTCTCGATGCCATTGTCACTAGATCCGACATCCTTTGGAAAAGCCCAGCGGTTGGGCATCGACAATGCTCTACGAACAACGTGATCGTGTGGTAAAGTAATTGCAGGAGCCTGAAGGTCATCAGGAACTTGGGATGGAGCGAGTGATTTAATGATATGGTCGAGGAAAGCTTGTATCCCTTACATAGCTTGAAGACTCTCCCGTCTGAACTCTCTGAAGGCCATTGCTATCAGAGATTGATTCCCTAGATCACCATTTATTGGGTTGTTGTCATGGCCATTGTTAGAAGCCATCTTCTCAAGGGATTTCCTCGCTATGATACCAACTTGGCGCAGACGTAGATGTGGTGAGATCAATCATTGTCTCTCTCATGGATAAACACTTTGAATCCACAAGACCTCCGGAACTCCTCAACCGAACTTTCTCGAATCCACGAGTTAAAAACTCTCGAATCCATGAGAAAAGAGTAAAAACTCAAAATTTTATTAAGAATAATGTAAGATAATTCAAACAAATGAGTTAAGCAAGTTTAAATAGAGAAAACCAACCCCAAAAATCCCAATTGCAAATTTAGAAAGAGTTCTAATCGAAAACGAAAGCTGAATTAGAAAATCCAATTTTTTTTTCGTAAAATTGGTCGCACAAGGTCGGGCACTCGAAACGGTGTGTTCGGACAACCGATGATGGTCGGTCGCTCGAGTTTGGGTGACTGAAAATGCTCAAAATCGTCCAGAGAGCAAACTAAATTTTTTGAAGCAGTTTCGGGTGACTGAGTTGAATTGTCAGGCGCCTAAACTAGGTGTCGGGCGACCGAACTAGCTAAAAATAGTCCAACAAACTTATGAAATTTCAAGAGAAATTTCTGGCAACCGACGAATCCTGATCGGGCGACCGAACTATGCAGACTTTTAAGATCTCTTCTTGGACTCTTTTCTCCTGTCCATCCGAGCGATGTATGCATTAGCAATCCTCTCTACATCAGGTTTGCAACTGTGTCAGCATGTGGGGTTAGCAAACCTCATTTTCAAAAGGGTGGAATGTTGATTTTGGACGGCTTATTATTCGAAAGAGAGGAATGCTGCGTTAGCTGCCTCGTTGAATTTATGATATGGGGACCGCTTGGACGGTGGTACCATGGTCCCACCATAGATGAACCATGGCCAAAAACAGGTTAGTCGAGTGATGGTGACCACTTATTATTCGGAAGGAAATAACTGTCTGGGCCTTGTTTTAATGTAGTGGTTTGATCATCTAACAAACATGATTTTTTTTCCTAGATCATCCATATTGGACCTAGCCAAATCAGCATTCTGGATTTTTTACTCTCCTCAACCATTTCTTCCCATCTCATCGTGGTTACATTTCCTAAGTGGGGCCCACTTATGATTAAAAATGATCATTAGATATGAGGGATCCAACTTATATTCACATGACCAAATAATAACGATGAGTAAATAATCAAAGCCCATAAAGCTTAGCATTGCAAAATGAATGGTAGTCTCTGTTATAGTCAAATTGCGGAGATCGAAGGTTCTCGCGTGGTCCTAATTCTACGAGCATCGTTATAACAATATTCGAGTCGCGAGCTCATCTGGTCGAGTCCCGCATATTAGATAAATACGGCGCACAATTACCGAGTCATCGAGCCCTTACGGTCGATAATCGAATATTGAGAAGGTGCGGAACATCCTTATCGACCTGCGAGCAGTCCTTCTCATGGTCGTTAAAAGGCGCCACACCTTAATACGCGAGCAGCCTGGCTCACGAGCATCTCCTGACGTGCGAGCAGCTTTGATTACTGATCTTTAGCGATGACGTCCCTTAGCCTATAGTACCAGCAGCCCGTATAGGCCGATTTTGGGCTTATCTTCGCCTACGGCTCCGTATCTCAAGGGATTACTATCAAGGAACGTAATTGACCAGATGAGTAATTGGATTAGATTATTCCTTTATCTAAGGATAAGCAGGATAAACACCTTATCCCATGAAATCAGTAGTGATCTCGATATCTTACGTAACAGAGTGGGACATTCAGATCTACATAAACGGATGGTTTCATCGATTTGAAGGTACATAATACTCAATCTCTAAGCCCCCATATCTATTTGTTCTCTTTTCAGCCCTACCCAGTCTAACTTAAGCATCGGAGGGCCAACGGCTGGACGCCGGCCACCCATAGTTTCTCTTTGTCTCTTTTCAGGTCCAGGAAGGGAATCTCTTAGAAGGAAGGTGAATATCTGGAGGACCCTATTACAAAACGTGACGTAAACAGATTGGCGCCGTCTGTGGGAACGATTTGATCATCAAAATCAGTCGCTGTCACCACTGATCAAAATCCTTCCACCATGCCTCCTAAAAAGACAGTTCATCCTTCCACTTCAAGGCAGGCGCTGCCTCCGCCTGACGATACGGAACCAATGCCCATCCCTCAAACCACTTCGACAGGCATCCCTCAAGGAGATCCTAACGTGCCATCACAAAACCCGTTATTTGAGGCTTCCGAAAATCAGGAAGATGACATGCGTTTCCTCGGAAACACACTCCTAACCCTCAACGCTGGATTTCAAGCCCTGTCGAATTGGCTTGATCAACATTTCCTGGGGCCTCAGAAACTACCTTCCGAAAGGTTACCGGCTCAACCCATACCGGTGGCTTCCAGAGACTCTATGGACGAACCACAGGTCCAACCAAACCATCCTCCTTCAAACCGAATGCCACTCGGCAACCAACCTCCTGTGCTATCCCCGCATTCCATTCATTCCAGTGCTTCCCCTAACAGCATCCTCAGGGGTCCACTGTTGAAACGTCAGGTTATACTTTACCATGGGAAGGAGACCTCAAAAGAATCCATGATCTTTTTGATGACATGGAGCAACGATATCAGGCAAATCGACCGTCTATCGTTGTGGTGTCGATACATCGATCCGAGTCTCCTTTCACCTGTGAGGTCATGGAAGCACCTTTACCTAGAAAGTATCGTACGCCCGTCATCACTCCATATACAGGTACTGGAGATCCTCTCGAACACCTGGAGATGTATAGATCTCTTATGGAGCTGGAGGGACATGGGTCGGAAATCATGTGTAGGGCTTTTTCCCTAACCTTAAAGGAGGCAGCTCGTACGTGGTTCCGGGGGCTAAAGCCTCGATCTATCGGTTCCTTTTCACAGCTATCAGAGCTATTCCTCTCCCAATTCATGGGAAGCATCCGCACCAAAAAGCCGGCGTCCCACCTAATGGATTTGAAATAGCAGCATGGGGAAATAATAAAGGAGTTTACAGTACGGTTCACTGCCGAAGCCGTCCAAACTGAAGGTTATACCGAAGAAAAAGGCCTCACCGCTGTTAATGTCAAATTTCGTAACGAGATCCTCCGGCTTTTCTCCTTCGCTCCAGCAGGGATTTCCACCACCAGACCTGAAGCAAGACAGCGAATAAGGGTGGCTGGGGACCAGCCGTTAGCCCTCCGATGCTCAAGTTAGACCACAGAAGAGAAGCCAAGCAAAACGGGACCAAGATTGAATGATGTGTACGTACCTGCTCTCAATGGAGCCACCCCTTTATATAGATCTGAAGCAATCCAATCTGTTACGTGAGATGTCGAAATCCCGTAGATGTCGCATACGATACTGAGAATTCGTTGATTTCTTGGGATAAGATCCTATCTTTTTAGTAGATCCAACCCAATGACTTATTCCAACAATCACGCCCCTAGATGGTAATCCCTTGAAATCCGGCTGGATCCGGCTGGAAACCATAGTTGGAGTCATGACCTCCGAAAAGGAAGGAGACGCCCGTAGTTGGAGTCATGGCCTCCGAAAAGGAAGGAGACGCCCGTAGTTGGAGTCATGGCCTCCGAAAAGGAAGGAGACGCCCGTAGTTGGAGTCATGGCCTCCGAAAAGGAAGGAGACGCCCGTAGTTGGAGTCATAGCCTCCGAACTGGTTGCAACCCGTAGGAAAGCTGCTCGCAGGTTAAAATGTGGTCGCGAGTCCAAGTACATATTTTGGATGTAACATCTTTCAACGACTTGTGAGAAGGTCTGCTCGCGGATCGAGCTTTGCCGTATTTGACTATTGGTTATGAAGACTCGAGACTTGCGAATAGCTGCTCCATATTTTTCAATCTATGACTCCTGATCAGGTGAGCTTGAGAGTCGAATGGTCGTCCCGCACTTATCCAATATTCGACTCTCGATCATATAATCTCGAGAGTCGAATGGACGTCCCGCACTTATCCAATATTCGACTCTCGATCAGATAATCTCGAGAGCGAGAGCGAAGTGGGCATTTCCGCGTGAAATCTTATCTCCATCATTTTGCCTATAACAGATGCCCCCCAAGTCCTTGCCGCCAAGAATTCTCAAGGAAAGGACTTAGCTCACTATCACACGAAACCGCTCGCTACTTTCATCGAGAACGGCACCCCTCATGATGGGCTGAAATTAATGAGCGCCAGCTTTCCGCAGCCTTTTCGCTGATGGAAAATGAAGGGGCGCTCGCCACGTGTTTGAGGAGTTAATGGGCGTGCCTGCTCGAGCGCTGTGTCCAAAGAGGGACTGCCACGTGCCATCAGATACGACGGAATGATTGCCTATAAATATACGGAGTCCGCCATTTCTTTGATTTTCTACAGAAGTTTTTTCTTTCGAAAGAAACCTGCAATCCTTTCTTTCCATTCTTCTTCCTCTTCCGGTGCTCATTCTTTCCTTTTTCCGGTATACTTCCTTTTTCTTCTTCTTTTATTTTCATCTCCCCATGGCTGGGAACTCTGACGAGACTACTGTCCCCCTTGGTGATGCCACTCCGGAGTCCTCTGCCTCCAGCAGTGCAAGGGTTTCGGCGGGGAGATACACAGCAGCCGGATATCCTTCCGTTTTATCGGAGGACCGGCTGGCTGAGCTACGGGAGAGATACCAAATCCCTGACTCTGTAACTCTCCGCTTGCCCGGAGGTGGAGAAACACCCGACTCCCCCCCCCCCCCCAGGATGCGTAACATTTTACGAGTACCAGCTCATCCTGGGGGTACGCCTTCCCCTCCATCCCTTTGTTCGCGATGTACTACGGTGTTACAAGATTGCCCCTGGGCAACTCATTGTGAACAGGTGGAGGGTGGTTTTGGGCTCCTTTGCCCTTTGGGCTCAGGCTGGCAACGGGGAACTCACGACGGAGGAGTTCCTCCGTATGTTCCGTCTGAAGAAAGCTCCATCCAGCGAAGGCTGGTATTATTTATGTTACTGGCACCGGGATAATTTCGTGTTGGGTAAGCCCTCCTCGAACTATCCCGGCTGGAGGAAGCGGTGGTTCTATGCTTCCGGGAGCTGGGAGTCTGCCTCCTCCAGGGGTCCAGGAGTGACCCGGTTTTCCTGTGAAGGTAGACACAATCCCGTATTGTGCAGTTTTCTTAGAATAATTTTTAGGGTTTTGCTTCGTTTGACCATTATTGTGCTCGCAGGTATCCCGGCATTGCGGAAATCGAATTTGAAGGGTGGGATCAACGAGAAGATCGTCAGAGTGTATAAGGTGCCTGTCGGAGATAGGCATATCGAGGCTTGCTTATCTCCTTCGCGACTTGCAGCAGCAGGCCTCATATCCAGAAGAGAAGTCGAAATGACGAAGGCTGGAGAGAAGAGAGGCCTACTGCCCCGTCTGAAGGGCACAGGTTCCAAAAGGCAGAAGAGAACCCCTGCCGAACCGTCTCAATCTTCCATCCGCGCGGGCAGCGATCAGCCTGCCCTTCCCGCGAGCATGGCGGAGGCCCCAGCTGGGCCAACTATTCCTTCACTGGTGGTCGCACCTGGGCCACCAGTGATCAACATTGCAGATAATTCCCCAGATGGGGTGGGGTCCAGCTGCCCCCCAGCTGAAGAGGCTCGAGAGCAGGTAGAGCCTCAAGAGCCGACTCCTGCTCGGGAACTGGTCCCAGCTGCCGAGCAGGGACCTGCTCGCGAGTCCATGCCTCCACCTCGCGAGCAGGCCGGTTTGGTCGTTGCCCAACCGTCTGGGAGCGGGACGTACTCGATTCCACGCCACCTCCACCCTGTATGTAAGTTTTTGTTCTAGAACGTCCCGCCTCACGCCTTCGGCTCTCTCCCCGAGCCAAGTCCTGAGAACCTTATCCTTGAAGCGGGGATGAGGATGGTTCAGGTAAGACTTCGTCAAGATCTGTTTCGACCTGTTGTTACGTTCCAGAAATCTTATATTTTCCAGCTCTTTGCAGGGTTTAGATCTTATTCTGCGAACGAGGCGTGATATTGTTACCGCCCGTCGCACGATAGAGGAGGCCGAGGGAAAGAGGACTGCCTTGGAAAAGGCAGTTCAAGGAAGAGATCAACTGCTCAAGGCTCGTGAGGCAGTGATCTCGAAGAGAGATGAGGAGAAAAAGATCCTCATCGAGAAGATCCAAGTCCTGACCGACAGATATCAGGCCTTGGACTCAGACTACGTGAAGCTCACGGGTCTGAAGGAGAAGGCAGAGAGAGAGAGGGAGATCTTCCGACAGGACAAGATCTCGTTAGAGGAGCAATTCGCGGGAGCCAGGTCGCAGCTCAAGGAGGCCTACGACAACTTGACTAGGGAGCGCACCGCTCTTGCGCAGCTTAAGGACGACTCGATCCACTGGGACGAGGAGAGAGTCGCCCTTGTAAAAATGCTCTCGGAGGAAGGTACTCGGGCAGTTTCTGAGTTCCGGACTTCGCAGCTGTATGACGATGAACGATATGAGTCATACGATGCTGGTCGAGACTTTGCACTAAGAGTAGTGCAACGAATGATCCCATCCTTCGATATGGGGGAATTCGGTCGAGTCGCGACCATCATAGCTGCAGAAGAGCAAGCTGCTGCCGAGAACGAGGTGACCGAAGCCATGCAGGCTGGAGGGGCTCCTGAAATGGGCCCTGAAGTCGAGAGCGTGGCTCCTCCTAGCGATTGATTTCCTTTATTTTTTTTCTCTTGTATCTGCGCTCATGTATATGTAATCATCTGATTATCAATAAAAAGATATTTTTGGAAGTGTTGCTGTTTCGTTGCTGTTCTCCCTTCATCTTTCATTTTTTGCTTGTTAATCTTGAATGGATTCGTCAGAGATGTGACCCTTTAATTCGAGCATGAGCTAAGCTGCTCGCGATCAGGATGTGACCCCGTTTGCTGCCCTAATTAGAGCACGAGCTGCGGTGCTCGCATTTTGGAGTGCGATCCCTCCTCTCACCAATCGCGAGTAACTAACTCATGAATAAATGAATTAGACTCAATCCGGGGGTCGTGAGACCATGTCCGCGTTGAGATAGACTGATCTATCGATTGAGATTTTGATTCTACCAAGGGCAGAAGGTTGGTCAAGAGATGGTATTCATTCTCTTCGAGGCTGTTCAGGTCCATGAGAATGGAGAAGCGACCAACTAGTAATGATTTCAGTCCTACCAAAGGTAGGTAATTGGCCAAGAGGACGTGTAAGCACTCTTCAGGGCTATTCTGGTCCATATAAATGGAGTAGCGGCCAAAAGATATCTTTTACTTTATTCATAAAATGTTATGATAAACTACATCGAATCTAGGGGTAGTATCTTAGCAAATGCTCCACGTGCCAAGGGCGACGTACAGGCTTCCCTTGCATGTCTTCAAGATAATAAGTACCGGGTCGCACAACCCTAATAACCCGATACGGGCCTTCCCAATTCGGATCCAATGAACGAACAGGAATTCCAAGATTTTGCCTTAGAACCAAATCTCCGAACTGGAAGGATCTAGGTCGAACCTTCGCATTCCGATAACGAGCAATACGTTGTTGATATGCCGCCACTCGTACTTGGGAAGCATTTCTTCGCTCTTCCAAGAGATCGAGATGAAGTCGGAGATTTTCCTGATTGCTCGCGGGATCATACTGTTCGATTCGATATGAGGGCACTTGAATTTCCACTGGTACCACTGCGTCAACACCAAATGCTAAGGAGAAAGGAGTTTCACCTGTCGATGTACAAGCCGTGGTTCTATAGGCCCATAACACTTCTGGCAGAAGTTCTGGCCACACCCCTTTACATTCACTTAGCTTGGTCTTTAAATGATGCTTTATAATTTTATTCACTGCCTCGACCTGCCCATTCGCCTGTGGATGATATGGAGAAGTGCGGAGATTACGTATCTTCCATTTGTCGCAAAATTCATCAAAGGCTGCGTTGTCGAACTGCGTTCCGTTATCGGTAATTATAGTATGAGGAAGTCTGAAGCGACATATAATATTTCTCCACATAAACTTAGTAGTTTGTTTTTCAGTAATTTTGGCTAATGGTTCTGCCTCGGCCCATTTGGTGAAATAATCAACCGCCACGATCGCGAACCTATTCTGTCCCTTTCCCATAGGTAAGGGTCCGATGATATCGATCCCCCACTGAGCAAAAGGCCAAGGGCTGTCGACTGGGGTCATCCGCTCAGACGGTACACGAGGTATAGGTTGATATCGTTGACACTTGTCGCATTTTTTAGAAAATTCTATGGCGTCTGCTTTCATAGTAGGCCAATAATATCCTTACCTCATCGCTTTATATGCTAGAGATCGCCCCCTGGGATGATTACCACATGCCCCCTGGTGTACTTCATCTAGAACACGATGTGCTTCTTCTGGATGAAGACACCTCAAATAAGGCAAGGAGAAGCTTTTTCGCAACAAGATTCCATCTTGTAAGGTGTACCTGGCAGCTCGAAGCTGAATTTGTCTTGCAGCTTTCTTGTTTTCTGGTAGGTATCCATCTCTGAGATAAAGGATGATAGGATCCATCCAGCATGGAGACGATTGTACCGATATAACTTGCTCGGGAGTCACTTGGTCGATACTCAAGTGTTGACGGTGCTCGATGTGGATCGAATGTGATAGTTCTAATTCTGGTGCAGAAGCGAGTTTTGCCAAGGAATCGGCAAGTTGGTTCTGCTCGCGAGGGATATGGAATATTTTGTAAGTCTTCAGTTTGACGAGCAGGATGAGGACACGAGACTTGTATAAGGCCATTCTTTCTTCTTTGGTTTCGAATTCGCCAAGAACTTGGTTGACAATGAGCTGGGAGTCGCTATGAATTATCAAATTCTGGACTGCGAGGACAACGGCTAGCTCGAGGCCAACAATAAGGGCCTCATATTCTGCTTCATTATTGGAGACGCGTGATTCGAAACGCAGAGCGTATTGAAAATGCGACCCGTCTGGAGCCACTAAAATCAGGCCCGCTCCACTGCCACTGGCCCGCGACGACCCGTCCACGAAGAGCGACCAAGGAGGCTGGTCGCTGGTCATGACGCTATCTTCAGAAGAATATGTAAATTCGGTGATGAAGTCAGCCACGGCCTGGCCCTTGACTGCGGTCCTAGGACAGAATGAAATATCATGCTCGCTGATCTCGACCGCCCATTTAGTTAAGCGCCCGGAAGCCTCAGGCTTTTGAAGGACTTGACGTAGTGGATGATTTGTTGGTACTAAAATAGCATGGGCTTGAAAATATGGTCGCAGTTTTCGAGCTGCCGTGATTAAGGCTAGGGCCAGTTTCTCCAAATCAGAATACCTAGTTTCTGCATCAACCATTGCTCGACTGATATAATAAACGGGCCTTTGTACCCCGGAATCTTCTCTTATTAAAGCGGCACTAACGGCCGTGGAAGACACAGATAAATAAAGAATGAGTTGCTCATGTGCCACAGGCTTAGATAAAATGGGGGGAGCGCTCATATATTGCTTCAGTTGTTGAAAAGCTTCTTCACATTGAGGTGTCCAGTTCCAATCAGACTTGGCCGTTGCACGAAGGAGTTTGAAGAAGGGCAGGCACTTGTCAGATGCTCGCGAGATGAACCTATTCAATGATGCGATGCGACCAGCTAGACGCTGAACGTCCTTCAGAGTCACTGGGGATTTCATCTCTATCAATGCTTTAATCTTTTCGGGATTTGCTTCAATTCCACGTTGGCCAACCATGAACCCAAGAAATTTCCCTGCAGATACTCCAAACGCACATTTTTCTGGATTTAATTTCATCTGATACTTCCTCATCAGATCAAAGGCTTCTCGAAGATCAGGAATGTGGTCATCTTCATCGATGCTTTTCACGAGCATATCGTCAACATATACTTCCATATTCCTACCGATTTGAGCAGCGAATATTTTGTTGACAAGACGCTGATAAGTGGCCCCTGCATTTTTTAGACCAAACAGCATTACCTGGTAGCAATATAGTCCTCGATCTGTGATGAAGGCAGTATGTTGGCATCAGGTGGATGCATCATAATCTGGTTGTAACCAGAATAAGCATCCATAAAACTGAGGAGGGCATGTCCAGCTGTCGAGTCGACCAACTGGTCGATTCGTGGTGTCGGGAAGCTATCTTTGGGACATGCTTTGTTTAAGTCTGAATAATCGACGCACATCCTCCATTTGCCATTAGCTTTCCGGACGAGAACTACGTTGGCGACCCACTGTGGGTAGTCAACTTCTTTTATGAAATTTGCCGCGAGCAGCTTCTCAACTTCAGTTTTGATCGCCATTTGTCTTTCTGCAGTAAAGGCACGTCGACGCTGATGTACGGGTTTATGCTTCGGGTCAATGTTGAGACGATGTATGATGACATCAGGATCGATGCCCGGCATATCTTTATGAGACCAAGCAAACACGTCCTGGTATTCAGTGAGGAAACGGATCAAATCTTCACGGTGGATACCGTTTAAGGAGGAACCGATGTACACGATCTTAGACTGGTCGTCTTCGGTCAAGCGGATCGCCACTGTTTCCTCCCCTGGAGTTCCTGATTTCAGAGCATTTTCCCTTGGATCCAACGCGGTGGCGAGAACGTCGGATGAACCTTGAACTATTTCCATGACAGGTGTCGCTTGAGCCTTCTTTCGATCTTGGAGGGCTATTTGGTAACAGGACCGTGCCTCCTGCTGACTTCCTCGCACGACCCCGATGCCATTTGGGGTAGGAAATTTAACACATAAATATGAAGGGTGCAAGGCCGCTCCAACCTTAGTTCGAGACGGTCTCCCCAAGATGGCGTTATATGCTGATTTTCGATCCATGACGAGGAAGTTTACGAAGACGGTGGTCTTCGCTGGACTCTCCCCAAAGGTAACTGGGAGATCGATACTTCCTTCAGGTGTTACCACTTCTCCTCCAAAGCCGACAAGAGGGGTCGATACTGGCTTGAGGAGGTTTCTGGCAAGTGCCATCTTGTCGAAAGCCTCCAAATACAGGATATCGGCCGAGCTACCTGTATCCACCATAATTCGATGAGTCAGATAATTTGATACCTTCAGTGTGACTACGATGGAATCTTCATGAGGGAAATGAATTCCCGCTGCATCTTCGAGGGTGAAAGAAATTGGGGGATGGCTAGCCTTCGATGAGTTGGACATTTGTTCCAGCCAATAGATCTGCTGGGGTTCTTTGGACGCCTTTCGGGCGTATGCCTTTCTTGAAGCTTGAGAGTCACCCCCGCAAGCTGGACCCCCGACGATAGTGCGAATTTCTCCTGTGGGCTCAGCATCCTCTTGGTCGGTTTGATGATGAGACGGTTCCTTTTGGCGAGATGAGGTCTTCGCCCTTTCTGGTGACCGATTCTTACGAGCAACATAATCCTGGAGATGGCCTTTTCGAATAAGGGCTTCGATATGGTCTCGTAGAGAGATACAGTCCTGGGTCCTATGCCCGTGATCTTTGTGGAAGTAACAGAACTTACTCTTATCTCTCTTCTCGGGATCGGATTTAATCTTTGCAGGCCACTTCACATATGGCTTGTGTTTTATCTCCATTAGAACCTTTTCAGGAGACCGATTAAGAGGAGTGTAATTATGATATTTACCAGAATAAGGCTTCCTGGGAGAACAATCGCGCTGATCGCGATGGTATTTTTTATCTGTAGAAGTTCCTTCTGGCTTGCGTTTCTTACTCTGTACTCCATGGCGTGTCAATGCGACTTCTTCTGCATTGATATATTTCTGAGCTTTGGCTTGGAATTCCGCCATAGTTTTCGGTGGGCTCTTATCTAAGGCAAACCTAAATTTCTCGCTCGTTATTCCAGCAATGAGGGCTGTGAGACCCTTTTCTTCAGTGTAACCCTCAGTTTGAACGGCTTCGGCAGTGAACCGTACTGTGAACTCTTTTATTGTCTCCCCATGTTGCTGTTTCAGATTCATCAGATGGGAGGCTGGCTTTTTAATGCGAATACTTCCCATGAATTGAGAAAGAAATATCTCCGATAATTGGGAAAAGGAACTGATGGAAAGAGGCTTTAACCCCCGAAACCACGTACGAGCCACTTCCTTCAATGTAAGGGGAAAAGCCCTACACATGATTTCTGAACCATGTCCCTCCAACTCCATGAGGGACCTATAGGTTTCCAGGTGTTCCAGAGGATCGCCAATACCTGTATACGGAGCGATAACAAGCGTTCGATACTTTCTGGGCAACGGGGCTTCCATGACCTCGCTTGTGAAGGGAGATTCAGATTGATGTATTGCCGCCATGACAGCAGATGGCCGATTTGCCTGGTATCTCTGCTCCATGACATCAAAACGATCTTGGATTCTTTTGAGATCTCCTTCCCATGGCAAGGTATAGCTAGACGTTTCGGCGGTGGAGCCTTGCGGTTGAGGTTGTCGAGACGAACTGGAATGTATAGAATGTGGAGACGGCACAGGGGGATGGCCGCCAAGTGGTGGGACCTGTGGTTCATCCATAGAATGTCTGGAAGCAACTGGTATGGGTGGCGGTGGTAACCCTTCGGAGGGTTGTCTTTGCGGTTCAGGGAAGTGCTGATCAAGCCGATTTGACAGTGCCTGAACTCCGGCGTTTAAAGTTAGGAGAGTGTTCCCGAGGAATCGTAGGACATCATCCTGATTTCCAGAGGCCTCCAATAATGGATTTGTTGATGGTATATTTGGGGCTCCTTGAGGGATATCCGTCGGAACAGGTGGGAGGGCAGGTGCGGATTCCGTCTCACCGGGCGGAGGTGGTGCCTGCCTCGAAGTTGAAGGATGAACAGTCTTTTTAGGAGGCATCACCGAAGGATTTTGATCGATGGTTAACACGATTGATTTTGATGATCAAGTCGTTCCCACAGACGGCGCCAAACTGTTAATGTCAAATTTCGTAACGAGATCCTCCGGCTTTTCTCCTTCGCTCCAGCAGGGATTTCCACCACCAGACCTGAAGCAAGACAGCGAATAAGGGTGGCTGGGGACCAGCCGTTAGCCCTCCGATGCTCAAGTTAGACCACAGAAGAGAAGCCAAGCAAAACGGGACCAAGATTGAATGATGTGTACGTACCTGCTCTCAATGGAGCCACCCCTTTATATAGATCTGAAGCAATCCAATCTGTTACGTGAGATGTCGAAATCCCGTAGATGTCGCATACGATACTGAGAATTCGTTGATTTCTTGGGATAAGATCCTATCTTTTTAGTAGATCCAACCCAATGACTTATTCCAACAATCACGCCCCTAGATGGTAATCCCTTGAAATCCGGCTGGATCCGGCTGGAAACCATAGTTGGAGTCATGACCTCCGAAAAGGAAGGAGACGCCCGTAGTTGGAGTCATGGCCTTCGAAAAGGAAGGAGACGCCCGTAGTTGGAGTCATGGCCTCCGAAAAGGAAGGAGACGCCCGTAGTTGGAGTCATGGCCTCCGAAAAGGAAGGAGACGCCCGTAGTTGCAGTCATAGCCTCCGAACTGGTTGCAACCCGTAGGAAAGCTGCTCGCAGGTTAAAATGTGGTCGCGAGTCCAAGTACATATTTTGGATGTAACATCTTTCAACGACTTGTGAGAAGGTCTGCTCGCGGATCGAGCTTTGCCGTATTTGACTATTGGTTATGAAGACTCGAGACTTGCGAATAGCTGCTCCATATTTTTCAATCTATGACTCCTGATCAGGTGAGCTCGAGAGTCGAATGGTCGTCCCGCACTTATCCAATATTCGACTCTCGATCATATAATCTCGAGAGTCGAATGGACGTCCCGCACTTATCCAATATTCGACTCTCGATCAGATAATCTCGAGAGCGAGAGCGAAGTGGGCATTTCCGCGTGAAATCTTATCTCCATCATTTTGCCTATAACAACCACCCTCATAGCTGGAATTACAAGCGAGAAATTTAGATTTGCCTTGGACAAAAACCCTCCTAAAACCATGACAGAATTCCAAGCTAAAGCTCGGAAGTACATCAATACAGAAGAAGTTGCTCTAGCACGTCATGGCATACAGGGCAAGAAGCGCAAGTCGGAGGAAACCTCTCCTTCGGATAAGAAATATCGGCACGACCGGCGAGACCGCTCTCCCAAGAAAGTCTGCTCTGGTAAGTACCATAACTACACTCCCCTCAACCGGCCTCCAGAAAAGGTGCTAATGGAGATCAAGAACAGGCCATATGTGAAATGCCTCGCAAAGATCAAATCTGATCCCGAAAAAAGAGATAAGAGTAAGTTTTGTTATTTTCACAAAGATCATGGGCACAACACCCAAGACCGTATATCTTTGCGTGATACATCAAAGCTCTTATTCGAAAAGGTTACCTTCAAGATTATGTTATCCGACAAGGTCGTTCACCAAAAAGAGGGGAAGCCCCGCAACATCAGAAGAAATCACCTCATTGACATACTTTACAAGAAGACGCTGAACCTACCAGGGATATACGGACCATCGCCGGGGGGCCGGCTTGCAAAGGAGATTCTCAAGCTTCAAGAAAAGCATATGCCCGTAAGGCATCCAAGAAGCCCTAGCACATCTACTGGCTGGAACAAACTCCCGATACATCAGAGTCCAACCATCCTTCAATCACTTTCTCCCTCGAAGATGCAGATGGAATTCACTTCCCTCACGAAGACTCCATCGTAGTCACGCTAAAGGTATCAAACTTTCTGACTCATCGTATTATGGTGGATACAGGTAGCTCTGCTGATATTCTCTACCTGGAGGCTTTCAATAAAATGGCACTCAAAAGAAGCCTGCTCAAGCCAGTCTCAACTCCCCTCATCGACTTCGGGGGCGAAGTGGTGACATCAGAAGGAAGCATTAACCTTCCAGTCACCTTTGGTGAGAACCCAGTAAAAATGACTATCTTTGTGAATTTCCTCGTGGTAGATCGAGTTTCAGCATACAACGCCATTTTGGGGCGCCATCGCTTAATAAGGTTGGGGCAGCTTTACATCCTTTATATTTATGCATAAAATTTCCCACCCCGAATGGCGTTGGAGTTGTGCGAGGGAATAAAAAAGAAGCCCGATCATGTTATGAGATAGCTGTACAAGACCGAAAGAAAGCACAAGCGACATCAGTTATGATGGTGGCACAAGATTCATCAAGCCTTTCGACGGCCGCATCGTTGGATCCAAGGGAGAATGCTCTCCAATCAGGTACTCCTGGGGAAGAAACAGTAGCAATCCCCTTAATCGAAGGCAATTCGTCAAAAGTCGTATACATTGGATCCTCTTTAACTAACGTCTTTTGAAGAGATCTCATTAGTTTTCTCACCGAATACCAAGATGTGTTTGCTTGGTCTCACAAAGATATGCCTGGCATCGATCCCAGCATCATAGCACATCGTTTGAACGTTGATCCAAAGTGTAAACCTGTTCATCAGCGTCGACGTGCCTTCACTGCAGAAAGGCAAATGGTAATCAAGGCCGAGGTTGAAAAATTGCTCACAGTCAACTTTATAAAGGAAGTCGACTACCTAGATTGGGTTGCGAATGTGGTTCTCGTTCGAAAATCCAATGGCAAATGGAGGATGTGCGTTGACTATTCTGATTTAAACAAAGCGTGTCCAAAAGACAGCTTCCCGACACCACGAATCGATCAGCTGGTTGATTCGACGGCAGGGCACGCCCTGCTAAGTTTCATGGACGCTTATTCTGGTTACAATCAGATTATGATGTACCCACCTGATAGCCAGCACACCACCTTTATCACTGATCGAGGTCTGTATTGCTACCAAGTGATGCCTTTTGGTCTAAAAAATGCAGGGGCCACCTATCAGCGCCTCGTCAATAAAATATTCGCGGCACAAATCGGCAGGAATATGGAGGTTTATGTCGACGACATGCTCGTGAAAAGCGTCGTAGGAAATGACCACCTTGCGGATCTTTGAGAAGCCTTTGACTTAATGAGGAAGTATCAGATGAAATTAAATCCAGAAAAATGTGCGTTCGGAGTGTCAGCTGGAAAATTTCTTGGATTTATGGTCGGCCATCGAGGAATCGAGGCAAATCCTGAAAAAATAAAAGCATTGATCAAAATGAAGTCTCCGACCACTCTCAAGGACGTCCAACGTCTGGCTGGTCGCATTGCATCGTTATATAGGTTCATCTCGCGGGCCTCTGACAAGTGCTTACCCTTTTTTAAACTCCTCCGAACCAATGCAAAATCTGATTGGGAATGGACAGCGTAATGCGAAGAAGCGTTCCAATAACTGAAGCAATACATGAGTGCACCCCCCGTCTTATCAAAACCTGTGGCGCACGAACAACTTCTTCTTTATTTGTCTGTGTCTTCTACGACCATTAGTGCCGCTCTAATAAGAGAGGATTTCGGGGTACAAAGACTCGTTTATTATATTAGTTGAGCAATGGTGGATGCCGAAACCCGGTACTCTGATATGGAGAAGTTGGCTCTTGCTTTAGTCACAATAGCCCGAAAATTGCGACCATACTTCTAGGCCCATGCTATATTAGTACCAACGAACCATCCATTACGGCAGGTCCTTCAAAAACCCGAGGTTTCAGGGTGGTTAACTAAATGGGTGTTCACTCGCCTCAAATGTAAGGCTGCGATGTAGTAATAAAACTCGGTAAGATCGAGGTCGATCCACAGGGAATTAGAAACAACTTTCAAACTACTCCAGCAACTCAGTTTGCAATAGATATGAGTATTCAATTAAGCAATTAAACTAAAATAGTAACTTAATGAAAACTAGTAATTTAAGGTACTAAGGCATTCAAGGATCCACTTGTAGCAATCCCATGTCAATCCAATCAATCCAAGCAAGATACACAACTAGATTTGAAGTCCTATCTCTCATCTAGTTGGAAAATAAAGCATTCAAACACATTCAATTCCATTCAAGTTGAAATTCCAAGTTCTAGTCCCATTCAACACATGTAGATTTCAAAATCATAGCCTTCGGAGTAACAGCCATGCCTATGGACTATGGCTTGCTCAAGGGTTACCATAATTTGAATCTAAACAAACACCATATGATAATCTCAGAGAATTGCAAGGAATTCATGTCCGGAGCACATGAACTCTCATAAAACATCTCAAACTATCAACTTAAGGGACTAAAAGAATAAAAACCCAAACTTGAATAGAAATTACTTGAATTAAACTGAATCAAACATGGAAATTGGCTACAAGCTTCACCTCTCAGCCTTAGCTGAGAGATTCTAGCCGAGCATTGTCATACTACAACTAGAACTCATAATAGAAAGCATAAAACTAGAAAAACAAAAAATTGAAGGGTTGCTGACGCTCCACGATGACTTCCGTCCTCTCCCACGACCTTCCTTGGCTTTTATCATGACCTAAGAAGAGCCCCTAGGTGTCATTTTATAGTGTGGAAGCCCCTTGCGTTGGAAACATCCAGAAATTGCGTAAGGTTACGCACTGCGCAGAAAATCTCGGAGCTTCACGGAGAAGCTCTTTTACGCAGACTACCGGTCGTAAAATGTCCAAAAACAGTCTAGCGAGTTTTTCCAAAATCTAATTTTTAATTTTTAATGCAAGGACCGGTCACACGACCGGTCTGGGCATCGGACGACCTATCGTGAATGGTCCAGTGGCCTCTGTGAAAAACTCATCTTCTGCAGACAATCGGACAGGTCAGACGACCAGTCCTGGCGATGGACGACTGGTCACACGACCGGTCTTGGCTTCTGTTTCTGCTTTCTCCTTTTGCTCCTTTCTTCCTTTCTTCTCCTCTCTTTCTACTTTCTTTGGTCCTTCTTTCTTCTTCATCCAATGGCTTCAAATGGCTCTTTTTAGTCCCCAATTTGGTGAAGTCCGCTCTCATTCCTGAAATCACAAAACATCCATTAGATAGGCCTTTTAAGCATGAAAACCGTGCCTATAATGTGATGTACTGGGCAATGCAATGTATAAATTGGAGGTTCAACACACCCCCCAACCAGCTTTTTACTAGTCCTGAGCAAAACATGTGCGAAACAATTTCAAACCTCCAAACCAAACCTCCATCAGAAACCATGTTTCTATCCATCCCAAGAGATACAAGTATAAAATTTGGAGAAATTAGGTGCTAGAAGCTGAAACCTTAAACTCTCAAAACATAATAAGTGTCTACATGAAATTCCCGCTGATTGATTGATAAATAGAAGAACTCGAACATATTCAACCTAGTGTGCATAGTAAAAGTTCATCTCATGAGTTTCTGGGATTATCTTCTTCATAGATTAAGTAAACCATGGATTTTAAGGTGCATAGAGCAACGACAAGCCTATGACAGGAATTTGCCTTACTGTCCCTCCGACGGCTTTCACTCTACGTCCCATTTTCAGCTTTGGTTACGGTTCGACCATCCCCCGGTTGGTAATAGGTAGCCCTCTTCGGAATTTTCCACCATTTTTCCTTCATTCCCGATTTCATCCTTTCTTTTCATTTTTCTTTTAATTTAGATAGGATTTTTAAAAATTCATATCTTTCGTTATTTTCCCATGGACCAGGATGAACAAAATGCCCCGGCTTGGTTTCTCAACACCTTTAAATCAAAGTCTAGCTAATCTATAAATCACATAATCCTTTCAACCCATGAAAATCGTGTAATGTGAATTAGGTGTAAAAAAAGTGTTCAAATTTTCTATCGATCACAACAATAGGGGAACTAACATATAAAACCATTATGTTGGGAGAAATTCAAGACTTACAACCTCACACAGTTCGTATCTCCTCTTCTTATACTCCTATCATCTCGAATGCATGGAAATAAGGTTTTCTAAAAGAGTTTTGAAATTTTTAGAAAATTCGAAAAAATTTGCGCATATGAGGCTCGAAATGTTGCATCATGCTAGATGAAAGATCTCATCTCACCCCCCAACCAAATCTTGCATTGTCCTCAATGTAAAAAGATATGCAATGAGCATGAACATGAGAGCAATGGTAAAATATGCGAGAGTGAGAACAATAGTACCTGAGAGAGCGATCATGGAAGTCTACAACCCAATAACTAAAGCTACTTAAAACAGTAAAACTAGATAAAACTAAACCTAATCTACGGAAAGCAATAAAGATACCTAACCCGTCCTTGTAAAAAAAAGGGATCTCCATCAGACTAGGAGATCGATTATCATTATAATATCCAAAAGGACAAAGTTGAGTAGGATCATCAAGTGGTGTAACAAATTTTTCAGTAGAACTATCCACCATCCTACTTTGGAAAGTACATTAGTGACATCAATCATTCTAACCCATTGAAAATCCTGCTGAAAAATTTCAGCGGGTTCTTCAACAAAATTGTCACATGTACTAGGAAAGGAGAATTGCATTGGTTGGAAATCATTGAATATGGATCTCCTTTCCTTCTTGTCTGGGCAAAATTTATTCAAATATGGATCATCCCAGAAGTGTTCTTCGGTTTGAACAAACCAAAGAGATGTGGAGACTTGTATTTCTTCTTCACAAGTCGATATGATCTCCACAAAATCAGATTTCACCGGTGCTTCCACAATTGATTTTTCAATTCGGTGTTCTGTGGAAGGAAACTTTTTAGGCGTCGGGGAGGTCTCTCTCAAAGCATGTACAATGTTCTGAATCATGGGATCATCCCAATCTTCAAAATACGCTAAACACTTCTCGAGTGTATAAGAGACCTCATCGGAGGAAATTTTCAGATTTGGACCCTTTATGTCTTCCTCCTTCTCAGAATTTTGTGTAGGTTGGAGTTGATCCTCAACCTCTACACTTTCAGAAATTGGCCTCTCTGTAGACAAGTCAAGCACCAACTCTTCCAAATCCTGCACAACAAATTTGTGTAAATCAGAAATTGGTGACTTGTCAAATAAATTTTCAGAAATTGACACTTCCAAGGTCTTAATAAAATGAGAATTAGATTCATCCTTAGAGTGTGTCAAATATGTCTCCAAACTTTTAGGTAGATCATGTTGGAAAAACCCCCATCATCCATGGATTCTATCATGTTTACCTCATGGGGACCATCATTGTCATCCCAATCCTCAAAGGGATCAAAGCTAACAACATCTAGATGATCAAAATTCTGCCTTAAAGCGAACTCCTCTTCCACGATTGAATCAATCAAATCAACCTCGTGGACATCATCATCATCCCTATGCCTTTTGCCCAAGTCGAACACATTCACCTCCAACGTCATGTTCCCAAAAGACATTTGCATCACTCCATTCCGGCAATTTATGATTGCGTTTGATGTAGCAAGGAATGGGCGGCCTAGAATTACCGGTATTTGGGTGCTAGCATCCATGACCGGTTGTGTGTCTAAAATGATGAAATCTACCGGGTAGTAGAATTTATCCACTTGGACTAGCACTTCCTCAACTATCCCCCTCGGTACATGGATAGATCTATTAGCGAGTTGCAATGTGGTTTTGGTGGGTTTTAATTCACCAAGACCCAATTGTTCATATACCGAGTATTGGATCAAGTTCACACTTACCCCCAAATCTAGCAACGCACGCTCAATCCGGTAGTCTCCAATGATACATGAGACTGTGGGACTACCGGGATCTTTGAATTTTGGGGGGGTCTTTTGAGTGAGAATGGCACTCACTTGCTCATTTAAGAAGGCCTTTTGCTGCACATTATATTTTTGTTTTGTTGTGCATAGGTCCTTTAGAAACTTGGCATAAGAGGGGATTTGTTTGATGGCATCAAGCAAGGGAATGTTAATCTTGACTTGTCAGAAAATCTCTAGAATATCATGAGAGTTTGGAAGAGATTTTGGAGCAACCAATCTCGAAGGGAATGGTGCCACGGGCTTGTAAATTCGTTCCGGTTCTTGTGGGGCTAAGTTAGATCCATCCTCATCCTTAGAATTTACCGGATCATTAGGCTTGTCGGCCTTCACCGGAATAGATTTGTCGATTTGTTTACCACTTCTAAGAGTGGTGACGGATTTGGCTTGCTCCATATGTTGGTTGAAGGGATCAGGAATGCTTACTTCATGTACTTGTTTTGGATTGGGCTGAGGTTGGGCCGGAAAGGTCCCTTCCCTAGCATTTAAGCGTCCCTTAATCTCATCAACCGAGACTTTAAGCTCTTGGAACATTTGCTGATTCGTTTGATTAATCTGTTTTTGCACTTGTATATACGCTTTCAAGGTATCCTCCATTGAGAATTGAGGTGGGGCCATATTTTGCATGGGTGGCCCTCCTTGAGAGTTGGTAGGATTGCCCGTAGGGGCATTCTTCCAACTAAAATTTGGGTGGTTCATCCAACTGTCATTGTACGTATTACCCACCGGTCCATTGAAAAGCCGTTGATACCTATATGTGGCATCTTCATGTTCATGTAATACCTCTTGAAATGCAGGAATTGTGGGACAATCTTGCGTAGCGTGTAAATCGGTGTGACAAATCCCACATATGGTCTCAATAGCTCCATTGGACTTTGGAACTCCACTTTTACTAAGTTCCATGGCCTCGACCTTTCTTGTGAGGTTGGCTATCCTTGCATTCACGTCGTCTTCCTCCTTAAGGATATAGATCCCTCCTTTCTCTTTCTCTTGAGTAGGCTTAGGGTTATTGGGTTTATCCGAGGTATCCCAAGATTGGGCATTTTCAATCAACATGTCCAAATAACTCCAAGCCTCATCTGGATTTTTGCTCATAAACTCGCCATTGCACATCATCTCTACAAATTAGGCGCATATTGGAACTTAATCCATCATTGAAAAAATTTATAATTCGCCAAATCTCATAGCCATGATGTGGGCAAGCAAGTAGGAGGTCCTTAAATCTCTCCCAACATTGGAAGAAAGATTCATCCTCTTTAGCCGAAAAATTCATTATGGCTCTTCGAAGGGTGTTCGTTTTATGAGCCGGGAAGAACTTTTTCAAGAATTCCCTGGTCATCTCATTCCATGACCCAATCGAATGTGGTCTAAGAGAGCGAAGCCAATCTTTGGCTCTTTCTTTCAATGAAAAGGGAAAGAGTTTAAGCTTAATGGTATCTTCAGAAACATTGGTGTACTGCAAGGTAGCCACCACTTCTTCAAATTCTTTCAAGTGCAGATATGGGCGGTCAGAGTCTAGCCCATGGAACTTTGGTATAAGTTGAATTACACCCAGCTTTATATCAATGTTTCCCCCATTTGGTGGTAGAACCACGCAAGAGGGTGTAATTGCACAGGCTGGTTATAGGTAATCCCGCAGTGATCTCATTGGAGGGACGTTATGTACCTCATTCTCTCCTACTCCTTCTTGATTTGCGTTTGTAGATGGAGTAGGGGGGGGGGGGGGGATTCCTTAAAGGTTTTTGATCCATACTCCCCAAACTTTCACAATGCTCTTGGTAATTTCGGACTCGTCTATGGACTGACAATGGTCCAACTAACCACCTTCAGATTGGAGACGATTTGAGTGGTTACGTTCCCAACGGGAAATAAACCATTCAACCAAAAACTAAACTAGTCCTAAATCCTAGAAATCTGAAATTAATAGAAAAAAAGCTAAGTTAGAAAGGTATTACCAAATGTGCTTGAACTAGAGAAGAAATCCTACAAAACAATTTGTTAGTTTAAAAAATCAGAAAACCTATCTACTTCTACTTCTACAGCCACTAAAACAATTTGAAAACCGTTATCTAAATTCCCCGGCAACGGCGCTAAAAACTTGTTCGCTCGCCTCAAGTGTAAGGCTGCGATGTAGTAATAAAACTCGGTAAGACCGAGGTCGATCCACAGGGAATTAGAAACAACTTTGAAACTACTCCAGTAACTCAGTTTGCAATAGATATGAGTATTCAATTAAGCAATTAAACTAAAATAGTAACTTAATGAAAACCAGTAATTTAAGGTACTGAGGCATTCAAGGATCCACTTATAGCAATCCCATGTCAATCCAATCAATCCAAGCAAGATACACAACTAGATTTCAAGTCCTATCTCTCATCTAGTTGGAAAATAAAGCATTCAAACACATTCAATTCCATTCAAGTTGAACTTCCAAGTTCTAGTCCCATTCAACACATGTAGATTTTAAAATCATAGCCTTCGGAGTAACAGCCATGCCTATGGACTATGGATTGCTCAAGGGTTATCATAATTCGAATCTAAACAAACACCATATGATAATCTCAGAGAATTACAAGGAATTCATGTCCGGAGCACATGAACTCTCATAAAACATCTCAAACTATCAACTTAAGGGACTAAAAGAATAAAAACCCAAACTTGAATAGAAATTACTTGAATTAAACTGAATCAAATATGGAAATTGGCTACAAGCTTCACCTCTCAGCCTTAGCTGAGAGATTCTAGCCGAGCATTGTCATACTACAACTAGAACTCATAATAGAAAGCATAAAACTAGAAAAATAAAAAATTGGAGGGTTGCTGATGCTCCACGACGACTTCCGTCCTCTCCCACGACCTTCCTTGGCTTCTATCATGACCTGGGAAGAGCCCCTAGGTGTCCTTTTATAGTGTGGAAGCCCCTTGCGTCGGAAACATCCAGAAATTGCGTAAGGTTACGCACTGCGCAGAAAATCTCGGAGCTTCACGGAGAAGCTCTTTTATGCAGACTACCGGTCGCACGACCGGTCTGAGCTCCTTGACTACCGGTCGCACGACCGGTCGTAAAACGTCCAAAAACAGTCCAGCGAGTTTTTCCAAAATTCAATTTTTAATTTTTAATGCAAGGACCGGTCGCATGACCGGTCTGGGCATCGGACGATCGGTCGTGAATGGTCCAGTGGCCTCTGTGAAAAACTCATCTTCTGCAGATAATCGGACCTGTCGGACTACCGGTCTTGGCTTCTGTTTCTGCTTTCTCCTTTTGCTCCTTTCTTCCTTTCTTCTCCTCTCTTTCTACTTTCTTTGGTCCTTCTTTCTTCTTCATCCAATGGCTTCAAATGGCTCTTTTTAGTCCCCAATTTGGTGAAGTCCACTCTCATTCCTGAAATCACAAAACATGCATTAGATAGGCCTTTTAAGCATGAAAACCGTGCCTATAATGTGATGTACTGGGCAATGCAATGTATAAATTGGAGGTTCAACAATGGGCGGTCGAGATCAGTGAGCACGATATTTCGTTCTGCCACAGGACCGCGATCAAGGGTCAAGCCGTGGCTGACTTCATCGCCGAATTCACATATTCCTCTCCCGATGATAATTCCGCGACCAGCGATCAGCCATCCTGGTCACTCTTCATGGACGGGTCCTCACGGGTCACTGGCAGCGGAGCGGGCCTAATTCTAGTTGCTCCAGACGGGTCGCATTTCCAATACGCCTTACGATTCGATTCTCGCATCTTAAATAATGAAGTAGAATATGAAGCTTTGATCGTCGGCCTCGAACTAGCAAACGTCCTCTCAATTCAAAATCTACTCATTCACAGTGACTCTCAGCTCATAGTCAATCAGGTACTCGGCGAATTTGAAGCAAAAGAAGAGAGGATGGCCTTATACAAATCTCGAGTGCTCATCCTGCTTGTAAAATTGAAGAATTATGAAATAACTCACATCCCTCGCGAGAAGAATAAACTCGCAGATTCTTTGGCAAAACTCGCCTCTGTGCCATGAGTTTGAATTATCACGTTCAATTCCTATCGAGCAACTTCAGCCCCCGAGTATCCACCAAATAACTCCTGGGCAAGTGATCGTGGTCCATCCCTCTCCATGTTGAATGGATCCCATTATCCTCTATGTCAGGGATGGAATTCTTCCAGACAACAAGAAATTCGCACGACAAATCCGCCTTCGAGCTGCCAGGTATACTTTACAAAATGAAATGTTATTACGTAAGAGTTTTTCTTTGCCTTATTTAAGGTGTCTTCACCCAGAAGAAGCACATCGTGTTCTAGATGAAGTACACTAGGGGGCATGTGGTAACCACTTAAGGGGACGATCTCTAGCATACAAGGCGATGAGGCAAGGGTACTACTGGCCCATTGTGAAGGTAGATGCAATTGAATTCTCTAAAAAATGTGACAAGTGTCAGCGATATTCTCCCATACCTCATACACCGTCCGAGCAAATGACACCAATTGATAGCCCTTGGCCCTTCGCCCAATGGGGGGTCGATATCATCGGGCCCCTGCCTAGCGGGAAAGGACAAAATCGGTTCGCAATCGTGGCGGTCAATTATTTCACCAAATGGGCCGAGGCAGAGCCATTAGCCAGAATCACTGAGA
The DNA here is from genome assembly GCA_003013855.2 of Liriodendron chinense. NCBI lineage: Eukaryota > Viridiplantae > Streptophyta > Magnoliopsida > Magnoliales > Magnoliaceae > Liriodendron > Liriodendron chinense. The sequence goes on from ML058429.1 coordinate 2,040,868, forward strand.
AACAGATTACTAAGTTTATATGGAGAAATATCATATGCCGTTATGGACTCCCTCACACTATAATCACCGATAATGGAAAGCAATTCGACAATGCCGCTTTCGAGGAATTTTGCGAAAAATGGAAAATACGCAATATTCGCACCTCTCCATATCATCCTCAGGCAAATGGGCAAGTTGAGGCAGTGAATAAAATCATTAAGCATCATTTAAAGACCAAGCTTGGCGAGTGTAAAGGCATGTGGCCAGAACTCCTCCGGAAGTCTTATGGCATATAGGACTACAACTCGTACATCAACAGGCGAAACTCCTTTCTCCCTAGCATTCGGTATCGACGCAGTAGTACCAGTTGAAATTCAAGTACCCTCGTATCGAATCGAGCAGTATGACCCCACTTGTAATCAGGAAGGTCTTCGACTTCATCTCGATTTCTTGGAAGAGCGGAGAAATGCCTCCCAGATGCGAGCAGTCGCATATCAGCAGCGTATTGCTCATTACCGAAATGCTAAAGTTTGGCCTAGAGCTTTCCAGCTCGGTGATTTAGTCCTCAGACAGAACCTTGGAGTTCCTGCTCGTTCAGCTTGATCCAAATTGGGAAGGCCCGTATCGAGTCTTCAAAATTGTGCGACCCTGTACTTATTGTCTTGAAGATATGCAGGGAAGACCCGTACGTCGCCCTTGGCACGTGGAACATTTGCTGTAATATTTCCCTAGATTCAATGTAACTCTTAACGACATTCGAATGAATAAGACTAAAGTCATCTTTTGGTCGGTACTCCATTTAATTGGACCAGAACATCCCCGAAGAGAATACACATTCTCTTGGCCAATTGTCTACCCTTGGTAGAACTAAAGTCATTTTTTGGTCGCTACTCCATTTAATTGGACCAGAATAGCCCCGAAGAGAACACACATTCTCTTGGCCAATTGTCTACCCTTGGTAGAATCAAAGCCTCAATCGATAAATCAGTCTATCTCCACGAGGGCATGGTCATCACGACCCCCCGGATTGAGCATAACTCATTACTACGTGAGTTAAATATGAAGGCATTCATTACATAATAAAGGAAGAACGAGAGAAAGGAAATAAGAAGACCAACATCATCATCAAAAAGTGTTTCTTTCCATTCATATCAATTGTTTACAAAGATTTGATTACTAGCAAAATTGATACAGGAGAAAGAAAAGAAAAGATAAATCAGTCTCTTGGAGGAGGAGCCGCACTCTCGACTTCAGGGCCCACTTCGGGAACCCCTCCAGCTTGAGTGACCTCGGTCACCTCATTCTCGGCAGCTGCTCGTTCCTCTGCAGCTATGACGGCCGCGACTAGTTCAAATTCCCCCATATCAAAAGATAGGGACATCCGCTGCACTACTCGTAGTGTGAAGTCGCGACCAGCATCGTACAACTCATGTCTTTCTTCGTCATACAACTGTGAAGTTCGAAACTCGGTGATGGCTCGAGTTCTTTCTTCAGAGAGCATTTTAACAAGGGCGACTCTCTCCTCGTCCCAATGGATCGAGTCATCCTTGAGCTGTGCAAGAATGGAATGCTCTTTCTCCAGATTTTCGCTAACTTCTTTGAGCTGCGACTTGGTCTCTGCGAGCCGCTCCTCCAATGAGATCTTGTCTTGGCGAAAGATCTCTCTTTCTCTCTCTGCTTTCTCCTTCAACTCCGCAAGCTTGGCAAAGTTGAAATCCAAGGCCTGGTACCTATCGGTTAGGACTTGGATCTTCTCTATGAGGATCTCCTCCTCCTCCTCCATCTTCGAGATCGACGCCTCGCGGGACTTAAGGAGCTGATCCCTTTCGAGGACTGCTTTCTCCAAAGCAATCCTCTTCCCGTCAGCCTCATCTATCACACGACGGGCGGCGAGGATATCACGCCTCGTTCGTAGGATGAGGTCCAAGCCCTACAAAATAGAAGAAAGATTATGAGATAAATATTCGGGAGCAGACAAAGATAGCAAGACAACAACGTCGAAAAGCATGTTACCTGAACCATCCCCACTCCTGCCTCGAGGAAGAGGTTTTCAAGGCTTGGCTCGGGAAGGGTGCTAAAGGTCTGGGGGGAGATGTTATCGAACAAAAATTTGCAGATCGGGTGGAGATGACGGGGGACGGTAAATGACCCACTACCAGAGGGCTGGGCAACGACCATCCCAGCCGTGCTCGCGACTTGAGTAGCAACCGTCTCGTGAGCAGGAGCCAACTCGCGAGAAGAAGCCGACTCGCGAGCCCCTGTCGGCTCGCGAGATTCTTCAGCTAGGGGGTAGCTAGACCCCGCTCCATCATCCCTCGGGGAGTTGTCAGTAATATTAATAACTAGTGGTCCAGGTGGAACCACCAGTGAGGAAATGACAGGCGCGGGTGTCGCTGGCACACCTATCGTGGCCTCAAGATGGGGAGACTGGTCGACACCCTTCTGATTAGATGGATGAGAAGGACCGGCAAACGTCTTCTTCTGCCTTTTCGAGTTTGTGCCCTTGAGATGAGGCAGCAAACCCCTCTTCTCTCTAACCTTTGTCATCGCGACTTCCTTGTGGGATATTAACCCTGTCGTTGCGAGTCGCGAGGCAGATAAACAGGCCTCGATATGCCTGTCGCGAGCAGGCAGTTTGTATACCTTCACGATTTTCTCGTGAATCCCTCCCTTTAAGTTCGGCTTCGTCAAAGCCGGGATACCTGCAAATATGGGCAGAAGTTAAAAATGCCAAAAAGCCCTAAATTAACTGGTAAAATTCGTAAAATGTGAAACTGTGCCCACCTTCACAAAAAAAACGGTTCACGCCAGGGCCCCCAGAGGTGGATCTTGGCTCAGACTCCCAGCTCCCGGAAGCATAGAACCAACGTTTCCTCCATCCGAGAAATTCGAAGAGGGTTTCCCCAGCACAAAATTATCCCGGTGCCAGTAGCATAAGTAATACCAGCCTTTGCTGGAGGGTGCCCTCTTGAGTCGAAATATACGGAGGAACTCCTCAGCGGTGAGCTCCCCATTACCGGCCTGTGCACATAGGGCAAAGGAGCTCAGGACCACCCTCCATCCGTTTACGATAAGTTGCCCGGGGGCAATCTTATAACATCGGAGGAGATTACGAATGAAGGGATGGAGAGGAAGGCGCACCCCAAGAATAAGGAGGTATTCATAGATGGCAACGCATCCTGGGGGAAGGGAATCCGGAGTTTCTCCCTCTCCAGGTAACCGGAGAACGACCGACTCAGGGATTTGGTATCTCTCCCTTAACTCGATCAGTCGGTCCTCCGACAAAATAGATGGGTACCCGGATGCTGAGTATTTGCCCCCCAGAACCCTCGCATTACTAGAGGCAGAGGATTCCGGGGTAGCATCCCCCAAGGGAACGGTGGTCTCATCGGAATCTCTAGCCATAAGTTTTTTAAGAAAAAATTGAGAAAAGAAGAAGGAAGAAGCAGGGAATACTGAAGGTATCGGAGAAGAAGAATGGCACCGGAGGAAGGAGGACACAGACACCAGGAGAGTGAGGAGAAAAGATTTCGAAAACTTCTGTGAAAGTTCAAAGAATTGGCTAATTCCGTATATTTATAAGCAATCATTCCGCAGGATTTGGCGACACGTGGCTACCACTCGTTTGGCATAGCAGTCGAACAAGCACGGCTATTAATTCCCCAGACACGTGGCAAGCGTCTTTTCATTTTCTCTCTACCAAAAAGCTGCGGAAGGCTGGCGCTCATTAATGCCAGTTCAATCATGTACGATTTCATCTCCTATAAAGGTGGTAGGCGGTTATGCATGACAGTAAGTAAGTCCTTCCCTTGGACTTCCTGGCGGTAACGGACTTGGGGGGCATCTGTTATAGTCAAATTGCGGAGATCGAAGGTTCTCGCGAGGTCCCGATTCTACGAGCATCTTTATAACAATATTCGAGTCGCGAGCTCATCTGGTCGAGTCTCGCATATTAGATAAATACGGCGCACAATTACCGAGTCATCGAGCCCTTACGGTCGATAATCGAATATTGAGAAGGTGCGGAACATCCTTATCGACCTGCGAGCAGTCCTTCTCGTGGTCGTTAAAAGGCACCACACCTCAATACGCGAGCAGCCTGGCTCGCGAGCATCTCCCGACATGCGAGCAGCTTTGATTACTGATCTTTAGCGATAACGTCCCATTAGCCTATAGTACCAGCAGCCCATATAGGCCGATTTTGGGCTTATCTTCGCCTACGGCTCCATATCTCAAGGGATTACTATCAAGGAATGTAATTGACCAGATGAGTAATTGGATTAGATTATTCCTTTATCTACGGATAAGCAGGATAAACACCTTATCCCATGAAATCAGTAGTGATCTCGATATCTTACGTAACAGAGTGGGACATTCGGATCTACATAAACGGATGGTTTCATCGATTTGAAGGTACACAATACTCAATCTCTAAGCCCCCATATCTATTTGTTCTCTTTTCAGCCCTACCCAGTCTAAATTAAGCATCGGAGGGCCAACGGCTGGACGCGGCCACCCATAGTTTCTCTTTGTCTCTTTTCAGGTCCGGGAAGGGAATCTCTTGGAAGGAAGGTGAATATCTAGAGGACCCTATTACAAAACGTGACGTAAACAGTCTCGTTGTAAGTTTTTAGGCCATTTTAGAAGCACATGTTCGGCTAACGGGGGCTGCTCCGGTCTAATGTCCCCCATGACTACACGTGGCTCTTCCTGGGCCCCTCCTTTTTATTCATACCAGATCATAGATAGATGGGGTGGTGGGCTAAGTTAAGGCTCAGTTCGTGGTTGACTCGTTCAAACATGATCGGAATCCGGGCCCGAATCCAACCCATGATTGAAAGTGAAATGTTCAGCACTGACCCGTATTGAGATTTTGAAGCCCACTACCAACGTGACACGCGAACTGATAGATAGGGGTGGCAGCTGGCCATGTCCGGCTTCGGTCGGGTTCAGCACAAGCCTGACCCATTTACTAAATGGACCAAAATTCCAGCATGAACTTGACCTGCACCAATTACCTTATGCCTAACCTGGAACCACTTGAAATTTAACAAGCCCAAGCCCAGCCTGACCCATTTAATTATAAGAGTTACTTTTGTAAAATCACCTACATTTAGGGATATTTACAGATAAGCTTTTAAATATTTAAAGTAATCTGACTATTGATTTGAAATATGGTGAGAAAAGTGCCTATTTGACTTTGACTTACCATCACAGACAGAAAAATGTTAAAAAAGTTGATTTTGCCCCTAACACTTTTCGTTTCCCCATTCTACCTCATTTGAAGGGGTGGGCATGCGGAAGAGTTGATTGGGCCGACCTTTGTGTATGTATGTGATCTACGTTGTTAATCTGTTTTGCTATCTCATTTTAGGCTATGAGTCACTACAACATTTTGACTTTTTACGACAAGTCCACTCGTCGCTAAAACCCCTATACTTATTGTTAAAAACTTTTTATAACGAGTGTTGCTTGTCATCAATTGTGTCGTAGATACGGCATTGCAAATTCTATTTAGTGACGAAAATACCAACTCATCACCAATTAGTTAATTATTTGCGACAACTTAATAACTAGTCGTAAAATATAGCTAATTAATGACGTGTTGACACTATTGGGAATAGGGGTGCTGACAGCGAAAGCGGAAGTCGAACAACACCATAGCAAAGTATAAGATCGAACGAGAAACACAATGAAATCACACCACACAAGCATTCAACCACAAGAGATAATCCGATTTTACGTGGGAAAACCCCTCAACGGATAAAAACCACGGCACAAAGTGATCCACTATGATTAATAGAAGATTACCGAGAATGACAGCCCACAAGCAAGGAAAACAGAAAAAACACAAGCTCTCTCTCACAAAACACTCCCCTCTTCCAAACACACTTTGGAAACCTTGGACACCTTAGGATTACTCCTAATCCCGAATTCAAGCCATATATATAGCAAGCAATCCCGAATTAGAAACGTATTACGCAAATTCGCGCAATAGCACAAGAAAAATCTTGCTGTGCAAGTTACCGCATAACACTGCCGACCGGTCTTGACCGGTCAGACCCATGGCCAACCGCTCAGATCAGACCAAAAAACAGTCCAGGGGCAAAACACATTGATAATACACGCTGCCTCAACACTGGTCGATCAGTCATGACCGGTCGGTGATAGTCTAGGGATGTCATTTGAAGGCTCTCTTCCAACAAACTCCACTGAGGCTTCAAACGTCGAATCAGAATATCCTCACTTCGTCATCTCATCTTCATCATAGCTCCACCGCTTCTCATGCCACCATCAACCCTAACCTTGCACTTTCATGCCCTTTGCTGCTCTTCTTATGTGGCCTTTGGGCACTTGCCACATACGAGCAACCGTGGATCTCGTTGCCGAACCCATAGCTCCACCATGAATTGTGCTCCTGATCAACTTGTAAAGATGGCCACACCTTTGTGCCTTCATCCACACGAGTGCCCCCTTCAACACTTCACAACAACGATCGTGGCCAATGAACACACACCCTTTCGCCTCAAGTGCACTAAGAGAGATCACATTTAACTTCATCTTAGGGACATGCTTCACATCTTTTAGGACTCATTCGATCCCATCGAACATCCTGATGCGCACCGTACTAATACCCATCACCTTATGAGCGTAGCCATCGCCTGTTCGCTTCCCCAAGTGTAGGGTTGCTATGTAGTAATAATTTTGATAAGACCAAGGTCAATCCACAGGGACTAACTTAGGAATTCACAAAATTACTTTCAATAGCCTTTAATTGAAATCACAACTAAACGAATTTGGAAGTTGAATATAAATAGGTAATCTGTAACTAAAAGTGAATGTAACAATGTAAAAGAAGCATTAGGGTGCCGATGATCCACTTGTAACTATCCTTGATACATAATTCGTTGGGGTTCTTAATTACACAACTAGAATAGAAATCAAATCATATCTAGCTGGATTATAAAGCGGTTATATTATTAAACAATCTGTCATATGTGTTGTTCATCAACATGATTCCCTCAATTCAAGTTAGGTCTTGAGCACACTCAATTGCATAGGTCAATCCTAGTTCCAATAGGTTAAGATCACAACCATAATAATCATCAAACCCTGTCACTAGGCTTAACTAATATCATGGTTTGAACTTTATTCAAATCATATAAATAATAAACACATATTCTAGAATTTTTGGAAAACATAGAACCTTGGCTTGAAGTTTCCGCATAAAGCCCCAAGTTCTAGAGCGTCTTGAATCCGAATCCTCGGAGCGTACAGGTCTAGATCTTAGCAAAACAACTAAGTAATAAGCATAGTTCTTCCAAACATCCATGAGCCATCATAAGATTAAGAAAAACTAACTTAAACTTTATTCAAACTTAAGCAAATCATTGTTCAACATTAAAATTCAATCCATAACCTAAAATGAATCAAAGCATCTTAGATAAACTACAAGCTTCACCTTTTAGCCCGAGCTAAGAGGTTTAGCCTATCATGTTAAAAGAAAACATGAAAGTTAATAAAAATATAAAAACTATAAAGAAAATTAGAACGGGGAGTTGTAGAACTCCACAATCGTCCGTCTCCGCCTACCACTATAATAGATCTCTTCTAGGTTAGGTTAGGAAGGATGTAGAGGTCTCCTTTTATAACACAAATCCGCCTCTCGCTTGGAAACTTCTGGAATTGCGTAACTTCTTACGCAGCTTACGTAGATAGGTCCGATTGGTAGGAAATACCTCCGATTGATTGGACAGTGATCTTCGATGGATCGAAAGTCGGCTGATTGATCGTAAAAGAGTCCAGAGAGTTGCTATTTTCCACTACTTATTCCAATTGATTGGACATGATTACGATCGATCGGACACCTCCTTTCGATTGATCGTAGATGTGTCGATTGATCAGAAATATGTCCAGAGAGTTAATCATAATTTTGGTGTTTCTGGTATGTCCAATGGGTGGTCCGTTCGATTGGGTACCCATCGGAACCTCCTCCGATTGATTGGAGACCTATCAGCGATTCATTGAAAATGTTGATTTCTTCAATTTCTTCTGTTTTCTCTTCAAATTTTTTTTTATATTTCTTCCTCTCCTTCTTCCTTTTCTTGATTCTTCAATGTCCCTTTAAAGTGTCCTTTAACATCCAAATTGTGAGGCCTCTCTCTTATTGCTTTAATCACAAAACCATGTATTAGATAGATCTTTAAACATACAAATCGTGTATAGTTAGTGATGAAATGAGGTTAGAATAAACACATTTAAGAGCTCAACATTGCCCACAAACATCGATTCACCACCATACTCCTTGTATGTCGTGAATGAACTCCGGTCTGGATAAACGTGACATGAAGCCCTTGAATCTAGGATCCACTCTCTACCGTGAGATCCCTTGCCAAATACAGTCAGAACTTCACAAAGATCGACACCATCCTCTATGGTATTGGCTCCATTTCTAGAAGAATTTTCATACATCTCTTGCTTCAAGTTGCGATTCTAACAGTCCCCTCTCATGTTGCCTTCCTGACCACAACTCCAGCACTTCACCTTAGCTTTCCCTTTGCCCTTTGCCTTAAATTCTGATTTCGAATATCCCCCACCATACTCAGAATTTCTTCCCCTCATAATCAGTGCCTCTGAGGAAGAACGAAAACCCAAGTCACCACTTTTCTTTCTCATCACCTTCGACTGGAGGGCTGAGATAACGGTCTCGACGTTGATGGTCTCCCTCCCTGCGCACACAGACTCTGTCACGCCCCAAAATCCGGCACCCGAGTATATCCGACCCTGATCCCGTACCTGAAGGTATGACTTATGTTTTGTATGTTTAGATTTAATAATTCACATATACAGTACCACATGATTCCTATTCATAAGACATAATGATCCAAAAATTAAACAAATAAGCATTTATTTTAAGAAGAGTAAAATATCATTATCCTTACTAGTCAAGATCAATATCAAAATTAATGTTTCAACACCTGTCATCACCATACCATCACAATACCACTTAATGTTTAATACAATTTATTTAAAAAAATGTTAGAGAAATGATAAATAAAACTAAATATAAAAGCAATCCTCTTTAAGCGCCTCCATGAGATCTTGATCCTGAAAGTTTAAAATCCTAACAGGGTAAGCTATGAAGCCCAACGAGTAATTTCAACACAGGTTTCAAAACGTAATCCAATTAAGACGTACAAGAAACACAATAAACGTTCATGTAAAGTAAAAAGATGAAGAAAATAACATTTTTCAATGTAAAAAGAAAAATAGATTTGGATGGATGGAATCAACATAAGCCATACTCTGCAATAGTAAGTGCAATTTTATCATTTTTAACACCAGGGCCATTTTACACCGGTTGGCCAACACCCGCGCCAATACAATCTTAGCCTGGCAATGGGAACCTTTCGCTTGACAAGCTCACCCATCCAAAGGACACTTGGTCTGGCAATGGGAACCTTTCACTTGAAACACTCACTCATCCAAAGGGCACTTGGTGATGGACCCATTCGTATGTTAGCTGGTTAGACTATTACCTTATCAAACCTGGCAGCAGGAACTTTTTGTAATCCTGACATGCTTACCTGCCTAAAGGGTACGGTAGAGATTCCAAAAGGTACCAATTGGGTTTCTGGGATTTTCAACCCAAGGTTCTTGATTGCCCTACCTATTCAAGCTTTAGGGATTTTCAACTCAAAGGACTTGATTACCCCACCTATTTTCTGGTGTTCCAACAACTGTTCTGATGATGCATAAATAAAATATCTCTAAACGTCTTCAATGATTGAAAATTCTTTGGCCGAATCCATAATACTCAATGTACAAAATTTATCAATCATAAAAATAAAATTTCTAATTAATGTAAATTTTCTGCACACAATCAAAGTTCTAATGATAAATAAATATGAGACATAGTGTATCAGAGTTGAGGGTTAGAAAAATTATAATATATATATATATATATATAAAATAAAATAAAAATCCAAACTCTGGTTATTTCTTAAAATCATATTATAAAAGAAAGAGTTATTAATACATGATTTATAATAATCCAACTTTAAAGTCAAATTAAAGCATGTGAATTAAAATAAAGATAATTAAAGAAAATAAAATATTTTAAATGACATAATTTAAAAGCATGGTAAATAAATACAAGCAATACAAATTTAACACATACTTAATTAACAACTAAAATAAGTAAAATAAATAAATTAGCTTATTCACATTATAATTATATATATTTTCTTAAAATAAACCAGATGGAATTAATTATAAGAATAATAAACAAATACTTTAATAAATATATAAATATAATTTTCTTTTAAAAAAAGTCAAGTAAGAGAAAACTTGCACATATTTTTTTTCGTTTTCTTTTCTTTTCTTTCTCTCTCTTCCTTTTTCATTCTTTTTTTTCTTCCTTTCTCTCTTCCTTTATCTTTATCTTTCCCTCACTCTCTCCATCACATGAAAACCAATCTCTCTCTCTCTCTCTCTCTCTCTCTCTCTCTCTCTCTCACGTTAAACACTTTCACACCCCTGCCTTCATCTCCCATATTTATAACCACCTTATAGCACATGCATCACATGTGCAAGTGCAATGACTTTCCATGTTTCCTTCATCTTTAGTTTCTCTCTCTCTCTCTCTCTCTCTCTCTCTCTCTCTCTCTCTCTCTCTCTCTCTCTCTTTTAAATCACTTTTTTTAACGTGTTGGTTAATGCATGGTTTTGCACACATGTGCCATGCATTGCATGTGTGCAATGTGTGTGCCGCATGCATGTACCACATGTGTGTGCATGAAAGTGCTTGTGATGAATGTGGTACATGTGGTCCAATAAGGTGCGTGTTCATGCAATGGGTTTGCATAATGCATGATTTGTAATGCATGTGGTGCATGTGTGTGTGCCACTTGAGTGAGAAGGTGTGTACATGAAATGACCATACATGGTGTGTAGTATTTGATGCATGCATGGATGAATGGTGAAAATGGATGGATAAACAAATATATGGTTAGATGGACGGATGCATGTATGGTTAGGTATGCTTGTTTGTGTTCAACAATTGGACTTCATGACATACATGTGGATTGAAGGCGAGATGAACGGGTGGGATGCGAGAATGGGTTAAATGAAAAAGCGATGAATGGTGGTGATTGTAATTGATGAAAGCTGACAAGTGGATGGATGGTTGTTTGAGAAATTGGCTAAACAGCCTCAGGGGTTCTGTTTCAAAGGGTCTAGACAAGTGGGCCCCACATGGTGCACTCTTGGATGAGATTGTATTCTAAATTAGAAATTTCCTTACACAATGGCAACTTCAAATGTCTTATATCTTTAAATTTATTATAAATAATAATGTTTTTTCTTTACCAGAGAAGTTAATGAATATGGTGCCTTTCATCTCACATTTCTTTAGAAAAAATTCAAACCTTTGTATATGCCATTTGCACTGACCTTTCAATACAAGATTTCACCATGGCCTGTCATTTGAGGAACTTTTCCAAACGAGTCCAATGTTTCCTATGATCTTACCATAATGAATTTTGATGATTTATGCATATTCAATAGTCTAAGTGACATGTGGGAGCGTCTCATGTGAAAACTAACTGATAAATTTGAAGTGTAAGCCACGGGCTTCGTAATGAACGACTTACTTAAGTATTTAGGTGTCCCACTTAGAGGATACAAGTGTGATGGATGGTCAGATTTTATGCTCCTAGTAAAGAAATTGAATGGTTAGGACCCTAGTAACGTATATAGGAGAATGTGTGGTCAATTTGACAAATATATATATATATATATATATATATATATATATATATATATATATATATATATATATATATATATATAAGATGGGTTTTAGATCAAGCTATATGTAAAACCTATATACCATTAGACTTTTAGACAACTTGTGCATGTGTGTAAGTCTCTTAAATTGAAATTTCAATGGTTCGTATGGCATATACTTAGGTGACAAACACTTTAGACAGGTCAGATCCATGAACATATGAGTGCACAAGCAAATATGAAGATCTTATAGTAGGTCTACTATGATCGGGTGGTCTGAAATCGAAGTGGATGGTCATATACCTTAATTTACCGATGTTGAGTTGATTTAATCATCAATTTATAGAATGGCTAAGTATATTAAGATCCATGGAGATCTAAAAATTATTAAAGTATATAAGTGTGTATATGTACGTGTGCACAACGAAATCCAAAAATAAATAAATAAATAAATAAATCTACACAAGTGAATGTTCACTCGTGTACCTACATGTGCCCCAAAATTCTCAGGATATTACAGAGTTTTTGAATGACTCATATGAATCTAGAAGAGAATTCAACAGGATGCATGCTTGATATTCATCCTTCATCGGCTCATCTATCTTCACCAACTTGCAACCTAGACGATTGAACGTGCTTAAGTGGTCTTCCACATCCGTCCCCTTAGCCACCCTCAAGGTGAACAACTACATCAATAAATACATGTGATTCTCTAGAGACTTCTTGGCATAAACCTTCTCTAACTTCGCCATCTTATCAGCCGCAGTCTTCTCCTTCGTAACATGATAAAGGACATCATCTGTAAGGCATAACAGGATCGAGGTTCTAGCCTTCTTGTCGAGCTTCATCTACTCATCATCTTTCATAGCCTCAGGTCACTTTCCAAGAGCTTGATCAAGCCCTTACTGAACTAGAAGGGATTCGATCTTCACCTTTCATAGCTTAAAGTTATTTTTGCAGGAGAATTTCTCTACCTTGAACCTTGTGCTTGATCCCACCTTCTCGTCTCAGATTCGAATTCTACTCCACCCCAACTTTAGCTCTGATACCACTTGTTAGTATCAGTGTAACACCTACCAATCTTGACTCTGATTTCACTTGTTGGGAATAGGGGCGCCAACAGTGGAAGCAAAAGCTGAATAACACCAGAGCAAAATCTCACTATTTTTAGTTAATTACGAAAATGCCATTAGATAAACTTAAGTTAACGCACCATTTTTAAGTATGATAGTTTCTGACGATCATTTTTACACAAAACTCCATATATGAGCTTTTGGGCACATTTTTGCCGTACACATCGAATTTCAACCCTCCGATTATCCCACAAGTGCCCTAATCAGAAATCGGACCATAAGTGGCCCACCTTAACTCGGATCTGCCTCATTTTTCTTGTCAACGGGTATTTTTATGTTGCCCACCTATTGAACAGAGAATATAACCTGAATCCATCACAGTGTACCCCACCTGTCGAGCCCATGCGTAACGCACGGGTTCCCTACGTGACTAAAAAAAAGAGTTTTTCTTATTTCTTCTTCTCCAGCGGCAACAGCGGACGGACGCTGTCCGTTCGTGAGCTCCACACCGTCCATCATCTGGACCCCACTTCAAAATCTAACCCATCCATTAGATTTGCTGCCCACCTAAATGCAGTCCATCAAAATCCTATGACCAACTGACGACATCGTGGCCCGCTCCGAATCATCGTTCAAAACTAAGAATGCCAAGATCTTTCAATCCGCTGCGCATGGCCTCTCCAAACTTCATCTATAGCTTCGTGTAGACCCCACCTAGCATCTCAACGGCCCTCATGCCCCGTAAAACCCTCGTTGCAATTCGTTTCCAGCTCCAACTCTCCGTTCCTTCTGCACCCACCGCTAGGTTAGCTATAAAGCCATCCATTCGTTTCTTTTCCATGGAGAAAACGCTAGAGAGAGAAAGAGAGAGAGAGAGAGAGAGAGAGAGAGAGAGAGAGAGAGAGATCGTGAAAGGAGAGAAAGAAAGTGAGAGTCATTTGGGGGGGGGGGGGGGAGGGTGAAAGAGCAACTAGAATTATGGCTAAACCTATAGGAGGGGGTGATTAGGACCTTTTTTGAAATTCTTTTCTCCTACTAACAAATATTTTATCAAATAAAACAAAGTAAGCAAGAACACTTCGGCTTCCAAGCCTAAGTGGGTCCAATCACAAGACTAGCAAATGATAAAGCAATAAACAACCTAGTCTAAAGCATGCATAGGTAATCAAAAGATTTAACTAAACAAGCTCCTAACGTATGCAAGCTATGTAGACTTATGAGAATGGATCAATGAGCTCAAGTCTACACAACTAGTGAAAGTACATCTTGTGTGTGGATGTGCCTAATTAGTGCCTAGCATATATTCCGATCAAGCATTCATAATAAGACAATTAAACTAACAATGCTAAGATATTAATGTGCTCAATTCAATCACAAACACAAGCATGTATAGTGGTTCGACTATGGGTCTACTCCACTCCCGGTTCAAGTACTCAACTTCTTTGAGCACACCGGCATTCACTATCGGAGGTTTTAAATGAGGTTCACCTCTCAACCTTTACACGGAGGTTTTACCGGTTCACCTCTCAACCCAAACGGAGTTTTGGACATAGGCTAACTCTCAACCCGACGCACGTTCACTCCCGTGTCGGAGGCTCTCCCTTGGAGACTAAGTTTAGGCCCGACAAACGGGCCAAGGAACGGCTAACGTCCCTAGATCGAGCTTGACAAACAAACTCTAAATGGACTCTTAATAAAGACAACCTACTTGTCGGATGAGCCCCTTGTTTAGCGCTGGTTCGGGTTGCTTGATCTCCGCTCTCCCGTTCTTCAATCAGCTTCCCTTGCTCCCACGATCGTGTCGCCGTTGCGTCGCCAATGCCTCAGCTACACTCAATCAAACACCTTGCATGTGATGCCTTTGAGATGCCCAAGGTGATAGGAGGATGGTTGAATCTCCTACATGGGATATGTAGCTTGTTCTAACTAGGAGATCCACCTAGAGGGTCTTCTAGAGGTCTTGGACAAAGGATATGCCTATATGGAATAGTGTCTCACCTCTAGATTTGAGAGAGGAATCAAGTCATCTCTATATTGCATTTGAATGCCCACACTTGTGTTTAAAACACAAGGGATATGACTTGAAACCCTCCTCTTTGAGGCCTCATATAATGTACAAAAGGTGTGGGGAATAGGCTCTCAAAATACCTCTCTCTAATGCCCAAAAACCGAGCTCCTTATATAGGAAAAACGAGATCCAACGGTCATAAAACAGGAAAAAAAACAGCTCTGCCGACCTGTCCCGACCGGTCCCTGACCGGTCGGCCAAAGAGCCAAGCAAGACAGAGAGTTTACTGTTTGATGGGAGGGCTGTCTGACCGGTCAAGACCGGTCGGCCTCAATGGCCTGCATACACTGTGTCTAGACAGGGACTGTCCGACCGGTCTTGACCGGTCGGCCCAGCCCAGCCGACCGGTCGTGACCGGTCGGACAGGCCAGGGTTCAGCCTGAATATTCGCTGACCCTCCTCTCTCACAACCTATCGCATCGGCCATGTTTTGGGTGCACTTTTGGGACACCTAGGGCCAATCTATGATGACTAAGAGTATTCCTAAGATGGTCAAGGTCATCAAAGAAGCAAAGGGGTTGGGTTTTGGTCAAGGTTAAGGCACCAAGGCATCACTTTTACCTGATTCTTATTCCTTGATGCAACCGGTCCGTCTTGAGTCTTCGGTCTTCGTCTTCATTAGGCTCAACCGACACTAGACTCACTGACGTAAGTGATTGACAAATAAGGAGCACTAGAATGCCATAGAAAAGTGCACTAACAGAGGGAGAGAGAGAGAGATTGTGGAAGGAGAGAGAGAATGTGAAGTTGTTTGGGGGAGAGAGAGAGAGAGAGGGGGGGGGGCATGGCTCTGTTGCTGCCACTGGGAGGTCTTTCCAGGGAAAGAAAGAAAGAAGAAGGAGAAAGTGGAAGAAGGAAAATGAGGAAGAAAGAGAGAGAAGGAAGAAGAAGAACTGAGTTGACTCAGCCGAGTTACCGAGTCGCCTCGCTGTTGAGTAAGGTAAAGCCCATCTACCCCTTATTTTGATCCCTGAATCAAACCTAAACCCTAACCCTAGGTAGGATTCTAAAAATAGATGATCATAGTGGTGAGAACTTATCAAGTTACACCCTAATTTGATGTGTTTCTTTAAATGTCATAGGATGTGGACCTAAGGAGAATCACATGGCCCTAGCAACGTCTCAAACTAACCAAACTCAAAGGTGGGGATTTTCTTTCAGCCCATGTACAATAATATTAAATTGTATGTTGATTTTATGCTTGGAAACTAGGATTTTGTTACGTGACTTCTTGAAACTGTGCCTGTTGAAATCTTTTCATGTAAATATGAATTGTATGATGTTCCTTGTTGTGTATGTTGAATTTTGATGTATGAACTTTGCATAAGTGGTTGGAAAAGGAATTGTGATGATATACATGCTTATGAGGAGATTATGCTTGATTTACGTTGTCACATGCTCATAGATGTGTTGTTTGCTATGGGATATTGTATATGGATGTTACGCTAATGAACACCCCTTAACCCCATACTGATGTAACCATATGATGTAAAGAGAAGAAGCTGTGCGAGGCCTTGTTACGTTGGCATTACCATGGGAAGATTTTGGATGAATATGCCTTATTGTGAAAGTCGGCATTACCGCGTGTCTTATTGAATGAATATGCTTTGATATGAGAATTAAGTATTGGTGTTACCGTGTATGTCTTGTTGGTTGCATATGCCTTGATGTTGAGTTTGGCACTACCGTGTGGGCATTGTTGGATACATGCCAAGGGATCCTTATTGATTCGTTACCTATGATGGATCCATTGAAGTATGAAATTAATGAATATAAAGCCTCTTGAATTGATTGGGGTAAGGAGTGATCATTAGACGTATACATCGTTTAATGGGCTGAATGCTAAACTTACTTAATTAAAGAAGAAACTAATCATGCATTCACTGGACCCGACTTGGTAGGTCATCCCCTCGGGCGTTAGAGAAAGTGTGCATGAGCTCGTTTCTCTCTCGCTATCTAGTGAAAGTGTGTATGGGCCCATTTCACTAGTTGGGTTTTGGTGTAATGGAAGAGTGGAGTGATCCCCTCCTAGCTAGAACCTCTGGTGACTAGTGGCTGGTGAGAAGAGTGGAGTGATCTCATCTCATTTAGTCAGGGTGCCTCTGCCAGAGCATGCATGTCATGCATTGCATTAACAAAGATCTTTTACTGAATTGTTTTGATTTGATTAAATGATAATATCCTGCTTGCGTTTACTCTGTGTCATTATTACCATGATTGTCTTAAAGGGATATCCCCAACTATGATAGTGTTTAACGCTATCCAACAACATCTCAGATAATCCAGGTGAAGATCCAGTAAGAGAATCGAACACTACGACGAGGTGCTCGAAAGCTCGTGGCAGGCAAATGACGGACGATGAAACTGTAGCGGCTTGAAAATTGATTACATTTATTATCTTTATAAAGTAGATTTATTTTCATGTAACTTGTAATAAGCATCTCATTGAGACTAGAAAATAGAATATTATATAATTTGTATGATTTAAGGACATTATCTTGATAACGTAGAGTAGAAAAACTTTGAGTAAGAACCTTGAATTCTGTCATTTTGTTATGAATGCCATGAATGCGGGAAATAAATATGAATGTGTGGAAATATATCCTTAACACATTCCAGATAACACCCAAAAGCTCGGCCCATTGTGTTGTCCACGAGAGCCGAAATTTTGGGGCGTTACAAATTGGTATCAGAGCATAAACGGAACCTCTAGGTGTGTAGCCCAACTATTCGCTTCCCCAAGTGTAGGGATGCGATGTAGTAATAAATTCGGTAAGACTTAGGTCGATCCACAGGGACTTATATAGGAATTCACAAACACATCCAATAGTTTCTATTGAGAAGCTAACAACCAGATTTGTAGTAGATTGATGTAAGTAGAAATGTTGAACTAAACTGAAGTAATCAATTAATAAAAGGCACTAGGGGTTCAAGCATCCACTTGTAGCAATCCTCGATGCTTAATCCGCTATGGTTTCTCACTTTCTCAACTAGAATTGAAATTAAGATCTATCTAGTCGGATGATATAACAGTTAAACCAAACAATCTGCCATATGTAAGATCAATGTACATGAATCACTCAATGCAAGCTAGGATGAGCATGCTCAATTGCATAGATCTAATAGACTAAGTCCTTAATCATAACCATCATTAAGTCTTGTCACAAGACAAAGCTAGATCATTATTTGAACTTGATTCAAATCACATACACAATCCCACATACCACAGAATTTCAGAAAAAGTAGAACTTTGGTAGGAAGTTCCCACATGAAGATCATAGTATTAGAGCGTACTCCAACTCCTCGGATCATACAGGTCTAGACTAACACAATACAATTAAGGACTCAAGTACTTCCTCCAAACATTCATGAGTCATCATAAGACTAAGAAGAACTACTTAGAACTTGAATTAAACTTCAAACCATTGTTCATAAACATGAAATCCAATCTTAAAACCAAATTAAACGAATTGAAACATCTTAGATGTCACACCCCAAACCTGGGGACCGGGTTCACTAAATTTTCGATCGCCGACCTTGGTGCCAATAGCCTCCGTAGTACCCCATTCTTGGCTCCTAGCTCTCATGTGCCAAGTTCCGATCCTGGGATCCTACCAGGAGGATTTTCAGGGTAATTTTTTTTGTATAGGAGCATAATCAAAACCATAAAACATCATCAAATATCCACTAATAAGTTTGTTGAGTACAGTACTGGAAAGGAAAATACAACATGAATCAGAAGTCCAAAATATCAGGTACATGAACCGCGCTCAACTGCTGCTGATATGCTCTAGTACCTGCAGTGTAAACAAACGCGCATGAGCTTCCTACGAAGTTCAGTAGAGTGCGTGTGTGCGCGTGTGATGCATATGACAAGTATACAGATATCAGAGTAAGCGAAAGTAGTAGAGGGCTAAGTTACTAAGTTTATGAATGCTATCAGCCATCCTAAGGCTATGCGATGTAAGGGCCTACATGGCCGAGTGTTACATGCTAGAGATGCAATGCAAACATGTCAATCCTCAACTGATCCACATATCAAAATAGTTCTCATCTGGGACATCACCGGGGTCTAGTATACTCTAATACTGGCCGTCGCACATCGCGCGCATAACCAAGCGAGTAGAAAAGACCTCACTATCCGCCTCGTCAGTGGTATGCCAATGCCCACCCGGCTCGCCGATAGCGGACCCATTCCATGAGCTGGTCAGACTCGACCTAGCTTACAGCCCACTGCACCCTGGCGGATAAGGTCACACCCCTTTCCAACCGACCTCGACATAGTGGGAGACGTGGCCTACTGGTATTTGGCACACGGGCGCTCATGTTATCCACTCGGTCTCGACGCTGGAGCATCCTACTGGTACCACAGGGTTTAGGGACTTTCACCCAAGGACATCCATAGCGCCCACGTACTAGAATAAGTTTCCGGTGTCCAATACTGCCAACCATGATGTGACTATGGTGGCTAACACCCTGATGCTGCTAGGGTGTGAAAGCGATCGTGACATACATAATGCGAAATGCATGAGTCATACAATCCAAGTCATGCACCAAACTTATGCATACTGCGCAATCATGTGGGACGACCCTGTCTCGCACGGGTCCCCTAAGTATAACAAGCCAACTAGCATATGCTATGGTTAATCATGATCCATAACAGGCATACGAATGATGCGTATGGGCATATGAATGAGCATGCTATTCATTATACTAAGCATGTTATCAGTGTGACATATCAAGCTAATCATACTAGCATGTTACCAAAACGTATCATGTAACATTGGCCTTAAAAGGCCCAATATATATATAGAGAGTGGGACCCGGACTGTGGGTCCCATTGGAAATGTAAAGGTCTTCGTGGCATAGCCCACTTGAGACCACATCGGCCCCATACTTGGGCCTGCACATACAAGGTAGGTCGACAAAATATGTGTACGGCATGGATAAATCATATATATATCAAAGAAGGAATCATGATGGGTATCAATGACCACTATTCCCTACGGGTGTGGTCCATCTAACATTTGAATTTGCCTCATTGTTGGGGCCGTATCTAAAATAATATGGAAAATAGATAGGCAGCATGAATAGAACAGATACATCATGGTGGAGCTAATCAATACATCACGTTGGGACCCATAGGGTGGGCCACCTGTTGGGCAGCGTGGTACCCATCTAGTCCCAATAAGTTTTGAATCAAACAGATATTTGAGTTTTCTCCTTCATCCATATCCATGTGATCTTATGAACAGATTGGATGGCAAATAAACATCACTGTAGAACCTGAAAAGGGTTCAACGTTGGAAATCATCATTTCCACTGTGGCATGGTCCACTTGACATTAGGATATGCTTGAATTTTTTTGGGCCCAGCCACTTATGAATAGGTTGGGTAACAAATAAACATCATTGTAGGACTGGGAAGGTTTCAACGGTGGAGATCATTATTCCCACTGTTGTCCCGTGGCATGGCCCACTTGCCGTTTGGATAAGCTTAAAATTTGGGCTCAGCCACTAAAATGAGCTGGGAAAAACATATGGACGGAATAGGTAAGGCACATACATTCTAGGTGGGCCCAACGAATGGGGCCCATAGGGTGGCGCCCACAAGGCTGCTGGGCAACAGCGTCCCTTGGACGCTGTCTGTCCAGCGACCCGTTTTTTTTTTTAATATATTTTTTTTGTTATTTTTACAAGCGGGGCCCACAGAAGTTCCCGATCAAGATGATATTTTTGTTTTCCCTACTCCCCTGCATGTGTGAACTTATGAACAGGTTGGATCTCAAATAAACATCATGGTGGGCCATAAGAAGGTTTCAACGGTAGGGCCGCTGTCCCTACTGTTTTCTGTGGTGGGGCCCCCTTGAGACTTGGATCTGACTCAATCTTGGGGTCATGCCCTAAAATGATCTCCCCAAATGGATGGACGGTGTGGATACAACACATGCATCATGGTGGGACCCACGAGTGGGCCACCAGCTGGCACGAGCCAGCGTCCTGGACGCTGGTACTACCAGCGTTAGAGACGCTGCTTCTTATTTTCTTTCCTTTTTTTTGTTTTTTTGTACTTATATCAAGTGGGGCACACATGGGGCTGATCCACTCCGTTCATCAGGTTCCCCATCTCATGGGGGACCCAATAAGCCCCATATTGGATATGTAAATCAGTTTAGAAACATTAAGGTGGGCCAAAGGATTTCTGACAGTAGGAATCATTGTTTCCACTGTTTCATGTGGTGCGGTCCACTTAAGATTTGGATCGGCTTCATACTTTGGTCCTGGCCCTAAAATGATCTGGGAAAACAGATGGACGGCGCGGATGGAACATAATCATCAAGGTGGGTCCCACGAGTGGGGACCCCATTACCGCGTCCACGTGACGCTGGACGTTCCAGCGTCAGAACGTCCAGACGCTGGACGTCCTTTACATATTTTTTGTTTTGTTTTGTTTTTTTTTTTTGGTTATTTCAAGTGGGGCCCACTTAGGAACGATCCACCCCCTTCATCATGTTCCCCAGCTCATTGGGGACCCAACAAGCCCAATATTGGGCAGGTGATGTGGTCCACAAACATCACGGTGGGCCCAAGAAGTCTCAACAGTAGGCTTCATTAGCCCCACTGTTTTTAATGGTGTGGTCCACCTGAGATCTGGATCTACTTCATTTTTGGCTTCCTGCCCTAAAATGGGATGGAGAAACAGCTGGACGGCGTGGATTGGATGCATACATCAAGGTGGGTCCCACGTGTGGGGACCTTGCCCAACGCCTAAAAGGGCTTTTAGCCCACGTGCTGCTGGGCAGCAGCGCCCTCTAGACGCTGTCTGTCCAGCGGCACCCTCTCCCTCTTGTTATTTATTTATTTATTTATTTATTATTATTATTATTATTATTATTATTATAAGAAGGTGAGGCCCATTCATGGATGATCCAATCCATCCATCAGGTTGTTCACCACCAGGTGGGCCCAAAAGAAAAGGAAAATGAAAGGAAATCAGGAAATGGGGGGATTTATGTCCCCCTTGCACTCACCTCGAAGGATGGACGGTTGGATTGGATCAGGTTGATGATCGGACGATCCGGACGGTCCCAATGATGGTTGAGGTCCTCCAAGCTTGGATCTACACCCTCAATCTCTCTAATCTCTCTCTTGATCACTCAAATCTCTCTCCTCTCAAATCTTCTCTTCTCTCTCCTCTCAAATCTTTCTCTTTCTCTCTCCTCTCAAATCTCTTTCTTGCAAATATGGGAAGTGAGGAGGCCTCCTCTCCCCCTACGTATGCACTTGTATGGGGGGAGAGAGAGAGAAGGAATCATGGGGTCATGATGGTGCATGGGAGGGGGGTATGGGAGGTATGGGTGAGAGTTGACTTTGGGAGGAGAGAGAGGGATGGGGGGTATGGGGTGTGTAGAGTAGGGGTATGGGATGGGTATAGGTGAGAATGATGGTGATGGATTTGACATGATCTTGGGATTTGTGCAAGTGGGGTCCACGCCACACGCACGTTGCGTGGCCCACCTTGGATTACTGCAATCGATCATAACTTTCACACCGGGTATCGCAATGGGGCGTGCCACGCGGCGTTGGAATCGCAACGCCTACGCGGTCGCCGGGGCATAGGTCTCGGGTTGATGCTGTACTAAAACAGGGTCACGTTCAAGGCTCGCTAATCTGGTCCATTCGGGACGTACCGGCACCAAAAATTAAGCGTATGGAGGGCAAATAAGGGTACGGGTCTTACATTAGATTCACTATAAGCTTTATCTCTTAGCCCTAGCTAAGAGGTTTAGCTGTTCATGATCCAAGGAAACATGAAACAACTAAGAAAAACATGAAAACAGTAAACAAACTAGGAGGAGTTGTGGAACTCCGAAATCCACTTTCGCTGCCTCCCACCTTGCTTAAACTCTTCTAAGATACCCTTGGAATGATCCCTAGGTGTCCTTTTATAGTGGGGAGGCTCCGCAGCATCCGAATCTTCTAGAAATTACGTAAGCTTACGCAGTGCGCAGAGAAAATCGGAGCTTGTAGAACACACTTCATTACGCAGACGACCGGTCGCACGACCAGTCTCAAAGTGAAAAATCTGTCCAGAGAGTTTTGGGATTTTTCCACCCAGAAAATAAATTCAAGGACCGGTCGCACGACCGATCGCAGCAGTGGACGACCGGTCGCACGACCGGTCTTAGACAGTCTAGTGAGTTGTGGCCTTTGGGCCCCTCTGTTGAGTGATCGGACCGGTCGTACGATCGGTCCTGGGCCTTGGACGACCGTTCGGACGACCGGTCTTGGGTGTCTTTTCTTCCTTCTTTTCTTCTTTTCTTTGCTTCTTTCTTCCACCCTTTCACAC
Organism: Liriodendron chinense; assembly: GCA_003013855.2. NCBI lineage: Eukaryota > Viridiplantae > Streptophyta > Magnoliopsida > Magnoliales > Magnoliaceae > Liriodendron > Liriodendron chinense. The sequence goes on from ML058429.1 coordinate 2,064,127, forward strand.
TTGTTCCTTTGATCTTCTTTGCTTCTAAATGGCATATTTAAGTCTTCAATTGATGCTTCCTCTCTCTCATCCCTACAATCACAAATCCATGCATTAGATTAGTCTATAACTCATGAAAACCTTGCTAATGAGTGATGAATTGGGGTTAGAATATGCACAATTAAGAGCTCAACACCAACCCATCGCATAATGAATTCACTTTAGGACTTAGGCCCCTGAAACTAATAATAAATTAAGTTTGGAATGACCATGAATGATTATATGTGATGTTATGAACATAGAAACCCATACTTAGGTCCCCTTGAAATTGTCAGGGTAGGCGATGAACAAAAAAATCAGAGAATTTTATATTTTTAGGAAGAATATTCCCATTTTTATTTGTAAATTGGGGCTCTTATCCATTCCCCATATTTATTTCAGCAATTCTTTGAATTGTGTGATTTATCCCCCTCGAATCATATCGTTAGCTATTTTATTTAGAATTTTCAAAGTTAGGCTAGATTTTTCAAACCAGCAGTAGTACCACTATTAGAAATAGTATTTTCAGACTCAGAAGATTTGCGTAAATTTTTCTAGAGACTCCTGACTCATTCCCCAGCATCTTCATAAAATTTTAGACCAATCTAATGGATGGATAAATCAAGAAAATTCCAACAGTAGAGAAAATACTGCACAAAACCTTGTTGACCTGCTGTATTTTTGGACTAGATTAAGGTATAAACATGTGTTATCGTAGGAATCTTAACTTGAGAAAAATCATGGTTGTTCCCCACCTAACCTATAGCCTACCTATTAAATTTCAGGTGAAATCGACGTCCAATTTGAGAGAAATAATTCTAAGAACGCTTGTAAGTCCTACATTTCAGATTAGGCGCCACCCTAGTTTCCTTAGCCTTGAAACCCTGAGAACCCCTTGATCGGGTCTAGTTTTCATAAACTTGTACCCTTAGGAGTATTTCTCAACATTTGATTATACGTTCCTATAGGTTTTTGGCCCAACTCGACACCTTAGGTAAGTTATCACAACCATAGAACACTACTTAACGAACCTCACATAGATCTTTGACCATGTATGACAACGAAAGTAAATATGACCTTATAATGTTTTGATTTGTTGCAATGATAAATTTTATTTTGTATGAGCTTGTTGATTGCTTTGTGCCATTTGGGAGAATACATGAAGGTCTCCATGATGTCAGGCTAAACGGCCACATGGAAAGACGGAACTGTACCTGATATATTGTGTAAACGACTGGATCCAAGTTCAAATCCCGAGGGTCGACACTCGGAATTTCGAATAGATACTAATGAACTCAATGCTCAACTGTGAGTAGAAGATCTAAGTATGAGATTCCAATCTACTTGAACCGTTCGCCCGTGATGCCGTCACTACATGAACTGTATTTATGGCTTAGCTTGGGGATATTTGTGCATTCTCCTAGATGTATGTATGTGTGTTTCTCGTATGATGACTAGAGTGAAGTAGAAGTATAAACAACCGTAGAACGTGGAGATTAGGCCATCTAGACCATAACATGAGTTAAACTATGATACTGTTAATCCCATCTTGGCCTGCACCTTTAGCCGTCGATGATCATTGATGATACCCCATTCGCTTAGCCACACGCTCGTCTATCTAACCTTTCACTTGACCATTTGATTATGCCAACCCAAGTAACTTAAATCTATCCTTTGAGCTTTCGATCAACCGTCACGTTAGTGATTAGGCATCCTTAATAATTATCTAACCTAATCACCCTCCTAGACCTTTGGTTTTGAGTAATACTCCCAGACTCGAGACATATTAAGACATTAGATGATTGATACGACCCATCGATGTAAAGAGGACCATCTAAGAATCAGAGTGCGCAGTGGAAGCTTGCCAGAATAGGGATTTAGAAATTAACCTCTAGGGCGGAGACATTATCCTAAGGGGGGTGGAGCGTGCCTGCAATTAATCCAGAGTAGGATCAGGGTAGCTAGAGACACCGAAAATAAATGGAGATTGCCCACGATCGACGCTTAGAAAACTTTGGGGAGGAAGTTTGTTTTTAAGGGGGGTGGATTGTAACACCCCGGATTTTCAAGATTTATTTGAGAATTTTAAAAAAAAATTTATTTTGATTTAATATCGTACATTTACTTTGTTTTGAAAATAACGGACCATCTATAGGAGATCCGATAGGGGACCCTTTACAAAAGTTGCTTAGAATAACCCTATAAATATTGTAAAAAGATCGGATTTAAAAAATCTCACTATTTTAGTTAATTACGAAAATGCCATTAGATAAACTTAAGTTAACGCACCATTTTTAAGTATGATAGTTTCTAACGATTATTTTTACACAAAACTCTATATATGAGCTTTTGGGCGCATTTTAACCGTACACATCGAATTTCAGACCTCTGATTATCCTACAAGTGCCCTAATCAGAAATCGGACCATAAGTGACCCACCTTAACTCGGATCTGCCTCATTTTTCTTGTCAACGGGTATTTTTGTGTTGCCCACTTATTGAACAGAGCATATAACCCGAATCCATCACAGTGGACCCCACTCGTCGAGCCCATGTGTAACGCACGGGTTCCGTACGTGACTAAAAAAAAGAGTTTTTCTTATTTCTTCTTCTTCTCCAACGGCAACAGTGAACGGATGCTGTCCGTTCGTGATCTCCACACCGTCCATCATCTGGACCCCACTTCAAAATCCAACCTGTCCATTAGATCTACCGCCCACCTAAACGCAGTCCATTAAAATCCTATGATCGACTGACAATATCGTGACCTGCTCCGAATCACCGTTCAAAACTAAGAATACCAAGATCTTTCAATCCGCTGCACATGGCCTCTCCAAAATTCATCCATAACTTTAGTGTGGACCCCACCTAGCATCTCAACGGCCCTCATGCCCCGTGAAACCCTCGTTGCAATTCGTTTCCAGCTCCAACTCTCCGTTCCTTCCACACCCACCGCCTAGGTTAGCTATAAAGCCGTCCATTCATTTCTTTTCCATGGAGAAAACGCTAGAGAGAGAAAGAGAGAGAGAGAGATCGTGGAAGGAGAGAAAGAAAGTGAGAGTCTTTTGGGGAGAGAGAGAGAGAGAGAGAGAGAGAGAGAGAGAGAGAGAGAGAGAGAGATCGTGGAAGGAGAGAGAGAATGTGAGAGTTGTCTGGGAGAGAGAGAGGGGGGGCCCACAGCTCTGTTGCTGCCACTGGGAGGTCTTTCCAGGGAAAGAAAGAAAGAAGAAGGAGAAAGTGGAAGAAGGAAAATGAGGAAGAAAGAGAGAAAAGGAAGAAGAAGAACTGAGTCGACTTAACCGAGTTACCGAGTCGCCTCGCTGCTGAGTAAGGTAAAGCCCATCTAACCCTTATTTTGATCCCTAAATCAAACCTAAACCCTAACCCTAGGTAGGATTCTAAACCTAGATGATCATAGTGGTGAAAACTTATCAAGTTACACCCTAATTTGATGTGTTTCTTTAAATGTCATAGGATGTGGACTTAAGGAGAATCACACGGCCCTAGCAACGTCTCAAACCAACCAAACTCAAAGGAGGGGATTTCCTTTGAGCCCATCTACGATAATAGTAAATTGTATGTTGATTTTGTGCTTGGAAAGTAGGATTTTGTTATGTGAATTCTTGAAACCATGCTTGTTGAAATCTGTCCATGTAAATATGAATTGTATGATGTTCCTTGTTATGTATGTTGAATTTTGATGTATGAACTATGCATAAGTGGTTGGAAAGGGAATTGTGATGATATACATGCTTATGAAAAGATTTTGCTTGATTTACGTTGTCACATGCTCATAGATGTGTTATTTGCTATGGGATATTATATATGGATGTTACTCTAATGAACACCCCTTAACCCCATACTGATGTAACCATATGATGTAAAGAAAAGAAGCTGTGTGAGGCCTTGTTACGTTAGCATTACCATGTGAAGATTTTGGATGAGTATGCCTTATAGTGCAAGTCGACATTACCATGTGTCTTATTGAATGAATATGCTTTGACACTGAGAATTAAGTATTGGGGTTACCGTGTATGTGTTGTTGGTTGCATATGCCATGATGTTGAGTTTGATACTACCGTGTGTGCATTGTTTGATACATGCCAAGGGATCCTTATTGATTCGTTACCTATGATGAATCCATTGAAGTATGAAATTGATGAATATAAAGACTCTTGAATTGATTGGGGTAAAGAGTGATCATTAGACGTGTACATCGTTTAATGGGCTGAATGCTAAACTTAATTAAAGGAGAAACTAATCATGCATTCACTGGACCCGACTTGGTGGGTCAGCCCCTCAGGCGTTAGAGAAAGTGTGCATGAGCCCGTTTCTCTCTCGCTATCTAGTGAAAGTGTGCATGGGCCCATTTCACTAGTTGGGTTTTGGTGTAATGGAAGAGTGGAGTGATCCCTCATAGCTAGAACCTCTGGTGACTAGTGGCTGGTGAGAAGAGTGGAGTGATCCCGTCTCATTTAGTCAGGGTGCCTTTGCTAGAGCATGCGTGGCATGCATTGCATTAACAAAGATCTTTTACTGAATTGTTTTGATTTGATTAAATGATAATATCCTACTTGCGTTTACTCTGTGTCTTTATTACCATGATTGTCTTAAAGGGATATCCCCCACAATGATAACGTTTAACGCTATCCAACATCTCAAATAATCCAGGTGAAGATCTAGTAAGAGAATCGAACACTACGACGAGGTGCTTGAAGGCTCGTGGTAGCAAATGATGGACGATGAAACCGAAGCGGCCTGAAGATGGATTACATTTATTATCTTTGTAGAGTAGATTTATTTTCATGTAACTTGTAATAAGCTTCTCATTGAGACTAGAAGGTAGAATATTATGTAATTTGTATGATTTAAGGACATTATCTTGATAACGTAGAGTAGAAAAACTTCGAATAAGAACCTTGAATTATGTCATTTTGCTATGAATGCCATGAATGTGGGAAATAAAGATGAATGTGTGGAAATATATCCTTAACACATTTCAGATAGCACCCGAAAACTCAGCCCATTGTGTTGTTCACGAGAGCTGAAATTTCGGAGCGTGACAACGTATGTCCCAGCCCGAGTTATCAAAGGACAGGCAATCGCAGATTTCCTTACTGCGCATCCAGTCCCAAGTACTGAACAAATGGAATGCGATCTCCCAGATGACTAGGTTATAATGGTTGGGGAACCATGACTTTGGCAAATGTACTTCGATGGAGCCTCCAGATTAATAGGGGCAGGGCAGGAGTTATATTTATTAGTCCGCATGGAGATTTGCTGCTTTACACATTTACGATCGTATTAGCTTGTACCAACAACGTGGCAGAATATCAAGCCCCCATCGTCGGACTACAGCTAGCCCTAGAAATGCGAATCAAAACAATATTGATCTATGGTGACTTTAGACTAGTCATCGGACAGTTGACAACTGAATACGAGGTCCGCAAACTTGAATTATCACCTTTCTGCCATCAAGCGCAATCATTGTTCGATCAATTCCAGAACAATAATATTTCACATATACCAAGGCAAGAGAATGTATAAGCTGATGCACTCGCCAGTTTGGCCGCTGCTCTTGCTAATCCCGGGGGCAGCCCAGTTCAAGTAACAATTGAAGAAAGAAGAATCCTATGGACAGCTGCACTACACAGTGGCGAATCAAGTGCAAACTGAAATTGCGGTATAAGTTTGATTACCGCTCTTGTAGAAGCAAGAAACTGGTTTCTTTGTCCTAGAGGGGGGTGAATAGGACACTTTTTAAATTAACCAAATTAAACACTCACAATCATGCAAAGCATTTCAGAAATATTTCTTCAAACACTTGATATGCAAAATATTAACTTTTAGCAATAAAAGAGCAAGTGATAATCAGATTATCTCAAACATGAAAGAAGTAAAGTAGTTGCAAACACTCATCATATAACAAGAGATTTTATAGTGGTTCGGTTATGTACCTACTCCACTTCCGGCTGATCCACTCACTCCTTGAGTGGCCAGATTTCACTATCACAATGGTTTTAAATGAGGTTAACCATAAACCTTAACAGCCTACAAAAGGACTTAGACTTCAGCACATGGATTCATCCTTCCTTAGGACTAATCTATCAACCACTTTGTCCTACACAAGGGCTTGTCCTACTCAAGGACTTGTCCTACGCAAGGACTCTACCGAGTTTGGGTCTTAAAATTTTGAAACCCAAATCTCAACTTTTGAGGTGGTTTCTTGGACTCGAATGACTAAAATATACTTAGCTAATTGAGCTCCTTGATGATGCCTTTGGTTAAAGAAGCTTCGACTTGCACGAACGATACCTTCTTCAGCTCCGTCGATCAGCATCCTTGCTACGAATGTCTTCTTGTAGGTTCCAAGGTGACGGATTAGGGTTTGGTTGAAACTTTCCTAAAGATACGGCTTAAAGGCTAGAGAAGGGTTTCACTAAGATCTTCATTAATGGCAATAATGACTAGAGAATACAACTCCTAGACATTAGGTCAAGAGCCATTAATGAGGGCTTGAGTTCATGTTTTAATCCGAGCTTTGAATGCTCATTGATAGTTTGTAACAACTAGGATTGAACAATGAACTCAAGGATTAGAACCTTGAAAAGAGAGGATTTGGCTAAGGGTAATAACACACTTAAAGGAAGACTCTAATTTTCGTAGTTAGGGTTTTGCCCAAATGAATGCTTAAATAGATGTGAAAAAGGGCAAAAAATGGCTAGTTCGGGTTCCCAAACATTTGCTTCGGGCGCCCGGATACATAGTCCAAAAAACTGTTTCAGCATCAGTCGAGTGCCTGGTGAACCCTAGGTCGGGCGCCCTATATTTAGACCGTCCAGAACGTTAAGTCACTAGACTGATTCTTGCTTGGTCGGGCGCTCGGACATAGTTGCAGTCGGGCACCCAAAATTCTCTTTGAATTTCAGATGGTCCTTACTGGATATTTTTTGACCAGGCCAGGCGCCCGGACATGGTTGGGGTCGGGCGCTCGGAATTCCTCAAGAATTTTACTAAAACCTTCTGGACCTGTATTTCATTGGCCGGGCACCCAGACATAATTTCAGTTGGGCGCCTTTTCGCTTCCCCAAGTGTAGGGTTGCTATGTAGTAATAATCTCGGTAAGACCGAGGTCGATCCCACAGAGATTTATGTATGGGTATTCTCAGGATTTATCCAAAACAACGTATAATTGAGATCCAATTAAGAACTAAAGCTGGAAAATAGTGATTAGGGTTTAAACAGTGATTTATGAAAGGTAATATCAATCTAAAAAGGCACTAGAGCGCCAAGGATCCACTTTTGATAAGTCTCAATGCATCAACACAACTAGGTCTCTCATGACTCAATCGGAATCGAATTCATATCTTTATCCAATCAGAATATAGAGCGGTTCAATCAACAATTATCTAAAATAATTGCTTATTCATTGATTCGATTCCCACAATAATACTCAGGCCTTGGGCACACTCAATTGTATAGGCCAAGCCTCTTTCCAATCTAGTTGAGATTCACAGCCATAGCTTTCATCAAATCCTGTCACTAGACTTGATTACAACCAATGATTAGAACTCTAATTAAATCAAAATCAATCAGCAAACAACTATTTCAGATTTTAACAAAAGATAAGAACTTTAGTTGAATGAGTTCCCACACGAAGATCATGCCATTGTACACAAGGCAATCAAAGGTTCTACCATGCCCGAAGTCGATGATAGATCAATGAACTACACAAGCATAAACAATGCTCAAAGGATAAGCTACTAAGTTTAGAATCACTAGGAATCACATGAGCCCGGAGTCATCAAGAGATCAAAGTAAAACTGAACTACTACTTGATTCAAACTCATATTAAACTAAAATTTTCAATTAAAACATGAAAAGGAAACCTGGGTTACATCAATCCATCAAAAACAAATTAAAAGCTTCACCTCTTAGCCCTAGCTAAGAGGTTTTAGTTCATCTCTAACATCCTTGAACTAAAAGTCTAAAAAACATAAAAACTACTAAAACTAGAAGAAAAACTAAAACTTGAAGTAGAATCCGTCTCCTAAGCTTCCTTGATGATCCCCACGTCCTAGCATGCCTGGATATGAAGAGGAGAAGTCCTAGTTATAAATTGACACGGAAGATTCCCGATTGCCCAAGGAAATATGCAATTGCGCAGAGAAAATCGGAGCTTTCATGGACACTCTGTTATGCTGACGACCGGTCATACGACCGGTCTGAGCCTATGGACGACCGGTCGCACGACCGGTCTCAAAACTGTAAAAATTGTCCAAAGAGTTTTCATCTTCCCTTGTTGAACACCCGACCGGTCGAACGATCGGTCTGAGTGGTGAACGACCGGTCTTAACTAGTCCAGTGAATTTTGCAGTAAGGGTTCTTCTTTTGAGTGCTCGGACCGGTCGGACGACCGGTCCCGGACTATGGACGACTGATCGTACGACCGGTCTTCAGTGTCTTCTTCTGCTTTCTTTCTTCTCTTCTTTGACTTCTTTTTTCCATCCTTTGTCTTCTTTCTTCCATCCTTTGACGCTTGGTCTTGTGATCTTCAATGCTTGTAAATAGCCTCTTTAAGTCTTCAATTGATAAATCCTCTCTCTTATTCCTACAATCACAAATCCATGCATTGGATTAGTCTTTAAATTATGAAACCATGCATAATGAGTGATGAATTGGGGTTAGAATATGCACAATTAAGAGCTCAACACTCCCCCCAACCAGCATTTTGCTAGTCCCGAGCAAAATATGCGTGAAACAGGTTTCGTTCTCCAAAACCCAACTCTCCTCTAGAAACTATTCTTCTATACATCCCAAGACTTTCAAGTGTAAAAGTCAGAAAAATTAGGTGATAGAAGTTGAAACCTTAAACTCTCAAAACATAATAAGTGTTCATATGAAATTCCCGTTGATTGATTGATAAATAGAAGAACTCGAGCAAATTCAAACTAGTGTGCATAGTGAAAGATCATCTCATGAGTTTTCGGGATTATCTTCTTCATAGATCAACTAAACTATAGATCTCAAGGTGTATAGAGCAACAACAAGCCTATGACAGGAATTTGCCTTATCATCCTTCCGACGGCTTTCACACTACGTCTCATTTCCAGCTTTGGTTACGGGTAGACCATCCCCCGGTTGGTAAATAGGTAGCCCTTTTTCAGAATTTTCCACCATTTTTCCATCATTCCCAATTTCATCCTTCCTTTTCCTTTTTCTTTTAAATTAGGTAGGATTTTTAAAAATTCATATCTTTCGTTATTTTCCCATGGACAAGGATGGACAAAGTACCCCGTCTTGGTTCCTCAACACCTCAAATCTAAGTCTAGCCAATCCACAAATCACATAATCCTTTCAAATCATGAAAATCGTGTAATGTGAACTAGGTGTAAAAGTGTTCAAATTTTCTATCAATCATATAAATGGGAGAATTCACATATAAAACCATTATATTAAGGGAAGTTCAAAGCTTGCAACATCAGTCACTTCGTATCTTCTCTTCTTATACTCATATCATCTCGAATGCATAGAATCAAAGTTTTCCAAAAGAGTTTTGACTTTTAGAAAAATTGAAAAATTTCTACATCATTGCTCGAAATGTCACAAAAGCTAGTAGATTCATCTAAGGAATCTCTCACCCCCTAACCAAAATTTTACATTGTCCTCAATGTAAGAAACTATACAATGAATGCAACACATGAGAGCAATGACAAAATAAAGGGAGTGAGAAAGAGAGATATCACCTGTGGAATATATTTCATGGCAAGATTAGCTTTTGGAGATGGATTACTTCACAACTAAATCGACTGATCAAAGCAAATCCTAATGGGATATCATTCTAGGAAAACTATTTAAAATCATCCTCCGTCAGACTAGGAGGTTAATCCCAACAACTCGTCCAAAAGCATAAAGTCAAGCAGAATCATTAGATGGATCAATAGGTTTTGCAATAAAGTCATCCAATATCCTGCTTTACAATATACATGTGTGTGAGTGATCCAGATAAGCTGTTGAAAATCCCAAAAAAGAATTTCAGCGGATTCCATATTGTTTTCACCACATGTATAAGAGGAGACAACATCATATTTGTCAGAAAAAATATGTCTCCATTCAGATTTTCCTGGGCATTGATATTGCAAGTATGGATCATCCCAGTGTTGGTAGAGTTCAGTTTGCATGATCCATAGAGGTGTGGAAATATGAATTGATTTCTCAGCACAACAAAATGTTGTTTCTACGTCATTCTCTTTGATAACGTTATATGCCGATATCGACTCTCAAAGTGCGACTACATCCCCTATCACATCATCATTCTTATCAAGGGAGTAGGTCACATCTTCTTCTAAATGACCGGAGTAAGGAGGTAAGAGGGACTCATCTTCCACAATACAATTGATCATGTTTATTTCGTGGACCTCTTCATTTTCATCCTCTTGTTGGTTGTCAATATTGAAAGCATTTAACTCAATCGTCATATTGCCAAAAGACATTTGTATGACCACACTCCTACAATTGATGATGGCGTTTGATGTAGCTAGGAATGGCTGGCCAAGTATGACAGGAATTTGAGGGCCAATATTAATCATGGGTTGTGTGTCCAAGACAATAAAGTCCATCGGGTAGTAGACCTTGTCAACTAGGACAAGAATATCCTCAATCACCCCTCTCGGAATACTAATTAATTGGTCAGCGAGTTGTAATGTGCTTTTGGTGGGTTTTAATTCACCTAAACCCAATTGTTCATAGACTGAAAAGGGGATTAAGTTCACACTTGCCCCTAGATCGAGTAGAGCATGCTTCACCCGGTAGTCTCCAACTATGCATGATATTGTCGGACTACTGGGATCTTTGTATTTCTTGGGCATCCCGTGATTGATAATGGTGCTTACATTCTCTGTTAAAAATGCTTTCTTTTTCACATGTATTTTTCTTTTTACCGTGCAAAGGCCTTTTAAAAATTTAGCATATGACGGTATTTGTTTAATGGCATCCAACAATACGATATTGATTTTGATTTGCTTAAAAACCTCCAAAAATTCTTGATATTTATCTTGAGGTTTGGTTGAAATCAAGCGTTGAGGGAATGGAGCAACGGGCCTGTATTCTTTCAATGGCTCTCTTTCATTCATGGCGATGCTAGGTCCATCATCCTCTTTTGAAGATACTGGATCATTAGGTGTTGAGGCCTTCACCGGGTTGGATTTTTCAATGGTTTTACCACTTCTAAGAGTGGTGATGGCCTTAACATGTTCCATATGTTGGTTAGAGGAACTAAGCACGCTTATTTCACATTATGATTTCGGATTAGGTAGGGGTTGGGCCGGAAGAATCCATTCCCTTGCATTTAAGCGAGCCTTGATTTCCTCCACCGAATTTTTAAGCTCAAGTATTATCATATGGTTTGATTGGTTTATTTGAGCTTGACTTTCCATGAATGCTTTCAATATATCCTCTATAGGCATTTGAGGTGGGGCCATAAGAAATTGCATTGGGGGCCGCTTTTGAGGATTACTTTGGTTGGCCGTGGTTCCATTCGCCCAATTGAAGTTAGGATTGTTTCTCCAACTAGAATTGTACGTGTTCGGATTTAGAGTACTAAAAGGTCATTGATAACTATTCAAAACATTCGATTGTTCATATAAAAGTTCTCGAAACGCATAAATTGTTGGACAATCCGGCGTTTGATGCACATTGGAAGAACAAATACCACAAATAGTTTCAATAGTCCCTCTTTGTTGAGTTGTGTCCACTTTCCTTATTTCCATCTCCTCGACCTTTCGTGTGAGATTAGCCACTCTAGAACCTAGATCATCTTTCTCATTTAAAACGTAAATTTCTCACTTTTCCTTGACTTGGGGTTGTTTTGAATTTGTCGGCTTAGATGTATCCCATGATTGTGTGTTTTCAGCCAACATGTCAAAATAATCCCAAGCTTCCTCTGTTTCCTTGTTCATGAACTCCCCATTGCACATCATTTCCACAAATTGGCGTATGGTTGAGTTTAATCCATCATAGAAGAAACTAATCAACCTCCACCGTTCATAGCCATGATGTGGGCATGCGTTTAATAGCTCATTATATCTTTCCTAACATTGGAAAAATGTTTCATCTTCTTTTTGGGTGAAGTTCATTATGGCCCTTCTTAGTGCATTGGTTCGATGAGTCGGGAAGAATTTTTTAAGAAACTCCCGAGTCATCTCAGCTGATGTCCCAATAGACCTTGGCCTTAAGGAATGTAGCCACAATTTGGCCTTCTCTTTCAAGGAAAAAGGGAATAATTTGAGTTTTACAGTGTCCTTGGTTACATTATCATAGTTTATTGTGGCAATAACCTCTTCAAACTCCTTAATATGTAAATAAGCGCTTTCGGAGTCGAGTCCATGGAATCTGGGAAGAAGTTGGATAAACCCCGGTTTAAAATCAATATTTCCCACATTATGAGGGAAAATTATTCAAGAGGGAGTACTTGTCCTAGCTGGTTGTAAATAGTCACATAAAGTTATAGGTTGAGGTGCATCCCCCACTTCATTCTCATCCAATTCAGTAAAGTTTTGGGCTTGATTTTGATGTTGATCAGTCCCTTGATTTGGTTGATTTTTAGCCATCTCTTTAGCAATTTTAGGAAAAATTTGACGTTTTCTAGCACGAGGCTCTCTATCAATCCCTTCAACAATTACTCCATCACTTAATAATCTCCGAGTGTAATCACGAACCCACTTGGGCTTGAACCACTCAACACAATCCTAAAATCCAATCCTAATTCTAAAAGCAAAAATCTGAAACTATCTATAGCATGAGAGGTTAGAAGGATAGAACCTGAATCGTAGATCTATATTAGAATCCTGCAAAATCAAAACAAACTAAGTTAGTATTCTAATATTAAGGGAAAATATACTCTAGAAAGCGAAACAAATCCTACACCAATCTTAACACAATCTCAACTAAAAGCTATCTCAGCAAATTCTAAAAATACCGCATAAAACTCCTCGGCAACGGCGCTAAAAAACTTGTTCGCTTCCCCAAGTGTAGGGTTGCGATGTAGTAATAATCTCGGTAAGACCGAGGTCGATCCCACAGAGATTTATGTATGGGTATTCTCAGGATTTATCCAAAACAACGTATAATCGAGATCCTATTAAGAACTAAAGCTGAAAAATAGTGATTTGGGTTTTAAACAGTGATTTATGAAAGGTAATATCAATTTAAAAAGGCACTAGAGCGCCAATGATCCACTTTTGATAAGTCTCAATGCATCAACACAACTAGGTCTCTCATGAATCAATCAGAATCGAATTCATATCTTTATCCGATCGGAATATAGAGCGGTTCAATCAATAATTATCTAAAACAATTGCTTATTCATTGATTCAATTCCCACAATAATACTCAGGCCTTGGGCACACTCAATTGTATAGGCCAAGCCTCTTTCCAATCTAGTTGAGATTCACAGCCATAGCTTTCATCAAATCCTGTCACTAGATTTGATTACGACCAATGATTAGAACTCTAATTAAATCAAAATCAATCAGCAAACAACTATTTCAAATTATAACGAAAGATAAAAACTTTAGTTGAATGAGTTCCCACACGAAAATCATGCCATTGTACACAAGGCAATCAAAGGGTCTACCATGCCCTGAGTCGATGATAGATTAATGAACTACACAAGCATAAACAATGCTCAAAGCATAAGCTACTAAGTTTAGAATCACTACGAATCACATGAGCCCGGAGTTGTCAAGAGATCAAAGTAAAAATGAACTAGTACTTGATTCAAACTCCTATTAAACTAAATTCTTCAATTAAAACATGAAAAGAAAACCTGGGTTGCATCAATCGATCAAAAACAAATCAAAAGCTTCACCTCTTAGCCCTAGCTAAGAGGTTTTAGTTCATCTCTAACATCCTTGAACTAAAAGTCTCAAAAACATAAAAGCTACTAAAACTAGGAAAACGTGAAGTAGAATCTGTCTCCTAAGCTTCCTTGATGATCCCCACGTCTTAACATGCCTAGATATGAAGAGGAGAAGTCTTATTTATAGATTGGCACAGAAGATTCCCGATTGCGCAATGAAATACGCAATTGCGCAGAGAAAATCGGAGCTTTCACAAACACTCTGTTACGCTGACGATCGGTCGTATGACCGGTCTGAGCCTATGGACGACCGGTCGCACGACCGGTCTCAAAACTGCAAAAACTGTCAGGAGAGTTTTCATCTTCCCCTGTTGAACGCCTAACCGGTCGGACAACCGGTCTTAACTAGTCCAGTGAATTTTGCAGTAAGGGTTCTTTTGAGTGTTCAGGGACGACCGGTCGTACGACCAGTCTTCAGTGTCTTCTTCTGCTTTCTTTCTTCTCTTCTTTGACTTCTTTCTTCCATCCTTTAACTTCTTTCTTCCATCATTTGACGCTTGGTCTTGCGATCTTCAATGCTTGTAAATAGCCTCTTTAAGTCTTCAATTGATAAATCCTCTCTTATTCCTACAATCACAAATCCATGTATTGGATTAGTCTTTAAATCATAAAACCGTGCATAATGAGTGATGAATTGGGGTTAGAATATGCACAATTAAGAGCTCAACAACGCTCGATATTCATACTGAATATTATAAGTTGCTGATGGACAAGTTTCCATAGGTCGGGCGCTCGGACAAGTTTGGGTTGGGCACCCGGAATTCATTTTCAATCTTGCTGGACTTGTCTTCAGGTGGTCGGGCGTCCGGAAGCATAGTGGCCGGGCGCCCGAAGCTCAATCCACAGGATTTTCATAGGTTTTGTTTTTTGGATTTTTTCCTGCAAATGGACTATGGGCCAATACATACCATGTCCAAGCTGATCTTTTGGACTACCTCTATGGCTTGGGAGATAATGGAAGTGCCTTTTAAGCGACGAGCCATTTAGAGGACATGGGCTTTAAGAGTTATGTGGATCTAGAGAGGGTTGGTTTTGGATGAAGATATCTTCGTTGATCTTCTGAATTGAGCAGCCGGAGATCTTCAAGGCTTCAATCTTCTGCGTCTTCTAGGCTAATCAGTCATGACGACTCAACCGATAAGATAATTGACAAATATGTGTACTTACAATCTCCCCCTTTATCAATTACTCCACAAAACTAACCTAAGTGTCATTGACCTTCCAATGACAATCCTAGACTCAAAACCCAAAATACATTCTTTACATGTCATCAAAAGATTTACATTCATTCATTTACAAAAAAAATAAAAAAAAAATAGATATGTACAGATAAAATTTACAGACCCTTGGCTTCAATTCCTCCCCTTGAGATCCTGCACACCAAAGACTGCCAAAAAGATAACATGGTCGATTGGTGGGACTCTTCTCCCCCTTTTTGTTAGTCATTGACAAATGGTTAGTACATTGATGTATAAAGGAAGAAGCCAAATGAAATAGAATGGTCATAAGGAGATATACATGTATAAAACATTGTAAAACAGAGGGCTTTCAACCCAAGCAACCAACCTCCCCACTTGATGTATATCATGACCAAACAGACTACGGTCCTACCAAAAGAGGGCAAGCAACCCTAAATAGATCAATATGCATAGATTAACAAGGCTTCAAATAAAGTATGAGCATATAAGGCAAGCCATAACATGGGCAAAGGGGCCCACAATCATCCAACCATCCATACATAATAAGAGTATAAACCAAAAAAGATGGGATAGATAGATCAAGTAAACAGTGAAAGCCAAGCATAAAAAAGAAATGGGCATCCACTGACCCCAACAGTCTAAGGAAAGTTAACATATCCAAACATGTCTAGAGTTAGAATTCCAAAAGGTGGGGGCAACCATTTCCCCATTCAAACACAAATTAAGAAAGTCAGGCGACTAGGGAAAATTGAGATGTGCTCCTACAGTGAGCTAGTGGGCCTAGCATCCTTGCGCGGAGTAGGAGCGAGTGGGTGATCATTGCTAGAATCATGTTGGTCATGTCCTGAAGAGATTTCAGCATTTTCTTGACACGAGTAAGCCGAGCATTTATCGCTTGACATTCAGCGTTGGACGCTTTGGAGCTCCAAGAGGAGCTGGGACGAGATGGATCACCCGGTTCTGTTCCTTCATGACCAGCCTGATGAGTGGTGTGTGCTGCTATTTCCTCTTTAGTAGGAGTCTCCTTGTAGATATCAGGCCAACCAACATCCTCTTCAGGAAGGTGCAAGCGCATGTAGCTTATGGTGCGTCTGTTGACATCGGCGACATAGACCAGATTCTCCGCAGTAGGTGGAAGGCAGCAGTCACGAGATAATAGTGATAGCAAATGCCCAAAAGGGATCCTAGTAGATTTTCCACCCATAGTAAAGATGCAGACCATGTGACTCATGATCTGAGATGGCAGACACATCGAATGACCTTGTCCGACCTGGTAAATGAGCTCAGCCATAGATGTGGTAAGGTCAAATCTATTTCCTCTCCTTGGATAGACGTTGTAGGAGAAAATGAGGTGTAGGAGATGGAAATCATCAGTCATTTCCCATGCTGCGAGAACATTCCCGCTTTTACCTCCCCCCCACATAAGGCCTTTGTCCAAGTGACCTTGTTCATGATTTCATCGGGGCCAGATGGGGGAATTTGCTCGTAGGACATGGGAATGTTGAGCACCCTAACAATGGTGCTAGCATTGATGACAATGAGCTGACCATCCCGATCGATGGTGAGAGAGGGTGGGTCATCGGTGACTTTGACCACACGAGAAAGAAAATGATACACTGCATTGGGATAAACTGGCCCTCCAAAATCCAGTAATCCATGCCATTTGATGGTGGTCAGCCTCTCGTACACAAGATATCCGACAAGGCAATCCCTCTCAACATGCCGTTCCCCAACAATGGGGCGTAGGGACAGATAGGCTAGAGAGAGGAGAGGGACTAGGGTACCCTCAACCTGGGATGGACTCCCTGGTTCAGAAGAACGGGGGGAGGGCTTACGAGCACGGGTGGATGCACGATGCGTTTTGGACGCCCGCTTGGGAGCAAGCTGCTTGCCCCGTGAGCCCTTCGAAGAGCCTTCAGTGGCTGGATGCTTTTGCTTCCTATCCCTAGCCATGAGAGAGATTTAAGCCCTAAATGAAGAAGATGCAAGAAGGAACTCACCTAAATCTCAAATCTGAAGGGAAGACCAGAAGGAGGTAGAAGATGACACAAAGAAAGAGCTTCCTATGGCTAGAATGTGATGATTTTGGAGGGAAACTTCACCTTGGAGGGCAAGAGGACGTCCTAGGGCACACAAGGGAGGAGACATTTGCTGGAAAAGAGGGATAGAGGGGTGCCTGAATGTGTTAGGAGTGGCCCTTATAAATAGTCAGCTGTACTTTACCGGGCGCCTGGACAGTTTCGAGTCGGGCGCCCGATGGACCTATGGAAGTACAGTTTTGCTGTGTGTGGGACTGTGAGGATTAGAGTTGAGACATGATCCCTATGGGTGGATTATCCAATCAAGGATGTCTTAGACAATGATGAGCTTAGCCTAACCTTATTTTGACCTCCCAAACCTAGATATTAAGGACCTAAGACAGCCAAGAGATGAGTGAAAACCAACCTAGATCCTTTGATCATTCTAACCTGTTGGAACGGTCCAATCTACCATTATCTTTTCTAAAGAGCATTACGACATGAGGCTACATCCTCTGATTTTCCTATAAGCACACATGCTCTTCTAACCGACTAGATTGAGCATACCCCGATAGATTTCCTAAGGTGTTCAAACCTAGTGGAATCCGACGGTTTTGTAAGTATGTCGGCCAATTGTCGCTCGGTTTGGACATATTCAAGTTTGATCACTTTTTCTTCAACGAGTTCTCTTATGAAATGGTGCCGGATGTTGATATGCTTGGTTCAAGAATGTTGAACAGGATTTTTTGAAATATTAATGGCGCTTGTGCTGTCACAAAAGAGCGTCATTTCTTCTTGATTGATACCATAATCCTTCAACATTTGTTTCATCTAAAGTAGCCAAGCACAACAACTATGGGCAGCAATATATTTAGCTTCAGCAGTGGACAATGAGATGGAATTTTGCTTTTTGCTATGCCAAGCAACGAAGCAGTTTTCAATGTAAAAGCAGCCACCACTAGTGGATTTTTTATCATCCATATTTCAGCCCAATCGGCGTCTGAGTACCCTGCAATGATGGATGATGTGTTAAAGGGGTACCACAAGCCATATTCAGTTGTCCAGGCCACATATCTGATCACTCTTTTTACAGCAGTTAGATGTGATTCCCTAGGATCAGCTTGAAATCTAGCGCATGCACCTACGCTAAATGCAATATCTGGTCTACTCGCTGTAAGGTAAAGGAGACTCCCAATCATACTTCTATAAAAATGTTGGTTGACACTTTTGCTTGATAAGTCTTTGGGGAGTTTAATGGTTGTGGCCATTGGTGTGGTGTGTGATCGACCCGTGTCTAGCCCAAACCTCTTGACTAGATCTTTAGCATATTTAGTTTGGTTGATGAAGATTCCATTTTTCAATTGTTTAACTTACAATCCTAGGAAAAAATTCAGTTCGCCTACTAAACTCATTTCAAATTCAGATTTCATCAATTCAGCAAATAAACCAGAAAATTCTTCACAGGTGGAACCAAATACAATGTCATCAACATAAATCTGAGCAATGAGAATCGAATCATTCGTCCTTTTAACAAATAGGGTCTTGTCAACACTCCCCCTAACGAACTCGTGACCAATTAGGAATTGAGTAAGGCGTTCATACCATGCTCGGGGGGCTTGTTTCAACCCATAGAGAGCCTTTTTCAATCGATAGACTCTTTGAGGATATCTAGGGTCCACAAACCCTTTAGGTTGTTTAACATAAACTTCCTCATCGAGAATACCATTCAGAAAGGCACTTTTCACGTCCATTTGAAATAATTTGAATTTGAGTGCACATGCTATGGACATGAGAATTCGAATGGCTTCTAGTTTAGCAACCAGGGCAA
The DNA here is from genome assembly GCA_003013855.2 of Liriodendron chinense. Lineage (NCBI taxonomy): Eukaryota > Viridiplantae > Streptophyta > Magnoliopsida > Magnoliales > Magnoliaceae > Liriodendron > Liriodendron chinense. Next base: position 2,083,107 of record ML058429.1, read on the forward strand.
ACGTTTCATTAAAATCAATTCCCTCAGTTTGAGAGTACCCCTGAGTAGCTAGACGAGCTTTGTTTCGAATCACATTGCCAGATTCATCTATTTTATTCTTGAAAATCCATTTAGTTCCAATGACATTTTTCTCATATGGTCTTTCTACCAGAAACCAAACATAATTTCTGGTGAACTGTTGAAGTTCTTCTTGCATAGCAAGTATCCAAAATTCATCATTGAGAGCCTCATCTATATTTTTTTATTCAATTTTTGAGGTGAAGCACACATGACTATTGATGGCCTCAAGTTGTCTCCTAGTCTTGTTCCCAATATCAGGATCTCCAATGATTTGATTGAGGGGATGATCCTTGACATGTGGAACATTTTCAGGAGTTGTTGAGGCATTGGGAGAGGGAGATTTTTCAATAGGTTTACCTATTTGGCATGGTTCTCCCTCTTCATCATCATCAAGTCTCGTGTCTTCTTTAGATTGGTCATAAATGATAACATTTATGGATTCTTGAGTTGTATTAGGCCTTGTGTTATATACTCTATAGGCAAGATTATTAGAAGCGTATCCTAGGAATATTCACTCATTGCTTTTTGAATCAAATTTTCCTAAATTTTCTCTATCTCAAAGGATGTGGCATTTGCTACCAAAGACTCTAAAATACTTGATATTTGTGACTTTTCCATTCCATAGCTCATATGGTGTTTTATCTAGGCCAGCTCTCAGATATACTCGATTAATTATGTGACATGCTGTATTTACTGCTTCGGCCCAAAGATTTTTTGGAAGATTTTTGCTATTCATCATAATTATGGCCATATTGAGTAGGACTTTGTTTATTCTTTTTGCTACTCCATTCTGTTGAGGAGTTTTGGGGGGTGAGAACCCATGCTTGATGCCTAAATTTTCGTAGAATTGTTCAAATCAGCCATCCTCAAATTCTCCACCATGATCACTCTTAATTCTTTTTACAGTACATTCTTTTTCACTGTGAAGTCGTTTTATGAGTTTTTTAAATTCATCAAATGTGTCAGATTTTTCTCTAAAAAATATGAACCAAGTGTAGCGGGAGTAATCATCAACAATAACAAAGAAATATCTTTTACCACCTTGACTCATCACTCTTGTGGGACCTACAAGATCCATGTGGAGTAGATCAAGGGGTTTTGATGTAGCAATGGTGTTAATGTCAGATTTTGTAACGAGATCCTCCGGCTTTTCTCCTTCACTCCAGCAGGGATTTCCACCACCAGACCTGAAGCAAGACAGCAAATAAGGGTGGCTGGGGACCAGCCGTTAGCCCTCCGATGCTTAAGTCAGGCCACAGTAAGAAGAGAAGCCAAGCAAAACGGGACCAAGATTGAATGTTGTGTGCGTACCTGCTCTTAATGGAGCCACCCCTTTATATAGATCTGAAGCAATCCAATTTGTTATGTAAGATGTCGAAATCCCGCTGATGTCGCATACGATACTGAGATCTTGCTGATTTCATGGGATAAGATCCTATCTTTTGAGTCAGATCCAACCCAATGTCTTATTTCAACAATCACGCCCCTTGATGGCAATCCCTTGAGATCCGGATCCATTTAGAGAAGATAAGCCCAAAAACCGACCTATACGGGCTGCCAGTAAGCGTAGTAATAGCGCTGATATGTCATGATAAAACTGGAAGCCGTAGTTGGAGTCATAGCTTCCGAAAAGGAAGGAGACGCCCGTAGTTGGAGTCATAGCTTCCGAAAAGGAAGGAGACGCCCGTAGTTGGAGTCATAGCTTCCGAAAAGGAAGGAGACGCCCGTAAGACGGAAACCACCGAACTGGATGTAGCCCTGCTTGGTGTCGCAGAGGGATTGGACAAGCTGCTCGACGGGAATCGGGTGCTAGTACTGAAGGCTAAGAGATATTACCGCAGGAAAGCTGCTCGCATGTTAGAATGTGGTCCCGAGTCCAAGTACACACTTAGATGTAACGTCTTTCAACGACTTGTGAGAAGGTCTGCTCGCGGATCGAGCTTTGCCGTATTTGACTATCGATTATGAAGACTCGAGACTTGCGAATAGCTGCTCCGCATTTTTCAATCTATGACTCCTGATCAGGTGAGCTCGAGAGTCGAATGGACGTCCCACACTTATCCAATATTCGACTCTCGATCAGATGATCTCGAGAGTCGAATGGACGTCCCGCACTTATCCATTCTTCGACTCCCGAGCTTACGATCTCGTGAGTCGAACCGGCACTCCACTTTTACTTGTTCTGCGACTCTTGATCAGATGATCTCGAGGGCCAAATGGGCACTTCTGCGTGAAATCTTTATCTCCACCATTTTGCCTATAACAGATGCCCCCCAAGTCCTTGCCGCCAAGAATTCTTAAGGAAAGGACTTAGCTCACTATCACACGTAACCGCCCGCTGCTTTCATCGAGAATGGCACCTCACATGATGGGCTGGAATTAATGAGCGCCAACTTTCTGCAGCCTTTTCGCTGATGGAAAATGAAGGGGCGCTCGCCACGTGTTTGAGGAGTTAATGGGCGTGCCTGCTCGAGCGCTGTGTCAAGGGAGGGATTGCCACGTGCCATCAGATACGGCGGAATGATTGCCTATAAATATACGGAGTCTGCCATTTCTTTGATTTTCTACAGAAGCTTTTTCGAAAGGAACCTGCAGTCTTTTCTTTCCATTCTTCTTCTTCCTCCGGTGTTCATTTTCTTTTCTGTTTTTGGTATACTTCCTTTTTTCTCCTTCTTTTATTTTTATCTTCTCATGGCTGGGAACTCTGACGAGACCACTGTCCCTCTTGGTGATGCCACTCCGGAATCCTCTGCCTCCAGCAGTGCAAGGGTTCTGGCAGGGAGATACACAGCAGCCGGATATCCTTCCGTTTTATTGGAGGACCGGCTGGCTGAGCTACGGGAGAGATACCTGATCCCCGACTCAGTAACTCTCCGCTTGCCCGGAGGTGGAGAAACACCAGACTCCCCCCCAGGATGCATAGCATTTTATGAGTACCAGCTTATCCTAGGGGTACGCCTTCCCCTCCATCCCTTCATTCGCGATGTACTCCGGTGTTACAAGATTGCCCCTGGGCAACTCATCGTGAACGGGTGGAGGGTAGTTTTGGGCTCCTTTGCCCTTTGGGCTCAGGCTGGCAACGGGGAACTCACGGCGGAGGAGTTCCTCCGTATGTTTCGTCTGAAGAAAGCTCCCTCCAGCGAAGGCTGGTATTACTTGTGTTATTGGCACCGGGATAATTTCGTGTTGGGTAAGCCCTCCTCGAACTATCCCGGCTGGAGGAAGCGGTGGTTCTATGCTTCCGGGAGCTGGGAGTCTGCCTCCTCCAGGGGTCCAGGAGTGACCCGGTTTTTCTGTGAAGGTAGACACAATCCCGCATTGTGCAGTTTCCCCAGAATGGTTTTTAGGGTTTTGCTTCGTTTGACCCCTGTTTGTGCTCGCAGGTATCCCGACCTTGAGAAAACCGAATTTGAAAGGAGGGATCAACGAGAAGATTGTCAAAGTGTACAAGGTGCCTGTCGGAGATAGGCATATCGAGGCTTGCTTGTCTCCTTCGCGACTTGCAGCAGCAGGCCTCATATCCAGAAGAGAAGTTGAAATGACGAAGGCTGGAGAGAAGAGAGGCCTACTGCCCCGACTGAAGGGCACAGGCTCCAAGAGGCAGAAGAGAACCCCTGCCGAACCTTCTCAATCTTCCATCCGCACGGGCAGCGATCAGCCTGCCCTTCCCGCGAGCATGGCGGGGGCCCCAGCTGGGCCCACTATTCCTTCTGTAGACACCCCACCTTCGGCTACACTGTTGGTAGAGATAGCTGGTTGAACGGAGGACCATACCCCCAAATCCCAAGTCCAAACTCAGCCAAACTCACCCTTGTAAGCCCCATTCCATAGCCCAGTTCAAGCTTGAACCCAGTCAACCCAGTCCTAAAAATCACCCTGAAAAACCCCTCATAAAAAAGGCCAGTCAAAAAATCCCAAAAAAAAGTCAAACTCACTGAGTCAACTCGCTGAGTTAACACCGAGTCAACCCGTCGAGTCAACCCGTCGAGTCAAACCACCGAGTCGACCCGCTGAGTCAACTCACTGAGTCGACCAGCGAGTCCAACAGCAGCCCCGAGGGAACGGCCGTACTCGCTGGAAACCGAGGAGCGGCCGTACGGGCGGCCCATGGCAGGCCGCCCGGACAAAATTACGAGAGCTGCCACTCTCTGCTGCTATAAATACCCCCCTCCCCTTCTCATTTCAACAAGCCATTCGAGTCCATTTCAGCCCGAGAGCTCTGAGTCCATCTCTCCACCCTTTAGCCCATTTTTCCACCAAGGAGAGCCCGAGTGAGGAGAGTCTAACCCTGGTCCAGCCCAGCCTGACTACTGGTCCAAGCCTCCCAAGCCATCTAAGTCTTGATCCAACCACTCGAAGCCAACCCTTGCGACACCTCCGTCCACCCAGCTACTCTTTTTCCAGCATCATCTCATTCGCATCTAGCATAAGTGCAACATTTACTTTTCTTCCAACCCCCCTGCTTCACTACTAGCACCTTGATCCGTCAAGTACACATGCATATGTCTTTATATTAAGCACCTGTCAGTTCGAGCGTATGCTCTGGGCTTGCCCGTTGTTGGAACCTGCCCATCAGAAACTCTTACTGTTCAGACCTGCATTCATGCTTCACCATAAAACACCTTAATCATTCAAGCACACTGCATACGTCTTACATTAAGCACCTGTCAGTTCGAGCGTACGCTCTGGGCTTGCCCGTTGTTGGAACCTGCTCATCAGAAACTCTTACTGTTCAGACCCGCATTCATGCATCATGTCATTCATGAGAATATACGAGGATTAAATTAGACTTTCAAGTATTCGATCGATTCTGTGAAGTAGAGACCGTACTTCGGTACGGGCAGTGTGTGGGGTGCTTAAACTCTTCCCACCCTGTAACCGTGATCCCTTACCTTGAATCTCTGACCGCAGATCAACAGGAGTCATTTTAGAGGAAGGAATCTTCGGATTCCCTTCTCTAACGTTTCTACGGGGTCTAGCCGACTGTAGATTCGAAGTAACTGGCTAGTGGCGACTCTGGTCTTATATAAATTCACTTAAACACATCCAGCTCAATACGACAACCAAACGAAGCCCTCGAGAACGAGGCAAGCCAGTGGCACAAACGGCGATTTCGCACTCACGCACCTCTTCTTCTTCTTCTTCCGAAAGGGAAAGGGAGAACGACGTCGTGTGGGAGCGCGGAGAAATCGGCGAGGGTCCACAGAATGGCGACTCTGCTGGGGATTAGCTAGTCCCACTAGTCGTGATCCAACTTGAAAACAGAATCCTTCCCGTACTTGAAAGTCATTAATCCTCATACAATCTCATCTGCATAGCATTCTACCCAAACCCAAACACAAAAAAAAATAGAAAATTCCAAAACAAAAAAAAAATAGAAAATCCCAAAACCCAAAAAGAGTAGAGTACAGTCCTCACCATTGCGCCTCCTCGGGCTCAACGTACGCGGAGACAACTTCCCTTCCGCAGCATAATCCGCACTCGGGCTCAGCAAGCCATGTCCGACCACGAAGAAGAAACTCATCACTTCCCTGCTCTCGAAATAACCGAAGCGCAACCTCCAGCGCAACAGCCCGTTGACAATACGCCAATCATACAAGAACTGGCACAAGGAATGAGAGCAATGCAAGAAATGCTCTTGCAATTCATGCAAGCACAAACCACCGCAGCAGCCAACAATCAGGTTGGCCCAGTTCAGCAAGCTCAGCAGCCATGCCGGGTCCTCCCGGCCTCCAGTTCAAATCAAGCACAACCATCGGAGTCTGCCCAAGACTACCGACAGCAGCCATCTCAGCCCTTCGCTATGGGGCATCCTTCTCAATATCTTCCTGCGACGATAAGGCCATCTCAGAGCACCTCCGTTGCAGGAACATCCAGTCAGCTTCCAGTCAATCTTGCAAACAACAATCTCAGTAGATCTCAGCACGTCCCCGCCGATGGGACACCTTTTCAATTTCAGCACATCCCCGCCGATGGGATTTCAATTCAATATCCAGCAACAGGGACAGCACTGGCGAATGCCCACAATGGGGGTCAGTGTCAAGCCCACATCAATCAGCGGACAGTGGCGAATACCCAACAAGGGGGTCACTTCCCAGCATCTCAGCCTCCTGCAAACAGGAGCACTTTTCAATTCCAGCACATCCCCGCCGATGGGATTCCAGTTAATTTCCAGCAATCTTCAATTCAGCAAAATCCAGTTAATTTCCAGCAATCTTCAATTCAGCAAAATCCAGTTAATTTCCAGCAAGTTCCAGTTCAACCTTCAGTACAGTCTCCAGTTCAGTTACCATCATTTCAAGCTCAAGTTCATCAGAATCCAGTTCAATCATCAAACCAATTTCAGCAACCCGCGGTTGCTTTTCAGCAAGCCCATAGGGTCGAAGACATCGACCACTATGCCGAAGAAGAACGTGCCTTACTCCAAGAGGCACCAGTCGCTCGAACAGATCACTCAGGACTGGACGAGTTGCGGGAGCAGTTCCAGATCTTGCAAAATCAGCTTCAGCGACAGCAAGGAATCGACTTACCTTCGACCAAGTTCAGAGACTTGTGTCCTTTCCCAGATGCTCGGGTACCTCAAAACTTTGAGGTTCCAAAGTTCAAAAGATACGACGGCAGCGGTTGTCCCACAGCACATCTCAAGGCCTTCTGTGGAGAGCTGAGTGCAATCTCAGGAAACGAAGGGGCCCTCATTCGATTGTTCCAAAAATCTCTGAAGGGCGATGCCCTAGATTGGTACGCTTCATTGGACTGCCACCGCATCAGAACATGGGAACAGCTCTCCCAGGCTTTCGTCGACAGATTCGCATATAATCTCAACATGGCACCCAGAAGAGCCGACCTTGCAGCACTCAGGCAAAGGAGTGATGAAACACTATCAGCTTATGTGGGACGTTGGCGAGCTATGGCAGCCAGAATGCGGACACCCATCGACGATGAAGAACAAATCTCCATGATTGTTCATTCAACATACCCAGGCATATCTGGGTATCTCATCTCGCATCCATATGCGAATTTTTCACAATTGATCCGTGCTGGAGAGCAAGTTGAAGCAGGAATCCGGGCCGGGACGATCTCCCCATGGCCTCATCAAGCCACTCCAGTCAAGAGGAACAGAGTGGAAGGAAGACCTATCGGGCACGGGAATGGAAACCGCAATGGTTCTCCTCCCCGCCCAACAGAGGTAAACAACATCAACACCGCTGCTCAAGGAAATCAACGTGCTCCCCCACAAGGACGTCAACAGTATCAGCAGAATCAAGTTCAGCATCAGCCTCAGCGATATCAGCCACAACCGAATCCTCAGCCACAGCCACCTCGACAACAGCAGCAGTTCAGGGGAAATGGCCAATACTCATACCAGAACAGGCAGAATTACAGGGAGTTCAGGAAGTTCACTCCACTCAGTCAACCACTTAGTCAAATCATGACTACGCTGGTACAAAAGCAGTTACTCACTCTGATGACACCTAGGCCTCCGCCTCATCCTCTGCCTCCAAATTACCGGGAAAATGAGTACTGTGCCTACCATCAAGGACGTGGCCACGCCACTGATCGATGCTATACTTTGAAAAATGCCATACAAGACCTGATTGATGACCGCAAGATCGTCATCTCGGTCCCTGGAACTTCTCCAGCAGCTTCCACCAACATCCTTCAGAATCCTCTGCCTCAACATCCGACGGACCCCAGTTCGTCTCGTGGCCCTGCAGTCAATAGTATAGAAGAAGGGGATCATCTCGATCGCTTCTTCTCCCCCATCCAATCCATTCACGCTTACACTTATGAGCCAACAAATCTTCCTCCAGTCTTGCAAGGGGCAAGTCCCTTTCTTCCTTCAATCTCCGAGCCAGTAGTGCTTGAAGGAGCACCTTCATATGATATACCAGTTGTTCAAGGGGCACCTTACAACCATTCAAGCTGGGAACCAGTCGTCCTGGAAGGAGCACAATCATACATTGAGCCCACATACGAACCTGTCATCTTGCAAGGGGCAACTCCAGAACAATCCAATCCGCAATGGAAGGATTATACTCATCAGCAGCAAGAGCCCGTTGTCTTGGAAGGAGCTCTTCCAGCCAAGCCTGTCATATTGCAAGGGGCAAGTCCCGGAGGCATATCAATCACGCTACGGCAGCTCGGACGAACAGAGAAACCTCCTGCCATATCAAGAGGACCAGTATTCATTCCATGGGAGCCTCCTGCCCCAGGAACAGTCAAGCCAGGACCACGACCTTATGTGGTCTATGAAGACAAGCCTCGATACTACCCCTTCAACACAGGCAACAATGTAGTCCTCAAGGCAAAAGCTCCATACGAGGAAGATCTGGTACCCACACCAGCACCGTTGCAAGAACCAGTGGTCCTAGAAGGCAAAAGGGAGGAAAACTACAAAGAGATTCCATGGCACTATCCAGAATGTGCGGAAGTGGGAAACATGAATCCCAACGGGCGTTGCATCCGAAGAGATAATCAAAACAGAGGAGATCCCAAAGGCGTCCTCTCAGGCCTCGGCAGCAAAAATGAAGCCGCATACGATGTAGCAACTCAGCTCAAGTCAATCCCTGCACAAATCTCAGTATGGGAGCTACTCTGCACATCTCGCATACACCGAGAAATGTTTGCCAAGACCTTGAATGATGCTCATGTCTCCTCCGATACGGCACCAGAGATGATTGCATTGATGATTGGACAGCTACTGGCTCCGCGCGCCATCACCTTCACCGATAATGAGTTGCCACCAGAGGGACGAGATCATGGGCGATCCCTCAACATAGCCTTACGATACAAAGACCTCTGTGTTCCGCTGGTCCTTATCGATAATGGCTCAAGCTTAAATGTCTGCCCACTCAAGACCGCGGAACGCCTGGGAATCAGTCCTTCTTCATTCCGACCCAGCACCATATGCGTCAGAGCATTTGATAGCACCCGCCGATCAGTGGAAGGGGAGGTCGACATAGAGGTACAGATAGGTCCAGAAGTTTCTACCATCACATTCCAAATCCTGGATATATCAGCCTCTTTCAACATGCTGCTCGGACGACCGTGGCTGCACAAGGTTGGAGCTGTGCCATCAACCCTGCATCAACGAGTGAAGTATATCTGTGGAAATCAAGTGATCTCTATCCATGCAGAGAAGGAGCTCATCATTCCTTCCAATGCTACTGCCACTGAACCAGACATCCCGGTCATCGATATCCAGCACTCTGAAGAAGACATCCCGTTTCACAGTTTCGAATTCGAGACTGTGAACTCTATCGCCAATCCAGAACCGATAAGGGTGGACCGTGTCTTTTCACCGGCAGAGCGTCTGAGCCTCAAATACCGAATGAAGAATCACTTTAAGTCCAGAAAGGTATCGCTAGTATATAACCAACGCAAGTGGGGACTCGGATACAGGGCAACCTTCATGGACAAGAGAAGGAAGAAATTTCGGTGCTCACCCATCCAATTCGTCAAGCCAGGAGAACCTTGCAAAGATCTAGGAGGGAATCAACCGACTGCACTACACAAAGGCCTCCCGATGAGCCTAGTTTGGGCCACGTGGCCCCCCATTCGATGGGATCAGATTCTCGAACCCTCTAAGCCTCCAGAAGAAGGAGGAAATGATGAAGACGAAGAAGGAAGTCAAATGCAGCAGCTTCAGGACCAGGTTACTCTGACACCTGCTCCCAACCAGGGGCACAACTTGCCCACTTCTCTCAACCAGGGGCACAACTTGCCCACTCCTCTCAACCAGGGGCACAACCTGCCCACTTCAATCAGCAAGGGGCACGACTCGCCCATCTCATCACCAATTAGCAAGGGGCACGACTTGCCCATCTCTGCAAAGTCAACATCATCAATCATCAGCCAGGGGCAGAAGCAGCCCATCCATTGGACCAAGAAAGGGAAGTGGCCAGCCCTAGATTGGTCTGATGTCCAGGTTCCAAACTTGTGTCTAGCTGTGGAACCAGACGAACTGCAATGCGAGGTAAGTGATCCGGGAGGGACTGAGTACGACTCAGATCTCGAACCCGACCAGCAAGAAGTCATGGTCATTAGGCCAGACCATGATTCTTCACCCAAATCATCAACCCCCACCTCTTCAGGGGAGGAAGTGTGGGGTCCTGAATGGTCATCTGTTCCCCTCACTTTTGAATTAGCCAAAGAGCCATCTGAGGGCTCTGGCTTCCAAAAAAAATGCCTGTTTAAGCAACGACCGGAACTTTGGAACAAGTTGGGCTCAATCATGGTCTGCAATGCCCGCTTGTTCAAAGTCCCGTGAATTTCGAAAAGCCAAAAAAATAAAAAACTTTCAAAAACCAAAAACATCTAGCATCTCAATTTCAGAAAAATCTCAAAAATCAAAAAATATTTCTTTCCCTGCATTCAATAGTGTGCCAAGTTCATCTAAAGAGTCGCATGAGTTTGAAGTCGAATCATATGATTTCGACATCGAATTAGACTTTGAGCTCATGGGTCTGGACGAAGCTCGGGGCGAGGAAGATGATGATCCAGCTCCCGAACTAGAGGATCTCCTCAAAAAGTTCGAATCTAAAGCCAATGTTGTAGCCGATGATTTCGAGATAGTAAACTTGGGGACGCCTGAGATCCCTAGGGAAGTACGCATTGGAAAATCGTTGCCACCTGAGATGAAACAGAAAATGATAGAGTTCCTAGCTCCAAGATTGTCCAACTTCGCGTTCTCATATGAAGACATGCCGGGGCTCGATGAAGAGCTCGTTGTACACCATCTGCCAACCAAGGCAGATATGAAGCCAGTGAAACAGAAACTTCGAAGAATGAAGCCAGAATGGGCTCTGAAAGTCCGAGATGAAGTCATCAAGCAATACAACGCGGGATTCTTGGTAGTCTCCAACTACCCTGAATGGCTCGCCAACATTGTACCAGTACCAAAGAAGGACGGCAAGGTTCGAATGTGCATCGACTTCCGAGATCTCAACAAAGCCAGTCCTAAAGATGACTTCCCTTTGCCACATATCGACACTCTGGTTGACAACACTGTTGGATACAAAATCTTCTCATTCATGGACGGGTTCTCAGGTTACAATCAGATCAAGATGGCTGTCGAAGATCGCGAGAAGACATCGTTCATCACTCCCTGGGGAACCTTCTGTTACAGGGTAATGCCGTTCGGTCTGAAGAACGCAGGAGCAACATATCAGCGAGCAATGACAGCATTATTCCACGACATGATGAACAAGGAGCTCGAAGTATATGTGGACGACATGATCGTCAAATCTCGCACAATTGAAGGACACTTTGAAGATCTGAAGAAGTTATTCAACAGATTAGAAAAGTACAAGCTTCGCCTCAACCCTCAGAAATGTGTCTTCGGTGCAGTGGGAGGTAAGCTCCTCGGCTTTATGGTGAGCGAAGATGGCATCAGGGTCGACGAGACCAAAACCAGAGCAATCATCGAGATGCCCCCTCCTAGAACAGAGAAAGAAATTCGTGGCTTCCTCGGCAGAATTCAATACATCAGTCGCTTCATCGCACAGCTCACACCCATCTGTGAGCCCATATTCAAGCTCCTTCGGAAGAACGTCCCAAAAGAATGGAATGATGATTGCCAAGTCGCCTTCGACCGCATCAAGAAGTATCTCATGAATCCTCCAGTCCTAGTGCCGCCCGCTCCTGGACGACCACTATTGTTATACATCTCGGTAGCAGCAGAAGCCATTGGCTGTGTCCTCGGCCAGCACGACGAAACCGGGAAGAAAGAACAAGCAATATACTATTTGAGTCGAAAGTTCACCGACTACGAGACCAGGTATTCCCCGATCGAGAAGACTTGCCTCGCCCTAGTCTGGGCAACTCAGCGACTCCGTCAATACATGATTGCATTCCCTATTCTCCTTCTCGCTCACATGGATCCGCTCAAGTACCTGTTCGAGAAACCGGCACTCACTGGAAGGATAGCTAAATGGCAGCTACTCTTGTCTGAGTTCGACATCACCTATGTCACTCAAAAGGCAATCAAGGGACAGGCCCTCGCCGATCATCTTGCGGCTCACTCTCTCCTGGACTATCAGCCGCTCAAGACATTCTTCCCTGATGAAGATCTCTTGCTCATTGAAGAGGAAGAAAAGAAGAAAAAAGATGAATGGACGTTATTCTTCGACGGCGCAGCAAATTCTAAAGGGAGTGGTATTGGAGCAATCCTCTACTCTCCAGATGATGTCCCTATTCCTATCTCGAGGCACATCGCATTCGAGTGCACCAACAACATGGCAGAGTACGAAGCATGCATCGCTGGCTTAAGGGAAGCCATAATCTTGGGCGTCAAGAAGCTACGAGTATTTGGAGACTCACAGCTTATCATCAATCAGACCAATGGCGAATGGAAGACCAAAGACGAGAAGTTGATACCATATCATGTGTATCTTGACAATCTGATCGAAGAATCCAAGGAAATCACCTTCTCATACATGCCCAGAGCCAAGAACCAATTTGCAGATGCTCTCGCCACGCTCGCATCAATGCTCGAGATCCCAAAAGGAGCTTCAGAATGGGAGCTCACAGTCGAAATTCAAGAAGAACCTGCTTTTTGCCTGCAAATAGAAGAAGCCGAAGCTGTCCCTGACAAACCCTGGTATGCCGACATCAAGCAATATCTCGAAACCCAGGAGTATCCAGAGTCAGCAACAGCAACAGATCGCCGAACCATTCAGCGTTTGGCCGGCCAATTCACCATCAGTGGCGAAGTTCTTTACAAGCGATCCTATAATCACATCCTCCTCCGATGCATCGATGAAACAGAAGCTGCAAAGATCATGAAAGAAATACACGAAGGAATCTGTGGCCCACACATGAATGGGCACATGATGGCAAAGAAGATTCTACGACTCGGCTACTACTGGCTCACCATGGAGACAGACTGTTGCAAGCACGTCAGAAAATGCTTCAAGTGTCAAGAGCATGCGAATCAAATCCATGCCCCATCATCAGAGTTATACAACCTGACCACCCCCTGGCCCTTCTCCATGTGGGGACTCGACATCATCGGCAAGATCAGTCCCAAAGCATCAAATGGTCACGAATACATACTTGTGGCAGTCGACTACTTCACCAAGTGGGTAGAGGCAGCCTCCTACACCACGATTGCAGCATCTCAAGTGATCAAATTCATGAAGAACAACATCATATGCCGGTATGGAATCCCTAATGCTATCATCACAGATAATGGAACCCCGTTCATCAACAAGAAGATGGATGACTTCCTCAGCAAGTTCAAGATCCAACGTCATCGATCAAGCCCCTACCGTCCCCAGATGAATGGTGGGGTAGAAGCCGCAAACAAGACAATCGTCAGGATACTCGAGAAGATGGTCGTGACCTATCGAGATTGGTCAGATATGCTCCCATATGCACTTTGGGCCTATCGAACGTCTGTACGGTCTGCTACGGGCGTTACTCCTTTCGAGCTTACTTATGGAATGGAAGCAGTTCTACCAGTCGAAGTGGAAATACCATCACTTCGGGTGTTACTCGAAAGCGGAATTGAAGAAGGAGAATGGCAACGGGCCAGATTCGATCAGTTGCAGCTAGCAGATGAAAAACGCATGCGTGCACTAAGTCATTCACAGTGCTATCAGAAAAGGATCGCTCGGGCTTACAATAAGAGAGTCCGAAAAAGGAGCTTCAAGGTAGGCGACATGGTCATGAAGAAGGTTCTACCGTCGCACCTTCCAGATCCCAGAGGAAAGTTCAAACCCTCGTGGGACGGGCCACTAATCATCAGAGAAGTACTTCCTGGAGGCGCCCTCAGACTCACCAGCATGAGAGGGGTGGACCTTCCTGAGCCAACCAACGCCGACAACGTGAAGATCTTTCACGGGTAAGTCATTCTGACCTTATCAAGAGTTACTTTAATAGAGCTGAAGTCAAGAGGTCGAAGCTAAGACCTCTGAGAAATCATTCCCGTCCACCAACAAGTGTTTCAAATAAGGGGACTCCAAAAGAGAAAAATACAAAAAAAAAGGGGGGGATTCAAAAAGGGACAAAAAAAAAGAGAGTGAAAAAGAATGCAAAAGAAAAAGAAAAAGAAAAGAAAAGAAGAAAAAAGAAAGAAAAAAGGGAAGCCAAAGCAAGGCACCCAAGAAAAAATCAACCCAAGAAGAAACACAGTCATCCATCCATCCATCTCAGAGGGGTCTTTAGCAAAGACCGACAGCTCCATTATCGAAACTCAGGATAAGGGCTGAAGGACTGCCATCGGCCGGCAACGACGGATTCCCGACCTCTAGCCGCCGCAGTTATCCAGAGATCCAGAAAAGAAAAAAAAAAAAAAAGAAGAAGAAAAAAGAAAATGTGTGCCTAAACAAAGAGGGCGGAGTGAAAACCCGAAAGGGCGCTCCGAGTAAAAACAGTGGGCATACAGCGGACTTGGTGAAAACCTGAAAGGGCGCCAAGGGTAAAAACAGCACAGCTGCCAAGGGGCAGGCAAGACCAAATACCCGGGACGTGGTGAAAACCTGAAAGGGCGCTACGGGCAAAAATGACGGGAAAAAGCCGGCTGTGGTGAAAACTCGAAAGAGCACTACAGGCAAAAATGGCCCAAAATGAAAAAAAAAAGAAAAAAAAAGAGAAAAGAAAAAATAAAAGTGCAGGTACCAAGAAAGCAGACGGTCCAGATCAGTTCAAGCGGTTACAGTTCAAGAACAAGAAGAAGCGCAGTCAGGAGCGAAGAACTCTACAGACTCTGACAATCTCAGGAAACGAGAGTTCCCGTTGCCTACATCTCAGGTGAGTCCTCTGACTCATAAAAAGATAGTCTCGCTCTCAACCTGCTCACCTCCATACGCAGGTAATGCACCTCATCGCGCTCAAGGGTACGGATCGCTGTCTCCTCATCAGACAACCTCCGATCGGCAGCCAATCTCCTCGACATCATCTCAAAATGATACCGAAGTGCAGAGATCTCAGACAGCAGATGACCATGAGTGGCCAAGAGGAAGCCAGGATCGATAAACGGGCGCTCCTCAAAAGGTTCATATGAACCAGATGAAGAGCCAGCATCTCCAAGAATATCCTGCTCATCCTCATCAGCAGTCTGGTGCCAACAAGGGATACGTCGATACAAAGACTGCTCTAGCCATATGAATCAGACTGCCAAAGCCATAGGACTCCAAATCTCGAATCTCATAAACTGACAAGCTGTCAAGCCAAGCAAGCAGTCGTGGCGAGCAAGAAGAACGAGGAAGCAGCTGACAAGTCCTCACCGGTATCCCCTCCAGTACAAAAGGCCCAGAAATCGAGGACAAAGCGTCGAGGATCGGAAGGTCAACAGGCAAAGGAGAAGGAAAAGCTGGAACCTCTGCCGACTCGACAACCCCTGATCGGCCCTCAGTGGCGGCTATGTCTGATATAGTCGCATCGCTGTCTGAAACTGTCACAACCTCAGCCGCATGAGAAGACTCGCCCGCCTCGTGAACAGAGTGCGCAAAGGGCCGATGACCAAAGGAAGGACAATGCTCTCCATCAAAAGGACTATCAGTGAAGATCACACCGCACATCGTGACATCCTGGCTAATCTGACCGTCAAAGAATACATCTGAACCATCCAAAAGGGTCTCGGTTACCCCGATCGAAGAATCAACTGCCAGATCCGGACCTGCGGCCCTCTCCAGTAGGAGATCATGAATCCAATCATCATCCTGACCGATCAAAGGGATCATCGAGGCATCCACACCGTCCATCATCAGGGGGACATCATCAATGATCACATCAAGTCCACCCAAGCAAGTATACCGCACATCTCGGCCCTCATCCAGAGCATCCAAACCGTCAAAGGTACCATCTGAGCCATCCATACCATCCAGACATGAGATCAGCCCATCTATGTCCCTCATAGTCCCATCATCACCGTCCATCACATCATCCATGGGACCCACACTCAAGGGATGCATAGCCTCACCTATGTCCCATCCCATCATCTCATCCATACCATCCATTCCTCCCATAATGAGGGCCCCATTCAAATCAGAAAATCCAGCCATCCCACCATTAATGGAGCTATTCAAAGCTCCATCAACCACCATCCCAAGCCCCTCATCAATGCTTCCATTCAATGCACCATCTCCACCATCCGTTAAAGAAATCTCTCCATCATTAAAGCCTTCAATACTCTCTGAAGTGTGGGACCCACCATGAACAGCCCCCACAGCTCATAAATCCCCACCATCCATTGCCCAAGAAAGGACAAACCAAGATGAAGACAAGATGATGATGAAAGAGGAGACAAAGAGAAGATTCATTGTTGGAATCGAACCTGAACGTACACAGCAGGTGGGGACAGCAGCAACAGGGACCAGAGAATGTCCGAGCACGAGCCAGCCCAGGCCGCTCAAGAGACGAGCTCTGGGCGGCCTGCCCTGGGCCGCCCGTACGGACGCGGTTCCCCTCTCTCCGCGGGATTGGCTCCAGGGCTTTTGGTAGGTGAGGCTGACAGTCCACGTCAGCAGATGGCGCTCCGTGGGCCGCCCAAGGCTCCGGTCCACTCCAGATTTCGACTGAAGATGATCAAGATCATACAAAAGGTGCCCCACTGGTCCAATCATGAAGCAATGTGACCGGAATAGGGCTGATCAAGCCAAAGAGAAGGAAAGGTGATCAAGTGGGGGCCACAAGCAATCCAAGCCATTCAAAGACTAGATCATCACGATCTAAACCATTGGAAAGCTTACACAAGTCATGGAGCAGCAAGATCAAAGGTTCGATCATCAAAAGAAGGGCCAGAATCCAAGATCTAATCATCAAGTGGGCCCACAAAGCCAAATCAAGTGATCAGAGCCATACAAGCCATCATCCACACCATGAGAAGCCTTCTTAGCCTCACAAATCATCAAAAGAGGTGCCCCAAAGTAAAGCCAAGGTCGCAAGTGGGCCCACAGGGTCGAATCTATCAATCTGAACCATTCAAGGGCTAAATCATCAGGATCCAAACCATTGGAAAGCTTACACAAGTCAAGAAGCAGCAAGATCAAAGGCATGATCATCAAGAGAGAAGGCCGGAATCCAAGATCCGATCATCAAATGGCCCGCAGGGCCAAATCAAGCAATTCGGACCACTCAAATCACAGTCAGCCCCGTCAGAAGCCAAAAAAAGCAAGGTAAGTATGCCCAACCCCATCAACTTGGTCCGAAGACCTTAAACTACGTCGGGATCAAGATCCCGAGGGATTGTCAATAAAACCGGCATCAGTCTTCTTCAAGATCTGGTGGCTCCGGACATTTTCAGAAAACCAAAAAAATATATACATCACTTGTACAGTTTCTGGTCCGAAGACCTTAAACTACGTCGGGATCAAGAGCCCGAGAGATTTTCAATAAAAACCGGCATCAGTCTTCTTCAAGATCTGGTGGCTCCGGACATTTTCAGAAAACCAAAAAAATATATACATCACTTGTACAGTTTTTGGTCCAAAGACCTTAAACTACGTTACGTCGGGATCAAGATCCCGAGGGATTTTTAATAAAAATGGGTATCGATCTCGACCATCAAAATCAGAATCGATGACCCAGAATTTTTTTCAAAAAAAAAAGAAAACAAAAAAATGTCTTTCCTCTTTTAAAGTTTTGGGTCCGAAGACCTTAAACTACGTCGGGATCAACGTCCCGAGAGATTTTTAATCAAAACCAACATCGATCCCAGCCTTTCAGGCCAAGATCTGATGATCTGGATCATTTCGAAAAAAAAAAAAACAAAAAAATGTGTTTGCCCCCCCTTTTACTAAGTCTGGGTCCGAAGACCTTAAACTACGTCGGGATCGACATCCCGAGAGATTTTCAATAAAAGCCGGCGTCGGTCTTGTTTGCTCACATCAAGATCAATGACTCCGGACATTTTCAAAAATCATAAAAATATATTACCAGCCCCGCTTTTAAAGTTTTGGTCCTAAGACCTTAAACTACGTCGGGATCGACATCCCGAGAGATTTTCAATAAAAACCGGCATCAGTCTGGATTGTCCATCCGCTGACACCGGACATTTTTCCAAAAAAAAAAAAATATATATATATATATATATATATAATGTTTGCCCCTCTTTTGTACAGTTTCATGGTCCGAAGACCTTAAACTACACTGGGATTAATTTCTCGGGGGACCTTTCTCGCTTTCAACTAAAAACCGGCATCGGCCTCGACCGTTGGGATCATGGTTTGATAACCCGGATCATTTCAAAAATACCAAAAATATTTTAAAACTTTCCATAAAAACTAGTATCAATCTTGATTACCCGAGTTGAAATCTGGAACCTTTTCAAAACAAAAAAAATATATATATAGATACAATATAAAACAAAAAATTTTCACCACCAATTTCAACCCACCAATTTATCCCCAGCGGTCCGAAGACCGTAAACTACACTGGGATTAACTTCTCGGGGGCTTTCTTTCCTAACCTGTTCCAGGCATGGCTGACACTTGATCGTACGGGTGTCTGGAATCTCTTAAACAGGTAAGGGCTGTGGCGGGCAGAACTCCGCAATCCTGTTCGTGTTGAACGCACCGTGATAGACAACCTTGATTTGGAAGTCGCTGTTGAAGCTGACGGATGTTCCCTGTTCCTAGAACTCATGAAGGGGATTAAGGCTGTTGGGAGGTGGAGCTCACCCTCACGGAATTGTGAGCAACGTAAGACCCCAAACTGGATTGACTAAGGGAAATGTGAGGATGTGGCTCATCTTGTGGCCGAAGGAGTCCGTCGGACGATACGTGGTCTATGTGCATTGCACATGAGGAACAGGCAACTTTGTGGGTGTGTTGACTGAAAACCCTCAAAATCCCCTCATCCGAAGATGTAAAACTACGGCACTTAACTGTGTGAGACTCGTCTTGCTCGCTGACGTAAAATGGATCGGGTGCCTTACCAGCAGTAGAAGCTGGAAGTGGATGGAAATTCCACATCTTTTCCCTGCATTTCAGAAAAATCACAAAATACAAAAACATTGCAAAATCACCTCTTCAAAAATCACAAAAATATTTCCATCGCTTTCAAATCAAATATCTGTCAAAAATCACAAAAATATTTCCATCGCTTTCAATCAAAATATTGTCAAAAATCACAAAAATATTTCTCTTGCTTTCAAAGAAAATATCCTCAAAAATACAAAAATATTTACTGTGTTTTCAATAAACCAATCTCTACCCGCTCAGGTAAAGATTTGGATCCAAATATCTGTAAAAATCATAAAAATTAGCATCCCCAGCACTACAATTCAGGAGTCTTGAACTCCGCTCACTTCACAGTATGGGATGACGGATCCAATCGCCCGCAAATTGGAATCTTGACCAAAACGGGCAACCAAACACCATCTCAATCACATGTATGCCCAGAAGAACATCTTGAAGTCGAATGATATCCTCGTACATTCTCATTAGCAAAGAAACAGCATCTTGGGACGATGGACCTGATTGACCACGGGTCGGGATCTTGACCAACCCGCTGTCCAAACCTCCGTATCAAAAAGAAAAATCCCCAGGGAAGCACAACCCTGCAAGCAATAAGCTCAAAATTCTCTGCGTCTCCAGCAAAAGCAAAATCATCAAACTGAAAGAGAATGAGCCAAAGCCATGCATTCATCATGCATCTCCATGCATCAGCATCCATCGCATCAATCATCATGTTTACCTGCTTTCAAAATAAAAGTCGGTTAGCTAAAGACCCCACAGGCATCCCTAGTGGAGGCACATGCGAACCAGATTTTCATTTCAAAAAGACAAAAAAATATTTCTATTTGCAAATAAAAACCCCACGGAGTATCACTCCCCAGAGTGGGTATCTTTTCAAAAACCCAAAAATATTTTCTCAGTAGAGCGTTCTGCCTCCAACACACCAGGAGATCTTCCATATCTCTGGGTAGGAGCCAACGCAAAAATCAAATAAGATCCAATGTCTCGCGGTTTCCCCGGAGATCATCGAATCCAATGCACTCAAAGTACGGTCGAACTGAACTCCAGTGTCAGTGCGGTCGTACCACATGCCAAGATACAAAAAGATGAAAGCCAAAAGACTCGGTCACAGAAACCATTTGAACAGGTGGAAACGATGAATTGTAACCCAAGTATCCAAATCAGCAGATTGGGTGGAAAGAATTCACCCGCACATACCTAGGCGTGGATGCCTGAAGTACCTTGACTGAGTCCAAGTCGGCGTAGTAGAATCCCGTAAGACTATCGGACGCAGGGCGTCTAACCACTTTGACAGTCAAGCGAAACAAGTACTCCTGGAGTGATCTGGGAAAACATCAAACATCACACAATCAGTCTCAGGGTCAGCATCCTCGTAAGACTAACGGACGCAGAGGCTCTGCTGTACCTTTCCAATGTTAGTACCGATCGGGAATGGAAGGGTTGCGATTGGGTACCCAGGTTGCAGCAAACTGCAGGGACAATCGCAACGTTTTCTCCAAACTCTCGCGGTATGTGCGAGTTATCAATTTCCAGACAATCAACTGACTCAGATACAAAGGACAACAAAGATTCCAGACCACAATCAAGGAAAGAATGAATTGCAAACTAAGCATCGAAACCAGCAGATCGGGTGGAAAAGCCCACCCGCACATACCTAGGCGTGGATGCCTGAAGTACCTTGACTGAGTCCAAGTCGGCGTAGTAGAATCCCGTAAGACTATCGGACGCAGGGCGTCTAACCACTTTGACAGTCAAGCGAAACAAGTACTCCTGGAGTGATCTGGGAAAACATCAAACATACAATCAATCACAGGGTCAGTAACCTCGTAAGACTGTCGACGCAGAGGCTCTGCTGTACCTTTCCGATGTTAGTACCGATCGGGAATGGAAGGGTTGCGATTGGGTACCCAGGTTGCAGCAAACTGCAGGGACAATCGCAACGCTTTTCTCCAAACTCTCGCGGTATGTGCGAGTGAACGATCTCCAAACGATCAACTGGCACAGATGCAAAAGCAAGCAAAGATTTCAGACCATGATCTATGAATGACCGGGTCAGAAGTGGGGTGTCCACTCGCTTTGGCATTCGGTTGCATGCAACCTCTGCCAAAGAGGGGCATCTGTAGACACCCCACCTTCGGCTACACTGTTGGTAGAGATAGCTGGTTGAACGGAGGACCATACCCCCAAATCCCAAGTCCAAACTCAGCCAAACTCACCCTTGTAAGCCCCATTCCATAGCCCAGTTCAAGCCTGAACCCAGTCAACCCAGTCCTAAAAATCACACTGAAAAACCCCCCATAAAAAAGGCCAGTCAAAAAATCCCAAAAAAAAGTCAAACTCACTGAGTCAACTCGCTGAGTTAACACCGAGTCAACCCGTCGAGTCAACCCGTCGAGTCAAACCACCGAGTCGACCCGCTGAGTCAACTCACTGAGTCGACCAGCGAGTCCAACAGCAGCCCCGAGGGAACGGCCGTACTCGCTGGAAACCGAGGAGCGGCCGTACGGGCGGCCCATGGCAGGCCTCCCGGACAAAATTACGAGAGCTGCCACTCTCTGCTGCTATAAATACCTCCCTCCCCTTCTCATTTCAACAAGCCATTCGAGTCCATTTCAGCCCGAGAGCTCTGAGTCCATCTCTCCACCCTTTAGCCCATTTTTCCACCAAGGAGAGCCCGAGTGAGGAGAGTCTAACCCTGGTCCAGCCCAGCCTGACTACTGGTCCAAGCCTCCCAAGCCATCTAAGTCTTGATCCAACCACTCGAAGCCAACCCTTGCGACACCTCCGTCCACCCAGCTACTCTTTTTCCAGCATCATCTCATTCGCATCTAGCATAAGTGCAACATTTACTTTTCTTCCAACCCCCCTGCTTCACTACTAGCACCTTGATCCGTCAAGTACACATGCATATGTCTTTATATTAAGCACCTGTCAGTTCGAGCGTATGCTCTGGGCTTGCCCGTTGTTGGAACCTGCCCATCAGAAACTCTTACTGTTCAGACCTGCATTCATGCTTCACCATAAAACACCTTGATCATTCAAGCACACTGCATACGTCTTACATTAAGCACCTGTCAGTTCGAGCGTACGCTCTGGGCTTGCCCGTTGTTGGAACCTGCTCATCAGAAACTCTTACTGTTCAGACCCGCATTCATGCATCATGTCATTCATGAGAATATACGAGGATTAAATTAGACTTTCAAGTATTCGATCGATTCTGTGAAGTAGAGACCGTACTTCGGTACGGGCAGTGTGTGGGGTGCTTAAACTCTTCCCACCCTGTAACCGTGATCCCTTACCTTGAATCTCTGACCGCAGATCAACAGGAGTCATTTTAGAGGAAGGAATCTTCGGATTCCCTTCTCTAACGTTTCTACGGGGTCTAGCCGACTGTAGATTCGAAGTAACTGGCTAGTGGCGACTCTGGTCTTATATAAATTCACTTAAACACATCCAGCTCAATACGACAACCAAACGAAGCCCTCGAGAACGAGGCAAGCCAGTGGCACAAACGGCGATTTCGCACTCACGCATCCTCATCTCCTTCTTTTCCGAAAGGAAAGGGAAAGGGAGAACGACGTCGTGTGGGAGCGCGGAGAAATCGGCGAGGGTCCACACCTTCACTGGTGGTCGCACCTGGGCCACTAGTGATTAACATTGCTGATAATTCCCCAGATGGGGTGGGGTCCGGCTGCCCCCCAGCTGGAGAGGCTCGAGAGCAGATGGAGCCTCAAGAGCCGACTCCTGCTCGCGAACTGATCCCTGCTGCCGAGCAAGGATCTGCTCGCGAGTCAATGCCTCCCCCTCGCGAGACGACCGGGTTGGTCGTTGCCCAACCGTCGGGAAGCGGGACATATTCTATTCCTCGCCATCTCCATCCAGTATGCAAATTTTTGTTCGAGAACGTCCCGCCTCATGCCTTCGGCTCTCTTCCCGAGCCAAGTCCTGAGAACCTTCTCCTCGAAGCGGGGATGAGGATGGTTCAGGTAAGACTTCATCAAGACCTGCTTCGATCTGTTATTACGTTCCAGAATACTCTTATATTTTTCATCTCTTTTGCAGGGCTTAGATCTTATTCTGTGAACGAGGCGTGATATCGTTGCCGCCCGTCGCACGATAGAGGAGGCTGAGGGAAAGAGGACTGCCTTGGAAAAGGCAGTTCAAGGAAGAGATCAACTGCTCAAGGCTCGTGAGGCGGTGATCACGAAGAAAGATGAGTAGAAAAAGATCCTCATCGAGAAGATCCAAGTCCTGACCGACAGGTATCAGGCCTTGGACTCAGACTACGTGAAGCTCACGGGTTTGAAGGAGAAGGCTGAGAGAGAGAGAGGGAGATCTTCCGACAAGACAAGATCTCATTAGAGGAGCAGTTCGCGGGGGCCAGGTCGCAGCTCAAGGAGGCCTACGATAACCTGACCAGGGAGCGCACCGCTCTTGCGCAGCTTAAGGACGACTCGATCCACTGGGACAAGGAGAGAGTCGCCCTTGTAAAAATGCTCTCGGAGGAAGGTACTCGGGCGGTTTTCGAGTTCCCGGACTTCGCAGCTGTATGACGATGAACGATATGAGTCATACGATGCTGGTCGAGACTTTGCACTGAGAGTAGTGCAACGAATGATCCCATCCTTCGATATGGGGGAATTCGGTCGAGTCACGACCATCATAGTTGCAGAAGAGCAAGCTGCTGCCAAGAACGAGGTGACTGAAGCCATGCAGGCTGGAGGGGCTCCTGAAATGGGCCCTGAGGTCGAGAGCGTGGCTCCTCCTCCAAGCGATTGATTTTTCTTCTCTCTTACACCTGCGATCATGTATCTGTAATCATCTAAACATCAATGAAAAGATATTTTTGGAAGTGTTACTGTTTTGTTGTTGTTCTCTCTTTATCTTTCATTTTTTGCTTTATGTTGATCTCGAATGGATTTATCAGAGATGCGACCCTTTAATTCGAGCACGAGCTGCGCTGCTCGCATTTAGGGTGTATGACCACATATTCGAGCGCGAGCTGTGGTGCTCGCAATTAAGGTGTACGACTGCGATTCGAGCCCGAGCTATGGTGCTCGTATTCCGGAGTGCGATCCCTCCTCTCACCAATCGCGAATAACTAACTCATGAAAAAATGAATTAGACTCAATCCGGGGGTCGTGAGACCGTGTCCGCGTTGAGATAGACTGATCTATCGATTGAGATTCTGATTCTACCAAGGGCAGAATGTTGGTCAAGAGATGGTATCCATTCTCTTCGGGACTATTCAGGTCCATGTAAATGGAGAAGCAACCAACTAGTAACGATTTCAGTCCTACCAAAGGTAAGCAATTGGCCAAGAGGATGTGTAAGCACTCTCTTCAGGGCTATTCAGGTCCATATAAATGGAGTAGCGGCCAAAAGATATCTTTCACTTTATTCATAAAACGTTGTAATAAACTACATCGAATCTAGGGGTAGTATCGTAGCAAATGCTCCACGTGCCAAGGGCGACGTACAGGCTTCCCTTGCATGTCTTCAAGATAATAAGTACCGGGTCGTACAACCCTAATAACCCGATACGGGCCTTCCCAATTCGGATCCAATGAACAAGCAGGAACTCCAAGATTTTGCCTTAGGACCAAATCTCCGAACTGGAAGGATCTAGGCCGAACCTTCGCATTCCGATAACGAGCAATACGTTGTTGATATGCTGCCACTCGTACTTGGGAAGCATTTCTTCGCTCTTCCAAGAGATCGAGATGAAGTTGGAGGCTTTCCTGATTGCTCGCGGGATCATACTGCTCGATCCGATATGAGGGCACTTGAATTTCCACTGGTACCACTGCGTCAACACCAAATGCTAAGGAGAAAGGAGTTTCACCTGTTGATGTGCAAGCCGTGGTTCTATAGGCCCATAATACCTCTGGTAGAAGTTCTGGCCACACCCCTTTACATTCACCTAGCTTGGTCTTTAAATGATGCTTTATGATCTTATTCACTGCCTCGACCTGCCCATTCGCCTGAGGATGATATGGAGAAGTGCGGAGATTACGTATCTTCCATTTGTCGCAAAATTCATCAAAGGCTGCGTTGTCGAACTGCGTTCCGTTATCGGTAATTATAGTATGAGGAAGTCCGAAACGACATATAATATTTCTCCATATAAACTTAGTAGTTTGTTTTTCAGTAATCTTGGCTAATGGTTCTGCCTCGGCCCATTTGGTGAAATAATCAACCGCCACGATCGCGAACCTATTCTGTCCCTTTCCCATAGGTAAGGGCCCAATGATATCGATCCCCCATTGAGCAAAAGGCCAAGGGCTATCAACTGGGGTCATCCGCTCAGACGGTACACGAGGTATAGGTAGATATCGTTGACACTTGTCGCATTTTTTAGAAAATTCGATGGCGTCTGCTTTCATAGTAGGCCAATAATATCCTTGCCTCATCGCTTTATATGCTAGGGATCGCCCCCTGGGATGATTACCACATGCCCCCTGGTGTACTTCATCTAGAACACGAAGTGCTTCTTCTGGATGAAGACACCTTAAATAAGGCAAGGAGAAGCTTTTTCGCAACAATATTCCATCTTGTAAGGTGTACCTGGCAGCTCGAAGCCGAATTTGTCTTGCAGCTTTCTTGTCTTCTGGTAGGTATCCATCTCTGAGATAAAGGATGATAGGATCCGTCCAGCATGGAGACGATTGTACTGATATAACTTGCTCGAGAGTCACTTGGTCGATACTCAAGTTCTGACGGTGCTCGATGGGGATCGAATGTGATAACTCCGATTCTGGTGCAGAAGCGAGTTTTGCCAAGGAATCGGCAAGTTGGTTCTGCTCGCGAGGGATATGAATTATTTTATAAGTCTTCAGTTTGGCGAGCAAGATGAGGACACGAGACTTGTATAAGGCCATTCTTTCTTCTTTGGCTTCGAATTCACCAAGAACTTGATTGACAATGAGCTGGGAGTCGCTATGAATTATCAAATTCTGGACTGCGAGGACAATGGCCAGTTCGAGGCTAACAATTAGGGCCTCATATTCTGCTTCATTATTGGAGACGCGTGATTCGAAACGCAGAGCATATTGAAAATGCGACCCGTCGGGAGCCACTAAAATCAGGCCCGCTCCACTGCCAGTCCCGTGACGACCCGTCCACGAAGAGCGACCAAGGAGGCTGGTCGCTGGTCATGACATTATCTTCAGAAGAATATGTAAATTCGGCGATGAAGTCAGCCACGGCCTGGCCCTTGACTGCTGGTCCTAGGACAGAATGAGATATCATGCTCCCTGATCTTGACCGCCCATTTAGTTAAGCGCCCGGAAGCCTCAGGTTTTTGAAGGACTTGTCGTAGTGGATGATTTGTTGGTACTAAAATAGCATGGGCTTGAAAGTATGGTCGCAGTTTTCGAGCCGCCGTGACTAAGGCTAGGGCCAGTTTCTCCATATCAGAATACCTAGTTTCTGCATCGACCATTGCTCGACTGATATAATAAACGGGCCTTTGCACCCCGGAATCTTCTCTTATTAAAGCGGCGCTAACGGCCGTGGAAGACACAGATAAATAAAGAATGAGTTGCTCATGTGCTACAGGTTTAGATAAAATGGGGGGAGCGCTCATGTATTACTTCAGTTGTTGAAAAGCTTCTTCACACTGAGGTGTCCACTTCCAATCAGACTTGGCCGTTGCACGAAGGAGTTTGAAGAAGGGCAAGCACTTGTCAGATGCTCGCGAGATGAACCTGTTCAATGATGCGATGCGACCAGCCAGACGCTGGACGTCCTTCAGAGTAACGGGGGATTTCATATCTATCAATGCTTTAATCTTTTCGGGATTCGCCTCAATTCCACGCTGGCCAACCATGAACCCAAGAAATTTCCCTGCTGACACTCCAAACGCGCATTTTTTCGGGTTTAATTTCATTTGATACTTCCTCATCAGATCAAAGGCTTCTCGAAGATCAGAAATGTGGTTATCTTCAACGATGCTTTTCACGAGCATATCGTCAACATACTCTTCCATATTCCTACCGATTTGAGCAGCGAACATTTTGTTGACAAGACGTTGATAAGTGGCCCCTGCATTTTTAAGACCGAACGGCATTACCTGGTAGCAATATAGTCCTCGATCTGTGATGAAGGCAGTATGCTGGCTATCAGGTGGATGCATCATAATCTGGTTGTAACCAGAATAAGCATCCATAAAGCTGAGGAGAGCATGTCCAGCTGTTGAGTCGACCAACTGGTCGATCCGCGGTGTCGGAAAGCTATCTTTGGGACATACTTTGTTCAAGTCTGAATAGTCGACGCACATCCTCCATTTGCCATTAGCTTTCCGGACGAGAACTACGTTTGCGACCCACTCTGGGTAGTCAACTTCCTTTATGAAATTAGCCGCGAGCAGCTTCTCAACTTCAGTTTTGATTGCCATTTGTCTTTCTGCAGTAAAGGCACGTCGACGCTGATGTACGGGTTTATGCTTCGGGTCAATGTTGAGACGATGTACGATGACATTGGGATCGATGCCTGGCATATCTTTATGAGACCAAGCAAACACATCCTTGTATTCGGTGAGGAAACTGATCAAATTTTCACGATGAACAGTGGTCATGGAGGACCCGATGTACACGATCTTAGATGGGTCGTCTTCGGTCAGGTGGATCGCCACTGTTTCCTCCCCCGGAGTTCCCGACTTCAGAGCATTTTCTCTCGGATCCAACGAGGTGGTTGAGGGAACGTCGGGTGATCCTTGAGCTATTTCCATGACGGGCGTCGCTTGAGCCTTCTTTCGATCTTGGAGGGCTATCTGGTAACAAGACCGTGCCTCCTGCTGACTTCCTCGCACGACCCCGATGCCATTTGGGGTAGGAAATTTAACACATAGATATGAAGGGTGCAAGGCCGCTCCAACCTTAGTTAGAGACGGCCGCCCCAAAATGGCGTTATATGCTGATTTTCGATCCACGACGAGGAAGTTTACGAAGACGGTGGTCTTCGCTGGACTCTCCCTAAAAGTGACTGGGAGATCGATACTTCCTTCAGGTGTTACTACCTCTCCTCCAAAGCCGACAAGGGGAGTCGATACTGGCTTGAGGAGGCTTCTGGCAAGTGCCATCTTGTCGAAAGCCTCCAAATACAGAATATCGACTGAGCTACCTGTATCCACCATAATTCGATGAGTCAGATAATTTGATACCTTCAATGTGACTACGATGGAATCTTCATGAGGGAAGTGAATTCCTGCTGCATCTTCGAGGGTGAAAGAAATTGGAGGATGGCTCGCTTTCGATGAGTTGGACGTTTGTTCCAGCCAATAGATCTGCTGGGGTTCTTTGGACGCCTTTCGAGCGTATGCCTTTCTTGAAGCTTGAGAGTCACCCCCGCAAGCTGGTCCCCCGACGATAGTGCGAATTTCTCCCGTGGGCTCAGCGTCCTCTTGGTTGGTTTGATGATGAGGCGGTTCCTTTTGGCGAGATGAGGTCTTCGCCCTTTCTGGTGATTGATTTTTACGAGCAACATAATCCTGGAGATGGCCTTTTCGAATAAGGGCTTCGATATGGTCTCGCAGAGAGATGCAGTCCTGGGTCCTATGCCTGTGATCTTTGTGAAAGTAACAGAACTTGCTCTTGTCCCTCTTCTCGGGATCGGATTTGATCTTTGCAGGCCACTTCACA
This sequence comes from Liriodendron chinense, assembly GCA_003013855.2. Taxonomy (NCBI): domain Eukaryota; kingdom Viridiplantae; phylum Streptophyta; class Magnoliopsida; order Magnoliales; family Magnoliaceae; genus Liriodendron; species Liriodendron chinense. The sequence continues at coordinate 2,111,731 of ML058429.1, forward strand.
TATGGCTTGTGTTTAATCTCCATTAGAACCTTTTCAGGAGACTGATTAAGAGGAGTGTAGTTATGATATTTACCAGAGTAAGGCTTCCTGGGAGAACGATCGCGCTGGTCACGACGGTATTTCTTATTTGTAGAAAAGGTTCCTTCTGGCTTGCGCTTCTTACTCTGTACTCCATGGCGTGTCAATGCGACTTCTTCTGCATTGATATATTTCTGAGCTTTGGCTTGGAATTCTGCCATAGTTTTCGGCGGGCTTTTATCTTAGGCAAACCTGAATTTCTCGCTCGTTACTCCGGCAATGAGGGCTGTAAGACCCTTTTCTTCAGTGTAACCCTCAGTTTGAACGGCTTCGGCAGTGAACCGTACTGTGAACTCCTTTATTGTCTCCCCATGCTGCTGTTTCAGATTCATCAGATGGGAGGCTGGCTTCTTAATGCGAATACTTCCCATGAATTGAGAAAGGAATATCTCTGATAATTGGGAAAAGGAACTGATGGAACGAGGCTTTAACCCCCGGAACCACGTACGAGCTGCATCCTTCAATGTTAGGGGAAAAGCCCTACACATGATTTCTGAACCATGTCCCTCCAACTCCATGAGGGACCTGTATGTTTCCAGATGTTCCAGAGGGTCGCCAATTCTTGTGTACGGAGCGATAACAGGCGCTCGATACTTTCTGGGTAACGGGGCTTCCATGACCTCGCTGGTGAAGGGAGATTCAGATTGATGTATCGCCGCCATGACGGCAGATGGCCGATTTGCCTGGTATCGCTATTCCATGACATCAAAACGATCTTGGATTCTTTTGAGATCTCCTTCCCATGGTAGGGTATAGCTAGATGTTTCGGCGGTGGAGCCTTGTGGTTGAAGTTGTCGAGACGAACTGGATTGTCGAGACGAACTGGAATGTATAGAATGTGGAGACGGCACAGGGGGATGGCCGCCGAGTGGTGGGACCTGTGGTTCGTTCATAGAATGTCTGGAAGCTACCGGTATGGGTTGCGGTGGTAACCCTTCGGAGGGTTGTCTTTGCGGTTCAGGGAAGTGCTGATCAAGCCGATTTGACAGCGCCTGAACTCCGGCGTTTAGAGTTAGGAGAGTGTTTCCGAGGAAACGTAGGACATCATCTTGATTTTCAGAGGCCTCCAATAATGGGTTTGTTGATGGCATATTCGGGGCTCCTTGAGGGATATTCGTCGGAGCAGGTGGGAGGGCAGGTACGGATTCCATCTCATCAGGCGGAGGTGGTGCCTGCCTTGAAGTTGAAGGATGAACAGCCTTTTTAGGAGGCATCGCCAAAGGATTTTGATCGGTGTTTAGCACGATTGATTTTGATGATCAAGTCGTTCCCACAGACGGCGCCAAACTGTTAATGTCAGATTTTGTAACGAGATCCTCCGGCTTTTCTCCTTCACTCTAGCAGGGATTTCCACCACCAGACCTGAAGCAAGACAGCAAATAAGGGTGGCTGGGGACCAGCCGTTAGCCCTCCGATGCTTAAGTCAGGCCACAGTAAGAAGAGAAGCCAAGCAAAACGGGACCAAGATTGAATGTTGTGTGCGTACCTACTCTTAATGGAGCCACCCCTTTATATAGATCTGAAGCAATCCAATTTGTTATGTAAGATGTCGAAATCCCGCTGATGTCGTATACGATACTGAGATCTTGCTGATTTCATGGGATAAGATCCTATCTTTTGAGTCAGATCCAACCCAATGTCTTATTTCAACAATCACGCCCCTTGATGGCAATCCCTTGAGATCCGGATCCATTTAGAGAAGATAAGCCCAAAAACCGACCTATACGGGCTGTCAGTAAGCGTAGTAATAGCGCTGATATGTCATGATAAAACTGGAAGCCGTAGTTGGAGTCATAGCTTCCGAAAAGGAAGGAGACACCCGTAATTGGAGTCATAGCTTCCGAAAAGGAAGGAGACGCCCGTAATTGGAGTCATAGCTTCCGAAAAGGAAGGAGACGCCTGTAAGACGGAAACCACCGAACTGGATGTAGCCCTGCTTGGTGTCGCAGAGGGATTGGACAAGCTGCTCGACGGGAATTGGGTGCTAGTACTGAAGGCTAAGAGATATTACCGCAGGAAAGCTGCTCGCATGTTAGAATGTGGTCGCGAGTCCAAGTACACACTCAGATGTAACGTCTTTCAACGACTTGCGAGAAGGTCTGCTCGCGGATCGAGCTTTGCCGTATTTGACTATCGGTTATGAAGACTCGAGACTTGCGAATAGCTGCTCTGCATTTTTCAATCTATGACTCCTGATCAGGTGAGCTCGAGAGTCGAATGGACGTCCCACACTTATCCAATATTCGACTCTCGATCAGATGATCTCGAGAGTCGAATGGACGTCCCGCACTTATCCATTCTTTGACTCCCGAGCTTACGATCTCGAGAGTCGAACCGGCACTCCACTTTTACCTGTTCTGCGACTCTTGATCAGATGATCTCGAGGGCCAAATGGGCACTTCTGCGTGAAATCTTTATCTCCACCATTTTGCCTATAACAAATGGTGGATGTCTTCTTATGTGCAACTTTAATTTGTTTACCTTTCAAGCACTCTGCACATACTTCTTTTGGTTTCTTCCCTATCTTAGGTAACCCTCTAACTAGTTTCTTCCTACTTAGCCTAGCTAGGTTCCTGTAATGGACATGACGAAGCCGTTGATGCCATAACTCAGTTTCATCATTAATGGCCATGTGGCATACGGCAGATGATCCATCATCACCTTTGTTTTCAATAATATAACCGTTATCTCCAGTGCGAAGTCCTTTTAGAATTAATTTTCCAGCTGGGTCAAGAATTTCACATATATCTTTGGAGAATTTTAAAAAATGTTGTTCATCACATATTTGAGAAATGCTCAATAAATTATGCTTCAAACCATCAACACACAACACATCCTCAATTTTGGGTAATCCTGGCCCGGTGACTGTTCCCTTTCTAGCAATTTTGGCCACGCTCCCATCTCCAAAGGTAACAGACCCACCATTAAACTCAGCATAATCGTAAAACTGAGTCCTGTCACCTGTCATGTGTCTGGAGCATCCACTATCAAGATACCACTTGGTGTTTCTTCCGGCTCTAAGGGCTGTATGGATAACTAAGCATTTGTTCTTTACTACCCACTTAGATACTACCATTTTTGGAGAACCATGCTTCTTGGTTTATTCTAGAGATGTCCTCGTTTCAGCATGAGGTGTTAAGTTTTTTCCATTGTTTGATTTCTCTTGCACCAGCTCCACGGTTCTTTTGTTTAACTGTTTTACCATTTCAAGGAGCTCTTCCATTCTTTTCTCTTTCTTAGGTGGAGTGGGATGATTTCTCATGTTCCCATTTTTTCATGGTGCTTGTTTTGGAGGACTCCACATGTGATTCATCATCTTTCCAGTAGGTACAAATTTTCCTTTCAAGTTTCGAATCGGATTCTTAAAGACTAAGCATTCAAACTTCAAATGTCCAACATCTCCATATGCATGGCATATTGGTGAATTCTTCTTATTGCTTCCTGATGCATTCCTATTCTTTTCAGGTTCTGGGTTACTAACCCTAGTTTGTTCACCATAGCCTAGCCCTCTTGTATTCCTATAAGGTTTACCCAATTTAAGGATATCATCTAGTTTTTCTCTACTCTGGGCAAATCTTTCATTGAGTTGACGTTCTTGATTCAGCTGCATGGTCAGACATTGATTTGTAGAGTTTGCCTTCTTAAACTCATCTTCTAGAGTGTTAATTTTGTCTTGAGTTGCTTTGTTTTTCCTGTTCAAGTCACAGATCTAAAAGTGAAATCTGTTGTTTTCTCCTTTCACTTCTTGCATTTCATCAGCCAATTTATTATTTTCAATATTAGCTTGGCTCAACTTCTTAGTAAGGAGGATGCTTTAACGAAATAATTCATCATAGGTAACTTGCAATTCGTCATTATCATCCTCTTTATCCTCATCACCATCGGAGGATGTCACATTGGTTTCTGACGATTCATGATTATCATTGTCTCTTATGCTCTGTATGTCTGGGACAATCTCCAAGATAGAGGCCATCAAAATTTTAACTGATCCTGTTCCCCCATCACTTTGATATTCATCTGAATCCGAATCTGAATTATCGAAGTTGTCCCATGCAGCTGCCATTGCTTTCTTTTTGAATTTTTCTTTGGCAGGAGCTTAGCAGTCAGAGGCTATATGACCATAACGTCCACAGTTATAGCACTTAAGATCTTTTGGCTTGTTATAAGATTTTCTAGTGTAGCGCTTTTTGTCAAAAGATTTGCTATTTTTGTCAAACTTCTTTCCTTTGTTTTTGAAGAATTTTCTAAACTTCTTGGCCATAAGAGCCATTTCATTCATATTCATTTCTTCATCACTGTCAACTACAGATTCTTGTTTAGTGTGTGAAGTTTTCAGCACTGTGTTTTTACTTTTTGAAGATTTCTTGAAATGAAGTTCATGGGTCTGTAGAGATCCTAGTAGGTCTTCTATTTTCATAGTATCAATATCTCTACATTCCTCTATAGTTATGACCTTGGAGGAGAATCGTTTGGGTTTGGATCTTAGTATTTTCCTACAAATGCGCGGATCCGATATCCTCTCCCCCAATCCCCACATAGCATTGGTGACATCACTCAGTTAGGTGTAAAAGTCCATGAAGTTCTCATGCTCTTCCATTTTCATATTCTCAAATTGAGTAGTCAAGAGCTGAAGTTTTGACCTCTTGACTGCACTAGTCCCTTCATGAGTAGTTTCAAATATGTCCCAAGCTTCCTTAGCAGTTGTGCAATTACATATTCTTTTGAACTCATCTGCTGAAACAGTACAAAAGATAGCATTGAGTGCCTTTGCATTGCTAATGTATCTCAGTTGTTCAAGATCAGTCCATAAATCATCAGGTTTGACTGTGGTGGTGGTGACCCCATCTATGACTGTGGTCAAGAGGGGTATTTCATGTTTAATTTCCACAGACCTCCATGTTGCATGATCCAATGATTGCAAGAAGACTCTCATTCTTGCTTTCCAATATGCATAGTTTGATCCATCAAAATATGGAGGTTTGGAAACCATACTAGAATCCCCTTTTGACATGATTTCAAGCTTCTAGAAACGGATCACACTCCGGGATGTTACGCCTTTAAGGAGGAACCTGCTCTGATACCAAATTAAAATTGCGGCATAAGTTTGATTACCGCTCTTGTAAAAGCAAGAAACTGGTTTCTTTGTCCTAGAGGGGGGTGAATAGGACACTTTTTAGATTAACTAAATTAAACACTCACAATCATGCAAAGCATTTCAGAAATATTTCTTCAAACACTTGATATGCAGAATATTAACTTTTAACAATAAAAGAACAAGTGATAATCAGATTATCTCAAACATGAAAGAAATAAAGCAGTTGTAAACATTCATCACATAACAAGAGATTTTTTAGTGGTTCGGTTATGTACCTACTCAACTCTAGGCTGATCCACTCACTCCTTGAGTGGCCAGATTTCACTATCATAATGGTTTTAAATGAGGTTAACCATAAACCTTAACAGCTTACAAAAGGACTTAGACTTCAACACATGGATTCATCCTTCCTTAGGACTAATCCATCAACCACTTTGTCCTACACAAGGGCTTGTCCTACTCAAGGACTTGTCCTACGCAAGCACTCTACCGAGTTTGGGTCTTCAAACTCTGAAACCCAAATCTCAACTTTTGAGGTGGTTTCTTGGACTCGAATGACTAAAATATACTTAGCTGATTGAGCCCCTTGATGATGCCTTTGGTTGAAGAAGCTTCGACTTCCACGAACGATACCTTCTTCTGCTCCCTCGATCAGCAACCTTGCTACGAATGTCTTCTTGTAGGTTCCAAGGTGAGGGATTAGGGTTTGGTTGAAACTTCCCTAAGGATACGACTTAAAGGCTAGAGAAGGGTTTCACTAAGATCTTCATTAATGGCAATAATGACTAGAGAATACAACTACTAGAGATTAGGTCAAGAGCCATTAATGAGGGCTTTAGTTTATGTTTCAATCTGAGTTTTGAATGCTCATTGATCGTTTGTAACAACTAGGATTGAACAATGAACTCAAGGATTAGAACATTGAGAAGAGAGGATTTAGCTAAGGGAAATCACACACTCAAAGGAAGGCTCTAATTTTTGTAGCTCGGGTTTTGCTCAAATGAATGCTTAAATAGATGTGAAAAAAATGGCTAGTTTGGGTGCCCGGACATTTGCTTCGGGCGCCTGGACACATAGTCCAAAAAACTGTTTCAGCAGCAATCGTCAGCAGTAGTCGGGCGCTCGGTGAACCCTTGGTCGGGCGCCCCATATTCAAACCGTCTAGAAAGTTAAGTCATTGGACCCATTCTTGCTTGGTCGGGCGCCCGGACACAGTTGCAGTCGAGCGCCCAAAATTCTCTTTGAATTTTAGATGGTCCTTACTGGACATTTTTTACCAGGTCGGGCGCCTGAACATGGTTGGGGTCGGGTGCTCGAAATTCCTCAAGAATTTCATGAAAACCCTTTGGACCTGTATTTCACTGGCCGTGCGCCCGGACACAATTTCAGTCGGGCGCCCGATATTCATACTAAATATCATAAGTTGCTGCTGGACAAGTTTTCCATTGGTTGGGCGCCCGGACAAGTTTGGGTTGGGCGCTCAAAATTCATTTTCAATCTTGCTGGACATGTCTTCAGGTGGTCGGGCGTCTGGAAGCATAGTGGTCGGGCGCCCGAAGCTCAATCCGCAGGATTTTCATAGGTTCTGTTTTTTGGATTTTTTTTTCCCTGCAAATGGACTATGGGCCAATACATACCATGTCCAAGCTGATCTTTTGGACTACCTCTATGGCTTGGGAGATAATGGAAGTGCCGTTTAAGCGACGGGCCATCTAGAAGACATGGGCTTTGAGAGTTATGTGGATCTAGGGTTGAGAGGGTTGGTTTTGGATGAAGATATCTTCGTAGATCTTCTGAGTTAAGCAGTCGGAGATCTTCAAGGCTTCAATCTTTAGCGTCTTCTAGGCTCATCAGTCGTGACAACTCAACCGACAAGATAATTGAAAAATATGTGTACTTACACAAACCCCATCTGTTGCTTTAAGATTACAGAAGAAAACGACTGGAGAAGGCCATTCGTAGACTATTTGAAATACGAGTTTCTGCCAGAAGACCCCAAGTTGCGCACGCCAGTCAGAAGACGCGCTGGTTTATTTATAATGTACAATGACATTTTTTACAAGCGTTCGTATGAGGGAGTGCTACTGCATTGCTTGGACCAAGATGAAGCATATGCCACCTTAAAGGAGGCTCATGGGAGAGAATGTGGTGCTCATTAGGGGGAAGGAACTTACTTCACCGTGTTCAACACATGTGATATTATTGGCTTACAATGACAAGAGACGCGATAGAATATGTCAAAAAATGCCATCAATGTCAGATCCACATAAAAAATGCCATCAGTGACGTTCTGGCCTTTTGCAGCCTGGGGCATGGACGTGATCAGACCGATCAGCTCACCCTCTTCCAAGGGGCATCAGTACATCTTGGCCGCAATTGATTACTTTTTCAAGTGGGCCGAAGCAGTGGCACTTAGGAATGTTAAAGCCAAACATGTCGAAGGTTTCATCCGTTATACTATATTATACCGACATGGTATCCCTGAGAAGATCACCATCGACAACGGAACACCCTTCAAGAATGCCACCATTGACAAATTATGCATGAAGTTCAAGATCAAGCATTGTTATTCGACACCTTACTATCTCCCTGCGAATGGACTGGTTAAAGCCTTTAACAAGACTATCGTGAAATTTTTGAAGAAAGTGGTAGCGAAAAATAAGAGAGATTGGGACAAGCATTTTCCCAAAGCATTATGGGCGTATCGGACCACATACCGCACTGCCACTAAAGCCACGCCCTACTCAATGGTATATGACACAGAGGTGGTAGTCCCAATGGAGATACAGGTTGAGTTGCTACGGGTCCCACTTCGACACTCCTTGACATCCGAGCAAAATGCCAAGACCAAAATGACCGAGCTTAATGATCTAGAGGAAAAGAGGCTCGCCACTCAACAAAGACTTGAAATGTATCAGAAGCAGATTTCAGCTGCATACGACAAACAAGTTCATGACAGGTCATTCAAAAGGGGTGATTTGGTACTGATGATGAAACGTTTAACACTAGATCAAGGCCCTAAAATTAAATTCGACCCGAAATGGGATCCAATATGTATCATCAACGAAGTTTATTCCAATGAGGCCTATCGAGTAATCGATTGTAAGGGGCAGGGCATCAGTTCCCTGGTGAATGGCCAGTTTTTGAAAAGATACTATACTTGACATTAGCTTATTGTTGTGATTTGTAAACACCCCATTAGAGGGAAAGCGTAATAAACAAATACTAAAAGAAATAATATCACACAACAATTAATGTCCACAATCCCAAATACTAATCATCTATTTTGTTTGTTGGCACAGGTATCAAAAAAGTCGTTAAGACCCAAGACATGTCAAGTATGGCACCCTGCCTTTTCAAGAGTATCGAGAATTGGAATGAGCCCTAAATTAAGACTCGATCACATCCATTTCACATAAGCGTAGATTTGAGTCCTAATAGGGGGACGTTCCTTCCAAAATGGCCTAATCTATTTTACATCTAAATTCAAAAGAAATATCAAGTAAATCAAAAATATAACAAAAAACTGTATAAATAGTATACATATCATTATAATATTCCCATTACAACACATATCGAGAGATTACAAAATGAAATGGTTACATAGTTCAAGCATTTAAATTCTTTAAACATTGTTCTAACAAGTAGATTGCAGACTCCTGAGTTACCCTCTACGTTGCCTCCGCCTCAGCCAAGACCTGGGCATGATCAGGAACATTCTGGAGAAACTCCCTCAGTTCTGCAACCTGGGTCTGTATGGCGCTACACTCGACCTCGTGTTGTTCAACAGATGATTGCAAATGAGTTCTCTGGTTGCTAAATTTTGAGAGGTTAAGATGAACAACCAAACGCGAGCGACACTCGAGGCGATCAGTAGCCCCTTGACACCCAACATTGGCAACCTACCAATCTTGCCTTGCTGTAGCCACTCGTGCCTCGTGCAATTCAAGCTTCGGAAGGAGGAATTGCAAGTGACCACGCTTATACTAAACAGAAGCATTAACTTTGAAACGCCTTGCCTTGTTAAGTTGTGCCATGCCTTCCCAAAAAAGGACTATGTGGCTAACCATTAAGGAGACATCTATCCCGAGCCATGTAGTGTTATATTCAAGCACTTGCAATCCTTCATCTAAAATGGACCATTCATCCCCATTCTTCAAAGAATCGACAATATTCGTTAAAATACTCTTCAAAAGGTCCGCCTTCATCTTCGACAAGCTTTGGAGAGAAGAGATGAATGCTTCAGGCAAGATGACAGGAGCAGGAACATGGGCTGGAACAGTTGCTGACAGAAATAATGACAAATATCAATACATGGAAACCACAGTAAAGAAGAAAGCAGATAGAATAACAAGGATAAGTAATATACCAGCAACATCAGGAGCATAAACGACAGGTGCAGTAGTTGAAGCAATCGACGTAAGCAACACTAAGGTGCATTAGACTGCTCCATCAGTCAAAGGCTCGGGCAATTCCGGAGAAGATAGTACCACAATCTCAGGAATACTGGCAATTGATGATGGCTCGGTAGTAGGAGGGGCGTCCACGATAGGTTCAATTAATGATGGCTCTACAGTAGAATGGGCTTTTACGACAGGGGCAGTTGATGACTGTCCAACAGCAGAAGGTGCTTCCACAGTAGGTTTAGGTGCGCTTGATTCAATATCAGGAATTACAACCCCTCGGGAAGATAAAACAACATCCCCGACCACGGTATCTTCAGTACGAGGAAGGGTCGAGGGAGGCACAGCTCCCTTCGCTGTAGAAGTGGTGGCTACCTTGGGAATGGAGCTCTGATTGACTTCTGTTGAACCTCCAATTTATACATTGCATAGGCCATTCCATCACATTATATGCATGGTTTACATGTTTAAAAGGCTCATCTAATACATGTTTTGTGATTGTAGGGATGAGAGCGACTTCGCCCAATTGAAAACCAAAAGGAGCACATTTAGGAGCTTTTGATGAAGGATGAAGGAAGACCAAAGAAAGAAGAAAGCAAGGAGGGAGAAAAGAGATGACGAAAAGGAAGAAAAATACAAAGGAAATAGGCCAGACCGGTCGGCCACCTTGCTGGAAGTCACTGGACTAAAGTCCAGACAGGTCCGACCAGTCAAGACCGGTCGGCCATCAGGACAACCCAACCCCTGAACTCTCTGGACATGCAACATAGACAGTCCGACCGGTCACAACCGGTCGATTCTGCGTAAGACAGTGTCCTTTTTAAATCCGGACTCCGAACTTCTCTGTGCACTGCGTATCCTTACGCAAATTCGAGATGTTTCTGATGCAGCAGAGCTTTCCCACTATAAAAGGACACCTAGGGGCTCTTCCTAGGGTATCATAGAAGTAAGGGAACTTCGTGGGAGAGGAAGGAAGCCGTCGTGGAGCGTCTGCAACCCTCCAAACTCCGGTTTTTCTAGTTTTTATGTTTTCTTATTTGAGTTCTAGTTGTAGTATGACAATGCTCGGCTAGAATCTCTCAGCTAAGGCTGAGAGGTGAAGCTTGTAGCTAATTTCATGTTTGATTCAGTTTAATTCAAGTAGTTCTAATTTAAGTTTGGATTTTGAATGTTCTAGTTCTTAAACTTGATAGTTTTAGACGTTTTATGAGAGTTCATGTGCTCTGGACATGGATTCCTTGCAATTCTCTGAGATTATCGTGTTGTGTTTGTTTAGATTCGAATTATGGTAACCCGTAGGCCATAGTCCATAGGCATGGCTGTTACTCCAAAGGCTATGATTTCGAATTCTACATTGTTGAATGGGACTAGAACTTGGAAGTTTAACTTGAGTGGGATTGAATGTGCTTAATGATTTATTTTCCAACTAGATGAGAGATATGACTTCAAATCTAGTTGTGTATCTTTCTTGGATTGATTGGATTGACATGGGATTACTATAAGTGGATCCTTGAATGCCTTAGTGCCTTTAAATTACTGTTTTTCATTAAGTTTCTGTTTTAGCATAATTGTTCCAATTGAATCTCTTATTTATTACAAACTGAGTTGCTGGAATAGTTTGGAGCTTGTTCTCTAATTCCCTTTGGATCGACCTCGGTCTTACCGAGTTTTATTACTACATCACAACCTTACACTTGAGGCAAGCGAACAACTTCAGCCTTTACCACAGGAAGATTGACAGTAAGAATAGGTTCAGCAGGTGTATCGTCGTCTTTAAGATCCATAAAGATGGCTCCTATGTTTTCCTCAGGGACAAATCTCTCATATATTGGCTCATCATCGTTACTCCCCCTGGTATGATGGTCTTCGCTTAAATTGGCCCTAGAGCTTAATTGACCCTCCTTTCCGAGAAGTTATTTTCGAGCTTATTTCTAGATTTGACCCAATTCGACACGATGAGTGAAATAACTTCTCAGAAAGGAGCCGCCAGCACCTAGGACTGTAGAAACGTATCATTATTTACATGTACTGTAAGATATGACCTGATTAAGGTTGAAAACTAAACAAATGGGATTATAGTAATCACAATAAACCATATCTAAGAGTTTCAATTCTTCACAAAGTAATTGTTATGAATTGTCACAACATAACAGTCGATGCACTACCCATTCAAACGGCATCCATCGGTTGGGCTACTCAGGTACATACAACTATAGATCGGTCTTCCCAAGGTCATCTGTCCAAACATGACAGGTGTGGGCCCAGAGTCGCACCCTCTCAGTTAAAAACCCTGATGGTCTCAGCCCGGATCTTCGGTCAAAACATGGGATATAGACATCTAACTAATACAAAGATCTCCCAGTTCATAACAAAATAAATACAAGTCTCTGTAACCATAAACTCTAAGATCATAGTCCCTTTTGACTAGTCTTCTGCCTTTTAATCAAGGGTCATCGATCATTCTATGTAATTAAGGGCTCGTGCCAGACCACGACCTGCAATGTACAAGATCTTAGAATCTCTGGAATAAAATTCGCCTTGCGACATCTTTCTCTTGTGTACTTTTGTGATTGCTTGTGATTGTCTATGAATGTTTCTATTATTCAAACCCCTAAAGCAACAATACTCAGAAAACTGCCTGTAGCATTTCCTGGTTCTAACAATGTTATAGAGTATAAAAAATTTAAAGCATCTACCATGGTCGTAGTCTATGGTGGATCAATGAACTTTATAGGTCTAAACAATTTAAAATAAGTAAGAACTTAGTTTTAGAACCCTAAGCATTCAGTAAGCCCGGAATCATCAAAAGATCAAAGAAGAACTAGAAGTAAAACTTTATTTAAACTAGAATTAAACCATGTTCATCATGAAAATCCAAATTCAAAATCAAAAGAACTAGAACATCACTAATAAGCTAGAAGTATCACCACTCAGCTTAGCTGAGAGTTAGCCTAAGAAAAGCATGAAAAATAAGAACTAGGAAAGGAAGAAAAACTAGAAAAGGAGAGGTTTGGAAGCCTCCTTGGTCTTGATCTCCTTGCTTCCCACGTCCGTGACACCTAGAAGAGAGAGGAGCTCTCATATTTATAATGTAGATAAGAAATCAGCAATAAATATAATTTTGTTTTGGTTGGTACGGGGTAACCAATGGTCGGATTGCCTTGAAATTTGAGCTGTAGCTTCCTTGGCTTATGAATTTCTAATGGATGGTTTAGATTTCAAAAATTATCTTTTGGGTGGGCCCACGAATCATATTAGTGACCACCTCTCCAAATCACGCAATTCATATACATGCAGAACCAATCATCTTATTCTCAATGGTATGGAGTGTACAGAGGTCGAATTAGTCTTAAATTTTGAACATTGGTAGAAAAATTCATCATCTAAATGATAGACATCTTAGATTGTCCAAAACTATTCCATAATTAGGTGCGAAAATTAAAACATTCAGGGCTTTTGATAAAATCTGTGCAGTTGGAATCTTTTAAGATAATCCATTTTTCTTCAACTGGTACGATGAAACCACACATCCTTTTGACTTGAAACTTTATAGTTTGACAAATATTGATGTGATCCAGAAGTTGGTCAGTTTAGATTCTTCATATCATTAATCATGGGTCACTTGGACTATCTCAGAGTTAAGTCGGTGAAAATCAGGAAAGTTCTGGACAGTTCGTACTGTTTTGGCTTACACGGTCAACCCGTAACTCCAATCAACACGAAACTACTTGGGTTTTTTCAGCGTAGAGCTGCTCTTCGACACGGATGGACTGGATTTTAGAAACTCTTCAAAGTGGGGCTCACGAACTGGCCCAGAAAGTGAAAAATGAGATGGGGCTATCTGTTTCCTATTTTCTTTCAAACTTAAAACACCAACCTTGTTTCTAATTTTCTTTTCTTTTTTATTTCAAACTCCAAAAAACATGCAACACTTATTTTCTATTTTTATTTTTTTCCTTTTTATTTTGACAGCTATTAATGCCTCAAATCCAGACCGTTTATGTGGTGGTCCATTGCTTATTGTCCATCAGTTCCCTATTGAGCTCATTTCATTCACATATCTCCTTTGCTCCTATAATAACAAAAAACATTAAAATCATTCTTTAAGCTCATTGTTTTATGTATATAAAGCATGAAATTTGGGATTAATATGCACAATTCAAGGCTTAACAAACTTAATGCTAACTTGAAGGATTTAGAGTGAATAAAAGACCAAGCTTTGATGAGCTAAAGAAATGATGAAAAAGCCTTAGAGAAATTAAGTTAAAGACCTGAAATGGTTAGAAAAATCAAAGTACATAGCTGTAGGGCTAGAAAAGCAAGATGTAGAAAGTTCAGGCAGATGACCCTGCAGAATGCAGAAAATCGTATTTTTGGCCTTCGGGCATTCGACAATTACTTTTCATGCGCCCGAAATGCAGACAAAAATTTAAGTTTCTTGCTGGACACTTTTTGAACATGGCTGGGCGCCCGACCATCACTTGCCAGGTGCCCAATAAAGAGGTTCCGGGCCCCAAAATTCAAAGAAAATTCAAGATACTCACTACACAGTTTTGTGGTTTGGTCGGGTACCCGACCACCACATGCCAGGCGCCCGATAACTGACGTAAGTGTGTAAATTCTTACGTAATTTGAGGTGGTGGTAGATTTTCTCTATAAAAGGGCACCTCTACTCTCTTCCAAAAGCATCATAGGATGAGGGGAGCAAGGAGATCAGAACCTAGGAGGCTTCCTAGCCTTCTATAACTAGTTTTTCTTTCTTATTTAGTTCTAGTTTTTCTTATGTTCTTCTTAGTCTAAATCTTAGTTAGAGCTGAAAGGGGAAACTTCTAGTTTATTATTCATACTTTGATTCTTTGATTTTGATTTATGGTTTAATGTTGAACAATGGTTTGGTTTAAGTTTAAATAAAGCTTAGTTTTAGTTCTTCTCTTAATCTATTGATGAATCCGGGCTCATGTAATGCTTGGATGATCTAATTCTATTTGCTTATCTGTTTTGAATTGTTTAGATCTATAAAGTTCCTTGATCTACCATAGACTATGGGTATGTTAGACGCTTTGAATTCCCCGTAAACTAGATAATTATTCTTAATGTGGAAACTTTTCAAACCGATGTTCTAATTTTCTGTATGAATCTGAGATAGGTGTTGTTGCTTATTGAAATTAGTTTAATTAGAGTTCAAATATTGGTTCTAGTTAAGTCTAGTGACAAGATTTGATGAAGGCTATGATTATGATTTCAACTAAATTGGATAAAGGATTAGCCTAGACAATTGAGTTTGCCCAATGCCTGAGCTTTATTGAGGGAACCAAATCAATGAGCAAACATTTGTTTTAGGTTTTTTTTATTGTGATTTAATTATTATATCTTCCAGCTGGATAGAGATAGGACTTCGATTCCAATTGTGTGTTGAACAAATCAATTAAATTGAGTATGGCTAATACTATAAGTGGATCCTTAATGCTTTAGTGTTTGCTTTAGATTGTTTTCCTTTAAATTCTGAATTTAACTTATTTAAAACCAATTTTAAATTAGTTAGTTTTAGAACTTGGGTAACCTTAAAGTGTTTGGATCTAGTTTTCAATATTCCTTTTCCGTGAATCAACCTCGGTCTCTACATCGCAACATTATACTTGGGGTTGGCGAACATTAATAAAGGGTAGCTAGAAACGGATACTATAGGAAAATATGAGGATTTTAGCCTCATTTTGTTCTTGGGGGCATATAAGAGGATTCATGCCTCATTAACTCGCCAATGATCGTTTAACCTATGCTTTGATTGGTAACTTTTAATGCTAAACTATCGCCCTGCTTAGATTAGCTAATGTTGCTGTATTTTATGCAAATTTATGCCTTGGTTATTTGCTTCATGTTTATCTTAAATGGCCAATTATGCATGATCAACTATGTTTAGATAGTTACATTTTCTTATTGATTATGTTCCATGCATATTCCATATTTTAATGTTCATGCACTCTATACTCTCCTTAGTTAGCATGTGCTTATAGTTATCATTGCGACACTCTAATATCTCATTCCCTAAACTTAATTGATGCATTATTAAGGGGGAGAGATTGTTTTGTCAATTGCTGACAAAAAGGGGGAGAAAGATCAAGTCCCACCAAAACAAGTTTTCTGTTTTGTGCTACTAGGGTTGACAGGTTATGGGGGAGTAATCAAGATGAGTATTGCTTAGTGTTACTTGTCTTAGTATATTTTGAGTTGTAATCTTTTAATTTGACATGTAATGTATTTGTTGTTTTGGTAGTTGTTGAGCTCTTAATTGTGCATATTCTAACCTCAATTCATCACTCATTGTGCGACATTTTCATGATTTAAAGACTAATTGAATGTATGTTTTGTGATTGCAGGATTGAGAGTGGACTTCACCTAATTGATGATAAAAGAGCCTCTTTAAGAACCTTGGATGAAGAACCAAGGTGCACCAAAGAAAGAAGGAAGCAAGGAGAGAAGAAAGTAGAGGAAAGAAAGGAAGAAAAAGAAGAAAGAAGAAGTCCGACCGGTCTTAACCGGTCGGCCAAGGGAGCCAGATCGGTCTTGACCGGTCAGCCGACCCTGTGCACACACTGGACTATTGCTGGAGATGGTCCGACCGGTCTTGACCGGTCGGCCAACAGATGCTGAGCACGTTGGACTGATAGGATTGCCAGTCCGACCGGTCGTGACTGGTCAGCTAGGCCAGTCCGACCGGTCAAGACCGGTCGGCCAGAAGAATTTCTAAATCCAGAGCTTGCTGGACTATTCTCCCAATGAGGCACGACCGGTCATGACCAGTCGGCCAGTTACTCAGACCGGTCGTCCGACCGGTCGGTTGTGCGTATAGACTGCATACTTTCTATTTTGGTGCCGATTTTCTCTACGCACTGCGTAAGTGTTACGCAAATTCTCGAATCTTCTGAAGTTGCGGAGCCTCCCCACTATAAAAGGACACCTAAGGATCGTTCCTAAGGTATCTTAGAAGGGTTTAAGCAAGGTTGGAGGCGGCGGAAGTGGATTTCGGAGTTCCACAACTCCTTCTAGTTTGTTTTACTGTTTTTATGAGTTTTTTGGTTGTTTCATGTTTCCTTGGATCATGAGCAGCTAAACCTCTTAGCTAGGGTTAAGAGGTGAAGCTTGTAGTGGATCTAAGATGTTTCAATTCGTTCTAAGTTGGTTTTAAGTTTGGAATTCATGTTTATGAACTATGGTTTGAAGTTTATACAAGCTTTAAGTAGTTTTTCTTAGTCTTATGATGACCCATGGATGTTTGGGAGAATTACTTAAATTCTTAATTTGTTTGCATTAGTCTAGACCTGTATGATCCGAGGAATTGGAGTACGCTCTAGTACTATGATCTTCATGTGGGGACTTCCTACCAAAGTTCTACTTTTCTGAATTTCTGTAATGTGTATGGACTGTGCATGTGATTTGAATCAAGTTTAAATTGTAATCTAGCCTTGTCTTGTGACAGGACTTGAGGATGGTTATGATTGTGAACTGAACCTTTTGGAATTAGGACTGACCTATGCAATTGAGCATGTTCAACCTAGCTTACATTGAGTGAATCTTATGCATTGGACTTACATATAACAGATTGTTTAGTTTAACAGCTCTATCATCCGGCTAGATAGATCTTAATATCGATTCTAGTTGAGAAAGTGAGAAACCACAGCGGATTGAACATCAGGGATTGCTACAAGTGGATCCTTGAACCCCTAGTGCCTTTTTATCATTATTTACCTTCAATTTAATTCAATTTTGTTACTCACATCAAATTCATACAAAATCTGGTTGTTAGCTTTCAATATATATTATTGGATGTATTTGTGAATTCCTACACAAGTCCCTGTGGATCGACCTCGGTCTTACCGAGTTTATTACTACATTGCAACCCTACACGTGGGGAAGCGAACAGTAGTGTCAATGGTATGGATCATGACACGGTTTAGGTTAGGTTTTTATCACGTAATTGACAAAGAGGGAGATTGTTAATGTACTTTTTTATGGCATACTAGTGAACCTTATATTTCAATTACATGTGTCCATGTGTTGTAATGTCGGTTGAGCCTTGGCAAGCTAAAGACCAAAGATTCAAGTGGACAAGCAAGCATCAAGGAAGAAGAACAAGTAAATAAGATGCCTTGGTGACCCTAACCCTTGAACCAAAACACCCTAAACCTCTAAATGACTTGGACCAAGTAGGAAAACCTTTAATCATCATCATTAGCCTTAGAACACTTAGAAAAACATGATAAGTTAGGCTAATAAAAGAGGTGCAAACTATTGTAAACAGACAAGCCCAAACAACAATTTTTTATAGGTCTTCGATACATTGGAGTCCAGTTTCGATAGGATTCCGATCGATCAGAAAAGCTAGTTGGATCAATCGAAAATATGTCCAACAACTTGCTAACTCTCTGGATAAGTTCTTCAATCAATCGATCAAGTTAATTTGATACATCAAAATTGATGTTTCAGTCAATTAGAACTTTGTTCGATAAATTGAAAATATGTCCAGCAACTTGCTGAATTCTCTGGACAGATTTTTCAATCAATCAAATTAGTGGTTTCGATCAATCGAAGATAACTTTGATTAATCGAATGGTTATTCTAATAAATTAAAGCGGTCGTTTTTACCCATTTTTTTACCGTTGGAGTTTTATTTATAAAAGTGGAAGAGACATTTTTGGGCAAATATAGAGGGATTTTGAGGAGTTTGAAGCCACCATTATTAGAGACCATCAGAGGCTCAAATCTTAGCAAGACATCTTCCTTGTGATTCATCACAAGAATGGAGCATTCCAAGCTCATGAAGAAGATGTATTTGTCCCTCTTTGTTCTCTAGATTTGGATCAATTTAGATAGTCAAATTTCTATCTAAACTCTATGATTAGATCCTTGTAGGCGAGATTCTCTAGGCAACCACTTCCTATTAGTTGTAGAGATCTTAAACCTACCTCTTAGCATCTTAGGCATCTTCGTTAGAGCATCATATGCAAGGTGACTGATTGTTGGAGCTGGAGCATTGGTGACGCATCGGCAACAACATCGGGGGAGCACAAAGGGGAGCTGATTAAAGCACGGGAGTGCAGAAATCAAGCAAATTGTTCGCTTCCCCAAGTGTAGGGTTGCGATGTAGTAATAATCTCAATAAAACCGAGGTCGATCCACAGGGACTTATATAGGAATTCATAAAACACTTCCAATAGTTCTACTAAAGAGCTAACAAACAGATTTGTAAAAGATTGATGTAGATAGTAACTTTGAATTAAACTGAAGGTAAACAATTAATAAAAGGGCACTAGGGGTTCAAGGATCCACTTATAGAAATCCTTGACGCTCAATTCGCTGTGGTTTCTCACTTTCTCAACTAGAATCGAAATTAAGTTCTATCTAGTCGAATGATAGAGTAGTTAAACCAAACAATCTGTCATATGTATGATCCTTGTATATGATTCACTCAATGCAAGCTAGGACGAGCATACTCAATTGCATAGGTCAGTCCCAATTCTAATAGGCTAAGATCACAATCATAACCATCATTAAATCCTGTCACAAAACAAAACTACATCATGATTTGAACTTGATTCAAATCACATACACAGTCTCACATACTTCAGAATTTCCAGAAAAGTAGACTTTTGGTAAGAAGTTCCCACATAAAGATCATAAGTCTATAGCGTATTCCAATTCCTCAGATCATACAGGTCTAGACTAGTTCACAACAATTAAGAACTCAAGCAATTCTTCCAAACATCCATGAGTCATCATAAGACTAAGAAAAACCACTTAGTACTTGAATTAAACTTCAAACCATTGTTCTTCAATAGAAATCCAACTTAAAATCAAATCAAACGAATTGAGAAATCTTAGATTCACTACAAGCTTCACCTCTTAGCCCTAGCTAAGAGGTTTAGTCATTCATGATCCAAGGAAACATGAAAATAACTAAACAAAGCATAAAACGAGAAAGCAAACTAGAAGGAGTTGTGGAACTCCGAAATCAACTTCCGCCGTCTCCCACCGTGCTCAATCCCTTCTAAGATGCTCTAGGAAAGATCCCTAGGTGTCCTTTTATAGTGGGGAAGCTTCGCTGTGTCGGAATCATCCAGAAGATGCGTAAGGATACGCAGTACGCAGAGAAATCCGAAACTTGTAGAACACGCACCATTACGCAGACGACCGGTTGCACGACCGATCTGAGCTCCTGGACGACAGGTAGCACGACCGGTCTCAAAAGCGTAAAAAACGTCCAGAGAGTTTTGACAATTTCAGAGTCCAGGATTTTAATTCAAGGACTGGTCGCACGACCGGTGTTAATAGTGGACGACCGGTCGCACGACCGGTCATGAATGGTCCAGTGAGTTTTGGACCGCAGGGCTCCCTTGTTGAGTGATCGGACCGGTCGGACGACCGATCCTGGCTATGGATGACCGGTCTTAGACACATTTTGGTGTTTTCGTTCTTCTTTTCTCTGACTTCTTTCTTTCATCCTTTGACGCTTAGTCCTTTGATCTTCTTTACTTGTAAATGGCGTCTTTAAGTCTCCAATTGATGAATCCTCTCTCTCATTCCTACAATCACAAATCCATGCATTAGATTAGTCTATAAATCATGAAAACCTTGCATAATGAGTGATGAATTGGGGGTTAGAATATGCACAATTAAGAGCTCAACACACCCCCAACCAGCATTTTGCTAGTCCCGAGCAAAACATGCGTGAAGCCAATTCCATTCTTGAAAACCCAACTCTTCTTAAGAAACTATTCTTCTATACATCCCAAGCCACACAAGTGTAAGAGTCAGAAAAATTAGGTGATAGAGGTTGAAACCGTAAACTCTCAAGACATAATAAGTGTCCATATGAAATTCCCGTTGATTGGTTGATAAATAGAAGAACTTGAACAAATTCACCCTAGTGTGCATAGTGAAAATTCATCTCATGAGTTTCCAGGATTATCTTCTTCATAGATCAACTAGACTATAGATTTCAAGGTATATAGAGCAACAACAAGCCAATGACAGGAATTTGCCTTACTGTCCTTTCGATGTTTTTCACACTACGTCCCATTTCCAGCTTTGGTTACGGGTAGACCATCCCCCTGTTGGTAATAGGTAGGCCTAATTGGAATTTTCCACCATTTTTCCATCATTCCCAATTTCATCCTTCCTTTTCCTTTTTCTTTTAAATTAGATAGGATTTTTAGAAATCCATATCTTTCGTTATTTTCCCATGGACAAGGATGGACAAAGTACCTTGGCTTGGTTTCTCAATACCTTAAAGCAAAGTCTAGCTAATCCACAAATCACATAATCCTTTCAACCTATGAAAATCGTGTGATGTGAACTAGGTGTAAGAGTGTTCAAATTTTCTATCAATCACATAAATAGGGGAATTCACATATAAAACTATTATGTTAAAAGAAGTTTAAGACTTACAACATCATACACTTCGTATCTCCTCCTCTTATGCTCGTATCTTCTCGAATGCATAGCAATAAGGTTTTTTAAAAGAGTTTTAAAATTTTAAAAAATTTGAAAAGATTCCTACATAATTGCTCGAGATGTTACAAAACACTAGATTCATCCTAGTGATCCTACACCCCTCAACCAAATTTTGGATTGTCCTCAATGTAAAAGATGTTCAATGAGCAAAACATGAGAGTAATTCTAAAATAAAAGGGAGTGACGAATGATAGTACCTGAGAGAACAAAAAGCGAAATTCTACCTCCTTCTAACAAACCTATGAACAAGTAAACAAAAACAAGAAAATCTTAATCCTAACTACTCTATACCTCCATTAGACTAGGAGATCAATCATCCTGATACACAGGATCAGTCAGAGGTATGGACATACCTTCGAAAGGAAACTTCTCAAAGAATGGCTTTAATCGCTGACTATTCGCCTTAAAGATGTTGCCGTTCCTTGGATTTAACAACTCGATAGTCCCATATGGGTAGAAAGTTTGCACAATGTAGGGACCGGTCCATCGAGATCTTAATTTTTTCGAAAATAGATGTAGGGGAGAATTATACAGAAGGACTTTTTGATTGATCGTGAATATCTTACGAAGAATGTTCTTATCATGAAACACCTTCGTCTTGTCCTTGTAAATTCTCGCATTTTGATAAGCTTCGTTCCGGAGTTCCGCAAGTTCATTCAATTGTAGTTTGCACAACGAGCTTGCTTTGTCAGAATCAAAATTCATCTTCATTATTGCCCAATACGCCCTATGTTCCAACTCCACAGGCAAGTGACAAGCATTCCTATAGACTTGTCTATAGGGAGTCATTGCAATAGGGGTCTTAAAAGCAGTATGGTAAGCCCAAAGCGCATCGGAAAGTTGAAGCGACCAATCCTTGCGATCGGGGTTCACTGTTTTCTCCAAAATATGTTTAATCTCTCTATTGGATATCTCAGCTTGTCCACTTGTTTATGGGTGATAGGGAGTGCTCACTTTGTGATTGACGCCATATTTCTTCATTAAGGTTTCAAATGGGCAATTACAAAAGTGAGACCCTCCATCACTAATGATGACTCAAGGTGTTCCAAACCAGGAAAGAATATTCTCTTTTAAGAAACGAATGACTGTTTTATGGTCATTATTCCGGCATGGGGTCGCCTTGACCCATTTGGACACATAGTCAACTGCAAGCAAGATATATACATTTCCAAAAGAAGATGGGAATGGACCCATGAAATCGTTGCCCCAACAATAAAAAATTTCAATTATTAAGATGGGATTGAGTGGCATCATATTTCTACTGGGAGATTCGTCCCAATTTCTGACAAGGCTCACATGTTTTGCAAAACACGTGTGTGTCCTTGAACATAGTGGGCCAATAAAACCGACATTGTAGAATTTTGGCTGTGGTCTTTTTAGCCCAAAAGTGGCCACCACACGCCTGAGAATGATAAAAGGAGATGATACTTTATTGATCATCATCTGCCACACATCTCCTTATGATTTGATCGGGACAATACTTGAATAAGTATGGGTCGTCCCATAGGAATTTTCGCACCTCATTGAAGAACTTATCCTTATCTTACTTTTTCCAATGTGTAGGAATCGTACCTGTAGCAAGATAGTTAGCAATGTCCATATACCATGGCAATTGGGAGACTTTAAAGAGTTGTTCATCAGGGAACATGTCATTGATCGCAGTCGTTTCATGGGAATCGGTGAGAACAAGTCGAGAGAGATGGTCAACCACTACATTTTCTACTCCTTTCTTATCACGTATCTCTATGTCAAATTCCTGGAGTAGAATGAAACATCTTAACAACCGTGGTTTAGTATCCTTCTTAGAGAGAAGGTACTTAAGCGCAGCATGGTCAGTGAATATGATGATCTTCGATCCAATCAAGTAGGACCTAAACTTGTCCAAGGCAAAAACTACGACTAAAAGTTCTTTTTCTGTAGTAGTGTAGTTTGCTTGGGCCGAGTTTAAGGTTCTACTTGCATAGTAGATAACATATGGCTTCTTCTCTTTTCTTTGCCCTAGCACGACCCCAATAGCATAGTCGCTTGCACCGCACACAATTTCAAAAGGAAGGCTCCAATCAGGTGGTTACATTATGGGAGCACATGTCAACCTACCTTTAAGTGTGGTAAAGGCATTTTGACAATCTTCATTCCACTCGAATGAATTCTCCTTTTGAAGTAGGTTACATAAAGGATGAGAGAGTGAATTGAAGTCCTTTATGAACCTTCTATAAAATCCTGCGTGTCCCAGAAAGGACCGCACATCTTGTATGCTCTTAGGTGGTGGCAGGTAAGAGATAAGATCGATTTTCGCTTTGTCCACCTCGATTCCGTTTTGTGAAACGATGTGACCAAGTACAATTTCCTTTTGAACCATGAAGTGACATTTATCCCAATGCAACACAAGGTTCTTCTCTTCACATCTTTTCAACACAGATTTCAAGTGCACAAGGCACTCATCAAAGCTACAATCAAATACTGAGAAATCATCCATGAAGACTTCGAGAATTGTCCCCACCATATCAGAAAAGATACTCATCATACAACGCTGAAATGTGGTAGGGGCATTACATAGTTTAAACAGCATCCGTCGATAGGCGAAAGTGCCGAATGGACATGTGAATATAATCTTTTCTTGGTCTTCAAGGGCGATTTCTATTTGGTTGTACCCTGAATAGCCATCAAGGAAGCAAAAATGGGAATGACTCGCCAACCTTTTTAAAATTTGATCAACAAATGGTAGGGGGAAGTGGTCTTTTCTTGTAACTGTGTTTAGCTTCCTGTAGTCAATGCACATTCTCCAACCGGTAGTGACTCTGGTTGGTACGAGTTCATTATTGGCATTGGCTACGATGGTTATTCAGGATTTCTTAGGCACCACTTGAGTTGGGCTCACCCATTGACTATCGAATATTGGGTAAATAATACCCACATCCAATAGTTTCACCACTTCGGCCTTAACCACATCCTTCATGTTTGGATTGAGTCGTCTTTGTGATTGCCTAAATGTCTTTGCATTCTCCTCAAGGTGTATGAGATGAGTACAAATCAGTGGGTCTATACCTTTGAGATCCGCAATCGACCATCCAATGACACTCTTATGCTCTAGTAGAGTGGTTATTAGCCTACTCTCTTGCTCCTCATCCAAGTGGGAAGAAATCACCACCGGATATGTCTCATCTCGACCTAAATATACATATTTCAGCTCACTTGGTAATGGCTTTAGGTCGAGTGTTGGTGCCTTGATATTGGATGGGAGGGGCTTGTTCTCGTTTACGGGTAAAGGCTCAAATAGGGCCCTCCATCTTTTGTTATCAAGTATCGGCATCACATCTAACATGACATATATCTCTCGTATTGTGTCATCATTTATCTCAAGAGAGTGGGCCACACATGCCTCCAAAGGGTCGGAATATAATGACAAGGGGAATGTATCTTCCACGAATGATTCAATCATATTTATCTCATGGATCTCATCATCAACCTCCCGTGGTTGTTTGCATAAATAAAATATATTCAGCTCAAGAGTCATATTTTCAAAGGACATTTGTACAAGCCCGTTTCTACAATTGATAATCGCATTGGAAGTAACTAGAAAAGGGCGGCCAAGTATAACGGGAATTTGAGCACCGGTACCTATCACAGGATGTGTATCCAAGACAATAAAGTCTACTAGGTAGTAGAATTTATCAACTTGGACTAAAACATTCTCAATTACTCCTCTCGGTATACGAATGGATCTATCAGCAAGTTGGAGTGTGGTTTTGGTAGGTTTCAATTCACCTAACCTAAGTTGTTCGTAAACCGAGTATGGAATGAGGTTCACACTTACCCCCAAATCAAGTAAGGCTTGTTTAATCCGGTAGTCTCCTATGATGCATGAGCTGGTTGGACTACCCGGATCATTGTATTTTTGGGGCACCTTTTGTTTGATAATAGCGCTTAAATTCTCAGTCAAAAGTACTTTGTTGTAAACATTGTGTTTCCTTTTTACCGTGTATAATTCCTTTAGAAATTTGGCATAGGATGGTATTTGTTTTATGGCATCCAACAACGGGATGTTGATCTTCACCTGCTTGAAAACCTCTAAAATTTTCAGGTTTTTGTCTAAAGGTTTGGCTGAAATCAACCTTTGGGGAAACGGGGCAACCGGCTTATATTGCCTTTTCGATTCTTTCTCTCGTGGAGTGTTGTTTGAGCTATCATCCTCTTTAGAATTTTTCGGATCCTTAGGCTTTGGGGCCTTCACCGAATTAAATTTATCAACTATTTTCCCACTTCTCAAAGTGGTGATAGCTTGAGCATGCTCCGTATGTTGGGAGGATGAGATTGCGTCTTGTATCTCAAATGGGGTTCTTGGGTTAGGAAGAGGTTGGGCAGGAAGTATGCCTTTCTCCCTAACACTAAGGTGAGATTCAACTCTAGCCATTGAGGTTTTCAAGTCATTGATGGCTTGAGTTGAACTCTGATTAAATTTCAATTGCTCTTGCATGAACTCATCTATTTTCAGAGAATTAATCTTGTTATACTCAACTCGAACCAATAAGAATGCACCCAACATCTCCTCTAGCGTAGCTTTTGGTGTAATGACTAGGGATGGACCTAGTAAAGGTTTAGCTTGAGGGATATTGTTTGCATTCGCAGTGGGTCCATTCCTCCAACTAAAGTTGGGATGGTTCTTCCAACTAGAATTAAACGGGTTTAAGTTTGGAGCACCAATTTGCCGTTGATAACTGTTTATGGCATTTGATTGTTCTTGTAAGATGTCTTGAACCACTGAAATTGTGGGACAATCTTGGTTGTATGTTGATTTCCGGCACAAATTCCGCAAACAGTTTCAACGTCTTTAGAGTTGATCGTCTCTCCTTTCTTTAATTCTATGGCCTTGACTTTTCTTGTGAGGCTAGCCACACGTGGACTTATGCTATCATCTTCTGATAGGACATAAATTCCTCCTTTTTCCTTTTGTTGGCTGTTCACTCCCCAAGTGTAGGGTTGTGATGTAGTAATAATTCGGAAAGACCGAGTATCGTTCCCACAGAGATTTATGAATGGGTATTCTCAGAATTTAACTAAAACAACTAATAATTAAGATTTTATTAAGAACTAAAGCTGGAAAATAATGATTTGGGTTTAAATAGTGAATGTGTAAGGTAATATCAATCTAAAAAGGCACTAGAGCGCCAAAGATCCACTTTTGATAAGTTTCAATGCATCAACACAACTAGACCTCACATAACTCAATCGGAATTGAATTCATATCTCTATCCGATCGGAATATAGAGCGGTTCAATCAACAATTATCTAAAAGAGTTGCTCATTCATTGATTCGATTCCCACAATAATACTCAGGCCTTGGGCACACTCAATTGTGTAGGCCAAGCCTCTTTCCAATCTAGTTGAGATTCACAACCATAGCTTTCATCAAATCCTGTCACTAGACTTGATTACAACTAATGATTAGAACTCTAATTAAATCAAAATCAATCAGCAAATAGCTATTTCAGATTATAATAAAAAGATAAGAACTTTAGTTGAATAAGTTCTCACATGAAGATCAGGCCATTGTACACAAGGCAATCAAAGGGTCTACCATGCCCGGAGTCGATGATAGATCAATGAACTACACAAGCATAAACAATGCTCAGAAGGTAAGCTACCAAGCTTAGAATCACTAAGAATCACATGAGCCTGGAGTCATCAAGAGATCAAAGTAAAACCAAACTAGTACTTGATTTAAACTCATACTGAACTAAAATTCTTCAATTAAAACATAAAAGGAAACCTAGGTTGCATCAATCCCTCAAAAACAAATCAAAAGCTTCACCTCTTAGCCCTAGCTAAGAGGTTTTAGTTCATCTCTAACATCCTTGAACTAGAAGCCTCAAAAACATAAAAACTACTAAAACAGGATGAAAACTAAGAAAACTTGAAGTAGAATTCGTCTCCCAAGCAATCCCCACGTCCTAGCATGCCCTGGTATGAAGAGGAGAAGTCCCTTTTATAGATTGGCGCGAAAGATTCCAGATTTAGCAAGGAATTACGCAATTGCGCAGAGAAAATAGGAGCTTTACGTACAATCTGTTACGCTGATGACCGGTTGCACGACCGGTCTGAGCTGTGGACGACTGGTCGCATGACCGGTCTCAAAACTGCAGAATCTGTCCAGAGAGTTTTTGTGTTTCTGGACTACTCTCGATCGGTCTTTGGACAGGTCATGGGACAGGTCTTGGGACAGGTCTTGGGATAGGTCTTCCATATTTTCTTCTCTTTCTTTCTTCTTCTTTCCTCCACCTTTCGTCACTTGTTATGTTAATCTTCAATGCATACAAAGTGACTCTTTTGACTATGAATTAGTGAAGTCTCCCTCTCATTCCTACAATCACAAATCCATGCATTAGATTAGTCTTTAAATCATGAAACCATGCATAATGAGTGATGAATTGGGGTTAAAATATGCACAATTAAGAGCTCAACACACCCCCCAACCTGCATTTTGCTAGTCCCGAGCAAAACATGTGTGAAACAATTTTCATTCTCCAAAACCCAACTCTCTTTCAGAAACTATTCTTCTATGCATTTCAAGACACACAAGCGTAAAAATTAGAGAAATTAGGTGATAGAGGTTGAAACCTTAAACTCTCAGAACATAATAAGTTTTTATAGGAAATTTCCGCTAATTGATTGATAAATAGAAGAACTTGAACAAATTCAACTTAGTGTGCATAGTGAAAGTTCATCTCATGAGTTTCCGGGATTATCTTCTTCATAGATCAACTAAACAATAGACCTCAAGGTGTATAGAGCAACAACAAGCCTATGACAGGAATTTGTCTTACCGTCCTTCCGACGGCTTTCACACTACGTACCATTTTTGGCTTTGGTTACGGGTAGACCATCCCCCGGTTGGTAGTAGGTAACCCTAATCGGAATTTTCTATCATTCCCAATTTCATCCTTCCTTTCCCTTTTCTTTTACATTTGATAGGATTTTTAAAAATCCATATCTTTCGTTATTTTCCCATGGACAAGGATGGACAAAATACCCCGGCTTGGTTTCTCAGCACCTTAAATCAAAGTCTAGCTAATCCATAAATCACATAATCCCTTCAACCCATGAAAATCGTGTAATGTGAACTAGGTGTAAAAGTGTTCAAATTTTCTATCAATCATAAAAATAGGGGAATTCACATATAAAACCATTATATTAAGAGAAATTCAAAGCTTGCAACATCCCTCACTTCGTATCTCCTTTTCTTACACTCATGCTATCTCGAATGCATAGAACCAAAGTTTCTAAAAGAGTTTTGATTTTTACAAAAATCAAAAAATTTCTACATAATTGCTCGAAATGTCACAAAAGCTAGTAGATTTATCTAAGGAATCTCACCCCCAACCAAAATCTTACATTGTCCTCAATGTAATAAGATATGCAATATGCATGACATGAGAGCAATGACATAAAACAAAGGAGAGTGAGAACGAGAGTACCTGAGGTAGCAAGTAGATCAATTCTAGCATCTTCCATTGTCTCGACGAGACTTATTCAATCCGAAATGTAGAAAAATAAATCCTAACCTACCTACCTACCTTTGGTTAGTCCGATCGACTACATGATCAAATTTGAGTAGGATCTTCATGAATTTCAATAAGTTTCTCATGAGGACCATCCAAAGTCCTGCTCGAATGTATACATGGGTGCGTTTCTTCATTAAGGTCCAATCATAGTGTGCACCACACGCATGTAAGGAAGAGATAAGAACAGCAAAAAATATCTCCTCAAGTTCTGAATTGGGTTGTAATTGATTAAAAAGAGGTCCTCCCAATCAGAATTTTCAATGGGCTGAAGAACCCATGATGGTGGAGAGACATTCATTAAATATTTTTCAGTTTGGGTTGTCTCCTCCACAATTTCAGAATTGCATGGTGCTTCCACAAACAATGGTAAAGAGTGTAAATCAGTGGAATGGTGTTCTTCCGGCACCGACACCATGTCTAACAAACTATCCAACTCCTTAATCATCTCATCATCCAGATCATAGGGGTGGGTCCTGCATTCCTCTAGGAAATCGAGAGAGTCGGATGAAGGGCCCTCGTTCTCCCTAAGTGATTGAGGAAACTCTGTTTTAATGGCAATGAATTCCTCCTCTATAGAGGGGAGGTCTTCCAAAGAAAAAATTTCAGATTTAGTGATAAGCACATCATCTAACATTGGTTGATCTAAAATTTCAGATTGTACCACCACATCATCCAAAGAAACAGAATTCTCAACCCAAGGGAGTTCTTCCACAATAGAATCCGGCATGTGTTGTTGGTGGAAGGGCTCAAAAATATTGACTTCAGCCATCTCTCTAGCAAGAATATCTTCTGGCGACTCATAAACATTCGGCCCTTTGGAAGAAGAAATCATGGGCTCACAATCATCCACAGAACCCTCATTGTAGGCAATCTCATTATCACTTTCAGATTTTATGGATTCCTCAGGTTCGTCAACCGTCATTGAAATCTCTTCATCATTAAAATCGGGATATCTAAAAGAGATAGTTGATTCACCATAATCGATGGTGATATTGGGGTCACCAAGATCAATATCCTCTAGAAGTTTAGTCATTAAATCTGGAGAAGGTTGGGTTTGGATAGCCTCATCCTCCTCATTATTGGGGATTGATTCGGTGTTCCCAATGTTGGGTTCAGGATTTTGAGATGACGAGAGGTTTTATATGCATTGCTCAGTTATTTTCATAAACTCTCGCAATGTATCCTCAAGAGTTCGTGTCGGTTGTAGCTCGTGAGAAAGAAACTCTTGAGGATAATTGTTGGCATCCATGGTTGGCTTGTCTCCCAAATTGAAATTTTGATGCTCCCACCTATTAGGATTATGCATGTCATATGTTGTGCTATTAGATAGTTGTTGATATTTGTAACCAAACAAGTGATCATACATTGTCCTAACCGGTGGAACATTATTCATCTCTTTCCGATACTCTCCCATTGTCTTACCTGGCGAAAAGTTATGCCCATTGTTGTCATTCCAGTAATCTCGCAAGGTCTTACATGGGGGAGTATTAGAAGTAGATTGAGTCATAGAAAGATATTCATGCTTGTAACGGTACCAATCATAATGATTTTTTATTTGGTTTGACCTCTCATCTTTCAAAAGGTATTTAGACAATCCACCTGTCCAATCATTCATAATGAAATTATAAGAAGTTGAAATAGAAAAGAATTCTTCCTTCCATCCTTTACTACTCTCTGAGACCGAAGCACAAGGTGTCTTGCAATGGCTGAGCCAGAAGCAAGGATAGAGACCGATTTCTCCTGGTCAATAGGGGTTCAGAGAACTCCCCACCCACTCTTTGAGTCTTTTGAGAAAAGTACAGAAAAAGAAGAAAGAGGAATAAGATTGAGAAGAGAAATCTTTGAGCACAAGGTGATCCAAGACAGCAGTACCGACCAATAGGAATCAAGGTAGCACAAGGCCAACCTATCAGAGATCCAAAAGGAGTCTCCACCCACTCTACAAGAGATGAATATGATAGGAATGAATAGGAGGAGAAGAAGAGTAAGGTTAGAAAGATAGAACCTGATTTGGCACTTGAGATTTCTACTTCATCTTCAACTTCCTAAAAATCCCTGAAGTAGATCTATGTTAGAATCCTGCAAAAAAAAATAAAAATAAAAACAAAGTAAGTTAGTATTTTAGAAGAAAGCCTACCCTAGAAAGCAAAACAAATCCTAAACCTATCTTAACACAATCTCAACTAAAAGCTATCTCAGAAAATTCTAAAAATACCGCATAGAAATCCTAGGCAACGGAGCAAAAAACTTGGTCACTCCTTAAGTGTAGGGTTACAATGTAGTAATAATTCGGAAAGACCAAATATCGTTCCTGTTGTAGAATAAAGTTGGTCGTCGAAAGATGTGATCAGAAAGTGATTGAGAGAAGGCATTATCAGATTGTTCGATGGCGAGCCTCCTCCGTTTATAGTTCATCTCAGATCCCCGAGCAATGCCATCCGATTAACATGCGAGCAGCTCGGCTCGTGAGCAACTCTCGCCATGAGCACTCCCGAATATGGCCACTCTCGTCATGAGCACTCCCGACATATGACCACTTCCAACATATGACCACTCTCGTCATGAGCACTCCCGAATATGGCCACTCTCGTCATGAGCACTCCCGACATATGACACTCTCGTCATGAGCAGTCCTGACATGCGAGCAGCCCTGGTCTCTGGTCTCTGGTCATGCGAGCAGCTCTGGTCTCTGGTTTCTGGTCATGCGAGCAGCTCTAGTCTCTGCTCTCTGGTCTTTGGTCATGCGAGCAGCCCTGCTCTCTGCTCTCTGGTCTTTGGTCATGCGAGCAGCCCTGCTCTCTGCTCTCTGGTCTTTGGTCATGCGAGCAGCCCTGCTCTCTGCTCTCTGGTCTTTGGTCATTCGAGCAGCCCTGCTCTCTGGTCTCTGGTCTCTGGTCTTTGGTCATGCGAGCAGCCCTGCTCTCTGTTCTTTGGTCTCTGGTCATGCGAGCAGCCCTGCTCTCAGGTCTCTGGTCTCTGGTCTCTGCTCTCTGGTCTCTGGTCTCTGGCGAGGACGTCATTCAGCTCATAGTACCAGCAGCTTATATATGCGAGCAGCTTGTCTCGCGAGCATCTTTCGACGTGCGAGCAGCTTTAACTACTGATGATCAGCGATGACATCCCTTAGCCTATAGTACCAGCAGCACGTATAGGCCGATTTTGGGCTTATCTTCGCCTACGGCTCCGTGTCTCAAGGGATCGCTATCAAGGAACGTAATTGACCAGATGAGTAATTGGATTAGATTATTCCTTTATCTGAGGATAAGCAGGATAAGCACCTTATCCCATGAAATCAGTAGATGATCTCGGTATCTTACGTAACAGAATGGGACATTCAGATCTATATAAATAGATGGTTTCATCAATGAGAAGGTACACAATCTCTAAGCCTACATTTCACACTTCATCTTACTATCACAGTACCCGTACTGACTTTGCCATCGGAGGGCCATAAGCCGGGCCAACCGGCGGTGGTCGTAACCTTTCTTAGTGATTGCAGGTTCCCCAATCTACACCATTCATCTCCGATTGGAGGTCAGACGACGAAGAATCAAAGTTGGTCTCTGACCAACATCTGTTAGCCAAGTTTTGGCGTTAACAGTTCCCACAGAGATTTATGAATGGGTATTCTCAGAATTTAACTAAAACAACTAATAATTAAGATTTTATTAAGAACTAAAGCTGGAAAATAATGATTTGGGTTTAAATAGTGAATGTGTAAGGTAATATCAATCTAAAAAGGCACTAGAGCGCCAAGGATCCACTTTTGATAAGTTTCAATGCATCAACACAACTAGATCTCACATAACTCAATCGGAATCGAATTCATATCTCTATCCGATCGGAATATAGAGCGGTTCAATTAACAATTATCTAAAACAGTTGCTCATTCATTAATTCGATTCCCACAATAATACTCAGGCCTTGGGCACACTCAATTGTGTTGGCCAAGCCTCTTTTCAATCTTGTTGAGATTCACAACCATAGCTTTCATCAAATCCTGTCACTAGACTTGATTACAACTAATGATTAAAACTCTAATTAAATCAAAATCAATCAGCAAACAGCTATTTCAGATTATAATAAAAAGATAAGAACTTTAGTTAAATAAGTTCCCACATGAAGATCAGGCCATTGTACACAAGGCAATCAAAGGGTGTACCATGCCCGGAGTCGATGATAGATCAATGAACTAAACAAGCATAAACAATTCTCAGAAGTTAAGCTACCAAGCTTAGAATCACTAAGAATCACATGAGCCCGGAGTCATCAAGAGATCAAAGTAAAACCAAACTAGTACTTAATTCAAACTCATATTGAACTAAAATTCTTCAATTAAAACATAAAAGGAAACCTAGGTTGCATCAATCCATCAAAAACAAATCAAAAGCTTCACTTCTTAGCCCTAGCTAAGAGGTTTTAGTTCATCTCTAACATCCTTGAACTAGAAGCCTCAAAAACATAAAACTACTAAAACAGGAAGAACACTAAGAAAACTTGAAGTAGAATCCGTCTCCCAAGCAATCCCCACGTCCTAGCATGCCCTGGTATGAAGAGGAGAAGTCCCTTTTATAGATTGGCGCGGAAGATTCCAGATTTAGCAAGGAATTACTCAATTGCACAAAGAAAATCGGAGCTTTACGTACAATCTATTACGCTGATGACCGGTTGTACGACTGGTCTAAGCTGTGGACGACCGGTCGTACGACCGGTCTCAAAACTGCAGAATCTGTCTAGAGAGTTTTTGTGTTTCTAGACTACTCTCGACCTGTCTGGCGACCGGTCTAGTTGTGTAGACCTGTCTGGCGACCGGTCTTGAGACAGGTCTTGGGACAAGTCTTGAGACAAGTCTTGGGACAAGTCTTCCATATTTTCTTTTCTTTCTTTCTTCTTCTTTCCTCCACCTTTTGTCACTTGTTACGTTAATCTTCAATGCATACAAAGTGACTCTTTTGACTATGAATTAGTGAAGTCTCCCTCTCATTCCTACAATCACAAATCCATGCATTAGATTAGTCTTTGAATCATGAAACCATGCATAATGAGTGATGAATTGGGGTTAAAATATGCACAATTAAGAGCTCGACATTGGCTAGTCTTGGAATTTGTTGGTTTAGATGTATCCCAAGACTGTACATTCTTAATAAGTTCCTCTAAATAGTCCCATGCTTCCTCGGCTTCCTTATTCTTGAACTCCCCATTACACATCATTTCTAATGAATTGGCGCATAGGTGAAGTTAGTCCTTCATAGAAAAAGCTTATAACCCGCCAAATTTCATAGCCATGATGTGGGCATGCATTTAATAAGTCCTTGAACCTCTCCCAACATTGGAAGAAGGTCTCTCCTTCCTTTTGGGCAAAGTTCATGATAAGGCGCCTTAACATGTTCATTTTGTGAGTAGGGAAGAATTTTTTAATGAACTCCCTATGCATATCAGCCCATGTGCCAATTGATCTTGGCCTTAATACATGAAGCCAACCTTTAGCTTTATCTTTAAGGGTAAAGGTAAATAATTTAAGCCTAACCACATCATCAGTTACATTTGCAAAGTGTATGGTGGTTATTACCTCATCAAATTCCTTAAGGTATTGATAGGCACTTTCACTGTCTAATCCATGGAATCTCGAGAGGAGTTGGATTACTCCCAGTTTCAAATCTACATTCCCTGCATTTTGTGGAAAAACTATGCATGTGGGAGTGCTCGCTCTTGTTGGTTGCAAGTAATCACATGATGTTCTTGGTCAGGGAACATTCTCAACTACATTCTCTCTCGTTTCGGTTTGGTTTTGGCCCAGATTTTGATTGGCCATCGGATTGGGTTGATTTACAGCCATGCTTTCAGACAAAATTGGAGAATTTAGATGTCTCCTAGCACGTGGTTCTCTATCAATTCCTTCTACTATTCCCCCTTCACTAATGAGTCGGTTATTAGAATCCCGAGCCCAATGTGGCATGCAAATCCTAAAAGAATGAAACAAAAAGAATTATTCCTTCCTTCCATTACTTCTCTCTAAGACCGAAGCACAAGGTGTCTTGCAATGGCTGAGCCAGAAGCAAGGATAGAGACCGATTTCTCCTGATCAATAGGGGTTCAGAGAACTCCCCACCCACTCTTTGAATCTTTTGAGAATAGTGCAGAAAAAGAAGAAAGAGGAGTAGAGCTGAGAAGAGAAATCTCTGAGTACAAGGTGATCCAAGATGGTAGAGCCAACCAATGAGAATCAAGGCTGCACAAGGCCTACCTATCAGAGATCCAAAAAGGAGTCTCCACTCACTCTACAAGAGATGAATATGATAGGAATGAATAGGTGAAGAAGAAGAGTAAGGTTAGAAAGATAAAACCTGATTTGAGACTTTATGATTTCTAACTTCTTCTTCAACTTCCTAGAAATCCCTGCAAAAGAAAAAAAAATCAAAATAAAACAAACTAAGTTAGTACTAGAATCCTAAAAATCCTAAATAGATACTATTTTCAGAAATTTTGTGAAAAACCCTCAAAGTCCCCGGCACCGGCGCCAAAAACTTGTTCGCTTCCCCAAGTGTAGGGTTGCGATGTAGTAATAATCTCGGTAAAACCGAGGTCGATCCACAGGGACTTATGTAGGAATTTACAAAACACTTCCAATAGTTCTACTAAAGAGCTAACAAACAGATTTGTAAAAGATTGATGTAGATAGTAACTTTTGAATTAAACTGAAGGTAAACAATTAATAAAAGGACACTAGGGGTTCAAGGATCCACTTGTAGCAATTCTTGATGCTCAATTCGCTGTGGTTTCTCACTTTCTCAACTAGAATCGAAATAAAGTTCTATCTAGTCGAACGATAGAGTAGTTAAACCAAACAATCTGTCATATGTATGATCCTTGTATATGATTCACTCAATGCAAGCTAGGACGAGCATACTCAAGTGCATAGATCAGTCCCAATTCCAATAGGCTAAGATCACAATCATAACCATCATTAAATCATGTCACAAGATAAAACTAGATCATGATTTGAACTTGATTCAAATCATATACATAGTCTCACATACTTCAGAATTTCCAGAAAAGTAGACTTTTGGTAAGAAGTTCCCACATAAAGGTCATAAGTCTATAGCGTATTCCAATTCCTCAGATCATACAGGTCTAGACTAGTTCACAACAATTAAGAACTCAAGCAATTCTTCCAAACATCCATGAGTCATCATAAGAATGAGAAAAACCACTTAGTACTTGAATTAAACTTCAAACCATTGTTCTTCAATAGAAATCCAACTTAAAACCAAATCAAACGAATTGAGACATTTTAGATTCAATACAAGCTTCACCTCTTAGCCTTAGCTAAGAGGTTTAGCCATTCATGATCCAAAGAAACATGAAAATAACTAAACAAAGAATAAAACTCGAAAGCAAACTAGAAGGAGTTGTGGAACTCCAAAATCAACTTCCGCCGTCTCCCACCATGCTCAATCCCTTCTAAGATGCCCTAGGAACAATCCCTAGGTGTCCTTTTATAGTGGGGAAGCTTCGTTGTGTCGGAATCATCCAGAAGATGCGTAAGGATATGTAGTGCGTAGAGAAATTCAGAGCTTGTAGAACACGCACCATTACGCAGACGACCGGTCGCACAACCTGTTTGAGCTCCTGGACGACCGGTTGCACGACCAGTCTCAAAAGCATAAAAAACGTTTAGAGAGTTTTGGCAATTTCAGAGTCCGGGATTCTAATTCAAGGACCGGTCGCATGACCGGTCTGAACAGTGGACTACCGGTCACATGACCGGTCGTGAATGGTCCAGTGAGTTTTGGCCGCAGGGCTCCCCTGCTGAGTGATCGGACCGATCGGACGACCGATCTTGGCTACGGACGACCGGTCTTGGACACATTCTGGTGTTTTCGTTCTTCTTTTCTCTGACTTCTTTATTTCATCCTTTGATGCTTAGTCCTTTGATCTTCTTTGCTTGTAAACGCGTCTTTAAGTCTCCAATTGATGAATCCTCTCTCTCATCCCTACAATCGCAAATCCATGCATTAGATTAGTCTATAAATCATGAAAACCTTACATAATGAGTGATGAATTGGGGTTAGAATATGCACAATTAAGAGCTCAACACAAACCAAAGAGGCGCATTAACGGAGCTCAAATTCGACAAGTGAGTTATTAATTTGTGTTGAGTCCATCCACTCTCTTCCCATGGGGATTTGAGTCTAGAGTTTGTTTGTCGAATTCAATCTAGGATCGTTTGTTGATCTTTGGCTTGTTAGTTGAGCCTAAAAGTGTAGGGGTGTTTGTTGATCCTTGGCTTATTTTTTTAGCTTAAATCTCAGGTTCATTCATCGATCCTTGGCCTGTTTGTTGGGCCTTGAACAAGTCTCTAAGGGTAGCCACCAACATGAGTGTAAACATGTAGGTTATGAGAAACGTGTAAACTCCCCGGTAGGGTGGATCCGAGTTAAAACACCTTGGTTAGGAGGAAACTAATTTAAACTCCCCAGTGAATGACGATGTGCTCAAGGGGTGAGTACTTGAACCGGGAGTGGAGTAGACACATAGTCGAACCGCTATACATGCTTGTGTTTGTGATGTATTTAAGCACATTGTTATCTTAGCATTATATGTTTAAGTTTTCAATTATGAATGCTTGATAGGAATGTATGTTAGGCACTAGATAGGCACATTCACACATAAGATGTATGTTCACTAATTAGTGTAGACTTAAGCTTATATGATCCATCCCATATAGTCTACATTGGTTGCATAGGTTAGGTGCTTAATTAGTTTAATCCTTTGTTAATCTATACATGCTTAGACTAGGTTGCTTAATTTTTTTAATCATATGCTAGTCTTATCATTGGACTCACTTAGGCTTGGAAGCCGAAGTGTTATTGCTTAGTTTATATTGTTAAATTGGTTAAGTATGCAAAAATATTTTTTTAAAGGTCCTAATCACCCCCCCCCCCCCCCCCCCCCCCCCCTCTTGAACTTAGCAATAATACTAGTTGCTCCGCCAAGCTTCCACACGTATCAGCATAGGGTATCGTGTTAGACTACCGATGCAATTTTAGTATCACTCCCTAGAGTGGCTCAACTTCCAAAAGTTAAAAAAAAATAGTAAAGCGTTAGGCTTCTAAGACACTAAGAGATCTTTCATATCTCTAGGTGGAGGCTAGTGCAAAATTAAGTAAGATCCGATGTCTCGAGGTCTCCCTGGAGATTATTGGATCCGAATGCACATAAAGTACGACCGGTCTAAACTTGAGTGACATAATGGTCGTACCAAATGCTAATGTAAGGAAAGATGATAGGCGAGACCTAATCAGAAGAAACCATCTTAACGGTAGAAATGACTCTTTGTAAGTTAAGTGCCGAAATGTTCGCTTCCCCAAGTGTAGGGTTGCGATGTTGTAATAATCTCGGTAAGACCGAGGTTGATCCACAGGGACTTATATAGGAATTCACAAAACACTTCCAATAGCTTCTATTGAGAATTTAACAACCAGATTTGTAAGAGATTGATATGAATAGCAACTTTGAACTAAATCGAAAGTAAACAATTATAAAAAGGCACTTGGGGTTCAAGGATCCACTTGTAGTAATCCATGATGCTCAATTCGCTGTGGTTTCTCGCTTTCTCAACTAGAATCGAAATTAAGATCTATCTAGTCGGATGATAGAGCAGTTGAACCAAACAATCTGCCATATGTAAGAGCCATGTGTATGATTCACTTAATGCAAGCTAGGATGAGCATACTCAATTGCATAGGTCAGTCCCAATTCCAATAGACTAAGTTCACAATCATAACCATCATTAAGTCCTATCACAAGACAAAGCTAGATTATGATTTGAACTTGATTCAAATCAAATACACAATCCCATACATACTACAGAAATCCAGAAAAGTAGAACTTTGGTAGGAAATTCCCACATGAAGATCATAGTACTAGAGCGTACTCCAATTCCTCAGATCATACAGGTCTAGACTAGCACAAATCAATTAAGAACTCAAGTACTTCCTCCAAACATCCATGAGTCATCATAAGACTAAGAAAAACTACTTAGAACTTGAATTAAACTTCAAACCATTGTTCATAAACATGAAATCCAACTTTAAAACCAACTTTAAACGAATTAAAACATTTTAGATTCACTACAAGCTTCACCTCTTAGCCCTAGCTAAGAGGTTTAGCCGTTCATGATCCAAGCAAACATTAAACAACTAAGAAAAACATAAAAATGAGAAAGCAAACTAGAAGGAGTTGTGGAACTCCGAAATCCACTTCCGCCGCCTCCCACCTTGCTCAAACCCTTCTAAGATATCGTAGGAACGATCCGTAAGTGTCCTCTTATAGTGGGGAGGCTCCGCAGCATTAGAATCTTCTCGAATTTGCGTAAGCTTACGCAGTGCGCAGAGAAATTCGGCGCCCGAATAGAAAAGTCTACAGTTTTACGCATGGCCGACCGGTCGCACGACCGGTCTGAGTGGCTTGGCCGACCGGTCGCGACCGGTTAGACTCATCTAGGAAACAGTCCAGCAAGCTTCTGGAGTGAGCAGGCCTTTGGCCGACCGGTCACGACCGGTCGGACAATGTTATTTGTGTGTCCAACGAGTTCAGCAGGTCTGGGGGAGCTGGCCGACCGGTCACGACCGGTCTTGGCCTCTTTTCTTCTTCATTTCTTTCTTTCTTTCTTCTCTCTGCTTTCTTCTTTCTTTGGCCCACCTTGGGTCTTCATCCAAAGCTCCTAAGTGGATCCTTTTGGTCTCCTATTGGGTGAAGTCCACTCTCATTCCTACAATCACAAAACATGCATTAGATTAGTCTTTAAATCATGAAAACCTTGCATAATGAGTGATGAATTGGGGTTAGAATATACACAATTAAGAGCTCAACACACCCCCCAACCAGCATTTTGCTAGTCCCGAGCAAAACATGCGTGAAACCAATTCCATTCTCCAAAACCCAACTCTCCTTTAGAAACCATTCTTCTATAAATCCCAAGATACCAAGTGTAAGATTCAGAAATATTAGGTGACAGAGGTTGAAATCATAAACTCTTAGGACATAACAAGTGTCCATATGAGATTCCCGCTGGTTGGTTGATGAATAGAAAAACTTGAACAACTTCAACCTAGTGTGCATCGTCAAAGTTCATCTCATGAGTTTCCAGGATTATTTTCTTCATAGATCATCTAGACTATGGATCTCAAGGTATATGGAGCAACAACAAGCCAATGACAGGAATTTTCCTTACTGTCCTTCCGACGGCTTTCACACTATATCCCATTTCCGGCTTTGGTTACGGGTAGACCATCCCCCAGTTGGTAATAGGTAGCCCTAATCGGAATTTTCCACCATTTTTCCATCATTCCCAGTTTCATCCTTCCTTTTCCTTTTTCTTTTAAATTAGATAGGATTTTTAGAAATCCATATCTTTCATTATTTTCCCATGGACAAGGATGGACAAAGTACCCCGGCTTGGTTTCTCAACACCTGAAATCAAAGTCTATCTAATCCACAAATCACATAATCCTTTCAACCCATGAAACTCGTGTAATGTAAACTAGGTGTAAAAGTGTTCAAATTTTCTATCAATCACATAACTAGGGGAATTCACATGTAAAACCATTATGCTATGAGAAGTTTATGACTTACAACATCATACACTTCATATCTCCTCCTCTTATGCTCATATCATCTTGAATGCATAGAAACAACGTTTTCCAAAAGAGATTTGAATTTTTGAAAAATCGAAAAAAATCTACATAATTGCTCGAAGTGTTACAAATCGCTGGATTCATCCAAGTGATCCTACACCCCCAACCAAATCTTGCATTGTCCTCAATGTAAAAGATGTGCAATGAACAAAACATGAGAGCAATTTGAAAATAAAAGGGAGTGAGGAATGATAGTACCTAAGAGAGTGAAAAGTGGAATTCTTCCTCCTTCGAACAAACCTATGAAAAATAAATAAAAGCAACCAACTCCTAATCCTAACTACTCTATACCTCCATCAGACTAGGAGATCAATCATCCTGATACACAGGATCAGTCAGAGGTATGGACATACCTTCTGAAGGAAACTTCTCAAAGAACGACTTTAATCGCTGACCATTCGCCTTAAAGATGTTGCCATTCCCTGGATTTAACAACTCGACGGTCCCATATGGGTAGACAGTTTACACAATGTAGGGACCGGTCCATTGAGATCTCAATTTTTCCGAAAATAGATGTAGGCAAGAATTATACAGAAGGACTTTTTGATTGATCGTGAATGTCTTACGAAGAATGTTCTTATCATGAAATATCTTCGTCTTATCCTTGTAAATTCTCATATGCTTCGTTCCGGATTTCTGCAAGTTCATTTAATTGAAGTTTGCGCAACGAGCTCGCCTTGTTAGAATAAAAATTCATCTTCTTTATTGCCCAATACGCCCTATGTTCTAACTCCACAGGCAAGTGACAAGCCTTCCCATAGACAAGTATATAAGGAGACATTCCAATAGGTGTCTTAAAAGCGGTACGGTAAGCCCAAAGCGCATCGGACGAGAGAGTGAACTGAAGTCCTTTATGAACCTTCTATAAAATCCTCCGTGTCCCAAAAAGGACCGCACATCTCATATGCTCTTAGGTGGTGGAAGGTTAGAGATAAGATCGATTTTCGCTTTGTCCACCTCAATTCCATTTTGTGAAACAATGTGACCAAGTACAATTCCCTTTTGAACCATAAAGTGACACTTCTCCCATTTCAACACAAGGTTCTTCTCTTCACATCTTTTCAGCACAGATTTCAAGTGCTCAAGGCACTCATCAAAGCTACAACCAAATACTGAAAAATCATCCATGAAGACTTTGAGAATTGTCCCCACCATATCAGAAAAGATACTCATCATATAACGCGGAAAGGTGGCAGGGGCATTACATAGTCCAAACGGCATCCGTAGATTGGCGAAAGTGCCGAATGGACATGTGAATGTAGTCTTTTCTTGGTCTTCACGGGCTATCTCTATTTGGTTGTACCCTGAATAGCCATCAAGGCAGTAAAAATGGGAATGACCCGCCAACCTTTCTAAATTTGATCAACAAACGGTAGGGGGAAGTGGTCTTTCCTCGTGACAGTGTTAGCTTCCTGTAGTCAATGCACATTCTCCAACCGGTAGTGACTCTGGTTGGTACGAGTTCATTATTGGCATTGGCTACGATGGTGATTCTGGATTTCTTAGGTACTACTTGAGTTGGACTCACCCATTGACTATCGGATATTAGGTAGATAATACCCACATCCAATAGTTTTACCACTTCAGCCTTAACCACATCCTTCATGTTTGGATTGAGTCGTCTTTGTGGTTGCCTAGATGTCTTCGCATTCTCCTCAAGGTGTATGCGATGAGTACACATCATTGGGTCTATGCCTTTGAGATCCGCAATCGACCACCTAATGGCACTCTTGTGCTCTAATAGAGTGGCCATTAGCCTACTCTCTTGTTCCTCATCCAAGTGGGAAGAAATCATGACCGGATATGTCTCATCTCGACCTAAATAGACATATTTCAGCTCACTTGGTAATGGTTTTAAGTCGAGTCTTGGTGCCTTGATATTGGATGGGAGGGCTTTGTTCTCGTTTACGGGTAAAGGCTCAAATAGGGCCCTCCATCTTTTGTTATCAAGCACCGGCATCACATCTAAAATGGCATCCATCTCTCGTATTGTGTCATCATTTATCTCATGAGAATGGGCCACACATGCCTCCAAAGGGTCGGAATATAATGACAAGGGGAAAGTTTCCTCCATGAATGATTCAATCATGTTAATCTCGTGGATCTCCTCATCAACTTCCCGTGGTTGTTTGCATAGATCAAATATATTTAGCTCAAGTGTCATGTTTCTAAAGAACATTTGTATAAGCACGTTTCTACAATTGATAAGTGCATTTGAAGTAGCTAGAAAAGGGCGGCCAAGTATGACGGGAATTTGAGCACCGGTACTTATCACGAGATGTGTATCCAAGACAATAAAGTCTACTGGGTAGTAGAATTTATCAACTTGGACTAGAACATCCTCAATCATTCCTCTTGGTATACGAATGGATCTATTAGCAAGTTGGAGTGTGGTTTTGGTGGGTTTCAATTCACCTAACCCAAGTTGTTCGTAAATCGAGTATTGAATGAGGTTCACACTTGCCCCCAAATCAAGTAAGGCTTGTTTAATCCGGTAGTCTCCTATAATGGATGAGATGGTTGGACTACCTGGATCCTTGTATTTTTGGGGCACCTCTTGTTTGATAATGGCACTCAAATTCTCAGTCAAAAGTACTTTGTTGTGAACATTGTGTTTCCTTTTGACTGTGCACAATTCCATTATAAAATTGGCATAAGATGGTATTTGCTTTATGGCATCCAACAACGGGATGTTGATCTTCACCTGCTTGAACACCTCTAATATTTTCAGATTTTTGTCTAAGGGTTTGGGTGAAATCAACCTTTGGGGAAACAGAGCAACCGGCTTATATTGCCTTTTCGGTTCTTTCTCTTG
The DNA here is from genome assembly GCA_003013855.2 of Liriodendron chinense. Classification (NCBI taxonomy): domain Eukaryota; kingdom Viridiplantae; phylum Streptophyta; class Magnoliopsida; order Magnoliales; family Magnoliaceae; genus Liriodendron; species Liriodendron chinense. The sequence continues at coordinate 2,154,888 of ML058429.1, forward strand.
TGGAGTGTTGTTCGAGTTATCATCCTCTTTGGATTTTTTCGAATCCTTAGGCTTTAGGGCCTTCACCAGATTAGATTTATCAACTATTTTTCCACTTCTCAAAGTGGTGATAGCTTGAACATGCTCCGTATGTTGGGAGGATGAGCCTGCATCTTGTATCTCAAATTGGGTTCTTGGGTTAGGAAGAGGTTGGGCAGGAAGTGTGCCTTTCTCCCTAACACTGAGGTGAGATTCAACTCTAGCCATTGAGGTTTTCAATTCATTGATGGCTTGAGTTGAATTTTGATTGAATTTCAATTGCTCTTGCATGAACCCATCTATTTTCAGAGAATTAGTTTGTTATACTCAGCTTGAACCGATACAAATGCACCCAACATCTCCTCTAGCGTAACTTTTGGGGTAATGACTAGAGATGGACCTAATATAGGTTGAGCTTGAGGGATATTGTTTGCATTCGCAGTGGGTCCATTCCTCCAACTGAAGTTGGGATGGTTCTTCCAATTAGCATTAAACGTGTTTGAGTTTGGAGCACCAAATTGCCGTTGATAACTGTTTATGGCATTTGATTGTTCTTGTAAGATATCTTGAACCGCTGAAATTGTGGGACAATCTTGTGTTACATGTTAATTTTTGGCACAAATTCCACAAACAGTTTCAACGTCATTGGAGTTAATCGTCTCTCCTTTCCTTAATTCCATTGCCTCAACTTTTCTTGTGAGGCTAGCCACCCGTGCACTTATGCTATCCTCTTCTGATAAGACATAAATTCCTCCTTTTTCTTTTTGTTGGCTAGTCTTGGAATTTACTGGTTTAGATGTATCCCAAGACTGTGCATTCTCAGCCACTTCCTCCAAATAGTCCCATGCTTCATCGGCTTCCTTGTTCATGAACTCCCCATTACACATCATCTCTACAAATTGGCACATGGGTGAAGTCAGTCCATCATAGAAAAAGCTTATAACTCGCCAAATTTCATAGCCATGATGTGGGCATGCATTTAACAAGTCCTTAAACCTCTCCCAACATTGGAAGAAGGTCTCATCTTCCTTTTGGGCAAAGTTTAAGATAAGGCGCCTCAACATATTCGTTTTGTGAGTAGGGAAGAATTTTTTAATGAATTCCCGATGCATATCAGTCCATGCACCAATTGATCTTGGCCTTAATGCATGAAGCCAACCTTTAGCTTTATCTTTAAGGATAAAAGGAAATAATTTAAGTCTTACCACATGTTGGGGCTCAAATTTGCACCCATTGTAAAGCGACATCCCATGGTCTAGTGGCAATGATTTGGATAAGTTTCGAGGCCGGGAGAGCCCCGAAAACGCCTGGACAACCCTGATCGCTTGGTAGCGACCAAAATTCATAAACAGCATTTCGGAGCGGAACTGGACATGCGCTTCACCGCCAAATGATCCGAAATGTCCTAAAACCCTTAACCTACAAGTTTCAAAGTCTTTCGGTGCATATTTTTACCTGCGCACCTCGAAATGCGTTTCATCCCTGTTTGGAGCTGACCAAAAAGGGTCCGTAAGCCTACAGCTACCATTTTAGAGTGGAACTGGACATGCGCTTCACCGCCAAATGATCTGGAGCACCCCAAAACCCTTAAATAGCAATTTTGAAGTCATTACGATGCGTATTTCCATGCGCGCACTCCCCGGAACAACGTTCCTATATGACAAGCCGACCCGGAGGCTCCAAATTAGGAAGGAAGTACCAAAATTAGCAACACCTGGACTTCCACACCCCACCCCTTTCATTCAGGAGGTCAATCCTAGCCTAGAAGTGGCTTGGCGACAGTGAGTGCATGTCTAGAAAAGGTAGCTGTCCTTTGGAGGTCCCTCGTCGAAGCTGAAATGCTGAAATTTTCTAAGTGCTGGAATCCTGAAAATCTGGCTAAGTAGTGGGAAAGCGCCGGCAAAGCACATGCGCCTGGCCTCCAACCACATGCGCTTGCATTCTATCAGCGAAAGGAAGTGAATTGAACACTTTTCCGAAAAGCGCCGGTAAAGGACATGCGCCTGGCCTCCAACCACATGCGCTTGACACTGTTTTCTACCACATGCACCGGAAAATATCCGCTGGATCGGACCCGAACCCGATTATCCCCTATAAATAGTGAAGTCATTTCATTCATCAGCACGAGATCATCCCTCGCCGACCTCAGAGTGATGTAAGCACCACATGAGCTTACTTTCTCTCCCCTCGCCGGATGCCTTGGCCGGAGTGGATTCCCTCGCTGGAAACCCCTCGTCGAAAAGGGATTTCCTCGCCGGAATCCCAAGTTCAGAAGAAAATCTTGAAATTTTCTAAGTGCTAGGCACATGCGCCGGCATATCCCCTACATGCACCGGCTTTTCCCCCCACATGCGCCGGCTTTTCTGGCCGAAAAATCCTGAATTTTCTCTAAGTCCGGGAGAGACATGCGCTTACTCCTTAGGGCCAGGCACATGTGCACTGCCACATGCTCTCGGAACACCTCTACTTCATCTGTTTTTTGTGCAAAAAGGGGCACATGCGCCCGGATGATGACCACATGCGCTTGACAGATGATGCAACACCACATGCGCTTGTAAAATGGTCACATGCGCTTGAAAAATAGGCACATGCGCCTGTACACACTCCCCCATGTGCCTGGACGCTGATGGGAGGGATGGACCTTCCGTCGCGCGGCCCACCTTCGTCCGAGATCGGATTTTGATGAAATCGCCTCTCCTGGATGAGTCTCGATGAGATCTATCCATCCACCGGATCAGATTCTCCAACAGTCAATGATAAATGGCCCAAATCAGTATTTTGGTCCAAAATGACCAACACTTAGCCAATTTGGTGGCTCCGAAAATCCTTCCGAAAGAGCCGAAAACGGCCTAAAACGAGAAGAATTGGGCGGAATTGGATCGAGCCCGAGAGGAAAACTTTTCTTCTACATGACATGATACACCATAATCATGCACTACGACGAGGTTGTCCGATCTCAGGACCCTTGAATACCCTAATCGAGCGGTCGGAAGGCCCGCTATTTAGTCATTTTCAGCCCTGGGAAGTGCCCTGTTAGCCCGAAAATTGACTTTTGCTAAGCAAATCGAAATGCGATCGCACCGCGATCTTCGTGGACGTAATCCACCCCTGTTCAAAGATGGTTATCAATAATATTCATCGACTTCTCTAATCAGACCGCAAACAGGTCCACTACTTAGTCAATTTCAGCCCTGGGAAGTGCCCTGTTGGCTTGAAAATTGACTGATGCCAGATGAAATCAACCGCGATCTCAAAGACACCGAGGCAAAGCTAAAGTACTCAGGCTATCCAACAGCCGGTTCAAGCATTCACGGGGCACCGATCTCCATTATTCATAAGAAATTGGCATATGTGGGTACCCATCGGACCTTATACTTAGCCACTTACAGGCATCGGAGATAGCTGATCCAGCCCATTGAATTTGGATCCTCAAAAGATCTTGGCTCAAAAAAGCCTACTTGATCCCAAATAGATCACTGAAAATACTCAGAAGAAAGAGTGTTCTCGGAGACGAGTCGCCCGACTCCAGAAGAAATACATTTACTTTACTGTACAAAGCTCTATTCATCCTGGATAAAGGTCCGAGGCTAAACCTAAGGGGTTATGGTTACCACGAGAAACCACAAACAAAGAGTTCTAACTAAGCTTGAAACATCTTGCTATAGACTGCCACTATGAAAAAGACAGTCGATGCCCTACCCATCGACAACGGGTCCGTCGGTTGAGTTGATGAGGTAGTTGCGGATTGCTTTCCTAAGGTCACCCGTCATAAAAATACGGGCGCGGGCTTTAGGTTATGCCGACCAACATTTCGAGGTTCGTGTATTCCAGCGGTCTGTTCGCTCGCCTCAAGTGTAAGGCTGCGATGTAGTAATAAAACTCGGTAAGACCGAGGTCGATCCACAGGGAAATAGTAAAAGCTACCAAATCACTCCAGCAACTCAGTTTTTTTTAAAGAAATCAGATTTAATTGAATGTTTACTTAAAACAGGAACTTAATGGAAAATCAGAGATAATAAGTACTAAGGCTTTCAAGGATCCACTTGTAGCAATCTTATGCCAATTCAGTCAATCCAAGTAGTAAACACAACTAGAATTGAAGTCCTATCTCTCATCTAGTTGGAAAATAAAGCATTCACACACATCCCATCACATTCAAGTTGAACTTCCAAGTTCTAGTTCCATTCAATCAATACAAAACTCAAAACTATAGCCTGCGGAGTAACAGCCATGCCTCTGGACTATGGCCTGCTCAAGGATTACTATAATCCGAATTTTGATAAACAAACATGATAATCTCAGAGAATTAAAAGGAATTCATGTCCGGAGCACATAAACTCAGATAAAACATCTCAAACTACCATTATTTGGAACTAAACCATGCAAAAATCCAAACTTGAATGTAAATTACTTGAATTAAACTGAAATCAACATAGAATTAGCTACAAGCTTCACCTCTCAGCCTTAGCTGAGAGGTTTTAGCCGAGCATAGTCATGCTACAACTAAAAACTCTGAAATAAAGCATAAAAACAGGAAAACCCGAATAGGAGAGTTGCAGCCGCTCCTCGATCGCCTTCACTTTCCAAACCCACGTTCCTTAGCCTCTCTGATACCCTAGGAAGAACCCCTAGGTGTCCTTTTATAGCAAACAACCTCCCTTGCGTCGGATTCTGCGAAAGATTACGCATTGCGCAGTGTTTTTCGGAGTCCTGATTTAGAAAGGACTGATCTTACGCAGCGCCGACCGGTCGTGACCGGTCGGACTAACTTTTCAAACCATCCAGGGAGTGCTGCCGACCGGTCATGACCGGTCGGACAGACCTACCCAACATCCAGCGTGCATACCCGACCGGTCATGACCGGTCGGGCTTGTTTTTGCCTTGATCCAGTGTGCATGGCCGACCGGTCATGACCGGTCGGCCTGTCTTCCCTTTGATCAGCCTTCATGGCCGACCGGTCATGACCGGTCGGCCTGTCTTCTAGTTGCTCCTTTGATGTGGCGGACCGGCTTTTCTTCCAGTTTTGCTTCTTTTCTTCATTCTCTTTTCTCCCTCTTTCTTCTTCTTTCTCTAGTCCATCTTAGGACTTCATGCAATAGCTCCAAATAACTCTTATTAAGCTCCAATTGGATGAAGTCCGCTCTCATCCCTACAATCACAAAAACCTGTGTTAGGTGGGCCTTTAAACCATAAAAATCATGCAAACCATGTAGTGTAATGGGTAATGCAATGTATAAATTTGAGGTTCAACACACCCCCCAACCAGCTTTTTGCTAGTCCCGAGCAAAACATGCGTAAAACAATGTCAAACCTCCAAACCCAACTCTCTTCCAGAATCCATGTTTCTATCCATTCCAAGATGCAGAAGTATAAAATTTGGAAACACTAGGTGATAGAAGCTGAACCTTGGACTCTCAAAACATAAGAAGTGTTTACATGAAGTTCCCGCTAATTGATTGATAAATAGAAGAACTCGAACAAATTCGACCTAGTGTGTATAGTGAAAATTCATCTCATGAGTTCCTGGGATCATCTTCTTCATAGATTAGGTAAACCAATGATTTTAAAGTGCACAGAGCAACAGCAAGCCTATGACAGGAATTTGCCTTACCGTCCTTCCGACGGCTTTCACACTACGTCCCATTTCCGGCTTTGGTTACGGTTCGACCATCCCCCGGTTGGTAATAGGTAGCCCTTTTCGGAATTTTCCACCATTTTTCTTTCCTTCCCGATTTCATCCTTTCTTTCCTTTTTCTTTTAAAATTTGATAGGATTTTTAGAAATCCATATCTTCTGTTATTTTCCCATGGACAAGGATGGACAAAATACCCCGGCTTGGCTGTTCAACACCTTTAAATCAAAGTCTAGCTAATCCACAAATCACATAAACCTTTCAACTCATGAAAATCGTGTAATGTGAACTAGGTGTGAAAAGTGTTCAAATTTTTCTATCAATCACAACAATAGGGGAACTATCATATAGCACCATTATGTTGGAAGGAATTCAAGACTACAACATCACACACTTCGTTTCTCCTCCTCTTCTACTTATAGCCTTTCGAATGCATGGAAATAAGGTTTTCTAAAAGAGTTTTGAAATTTGAGAAAATTCGAAAAAATTTGCCGCATGTGAAGCTCGAAATGTTACAATATGCTAGATGAGGGATCTCATCTCACCCCCCAACCAAATCTTGCATTGTCCTCAATGTAAAAAGATATGCAACTAGCACGAGCATGAGAGCAATGTTAAACAATGAGAGAGTGAGAACAATAGTACCTGAGAGAGTGATTATGGAATTCTCCAACCCAACAACTAAAACCTATTAAAACAGCAAAACAAAACTAAACCTACCTATGCTATACCTCCATCAGACTAGGAGATCAATCATCCTGATAGACAGGATCATTCAGGGAGATGGACATGTCCTCTGAATCAAATTTTTCAACAAATGGTTTAAGGCGTTGTCCATTAACTTTGAAACAGTCACCATTCGCTGCATTCTCAATCTCAACAGCCCCATGAGGGAAAACTTCTTTGACAATATATGGGCCGGTCCATCGAGATCGTAATTTTTTCGGAAAAAGATGAAGTCGGGCATTATACAAGAGCACTTTCTGTCCTTCATGGAAATATTTCCTTAAGATGTGCTTGTCATGAAAAGCCTTCATCTTGCTCTTGTAAATTCTCGAATTCTCATATGCATCATTCCGGATCTCATCAAGCTCATTTAATTGAAGTTTGCGAAGCGAGCTAGCCTTGTCAATGTCAAAATTTAGAGCCCGAATTGCCCAATAGGCTTTGTGTTCTATCTCCACAAGCAAGTGGTAAGCTTTCCCATAGACGAGTCTATAAGGGGACATTCCAATGGGTGTCTTGTAGGCAGTACGGTGAGCCCAAAGTGCATCATCTAATCTTAGGGACCAATCCTTGCGATCCGGTCTCACCGTCTTTTCCAAAATCTGCTTGATTTCCCTATTGGAGATTTCAGCTTGCCCACTTGTTTGTGGGTGGTATGGGGTGCTCACTTTGTGCCTAATACCATATTTCTTCATCAAAGTTTCAAAAGGTCTATTACAAAAGTGAGAACCACCATCACTAATAATGGCTCGAGGCGTTCCAAATCTAGAGAGTATGTTTTCCTTGAGGAACTTGAGAACCGTACGATGATCGTTGGTTCTACATGGGATAGCCTCTATCCATTTGGACACATAGTCTACAGCAAGCAGAATATAGACATGCCCAAAAGATGAGGGGAATGGTCCCATGAAATCGATGCCCCAATAGTCAAAGACTTCAAGATGTTGAATTGGGGTGAGAGGCATCATATTTCGACGGGATAATCCTCCTAGCTTCTGGCAGCGCTCGCACGCTTTGCAAAACTTGTGGGTGTCCTTAAATAACGTGGGGCAATAAAAACCACACTACAGAATTTTTGCAGTTGTTTTCTTGGCTGAAAAATGACCCCCACATGCTTGATCATGACAAAAGGAGATGGCTGAATTGTGTTCATCATCGGGGACGCATCTCCTTATAATTTGGTCTGGGCAATATTTAAACAATAGAGGTTCATCCCAGAAAAATCTGCGCACTTCCTTTAGAAATTTACGTTTGTCTTGCGCAGTCCAATGAGTCGGTATCGCACCTGTGGAAAGATAATTGGCTATATCAGCGTACCATGGTGGATGCATAGCAACAAAGAGTTGCTCATCAGGGAATGAGTCCTCAATAGGTGACTCGTCAATGGAATTTGGTAGGACTAAGCGGGATAGATGATCCGCCACCACATTTTCTACCCCCTTCTTATCTTTGATCTCCAAGTCGAATTCTTGAAGGAGTAGGATCCATCTTAGCAAACGGGGCTTAGCATCCTTCTTAGAAAGAAGGTATTTCAGCGCCGCATGATCCGTGTACACAATAACTTTGGATCCTATTAAGTATGGCCTGAATTTGTCCAAGGCAAAAATAATAGCTAGGAGCTCTTTCTCCGTAGTCGAATAATTAACTTGGGCAGGATTCAAGGTCCTACTTGCGTAGTAAATGACATGGGGCTTTTTATCTTTCTTTTGTCCTAACACCGCCCCAATAGCAAAATCGCTCGCATCGCACATCAACTCAAAAGGCATGGACCAATCTGGTGGTTGCATGATAGGAGCGGATGTCAACATGTCTTTTAGCTTTGAAAAAGCTAATTGACATTCGGCACTCCACTCAAATTGGTTCTCCTTTTGTAGAAGGTTGCATAAAGGCCTTGAGATGTGACTAAAGTTCTTTATAAACCTTCGATAGAAATCGGTGTGTCCAAGGAAGGACCGCACATCGCGTATGCTTTTGGGTGGTGGTAGATTGGAAATTATGTCAATTTTCGCCCGGTCTACCTCTATTCCATTGGACGAGATGATATGTCCAAGGACTATTCCTCTTTGTACCATGAAATGACACTTTTCCCAGTTTAGTACAAGTTGCTTCTCCTCACGCCTCATCAAGACCAACTTCAAGTGCTCGAGACACTCATCAAATGTACAACCAAAAATTGAAAAGTCATCCATGAATACCTCAAGAAACTCACCCACCATGTCCGAGAAAATACTCAACATGCATCGTTGGAATGTGGCGGGTGCATTGCATAACCCGAATGGCATCCTTCGGTAAGCGAAGGTACCAAACGGGCATGTAAATGTGGTTTTCTCTTGGTCTTCCGGAGCTATCTCAATTTGGTTGTATCTGGAATAGCCATCTAGGAAGCAATAATAGGAATGACCTGCCAATCTCTCCAAAATTTGATCCATAAATGGGAGAGGGAAGTGGTCTTTCCTAGTAACTGTGTTGAGCTTCCTATAATCAATGCACATACGCCAACCGGTAGTCATCCTCGTTGGTATAAGTTCGTTGTTGGCGTTCTCAATGATGGTAATACCGAATTTCTTGGGGACAACTTGGGTAGGACTTACCCATTGGCTATCTGAGATGGGGTAGATAATACCCACATCCAATAGCTTTAACACCTCGGCTTTGACAACCTCCATCATGTTTGGATTTAGCTGTCTTTGAGGTTGTCTAGTCATTTTTTGCATTTTCTTGAAGGTGTATTCGGTGCGTGCAAACCGAAGGATCTATCCCTTTGAGATCCGCTATTGTCCAACCTATGGCTTCCCTATGTTCTTTGAGTAACTCAATCAACTTGAGCTCTTGGTCCTTCTCAAGGTGGGAGGCAATGACAACTGGGAAAGTTTCTTCTTGACCCAAATATACGTATTTAAGCTCGGATGGCAATGGTTTCAGGTCAAGCTTTGGTGGTTTGATGTTAGACGGTAGAGGTCTTGATGTGGTTGGTGGCAATTTTTCAAAATGGAGCCTCCACCGGCTAGTATCAACTACCGGTCTTTCTATATTTAATACATGCACAATCTCACTAATGATGGGGTCTTTAGAATCCATGAAATGTGCTAAGCATGTCTCCAAGCTTTCTAGTGGTTCAAGTTGGAGGAGTTCTTCTTCTTCAAAAGTTTCGAGCATGTTCACATCGAAGAACTCATCATCATCGACATCCCTATGTCTTTTGCCCAAGTGAAACACATTCACCTCTAGTGTCATGTTTCCAAAAGATAGTTGCATCACCCCATTCCGGCAATTGATGATTGCGTTTGATGTGGCAAGGAATGGGCGGCCTAGGATTACCGGTATTTGGGTGCTAGCATCCAAAACCGGTTGTGTGTCCAAGACTATAAAATCTACTGGGTAGTAGAATTTGTCAACTTGGACTAGAACATCCTCAACTATCCCCCTCGGTACACGAATAGATCTATCAGCGAGTTACAACGTGGTTTTGGTGGGTTTTAATTCACCAAGACCCAATTGCTCATATACCGAGTATGGGATCAAGTTCACACTTGCCCCCAAGTCTAACAAGGCACGTTCAATCCGGTAGTCTCCAATGATACATGAGACGGTGGGACTACCGGGATCTTTGAATTTTGGGGGGGTCTTTTGAGTGAGGATGGCACTAACTTGCTCAGTTAAGAAGGCCTTTTGCTGCACATTATATTTACGTTTTGTTGTGCATAGGTCTTTTAGAAACTTGGCATAAGAGGGGATTTGTTTGATGGCGTCAAGCAAAGGGATATTGATCTTGACTTGTCTGAAAATCTCTAGAATATCTTGAGAGTTTGGGAGAGATTTTGGGGTAACCAATCTCGAAGGGAATGGTGCTACGGGCTTGTAAATGCGTTCCGGTTGTTGTGGAGCTAAGTTAGATCCATTTTCATCCTCAGAATTTACCGGATCATTAGGCTCATCGGCCTTCACCGGAATAGTCTTGTCAATTTGTTTACCACTTCTAAGGGTGGTAATGGATTTAGCTTGCTCCATGTTTTGGTTAGGAGGATTAGGGATGCTCACTTCATGTACTTGCTTTGGATTGGGCTGAGGTTGGGCCGGAAAGGTCCCTTCCCTAGCATTCAAGCGTCCCTTAATCTCATCAACCGAGACTTTCAGCTCTTGGAACATTTGCTGATTCGATTCATTTATTTGCGCTTGCCCTTGCATAAACATTTTCAAGGTATCCTCCAATGAGAATTGAGGTGGGGCCATATTCTGCATAGGTGGCCCTCTTTGGGAGTTGGTAGGATTGCCCGTAGGAGCATTCTTCCAACTGAAATTTAGGTGGTTCTTCCAACTCTCATTGTACGTATTACCTACCGTTGACATAAAACCGGGTGTAATTCAACTTTTACCTAAATTCCATGGGCTAGACTCTGACCGCCCATACTTACACTTGCAAGAATTCGAAGAAGTGTTGGCCACTTTGCATTATCCCAATGTTTCTGAGGATACAATCAGACTTAAAGTTTTTCCCTTCACTTTGAAAGAAAGAGCCAAAGATTGGCTTCACTCTCTTACACCCGGTTTTATGTCAAGGGTCCCACCGTTTGCTGGTAGAACTATGCAAGAAGGTGTAATTGCACGGGCAGGTTGTAGGTAATCCCGTAGTGATCTCATTGGAGGAACATTGTGTACCTCATTCTCTCCTACTCCTTCTTGATTTGCGTTTGTAGTTGGAGTAGGGGGGGAGGATTCCTTAAAGGTGTTTGATCCATACTCCCTAAACTTTCACAATGCTCTTGATAATTCCGGACTCGTCTATGGACTGACAATGGTCCAACTAAACCACCTTCAGATTGGAGACGATTTGAGTGATTACGTTCCCAACGGGACATAAACCACTCAACCAGAAACTGAAACTAATCCTATCCTAAAAATCTGAAATCTGAAAGTAATCTAAAAAAAACTAAAAAGACTAAGTTAGAAAAATATCACCTGATGCGCTTGAACTAAAGTAGAATTCCTACAAAACAGAAAGAATTAGTTAGTTCTAAGAAAATCAGGAAGCCTATCTATTTCTACTTCTACAGCCACTGAAATATTTGAAAACCATTAACTAATTTCCCCGGCAACGGCGCCAAAAACTTGTTCGCTCGCCTCAAGTGTAAGGCTGCGATGTAGTAATAAAACTCAGTAAGACCGAGGTCGATCCACAGGGAAATAGTAAAAGCTACCAAATCACTCCAGCAACTCAGTTTTTTTTAAAGAAATCAGATTTAATTGAATGTTTACTTAAAACAGGAACTTAATGGAAAATCAGAGATAATAAGTACTAAGGCTTTCAAGGATCCACTTGTAGCAATCCTATGCCAATTCAGTCAATCCAAGTAGTAAACACAACTAGAATCGAAGTCCTATCTCTCATCTAGTTGGAAAATAAAGCATTCACACACATCCCATCACATTCAAGTTGAACTTCCAAGTTCTAGTTCCATTCAATCAATACAAAACTCAAAACTATAGCCTGCGGAGTAACAACCATGCCTCTGGACTATGGCCTGCTCAAGGATTACTATAATCCGAATTTAGATAAACAAACATAATAATCTCAGAGAATTAAAAGGAATTCATGTCCGGAGCACATAAACTCAAATAAAACATCTCAAACTACCATTATTTGGAACTAAACCATGCAAAAATCCAAACTTGAATGTAAATTACTTGAATTAAACTGAAATCAACATAGAATTAGCTACAAGCTTCACCTCTCAGCCTTAGCTGAGAGGTTTTAGCCGAGCATAGTCATGCTACAACTAAAAACTCTGAAATAAAGCATAAAAACAGGAAAACCCGAATAGGAGAGTTGCAGCCGCTCCACGATCGCCTTCACTTTCCACACCCACGTTCCTTAGCCTCTCTGATACCCTAGGAAGAACCCCTAGGTGTCCTTTTATAGCAAACAACCTCCCTTGCGTCGGATTCTGCGAAAGATTACGCATTGCGCAGTGTTTTTCGGAGTCCTGATTTAGAAAGGACTGATCTTACGCAGCGCCGACCGGTCGTGACCGATCGGACTAACTTTTCAAACCATCCAGGGAGTGCTACCGACCAGTCATGACCGGTCGGACAGACCTACCCAACATCCAGCGTGCATACCCGACCGGTCATGACCGGTCGGGCTTGTTTTTGCCTTGATCCAGTGTGCATGGCCGACCGGTCATGACCGGTCGGCCTGTCTTCCCTTTGATCAGCCTTCATGGCCGACCGGTCATGACCGGTCGGCCTGTCTTCTAGTTGCTCCTTTGATGTGGCTGACCAGCCTTGCTTTTCTTCAGTTTTGCTTCTTTTCTTCATTCTCTTTTCTCCCTCTTTCTTCTTCTTTCTCTAGTCCATCTTAGGACTTCATGCAATAGCTCCAAATAACTCTTGTTAAGCTCTAATTGGATGAAGTCCGCTCTCATCGCTACAATCACAAAAACCTGTGTTAGGTGGGCCTTTAAACCATAAAAATCATGCAAACCATGTAGTGTAATGGGTAATGCAATGTATAAATTTGAGGTTCAACACGGTCACCTGTTCACAGTAACAGGCGCGGGCCTAGAGTTGCACCACTCGATTAAAACCCTTTCGGGAACGTTGCGGAGTGCTTTCCTAAGGTCACCCGTCATAAAAGTACGGGCGCGGGCCTTGGGTCATGCCGACCAACATTCGAGGATCGTGTATTCCAGCAGTCACCTGTTCACAGTAACAGGCGCGGGCCCCGAGTTACACCACTCGAATCCTGACAGTCTCTTAACCCGGACAGTTCGAAAGAAAATGGGACATAGACATCCGGCGTGTCTAATAAATGTGGCTCAGTCCATAACAAGAAAGCAAAGGTCTCTACGACCATGAACTCAAGACCATAATCCTCGGCGGATTAGTCTTTTGCCTTCCAATCAAGGGTGATCAACCGTTGATGTAATTAAAGGCTCGTGACCAGTATCACAACCTAGAATGTAAAAGATCTCAGAATCTCTGGAATAAAATTTGCCTTGCGATATCTCTCTCTTGTGTACACTTTGTGATTGCTTATGATTGTCTATGAATGTCTTTATACTCAGAATTCCCCCAGAAGAAAAGAAACACGAAAAAAAGAAAGAAGGACTGCTGACGAGTAGTTCCTGATCTTTCCCCTCTTTTTTCTAAGTGTTTTAACAAACTGGCGACTCTGCTGGGGATTATTCAATACCAGAATCTCTGGTCATTTCTGAGTAACTAGACATTCTGCGATAAATCATTTGCAGACACTAATGTGTACATGGTAAAGGTTACCGCAAGGAGAAATGTTCGGTGCCTTCACAGGCGCCAAACTGGTGACTCTCAACTGGGAACGTTCTTCCCTTCATCTTTAAGGTCAAAGAATTTCGAAGTTTTGCATAGCATGCATGTAGTTTGTACTTGTATGTTTCTGTCTATCCACTGTCAAGCCGTATCGCGATTGGTAAGGTCGCGTCCCCTCTCTTTCCCAAGCGCGCGGAATATTCTAATGCGTGTATGATTGTGCAGAGAGAGAGAGAGAGAGAGAGATAGAGAGAGAGAAAGACAGAAAAAGAAAGATAGAGAAAGAACCAAACAAATGGCATCTACGATGATCTTCTTAGCAGCCGGAGGATCTTCTTAGCAGCAGTAGGAGAACCAGCCACCGCCGAACCACAAGCTCGCCCGAGAAACGTTGTGTTCGGACGTGTACCGCCAATGCCGTCTCAAGCCACGAGAGAAGAACTGTCCTAGACAGTTGCGGACCTGATGCGTCAGGAAAGAGAAAAGGAGAAGAGAGGGAAATATGTATACCGAGTGCCGTACTTACCCGAGGTCCACGATCTCCCATTTCCCAACAATTTCAAGCGTCAGGACTTCCCTAGATTCGATGGCAGAGGATCGCCAGAGGAACACATGGCTCAATTCATGACAATGATGGGCAACCTGTCGACAATTCCCCAGTACTATCTCAGATTGTTTGGCTCAACGCTCACGAGCAAAGCATTCTAGTGGTACATGTCACTACCTGCAAGGTCAGTCAAGTCCTGGGAGCAGATGCAGGACTTGTTCATCTCTAAATTCTTCTCTACCGAGCGAGAAGTCTCACTGACAGATTTAGCCTTGGTTCGTCAAAGGCAGGGAGAGTCGGTCGAGAAGTTCATCGACAGGTGGGGGACTATAGCAGCACAGTGCCGGGAACTGCCGAGCAAATCTGAGCAGGTCAAGATGTGCATGCAGGCCATGGATGCGATGATCTCATTTGGCTTATATAGACACAACTTCTCGACATTTCGAGACCTCGCTACGAAAGCCCACCTGGTGGAAGGAGCCGCGTCCAGAGCGCAGTTCAAGGCAGAGAAGCCCAGGAGAGAAGCCAGAAGGATGATAACCTCTAACTATGTTGATAAAGGAAAGGTTCAAATGACAGGAAACGCCCAAATGTCGAACGTAGAGTTGAGGCCAGGCCAGTGACCACGATTCAAGACAAAGGCAAGAGTTTTCAGAGGCCGCGACATCTCATGATAGAAGAGCGTAATCTAGCAAACGGACCTTATACCTTCGACATGGAAGATCTGGTTCCAATCATGGAACAGCTGGTCGAAGAAAGGTTGATAAGACTGCCAGAATGCACACGCCCGGAGGAAGCGAAGATGGTCGATCATCCCAGCTACTGCAGGTATCATCGTGTGACCACCCACAAGACTGAAGACTACTTTGTCCTAAAAGGCAAGATTCAATGGATGATCAACGATGGCACCATCAATATGAAGGTGGAAGAGGTGAGCCGGAATACTGCGACAATGGTGTCTGCCCTCCCTGTGCTAGTTCAAATTCCAACGGCGAATCCATTCCCAGAACCGGAAGAGCCATGGACACTTGTGAGCAGCAAGAAGAGGCTAGAGAACAAAAGAAGACTCGTGGAGAAAGAGAGGAAGATGAAGAACAGAATGAGAAGAAGAAATGTTGGACAAGAACATCCGCGTGCACAGCCCGTTCAGTGCGCCATGGTCTCAGTGGTCGCTCAAGCAGGGGCCAGTGACAAGGACCAAGTCCTAGATAAAGGAGAAGTCAATGTAGTGGCTCTGCGGTCAGGAAAGCAGGTCGTACAGAGAGAATTTCCGAGGCGACCAGACCCTAGAAAGACAAATGCGGTCATAGGTGAGCCATTAGGGACACCTCGAGGAAAAGAACCGGCAGAAGCAGTCAATGAGCCAGCAGCTGACCAACGAGATCACACTCGAGATAAGGCACCGGTGATGTATGATGTGGTGTCTCATCTGAAGAAGGTTCTGGCTCGACTCAGCATCTACGATGCCCTGTGCCATTCGAAGAAGTATCGGGAAATGTTGCTCAACGCATTGCTCGATTAAGAAGCCCGTGAGGTCATGATAGCAGAGATCGAGTCAGAAATGGAAGGAATGAAGATAACGGAGACTGGGGATCAATCCGCAAAACAGGTCATGCAGATCGATCGATCGTCCATGATCACATTCTCTGAAGAAGACAGAACGATCAGCTTGACAGACCACAACCGCCCGTTGATGGTGACAGGTCTCATCCGAGACATAGAGGTCCGAAGATGCATGCTGACGGATCCGCTGTGAATATTATGTCTCTGAAGACATTGCAGCAGTTGGGTTTTAGACAGACAGCACTTCGCCCAAGCGCCATGGTTATCCAAGGGTTCAATCAGGATGGTCAGCGTGTCCTAGGGTCCATTACTGTCATGCTGGAAATAGAAGAATTGAGCACCAAAGTCACCTGTCAGGTGATCGATGCAATGACGACATACAATATCATGTTGGGACGACCGTGGCTTCATCAATACGGCATTATTCCCTCGACATACCATCAATGCTTCAAATACAATAGGGATGGACGTCCAGTATAGAGTGGCGGCAGACCCGAGGCCATACTCCGTTACTGAATCTTTCCTAGCAGATGCACAATACTATCAGGAGAGCGAGGAGGCCGAGACCGCCAGAAAAGCCAACGAAGCGACAAAGGTGGCACAGGGGGCAGAACCCCAGGGCAAGAATCCAAGACAAGCGGACGAAGCTCTGCGAGTGGTCGATGAAGTGACAAGGGCTTACAGAGGAAATCCGTTGCAAAGGAAGAAGCTTTATTTGATACCGAAGCACCTCCGGAAGGAAGGGCAGTCAGTGTCGAAACAGATGACAAGCCAACAGATGAGAGTGTTGCAGTTCAGCTTCAATATGCCGGTGCCAAAGGTTGAGAGGTTTCGTCCCTTCCCTAAAGCTTCGAGCCAGTTCCGCGTGCCGCCGACAATGGGAGCAAGGCATGAGATAAGATTTCAGGCCGGACTCTGCAACCCGTTGCAGATCGAAGAGAATGCGAAGAGAACACTGGTAGAGACACCGCCCATTGAAGAAGAAAGATATAGTAAGGCCAGTAGAAACATTATGAGGAACATGGGGTTCATCTGTTCAGAACCGCCAACTCGGAAAGGCATGCTAGCACCCTTCGAAGTAAAGACGAAGGTATACAGAGGAAAAGAAGCCCTGGGGGCAGAATGTGAGATCAGGCATATTAACATGGTGACAATTAGTCCCGTGGAAGAGGTGAGGCCCGCTGGACTGAATGAAGTCATACAGCCGAGTGCCGCACCAGACAGTACAGTGTCGCACGTCCCAAGAGCTGAAAATTCTCAAGCAGACGCATTGGCTAACCTGGCCGTGGCTCTCGCGCACCCAGGGGGCAGCCCACTTCAAGTCACCATAGAAGAAAGGAGAATATTACCATCCCTCACAGCGGTCGAGAATGTCACGAGTGCAAGTCCCGTACATTGCTTTGAGGTCACAAAAGAGGAAGATTGGAGAAGGCCATTCTCTGATTACTTGAGGTATGGGTTCTTACCCGAGGATCCGCAAATGCGCACTCAAGTCAGAAGGCGTGCCAGCTCGTTCGTCCTCTTAGAAGAGGTACTGTATCGACGCTCTAGCGATGGAACGCTGTCAAGATGCCTGGCCCGAGAAGAAGTTCATGATACGCTGAGAGAGGCGCACGGAGGAGAATGTGGTGCCCATCAAGGCGGACGGAACCTACATCATCGAGTGCGGCACATGGGCTATTATTGGCCCACCATGGTGAAAGATGCGATAGACTACGTCAGAAAATGCCATCAGTGTCAGATACATGCTGACATCATACATATACCTTTAGAAGAACTGCATCAGTCAGTGATGTCTTGGCCTTTTGTGGCCTGGGCAATGGATGTGATAGGCCCCATTAGCCCCTCTTCCTCTCCAGGGCACCAGTACATACTGGCGGCAACAGATTATTTCTCTAAGTGGGCTGAGGCTGTGGCCCTGAAGAACATGAAAGCTAAACAAGTGGAGGGTTTCATCTGGAACGCCATTATCTATAGACATGGTATTCCCGATCGGATCGTCACGGATAATGGCACGCCCTTCCGAAATGCCGTGATCGACAAGCTGTGTGCCAAGTTCAAGATCAAGCATTGCTACTCAACACCCTATTATCCTCCTGCAAACGGGCTTGCTGAGGCATTCAACAAAACCATCGTGAAGATTCTGAAGAAAATGGTGGCAGAGAATAAGAAAGATTGGGACAAACGGTTGCCCGAAGCGCTCTGGGCATATCGTACTACGCACCGCACAGCAACGCGGGCTACTCCCTATTCACTAGTATACGGCATGGAGGCCATCATCCCTATGGAAGTTCAGGTCGAGTCCCTGCGAATAGCACTTCGGAACTCCCTGACTGATGAACGTAATGCTGAGCTCAGGATGGTCGAGCTCGATGCCTTGGACGAGAAGAGGCTCGCGGCACAACAACTGCTAGAGATGTACCAAAAGCATATCTCAACAGCGTATGACAAGCGAGTCAGAGGTAGATCCTTAAAGAAGGGTGACTTGGTACTCATAATGAAGCGACCGACAGCCGCGCACACTACAAAGAGCAAGTTCGACCCTAAGTGGGACCCGATATGCATCATAGAAGAAGTTTACTCCAACGGGGCCTACCGTTTAGTGAATTTTGACGGTGGCGGAGCCGGTTTTGCAACTAATGGCCGGTTCCTGAAGAAATATTACCCCTAACAGTCCACCTGTTACTTTCCTTTACATAAATATGAGAAATGTAAACTCCCCAAGAGCGGGAATGTAATAAGTAAGGATAGAAATGGAGAATGAAATGGAGTAGAATACAGTAGATAAGCCTGTAATTACAAAAGCTAATCAGTTACTCCGTATTCTTGCAGGTCTCCCTTGCCCTTGCTATGGAGAAATTACCAAGAAGGACCATTCGTCTGCGACACGAGCATATCTCGAGTTCAGAAACCTTGGACACTCCTGAAATCGATGACAGAGGGAAGTATTACTCTTTTCATTTCATTCTACATTCATCACTTACTAGAATTGTGATTATTATTGTTATCATTGTAGACCATTCTAACACACATCACACAAACATAACACGATAGGAAAAAATAATTGCTATTGTCATTTCATTTAACAAAAGTTTGGTTGACATCTTTTCGACGCCGTATACATGAATGGTTAAAAGGTGAGTATTTCTTACACCAACTACAAAATTTTCTAAAGGTAAGATCCTACGATCATTTCTATACATTTTTGAAGTCAAGAAGGAGAGCATCGGGAGCAAAAGATCAAAGCTTCTCCAAACATCCCGATATCAGCCTGATCACGGCCACCCTGGCAGTTTCCATCGCTGACTTTGCTGCAGATAACACCTCCGCAAGATCAGGAACATGTCGAAGTTCAGCAGTCAAATCCTCCAACTGCTTGCGCGCTGCTTCGTCCTCACTCTCGAGCCGCGTGACCGTTATCTGACCCTGAGTAACTATTGACTCGAGACGGGCAGCTTCGAAGCTCACGGCGATCTTCTCCGCTTGTAGACGCTCAATCTCAGCGTCGATTTCAGCTATACGGCCCAAGCACCCTTCATACTATATCTTATTATTTTGTAGGGATTCTCGTGCGTTCGCCATAGAATGCGCGTGACGTTCCATTGCAGGTCCCAAAGACTCTACAATTCTACGCTTCTCCTCGATAGCAGGATCGGGCTCGACGCGCTCAGCGGCCGCTACGTTTGTGAGGGAGCTTTCAAACGCAGAGATGTGATTGACAACCACGAGCTCATCAGACCCAACTACTCCGACACAAGCTTCCAGCGCTTTCACGCCAGCGCCTAGCATATGCCATTCTTGTGGATCGGCCAACGCCTTCGCAAGGCTAGACAGCAGGCCCTTCAACACGCTCTGACCAAAATAATCTAAATGTTCAAATGCAGGAATGTCTGGCATCATAGCAATGGTGACGCTAGAATCGACAGCAGCTGCAAGAAAGAATGCAAGACAAATAACTGATGCGTTAGCAAAAAAATGGAAGCAGAAACTACAAGTCATAATCTAATGTAAAGTGCGAAGGAGTTGTACCAGGAATGGCAGGAGGATCAATAGCAGGCTCCGAAGGTCCCTCAATGCACGTCCCGGAATCAACAACTGTTTCCAAAGCTTCGCCCGGCAGTTCAATAGTCACAACCGGAGACGATACGACGGAAGTAGCAGAGGCAGGTATTGACTCAATAAGATCTGTAGAAATAAGATAATAATGACAAAATATGGTTAGTATGATTATGCAGGAATCAAAGAAGAAAAGTACAAAGCAGAACCACAATCGCATTTCTTACCTTGTGCTCGCGGAATGTCGGGTCTGACTTCGACCGCAGCAGAGCGTGACGTATCCACGACCTCCAACTCAACAGGATAGTGTACTCGCGATGGACGGCCTGATGGAAGGACCGAAGAAGGATCGATGTTCCCCTCACGTATCTCAAGCCCAGGAACGGATTCCTCGGCGTTATCAGCACGAACGGGCAAACAAGGAGGAACATCCGTCGACAACCCCTTAGTCGGTGCCGCAACAGCCTGAGAAACGAAGACTAAAGGCTCGAAAGAAGGTTGGACCCTGACGTTGTCGTGGAGTTGTGCTTCGATCGCTGCCATGGCAACATCGTCAAGATCACTTACACCCCCGACTCCGGCATCGTTATCATAATAATTCGCAAGGAAATCATCGTTGCTGTGATCGTTGGCATGGTCCACTCCCCAGTCATCACCAGAATAATCTACAGGTTCATCTTCAAGCTGTGACCCCGAACCATCGAGGCACTCCGCTCCCTGACCATCACCGGCTTCAGAACCATTTTCGGCATTGTCCCCCTCGACATCTGCAGGCTCGGACTCACCTCCGTCACGATTATCGATAATTATATCTTCTTCGTCTGCAATCTCCTCTGTAGCACCAGACCGAAGCTCACCTTCTTCGTGGCTATCAGCAACAGTCGCACCTACCACTATCTCTGGAGTAGTGATCTGCAACGACGGATCCAAACTCCCCCACTTCTTGATATGTAACATTTCTGCCTTTCTTAAGTTTTTCTCAGGTGCTGACGGGCGAACTCTTGGTGTGAGTCTTATCTTGACTCTCAACTGATCTCTCGCGCGGCCCGGTGGAAGATCGTTAACGAAATCATCAGAAGGTCTAACTCCTGCCATGCCTTTCGTAGGCTCATACTCTTCGACAGACGGAGGAGCAGTCTCTGCCGGAGGACGCGAAGATCCGACCCCTTGCTGACGTCTCTGTATAGGGACCCTGAAGCAATACCATCCGTCTAACGCTCCATCTTCTTTCCTACGAGTGATCGGCACGTTCAGGGAAGTCAGATGGCTGGTACCAGGAACTCCGACGGCCTCACGCTGCTCACAAAGATAACCAAGACCGTCCTCAGGAACGTCATTCAACCTTGGAGGAGAGAGATAGAGAGGGAAATCGACAGGTTTGGCATCCCGGACGCACGCGTACTGATGCACCCACCATCTCATCCAACCATAAGAGGTCGCGGGACGTCGACTACCACCAGGCAACACGAACCTCGCGCCAGTTCGCGTCAGCAAAAGTTGGTCCCACATCCACTCCCAATGGACAGGACCCGTGCCATATGCTCGTTCTATCCTCGTCACGCTCGGAAGAGTCGACGGAATGCCCTGATCGTAGCCGAACTGTCTGGCGAACCTGCTCGGGTAGTAAGGCTGACGCCAGAACTCCATGCCTTCGTGGAACGGGAGAGAGGCGGTTCAGATTGATATTAGGAATTCTCTGTCAGAAGAGTCAACCGAAT
Source organism: Liriodendron chinense (assembly GCA_003013855.2). Classification (NCBI taxonomy): domain Eukaryota; kingdom Viridiplantae; phylum Streptophyta; class Magnoliopsida; order Magnoliales; family Magnoliaceae; genus Liriodendron; species Liriodendron chinense. The sequence goes on from ML058429.1 coordinate 2,176,432, forward strand.
CCTCATCATCGACGACTTCAATATCTTCATCAGCAATTGAAGCAGGAAAATGGTAGAAGTCAACTTCATTCTCACTGCAGATCCTTGAGGACACCCATTCTGGCGTCCTAAGCACCATCTTGGCCTTCATGAACCTGATAAGAGGCGCTCGTCCGGAAAGAAATAGGCGTGAGGCTTCATAACATATACCCACGGGAAATAAACGCCTAACCAGCCGCAGAAATAATGCCACGGGCAATGGGCAGCATCCATTCCATCAGCAGGTTTGTCCGGATTATTAGCAACATAACCAAACGCTCTATATATGCTGCAGAGTACAGGTGGCACTATAGCAAGACGTTGACCACTGGCAAGGGCACCCACCATAACGAAGCAAGAAACCCTGACGCCATCAGCACTCTTCGAACTGGGAAGTGCGATGCGGACAACCAGTAAGCGAGGAAGCCTGCTAGCTCGCAAGTGGGAGACAATACGTTCGGGCAAGGAAACTTGCATTCGAACCTTTGTCGTAAAACCCTTATTCTTTTAACATCAACTTTATATTTTCCTAGTCGATCCTGAAAGAGAGAAAGGAGAGAGAATTTCACATAAGAAGCTATGCAGGAGAAAAGAGCATACATCATGAGAAGAAAGAAAGAAAGAAGACATCCCGGGAAGACTTACTTCAACCCGTGGCTGAAGTAAACTAACCAATCTTCATAGTGTATCTTTGTAATGCAGTCAAATTGCTGCAATTCATTGAACAACTCCAAACACGCCTTGGAATGATAGGCCTTCCGATCACCTTCGCGCCTGAAGCCAGACAATTCTTCATCAGAGGGGATATATTCGTGATAATACCCGCCGCGTATGGGCAGGCCCGCCATCATCTTAAGATCCCAAAGGGTTATGCTCATCTCTCCTTGAGGAAGATGGAAAGAGTTGGTAACGGAACTCCAGTAATTTAAGAAGCCCCTGAGAATCATCGGATCTTGCGGAAAGAAACCGGCAGTCGCCTCAATGGCATAGTAGAGCCCAACCTCCCTCAGCACAGCCTCATGCCGGATCAGAATCTCCTTCGCCCAGGGGATGTAGCTGTCACGACGATTCAGATGCCCTCGGGTACAAAAGCTCGAAGTCTCCCACATTGCGGACATGCTCATAGGAAGGAATCTTTGACGCACCGTCTCAAAGAAATGAGTCGGATAAGGTGCATGCGGATCACATGTACGCATGTGGAAAGTCATTTCCTTAATCTCACCAACCTTTTGTTGCTTCCCGTTGCTTCCCAGGGTAGCAGTGAGTAATCTCTCAGGAAATGAAGACCATCTCTCCACTCCATAGAACTGGCTAGGTCTGTGTTGAACCTCCAATTTATACATTACATTGCCCATTACACGACAAGGTTTGCATGATTTTCATGGTTTAAAGGCCCACCTGACACATGTTTTGTGATTATAGGGATGAGAGCGGACTTCATTCAATTACAAGTTAAAAGAACACTTCTAGAGCTTTTGGATGAAGATGAAAGAAGATCAAAGAAAGGAGAAAGCAAAGAGAAGAGAGAGAAGAAGAAAAAAAGAGAAAAAGAAGAAAAGAAGAACAATGTGAAGAGGGCTGACCGGTCTTGACCGGTCAGCCACAGTTGCTGATCAAAAGGGAGAGCAGGCCGACCGGTCTTGACCGGTCGGCCATACACACTGGAAGCTGGAAAATACAGGCCGACCGGTCATGACCGGTCGGCTGTCTACGCTGGAACAACACTCAAATTGGTCCGACCGGTCATGACCGGTCGGCCACACTTGCTGGATGAATGGATAGCCTGTTTGACCGGTCATGACCGGTCGGCTGTACTCCCTGGAATGCTTAGAAAATCAGTCCGACCGGTCACGACCGGTCGGCCCTGCGTAAGAGGATTCCTTTCTAAAGCTGGACTCCGAAAATTGCTGCGCAACGCGTAGTCTTTCGCAGAATCCGACGCAAGGGAGGTTACTTGCTATAAAAGGACACCTAGGGGTTCTCCCTAGGGTATCAGAGAGGCTAAGGAACGTGAGTTTGGAGAGCGAAGGCGATTGTGAAGTGGCTGTAACTCTCCTATTCGGGTTTTTCTATTTTTATGCTTTATTTCAGAGTTTTTAGTTGTAGCATGACTATGCTCGGCTAAAACCTCTCAGCTAAGGCTGAGAGGTGAAGCTTGTAGCTAATTCTATGTTGGTTTCAGTTTAATTCAAGTAATTTGCATTCAAGTTTGGATTTTTACATGATTTAGTTCCAAAAAGTGGTAGTTTGAGACGTCTTATCTGAGTTTATGTGCTCCGGACATGAATTCCTTTTAATTCTCTGAGATTATCATGTTTGTTTATCTAAATTCGGATTATAGTAATCCTTGAGCAGGCCATAGTCCAGAGGCATGACTGTTACTCCGCAGGCTATGGTTTTGAGTTTGGTATTGATTTTATTGGACTAGAACTTGGAAGTTCAACTTGAATGTGATGGAATGTGTGTGAATGCTTTATTCTCCAACTAGATGAGAGATAGGACTTCAATTCTAGTTGTGTTTTCTACTTGGATTTACTGAATTGACATAGGATTGCTACAAGTGGATCCTTGAAAGCCTTAGTACTTTATATCTCTGATTTTTCATTAAGTTCCTGTTTTAAGTAAACACTCAATTAAATCTGATTTCTATTAAAAACTGAGTTGCTGGAGTGATTTGGGAACTGTTACTATTTCCCTGTGGATCGACCTCGGTCTTACCGAGTTTTATTACTACATCGCAGCCTTACACTTGAGGCGAGCGAACAAGTTTTTGGCGCCATTGCCGGGGATTTAGATAACGGTTTTCGAATAGTTTCAGTGGCTGTAGAAGTAGCAGTAGATAGTTTTTCTGATTTTCTTAGAATTAACAAGTTTTTCTATTTTGTAGGAATTTTTCTCTAGTTCAAGCGCATCAGGTGATACCTTTCTAACTTAGCTTCTGCAGAATTTTTTTTCAGATTAGTTTCAGATTTCAATTTCTAGGATAGGATTAGTTTCAGTTTCTGGTTGAGTGGTTTATGTCCCGTTGGGAACGTAATCACTCAAATCATCTCCAATCTGAAGGTGGTTTAGTTGGACCATTGTCAGTCCATAGACGAGTCCGGAATTATCAAGAGCATTGTGAAAATTTGGGGAATATGGATCAAACACCTGCAAGGAATCCTCCCCCGCCTACTCCAACTACAAACGCAAATCAGGAAGGAGTAGGAGAGAATGAGGTACAAAATATTCCTCCAATGAGATCATTACGGGACTACTTACAACCTGCCCGTGTAGTTACACCTTCTTGCATAGTTCTACCAGCAAACGGTGGAACCTTTGATATAAAATCGGGCGTAATTCAACTTCTACCTAAATTCCATGGGCTGGACTCAGACCGCCCATACTTACACTTGCAAGAATTTGAAGAAGTGTTGGCCACCTTGCATTACACCAATGTTTCCAATGATACTATCAGACTTAAACTCTTCCCCTTCACCTTGAAAGAAAGAGCCAAAGATTGGCTTCACTCTCTTAGACCACACTCGATTAGGACATGGGTTGAGATGAACCGGGAATTCTTGAAAAAGTTCTTCCCGGCTCATAAAACGAACACCCTTCGAAGAGCCATGATGAATTTTTCGGCTAAAGAGGGTGAATCCTTTTTCCAATGTTGGGAACGATTTAAGGAACTCCTGCTTGCTTGCCCACATCATGGCTATGAGAGTTGGCGAGTTATAAATTTTTTCAATGATGGATTAAGTTCCAATATGCGCCAATTTGTGGAAATGATGTGCAATGGCGAGTTTATGAGTAAAAATCCAGATGAGGCTTGGAGTTACTTGGACATGTTGGCTGAAAACGCCCAATCTTGGGATACCTCGGATAAACCCAAGAACCCAAAGCCCACTCAAGAGAAAGGAGGGATATATGTCCTTAAAGAGGAAGACGATGTGAATGCAAGGATAGCCAACCTCACAAGGAAGGTTGAGGCCATGGAACTTAGCAAAAGTGGAGTTCCCAAGTCCAAGGAAGCGGTTGAAACCACATGTGGGATTTGCCTCACTGATTTACACGCTACGCAAGATTGTCCCACAATTCCTGCGTTTCAGGAAGTGCTACATGAGACAGCCAATGCCACATATGGTTATCAACGGCCCTTCAATGGACCGGTAGGTAACATGTACAATGAGAGTTGGAAGAACCACCCAAATTTCAGTTGGAAGAATGCTCCTACGGGCAATCCTACCAACTCCCAAAGAGGGCCACCCATGCAAAATATGGCCCCACCTCAATTCTCATTGGAGGATACCTTGAGAGCGTTTATGCAAGGGCAAGCGCAAATAAATGAATCGAATCAGCAAATGTTCCAAGAGCTGAAAGTCTCGGTTGATGAGATTAAGGGACGCTTGAATGCTAGGGAAGGGACCTTTCCGGCCCAACCTCAGCCCAATCCGAAGCAAGTACATGAAGTGAGCATCCCTAATCCTTCCAACCAAAACATGGAGCAAGCTAAATCCAATACCACCCTTAGAAGTGGTAAACAAATTGACAAAACTATTCCGGTGAAGGCCGATGAGCCTAATGATCCGGTAATTCTGAGGATGAAAATGGATCTAACTTAGCCCCACAACAACCGGAACGCATTTACAAGCCCGTAGCACCATTCCCTTCGAGATTGGTTGCCCCAAAATCTCTCCCAAATTCTTAGGATATTCTAGAGATTTTCAGACAAGTCAAGATCAATATCCCTTTGCTTGATGCCATCAAACAAATTCCCTCTTATGCCAAGTTTCTAAAAGACCTATGCACAACAAAACGCAAATATAATGTGCAGCAAAAGGCCTTCTTAACTGAGCAAGTTAGTGCCATCCTCACTCAAAAGACCCCCCCAAAATTCAAAGATCCCGGTAGTCCCACCGTCTCATGTATCATTGGAGACTACCGGATTGAACGTGCCTTGTTAGACTTGGGGGCGAGTGTGAACTTGATCCCATACTCGGTATATGAGCAATTGGGTCTTGGTGAATTAAAACCCACCAAAACCACATTGTAACTCGCTGATAGATCTATCCGTGTACCGAGGGGGATAGTTGAGGATGTTCTAGTCCAAGTTGACAAATTCTACTACCCGGTAGATTTTATAGTCTTGGACACATAACCGGTTTTGGATGCTAGCACCCAAATACCGGTAATATTAGGCCGCCCATTCCTTGCCACATCAAACGCAATCATCAATTGCCGGAATGGGGTGATGCAACTATCTTTTGGAAACATGACACTAGAGGTGAATGTGTTTCACTTGGGCAAAAGACATAGGGATGTCGATGATGATGAGTTCTTCGATGTAAACATGCTTGAAACCTTTGAAGAAGAAGAACTCCTCCAACTTGAACCACTAGAAAGCTTGGAGACATGCTTAGCACACTTCATGGAACCTGAAGATCCCATCATTAGTGAAATTGTGCAAGCAGAAAGACCGGTAGTTGATACTAGCCGGTGGAGGCCCCATTTTGAAAAATTGCCACCAACCACATCAAGGCCTCTACCGTCTAACATCAAACCACCGAAGCTTGACCTCAAACCACTGCCATCCGAGCTTAAATATGTATATTTGGGTCAAGAGGAAACTTTCCCAGTTGTCATTGCCTCTCACCTAGAAAAAGACCAAGAGCTCAAGTTGATTGAGTTACTCAAAAAACACCGGGAAGCCATAGGTTGGACAATAGCGGATCTCAAAGGGATAGATCCTTCGGTTTGCACTCACCGTATACACCTTGAAGAAAATACAAAAACGACTAGACAACCTCAAAGACGGCTAAATCCAAACATAATGGAGGTTGTCAAAGCCGAGGTATTAAAGCTATTGGATGTGGGGATCATCTACCCCATCTCAGATAGCCAATGGGTGAGTCCTACCCAAGTTGTCCCCAAGAAATCCAGTATTACCATCATTAAAAACGCCAACAACGAGCTTATACCGACTAGGGTGACCACCGGTTGGCGTATGTGCATTGATTATAGGAAGCTCAACACGGTTACTAGGAAAGACCACTTCCCTCTCCCATTTATGGATCAAATTTTGGAGAGGTTGGCAGGCCATTCCTATTATTGCTTCCTAGATGGCTATTCCGGATACAACCAAATTGAGATAGCTCCAGAAGACCAAGAGAAAACCACATTTACATGCCCGTTTGGTACCTTCGCTTACCGAAGGATGCCATTCGGGTTATGCAATGCACCCGCCACATTCCAACGATGCATGTTGAGTATTTTCTCGGACATGGTGGGTGAGTTTCTTGAGGTATTCATGGATGACTTTTCTATTTTTGGTTGTACATTTGATGAGTGTCTCGAGCACTTGAAGTTGGTCTTGATGAGGTGTGAGAAAAAGCAACTCGTATTAAACTGGGAAAAGTGCCATTTCATGGTACAAAGAGGAATAGTCCTTGGACACATCATCTCGTCCAATGGAATAGAGGTAGACCGGGCGAAAATTGACATAATTTCCAATCTACCACCACCCAAAAGCATACGCGATGTGCGGTCCTTCCTTGGACACGCCGGTTTCTATCGAAGGTTTATAAAGGACTTTAGTCACATCTCAAGGCCTTTATGCAACCTTCTACAAAAGGAGAACCAATTTGAGTGGGGTGCCGAATGTCAATTAGCTTTTTCAAAGCTAAAAGACATGTTGACAACCGCCCCTATCATGCAACCACCAGATTGGTCCATGCCTTTTGAGTTGATGTACGATGCGAGCGATTTTGCTATTGGGGCAGTGTTAGGCCAAAAGAAAGATAAAAAGCCCCATGTCATTTACTACGCAAGTAGGACCTTGAATCCTGCCCAAGTTAATTATTCGACTACGGAGAAAGAGCTCCTAGCTGTCATTTTTGCCTTGGACAAATTCAGGCCATACTTAATAGGATCCAAAGTTATTGTGTATACGGATCATGCGGGGCTAAAATACCTTCTTTCTAAGAAGGATGCTAAGCCCCGTTTGCTTAAATGGATCCTACTCCTTCAAGAATTCGACTTGGAGATCAAAGATAAGAAGGGGGTAGAAAATGTGGTGGCGGATCATCTATCCCGCCTAGTCCTACCAAATTCCATTGATGAGTCACCTATTGAGGACTCATTCCCTGATGAGCAACTCTTTGTTGCTACGCATCCACCATGGTACGCTGATATAGCCAATTATCTTTCCACAGGAGCGATGCCGATTCATTGGACTGCGCAAGACAAACGTAAATTTTTAAGGGAAGTGCGCAGATTTTTCTGGGATGAACCTCTATTGTTTAAATATTGCCCAGACCAAATCATAAGGAGATGCGTCCCCGATGATGAACACAATTCAGTCATCTCCTTTTGTCATGATCAAGCATGTGGGGGTCATTTTTCAGCCAAGAAAACAACTGCAAAAATTCTGCAATGTGGTTTTTATTGGCCCACGTTATTTAAGGACACCCATGAGTTTTGCAAAGCGTGCGAGCGCTGCCAGAAGCTAGGAGGATTATCCCGTCGAAATATGATGCCTCTCACCCCAATTCAACATCTTGAAGTCTTTGACTGTTGGGGCATCGATTTCATGGGACCATTCCCCTCATCTTTTGGGCATGTCTATATTCTGCTTGCCGTAGACTATGTGTCTAAATGGATAGAGGCTATCCCATGTAGAACCAATGATCATCGTACGGTTCTCAAGTTCCTCAAAGAAAACATACTTTCTAGATTTGGGACGCCTCGAGCCATTATTAGTGATGGTGGTTCTCACTTTTGCAATAGACCTTTTGAAACTTTGATGAAGAAATATGGTATTAGGCACAAAGTGAGTACCCCATACCACCCACAAACAAGTGGGCAAGCTGAAATCTCCAATAGGGAAATCAAGCAGATTTTGGAAAAGACGGTGAGACCGGATCGCAAGGATTGGTCCCTAAGATTAGATGATATACTTTGGGCTCACCGTACTGCCTACAAGACACCCATTGGAATGTCCCCTTATAGACTCGTCTATGGGAAAGCTTACCACTTGCTTGTGGAGATAGAACACAAAGCCTATTGGGCAATTCGGGCTCTAAATTTTGACATTGACAAGGCTAGCTCGCTTCGCAAACTTCAATTAAATGAGCTTGATGAGATCCGGAATGATGCATATGAGAATTCGAGAATTTACAAGAGCAAGATGAAGGCCTTTTATGACAAGCACATCTTAAGAAAATCTTTCCATGAAGGACAGAAAGTGCTCTTGTATAATGCCCGACTTCATCTTTTTCCGGAAAAATTACGATCTCGATGGACCGGCCCATATATTATCAAAGAAGTTTTTCCTCATGGGGCTGTTGAGATTGAGAATGCAGCGAATGGTGACTGTTTCAAAGTTAATGGACAACGCCTTAAACCATTTGTTGAGAAATTTGATTCAGAGGACATGTCCATCTCCCTGAATGATCCTGTCTATCAGGATGATTGATCTCCTAGTCTGATGGAGGTATAGCATAGGTAGGTTTAGTTTTGTTCTTCTGTTTTAATAGGTTTTAGTTGTTGTAGTTGCAGACTTCCATGATCGCTCTCTCAGGTACTATTGTTCTCACTCTCTCATTGTTTACCATCGCTCTCATGTTCATGCTAGTTGTCTATCTTTTTACATTGAGGACAATGCAAGATTTGGTTGGGGGGTGAGATGAGATTCCTCATCTAGCATATTGCAACATTTCGAGCTTCATATGCACAAATTTTTTTTCGAATTTTCTAACATCTCAAAAATCTTTTAGAAAATCTTGTTTCTATACATTCAAGAGGCTATGAGTAGAAGAGGAGGAGAAACGAAGTGTATGATGTTGTAGTCTTGAATTTCTCCCAACATAATGGTGTTATATGACAATTCCCCTATTGTTGTGATTGATAGAAAAATTTGAACACTTTTTGCACCTAGTTCACATTACACGATTTCCGTGAGTGACAGGTTTATGTGATTTGTGGATTAGCTAGACTTTGATTTAAAGGTGTTGAGCAACTAAGCCGGGGTATTTTGTCCATCCTTGTCCATGGGAAAATAACAGAAGATATGGATTTTTAAAAATCCTATCTAATTTAAAAGAAAAAGGAAAGAAAGGATGAAATCGGGAAGGAAAGAAAAATGGTGGAAAATTCCGAAAAGGGCTACCTATTACCAACCGGGGGATGGTCGAACCGTAACCAAAGCCGGAAATGGGACGTAGTGTGAAAGCCGTCGGAAGGACGGTAAGGCAAATTCCTGTCATAGGCTTGCTGTTGCTCTGTGCACCTTAAAATCCTTGGTTTACTTAATCTATGAAGAAGATGATTCCAGGAACTCATGAGATGAACTTTCACTATGCACACTAGGTTGAATTTGTTCGAGTTCTTCTATTTATCAATCAATCAGCGGGAATTTCATGTAGACACCTTTTATGTTTTGAGAGTCCAAGGTTTCAGCTTCTATCATGTAATTTTTTCAAATTTTATACTAATACATCTTGGAATGGATAGAAACATGATTTCTGGAAGAGAGTTGGATTTGGAGGTTTGAAATTGTTTCACGCATGTTTTGCTCGGGACTAGCAAAAAGCTGGTTGGGGGGTGTGTTGAACCTCCAATTTATACATTACATTGCCCATTACACGACAAGGTTTGCATGATTTTCATGGTTTAAAGGCCCACCTACCACATGTTTTGTGATTATAGGGATGAGAGCGGACTTCATTCAATTACAAGTCAAAAGAACGCTTCTAGAGCTTTTGGATGAAGATGAAAGAAGATCAAAGAAAGGAGAAAGCAAAGAGAAGAGAGAGAAGAAGAAAAAAAAGAGAAAAAGAAGAAAAGAAGAACAATGTGAAGAGGGCTGACCAGTCTTGACCAGTCAGCCACAGTTGCTGATCAAAAGGGAGAGCAGGCCGACCGGTCTTGACCGGTCGGCCATACACACTGGAAGGTGGAAAATTCAGGCCGACCGGTCATGACCGGTCGGCTGTCTACGTTGGAACAACACTCAAATTGGTCCGACCGGTCATGACCGGTCGGCCACACTTGCAGGATGAATGGATAGCCTGTCCGACCGATCATGACCGGTCGGCTGTACTCCCTGGAATGCTTAGAAAATCAGTCCGACCGGTCATGACCGGTCGGCCCTGCATAAGAGGATTCCTTTCTAAAGCTGGACTCCAAAAATTGCTGCGCAACGCGTAGTCTTTCGCAGAATCCGACGCAAGGGAGGTTGCTTGCTATAAAAGGACACCTAGGGGTTCTCCCTAGGGTATCAGAGAGGCTAAGGAACGTGAGTTTGGAGAGCGAAGGCGATTGTGGAGCGGCTGCAACTCTCCTATTCGGGTATTTCTATTTTTATGCTTTATTTCAGAGTTTTTAGTTGTAGCATGACTATGCTCGGCTAAAACCTCTCAGCTAAGGCTGAGAGGTGAAGCTTGTAGCTAATTCTATGTTGGTTTCAGTTTAATTCAAGTAATTTACATTCAAGTTTGGATTTTTACATGATTTAGTTCCAAAAAGTGGTAGTTTGAGACGTCTTATCTGAGTTTATGTGCTCCGGACATGAATTCCTTTTAATTCTCTGAGATTATCATGTTTGTTTATCTAAATTTGGATTATAGTAATCCTTGAGCAGGCCATAGTCCAGAGGCATGGTTGTTACTCCGCAGGCTATGGTTTTGAGTTTGGTATTGATTTTATTGGATTAGAACTTGGAAGTTCAACTTGAATGTGATGAAATGTGTGTGAATGCTTTATTCTCCAACTAGATGAGGGATAGGACTTCAAATCTAGTTGTGTTTTCTACTTGGATTGACTGAATTGACATAGGATTGCTACAAGTGGATCCTTGAAAGCCTTAGTACTTTATATCTCTGATTTTTCATTAAGTTCCTGTTTTAAGTAAACACTCAATTAAATCTGATTTCTATTAAAAACTGAGTTGCTGGAGTGATTTGGGAACTGTTACTATTTCCCTGTGGATCGACCTCGGTCTTACCGAGTTTTATTACTACATCGCAACCTTACACTTGAGGCGAGCGAACAGTCTGCGAACATCAGATGGCTCGATGCTCGGAAAAGGTTTACACCTCATAAGAGACTTCTGGTGCAGAATGACTTCGCCATTGTAAGGGTTCGTGATGTAGATGCCGCGCTCAGCAGTGATCTTGTTGCTCTCCCATCCAATCTTCATCCTTTCATATTTCAAGTCGAGGAGCTGTGTCAATCGCTCCGCTTGACTGAGCGCCTTGATCGGTTGTTTTCCTCGTCCTCCTTTCTTCTTACCTTTCTGACTCGTCAGATTCTCTTCTACATTGTGAACAGGTACATCTTGAGGACCTGCCTCGATGGCACTCGCCACACCAGCAAGTTGGGCATACCAATAGACCCACTCTTGTTCTGTTCCCCGCTTTGGGGGTTCAGGCGCTGTCTTGTTGACGAAGATGCGCACCAGCACTTCATGAGGAAGCTGCCCAATACGCTCCGTGAAATCTTTTATCTCGGGTTCGATCGTAGGAAAGAAGTAAGAGTTACGTCTTGGAGGAGGAGGGTTAGAAGGACCTTCAGCTATTCTTTCCCGACCGCGCTTCATCGGCGTCGGACCAGAAGCATGCGACCCAGAGGTTTCACCAGAAGATCCCATTGTCGCTACTGCAATTCACTGCAACGCGTAAACAAAACAACATTAGAAAACAACTTGATACACACGGGCAAATAGCCTAACAAAATCATATCATAAACACAAGCACAGCATGTAGAGCATAAGCATGAAGAGCATGAAAGCAAACAAAATCAAGAGCATAGCATGTCGATCATCATACGCATTTCATAAAAAAGCAACTGCCATCATACATGCACGCATACATGTGATCGATGCACACACAAAATCATAGATTGAACCCACAATACATCCATGCATTTAGTCTAAAATTAGCCTTAACAAGTCCAAGTGCTTATAAGTAGGTACTGGACAGAGTCAGGAAACAGTTTCAGCATCATACATACGCAACTATTCGCACACAGCAACTCTACAGGCAACCAGAACACTGTAAGCGCACTCTGGCAGACATACTCTGAACCTGCCTAAAATAGATAGTCACGAGCTGTGATAGGCCAAAGTAGGCAACCAACTGTAGGCCCAAGGCACTAAGCTCCAATCGTGCTTGAATTTTAAGTGATCTAGCCTCAAACAGCACTGAATTTGATTGAGAAACGTAGCCGGAAATGCCATTTCTTCACCGAGTGCAAAGCAGGGACTAAAAATGAAAATTCTGGCTAAGTGTTGGGCTCACATGCGCCCAAGGTGAAGCCCCAGGCGCATGTGGTCCCTCACATGCGCCCAATCTCTAAGATTTAAAAGTAAGTCCTCATTCCATAAAGTCTCAATCACATGTCCAATCTGACATGCGCCCGGCTCAGAAGAAGGGAACGAAGAAGCTTGGAATTTAATGCACCAGGCGCATGTGCATCCTCACATGTGCCCACCTCTGATTCTTGAAGAAAGACGCAAGTTCCGAGCAGTGCCCTGGGCGCAGGCCCAGAACCACATGCGCCTGGGACATGCGCCCATTCCATATGGCAATTTGACATGCGCTTGAAGGGGATTTCTTCACAAAAAATGAATGGTAGCAGGCCACATGCACCCACAAGGGGACCACATGCGCTTGTAGCTCGAGGATGAGCTCTCTCACCTTAGGAAAATCGAGTTTTCTGACTCGAAAAATTGAGGAATGATTCAGTGAGTCAACTATTTATACTTGAGCCTAAGGGACCGGTGCACTGCACTGGCGTGACGTAAGCATCCAGCGCAGCACACCGGGGGGGCACTTGTTGGGGCTCAAATTTACACCCATTGTAAAGCGACATTCCATGGTCTAGTGGCAATGATTTGGATAAGTTTCGAGGCCGGGAGAGCCCTGAAAACGCCTGCACAACCCTGATCGCTTGGTAGCAACCAAAATTCATAAACAACATTTCGGAGCAGAACTGGACATGCGCTTCACCGCCAAATGATCCAAAATGTCCTAAAACCCTTAACCTGCAAGTTTCAAAGTCATTCGGTGCATATTTTTACCTGCGCACCTCGAAATGCATTCCATCCCCGTTTGGAGTTGACCAAAAAGGGTCCGTAAGCCTACAGCTACCATTTCAGAGTGGAACTGGACATGCGCTTCCCCGCCAAATGATCCGGAGCACCCCAAAATCCTTAAATAGCAAGTTTGAAGTCATTACGATGCGTATTTCCATGCGCGCACTCCCCGGAACAACGTTCCTATACGACAAGCCGACCCGAAGGCTCCAAATTAGGAAGTACCAAAATTAGCAACACCTGGACTTTCACACCCCACCCCGTTCATTCAGGAGTTCAATCCTAGCCTAGAAGTGGCTTGGCGATAGTGAGTGCATGTCAAGAAAAGGTAGCTGTCCTTTGGAGGTCCCTCGTCGGAGCTGAAATGCTGAAATTTTCTAAGTGCTGGAATCCTGAAAATCTGGCTAAGTAGTGGGAAAGCAACGGCAAAGCACATGCGCCTGGCCTCCAACCACATGCGCCTGTCCTCCAACCACATGCGCTTGCACTCTATCAGCGAAAGGAAGTGAATTGAACACTTTTTCGAAAAGCGCCGGTAAAGGACATGCGCCTGGCCTCCAACCACATGCGCTTGACACTGTTTTCTACCACATGCGCCAGAAAATATCCACCGGATCGGACCCGAACCCGATTATCCCCTATAAATAGTGAAGTCATTTCATTCATCAGCACGAGATCATCCCCTGCCGACCTCAGAGTGATGTAAGCACCACATGCGCTTACTTTCTCTCCCCTCGCCGGATGCCTTGGCCGGAGTGGATTCCCTCGCCGGAAACCCCTCGTCAGAAAGGGATTTCCTCGCCGAAATCCCAAGTTCAGGAAGAAAATCCTGAAATTTTCTAAGTGTTGGGCACATGCGCCGGCATATCCCCCACATGCGCCGGCTTTTCCCCCCACATGCACCGGCTTTTTTGGCCTGAAAATCCCGAATTTTCTCTAAGTCCGGGAGAGACATGCGCTTACTCCTTAGGGCCAGGATCATGTGCACTGCCACATGCGCCTGGAACACCTCTACTTCATCTGTTTTTTGTGCAAAAATGGGCACATGCGCCCGGATGATGACCACATGCGCTTGACAGATGATGCAACACCACATGCGCTTGTAAAATGGTCACATGCGCTTGAAAAATAGGCACATGCACCTATACACACTCCCCCATGGGCCTGGATGCAGATGGGAGGGGTGGACCTTCCGTCGTGCGGCCCGCCTTCGTCCGAGATCGGATTTTGATGAAATCGCCTCTCTTGGATGCGTCTCGATGAGATCTATCCATCCACCGGATCAGATTCTCCAACGGTCAATGATAAATGGCCCAAATCAGTGTTTTGGTCCAAAATGACCAACACTTAGCCAATTTGGCGGCTCCGAAAATCCTTCCGAAAGAGCTGAAAACGGCCTAAAACGAGAAGAATCGGGCGGAATTGGACCGAGCCCGAGAGGGAAACTTTTCTTCTATATGACATGATACACCATAATCATGCACTGCGACGAGGTTGTCCGATCTCAGGACCCTCGAATACCCTAATCGAGCGGTCGAAAGGCCCGCTATTTAGTCATTTTCAGCCCTGGGAAGTGCCCTGTTGGCCCGGAAATTGACTTTTGCTAAGCAAATCGAAATGTGATTGCACCGCGATCTTTGTGGATGTAATCCACCCCTGTTCAAAGACGGTTATCGATAATATTAATCGACTTCTCTAATCAGACCGCAAACAGGTCCACTACTTAGTCAATTTCAGCCCTGGGAAGTGCCCTGTTGGCTTGAAAATTGACTGATGCCAGATGAAATCAACCGCGATCTCAAAGACGCCGAGGCAAAGCTGAAGTACTCAGGCTATCCAACAGCCGGTTCAAGCATTCACGGGGCATCGATCCCCATTATTTATAAGAAATTGGCATATGTGGGTACCCATCGGACCTTATACTTAGCCACTTACAGGCATCGAAGATAGCTGATCCAACCCATTGAATTTGGATCCTCAAAAGATCTTGTCTCGACAAAGCCTACTTGATCCCAAATAGATCACTGAAAATACTCGGAAGAAAGAGTGTTCTCGAAGACGAGTCGCCCGACTCCAGAAGAAATACATTTACTTTACTGTACAAAGCTCTATTCATCCTGGATAAAGGTCTGAGGCTAAACCTAAGGGGTTATGGTTACCACGAGAAACCACAAACAAAGAGTTCTAACTAAGCTTGAAACATCTTGCTGTGGACTGCCACTATGAAAAAGACAGTCGATGCCCTACCCATCGACAACGGGTCCATCGGTTGAGCTGATGAGGTAGTTGCGGATTGCTTTCCTAAGGTCACCCGTCATAAAAATACGGGCGCGGGCTTTAAGTTATGCCGACCAACATTTCGAGGTTCGTGTATTCCAGCGGTCACCTATTCACAGTAACAGGCGCGGGCCCAGAGTTGCACCACTCGATTAAAACCCTCGTTCGGGAACGTTGCGGAGTGCTTTCCTAAGGTCACCCGTCATAAAAGTACGGGCGCGGGCCTTGGGTCATGCCGACCATCGAGGATCGTGTATTCCAGCGGTCACCTGTTCACAGTAACAGGCGCGGGCCCCGAGTTGCACCACTCGAATCCTGACAGTCTCTCAACCCGGACAGTCCGAAAGAAAATGGGACATAGATATCCGGCGTGTCTAATAAATGTGGCTCAGTCCATAACAAGAAAACAAAGGTCTCTACGACCATGAACTCAAGACCATAATCCCCGGCGGATTAGGCTTTTGCCTTCCAATCAAGGGTGATCAACCGTTGATGTAATTAAAGGCTCGTGACCAGTATCACAGCCTGGAATGTAAAAGATCTCAGAATCTCTGGAATAAAATTCGCCTTGCGATATCTCTCTCTTGTGTACACTTTGTGATTGCTTATGATTGTCTATGAATGTCTCTATACTCAGAATTCCCCCAGAATAAAAGAAACACAAAAAAAGAAAGAAGGACTGCTGACGAGTAGTTCCGATCTTTCCCCTCTTTTTTCTAAGTGTTCTAACACCACATCATCTGTAACATTTGCAAAGCGCATGGTGGTTATTACCTCATTGTTAGAACTTTGAAAAAGAAGAGGAGAAAGATCAGAGCTACTCGTCAGCAGTCCTTCTTTCTTTTTCTTTCGTGTTTCTTTTATTCTGGGGGAATTCTGAGTATAGAGACATTCATAGACAATCATAAGCAATCACAAAGTGTACACAAGAGAGAGATATCGCAAGGTGAATTTTATTCCAGACATTCTGAGATCTTTTACATTCCAGGCTGTGATACTGGTCACGAGCCTTTAATTACATCAACGGTTAATCACCCTTGATTGGAAGGCAAAAGACTAATCCACCGGGGATTATGGTCTTGAGTTCATGGTCGTGTAGACCTTTGTTTTCTTGTTATGGACTGAGCCACATTTGTTAGACACGCCGGATGTCTATGTCCCGTTTTCTTTCGGACTGTCCGGGTTGAGAGACTGTCAGGATTCGAGTGGTGCAACTTGGGGCCCGCGCCTGTTACTGTGAACAGGTGACCGCTGGAATACACGATCCTCGAATGTTGGTCGGCTTGACCCAAGGCCCGCGCCCGTATTTTTATGACGGGTGACCATAGGAAAGCACTCCGCAACATTCCCGAACGAGGGTTTTAATCGAGTGGTGCAACTCTGGGCCCGCGCCTACTACTGAGAACAGGTGACCGCTGGAATACACGAACTTCGAAATGTTGGTCGGCATAACTTAAAGCCCGCGCCCGTATTTTTATGACGGGTGACCTTAGGAAAGCAATCCGCAACTACCTCATCAGCTCAACCAACGGACCCGTTGTCGATGGGTAGGGCATCAACTGTCTTTTTCATAGTGGCAGTCCATAGCAAGATGTTTCAAGCTTAGTTAGAACTCTTTGTTTGTGGTTTCTCGTAGTAACCATAACCCCTTAGGTTTAGCCTCGGACCTTTATCCGGGATGAATAGAGCTTTATACAGTAAAGTAAATGTGTTTCTTCTGGAGTCGGGCGACTCGTCTTCGAGAACAATCTTTCTTCTGAGTATTTTCAGTGATCTATTTGGGATCAAGTAGGCTTTATCGAGCCAAGATCTTTTGAGAATCCAAATTCAATGGGCTGGATCGGCTATCTCCGATGCCTGTAAGTGGCTAAGTATAGGGTCCGATGGGTACCCACATATGCCAATTTCTTATGAATAATGGGGATCGGTGCCCCATGAATGCTTGACCCGGCTGTAGGATAGCCTGAGTACTTCAGCTTTGCCTCGGCGTCTTCGAGATCGCGGTTGATTTCAACTGGCATTAGTCAATTTTCAAGCCAACAGGGCACTTTCCAGGGCTGAAAATGACTGAGTAGTGGACCTGTTCGTGGTCTGATTAGAGAGACCGGAGAGTACTATCGATAACCGTCTCTGAACAGGGGTGGATTACATCCACGAAGATCGCGGTGCGATCGCATTTCGATTTGCTTAGCAGAAGTCAATTTTCGAGCCAACATGGCACTTCCCAGGGCTAGAATTGACTAAGTAGCGGGCCTGCCGACCACTTGATTAGGGTATTCAAGGGTCCTGAGATCGGATAACCTCGTCGCGGTGCATGATTATGGTGTATCATGTCATGTAGAAGAAAAGTTTCCCTCTCGGGCTCGGTCCAATTCCGCTCGATTCTTCTTGTTTTAGGCCGTTTTCGGCTCTTTCGGAAGGATTTCCGGGGCTGCCAAATTGGCTAAGTGTTGGTTATTTTGGACCAAAACACTGATTTAGTCCATTTATCATTGACCGTTGGAGAATCTGATCCGGTGGATGGATAGATCTCATCGAGACGCATCCAGGAGAGGCGGTTTCATCAAAATTCGATCTCGGACGAAGGCGAGCCGTGCGACGGAAGGTCCACCCCTCCCATCAGCGTCCAGGCGCATGGGGGAGTGTGTACAGGCGCATGTGACCATTTTACAAGCGCATGTGGCATTGCATCATCTGTCAAGCGCATGTGGTCATCATCCGAGCGCATGTGGTCATCATCCGGGCGCATGTGGCCTCGTTTTCATGAAAAATGGAAGTTTGGGAGGCAATCACGGTGCATGTGGTGGTGCACATGTGCCTGGACCTAAGGAGTGGGTGCATGTCCCTCCCAGACTTAGCAGATTTCAGAATTTTCTGGCCAGAAAAGCAGGCGCATGTGGGGGAAAAAGCCGGCGCATGTGGGGGATATGCCGGCGCATGTGCCCAGCACTTAGAAAATTTCAGGATTTTCTTCCTGAACTTGGGATTCCGGCGAGGAAATCCCATTCCGGCGAGGGTTTCCGACGAGGAAATCCCATTCCGGCGAGGGTTTCCGGCGAGGGAATCCACTCCGGCCAAGGCATCCAACGAGAGGAGAGAAAGTAAGCGCATGTGGTGCTTACATCACTCTGAAGTCGGCGAGGGATGATCACGTGCTGATGAATGAAATGACTTCACTATTTATAGGGGATAATCCGGTTCGGGTCCGGTCCAGCGGGTATTTCCCGGCGCATATGGTAGACAACAAAACCAAGTGCATGTGGCAGAAAGCAGCCAAGCGCATGTGGTGGATCCGGGAGCATGTGCTTTGCCGGCACATTTCCCGGCGCTTTTCGGAAAAGTGTTTCATTCACTAGAGTGCAAGCGCATGTGGTTGGAGGTCAGGCGCATGTGGTTGGAGGCCAGGCGCATGTGCTTTGCCGGCACTTTCCCACTACTTAGCTAGATTTTCAGGATTCCAGCACTTAGAAAATTTCAGCATTTCAGCTCCGACGAGGGACCTCCAAAGGACAGCTACCTTTTCTAGACATGCACTCACTGTTGTCAAGCCACTTCTAGGCTATGATTGACCTCCTGAATGAATGGGGTGGGGTGTGGAAGTCCAGATGTTGCTAATTTTGGTACTTCCTTCCTAATTTGGAGCCTCTGGGTAGGCTTGTCGTATAGGAACGTTGTTCCGGGGAGCGCGCGCATGGAAATATGTATCGTAATGACTTCAAACTTGCTATTTAAGGGTTTTGGGGTGCTCCAGATCATTTGGTGGAAAAGCGCATGTCTAGATCCACTCTGAAATGGTAGCTGTAGGCTTACGGACCCTTTTTGGTCAGCTCCAAACGGGGATGAAATGCATTTCGAGGTGCACAGGTAAAAAATATTCACCGGATGACTTTGAAACTTGTGAGTTAAGGGTTTTAGGAGATTTTGGATCATTTGGCAGTGAAGCGCATGTCTAGTTCCGCTCTGAAATGGTAGCTGTAGGCTTACGGACCCTTTTTGGTTAGCTCCAAAAGGGGATGAAACGCATTTTGAGGTGCGCAGGTAAAAATATGCACCGGATGACTTCAAAACTTGCAGGTTAAGGGTTTTAGGACATTTCAGGATCATTTAGCGGTGAAGCACATGTCCAGTTCCGCTCTGAAATGGTAGCTGTAGGCTTACGAACCCTTTTTGGTCAGTTCCGAGCAGGGACGAAACGCATTTCGAGGTGCGCAGGCAAAAAGTATGCATCGGATGACTTTGAAACTTGCAGGTTAAGGGTTTTAGGACATTTTGGATCATTTGGCGGTGAAGCGCATGTCCAGTTCCACTCTGAAATGGTGTTTATGGATTTTGGTCGCTACCAAGCGATCAGGGTTGTGCTGGCTTTTTCGGGGCTCTCCCGGCCTCGAAACTTATCCAAATCAATTGTCACTAGACCATGTGATGTCAGTTTTACAATGGGTACAAATTTGAGCTCCAACAAGTGCCCCCCCCCCCGGTGTGCTGCGCTGGATGTTTACGTCATGCTAGTGCAGTGCACCGGTCCCTTAGGCTCAAGTATAAATAGTTGACTCACTGAGTCATTCCTCAATTTTTTGAGTCAGAAAACTTCAATTCTCCCAAGGTGAGAGAGCTCACCCTCGAGCTACAGGCGCATGTGGTCCCCTTGTGGGCGCATGTGGCCTGCTACCATTCACTTTTTGTGAAGAGATCCCCTTCAAGCGCATGTTGGATCACCTCTGAAGATATCGGCGCATGTCCCAGGCGCATGTTGTTCTGGGCATGCGCCCAGGGCACTGCCCGGACTTGTATTTTCTTTAAGAATCAGATGTGGGCGCATGTGTGGCTGCCACATGCGCCTGGGGCTTGAATTCTAAACTCATTTCCTCCCTTTCTTCTGAGCCGGGCGCATGTCAAATTGGACATGCGCCTGATGCCTTATGGAATGAAGTTGTATTTCTAAATTTTATAGATTGGGCTCATGTGAGAGGCCACATGCGCCTGGGGCTCCACCTTGGGCGCATGTGAGCCCAACACTTAGCCAAAATTTTCATTTTTAGCCCCTGCTTTGCACTTGGTGAAGAAATGGCATTTCCGGCTCCGTTTCTTAGTCAAATTCAGTGCTGTTTGAGGCTAGATCGCTTAAAATTCAAGCACGACTGGAGCTTAGTGCCTTAGGCCTGCAGTTGGCTGCCTACTTTGGCCTGTCATAGCTCGTGACTGTTTATTTTAGGCAGGTTCAGAGTATGTCTGCCAGAATGCGCTTATAGTGTTCCGATTGCCTGTGAAGTTGCCGTGTGCGAATAGTTGCGTATGTATGATGCTGAAACTGTTTCCTGACTCTATCCAATACTTACTTATAAGCACCTGGACTTGTCAAGGCTACTTTTAGACTAAATGTATGGATGTATTGTGGGTTCAATCAATGATTTTGTGTGTGCATTGATCACATGTATGCGTGCATGTATGATGGCAGTTGCTTTGTTATGAAATGCGTATGATGATCGATATGCTATGCTCTTGATTTTGGTTGCTTTCATGCTCTTCATGTTGTGCTTGTGTTTGTGATATGATTTCGTTAGGCTATTTGCCCGTGTGTATCGAGTTGTTCTCTAATGTTGTTTTGTTTACGCGTTGCAGTGAATTGCAGTAGCAACAATGGGATCTTCTGGTGAAACCTCTGGGTCGCATGCTTCTGGTCCGACGCTGATGAAGTGCGGTCGAAAAAGAACAGCTGAAGGTCCTTCTAACCCTCCTCCTCCAAGACGTAACTCTCGCTTCTTTCCTACAGTCGAACCCGAGATAAAGGATTTCATGGAGCGTATTGGGCAGCTTTCTCATGAAGTGTTGGTGCGCATCTTCGTCAACAAGACAGCGCCTGAACCTCCAAAGCGGGGAACAGAACAAGAGTGGGTCTATTGGTATGCCCAACTTACTGGTGTGGCGAGTGCCATCGAGGCGGGTCCTCAAGATATACTTGTTCAAAATGTAGAAGAGAATCTGACGGGTCAGAAAGGTAAGAAGAAAGGAGGACGAGGAAAACAACCGATCAAGGCGCTCAGTCAAGCGGAGCGATTGACACAGCTCCTCGACTTGAAATATGAAAGGATGAAGATTGGATGGGAGAGCAACAAGATCACTGCTGAGCGCGGCATCTGCATCACGAACCCTTACAATGGTGAAGCCATTTTGCACCAGAAGTCTCTTATGAGGTGTAAACCTTTTCCGAGCATCGAGCCATCTGATGTTCGTAGACCTAGCCAGTTCTATGGAGTGGAGAGATGGTCTTCAGTTCCTGAGAGATTACTCACCGCCACCCTGGGAAGCAACGGGAAGCACCAAAAGGTTGGTGAGATTAAGGAAATGACTTTCCTCATGCCTACATGTGATCCGCATGCACCTTATCCGACTCATTTCTTTGAGACGGTGCGTCAAAGATTCCTTCCTATGAGCATGTCCGCAATGTGGGAGACTTCGAGCTTCCGTACCCGAGGGCATCTGAATTGTCGTGACAGCTACATCCCCTGGGCGAAGGAGATTCTGATCCAGCACGAGGCTGTGCTGAGGGAGGTCGGGCTCTACTATGCCATCGAGGCGACTGCCGGCTTCTTTCCGCGAGATCCGATGATTCTCAGGGGCTTCTTAAATTACTGGAGTTCTGTTACCAACTCTTTCCATCTTCCTCAAGGAGAGATGAGCATAACCCTTTGGGATCTTAAGATGATGGCGGGCCTGCCCATACGCGGACGGGTATTATCATGAATATATCCCCTCTAATGAAGAATTGTATGGCTTCAGGCGCGAAGGTGATCGGAAGGCCTATCATTCCAAGGCGTGTTTGGAGTTGTTCAATGAATTGCAACAATTTGACTGCATTACAAAGATACACTATGAAGATTGGTCAGTCTACTTCAGCCACGGCTTGAAGTAAGTCTTCCCGGGACGTCTTCTTTCTTTCTTTCTTCTCATGATGTATGCTCTTTTCTCCTGCATAGCTTCTTATGTGAAATTCTCTCTCCTTTCTCTCTTTCAGGATCGACTACGAAAAATATAAAGTTGATGTTAAAAGAATAAGGGCTTTACGACAAAGGTTCCAATGCAAATTTCCTTGCCCGAACGTATTGTCTCCCACTTGCGAGCTAGCAGGCTTCCTCGCTTACTGGTTGTCCGCGGTCGCACTTCCCAGCTCGAAGAGTGCTGATGGTGTCAGGGTTTCTTGCTTTGTCATGGCGGGTGCCCTTGCCAGTGGTCAACGTCTTGCTATAGCGCCACCTGTACTCTGCAGCATATATAGAGCGTTTGGTTATGTTGCCAGTAATCCGGACAAACTTGCCGATGGAATGGATGCTACCCATTGCCCGTGGCATTATTTCTACAGCTGGTTAGGCGTTTATTTCCCGTGGGTATATGGCATGAAGCCTCACGCCTACTTCTTTCCGGACCGAGCGCCTCTTATCAGGTTCATGAAGGCCAAGATGGTGCTTAAGACGCCAGAATGGGTGTCTTCCAGGATCTGCAGTGAGAATGAAGTTGACTTTTACCATTTTCCTGCTTCCATTGCTGATGAAGATATCGAAGTTGTCGATGATGAGGATTCGGTTGACTCTTCTGACAGAGAATTCCTAATATCAATCCGGACCGCTTCTCTCCCGTTCCGCGAAGGCATGGAGTTTTAGCGCGAGCCTTACTACCCAAGCAGGTTCGCCAGACAGTTCGGCTACGATCTGGGTATTCCGTCGACTCTTCTGAGCGTGACGAGGATAGAACGAGCATATGGCACGGGTCCTGTCCATTGGGAGTGGATGTGGGACCAACTTTTGCTGACGCGAACTGGCGCGAGGTTCGTGTTGCCTGGCGGTAGTTGACGTCCCACGACTTCTTATGGTTGGATGAGATGGTGGGTGCATCAGTACGCGCGCATCCGGGATGCTAAACCTGTCGATTTCCCTCTCTATCTCTCTCCTCCAAGGTTGAATGACGTTCCTGAGGACGGTCTTGGTTATCTTTGTGAGCAGCGTGAGGCCGTCGGAGTTCCTGGTACCAGTCATCTGACTTCCTTGAACGTGCCGATCACTCCTAGGAAAGAAGATGGAGCGTTAGATGGATGGTATTGCTTCGGGGTCCCTATATAGAGACGTCAGCAAGGGGTCGGATCTTCGCGTCCTCCGGCAGAGACTGCTCCTCCGTCTGTCGAAGAGGATGAGCCTACGGAAGGCATGGCAGGAGTTAGACCTTCTGATGATTTCGTTGACGATCTTCCACCGGGCCGCGCGAGAGATCAGTTGAGAGTCAAGATAAGACTCACACCAAGAGTTCGCCCGTCAGCACCTGAGAAAAACTTAAGAAAGGCAGAAATGTTACATATCAAGAAGTGGGGGAGTTTGGATCCATCGTTGCAGATCACTACTCCAAAGATAGTGGTAGGTGCGACTGTTGCCGATAGCCATGAAGAAGGTGAGCTTCGGTCTGGTGCTACAGAGGAGATTGCAGACGAAGAAGATATAATTATCGATAATCGAGACGGAGGTGAGTCCGAGCCTGCAGATGTCGAGGGGGACAATGTCGAAAATGGTTCTGAAGCCGGTGATGGTCAGGGAGGGACATGCCTCGATGGTTCGGGGTCACAGCTTGAAGACAAACCTGTAGATTATTCTGGTGATGACTGGGGAGTGGACCATGCCAACGATCACAGCAACGATGATTCCCTCGCGAATTATTATGATAACGACACCGCAGTCGGGGGTGTAGGTGATCTTGACGATGTTGCCATGGCAGCGATCGAAGCACAACTCTATGACAACGTCAGGGTCCAACCTTCTTCCGAGCCTTTAGTCTTCGTTTCTCAGGCTGTTACGGCACCGACTACGGGGTTGTCGACGGATGTTCCTCCTTGTTTCCCCGTTCTTAGGCTTGAGATACGTGAGGGGAACGTCGATCCTTCTTCGGTCCTTCCATCAGGCCATCCATTGCAAGTAAACTGTCCTGTTGGGTTGGAAGTCGTGGATACGTCACGCTCTGCTGCGGTCGAAGTCAGACCCGACATTCCGCGAACACAAGGTGAGAAATGCGATTGTGGTTCTGCTTTGTACTTTTCTTCTTTGATTCCTGCATAATCATACTAACCATATTTTGTTATTATTATTTTATTTCTACAGATCTTATTGGGTCAGTACCTGCCTCTGCTACTTCCGTCGCATCGTCTCCGGTTGTGACTATTGAACTGCCGGGCGAAGCTTTGAAAACAGTTGTTGATTCCGGGACGTGCATTGCGGGACCTTCGGAACCTGCTATTGATCTTCCTGCCATTCCTGGTACGACTCCTTCGCACTTTACATTAGATTATGACTTGTAGTTTCTGCTTCCATTTTTGCTAACGCTTCAGTTGTTCATCTTGCATTCTTTCTTGTAGCTGCCGTCGATTCTGGCGTCGCCATTGCTATGATGCCGGACATTCCTGCATTTGAACATTTAGATTGTTTTGGTCAGAGCGTGCTGAAGGGCCTGCTGTCTAGCCTTGCGAAGGCGTTGGCCGATCCACAAGAATGGCATATGCTAGGCGCTAGCATGAAAGCGCTGGAAGCTTGTGTCAGAGTAGTTGGGTCTGATGCACTCGTGGTTGTCAATCACATCTCTGCGTTCGAAAGCTCCCTCGCAAACGTAGCGGCCGCTGAGCTCGTCGAGCCCGATCCTGCTATCGAGGAGAAGCGTAGAATTGTAGAGTCTTTGGGACCTACAGTGGAACGTCACGGGCATTTTGCGGCGAACGCACGAGAATCCCTACAAAATAATAAGATACAGTATGAAGGGTGCTTGGGCCGTATAGCTGAAATCGACGCTGAGATTGAGCGTCTGTAAGCGGAGAAGATCGCCGTGAGCTTCAAAGCTGCCCGTCTCGAGTCAGTAGTTACTCAGGGTCAGATAACAGTCACGCGGCTCGAGAGTGAGGGCGAAGCAGTGCGCAAGCAGTTGGAAGATTTGACTGCTGAACTTCAACATGTTCCTGATCCTGCGGAGGTGTTATCTGCAGCAAAGTCAGCGATGGAAACTGCCAGGGTGGCCGTGATCAGGCTGATATCGGGATGTTTGGAGAAGCTTTGATCTTTCGCTCCCGATGCTCTCCTTCTTGACTTAAAAAATGTATAGAAATGATCGTAGGATCTTACCTTTAGAAAATTTTGTACTTGGTGTAAGAAATACTTACCTTTTGACCATTCATGTATACGGCGTCGAAAAGATGTCAACCAAACTTTTGTTAAATGAAATGACAATAGCAATTATTTTTTCCTATCGTGTTATGTTTATGTGATGTGTGTTAGAATGGTCTACAATGATAACAATAATAATCACAATTCTAGTAAGTGATGAATGTAGAATGAGATGAAAAGAGTAATACTTCCCTCTGTCGTCGATTTCAGGAGTGTCCAGGGTTTCTGAACTCGGGATATGCTCGTGTCGCAGACGAATGGTCCTTCTTGGTAATTTCTCCATAGCAAGGGCAAGGGAGACCTGCAAGAATATGGAGTAATTTATTAGCTTTTGTAATTACAGGCTTATCTACTATATTCTACTCCATTTCATTCTCCATTTCTATCCTTACTTATTACATTCCCTCTCTTGGGGAGTTTACATTTCTCATATTTATGTAAAGGAAAGTAACAGGTGGACTGTTAGGGGTAATATTTCTTCAGGAACCGGCCATTAGTTGCAAAACCGGCTCCGCCACCGTCGAAATTCACTAAATGGTAGGCCCCGTTGGAGTAAACTTCTTCTATGATGCATATCGGGTCCCACTTAGGGTCGAACTTGCTCTTTGTAGTGTGCGCGGCTGTCGGTCGCTTCATTACGAGTACCAAGTCACCCTTCTTGAAGGATCTACCTCTGACTCGCTTGTCATACGCTGTTGAGATATGCTTCTGGTACATCTCTAACCGTTGTTGTGCCGCGAGCCTCTTCTCGTCCACAAGGCATCGAGCTCGACCATCCTGAACTCAGCATTATGTTCATCAGTCAGGGAGTTCCGAAGTGCTACTCGTAGGGACTCGACCTGAACTTCCATAGGGATGATGGCCTCCGTGCCGTATACTAGTGAATAGGGAGTAGCCCGCGTTGCTGTGCGGTGCGTAGTACGATATGCCCAGAGCGCTTCGGGCAACCGTTTGTCCCAATCTTTCTTATTCTCTGCCACCGTTTTCTTCAGAATCTTCACGATGGTTTTATTGAATGCCTCAGCAAGCCCGTTTGCAGGAGGATAATAGGGTGTTGAGTAGCAATGCTTAATCTTGAACTTGGCACACAGCTTGTCGATCACGGCATTTCGGAAGGGCGTGCCATTATCCAGTGACGATCCGATCGGGAATACCATGTCTATAGATAATGGCGTTCCGGATGAAACCCTCCACTTGTTTAGCTTTCACGTTCTTCAGGGCCACAGCCTCAGCCCACTTAGAGAAATAATCTGTTGCTGCCAGTATGTACTGGTGCCCTTGAGAGGAAGAGGGGCTAATGGGGCCTATCACATCCATTCCCCAGGCCGCAAAAGGCCAAGAGATCACTGACTAATGCAGTTCTTCTGGAGGTATATGTATGATGTCAGCATGTATCTGACACTGATGGCATTTTCTGACGTAGTTCATCGCATCTTTCACCATGGTGGGCCAATAATAGCCCATGTGCCGCACTCGATAATGTAGGTTCCGTCCGCCTTGATGGGCACCACATTCTCCTCCGTGCGCCTCTCTCAGCGTATCATGAACTTCTTCTCGGGCCAGGCATCTTGACAGCGTTCCATCGCTGGAGCGTCGATACAGTACCTCTTCTAAGAGGACGAACGAGCTGGCACGCCTTCTGACTTGAGTGCGCATTTGCAGATCCTTAGGTAAGAACCCATACCTCAAGTAATCAGAGAATGGTCTTCTCCAATCTTCCTCTTCTGTGATCTCAAAGCAATGTACGGGACTTGCACTCATGACATTCTCGGCCGCTGTGAGGGATGGTAATATTCTCCTTTCTTCTATGGTGACTTGAAGTGGGCTGCCTCCTGGGTGCGCGAGAGCCGCGGCCAGGTTAGCCAATGCGTCTGCTTGAGAATTTTCAGCTCTTGGGACGTGCGACATTGTACTGTCCCGGAAATGATCGAATAGGGCTCGGGCCTGATGACAAAGAGATGACAGCTCCGGCTTGCGGACTTCATTTCCATCATAAGCTGTCCCACAACTAACCGAGAATCATCGTATACCTGTAGTGATCGGATTCGCATGTCTCGTGCCAACTGTAACCCAATGATGAGGGCCTGATACTCCGCCTCGTTGTTTGTGCACAACGGCACTATTGTGAATGAGTAGGGCAACAAGTTGCCTTGAGGACTGATGAAGATCACACCAGCCCCTGATCCTGCAGCTCTGGAGGCTCCGTCGAAATACATCCGCCACTGCTTCGTGACCCTTACCATCATGGCCTGGTCGTCAGGCAGATCACATTCCATTTCCATGTTATCCGATATTGGGTGAGCTGCTAGAAAATCGACTATCGCCTGCCCTTTAACAGCTCGAGACGGCAGATACGTGATGTCAAACTCAGATAGCAGTAGGGCCCTTTTGGCTAAACGCCCGGCAACATAGGTCGGTTCATCGGGTACTTGATAGGATCTGCTCTGAAGATCAATGTAATCTGATATGACAGACAGTAATGCCTCAACTTCTTCACAGCGAATATCAAGGCCAGGCATATCTTCTCAATCGGTGAGTAATTAAACTCAGCGTCGATGAGCGTGCGGCTCAAATAGTACAGAGCATTCTCTTTCCCTTCTTCATTCTTCTGGGCGAGCAGTGCCCCCAGTGAGTTCTCTCCCACTGCTACATACAGTATCAGAGGCTTTCCCTCGATTGGTGCTGCGAGAACTGAAGCTTTCCCGAGTAACTCTTTGAGGGAATCGAAGGCTTTCTGGCACGCTTCGTCCCACTCGAAGCGGACGTCTTTCTTGTTCAGCTAAGAGAAAGGCTGGCAGCGACCTGACAGGTTCGAGATGAACCGCCACAAGTAAGCGACTCTCCCTTGGAAGCTCTTCAGCTCTTTCAAATTCTTCGGAGGAGGCATTTCTCGGATCGCCTTGATCTTCGCGGGGTCAATCTCGATTCCCCGATGCCTGATCACAATGCCAAGGAATTTTCCGGAGGACACCCCAAAGGCGCACTTCAACGGGTTCATACGGAGGCTCTTCTTCCTCAACCTCTGAAATACTAGCATCAAATGTTCGCGATGTTGTTGATGTTCGTCGGACCTCACTACAAGGTCATTGACATAGCATTCCACATGCTTGTGCATCATGTCTTGGAAGACCACCTGCATTGCTCTCTGATACGTGGCGCCTGCATTTTTTAGCCCAAACGGCATTACCCGGTAACAGAATACCCTGAGAGATGTGCGAAAGGCAGTGAATTCTTCATCTTCTGGAGCCATTCGGATCTGATTATACCCTGAGTAGCCATCCATAAAGGATATCGTCGTATATGCTGATGTGCTATCGATCAGAAGCTCCGGGATGGGTAGAGGAAAGTCATCTTTGGGACAAGCCTCGTTCAAGTTGCGGAAATCAACGCACACCCGGATCTGGCCGGTCTTCTTCTTTACAGGTACTATGTTTGAGATCCATTTGGGATATTGAACTTCCCTGATAAACCCGGCCTAAAGAAGCTTCTTCACCTCTTCCTCTATCTTCGGGACGATGTCAGGATGGAAGCGTCTCTGTGGCTGTTTGACCGACCTCTTCTCCTTCGCGATATTCAACCTGTGCATCGCGATTGCCGGGTTCAGTCCTGGCATTTCAGAATAGGTCCATGCGAACACGTCTCTATTCTCTTTCAGGAGTTGAATGTAGCTCTCCCTCTCTTCTTCAGGAATATTCTTACTGATATAAGTATTCCTCGGCTCTTAAGTGGTCCCCAGATTGACTTCTTGTAGCTCATCTATCGTGGGCTGACGTCCATCTTCGATCTGCTCTGGCGCGGCACTCGACTGTATGACTTCATTCGGTCCAGCGGGCCTCACCTCTTCCACGGGACTGATTGTCACCATGTTAATATGCCTGATCTCACATTCTGCCCCCAGGGCTTCTTTTCCTATGTATACTTTCGTCTTTACTTCGAAGGGTGCTAGCATGCCTTTCCGAGCTGGCGGTTCTGAACAGATGAACCCCATGTTCCTCATAATGTTTCTACTTGGCCTTGCTATATCTTTCTTCTTCAATGGTCGATGTCTCTACCGGTGTTCTCTTGGATCTGCAATGGGTTATGGAGTCCAGCCTGAAACCTTATCTCATGCCTGGCTCCCATTGTCGGCGGCACGCAGAACTGGCTCGGAGCTTTAGGGAAGGGACGAATCCTCTCAACCTTTGGCACCGGCATATTGAAGCTGGACTGCAACACGCTCATCTGTTGGCTTGTCATCTGTTTCAACACTGACTGCCCTTCCTTCCGGAGGTGCTTCGGTATCAAATAAAACTTCTTCCTTTGCAACTGATTTCCTCTGTGAGCCCTTGTCGCTTCAGCGACCACTCGCGGAGCTTCGTCCGCTTGTCTTGGATTCTCGCCCTGGGGTTCTGCCCCCTGTGCCACCTTTGTCGGTTCGTCGGCTTTTCTGGCGGTCTCAGCCTCCTCGCTCTCCTGATAGTATTGTGCATCTGCTAGGAAAGATTCAGTGACGGAGTACGGCCTCGAGTCTGCCGCCACTCTATACTGGACGCCATCGGTCGTATTGTGCATCTGAAGCCACGATCGTCCCAACAAGATATTGTATGTCGTCATCGCATCGATCACCTAACAGGTGACTTTGGTGCTCAATTCTTCTATTTCCAGCATGACAGTAATGGACCCTAGGACACGCTGACCGTCCTGATTGAACCCTTGGATAACCATGGCGCTTGGGCGAAGTGCTGTCTGTCTGAAACCCAACTACTGCAATGTCTTCAGAGACATAATATTCACAGCAGATCCGTCGTCTAGCATGCATCTTCGGACCTCTATGTCTCGGATGAGACCTGTCACCATCAACGGGCGGTTGTGGTCTGTCAAGCTGATCGTTCTGTCTTCTTCAGAGAATGTGATCATGGACGATCGATCGATCTGCATGACCTGTTCTGTGGGTCGATCCCCAGTTCCCGTTATCTTTATTCCTTCCATTTCTGACTCGATCTCTGCTATCATGACTTCACGGGCTTCTTGATCGAGCAATGTAGTTGAGCAACATTTCCCGATATTTCTTCGAAAGGCACAGGGCATCGTAGATGCTGAGTCGGGCCGGAACCTTCTTCAGATGAGACACCACATCATACATCACTGGTGCCTTATCTCGAGCGTGATCTCGTTGGTCAGCTGCTGGCTCATTGACTGCTTCTAGCAGGTTCGTTTTCTCGAGGTGTCCCTGATGGCTCACCTATGACCGCATTCGTCCTTCTAGGGTCTAGTCGCCTCGAAAATTCTCTCTGTACGACCTGCTTTCCTAACCGTAGAGCCACTACATTGACTTCTCCTTTCTCTAGGACTTGGTCCTTGTCACTGGCCCCTGGTTGAGCGACCACTGAGACCATGGCGCACTGAACGGGCTGTGCATGCGGCTGTTCTTGTCCAACATTTCTTCTTCTCATTTTGTTCTTCATCTTCCTCTCTTTCTCCAAGAGTTTTCTCTTGTTCTCTAGCCTCTTCTTGCTGCTCACTAGTGTCCACGGCTCTTCCGGTTCTGGGAATGGATTCACCGTTGGAATTTGAACTGGCACAGGGAGGGAAGACACCACTGTCAGCAGTATTCCGGCTCGCCTCTTCCGCCTTCATGTTGATGGTGCCATCGTTGATCATCCGTTGAATCTTGCCTTTTAGGACAAAGCAGTCTTCAGTCTTGTGGGTGGTCACACGATGATACCTACAGTAGCTAGGATGATCGACCATCTTCGATTCCTCCGGGCGTGTGCATTCTGGCAGTCTTATTAACCTCTCTTCGACCAGCTGTTCCATGATCGGAACCAGATCTTCCATGTCGAAGGTATAAGGTCCGTTTGCTAGATTACGCTCTTCTATCGTGAGATGTCGCGGCCTCTGAAAACTCTTGCCTTTGTCTTGAATTGTGGTTACTGGCCTAGCCTCGACTCTACGCTCGGTGTTTGGGCGTTTCCTGTCATTCGAACCCTTTCCTTTGTCGACGTAGTTAGATGTTATCATCCTTCCGGCTTCTCTCCTAGGCTTCTCTGCCTTGAACTGCGCCCTGGACGCGGCTCCTTCCACCAGGTGGGCTTTCGTAGCGAGGTCTCGAAACGTCAAGAAGTTGTGTCCAGAGAAGCCAAATGAGATCATCGCATCCATGGTCTGCATGCACATCTTGACCTGCTCGAATTTGCTAGGCAGTTCCCGGCACTGTGCTGCTATAGTCCCCCACCTGTCGATGAACTTCTCGACCGACTCTCCCTGCCTTTGACGAACCAAGGCCAAATCTGTCAGTGAGACTTCTTGCTCGGTAGAGAAGAATTTGGAGATGAACAAGTCCTGCATCTGCTCCCAGGACTTGACTGACCCTGCGGGCAGTGACATGTACCACTGGAATGCCTTGCTCGTGAGCGTTGAGCCAAACAATCTGAGACAGTAATAGGGAATTATCGACAGGTTGCCCATCATTGTCATGAATTGAGCCATGTGTTCCTTTGGCAATCCTCTGCCATCGAATCTAGGGAAGTCTGGACACTTGAAATTGTTGGGAAATGGGAGATCGTGGACCTCGGGTAAGTATGGCACCCGGTATACATATTTTCCTCTCTTCTCCTTTTCTCTTTCCTGACGCATCAGGCCCGCAACTGTCTGAGACAGTTCTTCTCTCGTGGCTTGAGACGGCAATGGCGGTACACGTCCGAACACAACGTTTCTCGGGCAAGCTTGTGGTTCGGCGGTGGCTGGTTCTCCTGCTGCCCCCTGGCATTCCACCACAGACTGTCGAGTAGGTACGGCTGGGCTTCTGTTTGCCCCCTGGTCAACTAGAGCCAACAGTGCTTCTTTCATCTCTCTCATCTCTCTGGCCGTGTCCTCTTAGACCTGGATAATCTCATCTATCTGTTCTTGGATTGGAGGCAGCTCTGGGTATCGCTCACTTGCCTCTCCTTCGGTGACCTGCACCATCATTACTTGCGCTCACTGCGGCCTCGTCTTAATCACGGCAGCTTCAGTAGGGATTGTCTTCATTGTCATCTTAGTCGACTATCGAACAGCGGATCTATTCGGTATCTTCACTGACGATGTTGTCTTCGGTATCGCTGGGAAGTCGATATCGGCGAAGGAGAACTCTGGCCTGGCTGACACGGTAGTTCTGCCGAAGTCGCGGGCGTCGCCCCTTTAGACTGGCTTCCACTGTCTCTTTGTTCTGCCCTGCACCCTTGCTGTCCTCTCCGTCTCAGCTGGGATAACCTTTTTGTTCTCAGTCTTCTTGACGGTCTTGCGCTTCTACACAATCTGCCATCTGG
This sequence comes from Liriodendron chinense, assembly GCA_003013855.2. Lineage (NCBI taxonomy): Eukaryota > Viridiplantae > Streptophyta > Magnoliopsida > Magnoliales > Magnoliaceae > Liriodendron > Liriodendron chinense. Next base: position 2,209,272 of record ML058429.1, read on the forward strand.
CTTCAGAGGTTGCTGCCAGATGGGGGAAGGAAAATCCTCCCGATGCTAAGAAGATCATCGTAGATGCCATTTGTTTGGTTCTTTCTCTGTCTTTCTCTTTCTGTCTTTCTCTCTCTCTATCACTCTCTCTCTCTACACAGTCATACACGCATTAGAATAATCCGTGCGCTTGAGAAAGAGAGGGGACACGACCTTACCAATCGCGATACGGCTTGACAGTGGATAGACAGAAACATACAAGTACAAACTACATGCATGCTATGCAAAGCTTCGAAATTCTTTTGCCTTAAAGATGAAGGGAAGAACGTTCCCGTTGAGAGTCGCCAGTTTGGCGCCCGTGAAGGCGCCGAACATTTCTCCTTGCGGTAACCTTTCCCATGTACACGTTAGTGTCTGCAAATGATTTATCGCAGAATGTCTATTTACTCGGAGATAACCAGAGATTCTGGTATTGAATAAGTCCCTAGCAGAGTTGCCTAGTTTGTTAGAACTTTGAAAAAGAAGAGGAGAAAGATCAGAGCTACTCGTCAGCAGTCCTTCTTTCTTTTTCTTTCATGTTTCTTTTATTCTGGGGGAATTCTGAGTATAGAGACATTCATAGACAATCATAAGCAATCACAAAGTGTACACAAGAGAGAGATATCGCAAGGCGAATTTTATTCCAGAGATTCTGAGATCTTTTACATTCCAGGCTGTGATACTGGTCACGAGCCTTTAATTACATCAACAGTTGATCACCCTTGATTAGAAGGCAAAAGACTAATCCGCCGGGGATTATGGTCTTGAGTTCATGGTCGTGTAGACCTTTATTTTCTTGTTATGGACTGAGCCACATTTGTTAGACACGCCAGATGTCTATGTTCCGTTTTCTTTCAGACTGTCCGGGTTGAGAGACTGTCAGGATTCGAGTGGTGCAACTCGGGGTCCGCGCCTGTTACTGTGAATAGGTGACCGCTGGAATACACGATCCTCGAATGTTGGTCGGCATGACCCAAGGCCCGCGCCCGTATTTTTATGACGGGTGACCTTAGGAAAACACTCCACAACGTTCCCGAACGGGGGTTTTAATCAAGTGGTGCAACTCTGGGCCCGCGCCTGCTACTGAGAACAGGTGACCGCTGGAATACACAAACTTCGAAATGTTGGTCGGCATAACCTAAAGCCCGCGCCCGTATTTTTATGACGGGTGACCTTAGGAAAGCAATCGCAACTACCTCATCAGCTCAACCAACGGACCCGTTGTCGATGGGTAGGGCATCGACTGTCTTTTTCATAGTGGCAGTCCATAGCAAGATGTTTCAAGCTTAGTTAGAACTCTTTGTTTGTGGTTTCTCGTGGTAACCATAACCCCTTAGGTTTAGCCTCGGACCTTTATCCGGGATGAATAGAGCTTTGTACAGTAAAGTAAATGTGTTTCTTCTGGAGTCGGGCGACTCGTCTTCGAGAACAATCTTTCTTCTGAGTATTTTCAGTAATCTATTTGGGATCAAGTAGGCTTTATCGAGCCAAGATCTTTTGAGAATCCAAATTCAATGGGCTGGATCGGCTATCTCCGATGCCTGTAAGTGGTTAAGTATAGGGTCCGATGGGTACCCACATATGCCAATTTCTTATGAATAATGGGGATCGGTGCCCCGTGAATGCTTGACCCAGCTGTAGGATAGCCTGAGTACTTTAGCTTTGCCTCGGTGTCTTCGAGATCGCGGTTGATTTCAACTGGCATTAGTCAATTTTCAAGCTAACAGGGCACTTCTCAGGGCTGAAAATGACTGAGTAGTGGACTTGTTCGCCGTCTGATTAGAGAGACCGGAGAGTACTATCAATAATCGTCTCTGAACAGGGGTGGATTACGTCCACAAAGATCGCGGTGCGATCACATTTCGATTTGCTTAGCAGAAGTCAATTTTCGGGCCAACAGGGCACTTCCCAGGGCTAGAATTGACTAAGTAGCGGGCCTGCCGACCACTTGATTAGGGTATTCGAGGGTCCTAAGATCGGATAACCTCGTCGCGGTGCATGATTATGGTGTATCATGTCATGTAGAAGAAAAGTTTCCCTCTCGGGCTCGGTCTAATTCCGCTCGATTCTTCTTGTTTTAGGCCGTTTTCGGCTCTTTCGGAAGGATTTTCGGGGCTGCCAAATTGGCTAAGTGTTGGTTATTTTGGACCAAAACACTAATTTGGTCCATTTATCATTGACCGTTGGAGAATCTGATCCGGTGGATGGATAGATCTCATCGAGACGCATCCAGGAGAGGCGGTTTCATCAAAATCCGATCTCGGACGAAGGCGGGCCGTGCGACGGAAGGTCCACCCCTCCCATCAGCATCCAGGCGCATGGGGGAGTGTGTACAGGCACATGTGGCCATTTTACAAGCGCATGTGGCATTGCATCATCTGTCAAGCGCATGTGGTCATCATCCGAGCGCATGTGGTCATCATCCAAGCGCATGTGGTCATCATCCGGGCGCATGTGGCCTCGTTTTCATGAAAAACTGGAAGTTCGGGAGGCAATCTCGGCGCAGGTGGTGGTGCACATGCGCCTGGACCTAAGAAGTGGGCGCATGTCCCTCCCAAACTTAGCGAATTTTAGAATTTTTCGGCCAGAAAAGCCGGCGCATGTGGGGGAAAAAGCCGGCGCATGTGGGGGATATGCCGGCGCATGTGCCCAGCACTTAGAAAATTTCAGGATTTTCTTCCTGAACATGGGATTCCGGCGAGGAAATCCCTTTCGGGCGAGGGTTTCTGGTGAGGGAATCCACTCCGGCCAAGGCATCCGGCGAGAGGAGAGAAAGTAAGCGCATGTGGTGCTTACATCACTCTGAGGTCGGCGGGGGATGATCTCGTGCTGATGAATGAAATGACTTCACTATTTATAGGGGATAATCGGGTTCGGGTCCGATCCGGCGGGTATTTCCTGGCGCATGTGGTAGACAACAAAACCAAGCGCATGTGGCAGAAAGCAGCCAAGCGCATGTGGTGGATTCGGGCGCATGTGCTTTGCCGGCGCATTTCCCGGAGCTTTTCGGAAGTGTTTCATTCTCTAGAGTGCAAGCGCATGTGGTTGGAGGTCAGGCGCATGTGGTTGGAGGCTAGGCCCATGTGCCTTGCCGGCGCTTTCCCACTACTTAGCCAAATTTTTAGGATTCCAGCACTTAGAAAATTTCAGCATTTCAGCTCCGACGAGGGACCTCCAAAGGACAGCTACCTTTTCTAGACATGCACTCACTGTTGCCAAGCCACTTCAAGGCTTTGATTGACCTCCTGAATGAACGAGGTGGGGTGTGAAAGTCCAGATGTTGCTAATTTTGGTACTTCCTTCCTAATTTGGAGCCTCCGGGTCGGCTTGTCGTATAGGAACGTTGTTCCGGGGAGCGCGCGCATGAAAATATGTATCGTAATGACTTCAAACTTGCTATTTAAGGGTTTTGGGGTGATCCAGATCATTTGACGGTGAAGTGCATGTCTAGATCCACATCTAAATGGTAGCTGTAGGCTTACAGACCCTTTTTGGTCAGCTCCAAACGGGGATGAAACGCATTTCGAGGTGCGTAGGTAAAAAATATGGACCGGATGACTTTGAAACGTGCGAGTTAAGGGTTTTAGGACATTTCAGATCATTTGGCAGTGAAGCGCACTGTCCAGTTCCGCTCTGAAATGGTAGCTGTAGGCTTACGTACCCTTTTTGGTCAGCTCCAAATGGGTATGAAACGCATTTCGAGGTGCGCAGGTAAAAATATACACCGGATGACTTCAAAACTTGCAGGTTAAGGGTTTTAGGACATTCCGGATCATTTGACAGTGAAGTGCATGTCCAGTTTCGCTCTGAAATGGTAGCTGTAGGCTTACGGACCCTTTTTGGTCAGTTGTGGGCAGGGACGAAACGTATTTCAAGGTGCGCAGGCAAAAATATGCATCGGATGACTTTGAAACTTGCAGGTTAAGGGTTTTAGGACATTTCAGATCATTTGGCGGTGAAGTGCATGTCCAGTTCCGCTCTAAAATGGTGTTTATGGATTTTGGTCGCTACCAAGCAATCGGGGTTGTGCTGGCATTTTCAGGGCTCTCTCGGCCTCGAAACTTATCCAAATCATTGCCACTAGACCATGGGATGTCGTTTTATAATGGGTGCAAATTTGAGCCCCAACACTCATCAAACTCCTTAAGGTGTTGATAGGCACTTTCACTGTCTAATCCATGGAATTTTGGGAGGAGGTGGATCACTCCCGGTTTCAAATCTACATTCCCTGCATTTTGTGGAAAGATTATGCATGAGGGAGTGCTCGCTCTTGTTGGTTGCAAGTAATCACATAATGTTCTTGGTTGGGGAACATTCTCAACCACATTCTCCCCCGTTTTGGTTTGGTTTTGGCCCAGATTAGGATTGGCCATCGGATTAGGTTGATTTGCAACCATATTTTCAGACAAAATTGGAGAAGTTAGATGTCTTCTAGCATGTGGTTCTCTGTCAATTCCTTCTACTATTCCCCCTTCACTAATGAGTCGGTTATTAGAATCCCGAGCCCAATGTGGCATGCAAATCCTAAAAGAATGAAACAAAAAAGAATTCTTCCTTCCTTCCGTTACTTCTCTCTAAGACCAAAGCACAAGGGGTCTTGCAATGGCTGAGCCAGAAGCAAGGATAGAGATCGATTTCTCCTGGTCAATAAGGGTTCAGAGAACTCCCCACCCACTCTTTGAATCTTTTGAAAATAGTACAGAAAAAGAAGAAAGAGGAGTAGAGGTGAGAAGAGAAATCTCTGAGCACAAGGTGATCCGAGATGGCAGAGCTGACCAATAAGAATCCAGGTGGCACAAGGCCTACCTTTCAGAGATCCAAAAAGGAGTCTCCACCCACTCTACAAGAGATGATAGGAATGAATAGGAGACGAAGATGAGTAAGGTTAGAAAGATAGAACCTAATTTGGCACTTGAGATCCTTATGTCTTCTTCAACTTCCTAGAAATCCCTGCAAAAGAAAAATCAAACAAAACAAACTAAGTTAGTCCTAAAATCTTAAAAATCCTAAATAGATACTATTTTCAAAAATTTGTAACAAACTGTCAAAGTCCCCGGCAGCGGTGCCAAAAACTTGTTCGCTGCCCCAAGTGTAGGGTTGCGATGTAGTAATAATCTTGGTAAAACTGAGGTCGATCCACAAGGACTTATATAGGAATTCACAAAACACTTCCAATAGCTTCTATTGAGAATTTAACAACCAGATTTGTAAGAGATTGATGTGAATAGTAACTTTAAACTAAATCGAAAGTAAACAATTATAAAAAGGCACTAGGGGTTCAAGGATCCACTTGTAGCAATCCTTGATGCTCAATTCGCTATGGTTTCTCGCTTTCTCAACTAGAATCAAAATTAAGATCTATCTAGTCGGATGATAGAGCAGTTAAACCAAACAATCTGCCATATGTAAGAGCCATGTGTATGATTCACTCAATGTAAGCTAGGACGAGCATACTCAATTGCATAGGTCAGTCCCAATTCCAAGAGACTAAGTTCACAATCATAACCATCATTAAGTCCTGTCACAAGACAAAGCTAGATTATGATTTGAACTTGATTCAAATCAAATACACAGTCCCATACATTCTACAGAAATCCAGAAAAGTAGAACTTTGGTAGGAAATTCCCACATGAAGATCATAGTACTAGAGCGTACTCCAATTCCTCGGATCATACAGGTCTAGACTAGCACAAATCAATTAAGAACTCAAGTACTTCTTCCAAACATCCATGAGTCATCATAAGACTAAGAAAAACTACTTAGAACTTGAATTAAACTTCAAACCATTGTTCATAAACATGAAATCCAACTTTAAAACCAACTTTAAACAAATTAAAACATCTTAGATTCACTACAAGCTTCACCTCTTAGCCCTAGCTAAGAGGTTTAGCCGTTCATGATCCATGGAAACATGAAACAACTAAGAAAAACATAAAAATGAGAAAGCAAACTAGAAGGAGTTGTGGAACTCTGAAATCTGCTTCTGCCACCTCCCACCTTGCTCAAACCCTTCTAAGATATCCTAGGAACGATCCCTAAGTGTCCTTTTATAGTGGGGAGGCTCCGTAGCATCAGAATCTTCTCGAATTTGTGTAAGCTTATGCAGTGCGCAGAGAAATTCGGTGCCCGAATAGGAAAGTCCGCAGTTTTACGCATGGCCGACCGGTCGCACGACCGGTCTGAGTGGCTTGGCCGACCGGTCGCGACCGGTCGGACTCATCTAGGAAATAGTCCAACAAGCTTCTAGAGTGAGCAGGCCTTTGGCCGACCGGTCTGGACCGGGTGGACTAGGCTGGCCGACTGGTCACAACCGGTCGGACAATGTTATTTGTGTGTCCAGTGAGTTCAGCATGTCTGGGGGAGCTGGCCGACCGGTCTAGACCGGTCGTGGCCCTCCTGGGCGACCGGTCATGACCGGTCTTGGCCTCTTTTCTTCTTCATTTCTTTCTTTCTTTCTTCTCTCTGCTTTCTTCTTTCTTTGGCCCACCTTGGGTCTTCATCCAAAGCTCCTAAGTGGATCCTTTTGGTCTCCTATTGGGTGAAGTCCACTCTCATTCCTGCAATCATAAAACATGCATTAGATTAGTCTTTAAATCATGAAAACCTTGCATAATGAGTGATGAATTGGGGTTAGAATATGCATAATTAAGAGCTCAACACGAAACCAAAAGATTGCACGGGAAAAGTCACTTGTCGCTCAGTGTCTTTCTTAGTGATCATTGCTTGATCCATGATCTCTTCAAAAGTTTCAAGATGCTAGCTTTCAACCGAATACTAGGCCTCAAGCCTTTTGGAACTTATTAATCTTGTAGTTCAGGTCTTCCACTGCTTAGGGTAAGTAATTTGACAACTCAACGAATATGTCTTCATATTGGGTTATGGTGAGGTTACCTTACTCTAGTTTCAGGAATTTAGACATCTTCTCTTTCCTATACGCTTTAGGGAAAAACTTGGCATGGAAAGCGTCCCACGTCCACTAGAATCCTTTTGCGACTCTTCTTTTGCCGCCTGCCACCAAACGTAGGCCGAACCCTCTAATAGGTATGCAGTCAGGGTTACTGAGTGTTACATGGGACAAGTCAGGGTGTCCAGTGCTTTACCCACTTGCTTGAGCCAATATTCCTCCTTGGTAGGGTCACGGTTTCCATGGAACTTCTCTGGATGTAGCTTTAAGAATTTCTCAATCAGGATGGTTTATTCAGGAAGTATGAACCGAGGTTGATTCGGTGGGGAATCCTGTCTAGGTGCTAGGGGTACTAGAAGCGTTTCGGGCCGATTTTGGGGTCTTAGTGTGGTTGTTTGGGTTTCCACTGGAGGCAGAGGTGCAGTTTGAGTAGAGGTTGGAATTGGAGTTTGGCCAGGGGTCACGATTGTCATTAGTTGTTCGAGGGTGGCCTTGTGTCGAGTTTGCTGTTCATGTCGTTGGGCCTGTTGTTGGTGAATGATACTGGTGAGATGATCGAGTGCGTCTAACATGGCTTCCTAAGGTTGTGGAGCATTGGAGTTTCCTCCTACTGAAGACATTGGTGGATTTGTATTAGGAGTCGCAGTGTTAGCCATGGGTGGTGTCTCAAGCTGGGGTGAGGCTGCAGAAACGTTACCCGAGGCTCTGGTTACTAGGGCTATGAATTTTGAAAATAACTGTTCTAAAGGTTAGATGGTGTTTCTTGAAATTGCGTCGGGTAGTCTAACACGACACCCTATGTATACACGTGTGGAAGCTTAAAGAGCAACTAGAATTATGGCTAAACCTATAGGAGGGGGTGATTAGGACCTTTTAAAAATTTTCGCTATTTAACAAATTTAGCAAATTACCCTACGTAAGCAATTAACACTTCGGCTTCCAAGCCTAAGTGAGTCCAATCAAAAGACTAGTAAATGATATATGCAATAACATCCTATTCTATTCAACACATGTAGACTATATATGATAGATCAACAAAAGCTCAAGTCTACATGAGGAGTGAAAGTACATCATGTGTGTGTGTATGTGCCTACCAAGTGCCTAGCATACATTCCTAACTAAGCATTCATAATTAACAAGTTAAACGCAATGCATAAAGAGAAATGAGCTTAAGAACAATCACAAACACAAGGATGTATAGTGGTTCGACTACTTGTCTACTCCACTCCCGGTTCAAGTACTCAACCCCTTTGAGCACACCGGCATTCACTGGGGAGTTTAAATCTGGTTCCTCCCAACCAAGGTGTTTTAACTCGGATCCACCCAACCGGGGAGTTTATAGGTTCCTCCCAACCTACACGTTTGCACTCGTGTTGGTGGCTCCCCCTTGGAGAATTTGTTTAGGCCGACTAACGAGTCAAGGAATGGCTGATGTCCCTGAATTTTAGGTTGACTAACAAACCAAGGATCGGCTAACGACCCTAGTTCAAGTTTGTCAAACAAACTCTACACTCAACTCCCACAGGGAATTGAGTGGATGGACTCCTAACAAGACAACCTTACTTGTCGGATTGAGCCCCTTTGCAGCGCTGCTTTGGGTTGCTTCTTCTCACTCTCCCGTGCTTGAAGCAGCTCCCCTTGTGCTCCCCCGATCTTAGACACCGCTGCTTTGCTAAGGCTTCAGCTCCAAGATCAGCTACCTTGCATGTGATGCTCTATTGGAGATGCCGAAGGTGCTAGGGAATGGTGAATCCTCTACAAATGGTAGGAAATAGGTTTCTTAGAGGAATACACCGATTTGGACTCCTAGGTAGTGTTTAGACAAAGGATTTAACTATGATCAAGGTATCTAAACCCTAGGAATCAAGAGGGAACGAGTCCATTCTCAAGATGCCATTGAATGACGCAAGCTTGTGATGAAGACGCAAAGAGAATGACTTATTATGGGTTTGGGATATAGCCTCTGATGGTCTCTAGCAATGGTGGCTTCTATCTTCTCAAAATCCCCTCCTTTTTTTTTCTCAAAAATGAATCCCCGTCTTTAAATAGATTTTCTTCCAACGGTAAAAAAATGCACAGATTCGCGTATCTCCGATTGATCGGAAAAAGGTCCGATTGATCGGAGACCTATCCGATTGATCGGAGACATGTCCGATTGATAAAAAATCAATCCAGTGAATTCTTTGGAAGATATTCCGATTGATCGGAACATGGTCTGATTGATCGGACTGACCCCTTCCGATGGATCGGAAGACTGTCCGATTGATCGGAAATATGTCCAGTGGATTTTCAAGTTTGCTGGGACAATTTCCGATTGATCGGAACTTCTGTCCGATTGATCGGAGTCCTATCGGAACCAATGTCCGATTGATCGGAGATCAATCAGAAGCTACTGTTTGAGCTGTATTGATTATAGCAGCTTCCACCACTTTAATTAGTCTAACTTATCATATTTTTCATGGAGTTCTAAGACTAATGATGACGACTAAGGGTATATCTAGTTGGTGTAAGTCATCTAAGAGGTAAAGGGTTAGGTTTTTGGTCAAGGTTAAGGCACACCAAGGCATCACTTTTACCTGTTTCTTCTTCCTTGATGCAGCAGGGCCAATTGAGTCTTCGTCTTCATTAAGCTCAACCAACACTAGACCCACTGACCTAAGTGATTGACAAACAAGGTGCACTAGTATGCCATAGAAAAGTGCACTAACATTTCTAAGGTGAAAACTAATGAACTTAAGTTAGAAAGTTAGAGTTAGAGGTTCACCCGGCTTTTAGTTAGGGAATCTGATACCCAGGACCTGATTACACTCTCATATGTTTTTCTCTCAAACCAGAAGTCTTTTTTCCTTGAAATTTGGAGGGTAGATAGATGATTAGGTGGGGAATACCCAAAAATTTTCTCAAAGTAAAATCTCATAAGAAAGTCTAGTTTTGACCCCCACAAATCTGAAAAATGTAACATATCAGCAGAATTTTACGCAGAATTTGTGTTATTGTTGGAATTTTCATAATTTTATTATATATAGGATTGATCTAAAATTTTATGGGGATACTGGGGACTGAGTTAGGAATATCCAGAAAAATTTACAAAAATTTATGTAATCTAGTAATACATTTTCTAATATAGGTATTTCTACTGGGTTTGGAAATCTACTCTAATAAAAAAATTAAAAATAAAATAGCTATTCCTAAGTTTTGATGGAGATACTTTACAAGATTCAATGAATCACTGATATAAATATGGGGAATAGATGAGAGCCCCAAATTTTTTTTTAAAAAACGAAAATTTTCTTTTCGAAAATCTTAAAATGTTCAGATTTCTAGGTTCCACGACTACCTTAGCAATTTCAAGGAACTTAAGTGTGGGTCTCTAGGTTCATGACATTATATATAATCAATAGGGAGGAATATAAATGATTTGTCTCTAGTCTTTGGGGAGCTAAGCCCTAGAATGAGTTAATTATGATACGGATTGGGTTTCTTGCACAGAGGTCCCCCCCCCCCCCCCCCCCCTTTTTTTTTTTTCCTCTGATACCAACTTGTAACGTCCCAAGATTTCAGCTCCTGTATACATCATGACATCCGAATTCTCAATATTTCTTCATCTAATCTAATATTTACATTCATATAAGACGTAAAAAAAAAAAAAAATAGAATGGTGGAAGCATGCTTTACTTAATCAAATGAATCAAAACAAATAACATAGTCATGTCTACTATACCAATCATCCAAAAACTCTCAACTAATGTCCATCTAATAAGACTTATTATGTAATCATGAAATAACAATAATTAACTAATATTAGAAAATTAGGCCGCATTGGCCTCATCTTCCACCATTTTCTACCACGAACCTTCACAGTCATCGCCTTGAGATTCGGGTTCTTGAAGATCATCACCTGCTTGTTCTATATAGTTTTCCACAAAATAAACCGTCAAAAGTGACCAGTGATGAACAAATCCAAGGTTAGCATAATACTTTCATTAAAACAAAACAAAACATCCATAATATCTTACTTAATGCAATGCATAATATGCATGGCCCGACGTAGAATTCCTTAACATGCCGTCAGGGGTTTCGGGACACATAAGCCCTAAGTTTTACTCGACCATTTGGGAAACGGGACACTCATAGCCCAATTCTACACGTGATAGTGTACGGGAGAAGTAGGACGTATAAGCCTATTCTCAACTCCATACACCCACAAGGAGCCAAGTGTATGCATGTGTTTTAGCCTTCCTTTATTATTAGTCCAGTTCGCACAGAGCCAATTACATGCAACCAACCTCAGGTTCCATCAGTACTATCCCATGGTTCATCATTCGTCAAAATAATCGTATCCGTCGCATCACACCTTGAATGACAGACTGTACTATTATGATTCATAACAATCAATGCGCATACATAACCATATGAAGATCCTTTACAACTTAAGAACAAGAGAATAGAAAAGGATATCATAACCACTTAATCAGGCGGCATATTATCACCACCTCAAATCAGGGTGACCACTTAACTGGACAGGCTAAAAACGCCGTCACTGGTTAGGGCAACCACTTAACCGGGTGTTCCAATATGCGTCACCACAGAACAAGGTCCCATCCTTAACAATATAACAAAGAAATATTCAATAAATAGGATCTTCATTAGCATTATCATCCATATATCGAATCATACTTGGATAGTACGGTGGTTCCATTAAGGCGATTACATAATTCCACTTATGTGAAACAATCATTCCATCATTGTTCTTTTCTCATATCAATAGTACATCTCATCTCATGTGATGGAAATAGTGTATTCAAGTATCCATATACACTACAATATTCATGTCAATAGAAGAGAAACAACATCATATACACCTCATACGTTTACTTAAGAAAAACAACTCAACATAATATGAAACTATTATACTTAAACTTGAATGTATTCTCACCTTTGTATGGTTTTCTTTCAGAGTTTTGCTAGAAATACACCTAAGAAATCTTCTTTCTCTTCCTCTTTCTTCTTCTCTCTTTCTTCTTCTCTCTTTCATTTCTCTCTTTTCTCTTCCTCTTTCTTCTTCTCTCTTTCTTCTTCTCTCTTTCATTTCTCTCTTTTCTCTTCCTCTTTCTTCTTCTCTCTTTCATTTCTCTCTCTTTTCTCTTCCTCTTTCTTCTTCTCTCTTTCACTTCTCTCTCTTTTCTCTTCCTCTTTCTTCTTCTCTCTAATGGGATCCCACCTACTAAAGCAGGAGCCCCTGTTTGGAATAGGGGGCCACCCACCATGTGGTAGGGCTTTTGCCAAGACAGAAGCCCCCATATACGTGTGTTGTGCTCCCTTTTGCAACCCTTGTTCGTGTGGCTTTATGAACTAACTCTAATGACCTCCCTCTTTACCCATATTTACCACTTTACCAACCTAACCAACCCATGAGAAGTTACCACATGGCGATTTAATATCCAAGCCATCTAACTCCTTTACAACCCTGAACTTTATTGGAATTACAAGAAAACCAGATTTGGAGACTATAAATAACTCCCTCCCCTTCTCATTTTAACAATAAGAAGGTCAACCAAGATCCAGTAAATTCAGAAAACTATTCGTTACTTCCTTAAGTCATCCCATCCCTCCACTAAGGAAAGGAAAGAGAAGTAAAACAGAATCTGGCTTGATCCTAGTCCAACCTAACCAGATCCCTGGCCTCTTGAGTAACCTTAGTCTCGATCCAAGCCATTCAATTTAGTCCTTGCAACACACTGTTCACCTAACTATTCAGTTTCTGAATCAGCTACATCAAACCACATCATAACACCGTGCAACATTTATTCCCTTCTCAACCCCCTGCTCATCTCATCCATTGTCATTACGTCACCTTTCACACCTAATTGGTTTGGGCGTATGCTCTAGGGCTTGTCAATATAATCGAACCCTGCACATCAGAAACCCGATTGGTTAACTTATGCTTTATCATTAACATTGCATACAATTACATATACCTCGCATACATAACACTTAATACTTGGTCAGTTCAAACGTATGCTCTATGGCATGCTGACGTAGTAAGATCCTACCCATCAGAAATTTGGATTGATTGGTTTTACGCTGGCATTCACGTCGGCATTCACGTCGGCATTACATTTAACACCATATTACACATACATCATCAACACATGAGAACTAATCCCAACCCTCAGAAGTTAACCTGATCTTATGAAGTAGAAACTGTACACTAGTACGGGCAGAGTGGGTGCCTAACACATTCCCCCTTTGTAACTGTGGTCACTTACCTCGAATCCTTCAGCCGTAGATCAAAGAGTCATCTTAGGGTTGTGAATCTTTGGATTCTCTCCCTAAGCATTTCTACAAGGTCTAGTCGACTATATGATTGAAGTAACTGGCTAGTGGCAACTCCAATCATACATAAAACCCTTCAAACACTCAAATGCAAAAATAACTCGAAAGAGGTGAAACTCATAGAAGCGCACAAGTCGATTCCGCCCGTCCTAGGATCCGACATCCACAGGACCCGCTCATCGGTAGTTGCTCATAAGAATGATGCCAGCCCATATCCAACACCACTTTTGAATGGCTTGATGACCAGATTTTTAGGCTGGAACATGTACATCAAGGATGTGACAGGATGAAAGTCCAAAATGTGGATGCGATTTTAGTGGATCCTTGACTATGGGGCCCACTGTGATAAATGTGCTTTACATCCACGCCATCCACTATTTTGACAACTCATTGTAGGGCATGATCTAAAAAATGAAGCAGATCCAAATCTCAAGTGGACCACATCACAGGAAACAGTGTTGACTAACCATTAAAAACTTCTTGTGGGCCATAAAAGTTTTGAATCAAGCTAATAATTGTGTGGTCCCTTTATCCAGGTCTTTGTGACCTTATCAACATTTTGGTGATCCCAAAGAAGTTTTTAATGGTGGGAATTAAATCATCATTTTTTCCAATAGCGTGGTGGCACAGGCATAGGCGAAGTGAGATCAAACACCGTCTCTCCCGCAAACAACTGATCCAAATCCACCGACCTCATGGGAATCCTTAACTAAGACTTCCTTGATTGCTCAAGGAGCACTCGAAGAACACGAGTAAATGGAGAAGAAATCTCAATATTAATGATAAAAAGGAGTAATCAATCCTTAACAACGAATCAAAAGAATTTAAATAGCATATGATGCATAATAAAAACTCTAAGTCACACAAATTAAGAGTCTTAAACCAAAAAAAAAAAAAACAACACATTAAAAAATGAAAAGTTCGCACGCGAATCTCGGCGTCTGACAACCGGTCATCAGGGGGCTGTGACCGATTGCAGTTGAGCAATAATTGGTCACCACCTTTGGGCGACAGGTCACCAGTGGAATATATCTGTCCAGGGATCTCACCCTTCCCCTTCTTAAATTTGTGACTGGTCGTAGGCAGTGACCAACCGGTTGCTGGAGGTCCAGAGAGTTTGGGCTGTGTGGGGTCTAAATTAGACTAATCGCTGTCCTTGGGTGACCAGTCGCCGGCGACAATGCGACTGGTCGCCAGGGGTGCGACAGGTCGTTTGTCTTGAGCTTTGTGTGCTTCCTTCCTTCTTTCTTTTGGTTGATCTAGACCATGAATTCTTAAGCTATCCTCTCTACATCAGTCCCTCCTTTAAAAGAACTCGACCCCGAGTTCTCGTTCATCTTTGGTTCATGGTACTCGAACAAATCATCGACATTGAAAGTGCAGAAGATCTCAAACTCTTCTGGAAGGTCAACGACATATGCATTGTCATTGATCTTTCTGAGGATAGGTACCGACCCAATTTTCTTATGCTTCAGCTTGCTGTACATGCTAGTAGGGAAGCATTCCTTGCCCAAATGGACCATCACTTGATCCTCGACCTTGAGCATTTTGGCCCAACGATGCTTGTCCACGTCATCTTTATATTTCTTATTTGATTCCAAGAGCTTGTTCCGTACGTCAGCGTGCACTTCAGTGATCCTCTCGGCCATGTTCTCAGCGGCTATGCTCTTTCCTGGGAAATTGGGTAACAGAACTAAGTCGAGAGGGTGACAAGGGACTTGAACATATACGACCAAGAACAATGACTTCCCTGTAGGTTGGTTCACCATATTGTTGAAGGCAAACTCAGCTTGAGACAGGGCTAAGTCCCACTGCTTCGGCTTGTCTCCGGAAATACAACAGATGAGATTGCCTAGAGTCCTATTCACCACCTCAGTTTGTCCATCAGTTTGTGGGTGATACGCGCTGCTAAACTGAAGTTGGGTGTCAAACCAACTCCACAAAGTTTACCAAAAGTGACTCACGAACTTTGTGTCACGATCCGAAGTGATCTTCTTAGGAATGCCATGCAATCTCACTACCTCCCTAAAGAATAGATTGGCCACACTTGTTGCATCTTGTCTTCTTGCAAGGTATAAAGTGAGCCATATTGAAGAACCTGCCTACCATCACGAACATGGAATCCATGCAGCATTGTGTCTATGGGAGACCCAAAATAAAATCCATCGAAATATCTTCCCAAGGGCCTTTCGGTACGGGTAGCAGAGTATAGAGTCCGATATTCTAAGAATGACCCTTTGAGGCTTGACACGTGTGACATCGCTGCACCATCCTACCAACATCTTGGCTTATATGAGCCAATGGTAGCATTCTTCAACAAGGGCCTTGGTCTTGTCACGGTTCAAGTGTCCTCCTAAACCATCACCATGGAGCTCAAGTATCAGTTTTTCCCATAGAAAGCACCACAAGATGCACAACCGATTCTCATAAAATAGGAACCCCTGTTGGATGTGAAAATTACTCTTGTGGCCTTCCTTGCTCCTCAGCCACGTGTCTTTAAAGTCTTCATCTTTAGCGTTAGGTCCTTGAGGCGTTCAAAGCCAACTAACTCGGTGCTCATAGTAATAAGAAGATTTCATTAGCGTAGGCGTAGGCGAAGTGAGATCGAACATCGTATCTCCCATGGATAACTGATCCGAATCCATGGACCTCCTGAGAATCCTCAACTAGGATTTCCTTGATTTCTCATAGTGTTAATGTCAGATTTTGTAACTGGATCCTCCGGACGTTCACCTTCTCTCCAACAGATACCTTCCTCCGCCGGACCTGAAAGAAGACAGAAAGCAACTAAGGGTGGCTGGTGTCCAGCCGTTAGCCCTCCGATGCTTAAGTCAGGCCGAAGCAAGAAGAAGAATAACCAGGCAAAAACAGGCCAGAGATTGAATATTGTGTATACCTTTCTCTTTAATGGAGTCATCCCTTTATATAGATCTGAAGCGATCCAATCTGTGACGTAAGATATCTAAATCCCGCTGATTTCGTGTACGATACTGAGATCCCGCTGATTTCCTAGGTTAAGATCCTTATCCTTAAAGGCGAGATCTAACCCAATGACTTATTTTGGCAATCACGTTTCTTGATGGCAATCCCTTGAGATTCGGAACCACCAGACAAGATCCCAAAATTGACCTATCCGGGCTGCTGGTAGGCGTAGTAGTAACGCTGATTGCTCATGTAGAGCTGGAGACCGTAGTTGGAGTCATGCCAGCGAAAAGGAAGGAGACGCCGACGGGGTGGAAACCACCGAACTAGGTGTAGCCCTGCTTGGTGTCGTAGAGGGATTGGACAAGCTGCTTGACGGGAATCGGATGCTGGTACTGAAGGCTTAAGGGGTGTCGCCACAGAAAAAGCTGTTCGTATGTTGGAATATGGTCGCGAGTCCTAGTGCTCGCTCATTCGGATGTAATCCTTTTCACTGACTCGTGAGAAGGTCTGCTCGCAGATCGAGAAGAGAATCTCTGCTTTGCTTTATCTGACTATCGGCTATGGGAGCTCGATGCCTTGCGAATAGATGCTCCGTATTTGTCCATCTGCGACTCTCGATCAGCTTATCTCGAGAGTCGAATGGGCGTCCCGCACTTACTCATTCTGCGACTCTCGAGCATATGATCTCGAGAGTCGAGTGGGTGTCCCGCGCTTATCCAGTCTACGACTCTCGCTCAGATGATCTCGAGAGTCTAATGGGTACTTCCGTACTTACCCGATCTGCGACTCTCGCTCAGATGATCTCGAGAGTCGAATGGGCGTCCGTGTACAATCTTAATATCTGAGTTGATCTCCATTATTTTGCCTATAACGGATGCCCCCCAAGTCCTTGCCGCCAAGAATTTTTAAGGGAAGGACTTAGCTTAAATAATTTTGCCTATAACAGATGCCCCCAAGTCCTTGCTTCTTCTGGATGAAGACACCTTAAATAGGGCAAGGAAAAACTCTTGCGCAACAATATTCCGTCTTGCAAGGTATACCTGGAAGCCCGAAGGCGAATTTGTCTTGCAGCTTTCTTGTCCTCTGGTAGGTATCCGTCTCTGAGATAAAGGATGATGGGATCCATCCAGCATGGGGATGATTGTACTGATATTACTTGCTCGAGAGTTGCGTGGTCGATACTTAGGTTCTGACGATGCTCGATGGGGGCCGAATGTGATAACTCGGATTCTGGTGCAGAGGCAAGCTTTGCCAGGGAATCGGCAAGTTGGTTCTTCTCGCGAGGAATATGAATTATTTCATAAGTCTTTAGTTTTGCTAGCAGGATGAGGACACGAGACTTGTAGAAGGCCATCCTTTCTTCTTTAGCCTCGAATTCGACAAGGACTTGGTTGACAATGAGCTGAGAGTCGCTATGAATTGACAGATTCTGAATTGCAAGGACAATGGCCAATTCGAGGCCGACGATCAGGGCTTCATATTCTGCTTCATTATTCGAGATACGAGAATCGAAACGCAGAGCATATTGGAAATGCGACCCATCGGGAGCCACTAAAATCAGGCCCGCTCCACTGCCACTGGCCCGCGACGACCCGTCTATGAAGAGGGACCAAGGAGGCTGGTCGCTGGTCATGGTATTATCATCAGGGGAGTATGTGAATTCAGCGATGAAGTCAGCCACGGCCTGGCCCTTTACCACGGTCCTAGGGTAGAATGAGATATCGTTCTCGCTGATCTTGACTGCCCATTTAGTTAGGCGTCCGGAAGCCTCAGGCTTTTGAAGGACTTGCCGCAGTGGATGATTCGTTGGTACTAAAATGGCGTGGGCTTGAAAGTATGGTCGCAGTTTTCGAGCTGCCGTAACTAAAGCTAGGGCCAGCTTCTCCATATCAGAATACCTAGTTTCTGCATCAACCATTGCTCGACTGATATAATAAATGGGCCTTTGTACCCGGAATCTTCTCTTATTAAAGCGGTGCTAACGGCCGTGGTGGACACAGAGAGATAAAGAATGAGTTGCTCATGTGCTACAGGCTTAGACAAAATGGGGGGTGTGCTCATGTATAGCTTCAATTGTTGAAAAGCCTCCTCACACTGTGGTGTCCATTTCCAATCAGACTTGGCAGTTGCACGAAGGAGTTTGAAGAATGGTAAGCACTTGTCAGATGCTCGCGAGATGAACCTGTTCAATGATGCGATGCGACTAGCCAGACACTGGACGTCCTTCAGAGTGGTGGGGGATTTCATCTCTATCAATGCTTTTATCTTTTCAGGATTTGCCTCAATTCCGCGCTGGCCGACCATGAACCCGAGAAACTTTCCTGCAGACACTCCAAACGCACATTGTTCTGGGTTCAATTTCATTTGATACTTCCTCATTAGGTCGAAGGCTTCTCGAAGATCAGAAATATGATCATCTTCTTCGGTGCTTTTCACGAGCATGTCATCAACATAAACTTCCATATTCTTACCGATTTGAGCAGCGAATATTTTGTTGACGAGACGTTGATAAGTGGCCCCTGCATTTTTAAGGCCGAACGGCATTACCTGGTAGCAATATAATCCCCGATCTGTGATGAAAGCGGTATGCTGGCTATCAGGTGGATGCATCATGATCTGGTTGTAACCAGAATAAGCATCCATAAAACTGAGCAGAGCGTGTCCAGCTGTTGAATCGACCAACTGGTCAATCCGCGGGGTCGGGAAGCTATCTTTGGGGCATGCTTTGTTTAAATCTGAATAGTCGACGCACATTCTCCATTTGCCATTAGCTTTCCGGACGAGGACCACGTTCGCGACCCACTCTGGGTAGTTTACTTCTTTTATGAAATTGACCGTGAGTAGCTTCTCGACTTCAGCTTTGATCGCCATTTGTCTTTCTGCAGTGAAGGCACGTCGACGCTGGTGTACGGGCTTATGTTTCGGGTCGATATTGAGGCGATGTACAACGACATTGGGGTCGATGCCTGGCATATCTTTATGAGACCAAGCGAACACGTCCTGGTATTCGGTGAGGAAACGGACCAGATCTTCATGATGGACACTGGTTACAGAGGATCCAATGTATACGACGCTGGATGGGTCACCTTTGGTTAAGTGAATTGCCACTGTTTCTTCCCCAAGAGTTCCTGATTTAAGAGCATTCTCTCTCGGATCCAACGAGGTGTTGGTGGGAAAGTTGGGTGAACCTTGTGCTATCTCCATAACGGGTGTTGCTTGAGCCTTCTTCCGATCCTGTAGGGCTATCTGATAGCAAGACCGTGCCTCCTGTTGACTTCCTCGCACGACCCCGATACCATTTGGGGTAGGAAATTTGACACACAGATATGAAGGGTGCAAGGCTGCCCCGACCTTATAATAGACTGCTGCCCCAAAATGGCGTTATATGCTGATTTTCGGTCCACCACGAGGAAGTTTATGAAGACGGTGGTCTTCGCTGGACTTTCTCCAAAAGTAACAAGGAGATCGATGCTTCCTTCAGGCGTTACTACCTCACCTCCGAAGTCGACGAGGGGGGTCGATACTGGCTTGAGAAGGCTTCTGGCAAATGTCATTTTGTTGAAAGCCTCCAAGTATAGAATATCGGCTGAGCTACCTGTATCCACCATAATTCGATGTGTCAGATAATTTGATACCTTCAATGTGACTACGATGGAGTCTTCGTAAGGAAAGTGAATTCTCTTTGCATCTTCGAGAGTGAAGGAAATTGGAGGATGGCTGGTTTTTGACGAGATAGACGTCTGTTCCAGCCAGTAGATTTGCTGGGGTTCTTTGGACGCCTTTCGAGCGTATGCTTTTCTTGAAGCTTGAGAATCGCCCCCGCAAGCTGGTCCTCCGATGATGGTGCGAATTTCTCCCGTAGGCTCAGCGTCCTCTTGGTCAGTTTGATGATGAGGTTGTTCCTTTTGGCGAGACGAGGTGTTCGCCCTTTCTGGTGATTGATTTTTACGAGCAACATAATCTTGGAGATGGCCTTTTCGAATAAGGGCTTCAATATGATCTCGTAGAGAGATGCAGTCTTGGGTTCTATGCCCGTGATCTTTGTGGAAGTAGCAGAATTTGCTCTTGTCTCTCTTCTCGGGATCGGATTTGATCTTTGCAGGCCACTTCACATATGGCTTGTGTTTAATCTCCATTAAAACCTTTTCATGAGATCGATTGAGAGGAGTGTAGTTATGATATTTACCAGAATAAGGCTTCTTGGGAGAACGGTCGCACTGATCACGACGATTCTTTTTATCTGCAGTAGAGGTTCCCTCTGGCTTGCGTTTCTTACCTTGTATTCCATGACGCGTCAATGCGACTTCTTCTGCATTGATATATTTCTGGGCTTTGGCTTGGAATTCTGCCATAGTTTTCGGCGGGCTTTTATCCAAGGAAAACCTGAATTTCTCGCTCGTTATTCCTGCTATGAGGGCTGCGAGCCCTTTTTCTTCAGTATAACCTTCAGTTTGAACGGCTTCAGCGGTGAACCGTACTGTGAACTCCTTTATTGTCTCCCCATGCTGCTGTTTTAAATTCATTAGATGGGAGGCTGGCTTCTTAATGCGAATGCTTCCCATGAATTGAGAAAGGAATATCTCCGATAACTGGGAAAAGGAGCTGATGGAACGGGGCTTTAATCCCCGGAACCACGTACGAGCTGCTTCCTTCAATGTTAGGGAAAAAGCCCTACACATGATTTCTGAGCCATGTCCCTCCAACTCCATGAGAGACCTGTATGTTTCTAGGTGTTCAAGAGGATCACCAATACCTGTATACGGAGTGATAACGGGCGTTCGATACTTTTTAGGTAACGGTGCCTCCATAACCTCGCTAGTAAAGGGAGACTCGGATTGATGTATCGCTGCCATGATGGTAGATGGCCGATTTGCCTGGTATCGCTGTTCCATGACATCAAAACGATCATGGATTCTTTTGAGATCTCCTTCCCATGGTAGGGTATAGCTTGACGTTTTGGCAGTGGAGCCCTGAGGTTGAGGTTGTCGAGACGAACTAGAATGTATAGAATGTGGAGACGGTACAGGGAGATGGCTGCCAAGTGGTGGGACCTGTGGTTCGTCTATAGAATGTCTGGATGCCACTGGTATGGGCTGCGGTGGTAACCCTTCGGAGGCTTGTCTCTACGGTTCGGGGAAATGCTGATCAAGCCGATTCGACAGGGCCTGAACTCCGGCATTTAGAGTTAGGAGAGTGTTTCCGAGGAAACGCAGGACATCGTCTTGATTTCCAGAAGCTTCCAATAATGGGTTTGCTGATGGCATATTTGGGGCTCCTTGAGGGATGTTCGTCGAGGCAGGTGGAAGGGTAGGTACGGATTCCATCTCATCGGGCGGAGGTGGTGCCTGCCTTGAATTCGAAGGATGAACAACCTTTTTAGGAGGCATCGCCGAAGGATTTTTATCGGTGGTTAGAACAGTTGATTTTGACGATCAAGTCGTTCCCACAGACGGCGCCAAACTGTTAACGTCAGATTTTGTAACTGGATCCTCCGGACGTTCACCTTCTCTCCAACAGATACCTTCCTCCGCCGGACCTGAAAGAAGACAGAAAGCAACTAAGGGTGGCTGGTGTCCAGCCGTTAGCCCTCCGATGCTTAAGTCAGGCCGAAGCAAGAAGAAGAATAATCAGGCAAAAACAGGCCAGTGTGTACCTTTCTCTTTAATGGATTCATCCCTTTATATAGATCTGAAGTGATCCAATCTGTGACGTAAGATATCGAAATCCCGCTGATTTCGTGTACGATACTGAGATCCCGCTGATTTCCTAGGTTAAGATCCTTATCCTTAAAGGCGAGATCTAACCCAATGACTTATTTTGGCAATCACGTTTCTTGATGGCAATCCCTTGAGATTCGGAACCACCAGACAAGATCCCAAAATCGACCTATCCGGGCTGCTGGTAGGCGTAGTAGTAACGCTGATTGCTCATGTAGAGCTGGAGACCGTAGTTGGAGTCATAGCCAGCGAAAAGGAAGGAGACGCCGACGGGGTGGAAACCACCGAACTAGGTGTAGCCCTGCTTGGTGTCGCAGAGGGATTGGACAAGCTGCTTGACGGGAATCGGATGTTGATACTGAAGGCTTAAGGGGTGTCGCCACAGAAAAAGCTGTTCGTATGTTGGAATATGGTCGCGAGTCCTAGTGCTCGCTCATTCGGATGTAATCCTTTTCACTGACTCGTGAGAAGGTCTGCTCGCAGATCGAGAAGAGAATCTCTGCTTTGCTTTATCTGACTATCGGCTATGGGAGCTCGATGCCTTGCGAATAGATGCTCCGTATTTGTCCATCTGCGACTCTCGATCAGCTTATCTCGAGAGTCGAATGGGCGTCCCGCACTTACTCATTCTGCGACTCTCGAGCATATGATCTCGAGAGTCGAGTGGGTGTCCCGCGCTTATCCAGTCTACAACTCTTGCTCAGATGATCTCGAGAGTCTAATGGGTACTTCCGTACTTACCCGATCTGCGACTCTCGCTCAGATGTCTCGAGAGTCGAATGGGCGTCCGTGTACAATCTTAATATCTGAGTTGATCTCCATTATTTTGCCTATAACACCTAGTAACAAGAAGATCGACTCGACAACTAAGAGCGTCGACAACTTTGTTTTGCTGTCCCAATTTTTACTTCAATACAAATGTGAATTCCTGTAAAAATGAATTCCACTTAGTGCACATGGCTGACATTAGTTTAGTTGTTAATAAACTTTAGGGCTTGATGGTCTGTAAACAAAATAAATTCCCTCTGAATGAGGTAGTGTCGCCAATGCCGTAAGTCTTGTACAACTGCGTACAACTCGATTTCATATGTAAGCCATTTCTTCCTAGCATCACTACGTTTCTCACTGTAGAAAGCGACGGGCTTGCCTTCCTGAGATAATACAATACCAATCCTCACATATGACGCATTGCAATCTACTTGGAAAACCTTATCGAAGTTAGGTAATACTAAGACTGACGTAGGTGACAATTTATGCTTGATCTCAGCAAAACTTCGATCGACTTCCTCTGTCCACTGGAATGATCCTTTCTTCATGCAGTCCATGATAGGTGCTACTATCATGCTGAAATTTCTAACAAAGCGACAATAGAAAGTGGCTAACCTATGAAAACTGCACACTTCATGGATGTTGGTTGCGGTAGGCCACTCACATATGGCCTTTACTTTATCTTCATCCACCCGAATGCCGGTGAATGACACAAAAAATCCCCAAAACAACATTCAATAAGAAAATCTCACTTTTTCAGGTTCAAGTACAACCTGTTATCACAAAGCACTTGAAGAACTTCTTTGAGATGCCCTATATGTTCAGATTCATTTTGACTGTAAATCATAATATCATCGAAGTACACCATTGCAAATCGGTCTATAAATGACTTTAACACTTGATTCATGAGCCACATAAAGGTACTCGGTGCATTCGACAGCCTAAATGACATAACCAGTCACTCGTATAATCCATCCGTAGTTTTGAAAGATGTCTTCCACTCATCAACAAGGTGGACATGGATCTAATGGTACCTGCTTGCGTAGATCTAATTTATAAAACACCTTCAAACCCTCGAGCATATCTAACATATCATCCAGCAGGGGTATCAAAAATCTGTACTTTATGGTGATTTTATTTATTGCCTGGCTGTCCACACAAATTAGCCAACTCCTTGAAATTGCGGTTTTACCACTAGTGAGATAAGCTTGAAGGTATGCTTATGTTCTAGAGAGGGGGGGGGGGGGGGGGGGGGGGGGGGGGTTGAATAGGACTTTTTAAATTTTCTTACAAATTTAAAAACTCAATTGCAATTATACTTTAATTTAACAATTAAGTACATGTAAATGAAGGCAATTTATCACACACGATCTAACTCGATTGACAACTACACTAAGAGAAGCATTTAATCAAACAGTTTATATGCATGCTTGTATTAATCATTCAAAGATGGGATATGAGCATTTTGTCAAACATAAGATGGGCATTTAGTTAAGCACTTATATGATTGATCAACAAGGGAGAATAATAGACAAAATGCATTCACCATATTGCACACGATGTATAGTGGTTTGACGATGAGTCTACTTCACTCCCGGTTCAAGTACTCAACTCCTTTGAGTACACCAGCATTCACTATCGGAGGTTTTAAATGAGGTTCACCTCTCAACCTTTACAACCTACACAAGGTCTATTCTTACACAAGGACTCCTCAAATCCTACACACGGACAATGCACGTATTCTCCCATGTCGGAGGCATATGCAAGGACTTCCGCATCCTATGCAAGGACACACACATCCTACTCAAGGACAGCTTCGAGATTGGGTCACAATCTCTAGACCCCAATCTCAACAAGAAGGGGGAATCAAACAATGGACTTTATAAGATTAAACACTTACAAGAGATGAGCCCCGATTCAGCGCCGTTGAGTAGCTTCAGCTTCCACGAATGCTTTAGCTCCTCTACAAGGTCCCACGATCAGCTACCAATGTATATGATGATCCTGGACTAGTGTCGGGTAGGTGGGAGGAGGTATAGATGTTCCAATTGCCTATTACAATACAATGGTTTATGAAGGAAGTATCAATCTGATCATTCAATGGCTATAAATGACTTCAAGTTGAAGTTTCAATGATAGGGACAACCATGAATGATATGCTTGAGTTCATTGTTCAAATTGAGCTTTGAATACTCAATGTATTGTTATTAATAGCTAGGTTTGAAAGATGAACTCAAGACAATGATGAGCAAAAGAGATTAGGTAAAGCTCTTAATTGCTTCTCTTCATACTCTCAATGGGTGTGCAGAGGATGCCATTAAAGCCCTCAAAATATGCCTTTATAGGCTCCAAGAATCGAGCTCCAACAGATATAAAACAGTAACATTCGACCTGATACAAACCCCTGAGGATCGGTCTTGATTGAGCATTCGACCGGTCTGTCGACTGGTTTGACGACGGGTCCTCAGACTAGTCTACCCATAAAAATTTTCATGTCGAGGTTGTTGGACGATTTTCATCCATTTACGACCGGTCGTGCGACTGGTCTTGGGAGGCCAACGACCGGTCCTGGAAGGCCAACGACTGGTCTACCCAATATCATTTTGAACAACATGTTGTTGGACATTTTTCGTCCATTTACGATCGGTCGTGCGACCGGTCCTTGAAGGCCAATGACCAGTCCTCAGATCGGTCTTCGGACAGCCAGAACATGAGCAGTTATCTTTAGAAAACATGCTGACTGAAGGATTTCTACAGCTGACCGATCACCAGACCGATTGTCAGGCTAAGTACATGGCCTGATATAGGGTGAACTTCATCATCTTTTAAGGTGCACAAGGAGATGGTTTTTCTAGTTTTTCAACTATTTGGCACCTACACAATGGAGGTTCTGTTAGTACACCTTTTGTTGTCAATTGGCGTGTTGGTTAGTCGCGTCTTGTCATATGAGCCCCGGTCGAAGAATTGAAGATCAAGACCTGAAGATTACGCTTCATCCATTGCTCAAGCTCATGCTGCAACAAGATCTCAGGTAAGTTGCATATAGATCGACCATAGGAAACCCAAAACATCAAAAGAATGGCGTAAAAACTCACATATCCTATCCCCATTCCTCTCGACCCTTGCACAAGTTGATCAGGCTTGTGAACCATGGCTGGTGCGAAGCATATTGAAGATATGTCCACACATTAGACCCTATGCACCTCGTCG
The DNA here is from genome assembly GCA_003013855.2 of Liriodendron chinense. Lineage (NCBI taxonomy): Eukaryota > Viridiplantae > Streptophyta > Magnoliopsida > Magnoliales > Magnoliaceae > Liriodendron > Liriodendron chinense. Next base: position 2,235,150 of record ML058429.1, read on the forward strand.
CTTGAAGAAGATCAGTTGCTGTGTTGAGAATCTTGGTCCTGCAAGCTCGCTATGAAAAATCCATCTAGTCAGAGGCCAGGCTTCTCAAACACTTCATCAACCTTGCTATAAAGTGGACGAATGGACAGCCGACCGGTCGTGACCGGTCAGCCAGCTATGTACAAACTCTCCAACAAGCTCTGCTGAAGGATTCATATAGGCAGCCGACCGGTCATGACCGGTCGGCCTTCACAAGAAGTGATTGTCCAGCAACTATCACCGACCGGTCATGACCGGTCGGCCCTCACAAATAGTTGTAGTCCAGCAAGGGGGTCCGACCGGTCATGACCGGTCGGCCTGCATTTTGGAGTTCATCCAGCAAAGGGGTCCGACCGGTCAAGACCGGTCGGCCTCCATAATTCATGTAGCTCCAGCAAGGGGGTCCGACCGATCATGACCGGTCGGACCATGGTACGTAGCCTCTCTAGCAAGGGAGTCCGACCGGTCATGACCGGTCGGCCAGTCCCATATGTAGCCCTTGTTTTTGAATGCTGACCGGTCCATCCGGCCGGTAGAGTCCGTGCTCTGACAGGTCGGACGTGACCGTTTTAGATCCGTTGGGGCTATCATTTGGGGCTCTATAAAGCCAGGTCTTGAGGTCTTTCTTGGCATGCATTCAACACCCATTCAGAGCTGAGAGTGAGAGAGCATTTACTTCCATCCTTCCTCCCTCTTAACTCCCTTGAGTTCATCATTCAAACTTGGCCATTAATGGCTTGTCATTGAGTATTCTAAGCTCAGTTTGAAGTATGAACTCAAGACTTTCATTCATGGCTGACCTACCTTCCGAAAATCATTATTAGGTCACTTAAAGCCATTGAATGAGTGAAGATTGGTAGTTCCCTCATTACCATTGCATTGAATAGGCAAGAGGAACTAGACCAACTCTCTCCCAACTACCCGGCATCAACATATCCTCATCATTTGCATCGGTAGCTGATCTTGGGAGCTCAAAAGAGGAGCTGAAGCACGTGGAGCTGAAGCTACTCATCAAAGGCATCGAATCGGGGCTCAAACGTCTAGGTATGTCTAGTATTTGAGAGTCCATCTTTTAAATCTCTATTCCCTGGATTGGGAAACTCCGGCGGGAGGGTACGTGACCATCCTTGGATTAGGATTGGTGAGAGTTTGAGATCCAAACTCGTCAAGTCCCTGGATTGGGCCATCGGCGGATGGTATACGCGGTCCTAGATCAAAGGATGTCAAGGTTGATGGTTAACCTGATTTAAAACCAAGACTATAGTGAAATCCGGTGGTCTCATAGGTTGAGATCGTGAACCGGGAGTGGAGTAGGGAAACCGAACCACTATAAATCGCCTTGCATTTTGAGATTGAATGGTTGCTATGTGTTGAATGGTTTAGTCAATCATGAATGCTAACTGTTTGATGAAATGCCTATGATAGTCCTTGCTTACAAACTGCTCATATAAATGTCTGAATGCTATTGTGATTGTCTTAGTTGATAAGATTGTCTTGATCAGTTTTTAATTGTAATTGGTTTTAAAAAGTCCTATTCACCCCCCCCCCCCCCCCCCCCCCCCTCTAGGACATTAGGCATATCTCCAAGTATCTCTATTAGCGGTAAAACCGCAAATTCAATTGGTATCAGAGCGGGTTCCTCCGTTCAGGTTTAAAAACCCGGAGTGAGATCCTAAGAGAGCTTGAAAATATGTCTAGAGAGGACTCTTCATCCGTTACTAAACCTCCCTTCTTTGATGGGTCTAACTATCCATATTGGAAAGCCCGAATGCGCATCTTTTTGGAATCTATTGATTCGGACGTTAGGGATATGATTGATATTGGATATAAACCCTCAATGGTCACTATATGTAAGGAAGGTGAACCGGATGTCCTCAAGCCAAAAGAAAAGGCAATGTGGACCGATTATGATAAAGCTCAACGGGTCTGTAATGCTAAAGGGCTGAATGCCATCTTTTGTTCAGTATCTAAAGATGAATTTGGCCGGATTCAAAATTGCACAACCAGTAAGCAGGCATGGGACATCCTTGAGGTTACTCATGAAGGAACAAGCATTGTTAAAAACTCAAAACTTCAGCGCCTCTCCACACAATTTGAAAATATTACTATGGAGGAGCATGAAACATTTACTGACTTCTATACCAAGCTGAACAAGATTACAAATGAAATGTTGGGCTTGGGGGATCCCGTTCCGGAGCATAGACTATGTAGGAAAATTCTAAGATCCCTTCCGGACCGGTTCTCTTCCAAAGTCACTACCATCGAAGAATGTAGGGACCTAAATACCATGAAAGTTGAAGAATTACTTGGGTCCCTCCAAACCTATGAGCTAGGTTTCAAAACTCCCTCTAAATCCAAAAGTACAGCCCTGAAATCTTCCCACAAGAAGCAAGAGTCTGAATGTGGGAGTGAGGAAGATCCTGATTTAGAAGAAATGGCACTTATGGCCAAGAAATTTCAAAAATTCTTCAAAACTAAAGGAAATACCTCTAGAAGGAAACCCTACCAGAAGGGTAAACCTTTTGACTCCAAGAACAACAAAGGAAAATTTCTTAAGTCAAAAGATCCTCAATGCTACAAGTGTAGAGGATTTGGTCACATTGCATCCGAGTGCACCAATAACAATGCCAAGAAAAAGGCAATGGCGGCTACATGGGATGAGACTGAAGAATCAGAATCAGAATCAATCCTATACCAAAGTGAGGAGGAGCAAGGTTCAATCAGAATTTTAATGGCCTCCATTACTGATATTGTACCTCAAATTGAGCCCATTGCAAAGACCACCGGAGACATTGATGATCATGAATCCTCCAACACAGAAAATGATTCCTTGAGTGATGATGAGGATGAGGAGGAAGGCCTTCAGGAGGTTTATAACCAACTATACATTGAAAATATAAATACCATCAACAAGTTGGGCCAAATGAAGGCTGAAAATGACAAACTGATGAAAAATCTTGACGGATTGAAAATAGAGAATCAAAAGTTGAGTCAAGACTTAGAAGAGCTGAAAAAGAAGAATGATGAGCTTGAACAAGAAAAGAAAGAGTTCATAAGTGGTGAATCTCTTGACAAGCATGCTAGACTTGAGAGAGAACTCAAAGAGGCGAGCAATGAAATCAATCGTCTTAAGTGTTAAGTCGTTGACTCTAAAAGACGGTTCGCTCAAGGAGAAGAAAACTTGGAAAAACTCCTCGGTGTTGCAAGATCACCAATGGACAAAAGAGGTTTGGGCTATGATAGTCACACTTCGAAAACCACCTCAGTCCATCCAATTATAAAAAATGGTCATGGTGCATCCGGAAGTAAAACTAGAGCATCTCCTATCTGTCATGCTTGTGGAGACATTGGCCACTTAAAATTTGAGTGCTTGGTATTCAAAAATCCGGTCAGAAACTTGAAAGGTAAATTTGTACCGACCGGGAAAAATGTCCAAGCTAATTGGAATCCTCCCATGCATTCTTCACCTAAGAGGGGAAACATTCGAAAGAATTATCCTGCTTTTCCTAGGAAGGACAAGAGGATGGATGAACTATTGGAGCAAGTTAAAATGCTGAATTTGAAAACTGTTCTTCTTTTGCGTGAAAAAGAAAAATCTGATTCTCCCAAGAAAACTAGAGAATCTTATCATAAGAACACCCCTTATAAAAAGACAACAACTAAATGGGTTGTTAAGAACAAGTGCTTAGTCATTCATACTACCTTAAAAGCTGGGAATACTCCTAGATGGTACTTGGATAGTGGTTGTTCTAGACACATGACAGGTGATAGATCTCAATTTTGTGCATATGACGAATTTGATGGTGGGTCTGTCACATTTGGTGATGGGAGCATAGCTAAGATCATTGGTAAAGGAACCATCACAGGGCCAAGTTTGCCTGAAATTGAAAATGTATTGTATGTTGATGGCCTTAAACACAACCTACTGAGTATCTCATAGATTTGTGATGAAGAGCACTCAGTAAGCTTCTCCAAAGATATGTGCAAGATCATGAACTCCACAGGAAAATTAGTCATGAAAGGTCTACGCACAGGAGACAATTGCTATGTCATTGAAAATCACAACAATTCAAGCTCCTCCACCATGTGTCACATGGCCGTTCAGGATGAAACGGAATTATGGCACCATCGACTCGGTCATGTACATTATAGAAATCTGTTCAAACTAAGTCAGAAAAATTTGGTGAGAGGTCTACCCAAGATGGGTAGAAGACCAAATACTGTGTGCGCCGCATGCCAAAAAGGTAAACAAATCAAGGTTGCACACAAGAGAACCTCTATCCTGGTAACATCAAAACCATTTGAAATGCTACACATGGACCTAGTCGGTCCTACCAGAGTACTTAGCCAAGGTGGAAAACGATACTTCCTTGTAATCGTTGATGATTACTCCAGATTCACATGGGTCGCCTTCCTAAGAGAAAAATCTGACACTTTTGAGGAATTCAAAAAACTAGTGAAGCGACTTCAAAATGAGAAAGGATACATGGTAGCAAGAATCAGGAGTGATCACGGCGGTGAATTTGAAGATCATCGCTTCAAGGCATTATGCGATGAATTGGGCATTCGTCATGAGTTCTCAGCTCCCAAAACACCTCAACAAAATGGGGTTGCTGAAAGGAAAAACAGAGTGTTGTTGGATATGGCCACAGCTATGCTTAATAATAAGAAACTTGCTCAAAATCTGTGGGCCGAAGCTGTTAACACTGCCTGCTATATTGTTAATCGAGTTTATTTGAGGGAAGGTTTAAACAAAACAGCTTATGAACTGTGGTGTGGAAAAACACCGAATGTTAAATACTTTAAGGTCTTTGGTAGTACATGCTATATTCTGAGAGACCGAGAAAATTTGGGAAAATTTGAATCCAAAAGTGATGAGGGTATCTTCTTGGGATACTCATTGAATAGTAGAGCTTTTCGTGTTTACAACCTTCAAACCTCATCTGTCCAAGAGTCAATCAATGTGACTGTGGACGATAGCTTGGATAAACCTGTGTCTCCAGGTGATGAAGAAGAAGATGAGGGCATATGCGAGATAGGTAAATCTGATAAACCACCCTCATCTCCAAATGCCCCCACTGCTCCTGGTGATGTACAAATTGTCAAGGATCACCCCCTCAATCAAATCATTGGGGATCCTAGCATTGGTGTTAAAACCAGGAGGCAATTGGAGGCAGTCAACAGTCACCTGTGTTTCACATCAAAAATTGAACCAAAAAGTACTGATGAAGCTCTAAATGATGAATTCTGGATTCTTGCAATGCATGAAGAGCTTCTACAATTCATTAGAAATGATGTATGGTATCTGGTCGACAGGCCGGAAAGGAAAAATGTGATTGGAACCAAATGGATTTTCAAAAACAAATCCGATGAATCTGGGAATGTAATACGAAATAAGGCTCGGTTAGTGGCTCAGGGATATTCACAAATAGAAGGCATTGATTTTGATGAAACATTTGCCCCTGTAGCCAGACTCGAGTCTATTAGAATTCTTATGGCTGTTGCTTGTGCTTTAAAGTTCAAACTATTTCAAATGGATGTAAAGAGCGCCTTCTTGAATGGTATTCTTGATGAGGAAGTGTATGTTGAACAACCAAAAGGATTCATTGATCCTAAGTATCCTCACAAGGTTTACCGGTTGAAAAAGGCGCTTTACGGACTCAAGCAAGCACCCCGTGCATGGTATGAACGCTTAACTCAGTTTCTTATAGACCATGATTTTGTTAGGGGGAGCGTAGACAAAACTCTATTCATTAGAGAAGCCGAGAATTCTGTATTGATTGCCCAGATTTATGTGGATGACATTGTGTTTGGAACCACATGTGAGAAAATGTCCATCTCCTTTGCTGAATTAATGACATCTGAATTTGAGATGAGTATGGTAGGAGAACTCAACATGTTTCTAGGGCTTCAAGTAAAACAACTTGCATCAGGAATATTCATTACTCAAGCCAAGTATGCTAAAGACCTTGTCAAGAGATTTGGCTTAGACTCTGGTCGTTCCTACACTACACCTATGAGCACCACTGTTAAATTATCAAAAGACCTTGCAGGGAAAAGTGTAGATCAACATCTTTATAGAAGCATGATTGGTAGTCTCCTTTACCTCACTGCTAGTAGACCAGACATTGCTTTTAGTGTTGGTGCGTGTGCTCGATTTCAGGCTGATCCCAAAGAATCTCATCTTACCGCTGTTAAGCGGATCATTCGGTTCGTTGGAAGCACCACCGAATACGGTCTTTGGTGCCCCTTTGATTCCTCTACAGATATTGCAGGGTACTCTGATGCCGACTGGGCTGGTAACATGGATGATCGCAAATCTACCAGCGGTGGTTGTTTTTATGTTGGAAACTGCCTTGTGGCATGGCACAGTAAGAAGCAAAACTCTATCTCTTTATCCACAGCCGAAGCAGAATACATTGCTGCTGGTAGTTGTTGTGCCCAGCTATTATGGATGAAACAAACCCTAACCGATTTTGGGATCAAACAAGGCACAATGATGTTATTTTGCGACAATACGAGTGCCATAAATATATCAAAAAATCCTGTTCAGCACTCTCGCACTAAGCACATAGACATTAGGCACCATTTTATTCGAGAACTGGTTGAAGATCAAATCATATCTCTCGAACATGTGCCTACAGAGAATCAGCTAGCTGACATTCTAACAACACCTTTGGACTCGGTTCGATTTTCGAACCTCCAGAAGTCCATTGGTGTTGGATGTATCTAGTGTAGCTAACAAGTGTCTGTTTTGCAGGAAAAATCTGAGGATTTAGCCTCTCTTTCTGTTCGTTATAGGTATATCTGAGGATCATGGCCTCTTTTCATTGCTGTTCACGTATATCCGGGATCATAGTCCCATTTTCTAGCCAATTATTGTCATATCTGGACCTCAGGGGTCCCTCATCTTGAGATTGGTGTACCTTGGTACACCATGACCATTGATGATGCACCCTAGCTAAGGGTACTTGATTTCAAAGGCCTGTCCAAAGGACAGACTCTATCCAGCTGTTCCAATACAGGATCCCTGTCAAAAGAATGGAAATATTGCTGCTGACCGGCCAGCCGACCGGTCAAGACCGGTCGGGCGTCTCCCAAATCCCTCTGGACTCGTCCAGTTAAGCATGCCGACCGGTCATGACCGGTCGGGCTTTGAAGAGAAACCTGATGGTGGCCCTGTTTCCGTCCCACGACCGGTCATGACCGGTCGTGCGTCCCAGTGCAAGCCCCGTCCACGCGTGTGCCGACCGGGTAGGGGGTATTTAAACCTGTTTTGTGCCCATTTTAGGGCAGTTCTTCCCATTTCCTCACCTCCACCTGATGTTCCAGCTTCTCCTCTAGCTCTCCAAGGTGTTTTTGAGCTGAGTCATTGATAGATTTGAGGTTCTAACCTCCTCAACTTCACTTCTCCTGGTTGGTAAGAGATTCCTTCTCTACACTCTCTATCTTCTTTTGTTCATCTCTTTCCTTCATCTCTTGAAGTGTTCTAGAGATCCTCTTGCCCCTTCCATGTCATCCCAAGAGAGCGAGGATGAGTTCCCTTTGGGGAGGAGTGATCGTTCCAAGGCTAAACCTAAGCCTCCTCCTCGCCCTTTAAAGTCCAAGAAAGCCGCTTCCAAAGGGAAAGGGGCTGCCTCCTCTTCGGTTCCACCTGCTAAATCTAAATCTATGGGGGCAAAAGTCTCATCCCATTCCACTCATTGGGATGATTTCAAAGATAAGGAGGTCGTCTGTGAGAAATCTGTCAATTTGGGTGATTTCTCTGACTTCGACGTGCGTTCGATGTTGGATGCCATCAATTGGGGCCCCGTACTTCACATGGGGGGCCCGGTCCAATTTGATGTTGTCAGAAAATTCTATGCATCCTGTATTCATGTCACGTCTTCTCCCCCCTCCTTCAAAGTCGAGGTTGGTGACCGGATTTGCCCGTTTACGTTGAAGTCCATCTCAGATTTTGTTGGGATTCCACTTGTTGAGGAGCCTTCCTTTGATTTTTCATCCTTGGGTCCCAAACCCAACCTAGTTATCGCTAAATTTTTGTGTGGTGAGGGGACACCCCAATGGGTGGGTGGTGCACTTCGAGCGTCCTCAATGACGTGGGACTTCCGCCTTTTGCATAATCTCTTTTTCCGAAATGTCTATCCGCGGATGAGCAACAAAGCAGATGTCTCCGAAACTATGTTTTGGTTGCTGTATCGGGTGGGTAAAGGTCACTCGCTCTGTCTTCCCTCTCGTATCATGAATACCATCCAACAAGTCATCCTGCGCGACGACGGGAACTCCACTAGTCTGCCATTTGGGCATCTCATATGCAAAATGGCTGGGCGTATTGGCATTGTTGGTACCGACAAATTTCACAAACCGGTCATCATCAACCGTACCATCATCGCTAGGATGGAGCTTACCAGAGACGCTATCCAGCGGCGTCTGCAGGAGCAGCAGCAGGAGCAGGCAGAGCCATCCCAGCTTGAGGCACCTCATATCTCTACTGGCCCTTCACATTCTTCAGCTCCGTCATCAGATCCATCCCCCGATCCTCGCGACACTCCAGGTCGATTCAGCACACTGCCTCGAGCTTTTTCTCGTCGGCACTCTCCTTCTGTGGATCCCTCTACCTACATTGCAGAGCTTCACCAGCTTCGAGCGGATATATTTCAGCGACTTGATAGGCTTGAAGGCCAGATCCTGCAGGGTCAGGCCACCATACTGGTGCAGCAGGAGGCTCTAGTCACTCGTCAGGCGCAGATAGAGAGTCGGATAGAGCGATGGGAGCGTGCGGCTCGTGGGGACATTCCTCCCCCTGATCTGGGCGATGGCACGGATTATTAGGCTTATGTCTTGGTCATAGTTACTTTTTGAATGACCAAGAACATTGTTTGTACTTCATGATCTATCTTTTTATGGGATTGTCTGTACTTTTTGCACGTTATGATACATCTTTACATTGGGCTGCTTGCCCATTTTGGTATACATGTGGATGATATAGTTATATTTTTTTCTTTGTTCGTATATTGAATATCTATCTTTTCATATGAGCTATCTGTTCCTTTATTGAATATCCCTTGGGCGGTTGGATGGTTTGGGCGTATCTGCCCATATTAGCTCATGCTTTATGTTTTATTTTGAGTCTAGATATACATCTGGAGGGGTGGTTGGTTGATTGGGCTATAAGCCCTCTGTGCTTTCATGTTTTCTTGTATATCTGGCTCGTATTGTTCTTTAAATCTCCTCAGGGCTTATATTTCCATATCTCCTTCCTGTGACATGTGATTGACATATTTTCGGCGCTAGCCTTGCAGCTTTCATAGGCATATCTTTTTTGCTGGCTAACCCTTGTCAATTACTAACAAAAAGGAGGAGAATCATCCCACCTAGAAGGTCCGATTATATCTTTTTGCAGGACTTTGTAGGTGCAAGCATTGATGGGGAGATTTTGAAGAAAATCGAGTCTGTACATGTCCTTTTGTAAAGATTATGTTGTATATTTGTATAGACATGTATATGGGTGTATTTTGCTTTCTGTTTAAGGGTCAATCATGATAAGGAGTCATGACTTGTCTAGGTTAGATGTTTTGTCACGCAATTGACAAAGGGGGAGATTGTTAGTACACCTTTTGTTGTGAATTGGCGTGTTGGTTAGTCGCGTCTTGTCATATGAGCCCCGGTCGAAGAATTGAAGATCAAGACTTGAAGATTACGCTTCATCCATTGCTCAAGCTCATGCTGCAACAAGATCTCAGGTAAGTTGCATATAGATCGACCATAGGAAACCCAAAACATCAAAAGAATGGCGTAAAAACTCACATATCCTATCCCCATTCCTCTCGACCCTTGCACAAGTTGATCAGGCTTGTGAACCATGGCTGGTGCGAAGCATATTGAAGATATGTCCACACATTAGACCCTATGCACCTCGTCGCTTGAAGAAGATCAGTTGCTGTGTTGAGAATCTTGGTCCTGCAAGCTCGCTATGAAAAATCCATCTAGTCAGAGGCCAGGCTTCTCAAACACTTCATCAACCTTGCTATAAAGTGGACGAATGGACAGCCGACCGGTCGTGACCGGTCAGCCAGCTATGTACAAACTCTCCAACAAGCTCTGCTGAAGGATTCATATAGGCAGCCGACCGGTCATGACCGGTCGGCCTTCACAAGAAGTGATTGTCCAGCAACTATCACCGACCGGTCATGACCGGTCGGCCCTCACAAATAGTTGTAGTCCAGCAAGGGGGTCCGACCGGTCATGACCGGTCGGCCTGCATTTTGGAGTTCATCCAGCAAAGGGGTCCGACCGGTCAAGACCGGTCGGCCTCCATAATTCATGTAGCTCCAGCAAGGGGGTCCGACCGATCATGACCGGTCGGACCATGGTACGTAGCCTCTCTAGCAAGGGAGTCCGACCGGTCATGACCGGTCGGCCAGTCCCATATGTAGCCCTTGTTTTTGAATGCTGACCGGTCCATCCGGCCGGTAGAGTCCGTGCTCTGACAGGTCGGACGTGACCGTTTTAGATCCGTTGGGGCTATCATTTGGGGCTCTATAAAGCCAGGTCTTGAGGTCTTTCTTGGCATGCATTCAACACCCATTCAGAGCTGAGAGTGAGAGAGCATTTACTTCCATCCTTCCTCCCTCTTAACTCCCTTGAGTTCATCATTCAAACTTGGCCATTAATGGCTTGTCATTGAGTATTCTAAGCTCAGTTTGAAGTATGAACTCAAGACTTTCATTCATGGCTGACCTACCTTCCGAAAATCATTATTAGGTCACTTAAAGCCATTGAATGAGTGAAGATTGGTAGTTCCCTCATTACCATTGCATTGAATAGGCAAGAGGAACTAGACCAACTCTCTCCCAACTACCCGGCATCAACATATCCTCATCATTTGCATCGGTAGCTGATCTTGGGAGCTCAAAAGAGGAGCTGAAGCACGTGGAGCTGAAGCTACTCATCAAAGGCATCGAATCGGGGCTCAAACGTCTAGGTATGTCTAGTATTTGAGAGTCCATCTTTTAAATCTCTATTCCCTGGATTGGGAAACTCCGGCGGGAGGGTACGTGACCATCCTTGGATTAGGATTGGTGAGAGTTTGAGATCCAAACTCGTCAAGTCCCTGGATTGGGCCATCGGCGGATGGTATACGCGGTCCTAGATCAAAGGATGTCAAGGTTGATGGTTAACCTGATTTAAAACCAAGACTATAGTGAAATCCGGTGGTCTCATAGGTTGAGATCGTGAACCGGGAGTGGAGTAGGGAAACCGAACCACTATAAATCGCCTTGCATTTTGAGATTGAATGATTGCTATGTGTTGAATGGTTTAGTCAATCATGAATGCTAACTGTTTGATGAAATGCCTATGATAGTCCTTGCTTACAAACTGCTCATATAAATGTCTGAATGCTATTGTGATTGTCTTAGTTGATAAGATTGTCTTGATCAGTTTTTAATTGTAATTGGTTTTAAAAAGTCCTATTCACCCCCCCCCCCCCCCCCCCCCCCCCCCCCCCTCTAGGACATTAGGCATATCTCCAAGTATCTCTATTAGCGGTAAAACCGCAAATTCAGGTTCAAGACTGATCATCTTGACCTTTAGTCCGAGGATCAAATGGCAATCTTTAAGTATGATTTAAATGCCATAGACTAGGATGTTTTAGGATTCTATGAGCTGTCTATATGCAACTTACCTTTCGAGCTTGTTTTGGCTTGAACATGAGGGCGGAAAGCTGCTTCGGTCTTCAAGTCTTGGGTCTTCCATCTTCGTCGAGGCTCACAAGACTCGACTGTCTTAAACAATCCCAGAATTGACAATACGATGCACGAATCAGTGCAGTAACAATCTCCCCCTTTGTCAATTATGTGACAAAACACAACCTAAGACCGTTCATGATCTCTATATCATGAATATCCCAAAACCAAGAAACTATCATACCCAATTACATGTCTATACAAAATATTACAAAGTTATCTTTACAAAATGAGAAGTACAGACTCGAAATGTCTTTAAATTCTCCCCCTCAATACATACACCTAAGAAAGCCTGCAAAAAGATATAAATGGCTTCTTGGTGGGATATAGTTCTCCCCCTTTTAACAGTGATTGACAAAGGTTAGTGTTCGCCCGCCTCAAGTGCAAGGCTGCGATGTAGTAATAAAACTCGGTAAGACCGAGGTCGATCCACAGGGAATTGGAAAACGAGTTCCAAACTATTCCAGTAACTCAGTTTGCAATAGATAAGAGATTCAATTGAGATAATTATATTAAAACAATAACCTAATGGAAAAAGGTAATTTAAGGTACTAAGGCATTCAAGGATCCACTTGTAGCAATCCCATGTCAATCCAATCAATCCAAGCATAGATCACAACTAGATTTGAAGTCCTATCTCTCATCTAGTTGGAAAATAAAGCTTTGGAGCACATTCAATCCCACTCAAGTTGAACTTCCAAGTTCTAGTCCCATTCAACACATATAGACTTCGAAATCACAGCCTTCGGAGTAACAGCCATGCCTATGGACTATGCCCTGCTTAAGGGTTACCATAATTCAAATCTAAACAAGGACAACATGATAATCTCAGAGAATTGCAAGGAATCCATGTCCGGAGCACATGAACTCTCATAAAACATCCAAAACTATCAACTTTTAAGAATTAGAATAAGCAAAAATCCAAACTTGAAATAGAACTACTTGAATTAAACTGAATCAAACATGAAATTGGCTACAAGCTTCACCTCTCAGCCTTAGCTAAGTTATTCTAGCCGAGCATTGTCATACTACAACTAAAACTCAAATAAGAAAACATAAAAACTAGAAAAATCAGTAGTTTGGAGGGTTGCAGACACTCCACGACGGCTTCCTTCCTCTCCCACGAAGTTCCCTTGCTTCTATGATGCCCTAGGAAGAGCCCCTAGGTGTCCTTTTATAGTGGGGAAGCTCACTTGCGTCGGAAACTTTCAGAAATTGTGTAAGGATACGCACTGCGTAGAAGTTTTCAGAGTTCGGATTTGGAAAAGTTGTTGTTTTCACATGGCCGACTGGTCACGACCGGTCGGACTGGGCCGGCCGACCGGTCACGACCGGTCGGACTTCTCTGTTTGACAGTCCAGGGAGTGTAGAAGGGTGGCCAACCTGCTGGCCAACCGGTCAAGACCGGTCGGACCAAACTGGTCCTTCATCCAGCGTCTTCCAAAGGTGGGCAGTGGGGTGGCCGACAGGTCTTGACCGGTCTGGCTTCTTTGGCCGACCGGTCACGACCGGTCGGACCTTCTTCCCTTTACATTTTCTTTCTTCCTTTCTTCTTCTCTCTCCTCTTCTTGATTTCTTCTTTCTTCGGCCCTCCTTCAAACTTCATCCAATGGTTCTAATTGACCCCTTTTGGTCTCCAATTGAGTGAAGTCCGCTCTCATTCCTACAATCACAAAACATGTATTAGTTGGGACTTTTAAACACGAAAACCATGCATATAATGTGATGTAATGGGCTATGTAATGTATAATTTGGAGGTTCAACACACCCCCCAACCCGCTTTTTTGCTAGTCCCGAGCAAAACATGCGTGAATAAGTTCAAACCTCCAAAACCAACTCTCCTTCAGAAACTATGGTTCTATCCACTCCAAGACATATAAGTATAAAATTTGGAGAAATTAAGTGATAGAAGTTACAACCTTAAACTCTCAAAGCATAATAAGTGTCCATATGAAATTCCCGCTGATTGATTGATAAATAGAAGAACTCGAACAAAATTCAACCTAGTGTGCATAGTGAAAGTTCATTTCATGAGTTTCTGGGATTATCTTTTTCATAGATCAACTGAACTATAGATCTCAAGGTGCATAGAGCAACAATCAAGCCAATGACAGGAATTTGCCTTCCCCTCATTCCGACGGCTTTCACACTACGTCCCATTTCCGGCTTTGGTTACGGGTAGACCATCCCCCGGTTGGTAATAGGTAGCCCTTTTTGAAATTTTCCACCATTTTTCCATCATTCCCAATTTCATCCTTCATTTTCCTTTTTCTTTTAAATTAGATAGGATTTTTAGAAATCCATATCTTTCGTTATTTTCCCATGGACAAGGATGGACAAAGTACCCCAGCTTTGTTCCTCAATACCTCAAAAACTTAAGTCTAGCTAACCTACAAATCATATAATCCTTTCAAACCATGAAAATCGTGTAATGTGGACTAGGTGTAAAAGTGTTCAAATTTTCTATCAACCATATAAATAGGGGAATTCACATATAAAACCATTATATTAGGAGAAGTTCAAGACTTGCAGCATCACACACTTCGTATCTCCTCTTCTTATACTCGTATCATCTCGAATGCATGGAAATAAGGTCTTCTAAAGGAGTTCTGAAATTTTAGAAAATTCGAAAAAAAAATTGTGCATATGAGGCTCGAAATGTTGCAACATGCTAGATGAGGAATCTCATCTCACCCCCTAACCAAATCTTGCATTGTCCTCAATGTAAAAAGATATGTAATGAGCATGAACATGAGAGCAATGGTAAAATAAAAGGGAGTGAGAACAATAGTACCTGAAAGAGAGATCATGGAAGTCTACAACCCAACAACTAAAGCTACTAAAACAGTAAAACTAAATAAAACTAAACCTAATCTACGGAAAGCAATAAAGATACCTAACCCGTCCTTTTTAAAAAGATGATCCTCATCAGACTAGGAGATCGATTATCAGTAAAACATCAAAAAGGACAAAGTTGAGCAAGATCATCAAGTGGTGTAACAAATTATTCAGAAAAACTATCCACCATCCTGCTTTAGAAAGTACATTGGTGACATCGATCATTTTACCCCATCAAAAATCCAGCTGAAAAATTTCAGTGGGTTCCTCAAGAAAATTGTCACATGTGCTAGGAAAGGAGAATTGCCTTGGTTGGAAATCATAGAATATGGATCTCCTTTCCTTTTTGTCTAGAAAAAAATCATTCAAGTATATCAAATATGGGTCATCCCAGAAGTGTTCTTTGGTTTGAACAAACCAAAGAGATGTGGAGACTTCAATCGCTTCATCCTCAAACATTGGGATGGTCTCCACATAATCATTTGTCGCTTGTGCTTCCACAGTTAATTCTTCAATTTGGCACTTTGTGGAAGGAAGCTTTTTAGGTAAATGAGGCCTCTCTCTCAAAGCGTTTATTATGTCCTGAATCATGGGATCATCCCAATCTTCAAAATACGTTAAACACTCCTCGAGTGTGTAGGAGACCTCAGGAGGAAGTTTTCAGATTTTGACCCTTTACGTCTTCCTCAGAATTTTGTGTAGGTTGGAGTGGGTCCTCAACCTCTACACTTTCAGAAATTAGCCTCTCTGTAGGCAAGTCAAGCACCAATTCTTCCAAATCTTACATAACAAATTTGTGTAAATCAGAAATTAGTGACTTGTCAAATAAATTTTCTGAAATTGACACTTCCAAGGTCTTATTAAAATTAGAATTAGATTCATCCTTAAAATGTGTCAAACATGTCCCCAAGCTTTCAGGTAGATCATGTTGGAAAAAACCCCCCATCTTCCATAGATTCTATCATGTTTACCTCATAAGGGCCATCATTGTCGTCCCAATCCTCAAAGGGATCAAAGCTAACAACATCTAGAGGATCAAAATTCTGCCTTAAAGCGAACTCCTCTTCCATGATTGAATCAATCATATCAACCTCGTGGACATCATCATCATCCTTATGCATTTTGCCCAAGTGGAACACATTCACCTCCAACGTCATGTTCCCAAAGGACATTTGCATCACTCCATTCTGGCAATTTATGATTGTGTTTGATGTAGCAAGGAATGGGTGGCCTAGAATCATCGGTATTTGGGTGCTAGCATCCATGACCGGTTGTGTGTCCATGATGATGAAATCTACCAGGTAGTAGAATTTATCATCTTAGACTAGCACATCTTCAACTATCCCTCTCGGTACACGGATGGATCTATCAGCGAGTTGCAATGTGGTTTTGGTGGGTTTTAATTCACAAAGACCTAATTGCTCGTATACTGAGTATGGGATCAAATTCACGCTCCCCCCAAGTCTAGTAATACACACTCAATCCGGTAGTCTCCAATGATACATGAAATTGTGGGACTTCCAGGATCTTTGAATTTTTTTTTTTTTTTTTTGGGGGGGGGGGGGTCTTATGAGTGAGAATGACACTCACTTGCTCATTTAAGAAGGCATTTTCCTGCACATTATATTTGCGTTTAATTGTGCATAGGTCCTTTAGAAACTTGCATAGGAGGGGACTTGTTTGATGGCATCAAGCAAGGGAATGTTGATCTTGACTTGCCTAAAAATCTCTAGAATAACATGGGAGTTTGGGAGAGATTTTGGGGCAACCAATCTCGAAGGGAATGGTGCTATGGGCTTGTAAACACGTTCCGTTTCTTGTGGGGCTAAGTTAGATTTGTCATCATCCTCAGAATTTACCGGATCATTAGGCTTGTCGGCCTTCATCGGAATAGATTTGTCAATTTGTTTACCACTTCTAAGAGTGGTGACGGATTTGGCTTGCTCCATATGTTGGTTAGAGGGATTAGGAATGCTCACTTCATGTACTTGATTTGGATTGGGCTGAGGTTGGGTCAGAAATGTCCCTTCCCTAGCATTCAAGCATCCCTTAATCTCATCAACCGAGACTTTAAGCTCTTGGAACATTTGTTGATTTGTTTGATTGATTTGCGTTTGCCCTTGCATAAATGCTTTTAAGGTGTCCTCCATCGAGAATTTAGGTGGGGCCATATTTTGCATGGGTAGCCCTCCTTGAGAGTCGGTAGAATTGCCTGTGGGAGCATTCTTCCAACTGAAATTCGGGTGGTTCTTCCAAGTAGAATTGTACGAATTACCCACCGGTCTATTGAAAGGCCGTTGATAACCATGTGGCATTGGCGTGTTCATGTAGCACTTCTTAAAACACAGGAATTGTGGGACAATCTTGCGTAGCGTGTAAATCGGTGAAACAAATCCCACACTTGGTTTCAATGGCTTCATTAGACTTTGAAGCTTCACTCTTACTAAGATCCATGGCCTCAATCTTCCTTGTGAGGCAGGCTATCCTTGCATACACATCGTCCTCCTCCTTGAGGATATAGATCCTTCCTTTTTCTTTTTCTTGAGTAGGCTTGGGGTTATTGGATTTATCTGAGGTATCCCATGATTGGGCATTCTTGGCTAACATATCCAAATAACTCCAAGCTTCATCTGGATTTTTTCTCATGAACTCGCCATTGCACATCATCTCTACAAATTGGTGCGTATTGGAACTTAATCCATCATTGAAGAAGTTTATGATTCACCAACTTTCGGAGTCATGATGTGGGCAAGCAAGTAGGAGGTCCTTAAACCTTTCCCAACATTGGAAGAAAGATTCACCCTCTTTAGCTGAAAAATTCATTATGGCTCTTCGAAGAGTGTTCGTTTTATGAACCGGGAAGAACTTTTTCAAGAACTCCCAGGTCATCTCGTTCCTTGACCCTTTCGAGTGTGGTCTAAGAGAGTGAAGCCAAGTCTTGGCTCTTTCTTTCAATGAGAAGAGAAAGAGTTTGAGTTTTATGGCATCTTCAGAGACGTATTGCAAAGTAGCCACCACTTCTTCAAATTCCTTTAGGTGCAAATATGGGCTGTTAGAATCTAGCCCATGGAACTTTGGTATGAGTTGAATCACACCCGGCTTTATATCAATGTTTCCCCAGGTTGGTGGTAAAACCACACAAGGGGGTGTAGTTGCACGGGCCGGTTGTAGGTAGTCCCGTAGTGGTCTCAATGGAGGAACATAATGTACCTCATTCTCTCCTACTCCCTCTTGATTTGCATTTGTAGTTGGAGTGGGGGGGGGGGGGGGGGGGGGGGAGGATTCCTTAAAGGTGTTTGATCCATACTCCCCAAACTTTCACACTGTTCTTGGTAATTTTGGACTCATCTATGGACTGACAATGGTCCAACTAGACCACCTTCGGATTGGAGACGATTGGAGTGGTCACGTTCCCAACGGGACATAAACCACTCAACTAAAAACTAAACTAGTGCTAACATCTAAAATTGATCTAAAAAATTGAAAAATCTGTAAAAAGCTAAGTTAGAAGGATATTACCCGATGTGCTTGAACTAGAGAAGAAATCCTACAAAACAAACGATTTTGATTAGTTCTAAGAAATCAGAAAAAACCTATCTACTTCTACTTCTACAGCCACTAAAACAATTTGAAAACCGTTATCTAAACTCCCCGACAACGGCGCTAAAAACTTGTTCACTCGCCTCAAGTGTAAGGTTGTGATGTAGTAATAAAACTCGGTAAGACCGAGGTCGATCCACAGGGAATTGGAAAACAAGTTCCAAACTATTCCAGTAACTCAGTTTGCAATAGATAAGAGATTCAATTGAGATAATTATGTTAAAACAATAACTTAATGAAAAACAGTAATTTGAGGTACTAAGGCATTCAAGGATCCACTTGTAGCAATCCCATGTCAATCCAATCAATCCAAACATATAGCACAACTAGATTTGAAGTCCTATCTCTCATCTAGTTGGAAAATAAAGCTTTGGAGCACATTCAATCCCACTCAAGTTGAACTTCCAAGTTCTAGTCCCATTTAACACATATAGACTTTGAAATCACAGCCTTTGGAGTAACAGCCATGCCTATGGACTATGGCCTGCTCAAGGGTTACCATAATTCGAATCTAAACAAGGACAACATGATAATCTCAGAGAATTGCAAGGAATCCATGTCCGAAGCACATGAACTCTCATAAAACATAAAAAATTATCAACTTTTAAGAACTAGAATAAGCAAAAATTTCAACTTGAAATAGAACTACTTGAATTCAACTGAATCAAACATGGAATTGGCTACA
This sequence comes from Liriodendron chinense, assembly GCA_003013855.2. NCBI lineage: Eukaryota > Viridiplantae > Streptophyta > Magnoliopsida > Magnoliales > Magnoliaceae > Liriodendron > Liriodendron chinense. The sequence continues at coordinate 2,254,038 of ML058429.1, forward strand.
AGCTTCACCTCTCAGCCTTAGCTAAGAGATTCTATCCGAGCATTGTCATACTACAACTAGAACTCAAATAAGAAAACATAAAAACTAGAAAAATCGGAGTTTGGAGGGTTGCAGACACTCCATGACGGCTTCCTCCCTCTCCCACGAAGTTCCCTTGCTTCTATGATGCCCTAGGAAGAGCCCCTAGGTGTCCTTTTATAGTGGGGAAGCTCTCTTGCGTCAGAAACTTCCATAAATTACGTAAGGATACGCACTGCGCAGAAGTTTTCATAGTCCGAATTTGGAAAGGTCGCTATTTTCACATGGCCGACTGGTCTAAACCGGTCAGACTGGGCCGGCCGACTGGTCACGACCGATCGGACTTCTCTGCTTGACAGTCTATGGAGTGTAGAAGGGTGGCCGACTTGCTGGCTGACTGGTCAAGATCGGTTGGACCAAACTGGTCCTTCATCCAGCATCTTCCAAAGGTGGGCAGTGGGGTGGCCGACCGGTCTTGACCTGTCTGGCTTCTTTGGCCGACTGGTCACGACTGGTTGGACCTTCTTCCCTTTACATTTTCTTTCTTCCTTTCTTCTTCTCTCTCCTCTTCTTGCTTTCTTCTTTCTTCGGCCATACTTCAACCTTCATCCAATGGTTCTAAATGACCCCTTTTGGTCTCCAATTGAGTGAAGTTCGCTCTCATTCCTACAATCACGAAACATGTATTAGATGGGCCTTTTAAACACAAAAACAATGCATATAATGTGATGTAATGGGCTATGTAATGTATAATTTGGAGGTTCAACAATTAGCTTGCACAAAAAGATATGCCTATAAGAGCAGCGAAGCTAATCCACTGATAATAAGCGATAAAGCGCAGAAAATATGTCAATCATATGATTTAAGGGAAGAGATAGATCATAAAAAATGAGAGAAAAGAAGTGCCACATAGCAACATGATATACAATTAATCATTACGCACAAAGGGCCTTTCGCCCAATCAACTGATGAGCTCTTAATTATGCATATTCTAACCCCAATTCATCACTCATTATGCATGGTTTTCATGATTTAAAGACTAATCTAATGCATGGATTTGTGATGTTAGGAATGAGAGATAGGCTTTACCATTCGAATGCTTAGAGGCCCATCTTACATGCTTTGAAGACCAAAGAATAAAGGATAAAAGACGGAGCAAAGCAGCAATGAAGATGGAGGATGGACAGATGAAAAATCTACAATTTTTACGCCTGACCGGCCGGCTGGCCACTACCACTGGCCCGCCGGCCAAACTGCCCAGAACAGTAATTTCGTTGTCCAATATTTGTGAAGGCCAACCCTTGGTCCAGCCGGCTGGTGGGTCGGCCAGAGTAGTAAAACGTCCAGAGAGTTGGGCTTCTTTTCCCTCAAGCTCCGGCCGGTCGGCCAGGGGAGTCCGACCGGCCGGCCAATGTCCTTGTTGCACTAGGATGTTTTCAAATCCGGAGTTCGCTGCGCAAGAGCAGTACTTCTCCGCAAATTCTCGGATTTCTTCTATAAAAGGCCACCTCTACTCTCTTCCTAAGGCATCTAGCAATGTGGGGAGCAAATGATTCAAGACCCAGGAGGCTTCCTAGCCTCCTACAACTAGTTTTCTTCTTCTTCTAGTTCCAGTTCTAGTTTGTTTTTATACTTTTCATTAACTAACCTCTTAGCTAGAGCTAAGAGGTGAAGCTTATTGCTTACTTAGATGTTTTAATTCGTTTTATTGGTTTCAAGTTTGGATTTAATAAAGAATAATGGTTTTTGGAAGTTTGAATAAAGTTCTAAGTAGTTTTTCTTAATCTTATAATGGCTCATAGATGTTTGGAAGAATTGCTTTAGTTCTTAATTGTTTTGCATGAATCTAGACTTGTACACTCCGAAGAATCGAATTCAATATGCTCTAGACTTGGATCATCATGTGAGAACTTCAAACTAAAGTTCTACCTTTCTGTTGTAAATTCTGAATTATTTGTTGATTGTTCATATGATTTGAATGAAGTTCAAATCATGATATAGTTAAGCTTTGTGACAAGGTATGATGTTTATTATGGTTGTGATCTTAACCTATTGGAACTAGGATTGACCTATGCAATTGAGTGTGCTCAAGTCCTAACGTGATTTGAGGAAATCATGTGTATTAATCATGCATAAGACAGATTGTTTTGATAATATAACCGCTATATCATCCGGCTAGACAGGATTTGATTTCGATTCTAGTTGAGTAAGTGAGAAACCACAGCGAATTATGCATCTAAGGAGAGCTATAAGTGGATCCTTGATGCTCTAGTTACCATTTCATTATCAAATTTTTCTATTTCATGTTCAAAATCGATTTCACAAACTTTTTAAGATTCTAGTTATTAGGATAGTTTGAATTGTTTACTTCCTTCCCTGTGGATCGACCTCGATCTTACCGAGGTTATTACTACATTGCAACCCTACACTCGGGAAAGCGAACAAGTTTTTGGCACCATTGCCGAGGAATGATTGAGAATATGGCGGAAAATTTTGAAAAGGGATACCTATTACCAACCGAGGGATGGTCTACCCGTAAGCAAAGCCGAAAATGGGACGTACTGTGAAAGCCTTCGGAAGGTCGGTATAGCAAATTCCTGTCATAGGCTTGTTGTTGATCTGTGCACTTTTAAATCCATAGTTTAGTTAATCTATGAAGAAGATAATTTCAGAAATTCATGAGATGAACATTCACTATGCACACTAGGTTGAATTTGTTCAAATTCTTCTATTTATCAATCAATCAGCGAGAATTCTATACGAACACTTATTATGTTTTAAGAGTTTAAGGTTTTTGCTTCTATCATCCAGTTTATCTATTTTTGCATTTATATGTCCTAGAATGTATAGAAGCATGGTTTCTAAAGGAGAGTTGGGTTTTGGGGATTTGATTTGTTTCTCACATGTTTTGCTCGGGACTAGCAAAATGTTGGTTGGGGGGGGGGGGGGGGGGGGGGGGTGTTGAGCTCTTAATTGTGATATTCTAACCCCAATTCATCACTCATTATGCATGATTTTCATGATTTAAAGACTAATCTAATGCATGGATTTGTGATTGTAGGAATGAGAGATAGGCTTTACCAATCGGATGCTTAGAGGCCCGTCTTATATGCTTTAAAGACCAAAGAATAAAGGATAAAAGGTGGAGCAAAGCGACAATGAACATGGAGGATGAAAAGATGAAAAATTTACAATTTTCATGCCTGACCGGCTGGTGGCCAAACTGCCCAAAAACAACAATTTTGTTGTCCAATATTTGTGAAGGACGACCCTTGGTCCGGCCAGCCGGCTGGTGGGTTGGCTAGTGTAGTAAAACGTCCAGAGAGTTGGGCCTCTTTTCGCTCAAGCTTCGGCCAGCCGGCCAGGGGGGTCTGATCGGCTGGCCAGTGTCCTGATTACATTAGGATATTTCAAAATCTGAATTTCGCTACGCAAGAGTGGTACTTCTCTGTAAATTCTCAAATTTCTTCTATAAAAGGTCACCTCCACTCTCTTCCTAAGGCATCTAGCAACGAGGGGAGCAAAGGATTCAAGACCTAAGAGGCTTCCTAGCCTCCTACAACTAGTTTTCTTCTTCTTCTAGTTCTAGTTCTAGTTTATTTTTTTCATTAGCTAACCTCTTAGCTAGAGCTAAGAGGTGAAGCTTATAGCTTACTTAGATGTTTTAATTCATTTTATTGGTTTCAAGTTTGGATTTAATGAAGAATAATGGTTTTTGGAAGTTTGAATAAAGTTCTAAGTAATTTTTCTTAATCTTATGATGGCTCATGGATGTTTGGAAGAATTGCTTTAGTTCTTATTTGTTTTGCATAGATCTAGACCTGTACGGTCCATGCAATCGGATTCAATACGGTCCAGACTTGGATCATCATGTGGGAACTTCAAACCAAAGTTCTACCTTTTTGTTTTAAATTCGGAATTATGTGTCAATTGTTCATATGATTTGAATGAAGTTTAAATCATGATATCGTTAAGCTTCGTGACAGGGTTTGATGTTTATCATGGTTATGATCTTAACCTATTGGAACTAGGATTGACCTATGCAATTGAGTGTGCTAAAGTCCTAACTTGAATTGAGGGAATCATGTGTATTAATCACACATAGGGCAGATTGTTTTGATAATATAACTGCTATATCATCCGGCTAGATAGGATTTGATTTCGATTTTAGTTGAGTAAGTGAGAAACCACAATGAATTATGCATCTAAGGAGTGCTATAAGTGGATCCTTGATGATCTAATTATCTTTTCATTATCAAATTTTTCTGTTTCACGTTCAAAACTAATTTCACAAACCTTTTAAGATTCTAGTTATTAGGATAGTTCGAATTGTTTACTTCCTTCCCTGTGTATCAACCTCGATCTTACCGAGGTTATTACTACATTGCAACCCTACACTTGGGGAAGCGAACAAGTTTTTGGCACCATTGTCAGGGAATGAACGAGAATATGGTGGAAAATTCTAAAAAGGGATACCTATTACCAACTGGGGGATGGTCTACCCGTAACCAAAGCCAAAAATGGGACGTAGTATGAAAGCCGTCGGAAGGATGGTATAGCAAATTCCTGTCATAGGCTTGTTGTTGATCTGTGCACTTTTAAATCCATATTTTAGTTAATCTATGAAGAAGATAATTACAGAAATTCATGAGATGAACATTCACTATGCACACTAGGTTGAATTTGTTCAAATTCTTCTATTTATCAATCAATCAGCAGGAATTCTATACGAACACTTATTATGTTTTGAGAGTTTAAGGTTTCAGCTTCTATCATCCAGTTTATCTGATTTTTGCATTTATATGTCCTAGAATGTATAGAAGCATGGTTTCTGAAAAAGAGTTGGGTTTTGGGGATTTGATTTGTTTCACGCATGTTTTGCTCGGGACTAGCAAAATGCTGGTTGGGGAGTGTGTTGGGATCTTAATTGTGATATTCTAACCCCAATTCATCACTCATTATGCATGGTTTTCAGGATTTAAAGACTAATCTAATGCATGGATTTGTGATTATAGGAATGAGAGATAGGCTTTACCATTCGGATGCTTAGAGGCCCGTGTTACTTGCTTTGATGACCAAAGAATAAAGAATAAAAGGCGGATCAAAGCGACAATGAAGATGGAGGGTGAAAAGATGAAAATTTTACAATTTTCATGCCTGACCGGCCGGCTGGCCAAATTGCCTAGAAACAACAATTTTGCTGTCTAATATTTGTGAAGGCCGGCCAGTGTAGTAAAATGTCCATAGAGTTGGGGTTCTTTTCGCTCAAGCTCCGGCCAGCCGACCAGGGGGTTCCGACCGGCGGACCAGTGTCCTGATTGCACTAGGATGTTTCCAAATCCGAATTTCGCTGTGCAAGAGTGGTACTTCTCCGTAAATTCTCAGATTTCTTCTATAAAAGGTCACCTCCACTCCCTTCCTAAGGCATCTAAAAACGAGGGGAGCAAAGTATTCAAGACCTAGGAGGCTTCCTAGCCTCCTACAACTAGTTTTCTTCTTCTTCTAGATCTAGTTCTAGTTCTAGTTTGTTTTTATGCTTTTCATTAACTAACCTCTTAGCTAGAGTTAAGAGGTGAAGCTTATAGCTTAGATGTTTTAATTCGTTTTATTGGTTTCAAGTTTGGATTTAATGAAGAAGAATGGTTTTTAGAAGTTTAAATAAAGTTCTAAGTCATTTTTCTTAATCTTATGATGGCTCATGGATGTTTGGAATAATTGCTTTAGTTCTTAATTGTTTTGCATCGTTCTAGACATGTACGCTCCGAAGAATCGAATTCAATATGGTCTAGACTTGGATCATCATGTGGGAACTTCAAACCAAAGTTCTACCGTTTTGTTTTAAATTCTGATTTTATGTGCTGATTGTTCATATGATTTGAATGATGCTCAAATCATGATATAGTTAAGCTTTATGACAAGGTTTGATGTTTATCATGGCTATGTTCTTAACCTATTGGAACTAGGGTTGACCTATGCAATTGAGTGTGCTCAAGTCCTAACTTGAATTGAGGGAATCATGTGTATTAATCACACATAGGACAGATTGTTTTGATAATATAAGCACTATATCATCCGGCTAGATAGGATTTGATTTCGATTCTAGTTGAGTAAGTGATAAACCACAGCGAATTATGCATCTAAGGAGAGCTATAAGTGGATCCTTAATGCTCTAGTTATCTTTTCATTATCAGATTTTTCTATTTCATGTTCAAAACTGATTTCACAAACCTCTTAAGATTTTAATTATTAGGATAGTTCGAATTGTTTTCTTCTTTCCCTATGAATCAACCTCGATCTTACCAAGATTATTACTACATCGCAACCCTACACTTGGGGAGGCGAACAAGTTTTTGGTGCTGTTGCCGTGGAATGTTCGAGAATATGGTGGAAAATTCTGAAAAGGGCTACCTATTACCACCTGGGGGATGGTCTACCCGTAACCAAAGCCAGAAATGGGACATAGTGTGAAAGCCGTCGGAAGGACGGTAAGGGAAATTCCTGTCATAGGCTTGTTGTTGATCTGTGTACTTTTAAATCCATAGTTTAGTTGATCTATCAAGAAGATAATCTCAAAAGTTCATGAGATGAACATTCACTATGCATATTAGGTTGAATTTGTTCAAATTCTTCTATTTATCAATCAATCAGTGGGAATTCTATAGGAACACTTATTATGTTTTGAGAGTTTAACGTTTCAGCTTCTATCATCCAGTTTATCTGATTTTTGCATTCATATGTCATGGAATGTGTAGAAGCATAGTTTATGATGGAGAGTTGGGTTATGAGGATTTGATTTGTTTCAAGCATGTTTTGCTTGGGACTACCAAAATACTGGTTGGGGGGTGTATTGAGCTCTTAATTGTGCATATTCTAACCCCAATTCATCACTCATTATGTATGGTTTTCATGATTTAAAGACTAATCTAATGCGTGGATTTGTGATTGTAGGAATGAGAGATAGGCTTTACCATTCGGATGCTTAGAGGCCCGTCTTACATGCTTTGAAGACCAAAGAATAAAGGATCAAAGGCGGAGCAAAGTGGCAATGAAGATGGACGATGAAAAGATGAAAAATCTACAATTTTCATACCTGACCGGCCGGCCGGCCACTGACAGCAATTTTGTTGTCCAATATTTGTGAAGTCCGACCCTTGGTCCAACAGGCCGACTGGTGGGTCGGCCAGTCTAGTAAAATGTCCGGAGAGTTGGGCTTCTTTTCGCTCAAGCTCCGGCCGGCCAGTTAGGGGGGTCCGACCGGCCGGCCAATGTCCTGATTGCACTAGGATGTTTCCAAATCCGGATTTCACTACACAAGAGCGGTACTTCTCCACAAATTCTCAAATTTCTTGTATAAAAGGCCACCTCCACTCTCTTCCTAAGGCATCTAGCAACTTGGGGAGCAAATGATTCAAGACCTAGGAGGCTTCCTAGCCTCCTACAACTAGTTTTCTTCTTCTTCTAGTTCTAGTTCTAGTTTATTTTTATGCTTTTCATTAGCTAACCTCTTAGCTAGAGCTAAGAGGTGAAGTTATAGCTTAGTTAGATGTTTTAATTCATTTTATTGGTTTCAAGTTTGGATTTAATGAAAAATAATGGTTTTTGAAAGTTTGAATAAAGTTCTAACTAGTTTTTCTTAATCTTATAATGGCTCATGAATGTTTGGAAGAATTGCTTTAGTTCTTAATTGTTTTGCATGGATCTAGACCTGTACGCTTCGAGGAATCGGATTCAATACGGTTTAGACTTGGATCATCATGTGGGAACTTCAAACCAAAGTTCTACCTTTTGTTTTAAATTCTGAATTATGTGTTGATTTTTCATATGATTTGAATGAAGTTCAAATCATGATATAGTTAATGTCACACCCCAAATTCGGTTCTCGACGTCCATTCGCCGTAACTCGAATTCAGAGGTAGCAACCTCCATAGTACCCCGATCTCTGATCCTAACCCCACAAGCCAGGTTCCAATACTGGGATACCACAAGGAAGATTTTAGGGTCTGAATTTTTTTTTTAAACATGTGCATCACCATATGAGTACCATAAAAGACAAACACAATATTTCCACTAAGTCATATGAGTATACAACAAGGTGAGTTACCAGGATCAATCAACATGGTGAGTCAACAAGGTGAGTCAATAAGGCAGGTTGACAAGGTGAGTCAACATGGTGAGTTAACAAGGTGAATTGACAAGACGGTTCAACAGGGTGAGTTTAAGAAGGTAGCTCTATGACTTGGATCGAGCGAACTTTAGGGATTCCCATGCATCCGGATCTATATGACCTTTCAATAAGGGTTTACATAACTAATCGTTAAGGTGGATCCATGGGATGGACAACGCGGTCATTCGAACACGCACACTAAGGTGGTCCCAAGGCCATCTTGTACATAACATACTAGGGTCCATTCATTTGGATGGTTTGGATCAAGCACAAAATTAAGGCGGTCCTAATGGATGGCCAACATACATATCACACCATAGTGGCCAATGGCTGACGTGGATAGAACACATGCATAACAAGGTGGACTCATGGTTGGGGATAATCGCAGAAAGAAGTGGGGAAGCCACATACATCCATGGGCCCCAACAATTTGGGATCAACCCGATATTTGTGCTTTCCCACTAATCAAGTGAGACGGCAGCCAAACACCATGGTGGGGCCCGCACACCACACATGTGGAACCCCACCCATGGCTGGGTGACTTATGAACAGGAAGAATGGCAAATAAACATAACAGATGGGTCCTGTAAAGTTTCCAATGGTAGGCGTTCAACTACCCTTATTTTCTACATGTGGCCCACCCAAAACTGAGCCCCACGCTCCTGCTAAGGTGGACAACAATGTATACAACACATCTATCAAGGTGGGAGCCCAAGATGGACCCCATGGCCTTTGGTTGGATGGAAAAATAAACAACATAGTAGCCTTAAGAGGAGTTTCAATGGTGGGCATCAATGACCACTGTTTCCTACAGTGTGGTCCACTTGAGGTTTGTATTTACCTCATTACCCTGGCCCACGACCCTAAAATAATATGGAAAAGTAAATGGTCGGCATAGATAAAACAGATGCATCGTGGTGGGACCCACAGGGTGGGCCACCTGTTGGGCAGTGTGCCAAAGCACGCTGCTTGGAGCGTGGCACCCAAATGGGCCCCAAGATTTTTGAATCAAACTGATATTTTTGTTTTCCCATTCATCCAGACCTGTGCCTCAGGTCTGGATGGCAAATGGCATCATGGTGAGCCTTTAGGAAGGCTACAACGGTGGACATCATTGTCCCACTGTTTAGTGTGGTGTGGCCCAGCTGAAATTTGTATCTGATTCATTTTTGGGCCCATGCCTTGAAATGATATGATAAAATGGATGGACGGCTGGCATGGTGGGTCCCATGAGGTGGGCCCCTTGCTGATCAACGTGCCATGGGACGCTGCCATGCAACGGGTCCCCCAAGCGGGTCCTAGACGTTCTAGCTCCAGTTAATATTTGTGTTTTCTCTCCATCCAGATCAGCGTGGCCTTAACAACAGGTTGGATGGTAAATAAACACACGGTGGGGCCACACAAATCAGCAACAGTGGTGGCTCCCAACTGTTTTTAATGGTGGTCGTCCAATCTCCATTATTTCTCATGGTGGGTCCATCTAAGCTTTTTATCAAGCTGATATTTTTGGGCCCCTTTGTACAGGTCTGCGTGACCTCGTGAACAGGTTAGATGAAAAATAAACATCCTGGTAGGCCCAGAGAAGGATTTGACAGTGGGCGTTCATCCTCAATATCTTCTATGGTGCAACCCACCTGAGACTTGGATATGCCTCATTCTTAGGCCCATGTCCTAAAATGATCTGGCAAAGCAGATGGACGGTTTAGATAAAACCAATACATCATGGTGGGGTCCCCGAGTGGGGTCCTCTGGTTAATGCCCAAAGGGCTTCTGCCCTCACGCTGTTGGGCAGCAACGTCCTCTGGATGTTGTCTGTCCAATGACTTCTTTCTTCTTCTTCTTCTTCTTCTTCTTCTTTTTGTTTTCCCTACACAGTGGGGTCCACATGGGAAATCCAATTCATCCATCAGATTGGCCAGCTTAATGTGGGCCTAACGAGCCATGATTTGGGAAGGTTTTGTTGTATAGAAACATGATAGTGGGCCTTGGAAAGCTTTCAATAGTCTGTATTGTTTCTACCGACATGGCCTATTGAGCCTCCAATTGATACATGATATAGCCCATTACAACATATTATATGTATGGTTTGCATGTTTAAATGGCCCATCTAATACATATTTTGTGATTGGAGGAATGAGAGCGACTTCGTCCAATTGGTGACCAAAAGGGCACATTTAGGAGCCTTAGATGAAGACCCAAGGTGGGCCAAAGAAAGAAGAAAGCAAAGAGCGAGGAAGGAGAGAAGAAAAGAAAGAAGAAAGAATACAGAAAATGGGTCCGACCGATCAAGACCGGTCGGCTAAGAAGGCCCGACCGGTCAAGACTGGTCGGTTGCACTCCCTGGACACCTAACAGACAGGTTAGACCGGTCGGCCATGTAATTTCAGATTTTCAGATTTCAGACAGCAGGCTATTCCCTTTTTGGATGTTTGACCCAGTTTTTGGGGACCATCTTGATGATATTTGAAAATCCAACACATCTATGTTGAAGAGGAGTTCGACGCCGAAATAACCAAAGTGGTTTCGTGTCGATCGGAGCTACGGATTGACCGTGGTGGCCAAAACAATACGAACTGTCCAGAAAGTTTCAGATTCTGCCTACTCCACTCTGGGCCGGTCCAGGTGACCCATCATTGATGATATGAAGAATCTACTTTGACCATCTTATAGATCACATCCATATATGAATAACCACAAAGTTTCAGATCAAAAGGATGTGTGGTTTGATCGTAACGGTTGAGGAAAGATGGACCATCCAGAAAGATCCAACTGCGTAGATTTTATAAAAAGCCTGAGTGTTCTAATTTTTGCACCTAATTCTGGAATTTTTTTGGACATTCTAATCCATCTATCATGTAGAGGAGGAAGGTTTCTACTAATTTTCAAAATTTGAGATCAATCCGATCTCTGTACACTCCAAAGCGTTGAAAGCAAGATGACTGGTTCTGAAGGTACACGAATTGCGCAATTTTGAGAGGCGGTCGCTGATCTGATTGGTGGGCCCATTCAGAAGATAATCTTGGAAATCTAAATCATCTATGAGGAATATCACATTACAAGGAAGTTATAAATCAAATTTGAAGCCAATCCAACCATTGGTTAAGCCGTACGAAGTGAAACAAAATCTATTATGTTGCGGTACTCTTGCTGTATTATAAAAGCAGGTACTCTCTTCTATTCCAAATCAGTCAAGGACGTGGGAAGCAAGGAGTTCAAGTCCTAGGAGGCTACCTAGTCTCCTACAGCTGGTTTTTCTTCTTTTTCTTAGTTCTAGTTCTAGTTTTAATATGCTTTTTCTTAGTTAACCTCTTAGCTAGAGCTAGAGGTGAAATTTGTAGTTGATTTTAATGCTTTAATTCTTTTATTTCAAGTACCCTTTTCTTAATTTTGGATTTTGAACTTCTAGTTTGAATAAAGTTTGAATTTTTAGATGAAATATGGGAGTTTGTGTACTTCGGACATGAGTTCCTTGCAATTCTCTGATATTACCATGATTGTGTTGTTTGAATTCGAATTGTAGTAACCCTTGAGCATGTCATAGTCTCTTAGCATGACTGTTACTCCGAAGGCTACAAGTTCAAGTTCTATGTGCTTCATTAGAACTAGAAATCTAATTTTCAGATTTAAGTGGGACTGTTTGTGCTTGAATGTTATATCCTCTAATTAAATGAGAGATAGAACTTTGATTCTAATTGTGTTTTGCTTGGATGAATGGCTTAGTATTGAACTACTACAAGTAGATCCTTGATGCTCTAGTTCTTTCCAAATATCAGATTTTCCTATTTTATGTTAAAAACTGTTTTCCTAAACTTTTTGGATTCTAGTTATTGGAGTAGTTGGAATTGTTTACTTCTTTCCCTGTGGATCAACCTCGGTCTTACGGAGAATTATTACTACATCGCAGCCTTGTACTTGAGGCGAGCGAACAAGTTTTTGGCGCCATTGCTAGGGCAAAGGTTAAATGGTTTTAATTGTTCTAGTAGCTATAGAGTAGTTTTAATTAGGTAGGATTTTCAGTTTTTCTACAAGTAGGATTTTTTTTCTTTCTAGGTTATTAGCAATTTTTTGTTTGATTTTGTAGGACATTGTTGCTGACATAGATCCAACTCTATTGGGTAACATCTCCCCATCTCCCTTCTTTTTATTCTTTTTTCTAGATTAAGGTAGTTTCCAATTCCTTAAAATTTCATCATGTATGATTGGACGAATGGTGCGTACAAGTACCTTTTGGAGGATGAGACATCAGATTTGGGGACCCAAACTCATTGTGATCGAGATCCCTTCAAGCATGAGTATTTTTTTTAGATTCAAAGAACTTCCACTACCCCCCACATAAGACAATGCGTGATCACTTGTATGGATATGCCTATCAACCATCATATAACTCTTCATCCTACAATGCGTACGGTCTTAATTGGAGAAACCACCATTCTCCTTGTTCAAGGGAAGAACCAACCGTGGTTATTAACAATCACCCTAAAACGTCTTCCTCTTATGATGACATGTATACACAAATACTTGAGGAGATATGAAAAGAGTATATAGATGAACAATCAAATCAAGCTTACTCGCCATCTTGTGAAGACGTTGAGCCCAAAATTGGGGGCATCGAATCAATCCCCTTTAATGAGGAGGATGGGGTTACCCAAGTCCCACCTTCTTTGGATTTAATGAATAGACTTTTAGAGGAGATTGATTTCGATGATCCCAATGTCATCATCAATTATGGTGAGTCCACAATCTCTTTTGGATGCTTTGAACTTAATGATGAAAAGATTTTAATGACGGTTGACAAACCCGATGAATCCATTAAATCTGAAAGCGATAGTGGGGTTACTTACAATGAGGGTTCAATGGATGCTTATGAACCTATGGTTTCTTTTTTCCAAGGGCATAATGATTATGAGTCTCTAGAGGATATGCATTCTAGAGAGATGGCCAAGGTTGATATTTTTTAGTCACTCCACCAACTTAACATGCTTAATTTTAATATGGAGAACGAGACTCCCATGAGTGAAAATTCAGATTCGTTGGACGAATGCTTGGCTCACTTTGAAAATTCAAGCGACCCCATTATTCAAAAGATTGTTAAAGCCTTGCATACTTTCGACTTGGTGCCTCATACTAGTTATGGAGAACCTAGTTTGGAAGAATTTCACTCCATGGAGGGCGAGTCCCTCACCATCGAAACTGAATTTTTACACTCACTCAAGCAAGATCATGATCCTTCATCCGATTATCTCGATTTCCTAGAGGAATGCTTGGCCCACTCTTATGATCTTGATGATGAGATGATTAAGGAGTTGGACATTTTGTTAGACACGGTGTAGGTGCCAGAAGAACACCATTCCACTGATTTACACTATTTACCATTGTTTGTGGAAGCACCGTATAATTCTGCAATTGTGGAGGAGACAACTTTAACTGAAGAATGCATGATGAATGTCTCTCCACCATCATGGGTTCTTCAGCCCATTGAGGATTCTGATTGGGAGGACCCATTTTTAATCAATTATAACCCAGTCCAGAATTTAAGGAGATATCTTTTGGCTGCATTTATCTCCTCCTATCATGCATGTGGTGCACATAAATATTGGACTTCAATGAAGAAAAGCACCCATGTTTACTGTCGAGCAGGACTTTGGATGGTCCTCATGAGAAATTTATTGAAATTCATGAAGATCCTGCTCAAATTTGATCATGTAGTCGATCGGACTAATCAATGGTAGGTAGGTAGGTTAAGATCTATTTTTCTGCAATTAGGATTTAATAAGTCTCATTGAGACAATGGAAGATGCTAGAATTGATCAACTTGTTACCTCAGGTATTCTCGTTCTCACTTTCCTTTGTTTTATTTCATTGCTCTCATATCATGCTTATTGCATATCTTGTTACATTGAGGACAATGTAAGATTTTGGTTGGGGGGTGAGATTCCTTAGATGAATCTACTAGCTTTAGGTTTTATAGGAACTTAGTTGCTTACATAGTTCTCACCTTCACGGGTAACATCTCCCCATCTCCCTTTCTTTTTTTATTCTTCTTCCTTGATTAGAGTAGTTTCAACTTTTTATAATTTCATTATGAGTGATTGGACGGGTTGATTGTCTAAATACCTTTTGGAAGATGAGAGGTCGGACCATCGAATCAAAACTCATTATGATTGGAACCATTACAAGTATGAATATTTTTCTATGACTCAATCTACTTCTAATACTCCCCCACGTAAAACATTGCAAGATTACCGGAATGAAGATAATGTGTATAACTCTTCACCGGGTAAGACAATAGGAGAGTATCGGAAAGAGATGAATAATGTTCCACTGGTTAGGACATTGTATGATCACTTGTATGGCTACACATGTCAACAATCCTATAATGGCCCAACATATGACATGCATTATCCTAATAGGTGAGAGCATCAAATTTTCAATTTGGGAGACGAGTCAACCATGGATGCCAACAATTATCCTTAAGAGTTTCTTTCTCATGAGCCGCAATTGAGGATACACTGCGAGAGTTTATGGAAATAACTAAGCAATGCATACAAAACCTCTCGCCATCTCAAAATCCTGAACCCGACATTGGGAACACCGAATCATTCCCCAGCAATGAGGAGGATAAGGCTATACAAGCCCAACCCTCTTCCGATTTGATGACTAAACTTTTAGGGGATGTAGATCTCAGTGATCCCAACATTACCATCGATTATGGTAAATCATTTATCTCTTTTAGCTATTCCGATTTGAATGATGAAGAGATTTCAAGGACGGTTGACGAACCCAAGGAATCTACAAAATCTGAAAGTGATAGTTTGATTGCCTATAATGAAGGTTTAATGGATGATTGTGAGTCCATGATTTCTTCTTCCAAAGGGCCGAATGTTTATGAGTCGTCAAAAGATATTCTTGCTATAGAGATGGCCGAAGTCGATCTTTTTGAGTCCTTCCACTAACAATACATGCCAAATTCTATTGTGGAAGACCTACCTTTGACTGAAAATTTTATTTCTTTGGATGATGTAGTATCACAATCTGAAATTTCAAAAGATCAACCAATGCTAGATGATGTGCTTACCAATGAATCTGAAAAATCTTCTTTGGAAGACCTCCCCTCTATAGAGGAGGAATTCTTTGCCATTGAAACAGACTTTCCTTAATCACTTAGGGAGAACAAGGACCCTTCATCCAACTTTTCTGATTTCCTAGAGGAATGAGTGACCCACCCTTATGATCATGATGATGAGATGATTAAGGAGTTGGATAGTTTGTCAGACATGGTGTCGATGCCTGAAGAACATCATTCCACTGATTTACACTCTTTACCATTGTTTGTGGAAGCACTGTGCAATTCTAAATTTGTGGAGGAAGCAACCCAATCTAAAGAATACTTGATGAATGTCTCTCCACCATCATGGGTTCTTCAACCCATTGACAATTCTGATTGGGAGGACCCGTTTTTAATCAATTACAACCCAATTCAGAAATTGAGGAGATATCTTTTTACTGCTCTTATCTCCTCCTTTCATGCATGCGGTGCACACTATGATTAGACCTTAATGAAGAAACGCACCCATGTGTACTGCCGAGCAGGACTTTGGATGGTCATCATGAGAAACTTATTAAAATTCATGAAGATCCTGCTCAAATTTGATCATGTAGTCGATCGAACTAATAAATGGTAGGTTGGTAAGTTAGGATTTCTTTTATGCATTTATGATTGAATAAGTCTCATTGAGATAATGGAAGATGCTAGAATTGATCAACTTACTACCTCAGGTACTCTCATTCCCACCCTCCTTTGTTTTGTCATTGCTCTCATGTCATGCATATTGTATATCTTATTACATTGCGGACAATGTAAGATTTTGGTTGGGGAGTGAGATTTCTTAGATGAATTTACTAGCTTTTGTGACATTTCAAGCAATTATGTAGAAACTTTTCGATTTTTTTAAAAATTCAAAACTCCTTTGGAAAATCATGTTTTTATGCACTTGGGATGCTATAAGTATAAAAGAAAGAAAGATGAAGTGATTGATTTTTGAAAACTGTGAATTACTTAGAATATGATAGTTTTCTATTTGAATTCCCCTATTGATATTATCGATAGAACTTTTGAACACTTTTACACCTAGTTCACTTTACACGATACTCATGATTTGAAAGGATTATGTAGAACTGTGGATTGGCTAGGTTTGGATTTTAGGTGTTGAGGAACCAAGCCGGGGTCCTTTGTCCATCCTTGTCCATGGGAAAGGAACGAAAGATATTGATTTCTAAAAATCCTATCTAATATGTATAAAAAAGGAAAGGAAGGATGAAAATATGGGAATGATCGAGAATATGGTGGAAATTTCTAAAAAGGGCTACCTATTACCAACTGGGGGATGGTCTACCCATAACCAAAGCTAAAAGTGGGACGTAGTATGAAAGCCGTCGAAAGGACGGTAAGGTAAATTCCTGTCATAGGCTTGTTGTTGATCTAGGCACTTTTAGATCCATAGTTTAGTTTATCTATGAAGAAGATAATCTCAGAAATACATGAGATCAACATTCACTATGCACACTAGGTTGAATTTGTTCAAATTCTTCTATTTATCAATCAATCAGCGGGAATTCTATGTGAACACCTATTATGTTTTGAGAGTTTAAGGTTTCAGCTTCTATCATCCAGTTTATCTGATTTTTGCATTCATGTCTTGGAATGTATAGTAGCATAGTTTCAGAAGGAGAGTTGGGTTTTGGTGGATTTGATTTGTTTCACGCATGTTTTGCTCGAGACTAGCAAAATGCTGGTTGGGGGGTGTGTTGAGCTCTTAATTGTGCATATTCTAACCCCAATTCATCACTCATTATGCATGGTTTTTATGATTTAAAGACTAATCTAAAGCATGGATTTGTGATTGTAGGAATGAGAGATAGGCTTTACCATTCTGATGCTTAGAGCCCCATCTTACATGCTTTGAAGACCAAAGAATAAAGGATAAAAGGCGGAGCAAAGCGGGAATGAAGATGGAGGATGAAAAGATGAAAAATCTACAATTTTCATGCTTGATCGGCCGGCCGGCCAACCGGTCAAACTGCCCAGAAACAACAATTTTGCTGTCCAATATTTGTGAAGGCCGACCCTTGGTCCGGCCGGCCGGCTAGTGGGTCGGCCAGTGTAGTAAAACGTCCAGAGAGTTGAGCTTCTTTTCGCTCAAGCTCCAGCTGGCCGGCTAGGTGGGTCCGACCGGCCGACCAGTGTCCTGATTGCACTAGGATGTTTCCAAATCCAGATTTCGTTGCACAAGAGTGGTACTTCTCCGCAAATTCTTAGATTTCTTCTATAAAAGGCCACCTCCACTCTCTTCCTAAGGCATCTAACAACGTGGGGAGAAAAGGATTCAAGACCTAGGAGGCTTCCTAGCCTCCTACAACTAGTTTTCTTCTTCTTCTAGTTTTAGTTCTAGTTTATTTTTTTTATTAGCTAACCTCTTAGCTAGAGCTAAGAGGTGAAGCGTATAGCTTACTTAGATGTTTTAATTCATTTTATTGGTTTCAAGTTTGGATTTAATGAAGAATAATGGTTTTTGGAAGTTTGAATAAAGTTCTAAGTAATTTTTCTTAATCTTATGATGGCTCATGGATGTTTGGAAGAATTGCTTTAGTTCTTAATTGTTTTGCATGGATCTAGACCTATATGCTCCAAGGAATCGGATTCAATACGCTTTAGACTTGGATCATCATGTGGGAACTTCAAACCAAAGTTCTACCTTTTTGTTTTAAATTCTGAATTATGTGTTGATTGTTCATATGATTTAAATGAAGTTCAAATCATGATATAATTAAGCTCTGTGACATGGTTTGATGTTTATCATGGTTATGATCTTAACCTATTGGAACTAGGATTGACCTATGCAATTGAGTGTGCTCAAGTCCTAACTTGAATTGAGGGAATCATGTGTATTAATCACACATAGGACAGATTGTGTTGATAATATAACTACTCTATCATTTGGCTAGATAGGATTTGATTTCGATTCTAGTTGAGTAAGTGAGAAACCACAGCGAATTATACATCTAAGGAGTGCTATAAGTGGATCCTTGATTCTCTAGTTATCTTTTAATTATCAGATTTTTCTGTTTCATTTCAAAACTGATTTCACAATCCTCTTAAGATTCTAATTATTAGGATAGTTCGAATTATTACTTCCTTCCCTGTGGATCAACCTCGATCTTGCCGAGATTATCACTACATCGTAACCCTACACTTGGAGAAGCGAACATCAACTAACCACCCCTAATGGTATGTATATCAAGATCAATTAATCAAAATAAGCTATATTTAAACAAGGCAATGAGTCAAAAGGGCTTAATGCCCAAATCGTCCAACTTCCCCCTATCAATATACCAATAAAATTCAATAAACTCATCAATATAGCAATAATGGACTAGAATTCGGCATTTTACCCTAGCCATCCAACCTCCTAATAATCAGATTTTCATTTAAAATTGCATGTTCATATGATTTATGGTGATGAAAACAGATGATAGGCCAAACGGTATGGACCTATAGCATGAGTCAAAGTGTATATAGCCCAATCGGCTAGTCTCACTCAATCAATATTCAATAAGGCGTAAGACTCAAAATGAATATAATTGTAAAGCACAAGTATATAGCAAAGAAAATACCAAAAATGGGTGAGTGACCCAAGCACAACGATATATACATGTAACAGATGGACACTATCTCAAAAAGATGTATCAATATAGCTCAAGGAGAAGAAATCCAAACATATGTTATCATAAACAGATATAACTGTGAAGGTCAATCATCAAAAGTCAAACAGTCATCCAATATATATATAACATGATGAGCAACATGTATCTTTGGTCACCAAAAAGATACTCCTGACCAAGACACACGACACAACATATCACGATACTAGAAGTCAGTCCTGTCACCCAGATTTGGTGGTGGCACATCGTCACGAGCAGCTCGCTCCCATGCCTCCAGACGCCTATCAATCAGAGCAAGGCGAGCCCCAATTGCCTCCTGCTGAATGAGGAAAGTGGCCTAACCCTGAAGCAGCTGAGAATTGGTCTGTTCCATCTGATCCAATCTCCGCTCGATCCGATCAAGTCTCTATGAAAGATGATGCTGAAGTTGGTGCAGCTCAATGGTATAGGTTGAAGAGTCTGCTACAGGTGAGCCATGACGGGTGAACGCCCATGGGGGTGTACTGAATCGTCCAGGAGTAAATCATGGATTAATAGTGGAATCGGATGATGGTGCTGTAGCTACAGGCTGAGATGGTTCAGAGGCCTGGAGGGACCTTATGCTGCTGTTGGGCCTGCTGAAGTTGACGCTGAAGTTCTTCTTGTGTATTGTACATTTTAGTAATTATAGATCGATTGAGGATGGGAGGTTTCACATACACATCTAAAGGATCAATGAGTCCTATTGTTTTAGCCAACCTACAAATGAGATAACCAAATGGAGGAGGACCAGCGGACAAACCATCAGACACCAAGATAACAGATCGAATGACTTTCATGATACGTGATGGAAGACACATACGACGGCCCTGACTGACATTGTATAGAACGGTGACCATGTCTTCTAGAAGATCAGCCTTGTTGCTTTTCCTGGGGAATACATTTTTGAAGAATATGTTATGTATAAGATGATAATCCCAGGACAGGAAAGAGGCGTGAAGAGCATTGCCATTAACCCATCTAGGGCACTCTCCATTGCATAATGCTCGGGTTATAGTGTCTCGAGAGGCATGATCTGTCTCCTCATCATCTGAGTGCTCATCCTCATCAACAATTGAAACACTAATAGCCTCAACTATGGCAACAAGACCGAATGTCCAAATCCCGTCGGCGAAATGAACTTCGAAGGAAGATGAGTCATCGGGAATAATGCGACAACAGGCATAGAATTTTTAAACTACTTCTTTTTGTACAAGTCTGCTCATATGGAGCATAGGCTCCCAACCAATGGCCTCCAAAAGTTGGACCACCCGATAAGATGCCAAATCCTCAACTTTAGCGGATTTCTCACATAGTACATCACGATTTTTTAAGTTGTGCCAATTGGCAAGATGTGATGTATGTGACCCTGTAGGATGGGGTTTGGAAGGGGATTTATATGATAAAGCAACCCCTTTACCTTTAAAAATCGTTTTCCTGGATATGGGTTGTGGGGGCCCCTCATCATGTTGGATCTTTGAATGACGTTCACGCCGAGGAGAAGACACATCTTTCCTTCCATGGGAAGACATAATAGAGCCCTATAATCCTTACAAGTCTACACTAGGATTCAAAAGAGGAAAATGCAATAAGGAAGAACAAATTCAAAACCCTTACCAATAAAGAAGATGATGAAAACTTCTATTTGGAAGACCATGTACCACTTTGGAGAGCTTTAATATTCGATTGGAGACTTAGGAAAGCTTTAGGAGTGATGAAGAGACCTCTAGGATGAAAGAAGAGGAGAGAAAAATGAGAGTAGAATGGTTTTGGCCGCTGTACAGTCCACGAGCGGTCCTCAGACCGGTCGTCAGACCGGTCGTATGACCTAATTTGCACAATTTGTGCAATTTTGAAAATCTACAAGATTGGTTTCACTTTTGTTTCTTTAAACATGGTTTGTTTGTGACTTAATTATGCAATTTAGGTTGGCCAAAGGTTCATCATCATTTCACATCAAACGTATAGGTTTGACCATATGATTTTAAGAAATTTTGATGCCTAAGATGATTGAATTTTAATACAAACTGGGATAATGGACCTTTCCAGATTTTCCTATTATGCTCATGAATGATGAGGCTTAATCCTCTGATATGGATTTAGGTTTATAGTGAGACTTCTTAGTTCAAGTTTTATCTATATCATGATGTAGACAACATTTTCTCAATATTTAAGGCCTTGCTATTAAAATTAATTGTGAATGACACCTACTGTATAATAATCATCCAACAATTGTATGATCACATATGAAGGTTAATTATTGAGTAAGGTAGACCATTACAAAGATTAGCAAGGCAGGAAAATATAGTTTCACCAATCAAGATGATATAAGAATGATATAAGAATGATATACATGAGTTAAACTAATCACAAGAAAATGAGGCTTAAGACCTCAGATTTTACTGTAAAGTCCAATGATCTTGAGGCTAACACTTGAAATGTCCAATCCGGCAAAACACAAAGCTTGTTAGCCATCCAAAGCACAGCTTCCCATGGATTTTCTAAGATAAATAGACTAAATACAATCCAAGGAAGCTGGCAAGGGACACAGAGGGTCACTTCTCCTTCACAACCCATTTGGCAACAACTTTTATTGTGCCAGGGTCATGTGAGGATCTGTTAATAGTTCTCTACTTTTCAAGAAAGCTGTTCTTTTTATATGATTGCTCATAGACCATCCTCATTGTATCAATCGTTTTATTTATCTTATCATTGATTAAGGTTACTTGTTTAAGCAAGGCTTCCATTCGAGCATCATTCCTTGGAGGAGTCGAAAAATTTCTCTCCATATTCTTTTGATTCTCAGGAAGACTCTAAGTGTGGTGCGCTTCTCTCCCTTTTGGAATAGATTTACTTATCTTTCGCTGGGAGGGAGAGAGTTGTGGGCGTTTAAAGGCCAAACATTCAGATTTTAGGTGACCCACATCACCACAAGCATGACAAATAGGGGATGCTTTGGTTTTACTTCCTGATGCACCATAGTTCTTTCTCACCATAGGAGGGACAGAAGCAGTCTTAGAACTATGACTGTTAAAACCAATTCCTCTTCTGTCCATAGGTGATCTCCCTACTACTAAGAGCTTTTCAAGGTTTTCTTCTCCTTGGGCAAAACGTCTTCTAGAGTCATCAACTTGACATTTAAGACGATCAATTTCAGCATTTGCCTCTTTGAGTTCTTTTTCAAGACTCACATATTTATCTAGAGTCTCACCATTTATGAATTTTTCTTTTTCATGTTCAAGAGCTTCGTTCTTCTTTTTCAACTCTTGACCCAACTTTTGATTCTCAATTTTCAATCCATCAAGATTTTTGGTTAATTTATCTTTTTCAGCCTTCATTTCACCCAACTTCTTTATGGTGTTCTTCATATTTTCAATATACAGTTGGTTGTACACTTCTTGAAGGTATTCATCCTCATCCTCATCATCACTAGAGGATGTATAGTTAACGTTCTCTCCCTCTTTCTCATTTTCAAGAAGAGTTGTTGTGGTGGTGATCATAAGAGCTTTCACCGATCTTTATTCTCCATCACTACAGGCTTTATAGGAATCGGATTCCGAGCTAGTATCATCCCAAGTGGCAACCATGACTTTCTCCCTTTATGTTTCTTTTCATCATTTTCTGAGCAATTGGGAGTAATATGACCGTACTTCCCACAATTATAACATTTTGGCTCTTTTGATCTTCTGAAGGATTTACCTATATGGTTCTTATGATCAAAATGCCTTCCTTCCTTATGATGGCTCTTGTTTTTAAAGAATTTTTGGAATCTCTTATCTATAAGAGCCATTTCTTCTATGTTCATTTCCTCATCATCATTTTCTTTAGAATTGTGTGCTTTGTGAGAGGTTTTTAAGACTGAATATTTGAATTTTATGGGAGGTTTGAAATGAAGCTCATGAGTTTGAAGGGATCCTAGTAATTCTTCAACTTTCATAGTGTCTAGATCCCTACACTCTTCTAGAGCAATGACTTTAGATGAGAAGTATTCCGGTAGAGATCTTAAGATTTTTCTAAAAATTTTGCTATCCGGAACCTTCTCTCTTAGTCCACACATGTCATTGGTGATGCTATTTAGATGTGTGAAAAATTGCATGAAGGTTTCATCCTCCTCTATTTTGATATTCTCAAATTGTTTTGTAAGGAGTTGGAGTTTAGATCTTTTGACTATGCTTGTTCCTTCATGAGTCACTTCTACAAAGTCTCACGCTTCCTTACTAGTTTGACAAATTTGAATGCGACCAAATTCATCTCTAGAGACTGAATAGAAAATGGCATTTAAGCCTTTGGCATTACAAACACGTTGAGTCTTATCAAAATTAGTCCACATTGCCTTCTCTCTTGGTCTAAGGACATCCGGTTCACCTTCCTTTCTTATGGTATCCATTAGGACGTTATAACCAAATTCAACCATGTCCCATACATCAGAATCGATAGATTCTAAAAAGATGCGCATTCGAGCTTTTCAATATGGGTAGTTGGATCCGTTGAAGAACGATGGCTTGGTGACAGAAGTGGAGTCTTCCATAGACATATTTTCAAGCTTACCCTAGGATCAACCTCTAGGCGGTTAAGCCTTTAAAGAGGAACCCTCTCTAATACCAATTGAAATTACGATTTTACCGCTAGTGAGATAAGCTTGAAGGTATGCTTATGTCCTAGAGGGGGGGTGAATAGGACTTTTTAAATTTTTTTGCGAATTTAAAAACGCAATTGCATTTATACTTTAATTTAACAATTAAGTACATGTAAATGAAGGCAATTTATCACACACAATCTAACTCGATTGACAACTATACTAAGAAAAACATTTAATCAAACAGTTCATATGCATGCTTGTATTAATCATTTAAAGATGGCATATAAGCATTTTGTCAAACATAAGATGGGCATTTAGTTAAGCACTTATATGATTGATCAACAAGGGACAATAATAGACAAAATGCATTCACCATATCGCACACGATGTATAGTGGTTTGACGATGAGTTCATAATTGTGCATATTCTAACCCCAATTCATCACTCATTGTGCATGATATACATGTTTAAAGGACCAACTTAATACATGATTTGTGATTGTAGGAACAAGATGGAGAGTTCACCATTTGAAGGCTAAATGAGGCTTCTTACAAGTGTTAAAGACCATTAGATGAAGCATGAAGAAGGATCAAAGAAAGACAAGCAAGGAGAGAAGAGAAAAGAAGAAAGAAAGAAAGAAAGAATGAAGAAAAAGAAGATAGACCGGTCGGCTGACCGGTCGGCCAAGGCAGCCAGACCGGTCAAGACCGGTCGGCCACAAATGCTGGATTGATCAGGGAGATGGTCCGACCGGTCATGACCGGTCGGCCATTGCTGCTGTACTAAAAGGATGCATGGACTGAACAAGCCCGACCGGTCATGACCGGTCAGGCAGAGCTGCTGGAGAAAGATTGAATAGGGCCGACCGGTCATGACCGGTCAGCCATGATTGCTGGAAACTTGCTAAACACAGCCGACCGGTCATGACCAGTCGGCCAGCGTAACTAGCCACTTTCTATTTCAGAAATTCTGAAATCTTCTGCACAATTGCGTAAGATTACGCAATTCTGGAGTCTTCTTGCGTATAGGACACCTCCAAGCTATAAAAGGACCTCTTTCCTTCATACCAAGGGAGGCTACGACGGGGGGATTGCTCAGGAGACGGATTCGACTTCAGATCTTAGTTTTCTTCCTGTTTTAGTATTTTTCTATGTTTTTGGAGGCTTTTAGTTCAAGGATGTTAGAGATGAACTAAACCCTCTTAGCTAAAGCTAAGAGGGGAAGCTTTTGATTCGTTTTTAATGGATTGATGCAACCTAGGTTTCCTTTTATACTTTAGTGAATGAATTTTAGTTCAAATTGAGTTTGATTCAAGTACTATGTTGATTTCTACTTTGATCTCTTGATGACTCCGGGCTCATGTGATTCTTAGTGATCCTAACTTAGTATCTTAGCTTTTGAGCATTGTTTATGCTTGTGTAATGCATTGATCTACCATCGACTCCGGGCATGGTAGACGCTTTGATTGCCTTGTGTACAATGGCCTGTTTTTCATGTGAGAACTCATGCAACTGAAATTCTTATCTTTTGTGTATAATCTGGAATAGTTGTTTAGTGATTGATTTTGATTTAAATAGAGTTCAAATTATGAGTTGTAATCAGGTCTAGTGACAGGACTTGGTGAAGGCTATGGTTATGAATCTCAACTAGATTGGAAAGAGGCTTGGCCTATACAATTGAGTGTGCCCAAGGCCTGAGCTTGGAAGTGGGAATCAAATCAATTAATAAGTACTTGTTTCAGATAACTGTGATTAACTGCTCTATATTCCGATCGGATAGAGATGGGAATCTGATTCCGATTGAGTTATATGAGACCTAGTTATGTTGATGCATTGAAACGTATCAAGAGTGGATCCTTGGCGCTCTAGTGACTTTTTAGATTGAATTTACCTTACCTATTCACTGTTTAAACCCAATCTCCTATTTTTCAGCTTTAGTTCTTAATAAGGTCGTAATTACTAGTTGTTTTAGTTGAATTCTAAGAATACCCATACATAAATCTCTGTGGGAACGATACTCGGTCTTTCCGAATTATTACTACTTCGCAACCCTACACTTAGGGAGTGAACAAGTTTTTGGCGCCGCTGCCGGGAAATTTCTATGCGGTATTCTTTAAATTTTCTGAAATAACTTTTAGTTGAGATTGTGTTAAGATAGACTTAGGATTTGTTTTGCTTTTTAGAGTAGGTTTTCTTCTAATTACTAACTTAGTTTGTTTTGATTTTTGCAGGATTCTAACATAGATCTAATCCAGGGATTTTTAGGAAGTTGAAGAAGAAGAAGGCATCTTAAGTCACAAATCAGGTTTTATCGTCCTAACCTTACTCTTCTTCTTCTCCCTACTCATTCCTATCATATTCATCTATTGTAGAGTGGGTGGAGACTCCTTTTGGATCTCTGAAAGGTAGGCCTTGTGCCACCTGGATTCCTATTGGTCGGCTCTGCCGCCTTGGATCACCTTGTGCTCATAGACTTCTCTTCTCAACCTATTCCTCTTTCTTCTTTTTCTGTACTTTCTCTCAAAAGACTCAAAGAGTGGGTGGGGAGTTCTTTGAACCCCTATTGACCAGGAGAAATCGGTCTCTATCCTTGCTTCTAGCTCAGCCATTGCAAGACACCCTGTGCTTAAGTTTTAGAGAGGAGTAAAGGAAGGAAGGAAGAATTCTTTTTCCTTTTCACTCATTCTTTTTTGTTTTGCATGCCACATTGGGCTAGGACTTATAATAACCGACTTGTAAGGGACGGAGTAATTGTTGAAGGGATTGATAGAGAGCCTCGTGCTAGGAAACATCAAAATTTTCCTGAAATTACTAGAGAGATGGCTGGAAATCAACCAAATCAAAGGGTTAATCAAAATTCAGCCCCAAACCTTACTGAATTGGATGAGAATGAAGTGGGGGATGTACCTCAACATAGAACTTTACGTGACTATTTACAACCAGCTAGGACGAGTACTCCCTCTTGCATAATTTTCCCTCACAATGTGGGAAACATTGATTTTAAAACGGGGTTGATCCAACTTCTTCCTAGATTCCATGGACTCGATTCTGAGAGCGCATATCTACATATTAAGGAATTTGAAGAAGTTATAGCCACAATAAATTATGATAATGTGACCAAGGATACTATAAAACTTAAATTGTTCCCTTTTTCCTTGAAAGAGAAGGCCAAATCATGGCTACATTCCTTAAGGCCGAGGTCTATTGGGACATGGGCTGAGATGACTAGGGAGTTTCTAAAGAAATTCTTCCCTACTCATCGAACCAATGCATTAAGAAGGGCCATAATGAACTTCGCCCAAAAAGAAGAAGAAGCCTTTTTCCAATGTTGGGAAAGGTATAATGAGCTTTTAAATGCATGCCCACATCATGGCTACGAACGATGGAGGTTGATTAGTTTCTTCTATGATGGATTGAACTCAACCATGCGCCAATTTGTGGAGATGATGTGCAATGGTGAGTTCCGGAACAAGGAAACGGAAGAAGCTTGGGATTATTTTGACATGTTGGCTGAAAATACACAATCATGGGATACATCTAAGCCAACAAGTTCAAAACAACCCCAAACCAAGGAAAAGGGGGAAATTTATGTTTTAGATGGCCAAGATGATCTAGGTTCTAGAGTGGCTAAACTCACACGAAAGGTCGAGGAGATGGAACTAAAGAAAGTGGATACAACTCAACAAAAGGGGGCTGTTGAAACTATTTGTGGTATTTGTGCTTCCAATGTGCATCAAACGCCGGATTGTCCAACAATCTATGCGTTTCGAGAACTTTTATTTGAACAATCAAATGCCTTGAATAGTTATCAATGACCTTTTAGTACTCCAAATTCAAACACGAATAATTCTAGTTGGAGAAACAACCCAAACTTCAATTGGGCGAATAGAAACACGGCTAATCAAAATAATCCTCAAAGGGGGCCCCCAATGCAAATGACCCCACCTCAAATGCCTATAGAGGACACTTTGAAAGCATTCATAGAAGGACAAGCTCAAATTAATCAATCCAACCATACGATAATGCTTGAGCTTAAAACTTCGGTAGAGGAAATCAAGGTTCGCTTAAACGCAAGGGAAGGGATGCTTCCAGCCCAACCCGTACCAAATCCAAAAACACAATGCGAAGTAAGCATGCCTAGTTCTTCTAACCAACATATGGAACATGCTAAGGCCATCACCACTCTTAGAAGTGGTAAAATCATTGAAAAATCTGATCCAGTGAAGGTTTCACAGCCTAATGATCCGGTATCTTCCAAAGAGGATGATGGACCTAGCACCGCCATGAATGAAAAAGAGCCATTGAAAGAATATAGACCCGTTGCTCCATTCCCCCAACGCTTGATTCCAGCCAAACCTCAAGATAAATATCAGAAATTTTTGGAGGTTTTCAAGCAAGTCAAAATCAACATCCCATTGTTGGATGCCATTAAACAAATACCGTCGTATGCAAAATTTTTAAAAGACCTTTCCACGGTTAAAAGGAAAATACATGTGCAAAAGAATGCATTTTTGACAGAGAATGTGAGTGCCATTATCAACCACGGGATGCCCAAAAAGTACAAAGATCCCGGTTGTCCGACAATATCATGTGTAATTGGAGACTACCGGGTGAAACATGCTTTACTTGATCTAGGGGCAAGTGTAAACTTAATTCCCTTTTCGGTCTATGAACAATTGGGTTTAGGTGAGTTAAAACCCACCAAAACCACATTACAACTTGCTGACCGATCAATTCGTATTCCAAGAGGGGTAATTGAGGACATACTTGTCCAAGTTGACAAAGTTTACTACCCGGTCGACTTTATTGTCTTGGACACGCGACCCACGGTTAATATTGGTCCTCAAATTCCTGTCATACTTGGCCGTCCATTCCTAGCTACGTCAAATGCTATCATAAATTGTAGGAGTGGGGTCATACAAATGTCTTTTGGCAATATGACGATTGAGTTGAATGCTTTCAATATTGACAACCAACATGAGGATGAGGATGAGGAGGTCCACGACATAAACATGATCAATTCTATCGTGGAAGATGAGTCCCTCTCACCTTTTTACTCCGGTCCCTTAGACGAAGAAGTGACTCACTCCCTTGATGAGAACGACGATATGATAAGGGATATGGTCACACTTTTTGAGTCGGTATTGGCATATGACACTAGCCAAGAGAAGGATGTGGAAACAACACCTTTTTATGCTGAGAAATCAATTCATATTTCCACATCTTTGTGGATCATGCATACCGAACTCCACCAACCCTGGGATGATCCTTACTTGCAATATCATTGCCCAGGAAAATCTGATTGGAGACATATTTTTTCTGCTAAATATGATGATTTCTCCTCCTATACATGTGGTGAAAACACTAAGGAACCCACTGGAATTCCTTCTTGGGATTTTGAGTGGCTTATTTCGATCATTACACACATGTTCATTGTAAAGCAGGATATTGGATGACGTTACTGCGAAACCTTTTGATCCATCTAATGATTCTGCTTGACTTTATGCTTTTGGATGAGTTGTTGGGATTAACCTCCTAGTCTGACGGAGGATGATTTGTTAGAATGCTTTCCCATTAAGATTTGCCTTGATAGTTGATTTAGTTGTGAAGTAATCCATCTCCAAAAGCTAACCTTGCCATATGCTTCAGGTGATACCTCTCTTTCTCACTCTCATTTATTTTAGGTCATTGCTCTCATGTCATACATATTGCATATCTTATTACATTGAGGACAATGCAAAGTTTTGGTTGGGGGGTGAGAGATTCCTTAATTGATGAATCTGCTAGCTTTTGTGACATGTCGAGCAAAGATGTAGAAATTTTTTTGATTTTTCTGAAATTCGAAACTCTTTTGGAAGGCTTTGATTATATGCATTCGAGATAGCATAAGCACAAGAAGATGAGATACGAAGTGAGGGATGTTGCAAGCTTTGAATTTCTCTTAATACAATGGTTTTATATGTGAATTCACCTATTTTTATGATTGATAGAAAATTTAAACACCTTTTGCACCTAGTTCACATTACACGATTTTCATGAGTTGAAAGGATCATGTGATTTGTGGATTAGCTAGACTTTGATTTAAAGGTATTGAGAAACCAAGCCGGGGTATTTTGTCCATCCTTGTCCATGGGAAAATAACGGTAGATATGGATTTCTAAAAATCCTATCTAATTTAAAAGAAAAAGGAATGAAAGGATGAAATCGGGAAGGAAAGAAAAATGGTGAAAATTCCGATTAGGGCTACCTACTACCAACCGGGGGATGGTCTACCAGTAACCAAAGCCGGAAATGGGACGTAGTGTGAAAGTCGTCAGAAGGACGGTAAGGCAAATTCCTGTCATAGGCTTGTTGTTACTCTATATACCTTGAGATCAGTAGTTTAGTTGATTTATGAAGAAGATAATCCTGGAAACTCATGAGATGAACCTTCACTATGCACACTGGGTTGAATTTGTTCAAGTTTTTCTATTTATCAAGCAATCAGCGTGGATTTCATATAAACACTTGTTATGTTCTGAATGTTTAAGGTTTCAACTTTTATCACCTAATTTCTCTGATTCTTACGCTTATGTGTCTTGGAATGGATAGAAGAATAGTTTCCAGAGGAGAGTTGGGTTTTGGAAAATGAAACTGGATTCACGCATGTTTTGCTCGGGACTAGCAAAATACTGGTTGGGGGGTGTGTTGAGCTCATAATTGTGCATATTCTAACCCCAATTCATCACTCATTGTGCATGATATACATGTTTAAAGGACCAACTTAATACATGATTTGTGATTGTAGGAACAAGATGGAGAGTTCACCATTTGAAGGCTAAATGAGGCTTCTTACAAGTGTTAAAGACCATTAGATGAAGCATGAAAAAGGATCAAAGAAAGACAAGCAAGGAGAGAAGAGAAAAGAAGAAAGAAAGAAAGAAAGAATGAAGAAAAAGAAGATAGACCGGTCGGCTGACCGGTCGGCCAAGGCAGCCAGACCGGTCAAGACCGGTCGGCCACAAATGCTGGATTGATCAGGGAGATGGTCCGACCGGTCATGACCGGTCGGCCATTGCTGCTGTACTAAAAGGATGCATGGACTGAACAAGCCCGACCGGTCATGACCGGTCAGGCAGAGCTGCTGGAGAAAGATTGAATAGGGCCGACCGGTCATGACCGGTCAGCCATGATTGCTGGAAACTTGCTAAACACAGCCGACCGGTCATGACCAGTCGGCCAGCGTAACTAGCCACTTTCTATTTCAGAAATTCTGAAATCTTCTGCACAATTGCGTAAGATTACGCAATTCTGGAGTCTTCTTGCGTATAGGACACCTCCAAGCTATAAAAGGACCTCTTTCCTTCATACCAAGGGAGGCTACGACGGGGGGATTGCTCAGGAGACGGATTCGACTTCAGATCTTAGTTTTCTTCCTGTTTTAGTATTTTTCTATGTTTTTGGAGGCTTTTAGTTCAAGGATGTTAGAGATGAACTAAACCCTCTTAGCTAAAGCTAAGAGGGGAAGCTTTTGATTCGTTTTTAATGGATTGATGCAACCTAGGTTTCCTTTTATGCTTTAGTGAATGAATTTTAGTTCAAATTGAGTTTGATTCAAGTACTATGTTGATTTCTACTTTGATCTCTTGATGACTCCGGGCTCATGTGATTCTTAGTGATCCTAACTTAGTATCTTAGCTTTTGAGCATTGTTTATGCTTGTGTAATGCATTGATCTACCATCGACTCCGGGCATGGTAGACGCTTTGATTGCCTTGTGTACAATGGCCTGTTTTTCATGTGGGAACTCATGCAACTGAAATTCTTATCTTTTGTGTATAATCTGGAATAGTTGTTTAGTGATTGATTTTGATTTAAATAGAGTTCAAATTATGAGTTGTAATCAGGTCTAGTGACAGGACTTGGTGAAGGCTATGGTTATGAATCTCAACTAGATTGGAAAGAGGCTTGGCATATACAATTGAGTGTGCCCAAGGCCTGAGCTTGGAAGTGGGAATCAAATCAGTTAATAAGTACTTGTTTCAGATAACTGTGATTAACTGCTCTATATTCCGATCGGATAGAGATGGGAATCTGATTCCGATTGAGTTATATGAGACCTAGTTATGTTGATGCATTGAAACGTATCAAGAGTGGATCCTTGGCGCTCTAGTGACTTTTTAGATTGAATTTACCTTACCTATTCACTGTTTAAACCCAATCTCCTATTTTTCAGCTTTAGTTCTTAATAAGGTCGTAATTACTGGTTGTTTTAGTTGAATTCTAAGAATACCCATACATAAATCTCTGTGGGAACGATACTCGGTCTTTCCGAATTATTACTACTTCGCAACCCTACACTTGGGGAGTGAACAAGTTTTTGGCGCCGCTGCCGGGAAATTTCTATGCGGTATTCTTTAAATTTTCTGAAATAACTTTTAGTTGAGATTGTGTTAAGATAGACTTAGGATTTGTTTTGCTTTTTAGAGTAGGTTTTCTTCTAATTACTAACTTAGTTTGTTTTGATTTTTGCAGGATTCTAACATAGATCTAATCCAGGGATTTTTAGGAAGTTGAAGAAGAAGAAGGCATCTTAAGTCACAAATCAGGTTTTATCGTCCTAACCTTACTCTTCTTCTTCTCCTACTCATTCCTATCATATTCATCTATTGTAGAGTGGGTGGAGACTCCTTTTGGATCTCTGAAAGGTAGGCCTTGTGCCACCTGGATTCCTATTGGTCGACTCTGCCGCCTTGGATCACCTTGTGCTCATAGACTTCTCTTCTCAACCTATTCCTCTTTCTTCTTTTTCTGTACTTTCTCTCAAAAGACTCAAAGAGTGGGTGGGGAGTTCTTTGAACCCCT
The DNA here is from genome assembly GCA_003013855.2 of Liriodendron chinense. Lineage (NCBI taxonomy): Eukaryota > Viridiplantae > Streptophyta > Magnoliopsida > Magnoliales > Magnoliaceae > Liriodendron > Liriodendron chinense. Next base: position 2,286,378 of record ML058429.1, read on the forward strand.
ATTGACCAGGAGAAATCGGTCTCTATCCTTGCTTCTAGCTCAGCCATTGCAAGACACCCTGTGCTTAAGTTTTAGAGAGGAGTAAAGGAAGGAAGGAAGAATTCTTTTTCCTTTTCACTCATTCTTTTTTGTTTTGCATGCCACATTGGGCTAGGACTTATAATAACCGACTTGTAAGGGACGGAGTAATTGTTGAAGGGATTGATAGAGAGCCTCGTGCTAGGAAACATCAAAATTTTCCTGAAATTACTAGAGAGATGGCTGGAAATCAACCAAATCAAAGGGTTAATCAAAATCCAGCCCCAAACCTTACTGAATTGGATGAGAATGAAGTGGGGGATGTACCTCAACCTAGAACTTTACGTGACTATTTACAACCAGCTAGGACGAGTACTCCCTCTTGCATAATTTTCCCTCACAATGTGGGAAACATTGATTTTAAAACGGGGTTGATCCAACTTCTTCCTAGATTCCATGGACTCGATTCTGAGAGCGCATATCTACATATTAAGGAATTTGAAGAAGTTATAGCCACAATAAATTATGATAATGTGACCAAGGATACTATAAAACTTAAATTGTTCCCTTTTTCCTTGAAAGAGAAGGCCAAATCATGGCTACATTCCTTAAGGCCGAGGTCTATTGGGACATGGGCTGAGATGACTAGGGAGTTTCTAAAGAAATTCTTCCCTACTCATCGAACCAATGCATTAAGAAGGGCCATAATGAACTTCGCCCAAAAAGAAGAAGAAGCCTTTTTCCAATGTTGGGAAAGGTATAATGAGCTTTTAAATGCATGCCCACATCATGGCTACGAACGATGGAGGTTGATTAGTTTCTTCTATGATGGATTGAACTCAACCATGCGCCAATTTGTGGAGATGATGTGCAATGGTGAGTTCCGGAACAAGGAAACGGAAGAAGCTTGGGATTATTTTGACATGTTGGCTGAAAATACACAATCATGGGATACATCTAAGCCAACAAGTTCAAAACAACCCCAAACCAAGGAAAAGGGGGAAATTTATGTTTTAGATGGCCAAGATGATCTAGGTTCTAGAGTGGCTAAACTCACACGAAAGGTCGAGGAGATGGAACTAAAGAAAGTGGATACAACTCAACAAAAGGGGGCTGTTGAAACTATTTGTGGTATTTGTGCTTCCAATGTGCATCAAACGCCGGATTGTCCAACAATCTATGCGTTTCGAGAACTTTTATTTGAACAATCAAATGCCTTGAATAGTTATCAATGACCTTTTAGTACTCCAAATTCAAACACGAATAATTCTAGTTGGAGAAACAACCCAAACTTCAATTGGGCGAATAGAAACACGGCTAATCAAAATAATCCTCAAAGGGGGCCCCCAATGCAAATGACCCCACCTCAAATGCCTATAGAGGACACTTTGAAAGCATTCATAGAAGGACAAGCTCAAATTAATCAATCCAACCATACGATAATGCTTGAGCTTAAAACTTCGGTAGAGGAAATCAAGGTTCGCTTAAACGCAAGGGAAGGGATGCTTCCAGCCCAACCCGTACCAAATCCAAAAACACAATGCGAAGTAAGCATGCCTAGTTCTTCTAACCAACATATGGAACATGCTAAGGCCATCACCACTCTTAGAAGTGGTAAAATCATTGAAAAATCTGATCCAGTGAAGGTTTCACAGCCTAATGATCCGGTATCTTCCAAAGAGGATGATGGACCTAGCACCGCCATGAATGAAAAAGAGCCATTGAAAGAATATAGACCCGTTGCTCCATTCCCCCAACGCTTGATTCCAGCCAAACCTCAAGATAAATATCAGAAATTTTTGGAGGTTTTCAAGCAAGTCAAAATCAACATCCCATTGTTGGATGCCATTAAACAAATACCGTCGTATGCAAAATTTTTAAAAGACCTTTCCACGGTTAAAAGGAAAATACATGTGCAAAAGAATGCATTTTTGACAGAGAATGTGAGTGCCATTATCAACCACGGGATGCCCAAAAAGTACAAAGATCCCGGTTGTCCGACAATATCATGTGTAATTGGAGACTACCGGGTGAAACATGCTTTACTTGATCTAGGGGCAAGTGTAAACTTAATTCCCTTTTCGGTCTATGAACAATTGGGTTTAGGTGAGTTAAAACCCACCAAAACCACATTACAACTTGCTGACCGATCAATTCGTATTCCAAGAGGGGTAATTGAGGACATACTTGTCCAAGTTGACAAAGTTTACTACCCGGTCGACTTTATTGTCTTGGACACGCGACCCACGGTTAATATTGGTCCTCAAATTCCTGTCATACTTGGCCGTCCATTCCTAGCTACGTCAAATGCTATCATAAATTGTAGGAGTGGGGTCATACAAATGTCTTTTGGCAATATGACGATTGAGTTGAATGCTTTCAATATTGACAACCAACATGAGGATGAGGATGAGGAGGTCCACGACATAAACATGATCAATTCTATCGTGGAAGATGAGTCCCTCTCACCTTTTTACTCCGGTCCCTTAGACGAAGAAGTGACTCACTCCCTTGATGAGAACGACGATATGATAAGGGATATGGTCACACTTTTTGAGTCGGTATTGGCATATGACACTAGCCAAGAGAAGGATGTGGAAACAACACCTTTTTATGCTGAGAAATCAATTCATATTTCCACATCTTTGTGGATCATGCATACCGAACTCCACCAACCCTGGGATGATCCTTACTTGCAATATCATTGCCCAGGAAAATCTGATTGGAGACATATTTTTCTGCTAAATATGATGATTTCTCCTCCTATACATGTGGTGAAAACACTAAGGAACCCACTAGAATTCCTTCTTGGGATTTTGAGTGGCTTATTTCGATCATTTACACACATGTTCATTGTAAAGCAGGATATTGGATGACGTTACTGCGAAACCTTTTGATCCATCTAATGATTCTGCTTGACTTTATGCTTTTGGATGAGTTGTTGGGATTAACCTCCTAGTCTGACGGAGGATGATTTGTTAGAATGCTTTCCCATTAAGATTTGCCTTGATAGTTGATTTAGTTGTGAAGTAATCCATCTCCAAAAGCTAACCTTGCCATATGCTTCAGGTGATACCTCTCTTTCTCACTCTCATTTATTTTAGGTCATTGCTCTCATGTCATACATATTGCATATCTTATTACATTGAGGACAATGCAAAGTTTTGGTTGGGGGGTGAGAGATTCCTTAATTGATGAATCTGCTAGCTTTTGTGACATGTCGAGCAAAGATGTAGAAATTTTTTTGATTTTTCTGAAATTCGAAACTCTTTTGGAAGGCTTTGATTATATGCATTCGAGATAGCATAAGCACAAGAAGATGAGATACGAAGTGAGGGATGTTGCAAGCTTTGAATTTCTCTTAATACAATGGTTTTATATGTGAATTCACCTATTTTTATGATTGATAGAAAATTTAAACACCTTTTGCACCTAGTTCACATTACACGATTTTCATGAGTTGAAAGGATCATGTGATTTGTGGATTAGCTAGACTTTGATTTAAAGGTATTGAGAAACCAAGCCGGGGTATTTTGTCCATCCTTGTCCATGGGAAAATAACGGTAGATATGGATTTCTAAAAATCCTATCTAATTTAAAAGAAAAAGGAATGAAAGGATGAAATCGGGAAGGAAAGAAAAATGGTGAAAATTCCGATTAGGGCTACCTACTACCAACCGGGGGATGGTCTACCAGTAACCAAAGCCGGAAATGGGACGTAGTGTGAAAGTCGTCAGAAGGACGGTAAGGCAAATTCCTGTCATAGGCTTGTTGTTACTCTATATACCTTGAGATCAGTAGTTTAGTTGATTTATGAAGAAGATAATCCTGGAAACTCATGAGATGAACCTTCACTATGCACACTGGGTTGAATTTGTTCAAGTTTTTCTATTTATCAAGCAATCAGCGTGGATTTCATATAAACACTTGTTATGTTCTGAATGTTTAAGGTTTCAACTTTTATCACCTAATTTCTCTGATTCTTACGCTTATGTGTCTTGGAATGGATAGAAGAATAGTTTCCAGAGGAGAGTTGGGTTTTGGAAAATGAAACTGGATTCACGCATGTTTTGCTCGGGACTAGCAAAATACTGGTTGGGGGGTGTGTTGAGCTCATAATTGTGCATATTCTAACCCCAATTCATCACTCATTGTGCATGATATACATGTTTAAAGGACCAACTTAATACATGATTTGTGATTGTAGGAACAAGATGGAGAGTTCACCATTTGAAGGCTAAATGAGGCTTCTTACAAGTGTTAAAGACCATTAGATGAAGCATGAAAAAGGATCAAAGAAAGATAAGCAAGGAGAGAAGAGAAAAGAAGAAAGAAAGAAAGAAAGAATGAAGAAAAAGAAGATAGACCGGTCGGCTGACCGGTCGGCCAAGGCAGCCAGACCGGTCAAGACCGGTCGGCCACAAATGCTGGATTGATCAGGGAGATGGTCCGACCGGTCATGACCGGTCGGCCATTGCTGCTGTACTAAAAGGATGCATGGACTGAACAAGCCCGACCGGTCATGACCGGTCAGGCAGAGCTGCTGGAGAAAGATTGAATAGGGCCGACCGGTCATGACCGGTCAGCCATGATTGCTGGAAACTTGCTAAACACAGCCGACCGGTCATGACCAGTCGGCCAGCGTAACTAGCCACTTTCTATTTCATAAATTCTGAAATCTTCTGCACAATTGCGTAAGATTACGCAATTCTGGAGTCTTCTTGCGTATAGGACACCTCCAAGCTATAAAAGGACCTCTTTCCTTCATACCAAGGGAGGCTACGACGGGGGGATTGCTCAGGAGACGGATTCGACTTCAGATCTTAGTTTTCTTCCTGTTTTAGTATTTTTCTATGTTTTTGGAGGCTTTTAGTTCAAGGATGTTAGAGATGAACTAAACCCTCTTAGCTAAAGCTAAGAGGGGAAGCTTTTGATTCGTTTTTAATGGATTGATGCAACCTAGGTTTCCTTTTATGCTTTAGTGAATGAATTTTAGTTCAAATTGAGTTTGATTCAAGTACTATGTTGATTTCTACTTTGATCTCTTGATGACTCCGGGCTCATGTGATTCTTAGTGATCCTAACTTAGTATCTTAGCTTTTGAGCATTGTTTATGCTTGTGTAATGCATTGATCTACCATCGACTCCGGGCATGGTAGACGCTTTGATTGCCTTGTGTACAATGGCCTGTTTTTCATGTGGGAACTCATGCAACTGAAATTCTTATCTTTTGTGTATAATCTGGAATAGTTGTTTAGTGATTGATTTTGATTTAAATAGAGTTCAAATTATGAGTTGTAATCAGGTCTAGTGACAGGACTTGGTGAAGGCTATGGTTATGAATCTCAACTAGATTGGAAAGAGGCTTGGTATATACAATTGAGTGTGCCCAAGGCCTGAGCTTGGAAGTGGGAATCAAATCAGTTAATAAGTACTTGTTTCAGATAACTGTGATTAACTGCTCTATATTCCGATCGGATAGAGATGGGAATCTGATTCCGATTGAGTTATATGAGACCTAGTTATGTTGATGCATTGAAACGTATCAAGAGTGGATCCTTGGCGCTCTAGTGACTTTTTAGATTGAATTTACCTTACCTATTCACTGTTTAAACCCAATCTCCTATTTTTCAGCTTTAGTTCTTAATAAGGTCGTAATTACTGGTTGTTTTAGTTGAATTCTAAGAATACCCATACATAAATCTCTGTGGGAACGATACTCGGTCTTTCCGAATTATTACTACTTCGCAACCCTACACTTGGGGAGTGAACAAGTTTTTGGCGCCGCTGCCGGGAAATTTCTATGCGGTATTCTTTAAATTTTCTGAAATAACTTTTAGTTGAGATTGTGTTAAGATAGACTTAGGATTTGTTTTGCTTTTTAGAGTAGGTTTTCTTCTAATTACTAACTTAGTTTGTTTTGATTTTTGCAGGATTCTAACATAGATCTAATCCAGGGATTTTTAGGAAGTTGAAGAAGAAGAAGGCATCTTAAGTCACAAATCAGGTTTTATCGTCCTAACCTTACTCTTCTTCTTCTCCTACTCATTCCTATCATATTCATCTATTGTAGAGTGGGTGGAGACTCCTTTTGGATCTCTGAAAGGTAGGCCTTGTGCCACCTGGATTCCTATTGGTCGACTCTGCCGCCTTGGATCACCTTGTGCTCATAGACTTCTCTTCTCAACCTATTCCTCTTTCTTCTTTTTCTGTACTTTCTCTCAAAAGACTCAAAGAGTGGGTGGGGAGTTCTTTGAACCCCTATTGACCAGGAGAAATCGGTCTCTATCCTTGCTTCTAGCTCAGCCATTGCAAGACACCCTGTGCTTAAGTTTTAGAGAGGAGTAAAGGAAGGAAGGAAGAATTCTTTTTCCTTTTCACTCATTCTTTTTTGTTTTGCATGCCACATTGGGCTAGGACTTATAATAACCGACTTGTAAGGGACGGAGTAATTGTTGAAGGGATTGATAGAGAGCCTCGTGCTAGGAAACATCAAAATTTTCCTGAAATTACTAGAGAGATGGCTGGAAATCAACCAAATCAAAGGGTTAATCAAAATCCAGCCCCAAACCTTACTGAATTGGATGAGAATGAAGTGGGGGATGTACCTCAACCTAGAACTTTACGTGACTATTTACAACCAGCTAGGACGAGTACTCCCTCTTGCATAATTTTCCCTCACAATGTGGGAAACATTGATTTTAAAACGGGGTTGATCCAACTTCTTCCTAGATTCCATGGACTCGATTCTGAGAGCGCATATCTACATATTAAGGAATTTGAAGAAGTTATAGCCACAATAAATTATGATAATGTGACCAAGGATACTATAAAACTTAAATTGTTCCCTTTTTCCTTGAAAGAGAAGGCCAAATCATGGCTACATTCCTTAAGGCCGAGGTCTATTGGGACATGGGCTGAGATGACTAGGGAGTTTCTAAAGAAATTCTTCCCTACTCATCGAACCAATGCATTAAGAAGGGCCATAATGAACTTCGCCCAAAAAGAAGAAGAAGCCTTTTTCCAATGTTGGGAAAGGTATAATGAGCTTTTAAATGCATGCCCACATCATGGCTACGAACGATGGAGGTTGATTAGTTTCTTCTATGATGGATTGAACTCAACCATGCGCCAATTTGTGGAGATGATGTGCAATGGTGAGTTCCGGAACAAGGAAACGGAAGAAGCTTGGGATTATTTTGACATGTTGGCTGAAAATACACAATCATGGGATACATCTAAGCCAACAAGTTCAAAACAACCCCAAACCAAGGAAAAGGGGGAAATTTATGTTTTAGATGGCCAAGATGATCTAGGTTCTAGAGTGGCTAAACTCACACGAAAGGTCGAGGAGATGGAACTAAAGAAAGTGGATACAACTCAACAAAAGGGGGCTGTTGAAACTATTTGTGGTATTTGTGCTTCCAATGTGCATCAAACGCCGGATTGTCCAACAATCTATGCGTTTCGAGAACTTTTATTTGAACAATCAAATGCCTTGAATAGTTATCAATGACCTTTTAGTACTCCAAATTCAAACACGAATAATTCTAGTTGGAGAAACAACCCAAACTTCAATTGGGCGAATAGAAACACGGCTAATCAAAATAATCCTCAAAGGGGGCCCCCAATGCAAATGACCCCACCTCAAATGCCTATAGAGGACACTTTGAAAGCATTCATAGAAGGACAAGCTCAAATTAATCAATCCAACCATACGATAATGCTTGAGCTTAAAACTTCGGTAGAGGAAATCAAGGTTCGCTTAAACGCAAGGGAAGGGATGCTTCCAGCCCAACCCGTACCAAATCCAAAAACACAATGCGAAGTAAGCATGCCTAGTTCTTCTAACCAACATATGGAACATGCTAAGGCCATCACCACTCTTAGAAGTGGTAAAATCATTGAAAAATCTGATCCAGTGAAGGTTTCACAGCCTAATGATCCGGTATCTTCCAAAGAGGATGATGGACCTAGCACCGCCATGAATGAAAAAGAGCCATTGAAAGAATATAGACCCGTTGCTCCATTCCCCCAACGCTTGATTCCAGCCAAACCTCAAGATAAATATCAGAAATTTTTGGAGGTTTTCAAGCAAGTCAAAATCAACATCCCATTGTTGGATGCCATTAAACAAATACCGTCGTATGCAAAATTTTTAAAAGACCTTTCCACGGTTAAAAGGAAAATACATGTGCAAAAGAATGCATTTTTGACAGAGAATGTGAGTGCCATTATCAACCACGGGATGCCCAAAAAGTACAAAGATCCCGGTTGTCCGACAATATCATGTGTAATTGGAGACTACCGGGTGAAACATGCTTTACTTGATCTAGGGGCAAGTGTAAACTTAATTCCCTTTTCGGTCTATGAACAATTGGGTTTAGGTGAGTTAAAACCCACCAAAACCACATTACAACTTGCTGACCGATCAATTCGTATTCCAAGAGGGGTAATTGAGGACATACTTGTCCAAGTTGACAAAGTTTACTACCCGGTCGACTTTATTGTCTTGGACACGCGACCCACGGTTAATATTGGTCCTCAAATTCCTGTCATACTTGGCCGTCCATTCCTAGCTACGTCAAATGCTATCATAAATTGTAGGAGTGGGGTCATACAAATGTCTTTTGGCAATATGACGATTGAGTTGAATGCTTTCAATATTGACAACCAACATGAGGATGAGGATGAGGAGGTCCACGACATAAACATGATCAATTCTATCGTGGAAGATGAGTCCCTCTCACCTTTTTACTCCGGTCCCTTAGACGAAGAAGTGACTCACTCCCTTGATGAGAACGACGATATGATAAGGGATATGGTCACACTTTTTGAGTCGGTATTGGCATATGACACTAGCCAAGAGAAGGATGTGGAAACAACACCTTTTTATGCTGAGAAATCAATTCATATTTCCACATCTTTGTGGATCATGCATACCGAACTCCACCAACCCTGGGATGATCCTTACTTGCAATATCATTGCCCAGGAAAATCTGATTGGAGACATATTTTTTCTGCTAAATATGATGATTTCTCCTCCTATACATGTGGTGAAAACACTAAGGAACCCACTGGAATTCCTTCTTGGGATTTTGAGTGGCTTATTTCGATCATTTACACACATGTTCATTGTAAAGCAGGATATTGGATGACGTTACTGCGAAACCTTTTGATCCATCTAATGATTCTGCTTGACTTTATGCTTTTGGATGAGTTGTTGGGATTAACCTCCTAGTCTGACGGAGGATGATTTGTTAGAATGCTTTCCCATTAAGATTTGCCTTGATAGTTGATTTAGTTGTGAAGTAATCCATCTCCAAAAGCTAACCTTGCCATATGCTTCAGGTGATACCTCTCTTTCTCACTCTCATTTATTTTAGGTCATTGCTCTCATGTCATACATATTGCATATCTTATTACATTGAGGACAATGCAAAGTTTTGGTTGGGGGGTGAGAGATTCCTTAATTGATGAATCTGCTAGCTTTTGTGACATGTCGAGCAAAGATGTAGAAATTTTTTTGATTTTTCTGAAATTCGAAACTCTTTTGGAAGGCTTTGATTATATGCATTCGAGATAGCATAAGCACAAGAAGATGAGATACGAAGTGAGGGATGTTGCAAGCTTTGAATTTCTCTTAATACAATGGTTTTATATGTGAATTCACCTATTTTTATGATTGATAGAAAATTTAAACACCTTTTGCACCTAGTTCACATTACACGATTTTCATGAGTTGAAAGGATCATGTGATTTGTGGATTAGCTAGACTTTGATTTAAAGGTATTGAGAAACCAAGCCGGGGTATTTTGTCCATCCTTGTCCATGGGAAAATAACGGTAGATATGGATTTCTAAAAATCCTATCTAATTTAAAAGAAAAAGGAATGAAAGGATGAAATCGGGAAGGAAAGAAAAATGGTGAAAATTCCGATTAGGGCTACCTACTACCAACCGGGGGATGGTCTACCAGTAACCAAAGCCGGAAATGGGACGTAGTGTGAAAGTCGTCAGAAGGACGGTAAGGCAAATTCCTGTCATAGGCTTGTTGTTACTCTATATACCTTGAGATCAGTAGTTTAGTTGATTTATGAAGAAGATAATCCTGGAAACTCATGAGATGAACCTTCACTATGCACACTGGGTTGAATTTGTTCAAGTTTTTCTATTTATCAAGCAATCAGCGTGGATTTCATATAAACACTTGTTATGTTCTGAATGTTTAAGGTTTCAACTTTTATCACCTAATTTCTCTGATTCTTACGCTTATGTGTCTTGGAATGGATAGAAGAATAGTTTCCAGAGGAGAGTTGGGTTTTGGAAAATGAAACTGGATTCACGCATGTTTTGCTCGGGACTATCAAAATACTGGTTGGGGGGTGTGTTGAGCTCATAATTGTGCATATTCTAACCCCAATTCATCACTCATTGTGCATGATATACATGTTTAAAGGACCAACTTAATACATGATTTGTGATTGTAGGAACAAGATGGAGAGTTCACCATTTGAAGGCTAAATGAGGCTTCTTACAAGTGTTAAAGACCATTAGATGAAGCATGAAGAAGGATCAAAGAAAGACAAGCAAGGAGAGAAGAGAAAAGAAGAAAGAAAGAAAGAAAGAATGAAGAAAAAGAAGATAGACCGGTCGGCTGACCGGTCGGCCAAGGCAGCCAGACCGGTCAAGACCGGTCGGCCACAGATGCTGGATTGATCAGGGAGATGGTTCGACCGGTCATGACCGGTCGGCCATTGCTGCTGTACTAAAAGGATGCATGGACTGAACAAGCCCGACCGGTCATGACCGGTCGGGCAGAGCTGCTGGAGAAAGATTGAATAGGGCCGACCGGTCATGACCGGTCGGCCATGATTGCTGGAAACTTGCTAAACACAGCCGACCGGTCATGACCAGTCGGCCAGCGTAACTAGCCACTTTCTATTTCAGAAATTTCGAAATCTTCTGCGCAATTGCGTAAGATTACGCAATTCTGGAGTCTTCTTGCGTATAGGACACCTCCAAGCTATAAAAGGACCTCTTTCCTTCATACCAAGGGAGGCTACGACGGGGGGATTGCTCAGGAGACGGATTCGACTTCAGATCTTTAGTTTTCTTCCTGTTTTAGTATTTTTCTATGTTTTTAGAGGCTTTTAGTTCAAGGATGTTAGAGATGAACTAAACCCTCTTAGCTCTAAGAGGGGAAGCTTTTGATTCGTTTTTAATGGATTGATGCAACCTAGGTTTCCTTTTATGCTTTAATGAATGAATTTTAGTTCAAATTGAGTTTGATTCAAGTACTATGTTGATTTCTACTTTGATCTCTTGATGACTCCGGGCTCATGTGATTCTTAGTGATCCTAACTTAGTATCTTAGCTTTTGAGCATTATTTATGCTTGTGTAATGCATTGATCTAGCATCGACTCCGGGCATGGTAGACGCTTTGATTGCCTTGTGTACAATGGCCTGTTTTTCATGTGGGAACTCATGCAACTGAAATTCTTATCTTTTGTGTATAATCTGGAATAGTTGTTTAGTGATTGATTTTGATTTAAATAGAGTTCAAATTATGAGTTGTAATCAGGTCTAGTGACAGGACTTGGTGAAGGCTATGGTTATGAATCTCAACTAGATTGGAAAGAGGCTTGGCATATACAATTGAGTGTGCCCAAGGCCTGAGCTTGGAAGTGGGAATCAAATCAGTTAATAAGTACTTATTTCAGATAACTGTGATTAACTGCTCTATATTCCGATCGGATAGAGATGGGAATCTGATTCCGATTGAGTTATATGAGACCTAGTTATGTTGATGCATTGAAACGTATCAAGAGTGGATCCTTGGCGCTCTAGTGACTTTTTAGATTGAATTTACCTTACCTATTCACTGTTTAAACCCAATGTCCTATTTTTTAGCTTTAGTTCTTAATAGGGTCTTAATTACTGATTGTTTTAGTTGAATTCTGAGAATACCCATACATAAATCTCTGTGGGAACGATACTCGGTCTTTTCGAATTATTACTACTTCGCAACCCTACACTTGGGGAGTGAACAATGAGTCTACTCCACTCTCGGTTCAAGTAATCAACTCCTTTGAGTACACCGACATTCACTATCGGAGGTTTTGAATGAGGTTCACCTCTCAACCTTTATAACCTACACAAGGTCTATTCCTACACAAGGACTCCTCAAATCCTACACACGGACAATGCACTTATTCTCCCTTGTCGGAGGCCTACGCAAGGATTTCCACGTCTTACGCAAGGACACACACGTCCTACTCAAGGACAACTTCGAGATTAGGTCACGATCTCTAGACCCCATCTCAACAAGAAGGGGGAATCAAACAATGGATTCTATAAGCTTAAACACTTACAAGAGATGAGCCACGATTCAGCGCCGTTGCGTAGCTTTAGCTTCCACGAATGCTTTAGCTCCTCTCCAAGCTCCCACGATCAGCTACCAATGCATATAATGATTCTAGACTAGTGCCGGGTTGGTGGGAGGAGGTATTGATGTTCCATTTGCCTATTACAATACAATGGTTAATGAAGGAACTATCAATCTAATCATTCAATGGCTATAAATGACTTCAAGTTGAAGTTTCAATGATAGGGACAGCCATGAATGCTATGCTTGAGTTCATTGTTCAAACCGAGCTTTGAATACTCAATGTAGTGTAATTAATGGCTAGGTTTGAAAGATGAACTCAAGACAATGATGAGCAAAAGAGATTAGGTAAAGCTCTTAATTGCCTCTTAATACTCTTAATGGGTGTGCAAAGGATGCCATTAAAGCCCTCGAAATATGCCTTTATAGGCTCCAAGAATTGGGCTCCAACGGATATCAAATGATAACATTCGACCTGTTACAAACCCTTAAGGACCGGTCATGATTGAGCGTCTGACCGGTTTGTCGACTGGTCCTCAGACTGGTCTACCCATAAAAAATTTCGTGTTGAGGTTACTGGACGATTTTCGTCCATTTATGACCGGTCGTGCGACCGGTCTTGGGAGGCCAGCGACCGGTCTTGGAAGGCCAATGACCGGTCTACCCTATATCATTTTGAACAACATGTTGCTGGACGTTTTTTGTCCATTTACGATCGGTCGTGCGACCGGTCCTTGAAGGCTAACGACCGGTCCTCAGATCGGTCTTCGGACAGCCAGAACATGAACAATTATCTTTAGAAAACATGCTGACCGAAGGATTTCTACAGCCAACCGGTCGCCCGACCGGTGGTCAGGCTAAGTACATGGCCTGATATAGGGTGAACTTCATCATCTTTTAAGGTGAACAAGGAGATGGTTTTCCTAGTTTTTCAACTATTTGACACCTACACAATGGAGGTTTAAAACTAATCATCTTGTCCTTTAGTCCGAGGATCAAATGATAATCTTTAAGTATGATTCAAATGTCATAGACCAGGATGTTTTGGGATTCTATGGGCTGTCTATATGCAACTTACCTTCCGAGCTTGTTCTGGCTTGAACTTGAGTGCGGAAAGTTGCTTCGGTCTTCAAGTCTTGGGTCTTCAATCTTTGTCGGGGCTCACAAGACTCTACTGTCTTAAACAATCATGGAATTAACAATACGATGCATGAATCAGTGCAGTAACACTCCCATCCTTCTTTAGCGTCAGAAGAGCCAGAACGACGCATGGGCTGATGCTATCTCAATAGCGCTTTCTGTAACAACTCCTCAACTTGACCCTGGAGGATTTCACTCTCCTTCGGGCTCAATTAATAATGCGGTCGGTTGGGTAGGCTCATGCTAGGGAGGAAATCGATGTGATGTTGGATGTCCCTCATCGAGGGAAATCCTTAGGGAAGGTCGTCAGGCTAAGTCTCCCAAAATTCATTTACCAAAGGATGAAGGTTCGAGGGAATAATATTTCTCCCATAATTTTCTCCCTTAACCACCATGGCGTATATCTCATCCATTTCTTTCAATTCATTTACAAACTCTCTTATGGTAAGGAGAGAGTTCCCTGTTGAGCTCTTAAATGTGCATATTCTAACCCCAATTCATCACTAGCTATGCATAATTTACATACTTAAGGAGCTACCTAATGCGTGGTTTTTTTATTGTAGGAATGAGAGAGAGTTTTCATCATTTGGAGGCTTAGAAGCCCTTCTTACATACATTGAACGTCAAAGGAATGAAGGACCAAAGGAATGAGCAAAGGAGTTCACTAAATTGATGACGAAAAGAAGCACTTAAAAGACATTTGATGAGGACTAAAGGTGGGCCAAAGAAGAACTAAAGAAGGAAGAAGAAAGAAGGAGAGAAGGGAGAGAAAGAGATGAACCAAAAGGAGGTCCGACTGGTCATGACGGGTCGGCCAAGGGGGCCACGACCGATCTTGGCCGGTCGGCCACTCTTCACAAATCACTCCAGCAACTACTGGAGGATGCTGGACAAAGGCCCTGGACAGGTCCGACCGGTCGGCCATAGGCCTGCCCTCCACTCTACACTCTTTGGACATCATGGAAATAGGTCTGACCGGTCAAGACCGGTCGACCAGCCGAGTCTGACCGGTCATGACCAGTCGGCCACTTATAGTTTGCTGAATTTTCAACAACTTCCTCTTGAAGCTCCAATTTTTGTGCGCAATTGCGTAAGTGTTACGCAATTCTGGAAGATTCTGAGGCGGTAGGACCTCTCTACTATAAAAAAAAAAAAAAAAAGGCACCTAAGTTTCCTTCCTAGGGCATCCTAGAAGAGAGCTACGAATGTGGGAGGCAGAGAGAGACGGATTCAGAGTTCTACAACTCCCTCTAGTTTGTTCCTTTTAGTTTTAATGTTTTTAGTTGATTTATGTTTCCTTGTATCATGATCGGCTAAACCTCTTAGCTAGGGCTACGAGGTGAAGCTTATAGTGAATCTAAGATGCTTTAATTCGTTTAGTTGGTTTCAAGTTTAGATTTTTATTGAAGAACAATGGTTATTGAAGTTTGAATAAAGTTCTAAGTAGTTTTTTCTTAATCTTATGATGACTCATGGATGGTTTGAAGAATTACTTTAGTTATTAGTTGTTATGCATGAATCTAGACCTGTACGCTCCAAGGAATTGGATTTAAGATGCTCTAGACATAGATCCTCATGTGGGAACTTCAAACCAAAGTTCTACCTTTTGTTCTAAAATTCGATTTAAGTGTTGTTTATACATATGATTTGAATGAAGTTCAAATCATGATATAGTTAAGCTTTGTGACAGGGTTTGATGATTATTATGATTGTGATCTTAACCTATTGAAACTAGGATTGACCTATGTAATTGAGTGTGCTCAAGTCCTAACTTGAATCGAGGGAATCATGTTTATGAACAACACATGAATTGGACTATTTTGATGAATTAACCACTCTATCATCCATCTAGATAGGATTTGATTTCGATTCTAGTTGTGTAATTGGGAAATCACAGCAAATTATGCATTAAGGATTGCTACAAGTGGATCCTTGAACCCCTAGTACTCTTTTATAATTACAATCACTTTTAGTTTAAGAATACTTATCTATATTCCAATTCTAAAATCTATTTAGTTTGATCTCAATTAGAAAATATTATAAGTAGTTTTGAAAATTCCTAAACAAGTCCTTGAGAACGATCTTGGTCTCTACCGAATTATTACTACATCGCAACCCTACATTGGGGAAGTGAATAAGTTTTTGGCGCCGATGTAGGGGATTTTTTTACGATTTTTCATAAAATTTCTGAAAATAGTTTCTATTTGAGATTTTTAGGAGCTCATACTAACTTAGTTTGCTTTGTTTTATTTTATTTTTACAAGGATTCTAGGAGTCAATCAGGCTTTTCTAAGTTTTTTCTTTTAATTTTTCTGAGATTTGCATGCCACATTGGGTTTGGGATTCTAATAACCGACTAATCAGCAAATGAGGGATTGTTGAGGGGATTGATGAGAAACCCTATGCTAAGAAACATTTAGATTCCCAAACTTTTTCTTAAAGTATGGCTGAAAATCAACCCGATTCAAGGCCCAATCAAAATCTAGGCCAAAACCAAACTAAAACGGGAGAGAATGAGGTTGAGAATGTTCATCGGCCTAGAACTCTACGTGATTACTTGCAACCTGCAAGAGCGAGTACTCCTTCATGCATAATTTTCCCATATAATGCGGGAAATATTGATCTAAAACCGGGAGTAATCCAACTCCTTTCCAAGTTCCCTGGATTAGACAGTGAAAGCGCATATCAACATCTTAAGGAATTTAATGAGGTGATAGCCACATTGTACTTTGCCAATGTATCTGACAATGTTGTGCGACTTAGGTTATTTCCTCTTTCTCTTAAAGAGAAGGCTAAAGCTTGGCTTCATGCATTAAGTCCAAGATCAATTGGCACAAGGAATGAGATGACTAGGGAATTCATTAAAAAGTTTTTCCCTATTCACAAAACAAACATGTTGAAGTCTCTAATTATGACTCAAAAAGAGGATGAGACCTTCTTCTAATGTTGGGAGAGGTTCAAAGACTTATTAAACATATGCCCACATCGTGGCTATGAAATTTGGCTGGTAATAAGCTTTTTCTATGAAGGACTGACTTCGCCCATGCGCCAATTCGTAGAGATGATGTGCAATGGAGAATTCATGAATAAGAAAGCCGAGGAAGCATATGATTACTTTGATATCTTACCTGAGAATGCACAATCTTGGGATACAACTAAATCAGCAAATCCCAAGATAAGCCAACAAAGAGAAAAGGAAGGAATCTATGTCCTCTCTGAAGAAGATAACATAAGTGCACGTGTGGCTAGCCTCACAAGAAAAGTTGAGGCCATTGAATTAGGGAAGGGGGAAAAGACTAAGGAAGTTGACAATGTTTATGGAATTTGTTCCGGTAACCAACATGCAACACAAGATTGTCCTACAATCTCTGCGTTTTAAGAAGTTCTACAAGAACAATCAAATGCCATAAATAATTATCAAAGACCATTTAGTAATCCAAACTCGAACACGTATAATTCTAGTTGGAAGAACCATCCCAACTTCAGTTGGAGGAATGGGCCATCAGAGAATACAAACAATAACCCAAAAGCTATGCTTAAGGAGATATTAGGTACATTCGTCTCGGTCCAACTTGAGTACAATAAGAATAATTCTCACAAAATTGAAGGGTCATGAAAGAATTCAATCAGAATTCATCTCAAGCCATTAATGACTTGAAAACTTCAATGGCTAGAGTTGAATCTTATCTGAGTGTTAGGGAGAAAGGCATACTTCCTGCCCAACCTCTCCCTAACCCAAAACCCAATTTGAGATACAAGACCTCAACTCATCTTCCCAAAATACGGAGCATGTGCAAGCTATCACCACCTTGAGGAGTAGCAAAACAATTGATAAATCCAATCCGGTGAAGGCCCCAAAGCCTAATGATCTAGAAATTGTTAATAAGGATGATATCTCGAACAACACTCCACATGACAAAGAACTGGAAAGACATTATAAGCCGGTTGCCCCATTTTCCCAAAGGTTGATTCCACTCAAACCTTTAGATAAAAATCTAAAAATCCTAGAGGTTTTTAAGCAAGTGAAGATCAACATTCCGTTGTTGGATGCCATAAAACAAATACTATCATATGCCAAATTTATGAAGGAATTATGTACAGTCAAAATGAAGCACAATTCACATAACAAAGTACTTTTAACTGAGAATTTGAGTGCCATCATCAAACAAGAGGTGCCCCAAAAATATAATGATCCGGGCAGTCCTACCAGCTCATGCATCATAGGTGACTACCCGATCAAACAAGCTTTACTAGATTTAGGGGCAAGTGTTAACCTCATCCCATACTCGGTCTATGAACAACTTGGGTTAGGTGAATTAAAATCCACCAAAACCACACTTCAACTTGCTGATAGATCTATTCATATACCGAGAGGGATGATTGAAGATGTCCTTGTCCAAGTCGATAAATTCTACTATCCAGTGGATTTTATTGTCTTGGATACACATCCTGTGATGGGAACCGGTGTTGAACCTCCAATTTATACATTGCATAGCCCATTACATCACATTATATGCATGGTTTTCATGTTTAAAAGGCCCATCTAATGCATGTTTTGTGATTGTAATGATGAGAGCGACTTCGCCCAATTGGAAACCAAAAGGAGCACATTTAGGAGCCTTTGATAAAGGATGAAGGAGAACCAAAGAAAGAAGAAAGCAAGGAGGGAGAAAAGAGATGAAAGAAAGGAAGAAAAAGAAGAAAAGAAAGGCCCGACCGATCGTGACCGGTCGGCCATGGGAGCCAGACCGGTCGGCCACACACTCTGGAACCCACTGGACAAAGGACCAGTCTGGTCCGACCGGTCAAGATCGGTCGACCAACAGGTCTAATGCTAGTTGTGTTCGCTGGACCTTTTACACAAGCAGTCCAACCGGTCAAGACCGGTCGGCCAGCCCAATCCGATCGGTCCCGACCGGTCAGCTACAAGCAAAGACAGGTAGTTTCCATATTGGGCTCCAAAATTCTCTGCGCAAGTGCATATCCTTACGCAAATTCGAGATTTTTCCGACGCAACCGAGCGTTCCCACTATAAAAGGACACCTAGGGTCTCTTCCTAGGGCATTATAGAAGTAAGGGAACTTCATGGGAGAGGAAGGAAGCCGTCGTGGAGCGTCTGCAACCCTCCAAACTCCGATTTTTCTAGTTTTTATATTTTCTTATTTGAGTTCTAGTTGTAGTATGACAATGCTAGGCTAGAATCTCTCAGCTAAGGCTGAGAGGTGAAGCTTGTAGCTAATTTCATGTTTGATTCAGTTTAATTCAAGTAGTTCTATTTCAAGTTTGGATTTTTGCATATTCTAGTTCTTAAAATTGATAGTTTTATATGCTTTATGAGTGTTCATGTGCTCCGGACATGGATTCCTTGCAATTCTCTGAGATTATCATATTGTGCTTGTTTAGATTTGAATTATAGTAATCCTTGAGCAGGCCATAGTCCATAGGCATGGCTGTTACTCCGAAGGCTATGATTTCAAATTCTACATTGTTGAATGGGACTAGAACTTGAAAGTTCAACTTGAATGGGATTGGATGTGTTTAATGCTTTATTTTCCAACTCGATGAGAGATAGGACTTCAAATCTAGTTGTGTATCTTGCTTGAATTTTGGATTGACATGGGATTACTACAAGTGGATCCTTGAATGCCTTAGTGCTTTTAGAATACTGTTTTTCACTAAGTTACTGTTTTAGTATAATTATCTTAATTGAATCTCTTATCTATTGCAAACTAAGTTGTTGGAATAGTTTGGAACTTTTTTTCCAATTCCCTGTGGATCGACCTCGGTCTTACCGAGTTTTATTACTACATCGCAGCCTTACACTTGAGGCGAGCGAATAAGTTTTTGGCGCCGTTGCCAAGGAACTTAGATAACGGCTCTAAATTGTTTTAGTGGCTATAGAGTAGAAGTAGTTAGGATTTATTGTTTTCTTAGTATTAGTCTTTCTAATTTCTTAGAACTAATAAATTATTTTGTTTTGTAGGATTTCTTTTCTAGTTCAAGCGATGCGGGTAATATCCTTCTAACTTAGTGTTTTTTTTTTCAGATTTTTAATTTTTTTTAGATCAATTTCAGATTTTAGGATTAGTCTAGTTGGTAGTTGAGTGGTTTATGTCCCATTGGGAATGTGACCACTCCAATCGTCTCCAATCCAAAGGTAGTCTAATTGGACCATTGTCAGTCCATAGACGAGTCCGAAATTACCAAGAGCATTGTGATAGGTTGGGGAGTATGGATCAAACACCTTTAAGGAATCCTCCCCCCCTACTCCAACTACAAACGCAAATCAAGAGGGAGTAGGAGAGAATGAGGTATACAATGTTCCTCCAATGAGATCATTACGGGACTACCTACAACCGGCCCGTGTAACTACACCCTCTTGTGTGATTTTACCACCAACCGGGGGAAACATTGATATCAAGCCAGGTGTAATCCAACTTATACCAAAGTTCCATGGGCTAGACTCTGACAGCCCATATTTGCACTTGAAGGAATTTGAAGAAGTGGTAGCTACCTTACAATACACTAGTGTTTCAGAAGATGCCATTAAAATTAAACTCTTTCCTTTTTCATTGAAAGAAAGAGCTAAGACTTTACTTCATTCTCTTAGACCACACTCGATAGGGTCATGGAATGAGATGACTCGGGAATTCTTGAAAAAGTTCTTCCCGATTCATAAAACAAACACCCTTCGAAGAGCCATAATGAATTTTTCGACTAAAGAGGGTGAATCTTTCTTCCAATGTTGGGAAAGGTTTAAGGACCTCCTACTTGCTTGCCCACATCATGGCTAAGAAAGTTGGCTAATCATAAACTTTTTCAACGATGGATTAAGTTTCAATATGCGCCAATTCGTAGAGACGATGTGCAACGACGAGTTCATGAGCAAAAATCCAGATGAAGCTTGGAGTTATTTGGATATGTTGGCCGAGAATGCCCAATCTTGGGATACCTCGGATAAACCCAATAACCCCAAGCTTACTCAAGAGAAAGAGAAAGGAGGGATCTATATCCTCAAGGAGGAAAACGATGTGAATGCAAGGATAGCCAGCCTTACGAGGAAGATCGAGGCCATGGAACTTAGTAAGAGTGGAATTCCAAAGTCCAATGAAGCTATTGAGACCATATGTGGGATTTATCTCACCAATTTACATGCTACACAAGATTGTCCTACAATTCCTGCATTTCAAGAAGTGTTACATGAACATGCAAATGCCACATATGGGTATCACCGGCCTTTCAATGGACCGGTGGGTAATACGTACAATTCTACTTAGAAGAACCACCCAAACTTCAGTTGGAAGAATGCTCCCACGGTCAATCCTACCAACTCTCAAGGAGGCCCACACATGCAAAATATGACCCCGCCTCAATTCTCAATGGAGGATGCTTTGAAAGTGTTTATACAAAGGCAAACGCAAATTAACCAAACGAATTAGCAAATGTTCCAAGAGCTTAAAGTCTCGGTTGATGAGATTAAGGGACGCTTGAATGCTAGGGAAGGGACCTTTCCGGCCCAACCTCAGCCCAATCCAAAGCAAGTACATGAAGTAAGCATTCCTTATCCTTTCAACCAACATATGGAGCAAGCCAAATCCGTCACCACTCTTAGAATTGGTAAACAAATTGACAAAACTATTCCGAAGAAGGCCGACAAGCCTAATGATCCGGTAAATTCTGAGGATGAGGACAGATCAAACTTAGCCCCACAAGAAAAGGAACGCATCTATAAGCCCGTAGCACCATTCCCTTCGAGATTGGTTGCTCCAAAATCTCTCCCAAACTCTCATGATATTCTAGAGATTTTTAGACAAGTCAAGATCAACATCCCCTTGCTTGATGCCATCAAACAAGTCCCCTCCTATGCAAGTTTCTAAAGGACCTATGCACAAATAAAAGTGAGTGCCATTCTCACTCAAAAGACCCCCCCAAAATTCAAAGATCCCGGTAGTCCCACAATTTCATGTATCATTGGAGACTACTGGATTGAGCGTGCATTACTAGACTTGGGGGCAAGCGTGAATTTGATCCCATACTCAGTATATGAGCAATTGGATCTTGGTGAATTAAAACCCACCAAAACCACATTGCAACTCGCTAATAGATCCATTCGTGTACCGAGAGGGATAGTTGAGGATGTGCTAGTCCAAGTTGATAAATTCTACTACCCGGTAGATTTCATCGTCTTGGACACACAACCGTTCATGGATGCTAGCACCCAAATACCAGTGATTCTAGGCTGCCCATTCCTTGCTACATCAAACGCAATCATAAATTGCTGGAATGGAGTGATGCAAATGTCCTTTGGGAACATGACATTGGAAGCGAATGTGTTCCACTTGGGCAAAATGCATAGGGATGATGATGATGTCCACGAGGTTAATATGATTGATTCAATCGTGGAAGAGGAGTTCGCTTTTAAGGCAGAATTTTGATCCTCTAGATGTTGTTAGCTTTGATCCCTTTGAGGATTGGGACGACAATGACGGCCCCAATGAGGTAAACATGATAGAATCTATGGAAGATGGGGGGTTTTTCCAACATGATCTACCTGAAAGCTTGGGGACATGTTAGACACATTCTAAGGATGAATCTAATTCTAATTTTAATAAGATCTTGGAAGTGTTAATTTCTGAAAATTTATTTGACCAGTCACCAATTTCTGATTTACACAAATTTGTTATGCAGGATTTGGAAGAATTGGTGCTTGACGTGCCTACAGAGAGGTTAATTTTTGAAAGTGTAGAGGTTGAGGACCCACTCCAACCTACAAAAAATTCTGAGAAGGAGGAAGACATAAAGGGTCAAAATCTGAAAACTTCCTCTCCTGAGGTCTCCTACACACTCGAGGAGTGTTTAGCGTATTTTGAAGATTGAGATGATCCCATGATTCAGGACATAGTAAATTCTTTGAGAAAGAGACCTCATGCACCTAAAAAGCTTCCTTCCACAAAGTGTCAAATTGAAGAATTAACTGTGGAAGCACAAGCGACAAATGATTATGTGAAGACCATCCCAACGTTTGAGGATGAAGCGATTGAAGTCTCCACATCTCTTTGGTTTGTTCAAACCGAAGAACACTTCTAGGATGACCCATATTTGACATACTTGAATAATTTTTTCCCAGACAAGAAGGAAAGGAGATCCATATTCTATGATTTTCAACCAGGGCAATTCTCCTTTCCTAGTATATGTGACAATTTTCTTGAGGAACCCGCTGAAATTTTTCAGCTGGATTTTCAATGGGTTAGAATGATCGATGTCACCATTGTACTTTCCAAAGCAGGATGGTGGATAGTTCTTCTGAATGATTTATTACACCACTTGATGATCTTGCTCAACTTTATCCTTTTTGATGTTTTACTAATAATCGATCTCCTAGTCTGATGGAGATCATCCTTTTAAAAAAGGACGGGTTAGGTATCTTTATTGCTTTCCATAGATTAGGTTTAGTTTTATTTAGTTTTACTGTTTTAGTAGCTTTAGTTATTAAGTTGTAGACTTCCATGATCGCTCTCTCAGGTACTATTGTTCTCACTCCCTTTTATTTTACCCTTGCTCTCATGTTCATGCTCATTACAAATCTGTTTACATTGAGGACAATGCAAGATTTGGTTGGGGGGTGAGATGAGTTTCCTCATCTAGCATGTTGCAACATTTCGAGCCTCATATGCATAATTTTTTTTTCAAATTTTCTAAAATTCCAAAACTCTTTTAGAAAACCTTATTTCTATGCATTTGAGATGATATGAGTATAAGAAGTGGAGATACGAAGTGTGTGATGTTGTAACTCTTTGAACTCCTCTTAATATAATGGTTTTATATGTTAATTCCCCTATTTTGTGATTGATAGAAAATTTGAACACTTTTACACCTAGTTTACATTACACGATTTTCATGGGTTGAAAGGATTATGCAATTTGTGGATTAGCTAGACTTTGATTTAAAGGTGTTGAGAAACCAAGCCGGGGTACTTTGTCCATCCTTGTCCATGGAAAAATAACGAAAGATACGGATTTCTAAAAATCCTATCTAATTTGAAAGAAAAAGAAAAAGGAAGGATGAAATTGGGAATGATGAAATAATGGTGGAAAATTTCTAAAAAGGGCTGCCTATTACCAACCGGGGGATGGTCTACCAGTAACCAAAGCCAAAATGGGATGTAATGTGAAAGCCGTCGAAAGGACGGTAAGACAAATTCCTGTCATAGGCTTGTTGTTGCTCTGTACACCTTGAGATCCATAGTTTAGTTGATCTATGAAGAAGATAATCCCAGAAATTCATGAGATGAACTTTTACTATGCACACTAGGTTGAAGTTGTTCGAGTTCTTCTATTTATCAATCAATCAGCAGGAATTTCATGTAGACACTTATTATGCTTTGAGAGTTTAAGGTTTCAACTTCTATCACCTAATTTCTCCAAATTTTATGCTTATATGTCTTGGAATGGATAGAAACATAATTCTGAAGGAGAGTTGGTTTTGGAGGTTTGAATGTATTCACGCATGTTTTGCTCGAAACTAGCAAAAAGCTGGTTGGGGAGTGTGTTGAACCTCCAATTTATACATTGCATAGCCCATTACATCACATTATATGCATGGTTTTCATGTTTAAAAGGCCCATCTAATATTTGTTTTGTGATTGTAGGGATGAGAGCGACTTCGCCCAATTGGAAACCAAAAGGAGCACATTTAGGAGCCTTTGATGAAGGATGAATGAGAACCAAGGAAAGAAGAAAGCAAGGAAGGAGAAAAAGAGGTGAAAGAAAGGAAGAAAAAGAAGAAAAGAAAGGCCCGACCGGTCGTGACCGGTCGGCCATGGGAGCCAGACCGGTCAAGACTGGTCGGCCACACACTCTAGAACCCACTGGACAAAGGACTAGTCTGGTTCGACCGGTCGGCCACAAGCAAAGACAGGTAGTTTCCATATTGGCCTCCGAAATTCTCTGCGCAAGTGCGTATCCTTATGCAAATTTGAGATGTTTCCAACTCGACCGAGCGTCCCCACTATAAAAGGACACCTAGGGTCTCTTCCTAGGGCATCATAGAAGCAAGGGAACTTCGTGGGAGAGAAAGGAAGCGGTCGTGGAGCGTCTACAACCCTCCAAACTCTGATTTTTCTAGTTTTTATATTTTCTTATTTGAGTTCTAGTTGTAGTATGACAATGCTCGACTAGAATCTCTCAGCTAAGGCTGAGAGGTGAAGCTTGTAGCTAATTTCATGTTTGATTCAGTTTAATTCAAGTAGTTCTATTTCAAGTTTAGATTTTTGCATATTCTAGTTCTTAAAATTGATAGTTTTAGATGTTTTATGAGAGTTCATGTGCTCCGGACATGGATTACTTACAATTCTATGAGATTATCATGTTGTGCTTGTTTAGATTTGAATTATAGTAATCCTTGAGCAGGCCATAGTCCATAGGCATGGCTATTACTCCGAAGGCTATGATTTCTAATTCTACATTGTTGAATGGGACTAGAACTTGGAAGCTCAACTTGAATGGGATTGGATGTGTTTAATGCTTTATTTTCCATCTAGATGAGAGATAGGCCTTCAAATCTAGTTGTGTATCTTACTTGGATTAATTGGATTGACATGGGATTACTAAAGTGGATCCTTGAATGCCTTAGTGCCTTTAGAATACTGTTTTTCACTAAGTTACTGTTTTAGTATAATGATCTTAATTGAATCTCTTATCTATTGCAAACTGAGTTGTTGGAATAGTTTGGAACTTGTTTTCCAATTTCCTGTGGATCGACCTCCGTCTTACCGAGTTTTATTACTACATCGCAGCCTTACACTTGAGGCGAGCGAACAACCGGTGCTCAAATTCCTATTATACTTGGCCGCCCTTTCTTAACCACTTCAAATTCAATTATCAATTGTAAAAACGGGCTGGTACAAATGTCCTTTGAAAATATGATACTCAAGCTGAATATTTTCAATATACACAAACAACTATGGGAAGTTGATGACGAGGTCACGAAATAAATCTGATCGAATCATTCGTGGAAGACACATCTCTCTTGACATTCTATTCTGATCTTTGGAGGCATGTTTAGCCAATTCTCATGAAATTGATGATGACATGATAAGAGGGATGGATGCCATTTTGGATTCTATGTTGGTACTTGATAATAAAAGATGGAAGACACCATTTAAGCCTTTGCCTCTAACTGAAAATAAGCCTCTTCCATCTAGTATCAAGGCTCCAAAGCTCGACCTAAAATCTTTGCTTATTGATTTGAAATATATATACTTAGGTTGAGATGAGACATATCCGGTGGTGATTTCTTCCCACTTGGATGAAGAACAAGAGAGTAGGCTGATAACCACTCTAAAAGAGCATAAAAGCGTCATTGGGTGGTTGTAACGCCCCGAAATTTCGGCTCTCGTGGACAACACAATGGGCCGAGTTTTCAGGTGTTAACTATAATGTGCTAGGGATATATTTCTCACATTCATGGCATTCATAGCACAATGACGGAATTCAAAGTTCTTATTCCATATTTTTCTACTCTACGTTATCAATATAATGTCCTTAAATCATACAAAATATATAATATTTCACTTTTCAGTCTCCCTAGGAGGCTTAATTTGATTTACATGAAAATAAATTTATTCTACGAAAATGGAAACAATAAACATTATTTATCTTCAAACTGATACAGCTTCATCATCCGTCATTGACCACCATGCAACTATATACTCTTCGACCTATAAGTCAGGTTCGTCTAATGGATCGTCACCTGCAACAAGCTGGTTGTATTTTATAACATCGTCGCAGGAGGGAGTGAGTTGCTCGCGATCAACTTAGTGAGGGTTACCCCTAAGATTAGCACAATAATATCCAAACATAAGCATACTTAACCAAAACATACATGAGAAAATCTTATTTAATGTAATGCATGATATGCATGCTCTGGTTAAGGCACCCTGACTAAATAAGACGGGACTTATTCCAACTCTTCTCACTAGCCACTAGTCACCAGAGTCCATGATGAAGCGGGTAATTCCACAACTTCATGTCAACCAACCCAGCCAATGGAGGTGATGGCCACCGATCCCTCTACCACAAGCTAGCACCGTAGTGCCCGCAGGGCTAACCCACCAAGTCATGTCCAGTGAATGCATGATTAGTTTAACTTTTAATTAAGTAGTTTAACATCCAGCCAATTTAATGATGTACACAGCTAATGACCACTCCTTACCCCAATCAGTTCAATGAAGCTCAAGGTCACTATGGGGGGCTCGTCACCCAGCATAGGCCGACAGCTCAGGCTCAATGTCCCATACCACCAACCCTAGCTCATGAAACTTCGCATATTCATCAATCTCATTTCTCAAAGGGTCCATCATAGGTAACATATCAAACAAGGATCCCTTGGCACGTATCCAACAATGCACACGGTAGTGCCCAATTCAAATCATGGCATATAAAATGAACATCACATACACGGTAATGCCCACTTAATTCTTAACAATATGGCCCATACGGGCTTCATCTCTTTACATCAACGGTTACATTAGTGTGAGGTGAAGGGGCGTTCATTAACGTAACATCCACACACGTAATCCCATATCATACAACACATTATTCACCATATTCATCATAAGCATGTAGGAATCATAAACTAAGCATAGATTCCACATAATTCTCACATAAGCATGTATACCATCATTTGATATAAAACATGGTCCATAACAATCCAAGAATTCAGTGTAAACACATCCAGGAACATCGTAAAAATTCATGATTTCATAGAGAGGCTTCAACAAACATGTTCTAAGCAATCACACAACAAAACCTAAATTCTAAACATGGAACCGACAAACAAAGCGATATTATTGTAACTAGGCTTAGAAGAAACCATCACCTCTCGAGGTCGGATGGTTGGAGACGTTTACTAGAGCCGTGAAATCGAGTTTAGGTCCAAACCTATATTAAGTAATGGAATTCACTCGATTAGGGTATGATTTTCATAGCTTGATCACCTAGGATTAGATCTATACCTAGAGTTAAGGTTTAGGTTAGATTCTGAGAAATAAAACCAAGGTTTGGATGGGTCTTACCTCTTAGGAAATTCGGATCCCGACTAAGTCAACTCAGTTCGACTCGGTTTAGCCAAATTCTCTCTCTCTCTCTCTCTCTCTCCCTCTTCCTTCCTTCTTCCTCTTTCTTTCTTCTCTCTTTCTCCTCCTCCTTCCTTGGAAGGAGGTCCAGCAGCAAGGATCTCTCTCTCTCTCTCTCTCTCTCTCTCTCTCTCTCTCCCACTTCCTTCTTCCTCTTTCTTTCTTCTCTCTTTCTCCTCCTCCTTCCTTGGAAGGAGGTCCAGCAGCAAGGATCTCTCTCTCTCTCTCTCTCTCTCTCTCTCTCTCTCTCTCTTTCTTTAATGAGTTCTCTCTCTCGCTATGAGGTTTTTGTGACGAAGAGACGGTGTGGAGGAGTTTTATAACTCACAAGGTCAGTGGAGTGGAGGCGTGCACGCGGACGAGCTGTTCGTAGAGTTGGAGAGGGAGTTGGGTTTCCTCATTAGTAACCCACGCCGTGTGGGAGCCGTTAAGATGTTAGGTGGGGTCCACGCAAAGGTTTGGGAGAAAGATGGGTTGTCCACGCAAGGTGGATTGAAAGATCTTGATGAATCTTGGTTTGGACGGTGATTTGAAGCAGGTCGTATGATCAAGGTTTGGTGGAAAGACTTGAAAGGATGATAGATATGATGAGGGGAAGGCGTATGGACGGCTTGGATCAATGGAATGAGGCCCACTTGGAGGACAGTGAGGAGCATCAGCGTCGGCAGCAACATCCACTGTTACAACAGAAGTGGAGAAGAAGTCTCCTTAAAATTTTATTTTTATTTTTATATTGTGCGCGCATGTACATGGGCAATTTTTGGTGCCCTCATAAGTGGGGTCTACTCCAAGTGGATCGGTATCATTTGATCCGTCCAACAGGTCGGCATCACCATTTTAGCCGCTGAGAAAAAAATTGAGGCCAATCCGAGATAAGGTGGGCCATCTATAGGCCATATTTTGATTAGGGCATTTATAAGACAATCAGAGGGTTGAAAATCGACGTGTACGCCTAAAATATGTAAAAAAAAAAAAAAAAAACTTAAGTATGAAGTTTTGCATTAATCGGATGATTAGAAACTATAATACTTAAAAATGACATTTTAACTTAGTTTAACCAATGACATTTTCGTAATTATCTGAAAACTGCATGATTTTCAAAATCTGATATTTCTACGACGTTTATGGGATTATTCTAAGTAACTTTTGTAAAGGATCCTATCAGATCTCCTACGGATGGTCTATTGTTTTCAAAATAACATAAATGCTCGATAAAAGAAAATAAAAATCAAATTAAAAAAATTTCAAATAAATCCCGAAAATCCGGGGCGTTACAATGATCAATTGTGGATCTCAAAGGCATAGAGCCCCTGATTTGTACTCATCGCATACACCTTGAGGAGAATGCGAAGACATCTAGGCAACCACAAAGATGCCTCAATCCAAACATGAAAGAGGTGGTTAAAGTCGAGGTGTTGAAACTATTGCGTGTGGGTATCATCTATCTAATATCCGATAGTCAATGGGTGAGTGCAATGAGAATGCGAAGACATTTAGGCAACCACAAAGACGCCTCAATCCAAACATGAAAGAGGTGGTTAAAACTGAGGTGTTGAAACTATTGGATGTGGGTATCATCTATCCAATATTTGATAGTCAATGGGTGAGTCCAACTTAAGTGGTGCCTAAGAAATCCGGAATAACCATTGTAACCAATGCCAACACTCGTGCCAACCAAAGTTACTACCGGTTGGAGAATGTGCATTGACTACCGGAAGCTAAACATAGTTACAAGGAAAGACCACTTCCCCTTCTCATTTGTTGATCAAATTTTAGAAAGGTTGGCAGGTCATTCCCACTTTTGCTTCCTTGATGGATGTTCAGGATATAACCAAATAGAGATCACCCTAGAGGATCAAGAGAAGACTACATTTACATGCCGATTCGACACTTTTGCCTATAGAAGGATGCCGTTTGGACTGTGCAATGCCCCTGCCACGTTTCAACGTTGTATGTTGTGCATTTTTTCTGATATGGTGGGATCGATTCTCGAAGTCTTCATGGATGATTTCTCGATATTTGGTTGTAAAACTATTTTAAAAAGATGTGAAGAGAAGATCGTTTTGAGTTGGGAGAAATGTCATTTCATGGTTTAAAAAGGAATAGTCCTTGGTCACATCATCTCAGAAAAAGGAATCGAGGTGGACAAGGCTAAAATCGATCTTATCTCTAACCTTCCACCACCCAAGAACGTACGAGATGTGCGGTCCTTTTTAGGACACGCCGAATTTTATAGAAGGTCCAAAAAGGACTTTAGTTCACTCTCTCGACCTTTATGTAACCTCCTTCAAAAGGAAACCTCATTCGAGTGGAATGAGGATTGTCAAAATGCCTTCGTAAAACTTAAAGGTATGTTGATAAGTGCTCCCATAATGCAACCACCTGATTGGAGCCTTCCTTTTGAAATTATGTGTGATGCGAGTGACTACGCTATTGGGGCAATGTTAGGCCAAAGAAAAGAGAAGAAGTCATACGTCATATACTATGCAAGTAGAACTCTAAACTCAGCTCAAACAAA
The DNA here is from genome assembly GCA_003013855.2 of Liriodendron chinense. Taxonomy (NCBI): domain Eukaryota; kingdom Viridiplantae; phylum Streptophyta; class Magnoliopsida; order Magnoliales; family Magnoliaceae; genus Liriodendron; species Liriodendron chinense. The sequence goes on from ML058429.1 coordinate 2,316,576, forward strand.
TTATACCACTACGAAAAAGGAACGCTTAGCCGTAGTATTTGTTTTGGATAAGTTTCGGTCCTACTTGATTGGATCCAAGATCATCATATTTACCGATCATGCCGTGCTTAAGTACCTTCTCTCTAAGAAGGATGCTAAACCGCGCTTGTTGAGATGGATCATTTTACTCCAAAAATTCGACATAGAAATACGAGATAAGAAGGGAGTAGAAAACGTAGTGGTTGACCATCTCTCACGACTTGTCCTCATCGATTCCCCTGAGACGACTGCGATTAATGATACGTTTCCTAATGAACAACTTTTCAAAGTCTCCCAATTACTATGGTATGTGGACATTGCTAACTATCTAGGTACAATTCCAACACATTAGAAAAAGCAAGATAAGAATAAGTTCTTCAATGAGGTGAGAAAATTCCTATGGGACGACCCTCACTTATTCAAGGACTGTCCCGATCAAATTATAAGGAGATGTGTGCCGGATGATGAGCAACAGAGTATCATCTCCTTTTGTTATTCTCAGGCATGTGGTGGCCACTTTTCGACTAAGAGGACCACAGCCAAAATTTTATAATATGGGTTTTATTGGCCCACTATGTTCAAAGATACCCATGAGTTTTGTAAAACATGTGAGCATTGTCAGAAATTGGGAGGAATATCCTGTAGAAATATGATGCCACTCAATCTCATCTTACCAATCAAAAATTTTGATTGTTGGGGCATCGATTTCATGGGTCCATTCTCATCTTCTTTTGAAAATTTATATATTTTTCTTGACGTCGATTATGTTTCAAAATGGGTCGAGGCTATTCAATGCCAGATGAATTACCATAAAATAGTCATTTGATTCTTAAAAGAAAACATTCTTTCCCGGTTTGGAACCCCTCGAGTCATTATCAGTGATTGAGGGTCTCACTTCTGTAATCACCCATTTGAAGCTTTAATGAAAAAATATGGTGTCAAACATAAAGTGAGCACTCCTTATCACCCACAAACAAGTGGAAAAGCTTAGTGTTCGCTTCCCCAAGTGTAGGGTTGCAATGTAGTAATAATTCGGTAGAGACCGAGATCGTTCTCAGGGACTAATATAGGAATTCTCAGACTTTCTTCTAATAATCTCTAATTGAAATCAAACTATAATAATCTGTAATTGTGAATGTAGGAGAATAATCTGTACTTTGAGATGAAATTAACAATCTAAAGAAGCACTAGGGTTTCGAGGATCCACTTGTAGCGATCCTTGATGCATAACTCGCATTGGTTTCTCAATTACACAACTAGAATCGAAATCAAATCCTATCTAGCCAGAATATGGAGCGGTTAATTCAGCAAAATAGTCTGTCCCATGTGTTGTTCATCAACATGATTCACTCAATTCAAGTTAGGACTTGAGCACACTCAATTGCATAGGTCAATCCTAGTTCCAATAGATTAAGATCATAATCATAATAATCATCAAACCCTGTCACTAGGCAATTATATTATGATTTGAAATTCACCCAAATCATATAAATAAGTAACACATGTTTCAGACTTCTCATAAAAAGTAGAACTTTGGTTTAAAGTTTCCACATGAAGAATCAAGTCTAGAGCGTCTTGAATCCGATTCCTCGGAGCGTACAAGTCTAGATCTATGCAAAACAACTAAGAACTAAAGCAATTCTTCCAAACATCCATGAGTCATCATAAGATTAAGAAAAACTACTTAGAACTTTATTCAAACTCAACAAACCATTGTTCAATCAATAAAAATCCAACTTGAAATCAATAAAAACGAATTAAAGCATCTTAGATCTACTACAAGCTTCACCTCTTAGCCTTAGCTAAGAGGTTAACTAATGAAAAGCATAAAAACAAACTAAAACTAGAACTAGGAAAAAAAAACTAGTTGTAGGAGGCTAGGAAGCCTCCTAAGTCTTGAATCCATTGCTCCCCACGTTGCTAGCTGCCATAGGAACGAAGTGGAGGTGTCCTTTTATAGCTTTCACACCCCACAAACAAAGAATCTTCGAGAATTTGCATAGAATTTGCGCACTGTGCAAGAGAAAATCAGAGCTAGACTTGAAAATTTCTAAACTGGGTGCATTGTCGATTGATTGCTCAGACTAGGCGATCAATCGCTAGTTCAAATAACTGTAAAAACTGCCTTTTTCGAATCTGGCGATTAATCAACTGGCTAAGAGATCAATCAGTCACTTCTGGCGATTAATCGATCGATGTCCAGCGATCAATCGGAGGGTGCAAAAAGTGTCCAGAGAGTTTTTCCAAATTTCTTAAAAATCTGCATTCTGACGATTGATATACGGGATGGGCGATCAATCGCTCAGGCTGAGCAATCAATCGCAATTCTGCACTTTAGTCCAGCAACAATTTTGTCAATTTTTGCTGTGAGCGATCAATCGCTCAAGTCTGTCGATCAATCGCTCAGGCCGAGCGATCAATCGACAAATCAATCTCTAGATCAATCTTCAGAAACTGCAACTTTCTGCATTTTACTTTAATGGCCCTACAGCTCTGTACTTTGGTTTTTCTGGCCCTGCCAGGTCTTTTAATATGATTTCTTTTGTGTTTTTCTTTATTTTTCAACTCCATCTTCCATAGCTTCTTTCTTCCATTTTTGGGCTTTCTTCATTTGATCCTCAAGATGTGCTAAAGCGGTCTTTTGGCATTGGATTCAAAAGGTCTCTCTCTCATCCTATAATTACAAACCATGCATTAAATTATTCTTTAAATCATGAAAACCATGCATAATGTGTGATGAATTGGGGTTAAATTATGCACAATTCAAAGCTCAACACTGAGATATCCAACAGGAAAATCAAACATATCTTAGAGAAAACAGTAAACCCCGATCGCAAGGATTGGTCACTTTGACTTACAGATGCACTCTGGGCTTACCGTACAGCTTTCAATACCCCCATTAGAATGTCTCCCTATAGACTTGTCTATGAAAAAGCTTGTCACGTACTTGTGGAATTGGAACAAAGGGCATATTGGGAGATAAAGAAAATGAATTTTGATTCTAACAAAGCAAGCTCGTTGAGCAAACTTAAATTAAATGAACTTGTGGAACACCGGAACGAGGCATATGAAAATGCGAGAATTTACAAGGATAAGACGAAGGTGTTCCATGATAAGAACATCATTCGTAAGACCTTCACAATTAATCAAAAGGTCCTTATGTATAATTCTTGGCTACATTTATTTTTGAAAAAATTGAAGTCTCGATGGACCGGTCTCTTCATTGTCAAAACTGTTAATCCTTATGGGACTGTCGAGTTGTTGAATCCAAGGAACGACAACATCTTTAAAGCAAATGGTCAGCGTTTAAAGACGTTCTTTGATAACTTTTCCTCAGAAGGTATGTCCATACCTCTGATTGATCCTGTGTATAAGGATATTTGATCTCTTAGTCTGATGGAGGTATAGAGTAGTTTAGGATTAGGATTTTGTTGCTTTTTGCGTTATTTGTTTTTCATAGGTTGTTAGAAGGAGGTAGAATTCCAACTCTTACTCTCTCAAATACTCTTAGTCCTCACTCCTCTTATTTTTATCATTGCTCTCATATTTTGCTCATTGCATATCATTTACATTGAGGACAATGCAAGATTTGATTAGGGGGTGAGACTTCTAAATGAAGCTAGTGTTTTGTAACATTTCGAGCAATGGGTATGAAGAAAAATTTTCGATTTTTCTGAAAATTCAAAACTCCTTTGGAAAACTTCATTTCCATGTATTCAGGATAATACTAGTGTAAGAAAGGAGATATGAAGTGAGTGATGTTGAGCATCTTGAAATATCTCTAAAATAATGGTTTTCTATGAGAATTCTCCTATTTATATGATTGATGGAAAATTGAAACACTTTTACACCTAGTACACGTTACATGATTCTCATGATTTGAAGGGATTATGTAGAATTGTGGATTGACTAGGCTTAGATTTGAGGTGTTGAGAAACCAAGCTAGGGTACTTTGTCCATCCTTGTCCATGGGAAAAGAACGAAAGATATGGATTTCTAAAAATCCTATCTAATGTGTATGAAAAGGAAAGGAAGAATGAAAATATGGGAATGATTGAACATATGGTGGAAATTTTCGAAAAGGGCTACCTATTACCAACCGGGGGATGGTCTACCCGTCACCAAAGCCGGAAATGGGAAGTAGTGTGAAAGCCGTCGGAAGGATGGTAGGGAAAATTCCTGTCGTAGGGTTGTTATTGATCTGTGTACCTTCAAATCCCTAATCTAGCTGATTCATGAAGAAGCTAAACCCGAAAATTCATGAGATGAACATTCACTATGCACACTAGGTTAAATTTGTTTGGATTCTTCTATTTATTAATCAATCAGCGGAAATTTTATGTGAACACTTGTTATGTTTTGAGAAGGTTAAGGTTTCAACTTCTATCACTAAGTTTTTTCGATTTTTGCACTTGCACGTCCTGGAGTGTATAGAAGCATAGTTTCTGAAGGAGAGTTGAGTTTGGGAGAATGGAATTTGTTTCATGCATGTTTTGCTTGGGACTAGCAAAATGCTGGTTGGGGGGTGTGTTGAGCTCTTAAATGTGCATATTCTAACCCCATTTCATCACTAACTATACATGATTTACATAATTAAAGAGCTACCTAATGCGTGGTTTTTTTATTGTAGGAATGAGAGAGAGTTTTTGTCGTTTGGAGGCTTAGAAGCCCTTCTTACATACATTGAATGTCAAAGGAATGAAGGATGAAAGGTGGACCAAAGGAATGAGCGAAGGAGATCACTTAACTGATGACTAAAAGAAGCACTTTAAAGACATTTGATGAGGACTTAAGGTGGGCCAAAGAAGAACTAAAGAAGGAAGAAGAAAGAAGGAGAGAAGGGGGAGAAAGAGATGAACCAAAAGGAGGTCCGACCGGTCATGACGGGTCGGCCAAGGGGGGCACGACCAGTCATGACCGGTCGGCCACTCTTCACAAATCACTCAAGCAACGGCTGGAGGACACTGGACAAAGGCCCTGGACAGGTTCGACTGGTCAAGACCGATCGGCCATAGGCTTGCCGTCCCCTCTGCACTCTCTGGACATCCTGGAAACATGTCCAACCAATCAGGACCGGTTGGCTAGCCCAGTCCAACCGGTCATGATCGATCCGCCACTTGTATTTTGCTGAATTTCTAATATCTTCCTCTTGAAGCTCTGATTTTTTTGCGCAATTGCGTAAGTGTTGCGCAATTTTGGAAGATTCTGAGGTGGTAGTACCTCTCTATTATAAAAAGGCTCCTAGGTTTCTTCCTAGGGCATCCTAGAAGAGAACTACGAAGGTGGGAGAGATGGATTCGAAGTTCTACAACTCCCTCTAGTTTGTTCTTTTTAATTTTCATGTTTTTAGTTGATTTCGTGTTTCCTTGGATCATGATCGGCTAAACCTCTTTTAGCTAGGGCTGAGAGGTGAAGCTTGTAGTGAATCTAAGATGCTTTAATTTATTTAGATGGTTTCAAGTTTGGATTTTTATTGAAGAACAATGGTTATTGAAGTTTGAATAAAGTTCTAAGCAGTTTTTCTTAATCTTATGATGACTCATGGATGTTTTGAAGAATTGCTTTAGTTCTTAGTTGTTATGCATGGATCTAGACTTGTACGCTCCAAGGAATTGGATTCAAGACGCTCTAGACTTGGATCCTCATGTGAGAACTTCAAATCAAAGTTCTACCTTTTGTTCTAAAATTCGATTTAGGTATTGTTTATACATGTGATTTGAATGAAGTTCAAATCATGATATAGTTAAGCTTTGTGATGGGGTTTGATGATTATTATGATTGTGATCTTAACCTATTGGAACTACGATTGACCTGTGCAATTGAGTGTGCTCAATTCCTAACTTGAATTGAGGGAATCATGTTTATGAACAACACATGAATTGGACTGTTTTGATGAATTAACTGCTCTATCATCCGGCTGGATAGGATTTGATTTCGATTCTAGTTATTTAATTTGGAAATCACAGCGAATTATGCATCAAGGATTGCTACAAGTGGATCCTTAAACCCCTAGTGCTCTTTTACAATTACAATCACTTTTAGTTTAAGAATATTTATCTACATTCAAATTCTAAAATTTGTTTAGTTTGATCTCAATTAGAGAATATTAGAAGTATTTTTGTGAATTCCTAAACAAGTCCCTGAGAGCGATCTCTGTCTCTACCGAATTATTACTACATCGCAACCCTACACTTGGGGAAGTGAACATTTCCCTCCATTACGAAAGCCTTGGGGCCGCTCTCCGGTACCATTAGAGCGAGAATTCTTTTCCTCCCATCCTTGACAAACATGTATGTATTATCATGCCCACGATGAGTTACATCTCAGTCCGACTGCCATGGTCACTCGAGAAGTGGCATATATGCTTCCATATCGGTAACATCATACAATATTTCATCTTTGTAGCTTCTACCAATTAAAAACAAAACCAAACATCGCTCAGTTACCTTGGTGTCACTGACCTTCTTAATCCAACCAATAGAATATGGAGCTGGATGCTTTATTGTTAGTAACTGAAACTTGTCCACCATAACCTTGGACACAATATGCTCACCACTTCTGCTATCGATGATGACGTCACAAACTTTCCTGTTTACTGTGCAACGAGTGCGGAAGATGTTTTGGCACTGAGGATGGGCTTCTAATCTCGGGGCGTAACACAAACACTGCACAATCAAGGACTCTCCATGGTCCTGATCTAACCGTTCGGTGCTGTCACCGCCTTCTTCATCAGCTTGCTCATAATCTTCATTCTTGGAATCGACCTCAACAAACTCTACTTCAAACCCCCTTCATTCGTGGCTAAGTTGGCTGCGGGGTGCTGAGGACATGCATTGGACAAGTGACTCGGTTGGACACATCACCAATAATGATTTGGCCTGGGGCGAGCATACGGGTTGGGCACTAGACTCGGCCCTGCAATGTGAGGTGTGGTACGTTGGGGCCTTGATGGACGGCTCCCCGAATCCCGGTTCATGGTCGTTGGGGGCTGAACACACCCACCAACTGACTCCTTTCCCTTCGACAGGGACGGGTCCTGAACTGTCACGGTCGTGGGAACGGGTTGCTTGAGATAGGGACGCATAGGAATCCTAGGGAGCAGAGTTTTCGACCGCGTAACATACTACAAGGCCTCCTCTACCATCCAGATGAGAAGCATATGTATGCGATCTTGGATGTTGGCGCTCAAACTGTCAATAAATCGCAGCTTTCTGGGCGTCCGTCTCTGACAAATCATTGCACGTCGCTAATTAGCTAAACTCAGCCACTTATTCATCAACGGACCAGTTGCCCTGACGAAAATTCTGATACTGTTGGAACAAAATGTGTTTGTAGTCGTGGGGTAAAACTGTGCGCGAAGAAGCCGCCTCATCCTTGGCCACGATCGAATGTGCAACTTATTCTGGTAGTCCAAGAAACTTGTAATTATTCCCACCATGCAGAGGCACCTGATTTCAATTTATATGCCACAAGTTTCACCTTCTTTTCCTCCGAAACGTCCATGTAATCGGAGAAATTTTCTACTTCTATTAACCAATCTAAGAATTCTTTAATGCGCAATAGGCCATTGAAAGCGGGAAGTTCGACCTTACCTCTATAGTCTCACTCATCGCGATCTCTCCGCGATCATTCCCGTGTACATATTGTTGAGTAAGGAGGTTCTCAATATCCTCATCGCTGCCATCCGAATCCTCGACGGTAAGTCGACGAGTTGCCACTAGAAGAACCTGATGAAACATTGAATTGTTCTGGACTGCGATCAAAGGCGGTTGCGCACTGCCCTAAGCCTGACGTGGAGCCAAAGCCACTACGATCTGATCGAGAGATGCTTATAACCCTTGCATAGACATCTCAAACGATCGCTGGAGAGCCTTCATCTTCTTCACAAGGTATTGAGTCCCCTGATCACCATCAGTGGGATTGTTGCCACATCCGTTGCTAGATGCCATCCTCCCGAGGTTATTCCTCACTCTGATACCTAGGCATAGGCGAAGTGAGATCGAACACCGTTTCTCCCACTGAAAACTGATCTGAATCCACGGACCACGTGGGAATCCTCAACCAGGACTTCCTTGATTGCTCAAGGGGCACTCGAACAACACGAGTAAGCAGAGAAGAAATCTCAATATTATTGATAAAAAGGAGTAATCAATCCTTAACAATGAATCAAAAGAGTTTAAATAGCCTATAATGCGTAATAGAAACCTTAAGTTGCACAAATTAAGAGTCCTAAACCAAAACTAAAATAAAACATTCAAAAATGGAAAGTTCACGTGTGAATCTGCATGTCTGACGACTGGTCATCAGGGGGCTACAACCGGTCTCAGTTGAGTAGCGACTGGTCGCCACCTTTGGGTGATAGGTCGCTAATGGACTATATTTGTCTAAGGAGCTCACCCTCCCCCTGCTTGAATTTGCGACCGGTCGCAGGCAGTGGCCGATTGGTCGTTTGAGGTCCAGAGAGTTTGGGTTGTGTGGGTCTAAATTAGACAATGCAACTAGTCATTTGTCTTGAGTTTTGTGTGCTTCATTCCTTTTTTCTTTTGGTCAATCCGAATCATAAATTCTTCAACTATCCTCTCTATATCATGTGGTCCACCTAAGATTTGGATCTCCTTTGTTTTAGGGATTATGCCCTAAAATGAGTTGTCAAAATGGAAGGACGGTGTGGATTTAAGGCACATGTATCACTGTAGGCCCCAGAACGAGGGATCCAATAGAGCCATGTCCTGAAATGCCGTACATATTTGTCGTGATTAAGAGTTAGATTGGCCATAGCTCATGCACGAGGGTGTAGGAGGGCCACAACTAAAAACCAAGTTGGCGTGGTGAGGTTGATCATTGTCTTCCTCACGGGATAACTATCTTGATCCACAAGGCTTCCTAGACTCTTTAACAGGGCTTCCTCGAATCCATGAGAAAAAATTTCGAATCGACGAATTGTTTCTCGAATCAATGAGAAGAAAGAGGCAAAAGTCTAAAATTTTATTAATAATATGAGAAATTCATTAAAAATGAATTTAACAACTTTATGTAACCCTAATTAAAGAATACTATTAAGTAAAATTCTTATAAAACTCATTATTCAACAAAAGTAGAAACTCTTAAATAAACAAAACTCTAAAAATAAAGAAATATTACAAAAATGAAATTACTAAAATATAGTATTTTTTTAAAATTTTATTTTTAAGCATAAATTTATATTTTCTTGGGAAATGGACTTATGCTGTGGGTCAGTTGGAACACATAGCTTGTTGTGGTCTAAATCCACAAGTTTTGCGTGGCATAACGGTACTTAGATAAAAAAAAATTTGGTGGATTTATGGTCACCTTCTTTTGGTACATTCAAGAATGTATTTGATTCATGTCCGTCAGCAGGGTCCTCTCCCTAAATCATTGGCTTACTTACTATCGTACGTTATGTCAAATGGACGGTCCTTGTCGTCAGTTCCATGTGTCACGCTTACGCAGGGATCATTATTAGTCAAAAAAATGGTTCTGTTGAATGGTTCTGTCTAGGCCGGCCGGCCGGTTGACTTTTCCACGTTATATGGCATTGCCTTGTGGACGGCTACCAAATGCTTGTCTCTAGCGTACGACAGCTCTTGTTACGTACCAATAGAAAAAATGTTTTGTTACAATACATATGGGGGATTGTTATTTCTGCATCCAGATTGTAGCCGTTGGAACCAGGGTCATGTACAATAATAAGAACCATTTGCATACTTGTGGATGGATGATACCTACAAAAATTTCAAGATTGGAAGATCCAATCAGTAACCGACAAGATCAAAGGCTAGAAATATTTCCAACGTGGGAGTTTCTTCCCACCAACTGATGATCCATACCATTCGTATAGGAGGTCTAGAAGATCTGACACTCATCCCGACTAATGTAAATTGGCCACGTAGACCATTTACCGTGGGATCTGCTAGATGGATGATCTAAATGTTTTTGCGATTGGGCAGCAGGGGTCAACTTGGAATTCCTTTAAAGAAAGGAGAAATGATAACATACTTGCGTGGTGTCACATATATAGAATATCAAATCCGTACAAAAACTGGGCCACACCATGGTGATGACCTGTTATGAAAATCAGGCCGATCCACACATACGACGACAGTATCAAAGGAAAGCTCATGGAATGACTTAAGTGTATTGTTGTGGCCCACTCCTGGTTTTGTAGCAGGTGATCATCATGTTGTCGCCAACCTTCGTGGATAGGATATTCTACACGTGGCATGTTGGCACGAATTAAATGGTCGTGTCCTAACATCCAGCCGCTGTATCCGATCCTTTCTCTTTAAAAAATCCGGAAATAAATAACTGACCCACTCATGTTTGAAAAGAAGAAAACAAACAACAAATGGGCATCCTCTAGAGAAACAAAGAGTGGAATTACAAATGAAAGTGCGAGAACGGCATGGTTCATCAGAAGGTCCATGCCATAAATCTTCACTGTTTCAAAAATTAGGCATGTGTACTAATGACGTGGACCACTTTTAACCTTTGAAGAGGACCGTCGATCAACATTTGTAACAAATAAAATTTCATGGTTCATGCGCGGTGCACGCTATTTACAATTTGAATGGTTCTTGAACGAATCTCTCTTGATGAACGACCTAGATGTTGTGCTGTCTACCTCAAGATTAGCTACAATTCTAAGGTCTGTCAACGGGCCGGGCCTAAAGTAGGTCTCGACCCTATTTTGAACTGCTTCGGGTCGGGCCATCGGCTGCTGGTCCTGTTCGAAATTCTGATTTCAGGCCCGAGCCTGGCCCATTGACACCCCTAATTCAGCGGTACGGCCGGCGGGTGATCATAACACGGGTGATGTACAAATCGGTCCGTTCACATGCAAGAACGGACCCCAGATTGGTTTCGGTCATGGATTTTAATTTTAAAAGGGTGAGGCATCCATCTTCCACGTGTCCCGTTGGAGAGGAGTGCGGATCGTCTGTGTTGAAGGCGCTTATTCCACGTCATTTTCAACGACTCCATCTATGTACGCCCGAGTTTTCTCTTTCGCACTAACTACACAGCCGACTTTTAACGCGTGAAACTTTTTCTAGTCCCACAATGATTTTTTGTTAAATCCATACCGTCCATCAATTTTTCCAGGTAAATCTAGAGCACGATCCTAAAAACGAGGTACATCCAAACGTCAAGTGGATAACATCACATAAAGCAATCGGAATTGAACAAACTTCCGTTGAAACTTTTCTAGGGCCAACATTGAGGCTTATTTTCCATCTGACCTGTTCATAAGATCACACATGCCTAGATGAAGTTAAAATAAAAATATCAGCTTGAAAAGAGCATTCTGTGGCCCCAAGAAGTTTTCAATGGTAGCATTAATTCTTACTGTCCTATGATGTGGTCCACTTTAACTTTAAATCTGCATTGTTTTTGGCTTCATAGCCTTATAATGATATGAAAAAATGAATTAACGGTGTGGATCTAACAAATACATCATCGTAGAGCCCACTTAAATTTCACACCTCCGGTGCTGGCTGTGTTATGCAGGGGAGCGGATTAGGTGAGACCGGGCATCACCCAAGACGGTGCAACCCTTACTGTGGGGCCCACCTGGATTTGTTTATTTTACATCCACTCCGTCCATCCGAATTTTTAGATCATTTTAGAGAATTCTACTAAAATTTAAGAATATCCAATCATCAGGTTGATCATACTCTAGGAAAAAGTTGTGATTGAATGCCCCTACTATTAAAAACTTCCTGGGGATCACCTTAATATTTCTATGGTTTTTATTTGACATCCAATCTGTTGATAAGTTCAAATAAGCCTGGATGAAGAGGAAAAATATATATCAGCTTGATACAAAACTTTTGTGGCCCGTTATTCGTAAGTCACCACTGTTTCCTATGGCATAGGTAATGGTAAGCCACCACTGTTTCATTTTTTGGATAATTCTTTAAAATGATCCGAAAAAACGGATGAACGGGGTGGATATAGAATATACATGATAAGGTGGGCACCTCTGTAAGGGCCATACGGTCGTGGGTGAGGCCGGCGTCTCACCTAATATGCTCCCGTGGTGCAGCACATTCCCGTGAGAAAAGAAAACGGAAAGTATTTATATGTGAAACTTCAGTGGGCCCTATTATGATGTATTTATCAGATCCACACCCTCCAGCCATTTTTTCATACCATTTTATGGAACTAGGCAAAAAATGAAGCAGAACCAAGCTCAACCGAGCCACATTACAGAAACAGTCTGAATTGAATGCCTACTGTTGAAAATTTATTGAGGCCATAGGAGGCTCTTATCAAACTAATATTTGTGTTTTCCCTTCATGAAAGTATGTGTAACATTATTAAAAGGCTAGATAGCAAATAAACATAACAGTAGACCCTAGGAAGGCATCAACAGTTTCAATCTTGGCTACTTTCTTTGACGTGGTTTACTCGAGCTTTGGATATGCCTCTGTTTTGGGCTCATGCTCTAGAATCATCTTTAAAAATTGATGGACGGTTGATTCTAAAAATTGATGGACGGTGTGGATATGAAACATAAATCATTGTGGGACCTAAAGAAGTTACACACGTTAAAAATGATGTTGTGTAGTACGCGTTGTATTTGGGAGAGAGAAATCCCGCGTATCTCGCCAGCCGGAGTCCTCTAGGATGACGTGGACCAATGAGAAGCAATGGCACTGGAATTTCTTGTGCCTTCAGCACAGATGATCCGCACTCGTTGGGGAGATGGCTATTCTACTGTTCTTCAGGTTGACCATATGGCCGTTGGACGCGGATTCCCTTGGAAAAGGCTTTCCCAGCGCTGGGAACCTAGGTGAGGCCCACCGTGATGTTTGTGAGAAATCCACCCCGTTCATCTGTTTTTTGAGCTCATTTTATAACATGTTGACAAAAATAAGCCGATCCAAGATTCACGTGGTCGGCGCTAAAGGAAAACGGATGGACGGAGTGGATTTCTCTAGGTGCACAGAGATGTTTATAGGTAATCCATACCGTTCATAACGTCATTCCTACTGGGATGAACTGAAAAAGCAAATATTAGCCTGATTAAAAACATCTGTGGCCCTACGAATATTTCAACTGTGGACGTTCAATCCTCACATTTTTGGCCCACTTGAGTCTTGGATCCAGTTCATCTTTGATACCACGTCCTAAAATGATCTCCAAAAACCGGATGGACGGAGTGGATTTCTCACAAACATCACGTTGGCCCACCTAGGTTCCGAGCGCAGGAATCCGCATCCATTGCGGTTGCATTTGAGGTCATGTTTCAACGATCCAGGACCATTTGTATGATGGGCCTCACTTTAGATGGATGGTAGCCAAAGCGAAAATTTGTATTTTCAACTCGTTGATTATTTAAGTCTTTCATTTGAACATGAACGGTCTCCTTTTTCTGTTGTTCCTTTTTGGGATATCCCATCCAAGATGGCACGCAGGTATAAATGGTTTGGATCATGGAAACATGACCCATATCCAACGGCTACAGTCCAGTCATTAAATAAAGATTTTTCCATGTGCTGCCGGCCTTTTGGACTATAGGATGAGAGAGAAAAAAAAATAAAATAAAAAAATCTTGTTTTTAAACTATTTCCTGAAACTTGTCGATCTATTCCACGTAATGGTCGTGTTTGTTTTTCAACGTATCATGTAAATATAGTGTAAATTAGTCATCATCACTTACACCTATAATTATAGCTAAAAATCCAAGGCTGACATTGAAAACTCCCGTGTTGGGGCGCAAAACAGAGGAAAGAAAACATATTGGGCAAAAACAACTATGGGGCCCACCATTATGTATATGTCATATCCATGCCGTCCATTCATTCGGCCAGCTCATTTTAGCCGACGAGCCCAAAAATAAGGCAGATCCAAAGCTCATGTGAACCACACTACAATAAACAATGGGAATTGAACACCTACCATTGATGACTTATTGGGGGCAGCAAAAGTTTCGAATCAAGCTAATATTTGGGTTTACCCTTACCCATGTCTGTGTGACCTTATGAACAGGTTGGATGACAAATAAACATCAATGTGGGCGCTAGGAAGGTTTCAACTTTCAACCGTTGAGGTCCATTAGGACCACTGTTTTGTGTGGTGTGGTCCACTTGAGCTCTCTATAGTTTTTAGTTTTTTTTTTTTTTTTTTTTTTTTTTTACTAATGCCATAAAATGAGCTGGCAGAACGGATGGGCAGCGTGGATGAGACATATATATCCCGACGGGCCTACAATTGTTATCACTACTCAAACACCTAGAACTCAGAGGGGATAAACACTGTTTTTGAGGATTGCATTTCCTCTCTCAAGCAAAAGACTGAAAAAGTAATAATGACTTGTTTGCACGTATTTGTAATGTAATCGGGAAAAACAAGTAGACCCTTAGTCTTATAGCCGATTGCCCGCATTTGATGAAGCCGTTAATTATAGAAATGTTAGTTTAATCCCTCATTGACCACAAATATTATTGCTTGGCCCCTCTCATGATTTTAGTTCGGAATTTTTATTAAAATGTAATGACCCGAGATTTTCGACTCTCGTGTATAACACGACGGCCGAATTCCTAAGTAAATCATGGACTAATTGATTTATTAAATAATGAAATATAGCATTCAAGCACAATGGCGGAAACAATTATCATCTTATTCTATCAAACTTACTACGTCATCATCAAGGTTTAAGTAGGGGAACCAACCAATATCCACACTGATTAATTAAAATACAAAACCATATCTTCTCTTGAAGACCTATTACAATTCCATAAATGTATCAACTACTCAAAAGAAATATTTAATAAATGATAACATCAATTAAGTTTCTCTAACATCGTCATCCGTCATGTGATCGTACTGAACCATCGAACTATTTTCCTTAAAAATCGGGTTCAATACCTGGATCTTCACCTGCATCATCTAAATTGTGTTTGGGATAGCATTAAACGATATCATAGTGGGGAATATTCCCTCCAAGACTATCAAGAATAACAATGTACAAAACTCATAGTAACGCAACACAATAATATCTTTATTCAAACAAAACAATCAAGTAAAAATCTTTGTCAATACGATGCATGGAATGCATGCTTTGGCTAAGGTACCTTGGCTAGAATCACAATACATGAAGTGGGAGACTCCTTGTTACGACTTCATGCTAGCCACTAGTCACCAGAGGTTCCTGGGACGCACAAGCCCATAGTTTTGCCCGACCACGTGAGAAACGGGACGCTCATAGCCTAAATCTATACGTGACAGTGTACGGGAGAAGTAAGACGCTCTAGCCTATTCTCAATTTCGTACACCCACATGGAGCCAAGTGAATGCATGACTTTAGTTTCACCTTTATTTAAGTGTTTTCGCATACAACCAATTTAAATAAAGCTCAATGGTCACTATGGGGAGTCGCAAGCAACCCAGCATAGGCCGACAGCACGGGATTAGTGTCCATAGCACCAACCCCAGCTCATGAGAATTTGTATACCATTAGTGTCCACTCATTGTCCCGTTTTATGATTTCATCATGTCCCAAAAAGCCAATGTTGTACATCATGACCAAATTCATTAAAATACCCATGTACTGTAAATGGATCAAATCAAGCATCATATACATGTAAGGATCCATTAACAAACAATCACTTCATTCTCTCAGTTAAGTCAAGATATATTCTTCCATCATGAACACCTCTCACGGGTTCCGTCTCTCTACATCGAATAATTTTACCAACTTAGGGACAAAGAGTATACAATAATGGGATGTCTATATGATGATCTTATACACATATTTCATATCACAATATGAAAATCAATCTTACTTGTAATACATGGACTAAGAAAATAAGGGCATAGATTTCAAAAAAATAAATAACACAAATACACATGCTTCTTAGTAAAAAATCTAAACAAGGAATCGCATCATTATATAATGATATTCATTAAAAATCCTACATTAAACTTTATGTTATATGGATCAGCAATTCAAAACAAAATAACTTCACATGCCACAGAAGAAACTTATGATAATCATGATATTATTAATGAAAGGCTTGAAGGAAAATCCTCACCTTAGGATGGACTTAGAAGAAGAGAGTTGTAGAAGATCCTAGCCGCTGGAAAAATATGAGAAAGAACTCTCTTCTATTCTCTCTCTCTCTCTCTCTCTCTCTCTCTCTCTCTCTCTCTCTCTCTCTCTCTCTCTCTCTTCTCTCTTTCTCTAAGGCATGGAGGTTAGGGTTAGGAGAAGGATTTGGAGGTGCGTTGTAGAAATATGGAGAGGGATGTGCACGCGAGGTCATGTGTAACAACTTCTTGAGGTGGGTTTCTCAAATCTCAATATTCGGATGATCTATGATCAATTCCAATCCGTTCATCTTATCAAGCTCGAAGAATAGAGTCAGAATACGTAAATTTCTTGATGATCCATATTCTAGATTGGCCGATCCTTGAAAATGGCTTAACGGGTGCTAAAATGGGCTAGATCTCAATTAACGGTTTACGCTTCATGATCAGGGCCCAAATTTTGAAAAAATATGTAGTCATGATAGGCAAACAATTGTACAAAATTTAGTGGTTGATTGATGGTGAGAAATGCCTAGATCTGAAATTTCAACTTTTGGCGGAAAAGGGAGGGGCTGGCTTTGTGGTTCAACCGTGTAGGATTATAGATCAGGGTCCAAATTTTGTGTAAACTCGTAGTCATATGAGTATAATAAGTAGTCCAAATTTGAGAAGCTGATTGATGGTGAGAAGTGGGTAAATCGAAAGGTTTAGTTTTAAAAAGAGTTGATAACTCGTTAATTTCTAAAACGGGATAACTTCGAGCATAAGAAAGATGCTTATCAAGGTGGGGCACTCAAATCACACTATTGGTTCATGATAAAGACGATCCAAGTCACTCATATGAAGAGAAATATTCGACTACGACTAACCATCTACTTTCCTCACTCGATGGACATGAAAATCAAGGGTTAAGGGACTGATTTGACAATCGGACCACTTCTCCTATGATTTAAGGGCCAAAATTTGATGTGTATGGTTAATATGTGCCCAAAAGCTTAAATCCAGGGTGTTGCGTGAAAGTGATTGTCAGAAACTATAATACTTAAAAATGGCATCTTAACTTAAGTTTAACTAATGGCATTTTCGTAATTATCTGAAAAGTGAGTGATTTTTGAAATCTGATCTTTGTACGATGTTTATGGGATCATTCTAAGCAACTTTTGTAAAGGGTCCCCTATCGGATCTCCTACGGATGTCCCGCTATTCGCAAATCAACGGTAAATGTACGATAATTAATAAAAAATAAATTAAAAATGAATTTTCAAAAATTTTCAAATAAATCTCGAAAATCTGGGGCGTTACACTAAAATGACCTAACGTATATTCTCTCCATATGTTTGCCCTTCCTTTACAAGATTTTTTTACCCTTTTAACATATAAATGGAGTTGAGTTGGGGAGAAATCACGTAGCTTTGATCCCAAGCTTGTTATAGACTACACTTGGCCATTGGGCCCACTAGTAGATAGGTCTACTTTGTTCATTCTCTTCGTGACCCACTATTTATTTGAGAAGATGCTAACCTCATGCTGATATGAGCTCTCAGTAGCCCACAAAACCCACCAACCGATAATGGTGGACGTTCACTACTAATCGTTTTATTGTGGTGTGGTCTACTTGATCGGCAGATGTGACTTATTCTTTAGACCATTGCCTTCTATAAAATTATGACGAGAATGGATAGAGTGGATTCGACACTTATCCCATAGTGGGCGCCACAAACCGGTGTCCGAAGCCCCGCAACCCTTGACACATGACACCCTGGACCCTTAACATATGACAACATCAATCCTCACCCTTAACATCACAAGGACACCATTTTTAGGGCCCATGATCGGGTATGTGTCCAATCCACTTCGTTCATTGGAGTTGGTATTTAATAAAAGGCCATGGGCTAAAGAGCCACGTTCGCAAATCATGTGGACCATACTAGAAAGAAATAGTTGAGAGTAAACGACCACCGTTATAGGTTTTTTAAGCCACAAAGAGCTCATATCATGCTAAAATTAGTATATTTCCATTGAAATAGTGGGCCTAGACAATAATGAACAGTTGAATTTGCCTTCAAATGGGCCCAATCACCACATGATGGCCACATCATAAATTGAGATTGGAGCTTGGAAGTTTCTCCGGCAAGTAAAAACAAGTAATGGCGTAGCTTCCAAAAGCAAGGGCATTTTGGTTCATGAAATAGTTAAAAATCTGTCTGAAGGCTTAAAAGCCATACCTTGGGGCCATTTTGATAAAATAAAAAAAAATAGCTTTGCCAAATGATGGTATTGCCCTCTTTTTTGCCTCATCTCAACCAATTCATCAATTGTATAAATGTCATTGCATGAGGACCAATGAGGATAGGTGGGATCCAAATAAACATTTTGCATGAAGATAGGTGTGTTACACTTAAACATTGCTAATTGTATGGACGTCTCATTTGAACTTACATCCACCATCCATATGGCAATAATGAATCAGGATCATCAAAATCACACCCATCATGATGTAGGATGTGACACAGATACATTCCTAGCATGGTCGGACCAAAAGAGGGCCAAACAGAAGTGGAAGTGATCCATCAGATTTAGGCCCAGTCCTACATAGGGCATGACATAATTGGGCCCTAGGTGCGTTCGGTTTGAAGAAATTCAATCCGAATAGGGAGAAATTGTCGTTTGAAATATGAACCGTACATCGACCATAACTTTTGATCTAGGTATCATTACGGGACACACGACCTTGAATTTTTACTGGAACAGGCCATACATGGCCAACTAACGTGTTTGTATGTTTGTAAGGAAATGAACGCTTCTCATTTAAAAATGAATTTTAGGAAAAATTTACTATTTTTAGTAATTTCTATTCTTGTTGTATTTGTTTATTTTTAGAGTTTTAGATTTTTCTCTCTTTTTTTTAGAAATTACTTGTAATCATGATAGGACTCTTCTAGTAAGGTTTATCTATACTTTTTATTTTTGTCAAATTAGACTTTAGATGAGTTTTACTATTTTGGGTATGTTAGAACTAGAAAATGCTCAAGGTAGTTTTCTTGTGTTTTCTTGTTCTGGGGAGTTCTGAGTATTGAAGACATTTATAGACAATCACAAGTATTCACAAAGTACACAAGAGAAGAGATATTGCAAGGCGAATTTTATTCCAAAGATTCTGTGATCTTGTACATTCCGGGTTGTGAATTGGTCATAAGCCCTTAATTACATCAATGGTTGATCACCCTTGATTAAAAGGCAAAAGACTAGGCCGTTAGGGGCCATGGTCTTAGAGTTCATGATCATAGAGACCGAATTGTAGTTTCGTTATGGACCGAGCCATCGTTTTTTATGAGTCAGATGCCTATGTCGTTTGTTCTTTTGGGTGTTCCGAGTTGAGAGATAGTCAGGGTTTTTTAGTTGACTCATACAGCTTTGGGCCCGCCCTTGTCATTATGAACAGGTGACCGCTGGAAGACATGCAATTTGACTGTTGTTACTTGAGTAGCTCAACCAATAGATCTCGTTGTGGATGGGTAGTACATCAACTAGCTTTGTGATAGTAGTTCATAGAAAATGTTTCAAATGTCATTGGAACTCTTTGATTATGGTTTCTCGTGGTAACCATGGTCCATTTTGGGTTAACCTCTAGCCTCAATCCGGGCTAATATAGAGTCTGTATAATGAATATGAGAGATACAAAGTACTTATAAATTCTACTAACGTATAACGCCTCGCCTTCAGAAGCATCCTTACCTTTGCACATTTGCTTTGAGATTCAATGCGTAGTTGGGATCTTTTGAGAAATTCATCGGTGTATATATGCAATATGAGATGTGATGAAAGTAACCAAAATGATCAACACATAAAAATATCAACAAAGAATGATCTTGCCCTCAGATGTTTAAGTGTAGAGTGAAAATCATAGTGTGCTGAATCATACGACATCGGGTGCGATGAATGGTTAGTTAAGTGAGAGCGTAGTTCAGTTATCGATATTCATATTCAGATAGTTAGAAATTAAGTGCTTCAGTGTTAAATTATGCTCTTTTGATGATGTGAGGTTGGATATTTCTAATTATACATTTTGGACATGAAAATGGCTAAGTATCGGAGTCCCAATACATGTATTTATGCTATCAAAATGCAAACGAAGGAGCTTGAAGCTGTACCAGTGTCCCATTTAGATGCTTTGGGTTATAAGATTCACTATAAGAAATTGATCTTTTACCGACGACATATTCGTTGGTATTTGATAATATTTCGTCGGTAATTATTATTACCGATGAAATATGTCGCCGCTAAGATCTTCGCAAAAAGAGTGTGGCTAAAGGCTTTTCCCGATGAAAGTTTACTTCGTCGGCAATGATAAAACAAATACCGATGATTAAAATCGTCGGCAAAACATTTTAGTTTTGATAGGAAAAAACATGTGTTTCGTCAGTAAACACAGATTTTACAGACGAACTATTTCGTCGGTATAAGTTTTACCAACGAAATATTTCGTCGGTAAAACTTATTGCCTACGAAATATTCCGTTGGTAAAACTTTTGGCTCTTCTATTACCTAAGAAATATTCCGTCGGTAAAACTTTTAGCTCTTCTATTATCTACTAAATATTTCATCGGTATAAGATGTAACCCTACTATTATCAATGAAATATTTCGTCGGTAATAGTCTTTTTCTTCCCAGTTCCATTTGTTTTCAAAATTCAGGAAAAAAATCCTGATATACACTTGTAAATACACCTATTATAATACATTTTCATCTTAATTCATGTTATAGGCAAAATGATGGAGATAAGATTTCACGCGGAAATGCCCACTTCGCTCTCGCTCTCGAGATTATCTGATCGAGAGTCGAATATTGGATAAGTGCGGGACGTCCATTCGACTCTCGAGATTATATGATCGAGAGTCGAATATTGGATAAGTGCGGGACGACCATTCGACTCTCGAGCTCACCTGATCAGGAGTCATAGATTGAAAAATATGGAGCAGCTATTCGCAAGTCTCGAGTCTTCATAACCGATAGTCAAATACGGCAAAGCTCGATCCGCGAGTAGACCTTCTCACAAGTCGTTGAAAGATGTTACATCCAAAATATGTACTTGGACTCGCGACCACATTTTAACCTGCGAGCAGCTTTCCTACGGGTTGCAACCAGTTCGGAGGCTATGACTCCAACTACGGGCGTCTCCTTCCTTTTCGGAGGCCATGACTCCAACTACGGGCGTCTCCTTCCTTTTCGGAGGCCATGACTCCAACTACGGGCGTCTCCTTCCTTTTCGGAGGTCATGACTCCAACTATGGTTTCCAGCCGGATCCAGCCGGATTTCAAGGGATTACCATCTAGGGGCGTGATTGTTGGAATAAGTCATTGGGTTGGATCTACTAAAAAGATAGGATCTTATCCCAAGAAATCAGCGAATTCTCAGTATCGTATGCGACATCAACGGGATTTCGACATCTCACGTAACAGATTAGATTGCTTCAGATCTATATAAAGGGGTGGCTCCATTGAGAGCAGGTACGTACACATCATTCAATCTTGGTCCCGTTTTGCTTGGCTTCTCTTTTGTGGTCTAACTTGAGCATCGGAGGGCTAACGGCTGGTCCCCAGCCACCCTTATTCGCTGTCTTGCTTCAGGTCTGGTGGTGGAAATCCCTGCTGGAGCGAAGGAGAAAAGCGGGAGGATCTCGTTACGAAATTTGACATTAACAGTTTGGCGCCGTCTGTGGGAACGACTTGATCATCAAAATCAATCGTGTTAACCATCGATCAAAATCCTTCGGTGATGCCTCCTAAAAAGACTGTTCATCCTTCAACTTCGAGGCAGGCACCACCTCCGCCCGGTGAGACGGAATCCGCACCTGCCCTCCCACCTGTTCCGACGGATATCCCTCAAGGAGCCCCAAATATACCATCAACAAATCCATTATTGGAGGCCTCTGGAAATCAGGATGATGTCCTACGATTCCTCGGGAACACTCTCCTAACTTTAAACGCCGGAGTTCAGGCACTGTCAAATCGGCTTGATCAGCACTTCCCTGAACCGCAAAGACAACCCTCCGAAGGGTTACCACCGCCACCCATACCAGTTGCTTCCAGACATTCTATGGATGAACCACAGGTCCCACCACTTGGCGGCCATCCCCCTATGCCGTCTCCACATTCTATACATTCCAGTTCGTCTCGACAACCTCAACCGCAAGGCTCCACCGCCGAAACGTCTAGCTATACCTTACCATGAGAAGGAGATCTCAAAAGAATCCAAGATCGTTTTGATGTCATGGAGCAGAGATACCAGGCAAATCGGCCATCTGCTGTCATGGCGGCAATACATCAATCTGAATCTCCCTTCACAAGCGAGGTCATGGAAGCCCCGTTGCCCAGAAAGTATCGAACGCCTGTTATCGCTCCGTATACAGGTATTGGCGATCCTCTGGAACATCTGGAAACCTATAGGTCCCTCATGGAGTTGGAGGGACATGGTTCAGAAATCATGTGTAGGGCTTTTCCCCTTACATTGAAGGAAGCGGCTCGTACGTGGTTTCGGGGGTTAAAGCCTCTTTCCATCAGTTCCTTTTCCCAATTATCGGAGATATTTCTTTCTCAATTCATGGGAAGTATTCGCATTAAAAAGCCAGCCTCCCATCTGATGAATCTGAAACAGCAACATGGGGAGACAATAAAAGAGTTCACAGTACGGTTCACTGCCGAAGCCGTTCAAACTGAGGGTTACACTGAAGAAAAGGGTCTCGCAGCCCTCATTGCTGGAATAACGAGCGAGAAATTTAGGTTTGCCTTAGATAAGAGCCCACCGAAAACTATGGCGGAATTCCAAGCCAAAGCTCAGAAATATATCAATGCAGAAGAAGTCGCATTGACACGCCATGGAGTACAGAGTAAGAAACGCAAGCCAGAAGGAACTTCTACAGATAAAAAATACCATCGCGATCAGCGCGATCGTTCTCCCAGGAAGCCTTATTCTGGTAAATATCATAATTACACTCCTCTTAATCGGTCTCCTGAAAAGGTTCTAATGGAGATAAAACACAAGCCATATGTGAAGTGGCCTGCAAAGATTAAATCCGATCCCGAGAAGAGAGATAAGAGTAAGTTCTGTTACTTCCACAAAGATCACGGGCATAGGACCCAGGACTGTATCTCTCTACGAGACCATATCGAAGCCCTTATTCGAAAAGGCCATCTCCAGGATTATGTTGCTCGTAAGAATCGGTCACCAGAAAGGGCGAAGACCTCATCTCGCCAAAAGGAACCGTCTCATCATCAAACCGACCAAGAGGATGCTGAGCCCACAGGAGAAATTCGCACTATCGTCGGGGGTCCAGCTTGCGGGGGTGACTCTCAAGCTTCAAGAAAGGCATACGCCCGAAAGGCGTCCAAAGAACCCCAGCAGATCTATTGGCTGGAACAAACGTCCAACTCATCGAAGGCTAGCCATCCCCCAATTTCTTTCACCCTCGAAGATGCAGCGGGAATTCATTTCCCTCATGAAGATTCCATCGTAGTCACACTGAAGGTATCAAATTATCTGACTCATCGAATTATGGTGGATACAGGTAGCTCGGCCGATATCCTGTATTTGGAGGCTTTCGACAAGATGGCACTCGCCAGAAACCTCCTCAAGCCAGTATCGACCCCTCTTGTCGGCTTTGGAGGAGAAGTGGTAACACCTGAAGGAAGTATCGATCTCCCAGTCACCTTTGGGGAGAGTCCAGCGAAGACCACCGTCTTCGTAAACTTCCTCGTCGTGGATCGAAAATCAGCATATAACGCCATCTTGGGAAGACCGTCTCTAACTAAGGTTGGAGCGGCCTTGCACCCTTCATATTTATGTGTTAAATTTCCGACCCCAAATGGCATCGGGGTCGTGCGAGGAAGTCAGCATGAGGCACGGTCCTGTTACCAAATAGCCCTCCAAGATCGAAAGAAGGCTCAAGCGACACCTGTCATGGAAATAGTTCAAGGTTCATCCGACGTTCTCGCCACCGCGTTGGATCCAAGGGAAAATGCTCTGAAATCAGGAACTCCAGGGGAGGAAACAGTGGCGATCCGCTTGACCGAAGACGACCAGTCTAAGATCGTGTACATCGGTTCCTCCTTAAACGGTATCCACCGTGAAGATTTGATCCGTTTCCTCACTGAATACCAGGACGTGTTTGCTTGGTCTCATAAAGATATGCCGGGCATCGATCCTGATGTCATCGTACATCGTCTCAACATTGACCCGAAGCATAAACCCGTACATCAGCGTCGACGTGCCTTTACTGCAGAAAGACAAATGGCGATCAAAACTGAAGTTGAGAAGCTGCTCGCGGCAAATTTCATAAAAGAAGTTGACTACCCACAGTGGGTCGCCAACGTAGTTCTCGTCCGGAAAGCTAATGGCAAATGGAGGATGTGCGTCGATTATTCAGACTTAAACAAAGCATGTCCCAAAGATAGCTTCCCGACACCACGAATCGACCAGTTGGTCGACTCGACAGCTGGACATGCCCTCCTCAGTTTTATGGATGCTTATTCTGGTTACAACCAGATTATGATGCATCCACCTGATGGCCAACATACTGCCTTCATCACAGATCGAGGACTATATTGCTACCAGGTAATGCCGTTTGGTCTAAAAAATGCAGGGGCCACTTATCAGCGTCTTGTCAACAAAATATTCGCTGCTCGAATCGGTAGGAATATGGAAGTATATGTTGACGATATGCTCGTGAAAAGCATCGATGAAGATGACCACATTCCTGATCTTCAAGAAGCCTTTGATCTGATGAGGAAGTATCAGATGAAATTAAATCCAGAAAAATGTGTGTTTGGAGTATCTGCAGGGAAATTTCTTGGGTTCATGGTTGGCCAACGTGGAATTGAAGCAAATCCCGAAAAGATTAAAGCATTGATAGAGATGAAATCCCCAGTGACTCTGAAGGACGTTCAGCGTCTAGCTGGTCGCATCGCATCATTGAACAGGTTCATCTCGCGAGCATCTGACAAGTGCCTGCCCTTCTTCAAACTCCTTCGTGCAACGGCCAAGTCTGATTGGAACTGGACACCTCAATGTGAAGAAGCTTTTCAACAACTGAAGCAATATATGAGCGCTCCCCCCATTTTATCTAAGCCTGTGGCACATGAGCAACTCATTCTTTATTTATCTGTGTCTTCCACGGCCGTTAGTGCCGCTTTAATAAGAGAAGATTCTGGGGTACAAAGGCCCGTTTATTATATCAGTCGAGCAATGGTTGATGCAGAAACTAGGTATTCTGATTTGGAGAAACTGGCCCTAGCCTTAATCACGGCAGCTCGAAAACTGCGACCATACTTTCAAGCCCATGCTATTTTAGTACCAACAAATCATCCACTACGTCAAGTCCTTCAAAAGCCTGAGGCTTCCGGGCGCTTAACTAAATGGGCGGTCGAGATCAGCGAGCATGATATTTCATTCTGTCCTAGGACCGTAGTCAAGGGCCAGGCCGTGGCTGACTTCATCGCCGAATTTACATATTCTTCTGAAGATAGCGTCATGACCAGCGACCAGCCTCCTTGGTCGCTCTTCGTGGACGGGTCGTCGCGGGCCAGTGGCAGTGGAGCGGGCCTGATTTTAGTGGCTCCAGACGGGTCGCATTTTCAATACGCTCTGCGTTTCGAATCACGCGTCTCCAATAATGAAGCAGAATATGAGGCCCTTATTGTTGGCCTCGAGCTAGCCGTTGTCCTCAGCAGTCCAGAATTTGATAATTCATAGCGACTCCTAGCTCATTGTCAACCAAGTTCTTGGCGAATTCGAAACCAAAGAAGAAAGAATGGCCTTATACAAGTCTCGTGTCCTCATCCTGCTCGCCAAACTGAAGACTTACAAAATATTCCATATCCCTCGCGAGCAGAACCAACTTGCCGATTCCTTGGCAAAACTCGCTTCTGCACCAGAATCAGAACTATCACATTCGATCCCCATCGAGCACCGTCAACACTTGAGTATCGACCAAGTGACTCCCGAGCAAGTTATATCGGTACAATCGTCTCCATGCTGGATGGATCCTATCATCCTTTATCTCAGAAATGGATACCTACCAGAAAACAAGAAAGCTGCAAGACAAATTCAGCTTCGAGCTGCCAGGTACACCTTACAAGATGGAATCTTGTTGCGAAAAAGCTTCTCCTTGCCTTATTTGAGGTGTCTTCATCCAGAAGAAGCACATCGTGTTCTAGATGAAGTACACCAGGGGGCATGTGGTAATCATCCCAGGGGGCGATCTCTAGCATATAAAGCGATGAGGCAAGGATATTATTGGCCTACTATGAAAGCAGACGCCATAGAATTTTCTAAAAAATGCGACAAGTGTCAACGATATCAACCTATACCTCGTGTACCGTCTGAGCGGATGACCCCAGTCGACAGCCCTTGGCCTTTTGCTCAGTGGGGGATCGATATCATCGGACCCTTACCTATGGGAAAGGGACAGAATAGGTTCGCGATCGTGGCGGTTGATTATTTCACCAAATGGGCCGAGGCAGAACCATTAGCCAAAATTACTGAAAAACAAACTACTAAGTTTATGTGGAGAAATATTATATGTCGCTTCGGACTTCCTCATACTATAATTACCGATAACGGAACGCAGTTCGACAACGCAGCCTTTGATGAATTTTGCGACAAATGGAAGATACGTAATCTCCGCACTTCTCCATATCATCCACAGGCGAATGGGCAGGTCGAGGCAGTGAATAAAATTATAAAGCATCATTTAAAGACCAAGCTAAGTGAATGTAAAGGGGTGTGGCCAGAACTTCTGCCAGAAGTGTTATGGGCCTATAGAACCACGGCTTGTACATCGACAGGTGAAACTCCTTTCTCCTTAGCATTTGGTGTTGACGCAGTGGTACCAGTGGAAATTCAAGTGCCCTCATATCGGATCGAACAGTATGATCCCACGAGCAATCAGGAAAATCTCCGACTTCATCTCGATCTCTTGGAAGAGCGAAGAAATGCTTCCCAAGTACGAGTGGCGGCATATCAACAACGTATTGCTCGTTATCGGAATGCGAAGGTTCGACCTAGATCCTTCCAGTTCGGAGATTTGGTTCTAAGGCAAAATCTTGGAATTCCTGTTCGTTCATTGGATCCGAATTGGGAAGGCCCGTATCGGGTTATTAGGGTTGTGCGACCCGGGTACTTATTATCTTGAAGACATGCAAGGGAAGCCTGTACGTCGCCCTTGGCACGTGGAGCATTTGCTAAGATACTACCCCTAGATTCGATGTAGTTTATCATAACATTTTATGAATAAAGTAAAAGATATCTTTTGGCCGCTACTCCATTTATATGGACCAGAATAGCCCTGAAGAGTGCTTACACGTCCTCTTGGCCAATTACCTACCTTTGGTAGGACTGAAATCATTACTAGTTGGTCGCTTCTCCATTCTCATGGACCTGAACAGCCTCGAAGAGAATGAATACCATCTCTTGACCAACCTTCTGCCCTTGGTAGAATCAAAATCTCAATCGATAGATCAGTCTATCTCAACGCGGACATGGTCTCACGACCCCCGGATTGAGTCTAATTCATTTTTTCATGAGTTAGTTACTCGCGATTGGTGAGAGGAGGGATCGCACTCCAAAATGCGAGCACCGCAGCTCGTGCTCTAATTAGGGCAGCAAACGGGGTCACATCCTGATCGCGAGCAGCTTAGCTCATGCTCGAATTAAAGGGTCACATCTCTGACGAATCCATTCAAGATTAACAAGCAAAAAATGAAAGATGAAGGGAGAACAGCAACGAAACAGCAACACTTCCAAAAATATCTTTTTATTGATAATCAGATGATTACATATACATGAGCGCAGATACAAGAGAAAAAAAATAAAGGAAATCAATCGCTAGGAGGAGCCACGCTCTCGACTTCAGGGCCCATTTCAGGAGCCCCTCCAGCCTGCGTGGCTTCGGTCACCTCGTTCTCGGCAGCAGCTTGCTCTTCTGCAGCTATGATGGTCGTGACTCGACCGAATTCCCCCATATCGAAGGATGGGATCATTCGTTGCACTACTCTTAGTGCAAAGTCTCGACCAGCATCGTATGACTCATATCGTTCATCGTCATACAGCTGCGAAGTCCGAAACTCAGGAAACTGCCCGAGTACCTTCCTCCGAGAGCATTTTTACAAGGGCGACTCTCTCCTCGTCCCAGTGGATCGAGTCGTCCTTAAGCTGCGCAAGAGCGGTGCGCTCCCTAGTCAAGTTGTCGTAGGCCTCCTTGAGCTGCGACCTGGCTCCCGCGAATTGCTCCTCTAACGAGATCTTGTCCTGTCGGAAGATCTCCCTCTCTCTCTCTGCCTTCTCCTTCAGACCCGTGAGCTTCACGTAGTCTGAGTCCAAGGCCTGATATCTGTCGGTCAGGACTTGGATCTTCTCGATGAGGATCTTTTTCTCCTCATCTCTCTTCGAGATCACTGCCTCACGAGCCTTGAGCAGTTGATCTCTTCCTTGAACTGCCTTTTCCAAGGCAGTCCTCTTTCCCTCGGCCTCCTCTATCGTGCGACGGGCGGCAACAATATCACGCCTCGTTCGCAGAATAAGATCTAAACCCTGCAAAGAGATGGAAAATATAAGATTTCTGGAACGTAACAACAGGTCGAAACAGATCTTGACGAAGTCTTACCTGAACCATCCTCATCCCTGCTTCAAGGATAAGGTTCTCAGGACTTGGCTCGGGGAGAGAGCCGAAGGCGTGAGGCGGGACGTTCTCGAACAAAAACTTACATACAGGGTGGAGGTGGCGTGGAATCGAGTACGTCCCGCTCCCAGACGGTTGGGCAACGACCAAACCGGCCTGCTCGCGAGGTGGAGGCATGGACTCGCGAGCAGGTCCCTGCTCGGCAGCTGGGACCAGTTCCCGAGCAGGAGTCGGCTCTTGAGGCTCTACCTGCTCTCGAGCCTCTTCAGCTGGGGGGCAGCTGGACCCCACCCCATCTGGGGAATTATCTGCAATGTTGATCACTGGTGGCCCAGGTGCGACCACCAGTGAAGGAATAGTTGGCCCAGCTGGGGCCCCCGCCATGCTCGCGGGAAGGGCAGGCTGATCGCTGCCCGCGCGGATGGAAGATTGAGACTGGTTCGGCAGGGGTTCTCTTCTGCCTTTTGGAACCTGTGCCCTTCAGACGGGGCAGTTCGTCATTTCGACTTCTCTTCTGGATATGAGGCCTGCTGCTGCAAGTCGCGAAGGAGATAAGCAAGCCTCGATATGCACCCACCCGACAGGCACCTTATACACTCTAACGATCTTCTCGTTGATCCCACCCTTCAAATTCGGTTTCCGCAATGCCGGGATACCTGCGAGCACAAATAATGGTCAAACGAAGCAAAACCCTAAAAATTATTCTAAGGAAACTGCACAATACGGGATTGTGTCTACCTTCACAGAAAAACCGGGTCACTCCTGGACCCCTGGAGGAGGCAGACTCCCAGCTCCCGGAAGCATAGAACCACCGCTTCCTCCAACCGGGATAGTTCGAGGAGGGCTTACCCAACACGAAATTATCCCGGTGCCAGTAACATAAATAATACCAGCCTTCGCTGGATGGAGCTTTCTTCAGACGGAACATACGGAGGAACTCCTCCGCCGTGAGTTCCCCGTTGCCAGCCTGATCCCAAAGGGCAAAGGAGCCCAAAACCACCCTCCACCCGTTCACAATGAGTTGCCCAGGGGCAATCTTGTAACACCGTAGTACATCGCGAACAAAGGGATGGAGGGGAAGGCGTACCCCCAGGATGAGCTGGTACTCGTAAAATGCTACGCATCCTGGGGGGGGGGGGGGGGGGGGGGGGGAGTCGGGTGTTTCTCCACCTCCGGGCAAGCGGAGAGTTACAGAGTCAGGGATTTGGTATCTCTCCCGTAGCTCAGCCAGCCGGTCCTCTGATAAAATGGAAGGATATCCGGCTGCTGTGTATCTCCCCGCCGAAACCCTTGCACTGCTGGAGGCAGAGGACTCCGAAGTGGCATCACCAAGGGGGACAGTAGTCTCGTCAGAGTTCCCAGCCATGGGGAGATGAAAATAAAAGAAGAAGAAAAAGGAAGTATACCGGAAAAAGGAAAGAATGAGCACCGGAAGAGGAAGAAGAATGGAAAGAAAGGATTGCAGGTTTCTTTCGAAAAAACTTCTGTAGAAAATCAAAGAAATGGCGGACTCCGTATATTTATAGGCAATCATTCCGTCGTATCTGATGGCACGTGGCAGTCCCTCTTTGGACACAGCGCTCGAGCAGGCACGCCCATTAACTCCTCAAACACGTGGCGAGAGCCCCTTCATTTTCCATCAGCGAAAAGGCTGCGGAAAGCTGGCGCTCATTAATTTCAGCCCATCATGAGGGGTGCCGTTCTCGATGAAAGTAGCGAGCGGTTTCGTGTGATAGTGAGCTAAGTCCTTTCCTTGAGAATTCTTGGCGGCAAGGACTTGGGGGGCATCTGTTATAGGCAAAATGATGGAGATAAGATTTCACGCGGAAATGCCCACTTCGCTCTCGCTCTCGAGATTATCTGATCGAGAGTCGAATATTGGATAAGTGCGGGACGTCCATTCGACTCTCGAGATTATATGATCGAGAGTCGAATATTGGATAAGTGCGGGACGACCATTCGACTCTCGAGCTCACCTGATCAGGAGTCATAGATTGAAAAATATGGAGCAGCTATTCGCAAGTCTCGAGTCTTCATAACCGATAGTCAAATACGGCAAAGCTCGATCCGCGAGCAGACCTTCTCACAAGTCGTTGAAAGATGTTACATCCAAAATATGTACTTGGACTCGCGACCACATTTTAACCTGCGAGCAGCTTTCCTACGGGTTGCAACCAGTTCGGAGGCTATGACTCCAACTACGGGCGTCTCCTTCCTTTTCGGAGGCCATGACTCCAACTACGGCATCTCCTCCTTTCGGAGGCCATGACTCCAACTACGGGCGTCTCCTTCCTTTTCGGAGGTCATGACTCCAACTATGGTTTCCAGCCGGATCCAGCCGGATTTCAAGGGATTACCATCTAGGGGCGTGATTGTTGGAATAAGTCATTGGGTTGGATCTACTAAAAAGATAGGATCTTATCCCAAGAAATCAGCGAATTCTCAGTATCGTATGCGACATCAACGGGATTTTGACATCTCACGTAACAGATTGGATTGCTTCAGATCTATATAAAGGGGTGGCTCCATTGAGAGCAGGTACGTACACATCATTCAATCTTGGTCCCGTTTTGCTTGGCTTCTCTTCTGTGGTCTAACTTGAGCATCGGAGGGCTAACGGCTGGTCCCCAGCCACCCTTATTCGCTGTCTTGCTTCAGGTCTGGTGGTGGAAATCCCTGCTGGAGCGAAGGAGAAAAGCCGGAGGATCTCGTTACGAAATTTGACATTAACAATTCACATCCACATCCATCCAAACAAACATAAACCACATCCAAATAAACACAAATCACATCCATCCATACACAAATAATCCTATTCACATCCACATACAACCCACATTCATCCACGCACAAATACATATAAGTCTAACATTTGTACATAAAATAAAAAAATCACGAAGATGAAGGCGGAGGTGGCGGGGCATCGGTGCCAAAGCATGCAGCGAGAGCCTGAAACATCTTCTGCATCCATCGCTCGTGCTCCACCCGTAACTCCTTGATCCTCCTCTCCTCTTCCTTCCTACGCCTCTGCTCCTCCTCCTCCCTACGCCTCTGCTCCTCTCTCTACCTATCCAGCTACTCTTTGATCTCATCGACGACGACCCGTAACTACTAAACCTCTCTCTGCGATATCAGCTCGGCGTAGGGTGCTCTTGTTCGCTTCCCCAAGTGTAGGGTTGCGATGTAGTAATAAATTTGGTAAGACCGAGGTCGATCCACAGGGACTTATATAGGAATTCACAAAACACTTCCAACAGTTTCTATTGAGAAGCTAATAACCAGATTTTGTAAGAGATTGATGTAAGTAACAACTTTGAACTAAATTGAAAGTAAACAATTATAAAAAGGCACTAGGGGTTCAAGGATCCACTTGTAGCAATCCTTGATGCTCAATTCATTGTGGTTTCTCACTTTCTCAACTAGAATCAAAATTAAGATTATCTAGTCGAATGATAGAGCAGTTAAACCAAACAACCTGTCATAAGTATGAACAATGTATATAATTCACTCAATGCAAGCTAGGATGAGCATTCTCAATTGCATAGGTCAGTCCCAATTCCAATAAATTAAGTCCACAATCATAATCATCATTAAGTCCTATCACAAGACAAAGCTAGATCATGATTTGAACTTGATCCAAATCACATATACAGTCCCATACTACTACAAAAATTCAGAAAAGTAGAACTTTAGTAGGAAGTTCCCACATGAAGATCATAGTACTAGAGCGTACTCCAATTCCTTGGATCGTATAGGTCTAGACTATCACACAACAATTAAGAACTTAAGCAATTCTTCCAAATATCCATGAGTC
This sequence comes from Liriodendron chinense, assembly GCA_003013855.2. Taxonomy (NCBI): domain Eukaryota; kingdom Viridiplantae; phylum Streptophyta; class Magnoliopsida; order Magnoliales; family Magnoliaceae; genus Liriodendron; species Liriodendron chinense. The sequence goes on from ML058429.1 coordinate 2,349,135, forward strand.
ATCATAAGACTAAGAAAAACTACTTAGAACTTGAATTAAACTTGAAACCATTGTTCTTAAACATGAAATCCAATCTTAAAACCAACTTAAACGAATTGAAACATCTTAGATTCACTACAAGCTTCACCTTTTAGCCCTAGCTAAGAGGTTTAGCCGTTCATGATCCAAGGAAACATGAAACAACTAAGAAAAACATAAAAACGAGAAAGCAAACTAGGAGTTGTGGAACTCCGAAATCCACTTCCACCGCCTCCCACCTTACTCAAACCCTTCTAAGATACCCTAGGAACGATCCCTAGGTGTCCTTTTATAGTGGGGAGGCTCCACAGCATCAGAATCTTCCAGAAATTGCGTAAGCTTACGCAGTGCGCAGAGAAATCGGAGCTTGTAGAACATACTTCATTACGCAGACGACCGGTCGCACGACCGGTCTGAGCTACTGGACGACCGGTAGCACGACCGGTCGCAAAAGTGAAAAATCTGTCCAGAGAGTTTTCAAACCCAGAAAATTAATTTAAGGACCGGTCTTCTTTCTTATTTTCTCTGACTTCTTTCTTTCATCCTTCCTTTTCCTTTTTCTTTTAATTTAGATAGGATTTTTAGAAATCCATATCTTTCGTTATTTTCCCATGGACAAAGATGGACAAAGTACCCCGGCTTGGTTTCTCAACACCTTAAATCAAAATCTAGCTAATCCACAAATCACATAATCCCTTCAACCCATGAAAATCGTGTAATGTGAACTAGGTGTAAGAGTATTCAAATTTTCTATCAATCACATCAATAGGGGAATTCACATATAAAACCATTATGTTAAGAGAAGTTCAAGACTTACAACATCATACACTTCATATCTCCTCCTCTTATGCTCATATCATCTTGAATGCATAGAAACAAAGTTTTCCACAGGAGTTTTGAATTTTAGAAAAATCAAAAAATTTCTACATAATTGCTCGAAATGTGACAAAACGCTGGATTCATCCAAGTGATCCTATACCCCCCAACCAAATCTTGCATTGTCCTCAATGTGAAAGATGTGCAATGAGCAAAACATGAGAGCAATTTGAAAATAAAAGGGAGTGAGGAATGATAGTACCTGAGAGAGGGAAAAGTGAAAATCTTCCTCCTTCTAACAAACCTATGAAAAAGGAAACAAAAGTAACAAAATCCTAATCCTAACTACTCTTTACCTCCATCAGAATAGGAGATCAATTCTAACAACTCGTCCAAAAGCATAAAGTCAAGCAGAATCATTAGATGGATGAAAAGGTTTTGCAATAACGTCATCCAATATCCTGCATTACAATATATATGTGTGTGAGTGATCCAAATAAGCCACTGAAAATTCCAAAAAAGAATTTAAGTGGGTTCATTAATGTTTTCACAACATGTATAAGAGGAGACAGCATCATATTTGTCAGAAAAAATATGTCTCCATTCAGATTTTTTTGGGCATTGATTTTGCAAGTATGACTCATCCCAGGGTTGGTAGAGGTCGGTATTCATAATCCATAGAGGTGTGAAAATATGAATTGATTTCTCAGTACCATAAAGTGTTGTTTCCACATCCTTCTCTTGGCTAACGTTATATGTTGATACCAACTCGAAAGGTGCGACTATATTTCCTATCACATCAACATTCTTATCCAGAGAATAAGCCACATCTTCTTCTAAGTGATTAGAGTAAAGAGTTGAGGGGGACACATCTTCCACAATAGAATTTATCATGTTTATTTCATGGACCTCTTCATCTTCATCCTCTTGTTGGTTGTCAATATTGAAAGCATTTAACTCAATCGTCATATTACCAAAGGACATTTGTATGACCCCATTCCTACAATTGATGATAGCGTTTGATGTAGCTAGGAATGAGCGGCCAAGTATGATAGGAATTTGAGGACCAATATTAACCATGCGTTGTGTCTCCAAGACAATGAAGTCCACCTGGTAATATACCTTATCAACTTGGACAAGAACGTCCTCAATCACCCCTCTCAGAATATAAATCGATCGGTCAGCGAGTTGTAATGTGGTTTTAGTGGGTTTTAATTCACCTAAACCCAATTGTTCATAGACCGAAAAGGGTATTAAGTTCACACTTGCTCCTAGATCAAGTAAAGCATGTCCCACCCAGTAGTCTCCAATTATGCATGATATTATCAGACTACTAGGGTCTTTGTATTTCTTAGGCATCCCGTGATTTATAATGGCACTTACATTTTCTGTCAAAAATGCCTTCTTTTGCACTTGTATTTTTCTTTTTATCGTACACAGATTCTTCAAAAACTTAGCATATGATGGTATTAGTTTAATGGCATCCAACAATGGGATGTTGATCTTCACCTGCTTGAAAACCTCTAAAATTTCTAGGTTTTTGTCTAAAGGTTTGGGTGAAATCAACCTTTGGGGAAACGGGGTAACCGGCTTGTATTGCCTTTCCGATTCATTCTCTTGTGGAGTGTTGTTCGGGCTATCATCCTCCTTGGCAATTTCCAGATCATTAGGCTTTAGGGCCTTCACCGAATTAGATTTATCAATTATTTTACCACTTCGCAAAGTGGTGATAGCTTGAACATGCTCCATATGTTGAGAGGATGATCTTGCATCTTGTATCTCAAATTGGGTCCTTGGGTTAGGGAGAGGTTGGGCAGGAAGTGTGCCTTTCTCCCTAACACTGAGGTGAGATTCAACCCTAGCCATTGAGGTTTTCAAGTCATTGATGGCTTGAGTTGTATTTTGATTAAATTTCAATTGCTCTTGCATGAACCCATCTATTTTCAGAGAATTAGTCTTGTTATACTCAGCTTGAACCGATACAAATACACCCAACATCTCCTCTAGCGTAACTTTTGGTGTAATGACTAGAGATGGACCTAGTATAGGTTGAGCTTGAGGGATATCGTTTGCATTCACATTGGGTCCATTCCTCCAACTGAAGTTGGGATGGTTCTTCCAATTAGCATTAAATGTGTTTGAGTTTGGAGCACCAAATTGCCGTTGATAACTGTTTATGGCATTTGATTGTTCTTGTAAGATGTCTTGAACCACTGAAATTGTGGGACAAGCTTATGTTGTATGTTGATTTCCGGCACAAATTCCACAAACAGTTTCAACGTCCTTAGAGTTGATCGTCTCTCCTTTCCTTAATTCCATGGCCTCGATTTTTCTTGTGAGGCTAGCCACACGTGCACTTAAGCGATCCTCTTCTGATAAGACATAAATTCCTCCTTTTTCTCTTTGTTGGCTAGTCTTGGAATTTGCTAGTTTAGATGTATCCCAAGACTGTGCATTCTCAGCCACTTCCTCCAAATAGTCACATGCTTCATCGACTTCTTTGTTCATGAACTCCCCATTACACATCATCTCTACAAATTGGTGCATGGGTGAAGTCAATCCGTCATAGAAAAAGCTTATAACCCGCCAAATTTCATAGTCATGATGTGGGCATGCATTTAACAAGTCCTTAAACCTCTCCCAACATTAGAAGAAGGTCTCATCTTCCTTTTGGGCAAAGTTCATGATAAGGCGCCTCAACATGTTCGTTTTGTGAGTAGGGAAGAATTTTTTAATGAATTCCCTATGCATATCAGTCCATGCACCAATTGATCTTGGCCTTAATGCATGAAGCCAACCTTTAGCTTTATCTTTAAGGGTAAAAAGAAATAATTTAAGTCTTACCACATCATCAGTAACATTCGCAAAGTGCATGGTGGTTATTACCTCATCAAACTCCTTAAGGTGTTGATAGGCACTTTCACTGTCTAATCCATGAAATTTTAGGAAGAGTTGGATCACTCCCGGTTTCAAATCTACATTCCCTGCATTTTGTGGAAAGATTATGAATGAGGGAGTGCTCACTTTTGCTGGTTGCAAGTAATCATGTAATGTTCTTGGTCGGGGAACATTCTCAACCACATTCTCTCCCGTTTCGGTTTGGTTTTGACCCAGATTTGGATTGGCCATCGGATTAGGTTGATTTACAGCCATATTTTTAGACAAAATTGGAGAAGTTAGATGTCTCTTAGCACGTGGTTCTCTGTCAATTCCTTCTACTATTCCCCCTTCACTAATGAGTCGGTTATTGGAATCCCGAGCCCTAATGTGGCATGTAAAACAAAAAAGAATGAAATAAAAGAAAGAAGAATTCTTCCTTCCTTTCTTTACTCTTCTCTGAGACCGAAGCACAAGGTGTCTTGCAATGGCTAGGCCAGAAGCAAGGATAGAGACTGATTTCTCCTAGTCAATAGGGGTTCAGAGAACTCCCCACCCACTCTTTGAATCTTTTGAGAAAAGTGTAGAAAAAGAAGAAAGAGGAGTAGAGGTGAGAAGAGAAATCTCTGAGCACAAGGTGATCCAAGACAGCAGAGCCGACAAATTGGAATCCAGGTGGCACAAGGCCTACCTATCAGAGATCCAAAAAGGAGTCTCCACCTACTCTACAAGAGATGAATGTGATAGGAATGAATAGGAGAAGAAGAAGAGTAAGGTTTAGAAAGATAGAACCTGATTTGGCACTTGAGATCCTTATGTCTACTTCAGCTTCCTAGAAATCCCTGCAAAAGAAAAATTAAACAAAACAAACTAAGTTAGTCCTAGAATCCTAAAAATCCTAAATAAATATTATTTTCAGAAATTTTATGAAAAATCGTTAAAGTCCCCTGCAGCGGCGCCAAAAACTTGTTCGCTTCCCCAAGTGTAGGGTTGCGATGTAGTAATAAACTCGGTAAGATCGAGGTCGATCCACAGGGACTTATATAGGAATTCACAAAATACTTCCAATAGTTTCTATTAAGAAGCTAACAACCAGATTTTATAAGAGATTGATGTAAGTAACAACTTTGAACAAAATCGAAAGTAGACAATTATAAAAAGGCACTAGGGGTTCAAGGATCCACTTGTAGCAATCCTTGATGCTCAATTCGCTGTGGTTTCTCACTTTCTCAACTAGAATCGAAATTAAGATCTATCTAGTCGGATGATAGAGCAGTTAAACCAAACAACCTGTCATAAGTATGAACAATGTATATAATTCACTCAATGCAAGCTAGGATGAGCATGCTCAATTGCATAGGTCAGTCCCAATTCCAATAGATTAAGTCCACAATCATAATCATCATTAAGTCCTATCACAAGACAAAGCTAGATCATGATTTGAACTTGATCTAAATCACATACACATACTACTACAGAAATCCAGAAAAGTAGAACTTTGGTAGGAAGTTTCCACATGAAGATCATAGTACTAGAGCGTACTCCAATTCCTCGGATCGTACAGGTCTAGACTATCACACAACAATTAAGAACTCAAGCAATTCTTCCAAATATCCATGTGTCACCATAAGACTAAGAAAAACTACTTAGAACTTGAATTAAACTTGAAATCATTGTTCTTAAACATGAAATCCAATCTTAAAACCAACTTAAACGAATTGAAACATCTTAAATTCACTACAAGCTTCACCTCTTAGCCCTAGCTAAGAGGTTTAGCCGTTCATGATCCAAGGAAACATGAAACAACTAAGAAAAACATAAAAATGACAAAGCAAACTAGAAGGAGTTGTGGAACTCCGAAATCCACTTCCGCCGCCTCCCACCTTACTCAAACCCTTCTAAGATACCCTAGGAACGATCCCTAGGTGTCCTTTTATAGTGGGGAGGCTTCGTAGCATCAGAATCTTCCAGAAATTGCGTAAGCTTACGCAGTGCACAGAGAAAATCGGAGCTTGTAGAACATACTTCATTATGCAGATGACTGGTCGCACGACCGGTTTGAGCTACTGGACGACTGGTCGCAAAAGTGAAAAATCTGTCCAGAGAGTTTTCGAAATTTTAAAACCCAGAAAATTAATTCAAGGACCGGTCACAGGATCGGTTGCAGCAGTGGACGACCGGTCGTGGACAATCCAGTGAGCTTTGGCTGCAGAGGTACTTCTGTTGAGTGAGTGGACCGGTCAGACGATCGGTCCTGGGCCTTAGACAACTGGTTGAACGACCGGTCTTGGGCATGTTCTTCTGTTTTCTGTCTTCTTTTCTCTGACTTCTTTCTTTCATCCTTCGACACTTAGTCCTTTGATCTTCTTTGTTTCTAAATAGTGTCTTTAAGTCTTCAATTGATGATTCCTCTCTCTCATCCCTACAATCACAATTCCATGCATTAGATTAGTCTATAAATCATGAAAACCTTGCATAATGAGTGATGAATTGGGGTTAGAATATGCATAATTAAGAGCTCAACAGCTCTCACCAGTGACGGATCGACTGGAGCCAGCTCTAGCGGGTGTCATGAGCTTGGCACCATGGCCAAGCCACGCACATATCTAGAACGGGTGCAAAGCACTTCGCTCAGGATTTCTGGCTCACTCCGCTGACTACCATTGAGAGTGAGCTGATTGTGTATGGTGTCCATCGCCACCTGTAATGAAAACATATGAATTTTCATAACGAATGACATGAATGACATTATTATAAATCAATGCAATTAAATTTTATAATGTAAGGGTTTTTACCTAATGCTCGCTGGCTCTAAGATGAACCCAAGATCCTATCACCTGCCGACAGTGAGTCCTTTTATAGAGGTCTACTGGTCCAGGCTCCTGGCCGGTGACGGAATCTCACTTCGCAATATCGAAAGGAAAGTAAACTTATTATAAATGCATGGAAATAATATATCAACTTAATAATCATTAGTAATTTCTTACCATGCCGTAACGATGTCGTACAAATGACTTTGAACTAACTACGTGGTTCACTTGTAACTTTTTCCTATTCGCATAATTTATTTTGCTTCTCTTCTGAACACAATATTCATAATACATTGTTATTAATTGCGAATTTAATTGTTACTTTAAGGTATCGTAAATATGTAAATATCACCTTAAAAGCCTCAGACTGAAAATCTCTCGTAGAGTATCCGCCAGTCGTCTATAGTCACGTGCAGCGTTGAAAATAGTAAGGCCTCATTGTCCGTCCTGCACCGCTTATACTGCTGGTGTAGCTCTCCACGGTACTCCTTGAACCGCTCCCTGACCATGTTGTCGACGACGTGGGAATTGTAAGGAATACTCAAATTTAAGACAAATTTATTCTGCAGTTTTGTAAATAATAGATTAAGGCAATAAACTTACTAAGAAAATCACTTAACCGTAATTAAACTTTCACAAAAAAAATTTAATATACTAAAATTTACCTGAAGGCTCTGACGGATGAGCTACCGCACATCATCTATCACATTTGTCCAACAGGCGGTGGTGGTAGGGATTAGAGATCAGTATAGGACATCGACCTCAGACGTAAACAACCTAGCATTGTCCCCAACAGGTCTAAGGCAGTCCTGTGGAAATTCTACCGTTACCCTACTCTCATGTATAAGTCGCTCTAAAACTAACCCACGGGTTGGTCCACGTCCTTGTCGGCTGGTCGACGATGCTGTCGTAAAAAAGAAATATGTAAGTAACAACATAAACAGAAGTCATTAAATAAATATATGTCTAGACTTACATGCAGTGCCCAGTGTATGCTCAACCGAAGGATCAGACGCCTGTGATGCACCATGCGACGTCGATGCTGTCTGCGTCGCATCATAGGTGGAAGGGGTAGATCAAGTGCGTGAACGACCTGATTTCCCACCTGGTGACATAACTGAATCTGTTGAAATACAAACTTATAAATTTAAACAATATCAATACAAGTTTATGAACATTAATATAATAAATACATTAAACTTTACAGTCCAAGTGGAATATACTAAAATATTATACAAGTAGTGTTCATGGTAGAATAAATTTGTGCTTTTGCTTAGAGAGATGATTAAAATATGATTAGACTATTATACTATAATGCAAGCAAAATATAATAAAACCGTAAATATTCTAGTAAAAGTTGAAAATTTCATTACACATTATCATTTTATATTAAATACATGTATTTCATTGTAATACGAAACAACTTCGGATCAACCATCTGAAGTACTCCTTGCGTAAGTTATTGTACGTTGCAAAAGTATATGTCAAGCTGTATGAAGCACTTGACATTGCTACAGCCAACATGCTAGTCACAATAGGAGAATTTTGATATCTCGGGACTCCATTCAAATGTGCAAGTGACAATGTCGCATCTTCCATACAAAGTTTCCCACAGTTATATTCCTCAATCAGGTCCAGAATTTCTTTGAGATTGTATTATCTTTCATCTAAGTCATCGTCGATATATTCCTCCCTACACTCATTGACCAGACCGGTATCTTTTTGGCCTTACTAGAAGAAGATAAGGCCGAAAAGTCTATTCGCAACAGCTGATGAAGTATGCTGTGTGCTTCTGCTACGCTCTGGTTTGAGGAGGACATGATAAAAAAGTGACTCAACTGCAAATGTGGATTATAAATAAGTCAATTCATTGAATAAATCATGACTTGTAAAATATATATACATGTAATAATCAAATTATTCGAATTGAAAAATGACATGTAAATCCTGTGTACATTTAATAATTGTTGTCTGTATAATTATCGCTTAGGACTCTTTCTTCTTCACCATCACTATCGCTGATCAGTATTTCCTCTTCATTGTCTGCAACGTCGTCACCAATGAAAGCACTATCATCTCTAACAATGTCATGTATGATTGATGCATCAACATGATCAAGTGGCACATCATCTCTATTCAATTGCACCACATCAATATCAATATTTGGATCATTCCCTTTATCCCCAGATGGCATGTCTTCTTGATATGTTTGTTCAACCGTAGATGTTCCATTTCTCCTGTCCTTGCTATCTTCAATGTCTAGTTTGGGAACGTCAAATATGTTCCTGGGCTTTATTTTCTGCACCACGTGCCAAGACCTGCCTAACTTGGTGTTAGCAAAGTAGAATACTTGTTCGACTTAACTGGTTATGACAAATGGGTCTTCCTTAAACCACTTTTAAGATAAATTTATGCTCATAAAGTAGTTGTCAGTCTGTAATCCCAACTTCTTCTTTCCAATGTCCCACCAATTACATTTAAATAAGTACACCCACTTGCTCATACAATAACTCAGCTCAATAATATCCGTCAAAACACCATAAAAGTCAATTTCTACCTCCTCATGTGTTCACTTCACAACCACCCCACTATTTTATGTGATCTTATACTTCTCTCGCTCTTCAGTGTGGAACCAAATCTCGTTTATAATACAACTTGTATATCTAAATACACGTCTATCAGGGCCACACGCTAGTGAGTAGAGTACATCAGACGCATCCGCAGAGTTGCTAGCGCACAACGTCTTCATCTATTATCATGTACAGAATATAATTGTTTATACATTTGAGATTAGGTTTAAATATTGTGCAATACAACAAAATTCTAAGTATGGTAAGATACAAGGTGAATTAATCTTACACGTTTTGCGAACCATTCTGGAAACTGATCTTGATGCATTCGATCATAATTTGTAGGGTATTGGGACTTTATCTCCTCGATATGTTCACTACACATAATTGGCACGTCATCAGCAAGAAATATTAAGATCATCGTATTTAGATATACAATTATTGAGTGAAGACTTACTCTAAGTACGACTGAATTTCTTCACAATTATGCAACACGTACCACCGTGCCTTTGCTTGATCCCCAAGGTCCATATCCTGAAACGTCAGCGATCCTAAAGGACAGACGTTATGTGTGAATACAGATATGAGTCCTTGTTCATGCTCCTGTCCTTCATCAGCATTCCGATCTTCTCGGTTGAATCTAGTCTCTATGCCACGAAGATACATGGAGCAAAGTGTCAGGCACTCATTATCAATGTACGTCTCAGCAATGGATCCCTCTGGACGTGCCTTATTCCTCACATATCGTTTTAGTGTATGAAGGTATCTGTACACAAAACCACTACGTTATACGTATAAAAACATGGATATATGTAGTTTATGGAATGAATAAATTTTTTAATAGGTTCAATCACCTTTCAATCGGATACATCCAACGATATTGGACTAGGCCTACAAGCTTTACTTCGGGCTGTAAGTGAATCGCTAGGTATACTATGGCATTGAAAAACGCAGGTGGAAATATTCTTTCAAGTTTGCAAAGGATTATGACAATGTCCTTCTCCAGTCTTTAATAACCTCTACATTTAATAATTTCGAATACAAATCCTTAAAGAATATCCCCAACTCAATCAGTGCCGCATTGATATCCTTGCTCAGGAATCCATGAATCGCAATTGGTAGTAGACATTGCAGAAGGACGTGACAATCATGACTTTTCATTCATGTTACCTTACAGTCCGTAATGTTTACGTGCCGAGAGATATTCGACGCATACCCATTGAAAAATTTCACCGATCTCAACCATTCACATAAACGCTTTTTCTCTAGTTTTGTCAATGTGTAGCAGGTTGCTGGTATAGTATATGAATTTCTATGTGGTTACAAGTGCAACTCTTTCTTTAAACCCATTGCTTGTAGATTTAATCGAGCCTTAAGACTGTCTTTTGTTTTCTTCTCTATGTTCATTAATGTTCTGAAGACATTGTCACATATATTCTTCTTAATATGCATGACATCCAAGTTATGTCGCAATTTTGGATCACTCCAATATGGCAACTAAAAAAATGCTCTTCTTCCTCCAGTTATACTCCAATATTGTACATTTTCTCTTCTTCAAGTGTGGTGCCTTACTAAATATAACTTCTCCAATGTTACTCAGTTGTTGTATCACATCTTTTCCAGATAGTTCTTTCGGTCATGGCCTATGATCTTGTTTGTCATCAAAGATCATCATCTTCCCGCGCCAACTATGATCGCTTGGAAGGAAGCGACGATGGCCCGTATAACACGTTTTTTTACCATGCTTCAATGACAATAAACAAGTCTCAATACAACATGTAGGACAAGCCAACTTTCCCTTTATGCTTCACCCAGACTGTTGTAGGCAAATATAATCTGACAAGAAGTGAAGGGTCGCGACCATATGAATGCGAGGAATCTAGGTCGGGCTCGTTAGAAGGGGTCGCATCGATCGGATGCGAGCAGCTCGGCTCGGGCTCGTTAGAAAGGGTCGCATCGCTCGGATGCGAGCAGCTCGGCTCGGGCTCGTTAGAAAGGGTCGCATCCATAGGATGCGAGCATCTCAGCTCGGCCTCGGTAGAAGGGGTCGCATCCCTTGGATGCGAGCATCTCTGCTCTGGCTCGTCAGGAGGGGTCGCGCATCATGAATGCGAGCATCCCTGACACAAGCAGCTCCCGACATCAGAATAGTCCTGAATCTTTTGGTTCGGATGGTCTTCTTCCTTTCGGCGTCTCCTTCCTTTTCGGTAGCTATGACTCCAACTACGAGCAATCAGCACTATTACCATGTCGATCAGCAGCCTGTATAGGTTGGTCTTTGGGCTTATCTTCTCTGGTGGTTCCGAATCTCAGATTGCTATCAAGAAACGTGATTGCCGGAAGGAGTTATTAGGATAGATACTGCCTTTGAGGATAAGGATCTTGTCCTCCGAAATCAGCGAGATCTCAGTATCGTACGCGACATCATCGGGATTTCGATATCTTATGTAACAAAATTGGCTAGCCTTAGATCGATATAAGGGGGTGACTCCATGAGGAGAAAGGTACGCACACATCATTCAATCTTGGTCCCGTTTTGCTTGGCTTCTCTTCTTATTGTGGCCTAACTTAAGCATCGGAGGGCTAACGGCTGGTCCCCAGCCACCCTTATTTGCTGTCTTGCTTCAGGCCTGGTGGCGAAATCCCTGCTGGACTGAAGGAGCAAAGCCGGAGGATCTCGTTACAAAATCTGACATTAACAGTTTTGGCGCCGTCTGTGGGAATCGACTTGATCGTCAAAATCAATCGTGTTAACCACCGATCAAAATCTTTCGGTGATGCCTCCTAAAAAGGCTATTCATCCTTCAACTTCGAGGCAGGCACCAACTCCGCCTGATGAGACGGAATCCGCACCTGCCCTCCCACCTGTTTTGACGGATATCCCTCAAGGAGTCCCAAATATGCCGTCAACAAACCCATTGTTGGAGGCCTCTGGAAATCAAGATGATGTCTTACGTTTCCTCGGGAACACTCTCCTAACTCTAAACGCCGGAGTTCAGGCGCTGTCAAATCGGCTTGATCAGCACTTCCCTGAACCGCAAAGGCAACCCTCCGAAGGGTTACCACCGCCACCCATACCAGTTGCTTCCAGACATCCTATGGATGAACCACAAGTCCCACCACTTGGCGGCCATCCCCCTGTGCCGTCTCCACATTCTATACATTCCAGTTCGTCTCGACAACCTCAACCGCAAGGCTCCATCGCCGAAACGTCTAGCTATACCCTGCCATGGGAAGGAGATCTCAAAAGAATCCAAGATCGTTTTGATGTCATGGAACAGAGATACCAGGCAAATCGGCCATCTGCCGTCATGGCGACGATACATCAATCTGAATCTCCCTTCACTAGCGAGGTCATGGAAGCCCTGTTGCCCAGAAAGTATCGAGCGCCTGTTATCGCTCCGTATACAGGCATTGGCGATCCTCTGGAACATCTGGAAACATACAGGTCCCTCATGGAGTTGGAGGGACATGGTTCAGAAATCATGTGTAGGGCTTTTCCCCTTACATTGAAAGAAGCGGCTCGTACGTGGTTTCGGGGGTTAAAGCCTCGTTCCATCAGTTCCTTTTCCCAATTATCGGAGATATTTCTTTCTCAATTCATGGGAAGTATTCGCATTAAGAAGCCAGCCTCCCATCTGATGAATCTGAAACAGCAACATGGGGAGACAATAAAAGAGTTCACAGTACGGTTCACTGCCGAAGCCGTTCAAACCGAGGGTTACACTGAAGAAAAGGGTCTCACAGCCCTCATCGCTGGAATAACGAGCGAGAAATTCAGGTTTGCCTTAGATAAAAGCCTGCCGAAAACTATGGCGGAATTCCAAGCCAAAGCTCAGAAATATATCAATGCGGAAGAAGTCGCATTGACACGCCATGGAGTACAAAGTAAGAAACGCAAGCCAGAAGGAACTTCTTCTACAGATAAGAAATACCGTCGTGATCAGCGCGATCGTTCTCCCAGGAAGCCTTACTCTGGTAAATATCATAATTACACTCCTCTTAATCGGTCTCCTGAAAAAGTTCTAATGGAGATTAAACATAAGCCATATGTGAAGTGGCCTGCAAAGATCAAATCCGATCCCGAGAAGAGGGACAGGAGCAAGTTCTGTTACTTTCACAAAGATCACGGGCATAGGACCCAGGACTGTATCTCTCTACGAGACCATATCGAAGCCCTTATTTGAAAAGGCCATCTCCAGGATTATGTTGCTCGTAAGAATCGATCACCAGAAAGGGCGAAGACCTCATCTCGCCAGAAGGAACCATCTCATCATCAAACCGATCAAGAGGACGCTGAGCCCACGGGAGAAATTCGCACTATCGTCGGGGGACCAACTTGTGGGGGTGACTCTCAAGCTTCAAGAAAGGCATACGCTCGAAAGGCGTCCAAAGAACCCCAGCAAATCTATTAGCTGGAACAGACGTCCAGCTCATCAAAAGCGAGCCATCCTCCAATTTCTTTCGCCCTCGAAGATGCAGCGGGAATCCACTTCCCTCATGAAGATTCTATCGTAGTCACATTGAAGGTATCAAATTATCTGACTCATCGGATTATGGTGGATACAGGTAGCTCAGCCGACATTCTGTACCTGGAGGCTTTCAACAAAATGGCACTATCCAGAAGCCTCCTCAAGCCAGTATCGACCCCCCTCGTCGGCTTTGGAGGAGAGGTAGTAACACCCGAAGGAAGCATCGATCTCCCAGTTACTTTTGGAGAGAGTCCAGCGAAGACCACCGTCTTCGTAAACTTCCTCGTCGTAGATCGAAAATCAGCATATAACGTCATTTTGGGGCGGCCGTCTCTGACTAACGTTGGAGCGGCCTTGCACCCTTCATATATGTGTGTTAAATTTCCAACCCCAAATGGCATCGGGGTCGTACGAGGAAGTCAGCAGGAGGCACGGTCTTGTTACCAGATAGCCCTCCAAGATCGAAAGAAGGCTCAAGCGACACCTGTCATGGAAATAGTTCAAGGTTCATCCGACGTTCCCGCCACCGCGTTGGATCCGAGAGAAAATGCTTTGAAATCAGGAACTCCAGGGGAGGAAACAGTGGCGATCCGCTTGACCGAAGACGACCCGTCTAAGATTGTATACATCGGTTCCTCCTTAAACAGTATCCACCGTGAAGATTTGATCCGTTTCCTCATTGAATACCAGGACGTGTTTGCTTGGTCCCATAAAGACATGCCAGGCATCGATCCCAATGTCATCGCACATCGTCTCAACCTTGACACAAAGCATAAACCCGTACATCAGCGTCGACGTGCCTTTACTGCAGAAAGACAAATGGCGATCAAAACTGAAGTTGAGAAGCTGCTCGCGGCTAATTTCATAAAGGAAGTTGACTACCCAGAGTGGGTCGCAAACGTAGTTCTCGTCCGGAAAGCTAATGGCAAATGGAGGATGTGTGTCGATTATTCAGACTTAAACAAAGCATGCCCCAAAGATAGCTTTCCGACACCGCGGATCGACCAGTTGGTCGACTCGACAGCTGGACATGCTCTTCTCAGCTTTATGGATGCCTATTCTGGTTACAACCAGATTATGATGCATCCACCTGATAGCCAGCATACTGCCTTCATCACAGATCGAGGACTATATTGCTACTAGGTAATGCCGTTTGGTCTTAAAAATGCAGGGGCCACTTATCAACGTCTTGTCAACAAAATATTCGCGGCTCAAATCGGTAGGAATATGGAAGTGTATGTCGACGATATGCTCGTGAAAAGCATCGTTGAAGAGAACCACATTTCAGATCTTCGAGAAGCCTTTGATCTGATGAGGAAGTATCAAATGAAGTTAAATCCAGAAAAATGCGCGTTTGGAGTGTCTGCAGGGAAATTTCTTGGGTTCATGGTTGGCCAGCGTGGAATTGAGGCAAATCCTGAAAAGATTAAAGCATTAATAGAGATGAAATCCCCTGTTACTCTAAAGGACGTCCAGCGTCTGGCTGGTCGCATCGCATCATTGAACAGGTTCATCTCGCGAGCGTCTGATAAATGCTTGCCCTTCTTCAAACTCCTTCGTGCAACAGCCAAATCTGATTGGAAGTGGACACCTCAGTGTGAAGAAGCTTTTCAACAACTGAAGCGATACATGAGCGCTCCCCCCATTCTATCTAAACCTGTAGCACATGAGCAACTCATTCTTTATTTATCTGTGTCTTCCACGGCCGTTAGCGCCGCTTTAATAAGAGAAGATTCCGGGGTGCAAAGGCCCGTTTATTATGTCAGTAGAGCAATGGTCGATGCAGAAAATAGATATTCTGATATGGAGAAACTGGCCCTAGCCTTAGTCATGGCGGCTCGAAAACTGCGACCTTACTTTCAAGCCCATGCTATTTTAGTACCAACAAATCATCCACTACGACAAGTCCTTCAAAAACCTGAGGCTTCCGGGCGCTTAACTAAGTGGGCGGTCGAGATTAGTGAGCACGATATCTCATTCTGTCCTAGGACCGCAGTCAAGGGCCAGGCCGTGGCTGACTTCATAGCCTGAATTTACATATTCTTCTGAAGATAATGTCATGATCAGCGACCAGCCTCCGTGGTCGCTCTTCGTGGACGGGTCGTCACGGGCCACTGGTAGTGGAGCGGGTCTGATTTTAGCGGCTCCCGACGGGTCGCATTTCCAATACGCTCTGCGTTTCGAATCACGCGTCTCCAATAATGAAGCGGAATATGAGGCCCTGATTGTTGGCCTCGAACTGGCCATTGTCCTCGCAGTCCAGAATTTGATAATTCATAGCGACTCCCAGCTCATTGTCAATCAAGTTCTTGGAGAATTCGAAGCCAAAGAAGAAAGAATGGCCTTATACAAGTCTCGTGTCCTCATTCTACTCGCTAAGTTGAAGACTTATAAAATAATTCATATCCCTCGCGAGCAGAACCAACTTGCCGATTCCTTGGCAAAACTCGCTTCTGCGCCGGAATCGGAGTTATCACATTCGATCCCCATCGAACATCGTCAGAACTTGAGTATCGACCAAGTGACTCTAGAGCAAGTTCTATCGGTACAATCGTCTCCATGCTGGATGGATCCTATCATCATTTACCTCAGAGATGGATACCTACCAGAAGACAAAAAAGTTGCGAGACAAATTCGGCTTCGAGCTGCCAGGTACACCTTACAAGATGGAATATTGTTGCGAAAAAGCTTCTCCTTGCCATATCTAAGGTGTCTTCACCCAGAAGAAGCACATCGTGTTCTAGATGAAATACACCAGGGGGCATGTGGTAATCATCCCAGGGGGCGATCCCTGGCATATAAAGCGATGAGGCAAGGATATTATTGGCCCACGATGAAAGCAGACGCCATCGAATTTTCTAAAAAATGCGACAAGTGTCAACGATATCTACCCATACCTCGTGTACCATCTGAGCGGATGACCCCAGTTGATAGCCCTTGGCCTTTTTCCCAGTGGGGGATCGATATCATCGGGCCCTTACCTATGGGAAAAGGACAGAATAGGTTCGCGATCGTGGCGGTTGATTATTTCACCAAATGGGCCGAGGCAGAACCATTAGCCAAGATTACTGAAAAACAAACTACTAAGTTTATATGGAGAAATATCATATGTCGTTTCGGACTTCCTCATACTATAATTACCGATAACGGAACGCAGTTCGACAACGCAGCCTTTGATGAATTTTGCGACAAATGGAAAATACGTAATCTCCGCACTTCTCCATATCATCCTCAGGCGAATGGGCAGGTCGAGGCAGTGAATAAAATAATAAAGCACCATTTAAAGACCAAGCTAGGTGAATGTAAAGGGGTGTGGCCAGAACTTCTGCCAGAGGTATTATGGGCCTATAGAACCACGGCTTGTACATCAACAGGTGAAACTCCTTTCTCCTTAGCATTTGGTGTTGACGCAGTGGTACCAGTGGAAATTCAAGTCCCCTCATATCGGATCGAGCAGTACGATCCCGCGAGCAATCACGAAAACCTCCGATTTCATCTTGATCTCCTGGAAGAGCGAAGAAATGCTTCCCAAGTACGAATGGCAGCATATCAACAACGCATTGCTCGTTATCGAAATGCGAAGGTTAGACCTAGATCCTTCCAGCCCGGAGATTTGGTCCTAAGGCAAAATCTTGGAGTTCCTGCTCGTTCATTGGATCCAAATTGGGAAGGCCCGTATCGGGTTATTAGGGTTGTGCGACCCGGTACTTATTATCTTGAAGACATGCTGGGGAAGCCCGTACGTCGCCCTTGGCACGTGGAGCATTTGCTACGATACTACCCCTAAATTCGATGTAGTTCATTACAACATTTTATGAATAAAATAGAAGATACCAGTTGGTTGCTTTTCCATTTACATGGATCTGGATAGCCCTGAAGAGAATGTTTACACATCCTCTTGGCCAATTGCCTACCCTTGGTAGGATTGAAGTCATTACCAGTTGGTTGCTTTTCCATTTACATGGATCTGGATAGCCCTGAAGAGAACGTTTACACATCCTCTTGGCCAATTGCCTACCCTTGGTAGGATTGAAGTCATTACTAGTTGGTTGGTTCTCCATTTACCTGGACCTGAATAGCCCTGAAGAGAATGTATACCATCTCTTGACCAACCTTCTGCCCTTGGTAGAATCGAAATCTCAATCGATAGATCAGTCTATCTCAACGTGGACATGGTCACACGACCCCCGGATTGAGTCTTCATTTTTTTTTTCATGAGCTAGTTGCTCGCAACTGATGAAAGAGATCGCATTTCCAAAATGCGAGCAGCATAGCTCGTGCTCGAATAAGGGTCGTAGTCATGCAGCCTAATCGCGAGCACTGCGGCTTGTGATCGAATTCGCAGCCATGCATACTAAATCGCGAGCAGCGAAGCTCGTGCTCGCATTAATGGGTCGCATCCCCTGATGAATCAAATGGGATCAACACAAAGCAACAATGAAGGAAAGAAAAGAATACACAATACTAAAAAAGTAAGTGTTCATTAAAATAATGACCTTACAATTACAGATCTCTTCTGAAAAAAAAAAAAAAATACATGATACGGGAAGCTGCCGAGGTCAGGGTTGGTCATCCTCTTGCGCAGGTTCGCGGCTCTCAGCTTCAGGACCAGCTTCAGGAGCAGGACCAGCATCTGTTGCCCCGGTGACTTCGTTCTCAGCAGCAGCCCGTTCTTTAGCTGCGACCTCGAATGCCACTCTGTCGAACTCCTCAACGTTAAAAGTTGGAACGATCATCTGCATAACTCTGACCGCGAAATCGCGACCAGCAATATATGCATCATACCGCTCCTCATCGTAAAGTGGAGAAGTCCGGAACTCCTGAACGGCGCGAGGACCCTCATCAGATATCATTTGAACGAGGGCCACTCGCTCCTCTTCCCAGTGAATGGAATCATCCTTCAACTGGTGAAGTTGCTGCTGGGCTTCCTTGAGCTCCTGCTGGGCCTCCTCAAGATTCTTCTGAGTCTCCTCGAGCTTGGCCCGCGCATCCTTGAGCCATCCCTCAAGCTGGATCTTGTCCTGGCAGAAGATCTCCTTCTCCTTCTCGCTCTTGGTATGAATTTCTTGAAGCTTCGCGAGTTGGAGGTCCACTGACTGAAAACGCTCAGTCAGGGATTGGATCTTGACAAGGAGAATTTTCTTCTCTTCGTCCAGCTTGGAGATCTGAACCTCCAAGGCCTTCACCAAACGGTCCCTCCCTTGGACCTCGGCTTCCATGGCCTTCTTCTTCTTCTCCACATCTTCTACGCTGCGGCGGGCAGCTTCGACGTCCCGTCTAACGCGGAGTGTGAGATCCAGGCTCTGAAACAAACAAAGAAGGAAGGATTAGAATGCTAACCGTCTAAAATCCTGAAAAGATTGGTAGAAAGAGAAAAGGTTGTTACCTGAACCAGTCTCATTCCAATGTCTGTAGAAAGAGCCTCCGGGCTTGGCTCAGGCAGACTCCCGAAGGTGTTGGGGGGAATGTTATCAAACATAAACTTGCATACAGGATGCAAGTGTGGGGGGATAACAAAAACCCCCGACCCGGAAGGTTGGGCCACCACCATCTCACCAGAGCCCGTCTCGCGAGCACTCACGGCACCCATAGAGGGCGTCGCAGACTCGCGAGCACTAGTAGGCTCGCCTCTCAGGGCCTCCCTCCGATCGCCTTTCGGCGAATTATCAGCGACTTCGATCACCGGCTGTCCGTGAGCACCTAGTGGTGGAGTCGCAGTAGCCGGAGGGGGCACGGCAGATAGAGGGGTCGCGATAACCGGAGGGGTCGCAGTCGTACGAGAAGTCGTAGCGACTCCACCCGAACCGATCCCTCGCGGTTGAGGACCGCGAGCAGACCCCTCTGCGGGAGTGGGCGCATTAGAAGGACCCCCCGCAGTCTTCTTTTGCCTCTTCGAGGCTGCACCCTTCAAACGAGGAAGTGCCCCCAGTGCGCCTCTTTTATCTCCCACGTTCGCCATTTCGTCTTGAGAGATTAAACCCGCTGCACAGAGACAGCGAGGCTCTAGAGCGGCGTTGACGTGACGTGCGGCCGCGGGGAGCTTGTAGACCTTGACGAGTTTTTCGTTGAGCCCTCCTCGCAGATTGGGCTTCACACCAATTGGGATTCCTGCGAGCAAAAAAGAAGGTTCGTTAAAACGTCAAAGTAGTAAAGATTCTGTCGGACAAATAAAACGAGCACTCGACCCACCTTCGCCAAAATGGCGATTAACGTTATGGCCTTTCGGGTCAGAGCCCATTTCGGACTCCCAGTTTCCGGAGACATAGAACCACTTCTTTCTCCATCCCGGGCAATTGGAAGAAGGGTTCCCCAAGATGAAGTTATTCCGGTGCCAGAAGCAGAGGTAGTACCAACCCTCGCTAGCTGGTGCCTTCTTCAGTTGGAATAACCTCAAAAATTCTTGAGCGGTTAATTCTTCGTTACCCGCCTGCTTCCAAAGGGTGAAAGCACTCAAAAGAACCCGCCAGCCGTTAACTATAAGTTGGCCCGGAGCAATCTTATAGAGGCGGAGGAAATTTCGAATGAAGGGGTGGAGGGGGAGACGTACGCCTACTCTGAAAAAGTATTCATAAACCGCCACACACCCAGGCGGTGGTGCATCGGCTGTCTCCCCCCTCCCGGGCAATCTGAATATAACAGAGTCCGGCACTCTGTATGTCTCCCTAAGGCTAGAAAGCCTCTCCTCCGTCAAGATGGAAGAATACCCGGAGGCAGAATATCTACCAGCCGGTACTCTGGCATTATTTGACTCGGAAGAATCAGGGGTGTGATCTCCCAAGGGAACAATCTCTTCGTCTGAGGACCCCGCCATCGCAAAGAGGAAAGCAAGAAAGAAAGATGAAGGAAACAGAGATGAAGAGAGAAAGTTGGAGAAAAACTACCTCTGTGAAGAGGTTTTTCGCACCAGAAGCAAAGGAAGAAGAAGAAAGCAGGAGCGCCGCAGCAGGGAAATTCGAAAATGAAAGAATTTTTTTTAAGTCCGGTATTTATACGCAATCATTCCGTTTGATTTGCTGGACACGTGGCAGTTTCTCATTCGGCACACCAGACGAACGGACGCTAGCATTAAATACGGAAACACGTGGCGCCCGACGCTTCATCTCTAGCAGCAGAAAAAGCTGCGCGAAAGCTGGCCATCATAAATGCGGAAGCACGTTAAGCGAATCATGTGCGATTGTCTCCCAGCACCCAGCTGTCAACACTAGCAAACCCATGGCATAATTCCTCAATACTAAGGGTTTGGGGGGCATCTGTTGTAGGCAAATATAATCTGACAAGAAGTGAAGGGTCGCGACCGTATGAATGCGAGGAATCTAGGTCGGGCTCGTTAGAAGGGGTCGCATCGATCGGATGCGAGCAGCTCGGCTCGGGCTCGTTAGAAAGGGTCGCATCGCTCGGATGCGAGCAGCTCGGCTCGGGCTCGTTAGAAAGGGTCGCATCCATAGGATGCGAGCATCTCAGCTCGGCCTCGGTAGAAGGGGTCGCATCCCTTGGATGCGAGCATCTCTGCTCTGGCTCGTCAGGAGGGGTCGCGCATCATGAATGCGAGCATCCCTGACACAAGCAGCTCCCGACATCAGAATAGTCCTGAATCTTTTGGTTCGGATGGTCTTCTTCCTTTCGGCGTCTCCTTCCTTTTCGGTAGCTATGACTCCAACTACGAGCAATCAGCACTATTACCATGTCGATCAGCAGCCTGTATAGGTTGGTCTTTGGGCTTATCTTCTCTGGTGGTTCCGAATCTCAGATTGCTATCAAGAAACGTGATTGCCGGAAGGAGTTATTAGGATAGATACTGCCTTTGAGGATAAGGATCTTGTCCTCCGAAATCAGCGAGATCTCAGTATCGTACGCGACATCATCGGGATTTCGATATCTTATGTAACAAAATTGGCTAGCCTTAGATCGATATAAGGGGGTGACTCCATGAGGAGAAAGGTACGCACACATCATTCAATCTTGGTCCCGTTTTGCTTGGCTTCTCTTCTTATTGTGGCCTAACTTAAGCATCGGAGGGCTAACGGCTGGTCCCCAGCCACCCTTATTTGCTGTCTTGCTTCAGGCCTGGTGGCGAAATCCCTGCTGGACTGAAGGAGCAAAGCCGGAGGATCTCGTTACAAAATCTGACATTAACACAGACAAATTTTCATACGCAGGGAAGTCATTTATTGTCCACAAGACCACTACATGCAATCGAAATGTCTGTCCTACAAATGTGTTATACGTCTGTACACCTTAACTCCACAACTCGTTTAACTCATCTACTAATGGTAGCAAATACACATCAATGTCATTCCCCGGTGACCTGGGTCCAGGAATAAGCAATGACATCATGAAAAATGACTCCTTCATACACAATCAAGGAGGTAAATTGTAGGGCATAAGTACCACTGGCCACATACTGTACGAGCTACTCATATTACCAAATGGATTAAAATCATCACTTGCAAGACCTAGTCGAACATTGCGAGAATCGTCTACAAACCAGTCATATTGCTTGTCAAAATTTTGCCAGGCTTCAGAGTCAGCAAGGTGCCTCATTATATTATCATCATGAACGCTTTTCTCCTTATGCCACCTCATATCTTCAGCCGTCTTGCTCATCATAAATAATCTTTGCAATCAAAATTTCAATGGAAAGTACCTTAACACCTTTTGCAAAAATTTCTTACGGTTGGCTTCGTCATACTTCCACTTAGACTCTCCACATTCTGGATACTCTTCAACATTTTCATGTTCTTTCCAATACAATACACAATCATTTATACATGCATGTATGGGGATATAATTAAGGCCCAAGTCTCGCATTAAAGATTTTACCTTGTAATGAGACTTAGGCAATGTCTCACCGTCGGGTAATACTTCTTTCAACAAGCCAAGTAGCATGTTGTTGAACCTCCAATTTATACATTGCATTGCCCACTACATGATATGGTATGCATGATTTTCATGATTAAAAGGCCCATCTAATGCATGTTTTATGACTGTAGGGATGAGAGCAGACTTAACCCAATTGGAGACCAAAAGACCATGTTTAGGAGCCTTTGATGAAGGCCCAAGGTGGACCAAAGAAAGAAGAAAGCAAAGAGAGAGGAAGGAGAGAAGAATAGAAAGAAGAAAAAAAAAAGCCAAATTGGGTCCGACCGGTCAAGACCGGTCGGCCAAGAAGGCCCGACCGGTCATGACCGGTCGGATGCACTCCCTGGAACAAAGCCAGCCTTGTCTGACCGGTCATGACCGGTCGGCCAGCCCTGTCCGACCGGTCGTGATCGGTCGGCCATGCACGTTTCAGATTCCAGATTCTAAAACAGCAAGGTATTCCCGTACCTGGTTTTTTAGACCAGTTTTTTAGGCCCATTTTGATGATATTTGAAAATCCAACACATCCATGTCGAAGAGGAGTTCGACGCCGAACTAACCCAAGTGGTTTCGTGTCGATCGGAGCTACGGATTGACCGTGGTGGCCAAAACAATACGAACTGTCCAGAAAGTTCCAGATTTCGCTGTTCAACTCTGGGCCGGTCCAGGTGTCCCATCATTGATGATATGAAGAATCTACTTTGACCATCTTTTAGACCACATCCATATATGAATAGCCACAAAAGTTTCAAATCAAAAGGATGCGTGGTTTGATCGTACCGGTTGAAGAAAGATGGACCATCCAGAAAGATCCAACTGCGCAGAGTTTATAAAAGCCCTAAGTGTTCTAATTTTCGGACCATATTCTGGAATTGTTTCGGACAATCTAATCCATCCATCATGTAGAGGAAGAAGTTTTCTACCAATGTTCAAAATTTGAGATCAATCCAACCTCTGTACACTCCGGGGCGTTGAAAGCAAGATGACTGGTTCTGAAGGTACCCAAAGTGCGCGATTTTGAGAGGCGGTCGGTGATGTGATTGGTGGGCCCATTCAGAGGATAATCTTGGAAATCTAAATCATTTATTTGGAAGATCACATTACAAGGAAGCTACAAACCAAATTTGAAGGCAATCCGACCATTGGTTAAGCCGTACCAAGCGAAACAAATTCTGCTATGTTGCTGTACTATTGCTGCACTATAAAAGGAGGTGCTCTCTTCTATTCCAAATCAAGCAAGGACGTGGGAAGCAAGGAGTTCAAGTCCCAGGAGGCTACCTAGCCTCCTCCAGCTAGTTTTTCTTCCTTTTCTTAGTTCTAGTTCTAGTTTTAATATGTTTTTCCTTAGCTAACCTCTTAGCTAGAGCTAGAGGTGAAATTTGTAGTTGGTTCCAATGCTTTAATTCTTTTATTTCAAGTACCCTTTTCTTAATTTTGGATTTTGAGTTCTAGTTTGAATAAAGTTTGGTTTTTTAGAAGTTTTGTGAGAGTTTGTGTGCTCCGGACATGAGTTCCTTGCAATTCTCTGAGATTACCATGATTGGGTTGTTTGAATCAGAATTGTAGTAACCCTTGAGCATGCCATAGTCCATAGGCATGGCTGTTACTCTGAAGGCTACAAGTTCAAGTTCTATGTGCTTCATTAGAACTAGAAATCTAATTTCCAGATTTAAGTGGGATTGTTTGTGCTTGAATGTTATATCTTCCAATTAGATGAGAGATAGGACTTTGATTCTAATTGTGTTGTACTTGGATGAATGGATTGGCATTAGACCACTACAAGTGGATCCTTGATGCTTTAGTTCTTCTTATTTTCAGATTTTCCTATTTCATGTGAAAAACTACTCTCTTAAACTTCTTAGATTCTAGTTATTAGAATACTTGGAATTGTTTACTTCTTTCCCTATGGATCGACCTCGGTCTTACCGAGATTTATTACTACATCGCAGCCTTACACTTGAGGCGAGCGAACAAGTTTTTGGCGCCGTTGCCGGGGAAAAGGTTAAACGGTTCTAATTGTTCTAGTAGCTATAGAGTAGTTGTAGTTAGGTAGGATTTTCAGTTTTTATAGAAGTAGATTTTCTGATTTTTTTTTCTAGATTACTGACAATTTTTTGTTTGATTTTGTAGGACATTGTTGCTGACATAGATCTCACTCTATTGGGTAACATCTCCCCATCTCCCTTCTTTTTGTTCTTTTTTCTAGATTAGGGTAATTTTCAATTCTTTAAAATTTCATCATGTATGATTGGACGAATGGTGCGTACAAGTACCTTTTGGAGGATGAGACGTCGGATTGGGAGACCCAAAATCTTTATGATTGGAACCATTATAAGCATAAGTATTTTCTGAGATTAAATCAACCTCCACTACCTCCCCACGTAAGACGATGCGTGATTACATTAATGAAAACAATACACATATTGAGGCACAACGTAAGACAATGGGAGAGTATCGGAAAGAGATGAATAATGTTCCACCGGTTAGGACAATGTATGATCACTTGTATGGCTACACATATCAACAACCATCTAAAAGCCCAACATATGACATGCATAATCCAAATTGGTGGGAGCATCAAAATTTCAACTTAGAAGATGAGCCAACCATGGATGCTAACAACTATCCTCAAGAGTTTCTTTCTCATGAGCCGCAACCGACATGAACTCTTGAGGATGTGCTGCGAGAGTTTATGGAAATAACTGAGCAATGCATACAAAACCTCTCGCCATCTCAAAATATTAAACCCAACATTGGGAACACCGAATCAATCCCCAACAATGAGGAGGATGAGGCTATCCAAGCCCAACCCTCTTCCGATTTAATGGATAGACTTTTAAAGGAGATTGATTTCGATGATCCCAATGTCATTATCAATTATGGTGAGTCCACTATCTCTTTTGGATGCTTTGAACTTAATGATGAAGAGATTTCAATGACGGTTGACGAACCCGAGGAATCCATAAAATTTGAAAGTGGTAGTGGGGTTGCCTACAATGAGGGTTTGGTGAATGGTTATGAACCTATGGTTTCTTTTTCCCAAGGGCATAATGATTATGAGTCTCTAGAGGATATGCATGCTAGAGAGATGGCCGAAGTCGATCTTTTTTAGTCCTTCCACCAACAACACATGCCAAATTCTAGTGTGGTAGACCTCCCTTTGATTGAAAATTCTATTCCTTTGGATGATGAGGTGGCACAATCTGAAATTTTCAAAGATCAACCAATGTTAAATGATGTGCTTACCACTGAATCTGAAGAATTCTCTCTGGAAGACCTCCTCTCTATAGAGGAGGAATTCCTTACCATTGAAATAGAATTTCTTCAATCATTAAGGGAGGATGAGGACCCTTCATCCGACTATCTCAATTTCCTAGAGGAATGCTTGGCCCACTCTTATGATCTTGATGATGAGATGATTAAGGAGTTGGATATTTTGTTAGACACGGTGTCAGTGCCTGAAGAACACATTTCCACTGATTTACACTCTTTACCATTGTTTGTGAAAGCACCGTACAATTATGAAATTATGGAAGAGACAACTTTAACTAATGAAAACTCGATGAATGTCTCTCCACCGTCATGGGTCCTTCAGCCCATTGAAAATTCTGATTGGGATGACCCATTTTTAATCAATCATAACCTAAATCAGAATTTGAGGAGATATCTTTTTGCTGCTCTTATCTCCTCCTTTTATGCATGTGGTGCACAATACGATTGGACTTCAATGATAAGAAGCACACATGTTTACTATCGAGCAGGACTTTGGATGGTCCTCATGAGAAATTTATTGAAATTCATAAAGATCCTGCTCAACTTTGATCATGTAGTTGATCGGACTAATCAAAGGTAGGTAGGTAGGTTAGGATTTATTTTTCTGCAATTAGGATTAAATAAGTCTCATTGAGGCAATGGAAGATGCTAGAATTGATCAACTGGCTATCTCAGGTACTATTGTTCTCACTCTCTCATATTTTACCATTGCTCTCATGTTCATGCTAATTGCATATCTTTTTACATTGAGGACAATGCAAGATTTGGTTGGGGGGTGAGATGAGATTCCTCATCTAGCATGTTGCAACATTTCGAGCCTCACATGCGCAAATTTTTTCGAATTTTCTAAAATTTCAAAACCCTTTTAGAAAACCTTATTTCCATGCATTTGAGATGATATGAGTATAAGAAGAGGAGATACAAAGTGTGTGATGTTGTAAGTCTTGAATTTCTCCCAACATAATGGTTTTATATGTTAGTTCCCCTATTGTTGTGATTGATAGAAAATTTGAACACCTTCACACCAAGTTCACATTACACGATTTTCATGAGTTGAAAGGTTTATGTGATTTGTGGATTAGCTAGACTTTGATATAAAGGTGTTGAGAAACCAAGCTGGGGTATTTTGTCCATCCTTGTCCATGGGAAAATAATGAAAGATATGGATTTTTAAAAATCATATCTAATTTTAAAAGAAAAAGGAAAGAAAGGATGAAATCGGGAATGAAGGAAAAATGGTGAAAATTTTCGAAAAGGGCTACCTATTACCAACCGGGGGATGGTTGAACCGTAACCAAAGCCGAAAATGGGACGTAGTGTGAAAGCCGTCGGAAGGACGGTAAGGCAAATTCCTGTCATAGGCTTGTTGTTGCTCTGTGCACCTTAAAATCCATGGTTTACTTAATCTATGAAGAAGATAATCCCAGAAACTCATGAGATGAACTTTCACTATGCACACTAGGTTGAATTTGTTCGAGTTCTTCTATTTATCAATCAATCAGCTGGAATTTCATGTAGACACTTATTATGTTTTTAGAGTCCAAGATTTCAGCTTCTATCACCTAATTTTTCCAAATTTTATACGTGTACATCTTGGAATGGATAGAATCATGGTTTCTGAAGGACAGTTGGGTTTGGAGGTTTGAAATTGTTTCACGCATGTTTTGCTCGGGACTAGCAAAAAGCTGGTTGGGGGGTGTGTTGAACCTCCAATTTATACATTGCATTGCCCACTACATGATATGGTATGCATGATTTTCATGATTAAAAGGCCCATCTAATGCATGTTTTATGATTGTAGGGATGAGAGCGGACTTAACCCAATTGGAGACCAAAAGACCATGTTTAGGAGCCTTTGATGAAGGCCCAAGGTGGACCAAAGAAAGAAGAAAGCAAAGAGAGAGGAAGGAGAGAAGAATAGAAAGAAGAAAAAAAAAAGCCAAATTGGGTCCGACCGGTCAAGACCGGTCGGCCAAGAAGGCCCGACCGGTCATGACCGGTCGGATGCACTCCCTGGAACATGGCCAGCCTTGTCCGACCGGTCATGACCGGTCGGCCAGCCCTGTCCGACCGGTCGTGACCGGTCGGCCATGCAAGTTTCAGATTCCAGATTCTAAAACAGCAAGGTATTCCCGTACCTGGTTTTTCGGATCCATTTTCTGGGCCCATTTTGATGATATTTGAAAATCCAACACATCCATGTCGAAGAGGAGTTCGACGCCGAACTAACCCAAGTGGTTTCGTGTCGATCGGAGCTACGGATTGACCGTGGTGGCCAAAACAATACGAACTGTCCAGAAAGTTTCAGATTTCGCTGTTCAACTCTGGGCCGGTCCAGGTGTCCCATCATTGATGATATGAAGAATCTACTTTGACCATATTTTAGACCACATCCATATATGAATAGCCACAAAAGTTTCAAATCAAAAGGATGCGTGGTTTGATCGTACCGGTTGAAGAAAGATGGACCATCCAGAAAGATCCAACTGCGCAGAGTTTATAAAAGCCCTAAGTGTTCTAATTTTCGGACCATATTCTGGAATTGTTTTGGACAATCTAATCCATCCATCATGTAAAGGAAGAAGTTTTCTACCAATTTTCAAAATTTGAGATCAATCCGACCTCTGTACACTCCGGGGCGTTGAAAGCAAGATGACTGGTTCTGAAGGTACCCAAAGTGCGTGATTTTGAGAGGCGGTCGGTGATGTGATTGGTGGGCCCATTCAGAGGATAATCTTGGAAATCTAAATCATTTATTTGGAAGATCACATTACAAGGAAGCTACAAACCAAATTTGAAGGCAATCCGACCATTGGTTAAGCCGTACCAAGCGAAACAAATTCTGCTATGTTGCTGTACTATTGCTGCACTATAAAAGGAGGTGCTCTCTTCTATTCCAAATCAAGCAAGGACGTGGGAAGCAAGGAGTTCAAGTCCCAGGAGGCTACCTAGCCTCCTCCAGCTAGTTTTTCTTCCTTTTCTTAGTTCTAGTTCTAGTTTTAATATATTTTTCCTTAGCTAACCTCTTAGCTAGAGCTAGAGGTGAAATTTGTAGTTGGTTCCAATGCTTTAATTCTTTTATTTCAAGTACCCTTTTCTTAATTTTGGATTTTGAAGTTCTAGTTTGAATAAAGTTTGGTTTTTTAGAAGTTTTGTGAGAGTTTGTGTGCTCCGGACATGAGTTCCTTGCAATTCTCTGAGATTACCATGATTGGGTTGTTTGAATCAGAATTGTAGTAACCCTTGAGCATGCCATAGTCCATAGGCATGGCTGTTACTCTGAAGGCTACAAGTTCAAGTTCTTTGTGCTTCATTAGAACTAGAAATCTAATTTCCAGATTTAAGTGGGATTGTTTGTGCTTGAATGTTATATCTTCCAATTAGATGAGAGATAGGACTTTGATTCTAATTGTGTTGTACTTGGATGAATGGATTGGCATTAGACCACTACAAGTGGATCCTTGATGCTCTAGTTCTTCTTATTTTCAGATTTTCCTATTTCATGTGAAAAACTACTCTCTTAAACTTCTTAGATTCTAGTTATTAGAATACTTGGAATTGTTTACTTCTTTCCCTGTGGATCGACCTCGGTCTTACCGAGATTTATTACTACATCGCAGCCTTACACTTGAGGCGAGCGAACACATGTCGAATGATTTGTTACTCCAACTATTTATTATCTTCAAATGAAGTAACCTTGTAAGAAAATTCAACTTGGAGAAGTTCCCACACTCCGGATAGAGTGGACGTTGTGCATCCCTCAACAACCTACTAAACTTTTCTGATTCGACATCACCCATAGGAGGAATATCCTGGCTACTATTTGTCACTGCAAAATCAATATCCACAATTGTTCCCCTTAACACATCCCCTATAATATCTTGCATTTCGTCAACATCTTCATCCTCGTCATCCAATACAATTGGGTCAGCAAGGACTTCAGTGGCCTCAACTCTTTAATGGAATTCTTCACCATGATGGATCCATCAATTGTAACCCTGGTCAATCCCAACTATGAACAAATCGTCTTCTACTTTGTCTAAAGTCTTGTGAACCATGTTCTTACATTTTCGGCATAGACACCTAATCTTATTACTTAAATCTGCCCTCTATTGCGCAAATTCCATGAACTCTTTAACACCTTGTTTATACTCTAGACCAAACCTATTCTTAGCTCGCATCCAACTCTTATTCATATCTACAATGCAAAGATTAGAGTCATTTTACGTTTATGTTAAGTGAATTGAGTTTAGGTTTAGGTTTAGGACTTCGGGTTCGGGATCGGGTTTAGGTTTAAGTTTTTAGGTTTAGGTTTAGGTTTAGGTTAGGGTTATAGGTTTGAGAATAGGTGTAGGTTTAGGTTAAGTGAATTGAGTTTAGGTTTAGGTTTAGGCCTAGGTTTAGGAATTCGGGTTCGGGATCGGGTTTAGGTTTAGGTTTTCAAGTTTAGGTTTAGGCTTAGGTTAGGCTTATGAGTTAGGTTTAGGTTTTCAAGTTTAGGTTTAGGTTTAGGTTAGGGTTATGGGTTTAGGTTTAGGTTTAGGTGTAGGTTTAGGTTAAGTGAATTGAGTTTAGGTTTAGGTTTAGGTTTAGGAATTCGGATTCAGGATCGGGTTTAGGTTTAAGATTTCAAGTTTAGGTTTAGGTTTAGGTTAGGGTTGTAGGTTTAGGTTTAGGTTTAGGTTAGGGTTATAGGTTTAGGATTAGGTGTAGGTTTAGGTTAGGTGAATTAAGTTTAGGTTTATGTTTAGCAAATCGGGTTCTGGTTTAGGTTTAGAATTTTGAGTTTAGGTTTAGGTTTAGGTTAGGGTTGTAGGTTTAGGATTAGGTGTAGGTTCAGGTTAGGTGAATTGACTTTAAGTTTGGGTTACAGGTTTAGGTTTAGGGTTCGGGTTTGGGATAGGGTTTAGGTTTAGGATTTCAAGTTTAGGTTTAGGTTTAGGTTAGGGTTGTAGGTTTAGGATTAGGTATAGGTTTAGGTTAGGTGAATTGAGTTTAGGTTTAGGTTTAGGAAATCGGGTTCGGGTTCAGGTTTGGGATCGGGTTTAGGTTTAGGATTTTGAGTTTAGCTCTATGTTTAGGTTAGGGTTGTAGGTTTAGGATTAGGTGTAGGTTCAGGTTAGGTGAATTGAGTTTAGGTTTAGAAGATAGGTTTAGGTTTAGGGTTCGGGTTTGGGATCGGGTTTATATTTAGGATTGCAAGTTTAGGTTTAGGTTAGGGTTGTAGGTTTAGGATTAGGTGTAGGTTTAGGTTAGGTGAATTGAGTTTAGGTTTCGGTTTAGAAAATTGAGTTTGGGTTTGGGTTAGGGTTCGAGATTGGATTTAGGTTTAGGATTTCGAGTTTAGGTTTAGGTTTAGGTTAGGGTTGTAGATTTTGGATTAGGTGTAGGTGTAGGTTCAGGTTAGGTGAATTGAGTTTATGTTTAGGTTTAGGAAATCGGGTTCGGGTTTGGGTTCAGGATCGGGTTTAGGTTTAGGACTTCGAGTTTAGGTTTAGGTTTAAGTTAGGGTTGTCGGTTTAGGATTAGGTGTAGGTTTAGGTTAGGTGAATTGAGTTTAAGTTTAGGTAATAGGTTTAGGTTTAGTAAATCGGGTTTAGGTTCGAGTTCGGGTTCGGAATCAGGTTTATGTTTAGGATTTCAAGTTTAGTTTTAGGTTTAGGTTATAGGTTTAGGTTAAGTGAATTGAGTTTAGGTTTAGGTTATAGGTTTAGGTTAAGTGAATTGAGTTTAGGTTTAGGTTATAGGTTTAGGTTACGGTTATCGGTTAAGTGAATTAAGTTTAGGTTTAGGTTTAGGTTTATGAAATCAGCTTCGGGTTCGGGATGGAGTTTAGGTTTAGGATTTCGAAATTAGGTTTAGGTTAGAGTTGTACGTTTAAGATTAGGTGTAGGTTTAGGTTAATTGAATTGAGTTTAGGTTTAGGTTTAGGGTTAGGAAATCGGGTTTGGGTTCGGGATTGGGTTTAGGTTTAGGTTTTTTAGTTTAGGTTTAGGTTTGGATTAGGATTTTAGGTTTAGGATTAAGTGTGGGTTTAGGTTAAGTGAATTGAGTTTAGGTTTAGCTTTAGGTTTAGGATATCGGGTTCGGGATCCGGTTTAGGTTTAAGATGTCAAGTTTAGGTTTAGGTTTAGGTTTAGGTTAAGATTATAGGTTTAGGATTAGGTGTAGGTTTAGGTTAGGTGAATTGAGTTTAGGTTTAGATTTAGGAAATCGGGTTCGGGTTCAGGATCGGGTTTAGGTTTAGGATTTTGAGTTTAGATTTAGGTTTAGGTTAGAGTTGTAGGTTTGGGATTAGGTTTAGGTTTAGGTTAGGTGAATTGACTTTAAGTTTATGTTATAGGTTTAGGTTTAGGATTCGGGTTTGGGATCGGGTTTAGGTTTACGATTTCAAGTTTAAGTTTAGGTTTAAGTAAGGGTTGTAGGTTTAGGATTAGGTGTAGGTTTAGGTTAGGTGAATTGAGTTTAGGTTTTGGTTTAGGAAATCGGGTTCGGGTTTGGGTTCGGGATCGGGTTTAGGTTTAGGATTTTGAGTTTAGGTTTAGGTTTAGGTTAGGATTGTAGGTTTAGGATTAGGTGTAGGTTCAGGTTAGGTGAATTGAGTTTAGGTTTAGGTGATAGGTTTAGGTTTAGGGTTCGGGTTTAGGTTTAGGATTTCAAGTTTAGGTTAGGGTTGTAGGTTTAGGATTATGTGTATGTTTATGTTAGGTGAATTGAGTTTAGGTTTAGGTTTAGGAAATCGGGTTCGAGATTGGGTTCATGATCAGGTTTAGGTTTAGAATTTCAAGTTTAGGTCAGAGTTGTAAGTTCAGGTTAGGTGAATTGAGTTTAGGTTTAGGTGATAGGTTTAGGTTTAGGGTTCGGGTTCGGGATCGAATTTAGGTTTAGGATTTCAAGTTTAGGTTAGGGTTATAGGTTTAGGATTAGGTGTAGGTTTAGGTTAGGTGAATTGAGTTTAAGTTTATGTTATAGGTTTAGGTTTAGGGTTCTGGTTCAGGATCGGGTTTAGGTTTAGGATTTCAAGTTTCGGTTTAGGTTTAGGTTTAGGTTAGGGTTGTAGGTTTTGGATTAGGTGTATGTTTAGGTTAGGTTAATGAAGTTTAAGTTTAGGTTTAGAAAATCAGGTTCGGGTTTAGAATCAGGTTTAGGTTTAGAATTTCAAGTTTAGGTTTAGGTTTAGGTTTAGGTTTAGGTTATAGGTTTAGGTTAAGTGAATTGAGTTTAGGTTTAGGTTATAGGTTTAGGTTAGGGTTATAGGTTAGGTGAATTGAGTTTAGGTTTAGGTTTAGGTTTAGGTTTAGGAAATTGGGTTCAGGTTCGGGATCGGGTTTAGGTTTAGGTTAGGGTTATAGGTTTATGATTAGGTGTAGTTTTAGGATTATGTGTAGTTTTAAGTTAGGTGAATTGAGTTTAGGTTTTGGTTTAGGAAATCGGGTTCGGGTTTAGGTTCGGGATCGGGTTTAGGTTTAGGATTTCGAGTTTAGGTTTAGGTTTAGGTTAGGGTCATAGGTTTAGGATTAGGTGTAGGTTCAGGTCAGGTGAATCGAGTTTAAGTTTAGGTGATCAGTTTACGTTTAGGGTTCGGGTTTAGGTTTAGGATTTCAAATTTAGATTTAGGTTTAGGTTAGGGTTGTAGGTTTAAGATTATGTGTAGGTTTAGGTTAGGGGAGGTTTAGGTTTAGGATTTCAAGTTTAGGTTAGGGTTGTAGGTTTAGGATTAGGTGTAGGTTCAGGTTAGGTGAATTGAGTTTTGGTTTAGGTGATAGGTTTAGGTTTAGGGTTCGTGTTTGGGATCGGGTTTAGGTTTATGATTTCAAGTTTAGGTTTAGATTTAGGTTAGGGTTATAGATTTAGGATTAGGTGTAGGTTTAAGTTAGGTGAATTGAGTTTAAGTTTAGGTTTAGGGTTCGAGTTCGGGATCGGGTTTAAGTTTAGGTTTAGGTTTTGGTTAGTATTGTAGGTTTAGGATTAGGTGTATGTTTAGGTTAGGTGAATTGAGTTTAAGTTTAGGTTTAGGAAATCGGGTTCAGGTTCGGGTTTCGGAATCAGGTTTATGTTTAGGATTTCAAGTTTAGTTTAGGTTATAAGTTTAGGTTAAGTGAATTGAGTTTAAGTTTAGGTTAGGGTTATAGGTTAGGTGAATTGAGTTTAGGTTTAGGTTTAGGAAATCGGGTTCGGGTTCGGGATCGGGTTTAGGTTTAGGATTTCGAGTTTAGGTTTTGGTTTAGGTTTAGGTTAGGGTTATAGGTTTATGATTAGGTGTAGGTTTAGGTTAAGTGAATTGAGTTTGGTTTATGTTTATGTTTAGGTTTAGGTAATCGGGTTCGGGTTTGTGTTCGGGATTGTGTTTAGGTTTAGGTTTAGGTTTAGGTTAGGGTTATAGGTTTTGGATTAGGTGTAGTGTTAGGTTAAGTGAATTGAGTTTAGGTTTAGGTTTAGGTTTAGGATATCGGTCTCGGGTTCGGGTTCGGGTTCGGAATCAGGATTAGGTTTAGATTTCAAGTTAGGTTTAGGTTTAGGTTAGGGTTGTAGGTTTAGGATTAGGTGTAGGTTTAGGTTAGGTGAATTGAGTTTAGGTTTAGGTTTAGGAAATCGGGTTCGGGTTCGGGTTCGGTGTCGGGTTTAGGTTTAGGATTTCGAGTTTAGCTTTAGGTTTAGGTTAGAGTTATAGGTTTAGGATTTGGTGTAGGTTTAGGTTAGGTGAATTGAGTTTAGGTTTAGGTTTAGTAATTCATGTTTGGGTTTGGGTTCAGGATCGGGTTTAGGTTTAGGATTTCGTGTTTAAGTTTAGGTTTATGTCACACCCCAGACCCGGTAACCCCTTACAACCACTATACCCACAGGATCTGGCATGTGACTGGTCGAACTCCGAGATTGGCACTCGGCTTGCACTGCTAAGTCCCAAGCTCGGCGTCCAACTGAGTGATATAAAAGATAGATCCTACCATTCATTCTCAACATAGAAGGAATATCAGAGACAAGATAAGTAATATCTGTACACAAGTAAACTACATACTATAAAAGTCCAAAAGTACATTGTGTGACTGGACGTCGCAAATACACGTCATTTATATATACAATCTAAAAGAAACCAAAAGTCGAATAAGTCTTTCATCATGTCGCCTAGCTTATGCTCGCTACCAGTTTTTCTTCCTTAATCTCATTTCCTGGAATGTTTAAAAGGTAAATAAGTCTTGTGGCTTAACAGGCATGTGCTGTTATAATAGACATATGAGATGGCTAATATGAAAGGTATAATGATGGCAATTATCATAAGAGATAAACTTATGAAACTGGCATACAAAATGATGCCCAAATGAATGATAAAATGGAACCATGCGTGAGATGCATTAGATGATCGCATGCTAGAGGTAGAATTCTCCAAGGACAGTCGTCTCACCACATACTCACCCGTATAACTCATAAAGATCATTGGCTAATCAAGGATCACTGTACAAATAGAACTCGGGATCCACCGGGGTCGATGCCCATCCACCAGACACCAGCAATCGACCTCGCTACTCGCTAGTGGTTTTACAAACCTCCACTGCGCACGTCAGTAACGGACCTCATTCGCGCTTCTCCTCGCCGGCGGGTCAGACCGGTCCCCGTTTGCCTCCTTAGCCCTATGGTGGGTCGGACCTACCCCTTCTCAACCTGGCCTTGTCAGTGGGAGTCAAATCCATGACCCATTTATCCACCCGGCCCAACGGTAAGGTATCCCTAGGTACCATCGAGGTTTAGGGATTTTCAACCCTAGGGGCACATCATCCCCTACTATTTCCACACTTTCGGTGTCCCATAAATCAATACCTTCATACATGTCATTACCAAACTATAGGATATGTACTACGGTCAAGTTGTAGTGTAGCAAAAAGGAAAGATATTAATTCTCACCATATGTATCATGCTATGGTATGCATGGTAATGCTACAAGATAAGTGACTCAAGGCTAATCAAGAACTCAAGGCATGCTACTGTATAAGATACTAAACTACTAAGGGACTACGTACCTAGATAGCCAATTGCTACATAATGTTGCCAGCGTGTGCTCTGTTAATTTTCTACCTTCAATGGGACTATGCTTACTGTTTCACAAGTGTGGCACCCCAGGGACATTTTGGGCTTTACCATATACCTAAATAGTGTTTCTAGTGGGCCCCATAAATCTGTCAGGGCCGTTTGGACAGCTAGCTGCCCTAGAGAATTTTTAGGGTGACCGATCATAAGTGGTGTGGCCCACCCATGGTTTAGAATTTCTTTGCTTATAAATTTAAGTCCTAAAATAATATGCTAAAATGAAGGGGTTGTCCGATCATAGGCGTCAACCAAATAGACAACCTGGTCATGCATATGCGTCATAGTGGGTCCCAGACTCAGGTTAGGTAAAAAAAAAAAACATTACAGTGGCCTTAAGGAGGTTTTAACAGTAGATGTTTAATATCCACTATTTAAATGGTGTGGTCCATCTGGATTTTTAAATCTGACCAATTCTTCGGATCACTAACTAAAATGGGCTAGAATGATAGGTGGAAGATGTGGATCTATCACATACATCATGGTATATCCACGGTGGGGCCCATAGCCCTTTCGAAGGTGAGGGAAGGAGGGACGTCCCTCTCTTGACGTTCCTGTCCAGAGGTCGTTGTCGTTTCTCACACATGTGTGTGCGTGTGTGTGTGTATATATATATTATATTATACTATACTATTGTTTTATTTTATTTTGTTTTGATTTTAGTTGGTTCACCACTATTTAATGGCCAAAAGCATATTAGTCTCATTGAGAAGCTTTCAATGGTTAGCATTGACTCCCACACCTGGCCCACCTAAAATTTAGAAACGGCCTTAGTTTTGGGCCCACGGCTTAACATGATTTGTCAAAATAGATGGATGGCTTGGATGAAGCATATTCATCATGGTGGTACCAACGTGGGATCCACAGCCCATCCGTCCAACACAAGAGAGAGACGTCTCTCTCAGGACTCTACAACGTTCAAAGAGGACTCTCCTCTCATTGTTATGAATATTATTTTATTATTATTTTATATGTGTATTTTTCTATCTTGTTATTATTATTATTATTATTATTATTATTATTTTCTCTCTTTTGTTTTGTCAGTTTGTGTTTATGGTGGACCCAGTGAGGTTTGAATGGTAAGTGCATGGACACCTCTTTTTCTTATGGTGTAGCCTACTCAAGGCCTAGACTAGCCAAAATTTTGGGCGCGGCCCCTAAAATAGTCTATGGGAATGGATGGACGGCATGGATAAAATACATATGTCATGGTGAGACCTAAGGTGGACCCCACAACCCTCTGTAAAAAAAGGGGCAGAGACGTCCCTTCTCTAGACGTCCTTGTCCAGAGTGGGAGTCCTACCCTTTTTTTTAATTGTGTGGTTTGTGCATGAGTATGTGAGTCCTACAAGGTCAGTGGGGTCCACCCATTGGACGTGTTGGATTACAAATAACCATCATAGTGGGCCCACGATCTGGTCCATGCTCAAATATGTGTGGTTCCTTCATTCAGGTCCTAGAGACCTTATGGACTGACTGGATGGCTAATAATGGTCATGGTGGAGCCCACAATCAATGGTTTCCCATGCATTTTAGATCAAGCTAATATTTGTGTTCTTTTCAATACCCAAACCATCGTATGGTTCGTATCTCTCCACCGTGAGGTCCACCATCAGCAAGACCTACACCTTCATGATCAAATGAATGTAATCAACACAACAATAGAAAAGGCGAGATAAAGGGAGAGCACTTACATTGCTAGAGAATTAGATCTCCCTTAAGTGATTGGATTTACTTGATAGTAGTGTCTACTTGGAGTTGAGGGGTTGTTTTCGGTTGATTAGAAAGTGATTTTAAGGTCTTTAGTGGGATGGAGAAATGCCTTAGGAAGCTAAAAGGTGTGGGCACCAAGTGCTCAAAATTCATA
The DNA here is from genome assembly GCA_003013855.2 of Liriodendron chinense. Lineage (NCBI taxonomy): Eukaryota > Viridiplantae > Streptophyta > Magnoliopsida > Magnoliales > Magnoliaceae > Liriodendron > Liriodendron chinense. The sequence continues at coordinate 2,386,774 of ML058429.1, forward strand.
CATGAACTCTTTACATAGACATGAGTTAATTACCTTTGATTAATTCCATAAACCATGAGGTGGATTGTCCTCCTTATTTCGTGGGGTGGATTGTCCTCCTTATTTCATGGGGTGATTGTCCCCTATTAATTACATAATTAGAGGCTTTTTGGTCTACCATTTATTCCTCACATACTTTTCTAGAAGGGTAATTGCCATGTGGACACATTTTCCTTATTTTGAGGGATTATGTTGTTGACTTCTCAACACATACTTTATTAATGAAGGTTTTAACTTTATGTAACATGCTTTAAGGCTCGATTAGAGGTCTTAAAGGCCTTCTAGATGTAATTAGGCATTTTTAGAATATTGAAAGGTGGCATGACCTCCTTAATTTAAGGAAACCTTTTGACTTTTGAAGTTTCACTTTTATTAGTTGTTAGTTAAACTAGCTTTATCTCCCTTAAGTGTGATCCATACTATCTTATAAATGTTGTTAACTTAAACAAGATGTCCTAGGTGGCATGGCTATCCTTAAATCATGGGAAAGCTTTGACTTTTGGTTCATAAAGTTGATTTTATCATTATTGTTGTTAATAAAATGACTTTTGGTGAGACATGAAGAATGCTTATCATAAAGCTTAGGTTATATGTGCCTTAAACTAATCCTAAATAATAGTTCTAGGTATGATGTCATTCTTTCACTTTTTCATGAATATTTTCACATGGACAATATGAAATTCTTCACGCTATATCTTGTGTTCGAGGTCACATATCCGTGTGTGGAAAATATCATCGGATTCGTCTCATCGGGGCGGTTGTCATGATATAAGTTTTGGGTGTTCGCGGTGGTGTTACCCAGGACATGCTTTCTAGACACTATTCCAAGTCAGTCCAGGTATCCTGGTTGTACACATGGGCATTGCAGAGTTTTAATTCGAAAGATGAACTTAACCTTCCTAACGATTGAGCAAATGATCAGTTGAACGTTCCTATAGGCTGGGTCGGGTATTACAATTTAGGTTAGGGTTGTAGGTTTAGGATTAGGTGTAGGTTTAGGTTAGGTGAATTAACTTTAAGTTTAGGTTATAGGTTTAGGTTTAGGATTCGGGTTCAGGATCGGGTTTAGGTTTAAGATTTCAAGTTTAGGTTTAAGTTAGGGTTGTAGGTTTAAGATTAGGTATAGGTTTAGGTTAGGTGAATTGATTTTAGGTTTAGGTTTAGGAAATCGGGTTCGGGATCGGGTTTAGGTTTAGGATTTTGAGTTTATGTTTAGGTTTATGTTAGGGTTGTAGGTTTATGATTAGGTGTAGGTTCAGGTTAGGTGAATTGAGTTTAGGTTTAGGTTTAGGGTTCGGGTTCGGGATCGGGTTTAGGTTTAGGATTTCAAGTTTAGGTTTAGGTTTAGGTTAGGGTCGTAGGTTTAGGATTAGGTGTAGGTTTAGGTTAGGTGAATTGAGTTTAGGTTTAGGTTTAGGAAATCGAGTTCGGGTTTGGGTTTATGATCGGGTTTAGGTTTAGGATTTTGAGTTTAGGTTTAGGTTTTGGTTAGGGTTGTAGGTTTAGGATTAGGTGTAGGTTCAGGTTAGGTGAATTGAGTTTAGGTTTAGGTGATAGGTTTAGGTGTAGGGTTCGGGTACGGGATCGGGTTTAAGTTTAGGATTTTAAGTTTAGGTTTAGGTTTAGGTTAGGGTTGTAGGTTTAGGGTTAGGTGTAGGTTTAGGTTAGGTGAATTGAGTTTAAGTTTAGGTTATAGGTTTAGGGTTCGGGTTCGGAATCAGGTTTAGGTTTAGGATTTCAAGTTTAGGTTTAGGTTAAGTGAATTGAGTTTAGGTTTAGGTTATAGGTTTAGGTTAGGGTTATAGGTTAGGTGAATTGAGTTTAAGTTTAGGTTTAGGAAATCGCGTTCGGGTTCGGGATCGGTTTAGGTCTAGGCTTTCGAGTTTAGATTTAGGTTTAGGTTTAGGTTAGGATTATAGGTTTATGGTTAGGTGTAGGTTTAGGTTAAGTGAATTGAGTTTAGGTTTAGGTTTAGGTTTAGGAAATCGGGTTCGAGTTCAGGATTGGGTTTAAGTTTAGGTTTAGGTTTAGGTTAGGGTTATATGTTTAGGATTAGGTGTAGGTTTAGGTGAAGTGAATTGAGTTTAGGTTTAGGTTTAGGTTTAGGATATCGGGTTCGGGTCCGGGTTCGGGATCAGGTTTAGGTTTAGATTTTCAAGTTTAGGTATAGATTTAGGTTAGGGTTATAGGTTTAGGATTAGGGTTTAGGGTTTAGGATTAGGGTTTAGGGTTTAAGGTTTAGGTCTTGGAGACTCAACCAACTCACGGATAGTTCCGACACACATTCGGGTCTGCTCCACACAAACACGGGCCTGTCCAAATGTCCAGATCACCCATATTGCTGTCCATAGGAAATGGACAGCTTCATCATGGTTATAACAATGGTTCCCACCTTCCAGGGAGCCCCGCTCAACATTCGAATAGCTCCGACACGCATCTGGCTCTGCTCCATCAATTTCGAGCTAATACATAAACACGGGCCTGTCCAAATGGCCAGACTACCCATATTGCTGTCAATAGGAAATGGATAGCTTCATCATGGCATAACAGCGGTTCCCACCTTCCAGGGACCTCCGCTCAACATCCTGATAGCTCTCACGCACATCTGGGTCTGCTCCATGAATTCCGAGCTAATATATAAACACGGGCCTGTCCAAATGGCCAGGCCACCCATATTGCTGTCCATAGGAAATGGACAGCTTCATCATGGTCATAATAGTGGTTTCCACCTTCCAGGGACCCCTTCTCAACATCCGGATAGCATCGACGCACATCCGAGTCTGCTCCATCAATTCCAAGCTAATACATAAACATGGGCTTGTCCAAATGGCCAGGCCACCTGTCACTCCCCGAAATTCGGAACTCGAGTACAACAACCCAAAGTCCGAGTTCCAAGGAGTGAATTTAAAATTAGAGCATAAATTCCTTGATATTCCATTCCACACATCGCATAACTAAAATAAATCCCAAATATAAAGTTTCTTTTCCACTAATATCTTATTACATTGAATTTTACAAAATAAATCGATTATGATTGATACTTGAGAAACACGTGACCATCTGAATACTTTGCTTCGTCTACGTATTTTTCTTCATGAAGATCAACAAGAACTGCTGGTGATTTTGGTGAGTTAAAAGCCTAGTGAGGTCATTTCCATCACAGGTAATATTCCAGTTAATAAGAGATAGGGTTCGAATAATCAACGAGTAGAATTGTATAAAATATACGAGGATGACGTAATGATTAATACATTTTATAATTTATTGTAAATGGAGCATGATTTTCATGATGTCATGTATGTTATGATAAGTGTGAGAGCTATAAACGTCTAGGAACTCGCTGCCACTGAACGTTATGGACCTGTCGTAAATCAACCATGCTCACCTAACCGGTACAAGCGAGGCGGCAAATCAACCATGCACGCCAGTGGGTAAATCAACCATGCCACACCGATCCAACCGAGCAAATCAACCATGTTCAATAAGTGAAACGACAAGAACTCGCTACCACTGAACATTAGGAACTTGTCGCAATACCTACAAAAGTGTATGTGTGTGTGTATGAGTGTGAACAACGCGGCCTAGAATTTAAATTCTCACGTGTGGACATGCAATCGTGTACTTACTCATGCACCTAAATTTTCGGGGTATTACATTCTACCACCCTTACACAGAATTTCGTCATCGAAATTCGATCTACCTACTAGACTAATGGATCAAGATACTACTCTACACTATATCTAAGTGTCTGCTACATTCGACTAGTCCTAGGTTTACATATACACAAGTGTATGACTACCTGTATGAAGTCGAGTTCTTACAATCTACCCCCCTTACGAGAATCTCGTCCTCGAGATTCAACCATACCCGCAACCAAGCTTTCGTTATGCACTTTGATGTGCCTAAGCGTACGCTATAACAAAAAAAAGTCAACAATAACATCCCAATAGAAGCAACGTCACAAACAATACAATCAGTCACAAACAAGACAATCAATCACAATACAAACAATGAAGCAAGCAAAACGAACAGTCCAAACAAAAGAAACATCACAGACAAAACCAACAGACACCATAACCTCAACATTACAGACATGACCCTACAAGCAACGTCGCTAGTAAAACAAAGGTTACAGTATAACAACACCCTTATGTAGAAGCAAGCAACTTGACTACCTTACAACCAAAACAAACATCAATAAAAACAAAAACAAACATTAAGCACAATAGCAACAAAATCATACATAACGCACCCATTCCTTATGTGTCTACAAGTTATCCTATTATCCGGTTCTCTACAACACTTACCTATATTCATCTATAGACCTTACTTGAATTTCACTAGGTGCTAGCCCTAACCCTAAGCACTTTGGAATTCTCGAAATCTCTCTCTGATACCAAATTTTCATGCCTCGAAATTCGAAACTCGAGTACAACAACCCAAAGCTCGAGTTCCAGGGTGCGAACTTAATTCAAGCATAACTTTAGAGAAATTCCATTCCACACACCACAATATTAATGTTGAACACCAGTTGGTCCGACCGGTCTTGACCAGTCGGCCAACCGGTCGGTGCTGCTGTGGAGGTCGCTGGACAATTTAATCAGATGGTCCGACCGGTCGTGACCAGTCGGCCAATGGGTCGTGCATACTTGGAAACTCTCTGGACTGTTGCAAAGTAGAAACGACCGGTCGTGACCGGTCGGCCAGGCCAGTCCGACCGGTCGTCCGACCGGTCGGCTGTGCAGAAAAATCAGGAGTTTCTAAATCCGGTTCCGAATTTTGCTGTGCACTGCGTAACCTTACGCGGATTCTGGATGTTTCCGACGCAAGGGAGCTTTCCTACTATAAAAGGACACCTAGGGGCTCTTCCTAGGTCATCATAGAAGCTATGGAACGTGGTTCTAGAGAGAGGAAGCTGTCGTGGAGTGTCTGCAACTCTCCAATTTCTGATTTTTCTAGTTTTTATGCTTTTATTATGAGTTTTAGTTGTAGTATGACAATGCTCGGCTAGAATCTCTCAGCTAAGGCTGAGAGGTGAAGCTTGTAGCTAGTTTCATGTTTGATTCAAGTAATTTTCAATTCAAGTTTGGAATTTTCATATTCTAGTTCTTAAAGTGGTAGTTTGAGATGTTTTATGAGAGTTCATGTGCTCCGGCCATGAATTCCTTGCAATTCTCTGAGATTATCATATAATGCTTGTTTAGATTCGAATTATAGTAATCCTTGAGCAGGCCATAGTCCATAGGCATGGCTGTTACTCCGAAGGCTATGGTTTTGAATTCTACATTGATTGAATGGGACTAGAACTTGGAAGTTCAACTTGATTTGGATTGAATGTGTGTGAATGCTTTATTTTCCAACTAGATGAGAGATAGGACTTTAAATCTAGTTGTGTTTTTCTACTTGGATTGATTGACTTGACATGGGATTGCTAGAAGTGGATCCTTGAATGCCTTAGTACTTTAAATCACTGAATTTCCATTAAGTTACTGTTTTAGTTTAATTACCCAATTAAATCTGATTTTCTTGCAAAAACTGAGTTGCTGGAATAGTTTGGAAGTTGTTTCTAATTCCTTGTGGATCGACCTCGGTCTTACCGAGATTTATTACTACATCGAAGCCTTACACTTGAGGCAAACGAAGAAGTTTTTGGCGCCGTTGCCGGGGAACTTAGATAACGGTTTTCAAATTGTTTTAGTAGCTGTAGAAGTAGAAATAGATAGGTTTTTTTTTATTTCTTCTAGAACTAACAAATTGTTTGGTTTTGTAGGTTTTCCTCTCTAGTTAAAAGCGTATCAGGTGATACCTTTCTAACTTAGTTTTTTTTTTTTTTTTTTTTTTTTTTTTACAGATTTACTATTTTCAGATTTCTAGGATTTAGGACTAGTATAGTTTTTGTTGAGTGGTTTATGTCCCGTTGGGAACGTAACCACTCAAATTGTCTCTAATCTGAAGGGGGTTTAGTTGGACCATTGTTAGTCCATAGACGAGTCCGAAATTACCAAGAGCACTGTGAAAGTTTGGGGAGTATGGATCAAACACCTTTAAGGAATCCTCCCCACCTACTCCAACTACAAACGCAAATCAAGAAGGAGTAGGAGAGAATGAGGTACATAATGTTCCTCCACTGAGATCATTGCGGGATTACCTACAACCAGCCTGTGCCATTACACCCTCTTGTGTGGTTTTACCACCAAATGGGGGAAACATTGACATAAAACCGGGTGTAATTCAACTCTTACCAAAGTTCCATGGGCTAGACTCTGACCGCCCATACTTACACTTGAAAGAATTTGAAGAAGTGGTGGCTACCTTGCAGTACGTAAATGTTTCAGAAGATACCATTAGACTTAAACTTTTTCCCTTTTCATTGAAAGAAAGAGCCAAATATTGGCTTCACTCTCTTAGACCACATTCAATTGGGTCATGGGTTGAGATGACCCAGGAATTCTTGAAAAAGTTCTTCCCGGCTCATAAAACGAACAACCTTCGAAGAGCCATAATGAATTTCTCAGCTAAAGAGGGTGAATCTTTTTTTCAATGTTGGGAGAGATTTAAGGACCTCCTACTTGCTTGCCCACATCATGGCTATGAGAGTTGGCGAATTATAAATTTTTTCAATGATGGATTAAGTTCCAATATGCGCCAATTCGTAGAGATGATGTGCAATGGTGAGTTTATGAGTAAAAATCCAGATGAGGCTTGGAGTTACTTGGACATGTTGGCTGAAAATGCCCAATCTTGGGACACCTCGGATAAACCCAATAACCCCAAGCCCACTCAAGAGAAAGGAGGGATCTTTGTCCTTAAGGAGGAAGACGACGTGAATGCAAGGATAGCCAACCTCACAAGGAAGGTTGAGGCCATGGAACTTAGTAAAAGTGGAGTTCCAAAGTCCAATGAAGCTGTTGAAACCATATGTGGGATTTGCCTCACCGATTTACACGCTACGCAAGATTGTCCCACAATTCCTGCATTTCAAGAGGTATTACATGAACATGCAAACACCACATATGGGTATCAATGGCCGTTCAATGGACCGGTGGGTAATACGTACAATGAGAGTTAGAAGAACCACCCAAATTTTACTTGGAAGAATGCTCCTACAGGCAATCTTACCAACTCTCAAAGAGGGCCACCCATGCAAAATATGGCCCCACCTCAATTCTCAATGGAGGATACCTTGAAAGCGTTTATACAAGGGCAAACGCAAATCAATCAAACAAATCAGTAAATGTTCCAAGAGCTTAAAGTCTCGGTTGATGAGATTAAGGGACGCTTGAATGCTAGGGAAGGGACCTTTCCGGCCCAACCTTAGCCCAATCCAAAATAAGTACATGAAGTGAGCATTCCTAATCCTTCCAACCAAAACATGGAGCAAGCTAAATCCATCACCACTCTTAGAAGTGGTAAAAAAATTGACAAATCTATTCCAGTGAAGGCCGATGAGCCTAATGATCCGGTAAATTCTGAGGATGAGGATGGATCTAACTTGGCCCCACAACAACCGGAACGCATTTACAAGCCCGTAGTACCATTCCCTTCAAGATTGGTTGCCCCAAAATCTCTTCCAAACTCTCATGATATTCTAGAGATTTTCAGACAAGTCAAGATTAATATCCCTTTACTTGATACCATCAAACAAATCCCCTCTTATGCCAAGTTTCTAAAGGACCTATGCACAACAAAACGCAAATATAATGTGCAACAAAAGGCCTTCTTAACTGAGCAAGTGAGTGCCATTCTCACTAAAAAGACCCCCCCCAAAATTCGAAGATCCTGGTAGTCCCACCGTCTCATGTATCATTGGAGACTACCGGATTGAGCGTGCCTTGCTAGATTTGGGGGCGAGTGTGAACTTGATCCCATACTCGGTATATGAGCAATTGGGTCTTGGTGAATTAAAACCCACCAAAACCACGTTGCAACTCGCTGATAGATCTATCCATGTACCGAGGGGGATAGTTGAGGATGTTCTAGTCCAAGTTGACAAATTCTACTACCCGGTAGATTTTATCATCTTGGACACACAACCGGTTTTGGATGCTAGCACCCAAATACCGGTAATATTAGGCCGCCCATTCCTTGCCACATCAAATGCAATCATCAATTGCCGGAATGGGGTGATGCAACTATCTTTTGGAAACATGACACTAGAGGTGAATGTGTTTCACTTGGGTAAAAGACATAGGGATGTTGATGATGATGAGTTCTTTAAGGTAAACATGCTTGAATCTTTTGAAGAAGAAGAACTTCTCCAACTTGAACCACTAGAAAGCTTGGAGACATGCTTAGCACATTTCATGGATTCTGAAGACCCCATCATGAGTGAAATTGTGCAAGCATTGAATATAGAAAGACCGGTAGTTAGTACTAGCTGGTGGAGGCCCCATTTTGAAAAGTTGCCACCAACCACATCAAGGCCTCTACCGTCTAACATCAAACCACCGAAGCTTGACCTTAAACCATTGCCATCTGAGCTTAAATATATATATATTTGGGTCAAGAGGAAACTTTCCCAGTTGTCATTGCCTCTCACCTAGAGAAAGACCAAGAGCTCAAGTTGATTGAGTTACTCAAAGAACATAGGGAAGCCATAGGTTGGACAATAGTGGATCTCAAAGGGATAGATCCTTCGGTTTGCACTCACCGTATACACCTTGAAGAAAATGCAAAAACAACTAGACAACCTTAAAGGCGGCTAAATCCAAACATGATGGAGATTGTTAAAGCCAAGGTGTTAAAGCTATTAGATGTGGGTATCATCTACCCCATCTCAGATAGCCAATGGGTGAGTCCTACCCAAGTTGTCCTTAAGAAATACGGTATTACCATCATAGAAAACGCCAACAACGAGCTTATACCGACTAGGGTGACCACCGGTTGGCATATGTGCATTGATTATAGGAAGCTCAACACGGTTACTAGTAAAGACCATTTCCCTCTCCCATTTATGGATCAAATTTTGGAGAGGTTAGCAGGCCATTCCTATTATTGTTTCCTAGATGGCTATTTCGGATACAACTAAATTGAGATAGCTCCGGAGGACTAAGAGAAAACCACATTTACATGCCCGTTTGGCAACTTCGCTTACCAAAGAATGCCATTCGGGTTATGTAATGCACCCTCCACATTCCAAAGATGCATGTTGAGTATTTTCTCGGACATGGTGGGTGAGTTTCTTGAGGTATTCATGGACGACTTTTCTGTTTTTGGTTGTACGTTTGATGAGTGTCTCAAGCACTTGGAGTTGGTCTTGATGAGGTGTGAGGAGAAGAAACTCGTCTTAAACTGGGAAAAGTGCCATTTCATGGTACAAAGAGGAATAGTCCTTGGACATATCATCTCGTCCAATGGAATAGAGGTAGACCGAGCAAAAATTGACATAATTTCCAATCTACCACTACCCAAAAGCATACGTGATGTGCGGTCCTTCCTTGGACACGCCGGTTTCTACAGAAGATTTATAAAGGATTTTAGTCATATCTCAAGGCCTTTATGTAACCTTTTACAAAAGGATAACCAATTTGAGTGGAGTGCCGAATGTCAATTAGCTTTTTTAAAGCTAAAAGACATGTTGACAACCGCTCCTATTATGCAACCACCAGATTGGTCCATTCCTTTTGAGTTGATGTGCGATGCAAGCGATTATGCTATTGGGGCGGTGTTAGGCCAAAAGAAGGATAAGAAGCCTCATGTTATCTACTACGCAAGTAGGACCTTGAATCCCGCCCAAGTCAACTATTCGACTACGGAGAAAGAGCTCCTAGCTGTCATTTTTGCCTTGGACAAATTCAGGCCTTACTTAATAGGATCTAAAGTTATTATTTACACGGATCATGCAGCGCTGAAAAACCTTCTTTCTAAGAAGGATGCTAAGCCCCGTTTGCTTAGATGGATCCTACTCCTTCAAGAATTCGACTTGGAGATGAAAGACAAGAAGGGGGTATAAAATGTGGTGGCGGATCATCTATCCCGCCTAGTCCTTCCTAATCCCATTGACGAGTCACCTATTGAGGACTCATTCCTTGATGAGCAACTCTTTGTTGCTATGCATCCACCATGGTACGCTGATATAGCCAATTATCTTTCCACAGGTGCGATGCCGATTCATTGGACTACGTAGGACAAATGTAAATTTCTAAGGGAAGTGCGCAAATTCTTCTGGGATGAACCTCTATTGTTTAAATATTGCCCAGACCAAATTATAAGGAGATGTGTCCCTGATGATGAACACAATTCCGTCATCTCCTTTTGTCATGATCAAGCATGTGGGGGTCATTTTTCAGCCAAGAAAACAACTGCAAAAATTCTGTAGTGTGGTTTTTATTGGCCCACGCTATTTAAGGACAACCACGAGTTTTGCAAAGCATGCGAGCGCTGCCAAAAGTTAGGCGGATTATCCCGTCGAAATATGATGCCTCTCACCCCAATTCAACATCTTGAAGTCTTTGACTGTTGGGGCATCGATTTCATGGGACCATTCCCTTCATCTTTTGGACATGTCTATATTTTGCTTGCCGTAGACTATGTGTCTGAATGGATAGAGGCTATCCCATGTAGAACCAACGATCATCGTACGGTTCTCAAGTTCCTCAAAGAAAACATACTTTTTAGATTTGGGACGCCTCAAGCCATCATTAGTGATGGTAGTTCTCACTTTTGCAATAGACCTTTTGAAGCTTTAATGAAGAAATATGGTATTAGGCATAAAGTGAGTACCCCATATCACCCACAGACAAGTGGGCAAGCTGAAATCTCCAATAGGAAATCAAACAGATTTTGGAAAAGACGGTGAGACCGGATCGCAAGGATTGGTCCCTAAGATTGGATGATGCACTTTGGGCTCACCGTACTGCCTACAAGACACCCATTGGAATGTCCCCTTATAGACTTGTCTATGGGAAAGCTTGTCACTTGCCTGTGGAGATAGAACACAAAGCCTATTGGGCAATTCGGGCTTTAAATTTTGACATTGACAAGGCTAGCTCGCTGCACAAACTTCAATTAAATGAGCTTGATGAAATCCGGAACGATGCATATGAGAACTCGAGAATTTACAAGAGTAAGATGAAGGCCTTCCATGACAAGCACATCTTCAGAAAATCTTTCCATGAAGGATAGAAAGTACTCTTGTATAATTCCCGACTTCATCTTTTTTCGGGAAAATTACGATCTCGATGGACCGGCCCATATATTGTCAAAGAAGTTTTTCCTCATGGGGCTGTTGAGATTGAGAATGCAGCGAATGGTAACTGTTTTAAAGTTAATGGACAACGCCTTAAACCATTTGTTGAGAAATTTGATTCAGAGGACATGTCCATCACTCTGAATGATCCTGTGTATCAGGATGATTGATCTCCTAGTCTGATGGAGGTATAGCATAGGTATGTTTAGTTTTTTTTAGTTTTACTGTTTTAGTAGGTTTTAGTTGTTGGGTTGTATACTTCCATGATCGCTCTCTCAGGTACTATTGTTCTCACTCTCTCATATTTTACCATTGCTCTCATGTTCATGCTCACTTCATATCTTTTACATTGAGGACAATGCAAGATTTGGTTGGGGGGTGAGATGAGATCCTCATCTAGCAGTTTGCAACATTTTGAGCTTCATATGCGCAAATTTTTTTCGAATTTTCTAAAATTTCAAAAGTCTTTTAGAAAACCTTATTTCCATGCATTCGAGATGATATGAGTATAAGAAAAGGAGATACGAAGTGTGTGATGTTGTAAGTCTTGAATTTCTCCCAACATAATGGTTCTATATGTTAGTTCCCCTATTGTTGTGATTGATAGAAAATTTGAACACCTTTACACCAAGTTCACATTACACGAATTTCATGAGTTGACAGGTTTATGTGATTTGTGGATTAGCTAAACTTTGATTTAAAGGTGTTGAGCAGCCAAGCCAGGGTATTTTGTCCATCCTTGTCCATGGGAAAATAATGAAAAATATGAATTTTTAAAAATCCTATCTAATTTAAAAGAAAAAGGAAAGAAAGGATGAAATCGGGAATGAAGGAAAAATGGTGGAAAATTCTGAAAAGGGCTACCTATTACCAACCGGGGGATGGTCGAATCGTAACCAAAGCCGGAAATGGGACGTAGTGTGAAAGCCGTCGGAAGGACGGTAAGGCAAATTCCTGTCATAGGCTTGTTGTTGCTCTGTGCACCTTAAAATCCTTGGTTTACTTAATCTATGAAGAAGGTAATCCCAGAGACTCATGAGATGAACTTTCACTATGCACACTGGGTTGAAATTGTTCGAGTTCTTCTATTTATCAATCAATCAGCGGGAATTTCATGTAGATACTTCTTATGCTTTGAGAGTTTAAGTTTGCAATTTCTATCACCTAGTTTCTCCAAATTTTATACTTATATGTCTTGGAATGGATAGAAACATGGTTTCTGGAAGAGAGTTGGTTTGGAGGTTTGAAATTGTTTCACGCATGTTTTGCTCGAGACTAGCAAAAAGCTGGTTGGGGGTGTGTTGAACCTCCAATTTATACATTGCATTGCCCACTACATCACATTATATGCATGGTTTTCATGGTTGAAAGGGCTATCTAACGCATGTTTTGTGATTGTAGGGATGAGGGCGGACTTCACTCAATTGGAAACCAAAAAGGGGCCATTTAGAACCTTTGAAGGAAGGTCCAAGATGGACCAAAGAAGGAAGAAGAAAGAGGAAGAAAAGAGAATGAAGAAACGAAGAAAAAGATGCAGAAAAGCAAGTCTGACCGGTCGGCCATACTTCTGGACACCATTGGAAAAGGACCAGTTGGTTCGACCGGTCTTGACCGGTCGGCCAACCGGTCGGTGCTGCTGTGGAGGTCGCTGGACAATTTAATCAAATGGTCCGACTGGTTGTGACCGGTCGGCCAATGGGTCGTGCATACTTGGAAACTCCCTGGACTGTTGCAAAGTAGAAACGACCGGTCGTGACCGGTCGGCCAGGCCAGTCCGACCGGTCATCCGACCAGTCAGCTGTGCAGAAAAATCAGGAGTTTCTAAATCCGGTTCCGAATTTTGCTGCGCACTGCGTAACCTTATGCGGATTCTGGATGTTTCCGACGCAAGGGAGCTTTCCTACTATAAAAGGACACCTAGGGGCTCTTCCTAGGTCATCATAGAAGCTAAGGAACGTGGTTCTAGAGAGAGGAAGCTGTCGTGGAGTGTCTGCAACTCTCCAATTTCCGATTTTTCTAGTTTTTATGCTTTTATTATGAGTTTTAGTTGTAGTATGACAATGCTCGGCTAGAATCTCTCAGCTAAGGCTGAGTGGTGAAGCTTGTAGCTAGTTTCATGTTTGATTCAAGTAATTTTCAATTCAAGTTTGGAATTTTCGTATTTTAGTTCTTAAAGTGGTAGTTTGAGATGTTTTATGAGAGTTCATGTGCTCCGGCCATGAATTCCTTGCAATTCTCTGAGATTATCATATGATGCTTGTTTAGATTCGAATTATAGTAATCCTTGAGCAGGCCATAGTCCATAGGCATGGCTGTTACTCCGAAGGCTATGGTTTTGAATTCTACATTGATTGAATGGGACTAGAACTTGGAAGTTCAACTTGATTTGGATTGAATGTGTGTGAATGCTTTATTTTCCAACTAGATGAGAGATAGGACTTTAAATCTAGTTGTGTTTTTCTACTTGGATTGATTGACTTGACATGGGATTGCTAGAAGTGGATCCTTGAATGCCTTAGTACTTTAAATCACTGAATTTCCATTAAGTTACTGTTTTAGTTTAATTACCCAATTATATTTGATTTTCTTGCAAAAACTGAGTTGCTGGAATAGTTTGGAAGTTGTTTCTAATTCCCTGTGGATCGACCTCGGTCTTACCGAGATTTATTACTACATCGCAGCCTTACACTTGAGGCAAGCAAACAATTAACTAAACCAAGGTACTTTATTTATCATAGTTTAAGTCTCAAGCTGTAAATTAAATTAAACAACTACATCTACTCCACGAATTAATTAAGTCTACTAAAGTCTGTTTACATTAACTTTAAAGAGAAATAAATTAAATGACCTAATCTAAAATAAAGCTTCTAATAGAAGTAGCCGTCCAGATACTCTGCTTCAGCCTCTTCTTCTTCCTCTTGAAATTCTGCACGAACTGTGGTGATTTTGGTGAGCTAAATCCCAGTGAGGTCATTTCCATCACAGGTAATATTTCAGTTAATAAGAGATAGGATGCGAATCATCAACATATATGAAATAAACAAGGATGAGGTGATGATTAATATATTTTATGATTTATTATAAATGGTACATGATTATCATGATGTCATGTATGTTATGATACGTGTGATAGCAATAAATGTCTAGGAACTCGCTGCCACCGAACATTAGGAACTTATCGCAAATCAACCATGCTCACCTAACCGTACAGCGAGGCGGCAAATCAACCATGCACGCTAGTGAGCAAATCAATCATGCACCACTGATCTAAGCGAGCAAATTAACCATGCTCAATAAGTGAAACGACTAGTACTCGCTGCCACTGAACATTAGGAACCTGTCGCAAATCAATCATGCTCACCTAACTGGTACAGCGAGGCGGCAAATCAACAATGCACGCCAGGAGTCAAATCAACCATGCTCCTTTTCTATCGTAGTATATAAATGTATGCACATGTCATGAGTTTATGGAAGCATTCATCGAGCACATAATGCAATCCATCATTCAATCAAATCACACCATGTATGCATTAACTTCGTTAGGGATCTCTTTATTCAAACTCTAGGTGAGTGTCTATTAGGAAGTGTAATGTCAATACTACATAGAATTTGGATAATACTTCAACTATCTAGGGTTGTATATCGTTGTCGTCGTAAGTATGTAGCTTAAGTCATTGTATTCTTAAAATTTTGACTTGCACAACGAGAAAGAGAATGCTGAGAGAAGAAACCAAATAGGAAACAAATATTGTAAGAAGATTCTTGAGAATGGAAACTAAAATCCGAATCCTTTACCTAGGATGAAATATACGATTCTAAGTTTAATTTAGAAAGAGATTGAGGGATGGATCGTTACCTACGAACCATGTTGAAGGATGACATGAAAATTGAAAATCATACATAGAGACAACAAAATTAAGGAAATAAATATTAACTAGAAATTTCTATGATGAATCACTCATCCCTAAGTTTCAAATAGTCTCGGCTTGAATCCGGGTTGACTCAGCGAGTTGACTCGACTCAGAGAAGAAAACCCTTCTTCTTTCTCTCTCCTTCCTTCCTTCTTTCTTCTTCTTCTTCTTCTTCTTTGTTAGAAGAAAATCCCAAATTAAGGATTTAAATTAAGAAATTTCTAATTAGGGATTTACTAAAAAAGTGGGCCCCACCAAACAGTGGACATCGACGGTGGGCCACACAAACAGTGGACAGCGACGGTGGACCCCACAACCAATGGACACTGTTTCGAGTGGTGTGGTCCACTTCAGATTTGGATATCTATAATTTTTGAATTTTCTTTTGGAATTGAAAATCCCAAATTAGGTATTTTAATTAATAAATCCCTAATTAGGGATTTTCAAAATAAATCCCTAATTAGGGATTTACTAAAATAGTGGGCCCCACAAAACACTACTGTACATCGACGGTGGGCCCCACAAAACAGTGGAATCGACGGGAAGTGGACTGCCAACGGTGGGCCCCACAAGCAATTGACAGCAATAGTGGGCCCCACAAATAGTGGAGGGGGATGGTGTGAATGAGAGAGAGAGAGAGAGATAGAGAGAGAGAGAGGAAATGGAGGAAGAAGGAAGAGAGAGAGAGAGAGAGAGAGAGAGAGAGAGAGGGTTACCGGAGAGAAGGCTGTGCGGCGGTGATGGCGGAGAGAAGGGCGTGCGGCGGTGATGGCGGGCGTGTGGCGGTGACGTCCGGTGAGAGAGAGGAGAGACAGTGAGGGGTGAGAGAGAGGACTGAGAGAGTGAGAGAGATGGGGACTTGCTGGAATCAATTTGAAGTTAAAACATATGATTATTATCGTCGAAAATTTTCATCAGCAAAACCCTTCTTAAAATTCGAGTGGGGCCCACTCGTGCTCTATCATTGTTACCGACGACATATCAATTTCATCAATGTCTTTACCGACAAAAATATTCGTCGGTGAAAGATTTTTTACCTACGATATGTTAATTTCGTCAGTATAAGTGCAATCCCGTCGTTATAGATAGTGGCAGGAACATTTTTTATGGGGGCGCGAAGGAAGAATGGTTTTTACTGACGAATTATTGATTTTGTCGATAAAAATGATTTTTACCAATGAAAGAAATTTCGTCGCCAATAATTTCATCGGTAAATAACCAATTTGTTATAGTGAATGCTGAATCCACTTAGGCGACAGTCTAATTGCACCTGGTTTTGGTAGACGACAGTCGATCTTCGATCCAACATGACACTTCCTAGGGCTGAAAATAACTAAGTACTGGAGTTCCGATACATGTATTTATACTGTTGAAACGTAAATAACGAAATTTAAAGCTGTGATAATGCCTCATTTAGATGCTTTGGGATGCTAAATCCACTTAGACGACAATCTAATCGCACTTAGTTTTGGTAGGCGACAGTCAATCTTCGAACCAATAGGGCACTTTCCAGGGTTGAAAATGACTAAGTATTGGAGTCCCGATGCATGTATTTATAGTGTCAAAATGTAAATAATAAAATTTAAAGCTGTGATAGTTCCTCATTTAGATGCTTTGGGTTATGAGGATGCTAAATTAACTTAAGCGATAGTTTAATCACACTTAGTTTTGGTATGCGACAATCAATCTTCCAACCAACATGACACTTTCCAGGGCTGAAAATGACTAAGTATCGGAGTCCCGATACATGTATTTATACCGTCGAAATGAAAATGGAGGAACTTGAAGCTGTATCAGTGCCCCATTTAGATGCTTTGGGTTATAAGAATGCCGAATCCACTTAGGCGACAGTTTAATCGCATTTAGTTTTGGTAGGCGAAAGTCAATCTTCGAGCCAATATGACACTTCCCAGGGCTGAAAATGACTAAGTATAGGAGTTCTGATACGTGTTTTTATGCTATTGAAATGTAAATAACGAAGTTTAAAACTGTTCCAGTGCCCAATTTAGATACTTTGGGTTAAAAGGATGCTGAATCCACTTAGGCGACAGTCTAATCACACTTAGTTTTGGTAGGCGATAGTCAATCTTCAAGCCAATATGACACTTTCCAGGGTTGAAAATGGCTAAGTACTAGAGTGCGGTCCATCTGATTTCATCGATTTTTTTATTAACAGAGATGATTATCGTTGCATAAGTGATTAATTAAGGTCTTTAGGGTTATAATGATGTCAAATCCAATCAGGCGACATTTTAATTGTGCCTAGTTTTAGTAGGCAACGGTCGATCTTCAAGCCAACAGGGCTTTTCCTAGGGCTGAAAATGACTAAGAACCGGAGTTTTAGCGTTGATTCATGATTTTCAGAATCAAATATTGCACGTTGATTGAATGGGACCAAGGAATATGTTGGGGGGTATTGGTGTGTGTCTAGAACCACTCAGGTGACAGTTTAAACGAAAGCGGGCCACATCATCAAAGTTAGGGGGAACCAGGGACACCCCAGGCACATGCAAGAGTGCCTTAGGCGCATGCAAGTAGAGAGTAGGGAGTGGGCTTCCCGGAGTTAGTTTTTGGGAGGCCTGAGTTGGGTCAGGCGCATGTAAGGAGGGAGGCAGGTGCACGAAACTTTGGTACTTAACCAATTCGGCCTGCTACAAGGGGGCAGGCGCATGCAACTTTGCCTAAGGCGCATGTAACTTCTGGACATAGCAATTTATTCCTCTCTTCTTCTTCGGCGAGGAAATCCCTTTCCGGTGAGGGATTTTGGCCTATAAGGAATGGTTTTCGGTGAGAAAAAAAGGGTTAGGCGCATGTATTTTTTGGAGTTAAGTGCATGTATGTTCAGGGTTAGGCGCATGTCACCTTAGGTCAGGATGACATCGTCGATGCATGCGTCATTCGCTTTCAGAAATTTTTCTCTCGTGTCATGGGATTTTCGGGCTATTTATAGCCGAGCAGGGTGTATGGAACCTATCAGAAATTACCCAAAAGTGGAGCTAGGCGCATGTAAGATGGCGCTAGGCGCATGTAAGGTGGATGCTGTAGGCGCATGTGATTCAAAATAGTCCTAGGCCCATGTGACTAAGGCGCATGTGACTTTTTCTAGGAGCTAGGCGCATGTAACAATGCCCTAGGTGCATGTGTTAAGAGGAGGCTGAAAACAGTTTCCAGACTTAGCTAAATTTTAGGAAATTCTGCTCCTAGACTTAAAAAATTCAACCTGCGCACCTACGCTCAATAGACAACTACCTTTTCAGGGATGAACTTAACTGTCACCTGAGAACTTTTAGGTGTTATTTATGATGCTGAATGCATGGGCGGTCAGGCAACGATCTAATTGATAGCCATTTGGTAGATGTTACTTGATCTAAGGTCCTTTCGAACTGCTCTGACAGAGAGAAACGTTGTGTTTTGGGGTGCGCAATGCAAGGATATGAATTAGATGTTTTTCAAACTTGGGAGTTAGGGGTTTTTGGACCTTCCGGATCATTTGGTCACTAAGTGCACATCTAGATCTGCATCGAAATAGTAGGCGTCAGCCTCGAATATGGTTGCGCAACTGCCCGAGTTAGGGCTACATTGACGCTTTATCGAATCTTCTGGTTGTTTTCTGACTTTTCCACTAATCCAGATTGCTATGTTATGTTCCTGGGTTGTTACTGAACCTTTGGTGATAATTTGAGCCTAACAGGGTAATTGTTAATAGGGTTAGAATTTTACTATTTTTGATAATTATGAATTTTGATTTTTTTTCCTTATTAATACGTAATTGATAAAAATACACATTAGACATTACAATATTATTCAATAAAAAAAAACTTAAGTTTTATCTCTTTTTTCTTGTGAATTTAATAAAGTACCTTGTTGATTCAAGGTTTTGATTACTTGAAAAAGGTGGTGATCTTTCTCATTACTCTTCCTTGTGTCACATCACACATATCCGGCCATCAATTTAGTCCATGAGTGTATGCAGGTGATTTTTGTTTACTTTAACCATTTTGTGTAAGGTCACCCAGCGGACGGGTAAGATTGACTTATCAGTGTTGTATTTAGCTTGACTTTCGTACACGCGCTACTACCATGATTGGCACTGACTCGGATTGCATTGATGTGCCATGATGTATGTGTTATATCCTTGTGTCTATCCATTTTTCCAAATCATTTTAGGGCATGAGCTCAAAAATGAGGCGGATCTAAAGCTCAAGTGGACCACACGACATGAATTGATGGAATTCAACGCCTGCCATTGAAAAATCTTTGGGCATCGTGGGCCCATTTGAGCTTTGGATTTACCTAATTTAGGTCCATGCCCTAATATAAGCTGGGAAAACAAATGTACCGGGTGGATTTCTTGCAAAACCTAAAGGTGGGTTCCATGTACAGCCGAAGTTAGGTTGGGACAACCAGCATCAATCCATGTGAGTCAGACACCCGGGTCCATAGCTCAAGTGGCAGACTGAGTTCGTTTCAACACTGGGGTCATGGCATCGATTTCCATAGTGAGGGTGGCTAACATTGTGATGTGACTCACTGGGGTGGGTGGGTGTACTAACAATGGGGTTTGTGAACTAACCCAATTAAAAAAAAAAAAGTGTGATTAGTCCATTAGGTTGGGGTTGCTGGACCTTAGGTGGGGCCACGATGACAATTGTGACAATCCACTCCATCCATCCATTTTGCCAACCTCATTTTAGGGCATGGGCCAAAAAATGAGGCTGATCTAAAACTCGAGTGGGCGAACATGAAGCAGTGGGAATTAAATGCCCTCAGTTGAAACATTCATGTGGCCACAGGATATTTATGAAATCCACCGATATAAGCATCTATATTGAGCTGTGGAGGGGCTTGCCGTTACATTTCTAAGATCTGACTGACAACATGAAACCAAGAATGAGCAGGTCCAATGGTAAGGTAGACCACACCAAATATTGAGCTCGGGTTGCATTAAATGCTCCGTGCATTAAATGTAAGTTGCATTAAATGCAAGGGTCATTTCTGGAGTGGTTGATTTGACCGTTGAACCTGTTTCATTCTTGGTCTCATGTGGTCGGCCTGATCTTAGAAACGGAATGCACGGAGTGTATAAACAAATACATCAAGGTGGGTCCCTCCACAGCTCGGTCTGGACGAGGAAGGACGCAATCCGACTCCCCCGGGCCAAAAAGTGGGAGGTTTTGGGTCCATAGCCCAAATGCCAGGAGCCCATAAGAAAAATCCCCCAAAACGCAGCGAGCGAATACCGTGCCACATTCGCATGCGCACCAGCGTTACCACAGCTCAACTAGCAAGCGTACGGTGGCATTATCGTAGTTTTCGTTAGGACAATGTCTTTGTTACCGATAGCTCCTTCAACGGTTCATTTTTAAATTCTGTGGTCGCATTTCCTTATTTCATCCCTCTCCACGCCTCTTCCCTCCCATTCAATTTCACAGCGACTGATATTACAATCCATGGCTTTTCCCTGCTCTTCTTGCATCATCATCATCTTCTTCATCTTCTTCAGATGTATTGCTTCTCAGCAATCCTACGATCCAAGCCCTTGTTCATCTTCCAGCGAAGAATTCTCCCAAGGTTCCCAATACACTTGCAATTCCTCCAGCAATTCATGCCAAACATTCATAGTCTACCGCTCACAACTCGGCTTTCAAACCATCTCAGCTATCGCCAGACTCCTCAACATCACAGATCAAAATCACCTAATCGACATAAACAATCTAACAACAGCAACGCAGATTCTCGAACGGGGTAGAGATGTTCTGGTTCCAATCAATTGCTCTTGCTCAGGTGAGTTCTTTCAAGCCAACCTCACCTATGTTGTCCCCGAACTGACAGCTTATTCGGAGATTGCTTGTGGTGTTTTTGAAGGCTTATTGAAAGCGCGCACGCTTCTTCTAGCAAACCCAAATAGTCGAATTGCTGTTGATAGTGGCATGGAGCTTCATGTGCCACTAAAATGTGCATGCCCAAATAATTCCACTAGCAGCAATGGCATTAAATATCTTCTGACTTACCCTTTTATCGAAGGTGATGGACCAGGTAAATTGGGAAAGAAGTTCAGGATGCCTCAGGAAGAAATATGGGCTGCGAATGGTTTCAAAAACCGGCCGACTGTCTATCCAAACACGACATTTTTGGTCCCATTGAAAGGGATCCCGGTCATTAATTTTAATTACGGCTGATTCTTGTGAAGCTCCGCATCCTGTTTTTGTTCCGCTAATTCCAGTCAAAGTAACTGACCCAAGTACAAGGCGAATCAAGTTATATATTCTAGGAGCTGTAGCGGGGATCCTCTTCTTATCCTCAGTGGTTTTTGCTGGTGGGTTATATATCAAATGCATGAAGAAGAGGAAGGACAAGAAGTTTCAGGCTTCAGCAGTGAGAAGCTCACCGATTTCACGTTTATCTCTAGATCTTGCCATGGGAATGTCCACACTAAAATATTCTCTATGCAATTATAGCATCGGCGAGCTTAGAGAAGCTACGAATAATTTTAGTGAGGACACCAAGATAAGTAGCTTTGCTTATAAGGGAAGGATTGGTGATTTCGAAGTGATAATCAAACAGATGAGCTCTGAAGAGACTCACCGGATCTTTGATATGTACTCAAAACTCAACCATACAAACATTGTGAGGTTGCATGGAATGTGTTATGGTGAAGGTGATTGCCATCAGTCCTATCTAGTCTTTGAGTACGCC
The DNA here is from genome assembly GCA_003013855.2 of Liriodendron chinense. Taxonomy (NCBI): domain Eukaryota; kingdom Viridiplantae; phylum Streptophyta; class Magnoliopsida; order Magnoliales; family Magnoliaceae; genus Liriodendron; species Liriodendron chinense. The sequence goes on from ML058429.1 coordinate 2,408,608, forward strand.
GGAAAAAGCTGTTTGAGGGATTGCCTATTGAACGCCTCTAACGTTCTTCAATGGCAAAGACGGACACAGGTAGCTTATGATGTTGCAGTCGGGCTTCATTATCTACACTATTGTTCAATTCCATCTTATGTTCACATGAATATCAATAGCAGGAATATTTTGATAACTCAGGATGGGAGAGCAAAGATTGCAAATTTTGGTGTCGCTTCGGTTTTATATTCTTCAAATGGAAAGAGCGATATTGCTGCAAGTGTAGGAGGGTGGGTTGCACCAGAATACCTTCTTGAAGGATTGGTTTCAGCCAAAGTGGACATTTTTGCATTTGGGGTTGTTTTGTTTGAGCTCATATCAGGAAAAGATGCTTTAGATGGGAGTTTGTTTAAAGAGTCCCTGGGATTCTTGGGAGGTGGTGGAAGTGAAGGAAATTGTTTTCAGAGATTAAGAAATTTGATGGATCCAGGTTTGAACGAAGATTATCCTCTTGGAGATGCATTGTGTATGGCTATTTTAGCTAAGGCTTGTGTGGAAGATGAACCTTTGCATAGACCATCCATGAATGACATTTTGAAGATCCTTGCAAGAATGGTATGAGACTCTTTTCATGGGGAATGTAAATATGATATGAACAAGATCATCTTTCATTTGTGCAGGTGACTTTGCCTGATCATATATTATTCATATTACTATATGAGGATTAGAGTTTTAATCCATGGTGTAACAAATTAATCTCTTAATTAAATATCATATTTCACTCCTTCAAATTACAATGATTGTACATTTTCATTACAAATAGACATGCATGCCAGTGCCACACAGACACGGAAGTGGATTGCGTAGTAACTCCGCACGCTAAGCGTGCGGAGTAAACTTTGTGGGGCCACCGTGATTTAAGTATTTTATCCACTCCGTCCATCCATCTTAACAGATAATCTTATTTATGGTGCCAAAAAATGAAGCATATCAAAATCTAAACTGGACCACACCACACGAAAAGTGTGAACTGAATGTCTACCATTGAAAAATTCTTGGAGGACACAAAAGTTTTGGATTAAGCTGATATTTATGTTTTCCCTTCATCCATGTCCATGTGATCTTATGAACAGGTTGGATGACAAATAAACATCACTGCAGGGTCTGGGAAGGTTTCAACGGTGGAAATCATTATTCCCACTGTTTCTTGTGGCATGGTCCACTTGAGATTTGGATATGCTTAAATTTTGGGCTCAACCCCTAAAATGAGCTGGAAAAACATATGGACGGAATAGATAAAGCACATACATTCTAGGTAGGCCAACTGAGTTTACTCCGCACGATAAAGCAATCCGATTTCCACACACTTCTATTTACTTTAAATGTGTCATGTGTGGAAAAGATGGACTATCCGCACGTCGTCCAAAAGCTGAGGGAGCAATGCATTCACATTCGCGCGCACACATGATGCATGCGTGAAACGGCAGAAAACTTTGGGGGCAAGCCCTCTCCCTCCGGATTGGGTTCTACCACGCCCCCCCTCCCCCCCCAAGACCCAGCTAAAGACGGACGGTCCTGGCGGGGCCTCTGTGGGGTCCACCTTGATGTATGTGTTTTATCCACGCTGTCCATCCATTTTGACAGATAGTTTTGATGATGAGCCCAAAAATGAGGCAAATTGAAGGCTCAAGTGGACCTAACAAAGGAAACAGTATGAATTGAAAGCCTACCATTGAAAATCTGTTAGGCCCACAGAAGTTTTGGGTCAAGTTGATATTTATATTTTTCCCTCATCCAGGTCCATGAGACCTTATGTTAAAGGTTGGATGGCAAATGATCATCACGGTGGGCCTTAGGAAAGTTTCAATGGTGGGCGTCATTGTCACCACTGCTTCCTGCGGTGGTTCACTTTGAGTCTTCAATCTGTCTCATTTTTTAGCATCTGTCAACTGGATGGACGGCATGGGTTAAAAAATACATCACGGTGGCCCTACAGAGCCCCTGCCAGGACCGTCCTTCTCTAGCTAAGTCTTGGTGGAGGTATCTTATCCACGCTGTATATATGTGCCGAATCCACGCTGACCGTCCATTTTAACAGCCCATTTTACGGCAGAAGCCCAAAATGAACCATATTCAAAGCTCATCAATTTTCAAGGCTCAAATGGACCAGACCGCAAGAAACAGTAGAAACACCTACTGTTGAAAACTTTTTAAGGTCCAGAGAAGTTTTGGATTAAGCTGATATTTGTGTCATTGTGAGCCTTAGGAAGGTTTCAACAGTGGACGTGCCACCGTTTCTGTGGTACGTATGGTCCACTTGAGCTCTAGAATACGCTTCAATTTGAGCTCATGCCTTAAAATGGGCTATTAAAATGGACGGATGGATAAGACTTATACATCACCAATGTGCCCATAGAGTTTTCTAAGCATGCAATTTACTCACAAGGATTAACTGATGTAGGATGAGGATCAAACACCCTTCTATCACACATAGGCTAGAAATGACTCAAAGAAAAGTCAACTAAACTTAGAATAGTTTGGTCGCTCGACCGACCGGTATCGGTCGACTGGAATTACTTTTGGACGCAAGTTAGTCAATGGACACTTTTGGAGCTGTTCGGTCGACCAACCAGCTCTATCGGTCAATCGACGATGATTGACAGATGATAAAAAAATTTATGCGTTTTTTATATTTCTTTCCTATTTTGTTTAAGACTCTTTTAATTATGTTCTAGGGTTTTGTTTTAGGTTATATAAGCTCTCTTAAAATCGTTGTTAAGCGGTTATTTGTCATATTATTCAATAAAATTCTCTGATTTCTCTCGTGGATTTAAGATTCAAGGTAGTTATCCCCTGAGGAAGGCGGTGATCAACCTCATCACGTCATTCCCTGTGTCAAGTGGTATTAGAGCGAGGATTTTCCTAAGATCGATAGCAACTAACGAAGGTTTAGACAACAACCCCATTGATGATGCTCCAAGGGATCATCCTCTTACAGTTGCAGCTTTTGGGACGTCGGTTGAGGCTTTTCGACAGGAGAATTGGCAAGCTATGTAAGGGTTGTAGGCTACTTTTGACCGTATAGCAGAGGCCGTAAGGAAACTCCGTGTTCATGGTGACGATCCACCTCTGAGGGGTACTATAATTCAAGATTAAGTGGATCGGACGGATCGAGCCTTCATGAGGACGGTTGATCTTTCTAGTTTCAATGGATAAATTCACATCAAGGATTGAATTTTTAATGTCAAGCGCTTATTTGATTACATGCAAATCCCTGAGGAGAAGAAGGTTAAGTTCGTGGCCTATAAGTTGAAGGGTAGCGCTTCGGTTTGGTGGGAACAACTTTGATTAGCGTGAGCGGACGTGAGAGATGAAGACGCCAATCTACACGTGGTAGCGAATGAAGCGATAATTGTAGGCACACTTTCTTTACGACGATGATGGTTAGGTATTATTCCTACAGTCCTAAAATTTATGGCAGAATAGACGATCAGTGAGGGGATATTATGTAGAGAAATCCTACTGTTTTTTGGCAAGGGACGATCTGGTTAAGATGGAATCATGACAGGACATCGAAACGGAGAACCAACTTAATACTTTTAAAGTAGAGGGGTAGTCTTCCTTAACTGTCTAAAATCTCATCAACGAATCTGATGGGACGAGTGAGATCAATAACTTAGAAAATGGACAAGAAGTACAACCCATCACCATCTCAAAGATTGTTTAAAATTCTAAGAAGGTAGAGGAGATCAATACCTCAGTTGTGAAAGACAATGAGGAAGAGTCTGTAAACATCCTAGAAGTTATAAAGTCAGTTTTATAGGAGTCCATGAACATCCCAGAAGATGTCAAGCCAGCGTTGCAGGAATTCAAGGCGATTGTTGTAACGCCCCCAAAATTCGACACTCGAGTATATAACTCAAATATCGAAATCAAGGGTGTTATGAATGAATCCTTCACAATCACAACTGAAACTTTTATCCTTTCCATTCACAAGGTACCAAATATATGGAATAAAAATAAACCAACTTTGAAAATTAAACTAAAATCATCGAGTCTATGAAATTGTTCCGAACTGTCTAAACTAATGGCCGTCTAATGGGCCTTATTACATTAATGCTTTCAAACCAAAAATCAAATAACTAATTCAAATAAAAATCTTCTAGAGTATTTCCTCATCTGGAGCCGCTTCTTCAAAGTCCTCTAAATCATCACCTATCACTACGGTTAATCGCATAACACTGCGTCAGCTATAAAAGCCGGTGAGCATTCTCATATAGTTTAGCACATGTAATTCGACATAAAAAATCACTTAACCATTAAAGTACAAATCATTACAATTCCAACAGTAATTTCATCACCAAAACTCTCTTAAACATGCACGTGATGCATGGAATGCAAGTATGCTTCAACAATCTCAGTACGGTTATCAGTAGAACATCCAGGGCCAGTTTATAGTCGGGCCTACACTGTCTCATAATTGCAGAGTTGGTCTCTTGTATACACCAGGGAACTCACCCAACCTGCCAAAATCATCTGATATCCACCGGGTACTCTAGTATGGTATCTTGCACACAACAGGGAGCTCAACCAACCCGTCCACAATCGATGGACTATTAGAAGGGTATGTTGCACACACAGGGCGCTCAACCAAGGACTATCGCACACACTTGGGCGCTCACCCAAACAATCATCAATGGGCCTATTGCACACACCAGGGTGCTCACCCTACGGTAATAACTGGAGTTCTCAAATCGTGCTATGCATGAACCAAATCAACACTCCAAAACATCTTTCCAAGATAATTCAAAATTAAGCTCACACATGTACCACCTTAATCGGGTATCAACTTCACAAAACAAAACAAAAAAAAACATAATTTATAAACAAGGGAGAATAATTTATAAACATAATTTATAAACATAATTTATAAGCAGACATAATTGATATAATTCAATTATTCACAAATCTACCCAAACAAAGTCACGTTTAAACTTCTAAAACGGGAGAATAAAATATTAACATTGGGAATCCGAAATTAAATAAAATAAAAAAAATCCTAAGCTAGAATTACAGGAAAAAAATATGAGAGAAACTCACTCTTTCTTTCTTTCTTTCCTTCTTCTTTCTCTTCTTCTTCTTCTTCTTCTTCTTCCTGCTGCTGCTGGAAGGTTGCTCCAGCAATGGAAGGAGCAAACAGCACTCGAAAACCCCCCCTTGAAAGCTCTCTCTCTCTCTCTCTCTCTCTCTCTCTCTCTCTTTACAAAACCTCTCTCTCTCTTTCTCTTTCCTCTTTCCAACGTCTCTCTCTCTCTCTCTCTCTCTCTCTCACTCTCTACGTTTTTCTGGGAAGGGGAGGGACGTCTACATGCCCTTTTATATCCCACTGACACGCTGAAGGTGGCGTAATGCGGGCGGAACCTCCGGACGAGCGTAGCCGAGTTTAAGTGGGAGAAGGAAAGATCAAGATTTCGGATCTCCCACTACATCAACGTTTGGTACTATATAAACCGTTAAAATTGTAGGTGTGGCCCACGCAACCAATCCTTTTAAGTCTCAGGGGCCCATGCGTAGAATCGGCCCCGATCTTGCACATTCTTTCTCGTTTAGTTATAGGTTTCAATAGCTTTTGCGGTCCACACAAGTTACTGTTTATAAGGATGAATCCTCCCATTAGTAGACCCAAACATGAACTACACAATGGACGGAATGGATATTTGGATGGGGCCCACAGCGATGGACGGTGTGAACCACCCAGCAAACAGCGGACGCTGTTGTTGTAGCGTCCGGGCGAAGAAGACGCCCGCTCCTTTGTTGCACGCGGTCAATGCGTGTTGACCGACGCGTCTAATGTGCACGCTGTGCACGTGGGACCCACAGTGATGTGTATGAAAAATCTACTCCGACCACTATGTAGGCCACTTGATTTTAGGGTATGGCACAAAATTTGGTGCAGTTCTGAGTTTAGATGGCCCACTTATGGCCCGATTTCTGATTAGGATACTAGTAGGATGATCAGAGGGCTGAAATTTGACGTGTATGGTTAGATTAGGTTTCTAAACTATTATATGAAGTTTTACATGAAACGGATCGTCAGAAACTGGTACACTTAAAATCGTCCATATAGATTAAGTTAAATCAATGGTGTTTATCGTGTTTATGGCGAGTTTTGATATACTTACTACTTCTACACTAACCTAGGGTTTGTGTTAATCAAATTTAATAAAGGACCCTACCTGAATTCCCTACAATTTATTAATTTATAATAATCCACAAAATTTATTAATTAATTAACTGATTTGTTAATTTAATTATTTTCGAAAACTTGGGGTATTACAATTGTGCTCGCTGAAATTCCCAATGACTTGTTCCCCATGTAGGAGATTGGTCTTTCTCAGGTTGAATTTATCTTCAATAACACGAGGAATCCATTTGCCAACTAGTCCCAATATGAGAAGAAATCAGAGAAATCTATTATCGTGTACTAGGAAGAGGCCAAGAACGCATATTGTAAACCAAGTCTGTTGAAGAACCCGAACGCGTATCGCAAACCAAGTCCGTTGAAGAAGTTGAACATGATTCATAGCTCAAGTTCGAAGAGAAACTCGAGGATGAGTTTTTTTTTTCTTCAATTGGAGGGTTTTGATGTAGAATAAGAATCAATTGATGTAGGACGAGGATCAGGCACCTTTTTATCACACATGGGTCAGAAACGACTCAAAGAAAAGTTGACCAAACTCATCATAGTTTGGTTGACCGACCGACTGATATCGGTCGACCGAAATTAGTTCAGGATGCAAGTTGGTCATTGAATACTTTTAGAGTTGTTCGGGCGACCGATTAGCTTTATCGGTTGACTGATCAATCGTCGATTGCTCGGGTCGGTCGACCGACGACGATATATAGATGATGAAAATTATACATCTTTTTTAGATTTTTTTTTTCTTATTTTGTTTAAGACTCTCTTGATTACGTTATAGGGTTTTGTTTTAGGCTGTATAAGATCTCTTAAACTCATTGTTAAGCAGTTATCTCTCATATTTTTCAATAAAATTCTCTGACTTTTGTAGTTTTCTTTTAAGGATTCGAGAAAGCTCTTATGGATTCAAGAGAGCCTTGTGGATTTAAGATAGTTATCCCCTGAAGAAGATGGTGATCGACCTTATCACATCCTTGCTTGTGTCAACTTCTAAGTGATCTATGAGAGGACATGATGGTTCAAAGCCTAGTAATTTCCCTGACATGATATGTCTTTGCTTATGAAAACAGGAAAGTTACCCATAAAACTTGTCACAACGCCAGCTGATTATAATATTTGTCTTAAGAAAAATGGAGAAACCAATTAAAGACATTAGGTAGCATCAATCTGTAGTTGGACAACTCATATATCTAACTATTACTCGCCCAAATATCACTCAAGTTGTTTCTTTGGTTAGTAAGTTCATGCATAACCCACGTGCAACCCGCATGGAAGATGTAAATAGAATTCTCAAGTAACTGAAATTAGGTCATCTTAGAAAAGGAGTGTCAATGAAGTGCAATAGGAATTTGAAAATTACAGACTCAAATATGACGAGTAAGGTTGATAATTTTTAAGAGTCTAACCACTCTCTTTTTATGGGAAGTCGAGTGTAGAGTTTGTTTTTCAAACTCAATCCAAGTTCGTTTGTTGATCCTTTGCTAGTTAGTTGAGCCTAAAAGTCCAGGTACGTTTGCCGATCCTTGGCTCATCAGTTGAGCCTAAATTTCATTTGTCGATCTTGGGCACATTTGTTGGGCCTAAAACAAGTCTCTAAGGGGAAACACCAACACAGGTGTATACGTGTAGGTTGGGAGGAACTAGTAAACTCTCCGGTAGGGTGAATCCGATTTAAAACACTTAGGTTGAAAGGAACCTAATTTAAACTCCAAGTGAAATCCGATGTGATTAATGGGTGAATACTTAAACCGGGAGTGGAGTAGACACGTAATCGAACCACTATACATGGTTGTGTTTGTGATGTATTTGAGCACATTGTTATCTTAACATTGTATGTTTAATTGCTTAATTATGAATGTTTATACGAATGTATGCTAAGCAATAGATAGACGCATTCACACATAAGATGTAATTTCACTAATTAGTGTAGACTTGATCTTATATGATCCATTCTCATATAGTCTACATAAGTTGCATAGATTAGGAGCTTGATTAGTTAAATCATTTGATAATCTATGCATATTAGACTAGGTAGCTTATTTTCTTAATTATATGCTAGTATTTATGATTAGACCCACTTAGGCTTGGAACGCGAAGTATTCTTACTTACTTAATATAAATTATTAATCATTTTAACAATGCGAAAAGAATTTAAAAAAGGTCCTAATCACCCCCCTCTAGGACTTAGCTATAATTCTAGTTGCTCCGCCAAGCTTCCGCGTATAAACGTAGGGTGTCGTCTTAGACGATCCAACACAATTTCAACACCCTCAAGCTTCATATAAGACCTGAAGGTCTCAATGTGATCAACGGGGTCTCCTACCCCAGTATAATGAGAGATATTGTTGGGTACCCGAAACTTCTCTAGTTAAGGTGCCTTCATGACACAACAAGAAATTGTGTTTTTATCGACAACATTATTTTCGACGAAATAAGTTTTGCTGGTAAACACTGTTTTTACCCACAAAATACATATTTCATCGGTAAAAGATATAAGCCATTCCCACCACCGCCGTATATGTTCTTGTCACTGTTTACAATGATAGAAAGTATACTTTTATTGACGATATTATTTATCGTTGGTAAAACATTATCCCTGATGAATACATTCGTTGGTAGAAGACAAAACCCATCCGGCCAATTTTCCATTTCGGTGAAATTCATTTCACCGAAAAAAAAATTCCGTCGGAAAATATATTTTTAAAACACTATTATCGATGAATAAATTCTTCGTTAAAAGCCTTCCTTGATTTGGTGAAATTCATTTCACCGACGAATTGGTTTCGTCAGGAAATATATTTTAATAGACTTTGCTGACGAAGTTGTGTCGTCGGTAAAAGCCGACCAACTTCTCGCCTTTCGGTGAAATTCATTTCACCGACGAATTTTTATCGTCGGTGAATATATTTAAAAACACTATTACTGACAAAAAATTTCGTCGGTAAAAGTTTTATGTTTTAAGTCCCACCCGACTCCACAACGCCCTCATCTCTCTCTCTCTCTCTCTCTCTCTCTCTCTCTCTCTCTCTCTTGCATGCTCAGCCCCCCACCTCCAGCGACCATCTCTCTTCTCCATCACCAGGCTCCGTGTACCGCCGCCGGTAACCCTCTCTCTCTTCCTTCTCCCTCCATTTCCTCTCTCTCTCTCTCTCTCTCTCCCCTTATTTCTCTCTTATCACCGTCCTTTCGTGGGGCCCACCTCGCTCCACTGCCTGTGGGGCCCCTCGACCGAGCGTTGTCCACTTTTTGTGGGGCCCACCAAGCTGCACTGCTTGTGGGGCCCACCCAATTTGTGTTGTCCAAAATAAGTCCCTAATTAGGGATTTTGAAATTATAAATCCCTAATTAGGGTTATGTACATCCACACCGTCCATCCATTTTGACAGCTCATTTTAGGGGAGTGACCTAAAAATGAAGCAGATCCAAATCTTAGATGGACCATACCACAGGAAACAGTCATGATTGAATCCCCACCATTAAAAATAGAATGGGGAACTTTTTGGCCAGAAAAACTATAAGGTCCACCATGATGTATATGTCATATCTTAAAATTGACACTGATCCAAAGCTCAAGTGGACCACACCACAGGAAATATGGGGATAGAATGCACACCGTTGAAAATTTATCACGAGCCACGGAAGTTTTGGATCAAGCTGATTTTTATTTTTTACCTTCACCTAGGTTTATATGACCTTATGAATAGGTTGCATGGAAACTAAACCTTACGGTGGGCCTTAGGAAGGTTACAATGGTGGGTGTCACTATCCCCACTTCTTTCTGTGGTGTGGTCCACTTGAACTTTAGACCTGACTCTTTTTTTTTTTTTTTTTTTATCTCATACCTAAAAATGAGCTTGCAAAATGAATCAACGATGTAGATAAAACACATATCATAGTAGGGTACTACATAAAGCATTTCCAATACCAACTAGTAGGGAGCTCTGTACTAGAGGGTTCACTACCGAATCCGAGTACAGTCCAGAGGCTGATGCCATTGCAATTTGCATCAAGGCAGTGGATTAGGTGTGCCCTGGCCACGCCCAAGTCGATGCACCCTTATACCATGGGGCCCACATTGATGTATGTATTTTGTATCTAGCCCTCCAACTGTTTTTACAGATCATTTTAGGGCAAGACAAAAAAGAAAAAAAATTACAATATCCAAATCTGAGGTTGACCATCCTATAGGAAGCAGCGGTGATTGAAAGCTGTGTGATTAGAAACTTCCTAGGGACCAATGTAATGTTTTCATAATTTTATTTGTTAACAAACCTACAAAATGGATGGATGGTATGGATAAGCCAAGTGTATCATAGTGGGCCCTACAAAAAAATATACTTTTCTCAATTTTAGTGCATAAAAAAACTGTCATTGTCAAAAGTACATGAATTACATATCATTGTTAAATTTTCATTGCTTGCATTTACATAATGTAAATGGAAATCAAACATGCTCTTATGTTATATGCGGATGAAAGTTAAATTGATGCAGGATCCCTAGAAGGTGGGAACCACTATTCGACTATGATGGAGCTATCCATTTCCTATGGACAGTAATATGGGTGGCCTGAAAATTTGGACAGGCCTGTGTTTGTGTATTAGCCCAGAATTGATGGAGCAGACCCGGAAGTGCGTCGAAGCTATCCGTGGTTGATTTGTGTGGATGTATGTGAATGTATGTGTGGATGTATATGTGGATGTATGTGGATTATTATTAATAGTTATTTTGTCCACGAATGGTAGATAATACAATCAGTTAGCCCATTTGGAGATTTCTATATTGTCGAGCATAGATAAAGTGTGTTTTGGAGATATAGAAATCTATCAAATTATCCTGTTGGACAGTTTAAGGTTGGATAGATTGAAATGTTTTCATTGTTTTTCATTTATATGCTCTATCATTAGTTTCGTGTGCCATCGCCCCTATTCTCTCTGGATATGTTTCTTATGTTTATTTCCATTGTCAATAATACACACTATGTGCAGATACTTGACGTGAAAATTAAATGTAAGATCAATATATCTGGAGAGATAGGGGAGATGCTGCCGAAATTTAGGCTTGGGCATTTAAATGGAAATAATGAAAGCATTTTAATCTATCCATGATTGTATTATATTATCATTTAATGGCAATTCGATGATGAACATGATACTTGTGATTAAGAATGTTTGATCCAAGCGGATATTCCATTTCCTATGGACAACAATATGGGTGGCCTGGCCATTTGAACAGGCGCGTGTTTGTGTATTATCTCAGAATTGATGGAGTAGACCCGGATGTACGTTGGAGCTATCTGGATGTTGAGCGGGGGTCCCTAGAAGGTGGGAACCACTGTTATGACCATGATGAAGCTGTCCATTTCCTATGGACAGCAATATGGGTGACCTGGCCATTTGGACAAGCCCATGTTTGTGTATTAGCTTGGAATTGATGGAGCAGACCCGGATGTGCATCAGAGCTATCCGAATATTGAGCGGGGTCCCTGGAAGGTGGGATCGCTATTATGACCATGATGAAGCTGTTCATTTCCTATGGACAACAATATTGGTGACCTGGCCATTTGGACAAACCCGTGTTTGTGTATTAGCTTGGAATTGATGGAGCAAACCTGGATGTGTGTTGGAGCTATCCGGATATTGAGCGGGGTCCCTGGAAGGTGGGAACCGCTATTATGACCATGATGAAGCTGTTCATTTCCTATGGACTAACAATATGGGTGGCCTGACCATTTGGACAAGCCCGTGTTTGTGTATTAGCTCGAAATTGATGGAGTAGACCCGGATGTGCGTCGGAGCTATTCGTAAGTCGGTTGAGCCTCCAAGACCTAAACCCTAAACCCTAATCCTAAACCCTAAAACCAAACATCATGGTGGAGACATGCCCCCGACCGTTGATGCCTTCCTGGGACCCACCATGATGCTTATTTGAGTCCAACATGTTCGTAAGTTCACACAGACATGGAAGAAGGGAAAACAAAAATATCAGCTTGATCGAAAACTTTTGTGGCTCCAATTAGTTTTTAATGGTATGAGATCAATCCCCACTATTTTCTTTGGTGAGGTCCACTTGAGCTTTGGATCTACCTCATTCTTCAGCTCATGCCCTAAAATCATCTCTCCAAATGGATGAACGGTTGGATACAACATATACACCATGGTGGGATCCAAATCCCAGGTGCATCATAATACAGTAAATAATGGTACTCAACTATTTTAAAAATCACATGAGCTACAAGAGTTTTGGATCAAGCTGATATTAGTGTGGTCTCTTCATCTAGGTCTTTGTGGCCTTGTCAACAGGTTGGATCGGCTTCAATTTTGGGTTGATGCCCATGAGCTTCCGAAATGCATGGAAGTTGAAGATGTAAGGCACATACATCACAGTGGACCCACAGTTGGGGCCCACTATGATGTATGTGTATCCACACTGTCCATGCATGCTAAAGCTCAACCTAAAAGCCAATACTCTATACCTAAATCTATTACCCAATTTTAAACCTAAACCTATTTCCTATTTCCCCAAACCTAAACCTGAACCCGAACCCCTAAACCTAAACCTACACCTAAACCTACACTTAAACTGAAACCTAAACCTAAACCTATTTCCCTAAACCTAAACCTAAACCTATTACCCAATCATAAACCTAAACCTAAACCTAAACCCAAACCCGAACCTAAACCCCACCCCACCCAAACCCGAACCTGAAACCGAACCCCTAAACCTAAACCTATTAACCTAAACCTAAACCTAAGCCTAAACCTAAACCTAAACCCGAACCCAAACCCAAACCTAAACCCCACCCAACCCAAATCCGAACGCAAACCCCTAAACCTAAACTTAAACCTATTTCCTTAAACCTAAACCTAAACCCAAACCCGAACTCGAACCTAAACACCACCCAACCCAAACCCGAACTTGAACCCCTAAACCGAAACCTACACCTAAACCTACACATAAACTCAAAACCAAACCTAAACCTCTACATCTAAACCTAAACTTAAACCTAAACCCAAACTCGAACCCGAACCTAAACCCTACCCAACCCAAACTCGAATCCGAACCCGAACCCCTAAACCAAACCTATACCTAAACTCAAACCTAAACCTAAACCTGAACCTATTAACTTAAACCTCAACCTAAACCTAAACCTAAACCCCACCCAACCCAAACCTGAACCCCTAAACTTAAACCTACACCTAAACCTATTTCCCTAAACCTAAACCTAAACCCGAACCCGAACCCAAACCAAAACCCCACCGAACCCGAACCCGAACCCATACACCTAAACCTACACCTAAACTCAAACCTAAACCTAAACCTAAACCTATTTCCCTAAACCTAAACCTAAACCTAAACCCAATCCTAAGCCTAAACCTATTTCCCTAAACCTAAACTTACATATAAACCTAAACCTATTACCCAATCATAAACCCAGACCTATTTCCTCAGACCTACACCTACACCTACACCTAAACCTAAACCTAAACCTAAACCTAAACCTATTTCCCTAAACCTACACCTACACCTAAACCTAAACCTATTACTCAAACCTAAACCTAAACCTATTTCCCTAAACCTACACCTACACCTACACCTAAACTCAAACCTAAACCTAAACCCAATCCTAAACGTAAACTTATTTCCCTAAACCTAAACCTACATGTAAACCTAAACCTATTACCCAATCCTAAACCTAAACCTGTTTCGTATTTCCCTAAACCTAAACCCGAACCCGAACCTGAACCCGAACCTAAACCCCAACCAACCCAAACCCGAACCCGTACCCCTAAACCTATACCTACACGCAAACCTACACCTAAACTCAAACCTAAAACTAAACCTAAACTTAAACCCTAACCCGAACCCGAACCTAAACCCCACCCAACCCAAACGCGAACCCCTAAACCTAAACTTACACCTAAACTCAAACCTAAACTTAAACCTATTTTCCTAAACCTACACCTAAACCTAAACCCAAACCTGAGCCCAAATCCGAACTCGAACCAACCCAAACCCGAACGCGAACCCCTAAACCTAAACCTACACCTAAACTCAAACCTAAACCTAAACCTAAACCTGAACCCAAACCCCTAAATTTAAACATACAACTAAAATCAAACCTAGACTTAAACCTATTTCCTCAAACCTAAACATAAACATAAACCCAAACCCGAACCTAAACCCCACCCAACCCGAACCTAAACCCCTACACCTAAACCTACACCTAAACTCAAACCCAAACGTAAACAAAAACCCAATCCTAAAACTAAACTTATTTCTCTAAACCTAAACTTACATCGAAACCTAAAGCTATTACCCGATGATAAACCTAAACTTATTTCCCTAAACTTACACCTGCACCTAAACCTAAACCTAAACTTAAACCTATTTCCCTAAACCTATTTCCCTAAACCTACACCTAAACCTAAACCTAAACTTATAACTCAAACCTAAACTTAAACCTATTTTCCTAGACCTACACCTACACCTACACCTAAACTCAAACCTAAACCTAAACCTAAACCTATTTTCCTAAACCTAAACATAAACCCAATCCTAAACCTAAACCTATTTTCCTAAACCTAAACCTACATCTATACCTAAACCTATTACCCAATCTTAAACCTAAAACTATTTTCTATTTCCCTAAACTTAAACCCGAACCTGAACCCCTAAACCTAAATCTAAACCTAAACCTACACCTAAACTCAAGCCTAAACCTAAACCTAAACCTATTTCCCTAAACCTAAACCTAAACATATTACTCAAACCTAAACCTAAAATTATTTTCTTAAACCTACACCTACATCTAAACCTAAACCTATTACCTAATCTTAAACCTACACCTACACCTAAACCTAAACCTATTACCCTAACTTAAACCTAAACCTTTTTTTTTAAACCTACACCTACACCTAAACCTAAACCTAAAGCTATCCCTAAACCTATTTCCCCAAACCTAAATGTATTACCTAAACCTAAACCTAAACTTATTCCTTAAACTTAAACCTAAACCTATTTCCCTTAACCTAAACCTACATCTAAACCTAAACCTAAACCTAAACCTATTACTCAAACCTAAACCTAAACCTACACCTACATCTAAACCTAAACCTATTACCCAATCCTAAACCTCAACCTATTTCCCTAAACCTACATCTATACCTAAACCTAAACCTATTACCTTAACTTAAACCTAAATCTACACTGATAAGTACCTAATATTATATAATTAACCCTGGTTGTTATGGGCATTATCATTGTTTTTTCGGTTAATTATCCCTCATTAAGTGAATTTTCTATCTTCAGGTGATTAGGAGAGGTTGGACAAGATCCGAGCCAATCAGGGCGATTAAAGGCCATAAAGTGATCAAGATAAAGTATGTGGCGATCCTGAAGGAAGTCGAACTGTAAAGATCGAAGGACCATCATGTTCTACGGTTTGGACGGTCAAGATTGGATGTCCACATGTAGGGCCAACCGTATGTGCATCAAGCAAGTAGAAACATTTCCACCATCACACGTAAAGTGACCAGGTCTCAGCCCTCACATGTGCCAACATGGAGAAGGCTTCAACCTTCTTCACATGTCTAGCAAGGTGGGCCACGCTTTCCACAGTTTCAAACCAGCTATAGTGGACCCATTGCAATCTCAGTCGTACATCAAGAAAACAACAGTAATGGGTGGCCATCTCATCTAACACCTGCAATAAAGATCAGATCCTTCATCAACGGTCAGCACAACAACTCATGAAGGAACTCCAATCCAGCGGCCATCTTCAAGCCAAGGATCACACGTGCAAGATGGAGTTCTCAGCTGTCCACATGCATCACAAGTACTGTACATCACTAAAAGATCCGGTCGTTCATCCACCTCGAGCGTGATCAGGTGGACCACACTATCCATCCACTCCATCAAGCTGCAGTGAACCCCACCATTAGGATCATCCTCCACCTCAGCCATTCATCCTTTAGTAGGTGGGGCATCTACAATTGCAACCGTCCATTCATCAACTAGCGTCCCTCCTTGCTCTTCCATCAGCCACCGTCCATCAATTGCAGCTGACGGCCAGCATCTCCATCAGCCCCAATCTCCACCGCCTATCAATGACCAACTATCATCAAGTCCACACGTGCAGGACCCCATGTCCAAGGATCGGACCATCATCCAGCGGTTGAGCTTCATCCACCGTTCAGCAATGGACGTTCCCATGACCTCCACCGTCCAGCAAAATTGGATGTCTTCTACCTAATCTGCCCATCCAACAGACCATCAAATCCCAGCCATCATCTCTAGATCGTCCAACAAGTGGACCCATCTTCAAGGCTGGCTGTCCAGCATGTGTGCAACTCCAAGCAGTCCATCCCCACACGTGCCATCAAAGGATGTCCAACATCCTTCAATTGTGTAACAGCAAGGTGGACCCCCAACATGATGAAGCTCTTCACCAGCTGTCCATTCCAGCAGCTGTTTCAAATAGCAACCAGCATCCACCAGTTTCAGCTTGACCATCCACGTCCGTCCATTTCAGCAGATCACAAGAATCTGCAGTCGTCCAGTTGTGGACCCTACTGCTTTAATCCCAGCATCCAAGATGAAGCACAACAACATCAGTTGATGGAGATTTCAACTCCATCTGCACCATCAGTCACACGTGTGCAAAACAATCCAGCAGCCCTTACACGTCCACCAGATCTGCATCAAACCAGCCGTCCATCAAGGACAACTACTTGATCTCCAGCCGTCCAACACGCCTCTAGCTGATCTCCTGCATCCAGCCCATCAGCCTTTCATCAGCACACGTGCTGACCTCCATGATCATCACAGTCTAGCAGAGATCCACCGTCCAGGCCTCCATCCTTCCAGTCATCCATTCATCTAGTTGCTGGATTAACCATCCAACCATCTCCAATGTGCCAGCAAAGTGGGCCACCTTCCATCCTCTCTCAGCACCTGATCCATCAAGATCACCCACTTCAGCACGAGAATATCACCAACCATCCATCCTTCATCATGCTCTAGCTTTAGCAAGATCAATCCACCGTCCATCCAATGGCTGTCCAAATAGCCACACATGTGGATTATCTCGACCGTCCAATTGCTCTCCACCACTACAGCACCGTCCATGACCAGTTTCATCAGGTGGACCATGTATCCATCATGGTGGACTCATCCATTGAAGGAGTTCCGACATCCCAACAGCTCGCAGTAGTTCCAACTGATCAACAACACCGTCCATCACCTAGAAGCACCTCACCTTCAATGAATGGTCTAGATTGTCTAAATTCTCAATGTCTAGCATACGGACCTAATCAACTCCAACTCATCACCGAGTTAACTCACCTAGTTGCCTTCCATCCTTGGGCCAAGCAAATGCTCTCTCCATCCTCTTCCATCCATGAGCTCCAAACCAAAAGAAAAGTTTGCTTTAGGCATTTCAAGCCTAACTCCTAGCCCAAACCTAAAAAGTAAAACTATTGGCTTGGAAAGTGCCACCTCATCATCCAAGCTTAACTCTAAGTCCAAACTTAAAGAAAATTTGCTTGGAGTGCCATATAAGCTTCTCAAGAGGCTATAAAAGGAGCACTCCTCTCACCCATTTCAATCATCCCATCCCACAATCCAAATTCCTTTCTTTTTTTTTTCTTTCTTTCTTATTGTAGAGTAGTGTAAAATTTTCTTTCATTGTAAGTTTTATTCCTCCATTGTAGTATCGTTGGCTAAACTCCTAGCTAAGGCTAGGGGTGAAGCCTTTGAAGAAATTTGCAAGCTTTAGTTCTTTCGGTTCAACAGTTGTGCTTGAATGTTGGAGTTCCCTTTGGTTGATTGGTTTGGTTATCCACATCGGCAAACGCTATTGTTGTGTAAGCCCCTTGATCCACCATCAACTCCAGGCACGTTGGATGCTTGGGATCCCTTCCACACCAATTAGCTAGTTCATGATCGATAAAGTCCCTTGATCCATCATCGACTCCGGGCACGATGGATGCTTTAGATTCCCTACGGTCATCGAGCTAGTGCAGGTAAAGTCATCGATCTATAAAATCCCTTGATCCATTGTAGACTCCGGGCACATTGGATGCTTTGGATTCCCTGCGATCGATAGACGAGATCTCAACGGTTGAATCTGTCAATCAAAGCTTCCTATCTTGTAAGTATGCACTTGATTGTATGATTTATGATATTATCGGTTGACTTGTTGGCAAAGTTGTTAATCCGTACAATTCCTTGATCCATTGTCGACTCCGGGCACAGTAGATGCTTGGAATTCCCTGCGATCAATTAACGAGTGCTTCATGGTTAGATCAATCGGTTTAGATCACCATCTTTTATGAAATATGCAAGTAGTTTAACCGTTTTATCTTCCGATTGGAACGAATCTTTATTCGATTCCAATTAAGTTATAGTTGGACCAATGAATCAAACCTTGTGGATAAATCAAAGGTGGATCCATAATGCCTTAGCCACTTTTCTATTTTTGTCTTTTATCACACACAACTTGCTCCACTCTTGTAGATAATTCAGATTTCATCTCTCTCACCTAAATTAATTCCTCTAAGTGTTCTTAGCCTTAATCCCTGTGGTTCGACCTCGTCTCACCGAGTATTTTACTACTTTGCTACCTGCACTTGGGTGTGTAATCTTCGGGTTGTAGCATACACGTACACCTAAACCTAAACCTAAACTAAACTTATTACTCAAACCCAAAACCTAAACCATTACTCAAACCTAAACCTAAACCTATTTTCCTAAACCTACACCTACATTTAAACCTAAACCCATTATCCAATCCTAAACCTACGCCTACACCTAAACCTAAATCTATTACCCTAACTTAAACCTAAACTTATTT
The DNA here is from genome assembly GCA_003013855.2 of Liriodendron chinense. Lineage (NCBI taxonomy): Eukaryota > Viridiplantae > Streptophyta > Magnoliopsida > Magnoliales > Magnoliaceae > Liriodendron > Liriodendron chinense. Next base: position 2,427,630 of record ML058429.1, read on the forward strand.
CCCTTAACCTATACTTACACCTAAACCTAAACCTAAACCTTTCCTTAAACCTAAAACTAGATTACGTGAACTAATACTAATCTTTGCATTGTAGAGATGGATAAGAGTTGAATGTGAGCTAAGAATAGATTTGGCCCAGAGTATAAACAAGGGATTAAAGAGTTCATGGAATTTGTACGATGTTGGGCATATTCAGGTAATAGGATTAGGTGTCCATGTCGAAAATGCAAGAACATTGTTCACAAGACTTTAGACAAAGTAGAAGACAATTTGTTTATAGTTGGGATTGACCGGGGTTACACTTGAGGGGTCCATCATCGTGAAGAATTTAAACAAAGAGTTGAGGCCATTGAAGTCCTTATTGACCCAATTGTGCAGGATGACGATGATGAAGATGTTGACGAAATGCAAGAAATCATAGGAGACGTGTTCAGGGGAGCAATTGTGGATATTGATTTTTGAGCGACAAGTAGTAGCCAGGATATTCCTCCTATGAGTGATGTCGAATCAGAAAAGTTTAGTAGGTTGTTGAGGGATGTGCAACGTCCACTTTATCCGGGGTGTGAAAACTTCTCTAAGTTGAATTTTCTTACAAGGTTACTTCATTTAAAGATAATAAATCGTTGGAGTAACAAATCTTTTGACACGTTACTTGACTTGTTGAAAGAAGCATTAGTGGATGGGGAGACATTACCTAAGTCTCATTACGAGACAAAAACCTTAATGCGAGACTTGGGCCTTGGTTACATCCCCATACATGCATGTATAAATGATTGTGTATTGTATTGAAAAGAACATGTAAATGTTGAAGAGTGTCGAGGATGTGGAGAGTCTAGGTGAAAGTATGACGAAGCCAAGCATAAGAAAATCTCGCAAAAGGTGTTAAGGTACTTCCCATTGAAACCCAAATTGCAAAGGTTGTTTACGCCAAGCAAGATGGCTGAAGATATGAGGTGGCATAAAGAGAAACTTGTTCATGATGATAGTACATTGAAGCACCTTGTGGACTCTAAAGCTTGAAAATTTTTTGACAAGCAATACGAGTGGTTTGCAGAGGATTCTCGTAATGTTCGATTAGGTCTTGCAAGTGATGGTTTTAATCCTTTTGGTAATATGAGTAGCTCATACTGTATGTGGCCGGTGGTACTTATGTCATACAATTTACTTCCTTGGTTGTGTATGAAGGAGTCATTTTTTATGATGTCATTGCTTATTCCTGGACCCAGGTCACCCAGAAATGACATTGATGTATATTTGCGACCGTTAGTAGATGAGTTAAACGAGTTGTGGAGTCAAGGTGTACAGACGTATGACACATTTGTAGGACATATATTTTGATTGCATGCAGCAATCTTGTGGACAATAAATGACTTCCCTGCGTATGGAAATTTGTTCGAGTGGAGCATAAAGGGAAAGTTAGCTTGTCATAAATGTAGTATTGAGACATGTTCATTATCATTGAAGCATGGTAGAAAAACATGTTATATAGGACATCGTCGCTTCCTTCCGAGTGATCATAATTCGCGTAGGAAGACGATAATCTTTAATGGCAAACAAGATCATAGGCCACCACCCAAAGAGCTATCTGGAGAAGATGTGATACAACAACTCAGTAAAATTGGAGAAATTAGATTTGGTAAGGCACCACACTTGAAAAAGAGGAAACGTACAGTACTAGGAGTATAACTGGATGAAGAAGAGCATTTTTTGAGTTACCCTATTGGAGTGATCTGAAATTGTGACACAACTTGGATGTCATGCATATTTAGAAGAATATATGTGACATTGTCTTCGGATCATTGATAAACATAGAGAAGAAAACAAAGGACAGTTTTAAGGCTCGATTAGATATACAAGCAATAGGTTTAAGGAAAGAATCGCACTTGCAACCACATAGAAATTCATATATTGTACCAACAGCCTGCTACACATTGACAAAACTAGAGAACAGAGGTTTATATGAATGGTTGAGATCGATCAAGTTTCCTAATGGGTATGCATCAAATATCTCTCGGCGCATAAACATTACGAATTGTAAGGTAACATGAATGAAAAGTCATGACTTTCATGTCCTTCTGCAACGTCTACTATCAGTTACGATTCGTAGATTCCTGAGCAAGGATATCCGTGTGGCGCTAATTGAGTTGGGATATTCTTTAAGGATTTGTGTTCGAAATCGTTGAATGTAGATGTTATTAAAGAACTAGAGAGGGACATTACCGTAATCCTTTGCAAACTTGAAAAAATATTTCCACCTACGTTCATGTTGAGCTCTTAATTGTGCATATTCTAACCCCAATTCATCACTCATTGTGCGAGGTTTGCATGGTTTATAGATGAATCTAATGCATGTTTTGTGACTACAGGATTGAGAGTGGACTCCACCTAATTGAAGACAAAGAGGGCTCATTTGGGACTATTCTGATGAAGATTACTTGAGGACCAAAGAAGAAAAGAAGGGAGAAAGTGAAAGAAAGGAGCAAGGAAAGAAAGAAAAGGAAGAAATAAAGAAGCAGGAAGACTGCCGACCGGTCTTGACCGGTCGGCCAATGGAGCCAGACCGGTCTTGACCGGTCAGCTGTTCATGTTGGACTAAGGCTAAAGACGTCCGACCGGTCAAGACCGGTCGGACATGGTTGCTGGATCAATGATGAATAGGCCCGACCGGTCTTGACCGGTCGGCCATGCCTGCTGGACCACTGTTGAAGAGGCCAGACCGGTTGTGACCGGTCGGCCATGAGAAAAATCAAAAAATTGCTATTCCTAGCGCCGAATTTCTCTGCGCACTTGTTCGCTCGCCTCAAGTGTAAGGTTGCGATGTAGTAATAAAACTCGGTAAGACCGAGGTCGATCCACAGGGAAATAGAAACAACTTCCAAAGCACTCCAGCAACTCAGTTTTTGGAAGAAAATCATATTCAATTGAGTGTTTAACTAAAACAGCAACTTAATGAGAAATCAGGGATATAAAGTACTAAGGCATTCAAGGATCCACTTGTAACAATCCTATGTCAATCCAGTCAATCCAAGTAGGGAACACAACTAGATTTGAAGTCCTATCTCTCATCTAGTTGGAAAATAAAGCATTCACACACATTCAATCCAAATCAAGTTGAACTTCCAAGTTCTAGTCCATTCAATCAATGTAGAATTCAAAACTATAGCCTGCGGAGTAACAGCCATGCCTATGGACTATGGCCTGCTCAAGTGTCACGCCCCAAACCCGGGGACCGGGCTCACTAAATTCCTGATCGCCGACCTTGGTGCCAACAGCCTCCGTAATACCCCATTCTCGGCTCCTAGCTCTCATGTGTCAGGTTCCGATCCTGGGATCCTACCAAGAGAATTTTCAGGGTAAATTTTTTTTTATATGAGCATAATCAAAACCATAAACATCATCAAATATCCACTAATAAGTTTGTGAGTACAGTACTGGAAAGGGAAATACAACATGAATTAGAAGTCCAAAATATCAGGTACATAAGCCGCACTCAACGCTGCTGATAGGCTCTAGTACCTGTAGTGTAAACAAACGCGCATGAGCTTCCTACGAAGCCCAGTAGAGTGCGTGTGTGCGCGTGTGATGCATATGACAAGTATACAGATATCAGAGTAAGCGAAAGTAGTAGAGGGCTAAGTTATTAAGTTCATGAATGCTGTCAGCCATCCCAAGGATATGCAATGCAAGGGCCTACATGGCCGAGTGTTACATGCTAGAGATGCAATGCAAACACATCAATCCTCAACTGATCCACATATCAAAATAGTTATCATCTGGGACATCACCGGGGTCTAGTATACTCTAATATTGGCCGCCGCACATCGCGCGCGTAACCAAGCGAGTAGAAAAGACCTCACTATCCGCCTCGTCAGTGGTATGCCAATGCCCACCCGGCTCGCCGATAGCGGACCCATTCCATGAGCTGGTCAGACTCGACCTAGCTTACAGCCCACTTCACCCAGGCGGATAAGGTCACACCCCTTTCCAACCGACCTCGACACAGTGGGAGACGCGGCCTACTGGTATTTGGCACACGGGCGCTCATGTTATCCACTCGGTCTCGACGCTAGAGCATCCTACTGGTACCACAGGGTTTAGGGACTTTCACCCAAGGACATCCATAGCGCCCACGTACTAGAACAAGTTTTCGGTGTCCAATACTGCCAACCATGATGTGACTATGGTGGCCACTACCCTGATGCTGCTAGGGTGTGAAAGCGATCATGACATACATAATGCGAAATGCATGAGTCATACAATCCAAGTCATGCACCAAACTTACGCATACTGCGCAATCATGTGGGGCGACCCTGTCTCGCACGGGTCCCCTAAGTATAACAAGCCAACTAGCATATACTATGGTTAATCATGATCCATAACAGGCATACAAATGATGCGTATGGGCATATGAATGAGCATGGTATTCATTATACTAAGCATGTTATCAGTGTGACATAACAAGCTAATCATACTAGCATGTTACCAACATATCATGTAACATTGGCCTTAAAAGGCCCAATATATATATAGAGAGTGGGACCCGGACTGTGGGTCCCATTGGAAATATAAAGTTCTTCGTGGCATAGCCCACTTGAGACCACATCAGCCCCATACTTGGGCCTGCACATTCAAGATAGGCCGCCAAAATACGTGTACGGCATGGATAAAACATATACATCAAGAAGAAATCATGGTGGACATCAATGACCACTATTCCCTAAGGGTGTGGTCCATCTAACATTTGAATTTGCCTCATTTTTGGGGCCATATCTAAAATAATATAGAAAAATAGATAGGCATCATGAATAAAACAGATATTTGTATTTTCTCCTTCGTCCATGTCCATGTGATCTTATGAACAGATTGGATGGCAAATAAACATCACTGTAGAACCTGAAAGGGTTTCGACATTTGAAATCATCATCCCCACTGTGGCATGGTCCACTTGACATTAGGATATGCTTAAATTTTGGGTCCAGCCACTTATGGATAGGTTGGGTGACAAATAAACATCATTGCAGGTCTAGGAAGGTTTCAATGGTGGAGATCATTATCCCCATTGTTGTCCCGTGGCATGGCCCACTTGCCATTTTGGATATGCTTAAATTTGGGCTCAGCCACTAAAATGAGTTAGGAAAACATATGGACAGAATAGGTAAGGCCCATACATTCTAGGTGGGCCCAACGAATGGGGCCCATTGGGTGGCACCACAAAGCTGCTGGGCAGCAGCGTCCCCTGGACGCTGTCTGTCCAGCTTATCTTCTTCTTTGTTTTTTTTTTTTTTAATAAACGCATCAAGTGGGGCCCACAGAAGTTTCTGATCAAGCTGACATTTTTGTTCTCCCTTCGTCCATGTATGTGTGAACATATGAACAGGTTGGATCTCAAATAAACACCACGGTGGGCCATGAGAAGGTTTCAACGGTAGGGCCACTGTCCCTACTGTTTTCTGTGGTGGGGCCCCCCCCTTGGGACTTAGATCTGACTCATTCTTGGGGTCATGCCCTAAAATGATCTCCCCAACTGGATGGACGGTGTGGATACAGCACATGGATCATGGTGGGACCCACAAGTGGGCCACCAGCTGGCAGTACGCCCAGCGTCCAAGGACGCTGGTACGCCCAGCGTCAGAGGTATGCCTCGTTTTTTTTTTCCGTTTTCTTCTTCTTTTCCTTTTTTTTTTGTTTTTCTGCAGTTAAATCAAGTGGGGCCCACATGGGACTGATCCACTCCGTTCATCAGGTTCCCCATCTCATGGGGGACCTAGCAAGCCTAATGTTGGGTATATAAATCAGTTTAGAAACATCAAAGTGGGCCGAAGAATTTCTGGCAGTAGAAGTCATGGTTTTCACTGTTTTATACGGTGCGGTCCACTTAAGATTTGGATCAGTTTCAAATTCGGGGCCTGGCCCTAAAATGATATGGGAAAACAAGTGGACGGCGTGGATGGAACACAAGCATCAAGGTGGGTCCCACGAGTGGGGACCCCAGCCACCGTCCAAGGTGACGCTGGACGTTCCAGCGTCAAACGTCCAGACGCTGGACGTCCTTGCTCCTTTTTTTTTCTGAGGTTATTTCAAGTGGGGCCCACATAGGTGTGATCCAATCCGTCCATCAGGTCCCCCAACTCATGGGGAGCCTAGTAAGCCCAATATTGGGCAGCTGATTCAGTCCCCAAACATCACAGTGAGCCATGGAAGTTTCAATAGTGGGCGTCCTTGCCTCCACTGTTTTCCATGGTGTGGTCCACCTGAGATCTGGATCTCCTTCATTTTTAGTGTCCAGCCCTAAAATGGGCTGGAGAAACAGACGGACGGCATGGATCTAATACATACATCAAGGTGGGTCCCACGAGTGGGAACCTGTCCACGCCCAAAGAGGGGCCGTAGCCCACGTGCTGCTGGGCAGCAGCGTCCCTCGACGCTGACTGTCCAGCGGCCCTCCTTTCCTTCTCCTTTTTATTATTATTATTATTATTATTATTATTATTATTATTATTATTACTATTGTAAGAAGATGTGGCCCATTCATGGATGATCCCGTCCATCCGTCTCGTTGCCCATCAAAAGGTGGGCCCGAGGAAAAATAAAATGAAAGAATTTAAGAAAATGGGAGGGGGTTTATGCCCCTTGCACTCACTTCAAAGGATGGACGGTTGGATTGAATCGGGTTGATGATCGGACGATCCGGATGGTCCGGATGATGGTTGAGGTCCTCCAAGCTTGGATCTCCACCCTCAAATCCTAAATCTCCCTCCAAACCTCTCTCTTCTCTCAAATCTCTCTCTTTCTCTCAAATCTCTCTCTTTCTCTCTCCTCTCAAATCTCTTTCTTTCTCTTTCTCTTTCTCTCTCAAATCTCTTGCAAATATGGGAAGGTGAGGAAGCCTCCTCTCCCCCTACGTATGGTATTGTATGGGGGGAGAGAGAGAAATAATCATGAGGAGTGATGATGGTGCATGGGAGGGGGTGTGGGAGGTATGGGCTATAGTTGACTTTGGGAGGAGAGAGGGATGGGGGTATGGGTAGAGTGATGGTGAGAATGATGGTGATGGATTAGATTGATGTGACATGGTCTTGGAGTTTGTACAAGTGGGGCCCACGACACACGCACGTTGCGGGGCCCACCTCGGATTACGCAATCAATCATAACTTTCACACCGGGTATCGCAATGGGGCGTGCCGAACGGCGTTGGAATCGCAGCGCCTATGCGGTTGCTAGGGTATAAGTCTCAGGTCGATGCGGTACTAAAACAGGGTCGCGATCAAGGCTCGCTAATCTGATCCGTCTGGGACGTACCGGCACCGGAAATTAAGCGTACGGAGGGCAAATAAGGGTACGGGTCTTACATCAAGGATTACTATAATTCGAATCTAAACCAGCATTATATGAGAATCTCAGAGAATTGTAAGGAATTCATGTCCGGAGCACATGAACTCTCATAAAACATCTCAAACTACCACTTTTAGAACTGAAACATGAAAGAAAAATCAACTTGAATTTAAATTACTTGATTTAAACTGAATCCAACATAGAATTTACTACAAGCTTCACCTCTCAGCCTTAGCTGAGAGGTTCTAGCCGAGCATAGTCATGCTATAACTAAAAACTCTGAATAAAAGCATAAAAAATAGAAAACCAGAAGTTGGAGAGTTTCAGACGCTCCACGCTCGCTTCCTCTCTCCAAAACCACGTTCCTTCCCTTCTAAGATGACCTAGGAAGAGCCCCTAGGTGTCCTTTTATAGTAAGAAACCTCCCTTGCGTCGAAATCTGTGAAAGGTTACGCAGTGCGCAGCGTTTTTCGGAGTCCAGATTTAGAAAGGACTTTAGTTACGCAGAGCCGACCGGTCATGACCGGTCAGACTAATCTTTTAAGAAGTCCAGGGAGCACAGCCGATCGGTCATGACCTGTCGGACTGGTCTGTCCATTGATCCAGCAAGTGTAGCCGACCGATCATGACCGGTCGGACCATTTTGTCCATCTTCTAGTGTGCATGGCCGACTGGTCATGACCGGTCGGCCTGTCTTCAATGTGAACAGCCTTCATGGCCGACCGGTCAAGACCGGTCGACCTTCTTCCGTTTGCTTCTTTTGCCTTTTTTTTTCTCCTTTTTCTTCTTCTCTCTCTTCTCCTTGCTTTCTTCTTTCTTCGGTCTTCTTTCATCCTTCATCCAAAAGCTCTCAAAGCATTCTTTTAATCCCTAATTGAATGAAGTCCGCTCTCATTCCCTATAATCACAAAACATGTGTTAGATAGGCCTTTAAGTCATGAAAATCATGCAAACCATGTCATGTAATGGGCAATGCAATGTATAAATTTGAGGTTCAACACACCCCCCAACCAGCTTTTTGCTAGTCCCGAGCAAAACATGCGTGAAACAATTTCAAACCTCCAAACCCAACTCTCCTTCAGAACCCATGATTCTATCCATTCCAAGGTGTATAAGTATAAAATTTGGAAAAATTAGATGATAGAAGCTGAAACCTTGGACTCTCAAAACATAAAAGGTGTCTACATGAAATTCTCGCTGACTGATTGATAAATAGAAGAACTCAAACAAATTCAACCCCGTGTGCATAGTGATAGTTCATCTCATGAGTTCCTGGGATCATCTTCTTCATAGATTAAGTAAACCAAGGATGTTAAGGTGCACAGAGCAACAACAAACCTATGACAGGAATTTGCCTTACCGTCCTTCCGACGGCTTTCACACTATGTCCCATTTCCGGCTTTGGTTACGGTTCGACCATCACCTGGTTGGTAATAGGTAGCCCTTTTCGGAATTTTCCACCATTTTTCTTTCCTTCCCGATTTCATCCTTTCTTTCCTTTTTCTTTTAAATTAGATAGGATTTTTAGAAATCCATATCTTCTGTTATTTTCCCATGGACAAAGATGGACAAAATACCCCGGCTTGGCTGCTCAACACCTTTAAATCAAAGTCTAGCTAATCCACAAATCACATAACCCCATCAATGCATGAAAATCGTGTAGTGTGAACTTGGTGTGAAGGTGTTCAAATTTTCTATCAATCACAACAATAGGGGAACTAACATATAAAACCATTATGTCGGGAGAAAATCAAGACCTACAACATCACAAACTTCGTATCTCCTCGTCTTATACTTATAGCATCTCAAGTCTATAGAAACAAAATTTTCTAAAAGAGTGTTGAGATGTTAGAGAATTCGGAAAAATTTTGCGCATATGAAGCTCGAAATGTTGCAATATGCTAGATGAGGAATCTCATCTCACCCCCCAACCAAATCTTGCATTGTCCTCAATGTAAAAAGATATTCCAGTAGCATGAACATGAGAGCAATGATAAAATATGAGAGAGTGAGAATCAATAGTACCTGAGAGAGCGATCATGGAAGTCTCCAACCCATCAACTAAAACCTACTAAAATAGTAAAACTGAAGAAAACCTACCTATGCTATACCTCCATCAGACTAGGAGATCAATCATCCTGATAGACAGGATCATTCAGAGTGATGGACACGTCCTCTGAATCAAATTTCTCAACAAATGGTTTAAGGCGTTGTTCATTAACTTTAAAACGGTTACCATTTGCTGCATTTTCAATCTCAACAGCCCCATGAGGAAAGATTTCTTTGATAATATATGGGCCGGTCCATCGAGATCGTAATTTTTCCAGAAAAAGGTGAAGTCGGGAATTATACAAGAGTACTTTCTGTCCTTCATGGAAAGATTTCCTGAAGATGTGTTTGTCATGAAAAGCCTTCATCTTACTCTTGTAAATTCTTGAGTTCTCATATGCATCGTTCCGGATTTCATCAAGCTCATTTAATTGGAGTTTGCGAAGCGAGCTAGCCTTGTCCATGTCAAAATTTAAAGCCCGAATTGCCCAATAGGCTTTGTATTCTATCTCCACAGGCAAGTGGCAAGCTTTCCCAAAAACAAGTCTATAAGGGGACATTCCAATGGGTGTCTTGTAGGCGGTACGGTGAGCCCAAAGTGCATCATCTAATCTTAAGGACCAATCCTTCGATCCGGTCTCACCGTCTTTTCCAAAATCTGCTTGATTTCCCTATTGGAGATTTCAGCTTGCCCACTTGTTTATGGGTGGTATGGGGTACTCACTTTGTGCCGAATACCATATTTCTTCATCAAAGCTTCAAAAGGTCTATTGCAAAAGTGAGAACCCCCATCACTAATGATGGCCCGAGGCGTCCCAAATCTAGAAAGTATGTTTTCTTTGAGGAACTTGAGAACCGTACGATGATCGTTGGTTCTACATGGGATAGCCTCTATCCATTTAGACACATAGTCTACGGCAAGCAAAATATAGACATGTCCAAAAGATGAGGGGAATGGTCCCATGAAATCGATGCCCCAACAGTCAAAGACTTCAAGATGTTGAATTGGGGTGAGAGGCATCATATTTCGAAGGGATAATCCTCCTAAATTCTGGCAGCGCTCGCATGCTTTGCAAAACTCGTGGGTGTCCTTGAATAGCGTGGGCCAATAAAAACCACACTGCAGAATTTTCGCAGTTGTTTTCTTGGCTGAAAAATGACCCCCACATGCTTGATCATGACAAAAGGAGATGACTGAATTATGTTCATCATCGGGGACGCATCTCCTTATAATTTGGTCTGGGCAATATTTAAACAATAGAGGTTCATCCCAGAAAAATCTGCGCACTTCCCTTAGAAATTTACGTTTGTCTTGCGCAGTCCAATGAATCGGCATCGCACCTGTGGAAAGATAATTGGCTATATCAGCGTACCATGGTGGATGCACAGCAACAAAGAGTTGCTCATCAGGGAATGAGTCCTCAATAGGTGACTCGTCAATGGAATTTGGTAGGACTAGGCGGGATAGATGATCCGCCACCACATTTTCTACCCCCTTGTTGTCTTTGATCTCCAAGTCGAATTCTTGAAGGAGTAGGATCCATCTAAGCAAACGGGGCTTAGCATCCTTCTTAGAAAGATGGTATTTCAGCGCCGCATGATCCGTACAAACAATGACTTTGGATCCTATTAAGTATGGCCTGAATTTGTCCAAGGCGAAAATGACAGCTAGGAGCTCTTTCTCCGTAGTCGAATAATTAACTTGGGCAGGATTCAAGGTCCTACTTGCGTAGTAGATGACATGGGGCTTTTTATCCTTCTTTTGGCCTAACACCGCCCCAATAGCAAAATCGCTCGCATCGCACATCAACTCAAAGGGAATGGACCAATCTGGTGGTTGCATGATAGGAGCGGTTGTCAACATGTCCTTTAGCTTTGAAAAAGCTAATTGACATTCCGCACTCTGTTGAGCTCTTAATTGTGCATATTCTAACCCCAATTCATCACTCATTATGCAAGGTTCGTATGGTTTGTAAGCTAATTCAATGCATGTTTTGTGACTATAGGATTGAGGGTGGACTCTACTCAATTGAAGACATAAAGAGCTCACTTAGGATTATTCTGATGAAAAACATCCAAGAACCAGAGAAGAAAAGAAATGAAGAAGCAAAGAGAGAAGAAAGAAAGCAAGAAAAAGAAGAGAAAAAGGTGCTGACCAGTCGTGACCGGTCGGCCAAGGAAGCCAGACCGGTCAGTGACCGGTCTGCCATGTATGAAGGACGCTGCTGAAGACGTCCGACCGGTCATGACCGGTCGGACAGTGTTGCTGGGAACTCAATGAACAGGACCGACCGGTCAAGACCGGTCGGTCAGTGTTGCTGCAATGTGAAGAAAGACATTCGACCGGTCTTGACCGGTCGGAGTTGCTTGCTGGATTAAGGTTCTACAAGGCCTGACCGGTCTTGACCGGTCGGGCATACCTGCTGGAGTGTTTTCACTTGAGGCCGACCGGTCATGACCGGTCGGCCATGCGTACTGAGTTGGAACTTTCTAATTTCTTCCCGAAATTCTCTGCGCTGCGTAAGTGTTACGCAAATTTCCGATTCTTCCGACGTTGGGGAGCCGCCAAACTATAAATAAACACCTAGGGATTGTTTCTAGGGTATCCTAGAAGGGTTCAAGCGAGGTTGGAAGCTGTGAAAGTGAAGATTGGAGTTTCACAACTCCTTTTGGTTTGCTTTGCTGTTTTTATGCTTTTTGTAGTTGTTTCATGTTTCCTTGGATCATGAGAAGCTAAACCTCTTAGCTAGGGCTAAGAGGTGAAGCTTGTAGTGTATCCAAGATGTTTTAATTCGTAGTTAAGTGGTTTTCAGTTTGGAATTCATGATTATGAACTAAGGTTTGAAGTTTATACAAGTTTTTAAGTAATTTCTCTTAGTCTTGTGATGACTCATGGATGTTTGGATGAATTACTTATCTTCTTAATTTGTTTGCAACGGTCTAGACCTGTATGATCCGAGGAATTGGAGTGTGCTCTAGTACCAAGCTCTTCATAAAGGGGCTTCATGCCAAAGTTCTAGTTTTGGTTGATTATCTGGAATATGTATGGACTGTGCATATAATTTGAATCCAGTTCAAATCATGATCTAGCTTTGTCTTGTGAGAAGACTTGAGGATGGTTATGATTGGGAATTGGACCTATAGAAAAGGTGAATGACCTATGCAATGAGCATGCTCAGATCAGCCTAGAGTTGAGTGAACTTTATGCACAGAACTTACATGTTACAGACTTCTGGTTTAACAGTTCTATCATCCGACTAGATAGACCTGACTGGTGATTCTAGTTGAGAGAATGGGAAACCACAGAGGATTGAACATCGAGGATTGCTACAAGTGGATCCTCGAACCCCTAGTGCCTTCTTATACTTGTTTACATTCAATTTAGCTTAAACTGTTAATCACACACATTCTATTCAAACTTTGATTGTTAGCTTCAATAGAAACTTGTGGATGAGTTTGTGACATCCTACATAAGTCCCTGTGGATCGACCTCGGTATTACCGAGTTTATTACTACATCGCAACCCTACACTTGGGGAAGCGAACAAGTTTTTGGCGCCGTTGCCGGGGACCTTGACGGTTTTCACAAATTTCTGAAATTAGTATCTATTTAGGACTCTTTTAGATTTTTAGAACTAACTTAGTTTATTTATTTGATTTTTTCTTTTCAGGGATTTCTAGGAAGCTGAAGAAGATACAAGAGTTTCAAGTGCGAATCAGGTTCTATCTTTCTAAACCTTACTCTTCTCCTTCTCCTATTCATTCCTATTCATCTCTTGTAGAGTGGGTGGAGATTCCTTTTGGATCTCTAAAAGGTCGGCCTTTTTGCCACCTGGATTCCTATTGGTCGGCTCAGCCGCCTTGGTTCACCTTGTGCTCAGAGATTTCTTTTCTCATCTCTACTCCTCTTTTTCCTTTTTCTGCACTTTTTCTCAAAAGATTCAAAGAGTGGGTGGGGAGTTTTCTGAACCCCTATTGACTAGGAGAAATCGGTCTTTATCCTTGCTTCTGGCCTAGCCATTGCAAGACACCTTGTGCTTCGATCTTAGAGAAGAGTAAAGAAAAGGGAGGAAGAATTCTCCTTTCTTTTTGTTTCTTATTTTTGGTTTTGCATGCCACATTGGGCTCGGGATTCCAATAACTGACTCATAAGTGAAGGGGGGATAGTAAAAGGGATTGATAGAGAGCCACGTGCTAGGAGATAGCTAGATTCTCCAATTTTATCTGAAAATATGGCTGCAAATCAACCTAACCCGGTTCAAAATCAAACTGAAACAGGGGAGAATGTGGTTGAGAATGTTCCCCGACCTAGCACTTTACGTGATTTCTTGCAACCTGCAAGAACGAGCACTCCCTCATGCATAGTTTTCCCACCAAAAGCAGGGAATGTAGATTTGAAACCGGGAGTGATCAATCTTCTCCCTAAATTCCATGGTTTAGACAGTGAAAGTGCCTATCAACACCTTAGGGAGTTTGATGAGGTAATCACCACCATGCACTTTGCAAATGTGACTGAAGATGTAGTAAGACTTAAATTCTTCCCTTTCACTCTTAAGGATAAAGCCAAGGGTTGGCTGTATGCATTAAGGCCAAGATCAATTGGGTCATGGAACGATATGCACAGAGAATTTATAAAAAAATTCTTCCCTACTCACAAAACGAACATGCTTAAGCGCCTTATCATGAACTTTGCCCAAAAGGAGGATGAAACCTTTTCCCAATGTTGGGAGAGATTTAAGGACCTATTAAACGCATGCCCACATCATGGCTATGAAAATTGGCGGATTATAAGTTTTTTCTATGAAGGACTGATTCCATCCATGCGCCAATTTATAGAGATGATGTGTAATGGGGAGTTCATGAATAAGGAAGCTGATGAAGCATGGGATTATCTGGAAGAATTGGCTGAAAGTGCACAATCTTGGGACACACCTAAACCAACAAATTCCAAGATTGGCCAACAAAAGGAAAAGGGAGGAATGTATGTCCTATCAGAAGAAGATAGCATAAGTGCACGGTTGGCTAGCCTTACAAGAAAGGTCGAAGCCATGGAATTAAGGAAAGGAGAAACAATCAACTCCACTGAGGTTGAAACTGTTTGTGGAATTTGTGCTGGAAATCAACATGCTACACCAGATTGTCCCACAATTTCAGCAGTCCAAGGCATCCTACAAGAACAAACAAATGCCATAAACAGTTATCAGCAGCAATATGGTGCTCCAAACTCAAACACGTATAATCCTAATTGGAAGAACCATCCCAACTTCAGTTGGAAGAATGGGCCCAATGCAAATGCAAACAACACTCCAAAAGTATCACTAGAAGAGATGTTGGGTGCATTTGTATCAGTCCAGAATGAGCATAACAAGACAAACTCTCTAAAAATAGATGGGTTCATGCAAGAGCAATTGAAATTCAATCAAAACTCAAACCAAGCCATCAATGAATTGAAAACATCTTTGGCTAGAGTTGAAGCTCACCTTAGTGTTAGAGAGAAGGGCACACTCCCTGCCCAAACTCTTCCTAACCCAAGGACCCAATATGAGATACAAGATGCAAGCTCATCCTCCCACCATACGGAACATGTCCAAGCTATCACCACTTTGAGAAGTGGGAAAGAAATTGATAAATCCAATCCGGTGAAGGCCCCCAAGCCTAAGGATCCAGAAATTCCCAAAGAGGATGATAGCCCAAACAATATTCCACAAGAGAAAGAACCGGAAAGACAATACAATTCGGTTGCCCCATTTCCACAAAGGTTGATTTCACCTAAACCTTTAGATAAAAATCTGGAGATTCTGGAAGTTTTCAAGCAGGTGAAGATCAACATTCCGCTGTTGGATGCAATAAAACAAATACCATCTTATGCCAAATTTTTAAAGGAATTGTGTACAATCAAAAGGAAACATAACGTTCACAACAAAGTGCTTTTGGCTGAGAATTTGAGTGCCATCATCTAACAAGAGGTGCCCCAAAAATACAAAGATCCGGGTAGTCCAACCATATCATGCATCATAGGAAACTACCAGATTAAACAAGCCCTACTCGACTTGGGGGCAAGTGTGAATCTCATTCCATACTCGGTCTATGAACAACTTGGGTTAGGTGAATTGAAACCCACCAAAACCACACTCCAACTTGCTGATAGATCCATCCGGATACCGAGAGGAATGGTAGAGGATGTTCTAGTCCAAGTTGATAAATTCTACTATCCAGTAGATTTTATTGTCTTGGACACACATCCCGTGATAGGCACCGGTACTCAAATTCCCGTCATACTTGGACGACCGTTTCTAGCTACCTCAAACGCCATTATCAATTGTAGAAACGGACTTGTACAAATGTCCTTTGGAAATATGACCCTTGAGCTTAACATATTTGAGTTATGCAAACAACCGCGGGAAGTTGATGATGATATCCACGAATTAAACATGATCGAATCATTCGTGGAAGATACAATCCCCTTGTCACTATTTTCCGACCCTTTGGAGGCTTGTGTGGCCCATCTCCATGATATGAATGATGATACAACACAAGAGATGGATGCCATTCTAGATGTGATGCTGGTGCGTGAAAATAAAAGATGGAGGGCCCCAATTGAACCTTTGCCTATAAATGAGAACAAGGCCCTCCCATCCAACATTAAGGTGCCAAAACTCGACCTAAAACCATTGCCAAGTGAGCTAAAATATGTTTATTTAGGTCGAGATGAGACATATCCAGTGGTGATTTCTTCCCACTTGGATGAGGAACAAGAGAGTAGGCTAATAGCCACTCTATTAGAGCACAAGAGTGCCATCGGATGGACAATTGCGGATCTCAAAGGCATAGACCCACTGATTTGCACTCACCGCATACACCTTGAGGAAAATGCAAAGACATCCCGGCAACCACAAAGACGACTAAATCCAAATATGAAGGATGTGGTTAAGGCCGAAGTGGTGAAACTATTGGATGTAGGTATCATTTACCCAATATCTGATAGCCAATGGGTGAGCCCAACTCAAGTGGTGCCTAAGAAATCCGGAATAACCATCGTAGCCAATGCCAATAACGAACTCGTGCCAACTAGAGTCACTACCGGTTGGAGAATGTGCATTGACTACAGGAAGCTAAACACTGTCACAAGGAAAGACCACTTTCCCCTACCGTTTGTTGATCAGATTTTAGAACGGTTGGCGGGCCATTCCCACTTTTGCTTCCTTGATGGCTATTCAGGGTACAACCAAATAGAAATTGCCCGTGAAGATCAAGAAAAGACTACATTCACATGTCCATTCGGTACTTTCGCCTATCGACGAATGCCGTTTGGACTATGTAATGCCCCTGCCACCTTTCAGCGTTGTATGATGAGCATCTTTTCTGACATGGTGGGGACCATTCTCGAAGTCTTCATGGATGATTTTTTTGTATTTGGTTGTAACTTTGATGAGTGACTCAAGCACTTGAAATCTGTGCTAAAAAGATGTGAAGAGAAGAACCTTGTGCTCAATTGGGAAAAGTGTCACTTCATGGTTCAAAAGGGAATTGTACTTGGTCACATCGTTTCACAAAATGAAATTGAGGTGGACAAGGCGAAAATTGATCTTATCTCTAACCTCCCACCACCCAAAAGCATACGAGATATACGGTCCTTTTTAGGACACGCAGGATTTTACAGAAGGTTCATAAAGGATTTCAGTTCACTCTCTCGCCCTTTATGTAACCTACTTCAAAAGGAAAATTCTTTCGAGTGGAATGAAGAATGTCAAAAGGCCTTTACCACCCTTAAAGGTATGTTGACATGTGCTCCAATAATGCAACCACCTGATTGGAGCCTCCCTTTTGAAATTATGTGCGATGCTAGCGACTATGCTATTGGGGCTGTGTTAGGCCAAAGAAAAGATAAAAAGCCATGTGTCATCTACTATGCAAGTAGAACCCTAAACTCAGCCCAGGCAAACTACACTACTACTGAAAAAGAACTTTTAGCCGTAGTTTTTGCCTTGGAGAAGTTTAGATCCTACTTGATTGGATCCAAGATCATTATATTCACTGACCATGCCGCGCTTAAGTATCTTCTCTCTAAGAAGGATGCTAAACCACGGTTATTAAGATGGATCCTCCTACTCCAAGAATTCGACTTAGAAATACGTGATAAGAAAGGAGTAGAGAATGTAGTAGCTGACCACCTCTCTCGACTTATCCTCACTGATTCTCCTGAAACGACTGCAATCAATGACATGTTCCCTGATGAACAACTTTTTGCTGTTTCCCAATTACCATGGTATGCGGACATTGCTAATTATCTTGCTACAGGTACAATTCCTACATATTGGAAAAAGCAAGATAAGGATAGATTCTTCTCAGAGGTACGGAAATTTCTATGGGACGACCCATACTTGTTCAAGTATTGTCCCGATCAAATTATAAGGAGATGTGTCCCAGATGATGAGCAACAAAGTATCGTCTCCTTCTGTCATTCTCAAGCATGTGGTGGCCATTTTTCGGCTAAAAAGACCACAGCGAAAATTCTGCAATGTGGGTTTTATTGGCCCACCATGTTCAAAGACACACATGAGTTTTGCAAAGCTTGCGAACCCTGTCAGAAATTAGGAGGAATCTCCCGTAGAAATATGATGCCACTCAATCCCATCTTAATTATCGAAATTTTTGATTGTTGGGGCATCGATTTCATGGGCCCATTCCCATCTTCCTTTGGAAACTTATACATCTTGCTTGCCGTTGATTATGTTTCCAAATGGGTCGAGGCCATCCCTTGCCGGAATAATGACCATAAAACGGTCATTCGATTCTTAAAAGAAAACATTCTTTCCCGGTTTGGAACGCCTCGAGTCATCATAAGTGATGGAGGGTCTCACTTTTGCAATTGCCCTTTTGAAGCATTAATGAAGAAATATGGCGTAACGCACAAAGTGAGCACTCCCTATCACCCACAAACTAGTGGACAAGCCGAGATATCCAATAGGGAGATTAAACACATTTTAGAAAAAACGGTGAATCCCGATCGCAAGGATTGGTCACTTCGACTTACCGATGCGCTTTGGGCTTACCGTACTGCCTTTAAAACTCCTATTGGAATGTCTCCCTATAGACTTGTCTATGGGAAGGCTTGTCACTTGCCTGTGGAGTTGGAACATAAGGCGTATTGGGCTATTAAGAAGAGGAATTTCAATCCTGACAAGGCAAGCTCGTTACGCAAACTACAATTGAATGAACTTGCAGAAATCCGGAATGAAGCTTATGAGAATGCAAGAATTTACAAGGATAAGACGAAGATATTCCATGATAAGAATATTCTTCGCAAGACATTCACGATAAATCAAAAAGTCCTCATGTATAATTCTCGCTTACATCTATTTCCGGGAAAATTGAGATCTCGGTGGACCGGTCCCTACATTGTGCAAACTGTCTATCCATATGGGACTGTCGAGCTGTTAAATCCAAGGAACGGCAACATTTTTAAAGCAAATGGGCAGCGATTAAAGCCGTTCTTTGAAAACTTCCCTTCAGAAGGTATGTCCATACATCTGAATGATCCTGTGTATCAAGATGATTGATCTCCTAGTCTGATGGAGGTATAGAGTAGTTAGGATTAGGATTTTGCTGCTTTTGTTTTCGTTTTCATAGGTTTGTTAGAAGGAGGAAGATCTCCACTTTTCACTCTCTCAGGTACTATCATTCCTCACTCCCTTTTATTTTCAAATTGCTCTCATGTTTTGCTCATTGTACATCTTTTTCATTGAGGACAATGCAAAATTTGGTTGGGGGGTGTAGGATCACTTGGATGAATCCAGCGATTTGCAACATTTCAAGCAATCATGTGGAATTTTTTTCGATTTTTCAAAAATTCAAAACTCTTTTGGAAAACACCAGTTTTATGCATTCAAGTTGATATGAACATAAGAGGAGGAGATATGAAGTGTATGGGGCTGGATGTCTGCAATCTCTCATAGCATAATGGTTTTATATGTGAACTCCCCTATTTTTGTGATTAATAGAAAATCTGAACACTTTTACACCTAGTTCACATTACACAATTTTCATGAGTTGAAGGGATTATGTGACTTATGAATTAGCTAGACTTTGAATTAAGGTATTGAGAAATCAGGCGGGGGTACTCTGTTCATCCTTGTCCATGGGAAAATAATGAAAGATATGGATTTTTAAAAATCCTATCTAATTTAAAAAGAAAAAGGAAAAGGAAGGATGAAATTGGGAATGTGGAAAAATGGTGGAGAATTCCGATTAGGGCTACCTACTACCAACCGGGGGATGGTCTACCCGTAACCAAAGCCGGAAATGGGACGTAGTGTGAAAGTCGTCGGAAGGACGGTAAGGCAAATTCCCGTCATTGGCTTGATGCGGCTCTATGTACCTTGAGTTCAATAGTCTAGTTGATCTATGAAGAAGATAATCCTAGAAACTCGTGAGATGAATTTTCACTACCCACACTAGGTTGAATTTGTTCAGGTCCTTCTATTTATCAAACAATCAGCGGGAATCTCATATGAATGCCTATTATGTCTTGAGGATTTACAGTTCCAACCTTTGACGCCCAATCTTTCTGAATCTTACACTTATGAACCTTAGAATGAATAGAAGGATGGTTTCTGAAAGAGAGTTGAGTTTTGAAGAATGGGATTAGCTTCACGCATGTTTTGCTCGGGACTAGCAAAATGCTGGTTGGGGGGTGTGTTGAGCTCTTAATTGTGCATATTCTAACCCCAATTCATCACTCATTATGCAAGGTTCGTATGGTTTGTAAGCTAATTCAATGCATGTTTTGTGACTATAGGATTGAGGGTGGACTCTACTCAATTGAAGACATAAAGAGCTCACTTAGGATTATTCTGATGAAAAACATCCAAGAACCAGAGAAGAAAAGAAATGAAGAAGCAAAGAGAGAAGAAAGAAAGCAAGAAAAAGAAGAGAAAAAGGTGCTGACCGGTCGTGACCGGTCGGCCAAGGAAGCCAGACCGGTCAGTGACCGGTCTGCCATGTATGAAGGACGCTACTGAAGACGTCCGACCGGTCATGACCGGTCGGACAGTGTTGCTGGGAACTCAATGAACAGGACCGACCGGTCAAGACCGGTCGGTCAGTGTTGCTGCAATGTGAAGAAAGACATCCGACCGGTCTTGACCGGTCGGAGTTGCTTGCTGGATTGAGGTTCTACAAGGCCTGACCGGTCTTGACCGGTCGGGCATACCTGCTGGAGTGTTTTCACTTGAGGCCGACCGGTCATGACCGGTCGGCCATGCGTACTGAGTTGGAACTTTCTAATTTCTTCCCGAAATTCTCTGCGCTGCGTAAGTGTTACGCAAATTTCCGATTCTTCCGACATTGGGGAGCCGCCAAACTATAAATAAACACCTAGGGATTGTTTCTAGGGTATCCTAGAAGGGTTCAAGCGAGGTTGGAAGCTGTGAAAGTGAAGATTGGAGTTTCACAACTCCTTTTGGTTTGCTTTGCTGTTTTTATGCTTTTTGTAGTTGTTTCATGTTTCCTTGGATCATGAGAAGCTAAACCTCTTAGCTAGGGCTAAGAGGTGAAGCTTGTAGTGTATCCAAGATGTTTTAATTCGTAGTTAAGTGGTTTTCAGTTTGGAATTCATGATTATGAACTAAGGTTTGAAGTTTATACAAGTTTTTAAGTAATTTCTCTTAGTCTTGTGATGACTCATGGATGTTTGGATGAATTACTTATCTTCTTAATTTGTTTGCAACGGTCTAGACCTGTATGATCCGAGGAATTGGAGTGCGCTCTAGTACCAAGCTCTTCATAAAGGGGCTTCATGCCAAAGTTCTAGTTTTGGTTGATTATCTGGAATATGTATGGACTGTGCATATAATTTGAATCCAGTTCAAATCATGATCTAGCTTTGTCTTGTGAGAAGACTTGAGGATGGTTATGATTGGGAATTGGACCTATAGAAAAGGTGAATGACCTATGCAATGAGCATGCTCAGATCAGCCTAGAGTTGAGTGAACTTTATGCACAGAACTTACATGTTACAGACTTCTGGTTTAACAGTTCTATCATCCGACTAGATAGACCTGACTGGTGATTCTAGTTGAGAGAATGGGAAACCACAGAGGATTGAACATCGAGGATTGCTACAAGTGGATCCTCGAACCCCTAGTGCCTTCTTATACTTGTTTACATTCAATTTAGCTTAAACTGTTAATCACACACATTCTATTCAAACTTTGATTGTTAGCTTCAATAGAAACTTGTGGATGAGTTTGTGACATCCTACATAAGTCCCTGTGGATCGACCTCGGTATTACCGAGTTTATTACTACATCGCAACCCTACACTTGGGGAAGCGAACACACTCCACTCAAATTGGTTCTCCTTTTGTAGAAGGTTGCATAAGGGTCTTGAGATATGACTAAAATCCTTTATGAACCTTCTATAGAAACTGGCGTGTCCAAGGAAGGACCGCACATCGCGTATGCTTTTGGGTGGTGGTAGATTGGAAATTATGTCGATTTTTGCCCGGTCTACCTCTATTCCATTGGACGAGATGATATGTCCAAAGACTATTCCTCTTTGTACCATGAAATGGCACTTTTCCCAGTTTAATACAAGTTGCTGCTCCTCACACCTCATCAAGACCAACTTCAAGTGCTTAAGACACTCATCAAATGTACAACCAAAAACAGAAAAGTCATCCATGAATACCTCAACAAACTCACCCACCATGTCTGAGAAAATACTCAACATGCATCGTTGGAATGTGGTGGGTGCATTACATAACCCGAATGACATCCTTCGGTAAGCGAAGGTGCCAAACGGGCATGTAAATGTGGTTTTCTCTTGGTCTTCCGGAGCTATCTCAATTTGGTTGTATCCGGAATAGCCATCTAGGAAGCAATAATAGGAATGGCCTGCCAACCTCTCCAAAATTTGATCCATAAATGGGAGAGGGAAGTGGTCTTTCCTAGTGACCGTGTTGAGCTTCCTATAATCAATGCACATATACCAACCGGTGGTCACCCATGTCGATATAAGCTCGTTGTTGGCGTTTTCAATGATGGTAATACCGGATTTCTTGGGGACAACTTGGGTAGGACTCACCCATTGGCTATCTGAGATGGGGTAGATAATACCCACATCCAATAGTTTTAACACTTCGGCTTTGACAACCTCCATCATGTTTGGATTTAACCGTCTTTGAGGTTGTCTAGTCATTTTTGCATTTTCTTCAAGGTGTATTCGGTGAGTGCAAACCGAAGGATCTATCTCTTTGAGATCCGCTATTGTCCAACCTATGGCTTCCCTATGTTCTTTGAGTAACTCAATCAACTTGAGTTCTTGGTCTTTTTCTAGGTGGGAGGCAATGACAACTGGGAATGTTTCCTCTTGACCCAAATATACATATTTAAGCTCGGATGGCAATGGTTTAGGGTCAAGCTTCGGTGGTTTGATGTTAAACGGTAGAGGCCTTGATGTGGTTGGTGGTAATTTTTCAAAATGGGGCCTCCACCGGCTAGTATCAACTACCGGTCTTTCTATATTTAATGCCTGCACAATCTCACTAATGATGGGGTCTTCAGAATCCATGAAATATGCTAAGCATGTCTCCAAGCTTTCTAGTGGTTCAAGTTGAAGAAGTTCTTCTTCTTCAAAAGTTTCAAGCATGTTTACATCGAAGAACTCATCATCATCGACATCCCTATGTCTTTTGCCCAAGTGAAACACATTCACCTCTAGTGTCATGTTTCCAAAAGATAGTTGCATCACCCCATTCCGGCAATTGATGATTGCGTTTGATGTGGCAAGGAATGGGCGGCCTAGTATTACTGGTATTTGGGTGCTCGCATCCAAAACCGGTTGTGTCTCCAAGACTATAAAATCTACTGGGTAGTAGAATTTATCAACTTGAACTAGAACATCCTCAACTACCCCCCTCGGTACACGGATAGATCTATCAGCGAGTTGCAACATGGTTTTGGTGGATTTTAATTCACCAAGACCCAATTGCTCATATACCGAGTATGGGATCAAGTTCACACTTGCCCCCAAATCTAACAAGGCACGTTCAATCCGGTAGTCTCCAATGATACATGAGATGGTGGGACTACCGGGATCTTTGAATTTTGGGGGGGGTCTTTTGAGTGAGGATGGCACTCACTTGCTCAGTTAAGAAGGCCTTTTGTTGCACATTATATTTGCGTTTTGTTGTGCACAGGTCTTTTAGAAACTTGGGATAAGAGGGAATTTGTTTGATGGCATCAAGCAAAGGGATATTAATCTTGACTTGTCTGAAAATCTCTAGAATATCATGAGAATTTGGGAGAGATTTTGGGGCAACCAATCTCGAAGGGAATGGTGCTACGGGCTTGTAAATGCGTTCCGGTTGTTGTGGGGCTAAGTTAGATCCATCTTCATCCTCAGAATTTACTGGATCATTAGGCTCATCGGCCTTCACCGGAATAGTTTTGTTAATTTGTTTACCACTTCTAAGGGTGGTGATGGATTTAGCTTGCTCCATGTTTTGGTTGGAAGGATTAGGGATGCTCACTTCATGTACTTGCTTTGGATTGGGCTGAGGTTGGGCCGGAAAGGTCCCTTCCCTAGCATTCAAGCGTCCCTTAATCTTATCAACCGAGACTTTAAGCTCTTGGAACATTTGCTGATTCGATTGATTTATTTGCGCTTGCCCTTGCATAAACGCTTTCAAGGTATCCTCCCATGAGAATTGAGGTGGGGCCATATTTTGCATGGGTGGCCCTCTTTGGGAGTTGGTGGGATTGCCCGTAGGAGCATTCTTCCAACTGAAATTTGGGTGGTTCTTCCAACTCTCATTGTACGTATTACCTACCGGTCCATTGAAGGGCCGTTGATAACCATATGTGGCATTGGCTGTCTCATGTAGCACTTCCTGAAACGCAGGAATTGTGGGACAATCTTGCGTAGCGTGTAAGTCGGTGAGGCAGATCCCACATATGGTTTCAACAGCTTTAGTGGACTTGGAAACTCCACTTTTACTAAGTTCCATAGCCTCAACCTTCCTTGTGAGGTTGGCTATCCTTGCATTCACATCGTCTTCTTCCTTAAGGACATAGATCCCTCCTGTCTCTTGAGTGGGCTTGGAGTTATTGGGTTTATCCGATGTATCCCAAGATTGGGCATTTTCAGCCAACATGTCCAAGTAATTCCAAGCCTCATCTGGATTTTTACTCATAAACTCGCCATTGCACATCATCTCCACAAATTGGCGCATGTTGGAACTTAATCCATCATTAAAAAAGTTTATAATTCGCCAACTCTCATAGCCATGATGTGGGCAAGCAAGCAGGAGTTCCTTAAATCTTTCCCAACATTGAAAAAAAGATTCACCTTCTTTAGTCGAGAAATTCATTATGGCCCTTCGCAGGGTGTTCGTTTTATGAGCCGGGAAGAACTTTTTCAAGAATTCCCGGTTCATCTCAACCCATGACCTAATCGAGTGTGGTCTAAGAGAGTGAAGCCAATCTTTGGCTCTTTCTTTCAAAGTGAAGGGAAAAAGTTTAAGTCTAATAGTATCCTCGAAAACATTTGGGTAATGCAAGGTGGCCAACACTTCCTCGAATTCTTGCAAGTGTAAGTATGGGCGGTCAGAGTCTAGCCCATAGGAACTTTGGTAAGAGTTGAATTACACCCGGTTTTATGTCAAAGTTTCCACCGTTTGCTGGTAGAACCACGCAAGAAGGTGTAATTGCTCAGGCAGGTTGTAGGTAGTCCCGTAGTGATCTCATTGGAGGAACATTCTGTACCTCATTCTCTCCTACTCCTTCCTGATTTGCGTTTGTAGTTGGAGTAGGGGGGAGGATTCCTTACAGGTGTTTGTTCCATACTCCCCAAACTTTCACAATGCTCTTGGTAATTCCGGACTCGTCTATGGACTGACAATGGTCCAACTAAACCACCTTCAGATTGGAGACGATTTGAGTGATTACGTTCCCAACGGGACATAAACCACTCAATCGAAAATAAAAACTAATCCTAACCTAGAAAACTGAAATATGAAATTAATCTGAGAAAACTAAGTTAGAAAGGTATCACCTGATGCGCTTGAACTTAGAGAAGAATTCCTACAAAACAGAAAACTTTGTTAGTTCTAAAAAAAAAATCAGAAAAACCTATCTACTTCTACAGCCACTGAACTATTTGAAAACCGTTATCTAAATCCCCGGCAGCGGCACCAAAAACTTGTTCGCTCGCCTCAAGTGTAAGGCTGCGATGTAGTAATAAAACTCGGTAAGACCGAGGTCGATCCACAGGGAAATAGAAACAACTTCCATAGCACTCCAGCAACTCAGTTTTTGGAAGAAAATCAGATTCAATTGAGTGTTTAACTAAAACAGCAACTTAATGAGAAATCAGGGATATAAAGTACTAAGGCATTCAAGGATCCACTTGTAGCAATCCTATGTCAATCCAGTCAATCCAAGTAGAGAACACAACTAGATTTGAAGTCCTATCTCTCATCTAGTTGGAAAATAAAGCATTCACACACATTCAATCCAAATCAAGTTGAACTTCCAAGTTCTAGTCCATTCAATCAATGTAGAATTCAAAACTATAGCCTGCGGAGTAACAGCCATGCCTATGGACTATGGCCTGCTCAAGGATTACTATAATTCGAATCTAAACCAGCATTATATGATAATCTTAGAGAATTACAAGGAATTCATGTCCGGAGCACATGAACTCTCATAAAACATCTCAAACTACCACTTTTAGAACTGAAACATGAAAGAAACATCAACTTGAATTTAAATTACTTGATTTAAACTGAATCCAACATAGAATTTACTACAAGTTTCACCTCTCAGCCTTAGCTGAGAGGTTCTAGCCGAGCATAGTCATGCTATAACTAAAAACTCTGAATAAAAGCATAAAAAATAGAAAACCAGAAGTTGGAGAGTTGCAGACACTCCACGCTCGCTTCCTCTCTCCAAAACCACGTTCCTTCCCTTCTAAGATGACCTAGGAAGAGCCCCTAGGTATCCTTTTATAGTAAGAAACCTCCCTTGCGTCGAAATCTGCGAAAGGTTACGCAGTGCGCAGCGTTTTTCGGAGTCCAGATTTAGAAAGGACTTTAGTTACGCAGAGCCGACCGATCATGACCGGTCGGACTAATCTTTTAAGCAGTCCAAGGAGCACAGCCGACCGGTCATGACCGGTCGGACTGGTCTGTCCATTGATCCAGCAAGTGTAACCGACCGGTCATGACCGGTCGGACCATTTTGTCCATCTTCTAGTGTGCATGGCCGACCGGTCATGACCGGTTGGCCTGTCTTCAATGTGAATAGCCTTCATGGCCGACCGGTCAAGACCGGTCAGCCTTCTTCCATTTGCTTCTTTTTCCTTTCTTTTTCTCCTTTTTCTTCTTCTCTCTCTTCTCCTTCCTTTCTTCTTTCTTCGGTCTTCTTTCATCCTTCATCCAAAAGCTCTCAAAGCATTCTTTTAATCCCTAATTGAATGAAGTCCGCTCTCATTCCCTATAATCACAAAACATGTGTTAGATAGGCCTTTAAGTCATGAAAATCATGCAAACCATGTCATGTAATGGGCAATGCAATGTATAAATTTGAGGTTCAACACACTGCGTAACTCCTACGCAGATTCTCGATCTTTCTGAAGTTGTGGAGCCTCCTTACTATAAAAGGACACCTAGGGATTGTTCCTAGGGCATCTAAGAAGGGGAGAAGCAAGCTTGGAGGCGGAGGAAGTGAATTTTGGAGTTCCACAACTCCTTGGAGTTTGTTTTTGCTGTTTTTATGAACTTTTTAGTTGTTTCATGTTTCCTTGGATCATGAGCAGCTAAACCTCTTAGCTAGGGCTAAGAGGTGAAGCTTGTGGTGGATCCAAGATGTTTCAATTCGTAGCTAGCTGGTTTTAAATATGGAATTCATGATTATGGACTATGGTTTGAAGTTTATACAAGTTTTTAAGTAGTTTTTCTTAGTCTTATGATGACTCATGGATGTTTGGGAGAATTACTTAATTCCTTATTTGGTTTGTATCAGTCTAGACCTGTATGATCCGAGGAATCGGAGTGCGCTCTAGGACTATGATCTTCATGAAGGGACTTCCTACCAAAGGTCTATTTTTCTGATTTTCTGGGTTATGTAAGGGACTGTGCATGTGATTTGAATCTAGTTCATATCCTGATCTAGCCTTGTCTTGTGACAGGACTTGAGGATGGTTATGATTGTGAACTAGACCTTTTGGAAAGGGGAATGACCTATGCAATTGAGCATGCTCAGCTCAGCCTACATTGAGTGAATCTTATGCATCGAACTTACATAATACAGATTGTATGATTTAACAGCTCTATCATCCGACTAGATAGACCTTAATGTCGATTCTAGTTGAGAGAATGAAAAACCACAGCGGATTGAACATCAAGGATTGCTACAAGTGGATCCTTGAACCCCTAGTGCCTTTTTTATAATTGTCTACAACTGTTATTCACATCAATTCTATTCAAAATCTGATTATTAGCTTTTAATAGACACTTTTGGATGTGTTTGTGAAATCCTACATAAGTCCCTGTGGATCAACCTCGGTCTTACCGAGTTTATTACTACATCGCAACCCTACACTTGGGGAAGCGAACAAGTTTTTGGCGCCGCTGCCTGGGATTTTGACGGTTTTTCACAAATTTCTGAAATTAGTATCTATTTAGGATTTTTAGGATTTTAGGACTAACTTAGTTTGTTTATTTGATTTTTCTTTCAGGGATTTCTAGGAAGCTGAAGAAGATACAAGGATTTCAAGTGCCGAATCAGGTTCTATCTTTCTAAACCTTACTCTTCTCCTTCTCCTATTCATTCCTATCATATTCATCTCTTGTAGAGTGGGTGGAGAATCCTTTTGGATCTTTGAAAGGTCGGCCTTTTTGCCACCTGGATTCCTATTGGTCGGCTCTGCCGTCTTGGATCACCTTGTGCTCAGAGATTTCTTTTCTCATCTCTACTCCTCTTTCTCCTTTTTCTGCAGTTTTTCTCAAAAGATTCAAAGAGTGGGTGGGGAGTCCTCTGAACCCCTAATGACCAGGAGAAATCGGTCTCTATCCTTGCTTCTGGCTTAGCCATTGCAAGACACCTTATGCTTCGGTCTTAGAGAAAAGTAAAGAAAGGGAGGAAGAATTCTTCTTTCTCTTTGTTTCTTATTTTCTTGTTTTGCATGCCACATTGGGCTCGGGATTCCAATAACCGACTCATACGTGAAGGGGGGATAGTAGAAGGAATTGACAGAGAACCACGTGCTAGGAGACATCTAAACTCTCCAATTTTGTCTGAAAATATGGCTGCAAATCAACCTAATCCGGGCCAAAACCAAACTGAAACAGGGGAGAATGTGGTTGAGAATGTTCCCCGACCTAGGACTTTACGTGATTTCTTGCAACCCGCAAGAGCGAGCACTCCCTCATGCATAGTTTTTCCACAAAATGCAGGGAATGTGAATTTGAAACCGGGAGTGATTCAACTTCTCCCTAAATTCCATGGTTTAGACAGTGAAAGTGCCTATCAACACCTTAAGGAGTTTGATGACGTAATCACCACCATGCACTTTACAAATGTTACTGAAGATGTAGTAAGACTCAAATTCTTCTCTTTCACTCTTAAAGATAAAGCCAAGGGTTGGCTTTATGCATTGAGGCCAAGATCAATTGGTGCATGGACTGATATGCACAGAGAATTTATAAAGAAATTCTTCCCTACTCACAAAACGAACATGTTGAAGCGCCTTATCATGAACTTTGCCCAAAAGGAAGAAGAAACCTTCTTCCAATGTTGGGAGAGGTTTAAGGAGTTATTAAATGCATGCCCACATCATGGCTATGAAATTTGGCGGGTTATAAGCTTTTTCTACGAAGGACTGACTTCACCCATGCGCTAATTTGTAGAGATGATGTGTAACGGGGAGTTCATGAATAAGGAAGCTGATGAAGCATGGGATTATTTGGAAGAATTGGCTGAGAATGCACAGGCTTGGGACACATCGAAACCAACTAATTCCAAGACTGGCCAACAAAAGGAAAAGGGGGGAATGTATGTCTTATCAGAAGAAGATAGCATAAGTGCACGGTTGGCTAGCCTCACAAGAAAGGTCGAAGCTATGGAATTAAGGAAAGGAGAAACAATCAACTCCACTGACGTTGAAACTGTTTGTGGAATTTGTGCTGGAACTCAACATACTACACAAGATTGTCCCACAATTTCAGCAGTCCAAGGCATCTTACAAGAACAAACAAATGCCATAAACAGTTATCAACAACAATATGGTGCTCCAAACTCAAACACGTTTAATCCTAATTGGAAGAACCATCCCAACTTCAGTTGGAGGAATGGACCCACTGCAAATGCAAACAACACTCCAAAAGTATCACTAGAGGAGATGTTGGGTGCATTCGTATCGGTTCAAGCTGAGTATAATAAGACAAATTCTCTCAAAATAGATGGGTTCATGCAAGAGCAATTGAAATTCAACCAAAATTCAACTCAAACTATCAATGAATTGAAAACATCACTGGCTAGAGTTGAATCTCACCTTAGTGTTAGAGAGAAGGGCACACTTCCTGCCCAACCTCTTCCTAACCCAAGGACCCAGTATGAGATACAAGATGCAAGCTCATCCTCCCACCATACGGAACATGTCCAAGCTATCACCACTTTGAGAAGTGCGAAAGAAATTGACAAATCTAATCCGGTGAAGACCCCAAAGCCTAAGGATCCGAAAATTCCCAAAGAGGATGATAACCCAAACAATATTCCACAAGAGAAAGAACCGGAAAGACAATTGTTGAGCTCTTAATTGTGCATATTCTAACCCCAATTCATCACTCATTGTGCAAGGTTTGTATGGTTTATAAGCTAATCCAATGCATGTTTTGTGATTACAGGATTGAGGGTGGACTCTACTCAATTGAAGACATAAAGAGCTCATTTGGGACTATTCTAATGGAGATTATTTGAAGACCGAAGAAGAAAAGGAAGAAGGAAGCAAAGAAAGAAGAAAGCAGAAGAAAGAAAGCAAGAAAAAAAGAAGAGACAAAGGAGCTGACCGGTCGTGACCGGTCGGCCGAGGTCAGCCATGCATAGTTGGATGTGCTGAGGACGTCTACTGGAACTTCAATGAATAGGACCGACCGGTCATGACCGGTCGGTCAGTGCTGCTGTAATATGGATGAAAACATCCGACCGATCATGACCGGTCGGAGGGGCTTGCTGGACTGAAGATAAACAGGCCCGACCGGTCTTGACCGGTCGGGCATACTTGCTGGAATGACTCTTTATTGAGGCCGACCGGTCATGACCGGTCGGCCATGCGTATGAACTTAGAAACTTCTAATTGCATCCCGATTTTCTCTGCGCTGCGTAAGAGTTTCACAAATTCCCGATTATTCCGACGTTGTGGAGCCTCCAGACTATAAGAGGACACCTAGGGATCGTTCCTAGGGTATCCTAGAAGGGTTCAAGCGAGGTTGGAGGCTGTGGAAGTGAAGATTGGAGTTTCACAACTCCTTTTGGTTTGCTTTGCTGTTTTCATGCTTTTTGTAGTTGTTTCATGTTTCCTTGGATCATGAGCAGCTAAACCTCTTAGCTAGGGCTAAGAGGTGAAGCTTGTAGTGAATCCAAGATGTTTTAATTCGTAGTTAAGTGGTTTTAGTTTGGAATTCATGATTATGAACTAAGGTTTGAAGTTTATACAAGTTTTTAAGTAATTTTTCTTAGTCTTGTGATGACTCATGGTTGGATGAATTACTTATCTTCTTAATTTGTTTGCAACGGTATAGACCTGTATGATCCGAGGAATCGGAGTGCGCTCTAGAACTAAGCTCTTCATAAAGGGACTTCAGGCCAAAGTTCTATTTTAGTTGATTTTCTGGAATATGTAAGGACTGTGCTGGTGATTTGAATCTAGTTCAAATCCTAATCTATCTTTGTCTTGTGAGAGGACTTGGGGATGGTTATGATTGAGAACTGGACCTATAGGAAAGGGGAATGACCTATGCAATTGAGCATGCTCAGCTCAGCCTAGATTGAGTGAATCTTATGCATAGAACTTACATATTACAGACTGTTTGGTTTAACAGTTCTATCATCCGACTAGACAGACAGGAATGTTGATTCTAGTTGAGAGAATAAGAAACCACAGCGGATTGAACATCAAGGATTGCTACAAGTGGATCCTTGAAACCCTAGTACCTTCTTATAATTACTTACTCTTGATTTAATTCAGCTTTTGTTACTCATATCAACTTTATACATCAATCGGATTAGTAGACTTCAATAGACACTTGTGGATGAATTTGTGAGATCCTACATAGTCCCTGTGGATCGACCTCGGTCTTACCGAGTTTATTACTACATCGCAACCCTACACTTGGGGAAGCGAACAAGTTTTTGGCGCCGCTGCCGGGGATTTTTGACGGTTTTCACAAATTTCTGAAATTAGTATCTATTTAGGATTTTTTTTAGATTTTTAGACTAACTTAGTTTATTTATTTGATTTTTCTTTTCAGGGAGTTTTAGGAAGCCGAAGAAGAGTCAAGGATTTCAAGTGCAATTCAGGTGCTATCCTTCTAAAACCTTACTCTTCTCCTTCTCCTAGCCATTCTTATTCATCTCTTGTAGAGTGGGTGGAGACTCCTTTTGGATCTCTGAAAGGTCGGCCTTTTTGCCACCTGGATTCCTATTGGTCGGCTCTGCCGTCTTGAATCACCTTGTGCTCAGGGATTTTCTTTTCTCATCTCTACTCCTCTTTCTCCTTTTTCTGCACTTTTTCTCAAAAGATTCAAAGAGTGGGTGGGGTGTTCTCTGAACCCCTATTGACCAGGAGAAATCGGTCTTTATCTTTGTTTCTGGCCTAGCCATTGCAAGACACCTTGTGCTTCGGTCTTAGAGAAGAGTAAAGAAAAAGAAGGAAGAATTCTTTTTCCTTTTTGTTTCTTATTTTTGGTTTTGCATGCCACATTGGGCTCGGGATTCCAATAACCGACTCATAAGTGAAGGGGGGGATAGTAGAAGGCATTGATAGAGAGCCACGTGTTAGGAGACATCTAGATTCTCCAATTTTATCTGAAAGTATGGCTGCAAATCAACCTAATCCGGTTCAAAATCAAACTGAAACAGGGGAGAATGTGGTTGAGAATGTTCCCCGACCTAGGACTTTACGTGATTTCTTGCAACCTGCAAGAACGAGCACTCCCTCATGCATAGTATTTCCACCAAATGCAGGGAATGTGGATTTGAAACCGGGAGTGATCAATCTTCTCCCTAAATTCCATGGTTTAGACAGTGAAAGTGCCTATCAACACCTTAGGGAGTTTGATGAGGTAATCACCACCATGCACTTTGCAAATGTGACTGAAGATGTAGTAAGACTTAAATTCTTCCCTTTCACTCTTAAGGATAAAGCCAAGGGTTGGCTTTATGCATTGAGGCCAAGATCAATTGGGTCATGGAATGATATGCACAGAGAATTTATAAAAAAAATCTTCCCTACTCACAAAACGAACATGCTTAAGCGCCTTATCATGAACTTTGCCCAAAAGGAGGATGAAACCTTTTCCCAATGTTGGGAGAGATTCAAGGACCTATTAAACGCATGCCCACATCATGGCTATGAAAATTGGCGGATTATAAGTTTTTTCTATGAAGGACTGATTCCATCCATGCGCCAATTTATAGAGATGATGTGTAATGGGGAGTTCATGAATAAGGAAGCTGATTAAGCATGGGATTATCTGGAAGAATTGGCTGAAAGTGCACAATCTTGGGACACATCTAAACCAACAAATTCCAAGATTGGCCAACAAAAGGAAAAGGGAGGAATGTATGTCTTATCAGAAGAAGATAGCATAAGTGCACAGTTGGCTAGCCTTACAAGAAAGGTCGAAGCCATGGAATTAAGGAAAGGAGAAACAATCAACTCCACTGAGGTTGAAACTGTTTGTGGAATTTGTGCTGGAAATCAACATGCTACACCAGATTGTCCCACAATTTCAGCAGTCCAAGGCATCTTACAAGAACAAACAAATGCCATAAACAGTTATCAGCAGCAATATGGTGCTCCAAACTCAAACACGTATAATCCTAATTGGAAGAACCATCCCAACTTCAGTTGGAGGAATGGACCCACTGCAAATGCAAACAACACTCCAAAAGTATCACTAGAAGAGATGTTGGGTGCACTCGTATCGGTCCAGAATGAGTATAACAAGACAAATTCTCTAAAAATAGATGGGTTCATGCAAGAGCAATTGAAATTCAATCAAAATTCAAACCAAGCCATTAATGAATTGAAAACATCTCTGGCTAGAGTTGAAGCTCACCTGAGTGGTAGAGAGAAGGGCACACTTCCTGCTCAAACTCTTCCTAACCCAAGGACCTAGTATGGGATACAAGATGCAAGCTCATCCTCCCACCATACGGAACATGTCCAAGCTATCACCACCTTGAGAAGTGGGAAAGAAATTGACAAATCTAATCCGGTGAAGGCCCCAAAGCCTAAGGATCCGGAAATTCCCAAAGAGAATGATAGTCCAAACAATATTCCACAAGAGAAAGAACCGGAAAGGCAATACAAGCTGGTTGCCCCATTTCCACAAAGGTTGATTTCACCAAAACCTTTAGATAAAAATCTGGAGATTCTGGAAATTTTCAAGCAGGTAAAGATCAACATCCCGCTGTCGGATGCAATAAAATAAATACCATCTTATGCTAAATTTTTAAAGGAATTGTGTACAATCAAAAGGAAACATAACGTTCACAACAAAGTGCTTTTGGCTGAGAA
This sequence comes from Liriodendron chinense, assembly GCA_003013855.2. Lineage (NCBI taxonomy): Eukaryota > Viridiplantae > Streptophyta > Magnoliopsida > Magnoliales > Magnoliaceae > Liriodendron > Liriodendron chinense. The sequence goes on from ML058429.1 coordinate 2,461,814, forward strand.
TTTGAGCGCCATCATCAAATAAGAGGTGCCCCAAAAATACAAGGATCCAGGTAGTCCAACCATCTCATGCATCATAGGAGACTACCAGATTAAACAAGCCCTACTCGACTTGGGGGCAGGTGTGAACCTCATTCCATACTCGGTCTACGAACAACTTGGGTTAGGTGAATTGAAACCCACCAAAACCACACTCCAACTTGCTGATAGATCCATCCGGATACCGAGAGGAATGGTAGAGGATGTTCTAGTCCAAGTTGATAAATTCTACTACCCAGTAGATTTTATTGTCTTGGACACACATCCCGTGATAGGCACCGGTACTCAAATTCCCATCATACTTGGACGACCGTTTCTAGCTACTTCAAACGCCATTATCAATTGTAGAAACGGACTTGTACAAATGTCCTTTGGAAATATGACCCTTGAGCTTAACATATTTGAGTTATGCAAACAACCGCGGGAAGTTGATGATGATGTCCACGAATTAAACATGATCGAATCATTCGTGGAGGATACAGTCCCCTTATCACTATTTTCCAACCCTTTGGAGGCATGTATGGCCCACTCTCATAAGACAAATGATTACACAATACAAGAGAGGGATGCCATTCTAGATGTGATGCTGGTGCTTGAGAATAAAAGATGGAGGGCCCCAATTGAACCTTTGCCTGTAAATGAGAACAAGGCCCTCCCATCCAACATCAAGGCACCAAAACTCGACCTAAAACCATTGCCAAGTGAGCTAAAGTATGTTTATTTAGGTTGAGATGAGACATATCCAGTGGTGATTTCTTCCCACTTGGATGAGGAACAAGAGAGTAGGCTAATAGCCACTCTATTAAAGCACAAGAGTGCCATTGGATGGTCAATTGTGGATCTCAAAGGCATAGACCCTTTGATTTGTACTCACCGCATACACCTTGAGGAAAATGTAAAATCATCCCGGCAACCACAAAGACGACTAAATCCAAACATGAAGGATGTGGTTAAGGCCGAAGTGGTGAAACTATTGGATGTAGGTATCATTTACCCAATATCTGATAGCCAATGGGTGAGCCCAACTCAAGTGGTGCCTAAGAAATCCGGAATAACCATCGTAGCCAATGCCAATAATGAACTCGTGCCAACTAGAGTTACTACTGGTTGGAGAATGTGCATTGACTACAGGAAGCTAAACACTGTCACGAGGAAAGACCACTTCCCCCTACCATTTGTTGATCAGATTTTAGAACAGTTGGCGGGTCATTCCCACTTTTGCTTCCTTGATGGCTATTCAGGGTACAACCAAATAGAAATTGCCCGTGAAGACCAAGAAAAGACTACATTCACATGTCCATTCGGCACTTTCGCCTATCGACGGATGCCGTTTGGACTATGTAATGCCCCTGCCACCTTTCAGCGTTGTATGATGAGCATCTTTTCTGACATGGTGGGGACCATTCTCGAAGTCTTCATGGATGATTTTTCCGTATTCGGTTGTAGCTTTGATGAGTGCCTTGAGCACTTGAAATCTGTGCTAAAAAGATGTGAAGAGAAGAACCTAGTGCTCAATTGAGAAAAGTGTCACTTCATGGTTCAAAAGGGAATTGTACTTGGTCACATCGTTTCACAAAATGGAATTGAGGTGGACAAAGCGAAAATTGATCTTATCTCTACCATTCCACCACCCAAAAGCATACGAGATGTGCGGTCCTTTTTAGGACACGCAGGATTCTACAGAAGGTTCATAAAGGACTTCAGTTCACTCTCTCGCCCTTTATGTAACCTACTTCAAAAGGAAAATTCATTCGAGTGGAATGAAGAATGTCAAAAGGCCTTTAACACCCTTAAAGGTATGTTGACATGTGCCCCAATAATGCAACCACCGGATTGGAGCCTTCCTTTTGAGATTATGTGCGATGCTAGCGACTATGCTATTGGGGCCGTGTTAGGCCAAAGAAAAGATAAAAAGCCACGTGTCATCTACTATGCAAGTAGAACCCTAAACTCAGCCCAGGCAAACTACACTACCACTGAAAAGGAACTTTTAGCCGTAGTTTTTACTTTGGAGAAGTTTAGATCCTACTTGATTGGATCTAAGATCATTATATTCACTGACCATGCCGCGCTTAAGTATCTGCTTTCTAAGAAGGATGCTAAACCACGGTTATTAAGATGGATCCTCCTACTCCAAGAATTCGACATAGAAATACGTGATAAGAAAGGAGTAGAAAATGTAGTAGCCGACCACCTCTCTCGACTTGTCCTCACTGATTCCCCTGAAACGACTGCAATCAATGACATGTTCCCTAATGAACAACTTTTTGCTGTTTCCCAATTGCCATGGTATGCAGACATTGCTAACTATCTTGCTACAGGTGCAATTCCTACATATTGGAAAAAACAAGATAAGGATAGATTCTTCACGGAGGTGCGGAAATATCTATAGGACGACCCATACTTATTCAAGTACTGTCCCGATCAAATCATAAGGAGATGTGTCCCAGATGATGAGCAACAAAGTATCATCTCCTTCTGTCATTCTCAAGCATGTGGTGGCCACTTTTCGGCTAAAAAGACCACAGCGAAAATTCTGCAATGTGGGTTTTATTGGCCCACCATGTTCAAAGACACACATGAGTTTTGCAAAGCATGTGAACCTTGTCAGAAACTAGGAGGAATATCCCGTAGAAATATGATGCCACTCAATCCCATCTTAATTATCAAAATTTTTTATTGTTAGGGCATCGATTTCATGGGCCCATTCCCATCTTCTTTTGGAAATGTATACATCTTGCTTGCCGTTGATTATGTTTCCAAATGGGTCGAGGCCATCCCTTGCCGGAATAATGACCATAAAATGGTCATTCGATTTTTAAAAGAAAATATTCTTTCCCGGTTTAGAACGCCTCGAGTCATCATAAGTGATGGAGGATCTCACTTTTGCAATCACCCTTTTGCAGCCCTAATGAAGAAATATGGCGTTACACACAAAGTGAGCACCCCCTATCACCCACAAACTAGTGGACAAGCTGAGATATCCAATAGGGAGATTAAACACATTTTAGAGAAAACGGTGAATCCCGATCGCAAGGATTGGTCACTTCGACTTACCGATGCGCTTTGGGCTTACCGTACTGCCTTTAAAACCCCTATTGGAATGTCTCCCTATAGACTTGTCTATGGGAAGGCTTGTCACTTGCCTGTGGAGTTGGAACATAAGGCTTATTGGGCTATTAAGACAATGAATTTCAATTCTGACAAGGCAAGCTCGCTACGCAAACTTCAATTAAATGAACTTGCAGAAATCCGGAATGAAGCTTATGAGAATGCGAGAATTTACAAGGACAAGACGAAGATATTCCATGATAAGAATATTCTTCGCAAGACATTCACGATCAATCAAAAAGTCCTCATGTATAATTCTCGCTTACATCTATTTCCGGGAAAATTGAGATCTCGATGGACCGGTCCCTACATTGTGCAAACTGTCTATCCGTATGGGACTGTCGAGCTATTGAATCCAAGGAACGGCAATATTTTTAAGGCTAATGGGCAGCGATTAAAGCCGTTCTTTGAAAATTTTCCTTCAGAAGGTATGTCCATACCCCTGAATGATCCTGTGTATCAGGATGATTGATCTCCTAGTCTGATGGAGGTATAGAGTAGTTAGGATTAGGATTTTGCTGCTTTTGTTTTCATTTTCATAGGTTTGTTAGAAGGAGGAAGATTTCCAATGTTCACTCTCTCAGGTAATATCATTCCTCACTCCCTGTTATTTTCAAATTGCTCTCATGTTTTGCTCATTGCGCATCTTTTACATTGAGGACAATGCAAGATTTGGTTGGGGGGTGTAGGACCGCTTGGATGAATCCAGCACTTTGCAACATCTCAAGCAATTATGTGGAAATTTTTCGATTTTTTTCAAAAACTCGAAACTCTTTTGGAAAACATTGGTTCTATGCATTCCAGATGATATGAGCATAAGAGGAAGAGATATGAAGTGAATAGGGCTGGATGTCTGGAATCTCTCATTGCATAATGGTTTTATATGTGAACTCCCCTATTTTTGTGATTGATAGAAAATCTGAACACTTTTACACCTAGTTCACATTACACGATTTTCATGAGTTGAAGGGATTATGTGATTTATGGATTAGCTAGACTTTGAATTAAGGTATTGAGAAATCAGGCCGGGGTACTTTGTCCATCCTTGTCCATGGGAAAATAATGAAAGATATGGATTTTTAAAAATCCTATCTAATTTAAAAAGAAAAAGGAAAAGGAAGGATGAAATTGGGAATGTGGAAAAACGGTGGAAAATTCCGATTAGGGCTACCTACTACCAACCGGGGGATGGTCTACCCGTAACCAAAGCCGGAAATGGGATGTAGTGTGAAAGTCGTCGGAAGGACGGTAAGGCAAATTCCTGTCATTGGCTTGATGTGGCTCTATGTACCTTGAGTTTAATAGTCTAGTTGATCTATGAAGAAGATAATCCTAGAAACTCGTGGAATGAATTTTCACTACCCACACTAGGATGAATTTGTTCAAGTCCCTCTATTTATCAACCAATCAGTGGGAATCTCATATGAATGCCTATTATGCCTTGAGGATTTACGATTCCAACCTTTGACGCCTAATCTTTCTGAATCTTACACTTATGAACCTTGGAATGTATAGAAGGATGGTTTCTGAAAGAGAGTTGAGTTTTGAAGAATGAGATTAGCTTCACGCATGTTTTGCTCGGGACTAGCAAAATGCTGGTTGGGGGGTGTGTTGAGCTCTTAATTGTGCATATTCTAACCCCAATTCATCACTCATTGTGCAAGGTTTGTATGGTTTGTAAGCTAATCCAATGCATGTTTTGTGATTACAGGAATGAGGGTGGACTCTACTCAATTGAAGACATAAAGAGCTCATTTGGGACTATTCTAATGGAGATTATTTGAAGACCGAAGAAGAAAAGGAAGAAGGAAGCAAAGAAAGAAGAAAGCAGAAGAAAGAAAGTAAGAAAAAAAGAAGAGACAAAGGAGCTGACCGGTCGTGACCGGTCGCCCGAGGAAGCTAGACCGGTCAGTGACCGGTCAACCATGCATAGTTGGATGTGCTGAGGATGTCCGACCGGTCATGACCGGTCGGACAAGGCTGCTGGAACTTCAATGAATAGGACCGACCGGTCATGACCGGTCAGTTAGTGCTGCTGTAATATGGATGAAAACATCCGACCGGTCATGACCGGTCGGAGGGGCTTGCTGGACTGAAGATAAACAGGCCCGACCGGTCTTGACCGGTCGGGCATACTTGCTGGAATGACTCTCTATTGAGGCTAACCGGTCATGACCGGTCGGCCATGCGTATGAACTTAGAAACTTCTAATTGCATCCCGATTTTCTCTGCGCTGCGTAAGAGTTTCGCAAATTCCCAATTATTCCGACGTTGTGGAGCCTCCAGACTATAAGAGGACACCTAGGGATCGTTCCTAGGGTATCCTAGAAGGGTTCAAGGGAGGTTGGAGGCTGTGGAAGTGAAGATTGGAGTTTCACAACTCCTTTTGGTTTGCTTTGCTGTTTTCATGCTTTTTGTAGTTGTTTCATGTTTCCTTGGATCATGAGCAGCTAAACCTCTTAGCTAGGGCTAAGAGGTGAAGCTTGTAGTGAATCCAAGATGTTTTAATTCGTAGTTAAGTGGTTTTAGTTTGGAATTCATGATTATGAACTAAGGTTTGAAGTTTATACAAGTTTTTAAGTAATTTTTCTTAGTCTTGTGATGACTCATGGATGTTTGGATGAATTACTTATCTTCTTAATTTGCTTGCAACGGTATAGACCTGTATGATCCGAGGAATTGGAGTGCGCTCTAGAACTAAGCTCTTCATAAAGGGACTTCAGGCCAAAGTTCTATTTTAGTTGATTTTCTGGAATATGTAAGGACTGTGCTGGTGATTTGAATCTAGTTCAAATCCTAATCTATCTTTGTCTTGTGAGAGGACTTAGGGATGGTTATGATTGAGAACTGGACCTATAGGAAAGGGGAATGACCTATGCAATTGAGCATGCTCAGCTCAGCCTAGATTGAGTGAATCTTATGCATAGAACTTACATATTACAGACTGTTTGGTTTAACAGTTCTATCATCCGACTAGACAGACAGGAATGTCGATTCTAGTTGAGAGAATAAGAAACCACAGCGGATTGAACATCAAGGATTGCTACAAGTGGATCCTTGAAACCCTAGTACCTTCTTATAATTACTTACTCTCGATTTAATTAAGCTTTTGTTACTCATATCAACTTTATACATCAATCGGATTAGTAGACTTCAATAGACACTTGTGGATGAATTTGTGAGATCCTATATAGTCCCTGTGGATCGACCTCGGTCTTACCGAGTTTATTACTACATCGCAACCCTACACTTGGGGAAGTGAACAACAATACAAGCCGGTTGCCCCATTTCTACAAAGGTTGATTTCACCTAAACCTTTAGATAAAAATCTGGAGATTTTAGAAGTTTTCAAGCAGGTGAAGATCAACATCCCGTTGTTAGATGCAATAAAACAAATACCATCGTATGCCATATTTCTAAAGGAGTTGTGTACAGTCAAAAGGAAACACAATGTTCACAACAAAGTACTTTTGACCGAGAACTTGAGCGCCATCATCAAACAAGAGGTGCCCCAAAAATACAAGGATCCGGGTAGTCCAACCATCTCATGCATCATAGGAGACTACCAGATTAAACAAGCCCTACTCGACTTGGGGGCAAGTGTGAATCTCATTCCATACTCGGTCTACGAGCAACTTGGGTTAGGTGAATTAAAACCGACCAAAACCACACTCCAACTTGCTGATAGATCCATCCGTATACCGAGAGGAATGATAGAGGATGTTCTAGTCCAAGTTGATAAATTCTACTACCCAGTAGACTTTATTGTCTTGGACACACATCCTGTGATTGGCACCGGTGCTCAAATTCCCGTCATACTTGGATGACCGTTTCTAGCTACCTCAAATGCTATTATCAATTGTAGAAACGGACTTGTACAAATGTCCTTTGGAAATATGACCCTTGAGCTTAATATATTTGATTTATGCAAACAACCACGGGAAGTTGATGATGATGTCCACGAATTAAACATGATCGAATCATTCGTGGAGGATACAATCCCCTTATCACTATTTTCCGACCCTTTGGAGGCATGTGTGGCCCATTCTCATGAGACGAATGATGACACAATACAAGAGATGCATGCCATGCTAGAGATGATGCCAGTGCTTGATAATAAAAGATGGAGGGCCCTATTGAGCCTTTGCCTGTAAACGAGAACAAGGCCTTCCCATCCAACATCAAGGCACCAACACTTCACCTAAAGCCATTGCCAAGTGAGCTGAAATATGTTTATTTAGGTCGAGATGAGACATATCCAGTGGTGATTTCTTCCCACTTGGATGGGGAACAAGAGAGTAGGCTAATAACCACTCTATTAGAGCACAAAAGTGCCATTGGATGGTCTATTGCGGATCTCAAAGGCATAGATCCACTGATTTGTACTCATCGCATACACCTTGAGGAGAATGCGAAGACATCTCGGCAACCACAAAGACGACTAAATCCAAACATGAAGGAGGTGGTTAAGGCCGAAGTGGTGAAACTATTGGATGTAGGTATCATTTACCCAATATCCGATAGCCAATGGGTGAGCCCAACTCAAGTGGTGCCTAAGAAATCCGGAATAACCATCGTAGCCAATGCCAATAATGAACTCGTGCCAACTAGAGTCACTACCGGTTGGAGAATGTGCATTGACTACAGGAAGCTAAACACTATCACGATGAAAGACCACTTCCCCCTACCATTTGTTGATCAAATTTTAGAACGATTGGCGGGTCATTCCCACTTTTGCTTCCTTGATGGCTATTCAGGGTACAACTAAATAGAAATTGCCCATGAAGACCAAGAAAAGACTACATTCACATGTCCATTCGGCACTTTCGCCTACCGACGGATGCCATTTGGACTATGTAATGCCCCTGCCACCTTTCAGCGTTGTATGATGAGCATTTTTTCTGACATGGTGGGGACCATTCTCGAAGTCTTCATGGATGATTTTTCCGTATTTGGTTGTAGTTTTGATGAGTGCCTTGAGCATTTGAAATCTGTGCTAAAAAGATGTGAAGAGAAGAACCTTGTGCTCAATTGGGAGAAGTGTCACTTCATGGTTCAAAAGGGAATTGTACTTGGTCACATCGTTTCACAAAATGGAATCGAGGTGGACGAAGCGAAAATTGATCTTATCTCCAACCTTCCACCACCCAAAAGCATACGAGATGTACGGTCATTTTTAGGACACGCAGGATTTTACAGAAGGTTCATAAAGGACTTTAGTTCACTCTCTCGCCCTTTATGTAACCTACTTCAAAAGGAAAATTCATTCGAGTGGAATGAAGAATGTCAAAAGGCCTTTACCACCCTTAAAGGTATGTTGACATGTGCTCCCATAATGCAACCACCTGATTGGAGCATTCCTTTTGAGATTATGTGCGATGCTAGTGACTATGCTATTGGGGCCGTGTTAGGTCAAAGAAAAGAGAAAAAGCCATGTGTCATCTACTATGCAAGTAGAACCCTAAACTCAGCCCAAGCAAACTACACCACTACTGAAAAAGAACTTTTAGCTGTAGTTTTTGCCTTGGACAAGTTTAGGTCCTACTTGATTGGATCCAAGATCATTATATTCACTGACCATGCCGCACTTAAGTATCTTCTTTCTAAGAAAGATGCTAAACCACGGTTGTTAAGATGGATCCTTCTACTCCAGGAATTCGACATAGAGATACGTGATAAGAAAGGAGTAGAGAATGTAATAGCTGACCACCTCTCTCGACTTGTCCTCACTGATTCCCCTGAAACGACTGCAATCAATGATATGTTCCATGATGAACAACTTTTTACTGTTTCCCAATTGCCATGGTATGCGGACATTGCTAACTATCTTGCTACAGGTACAATTCCTACATATTGGAAAAAGCAAGATAAGGATAAATTCTTCACAGAGGTGCGGAAATTCCTATGGGGCGACCCATACTTATTCAATTATTGTCCCGATCAAATCATAAGGAGATGTGTGCCGGATGAGGAACAACAAGTATCATCTCCTTCTGTCATTCTCAGGCATGTGGTGGCCACTTTTCCGCTAAAAAGACCACATCGAAAATTCTGCAATGTGGGTTTTATTGGCCCACCATGTTCAAAGATACACATGAGTTTTGCAAAGCATGTGAACCTTGTCAGAAATTAGGAGGAATCTCCCGTAGAAATATGATGCCACTCAATCCCATCTTAATAATCGAAATTTTTTATTGTTGGGGCATCGATTTCATGGGCCCATTCTGTTGAACCTCCAATTTATACATTGCATTGCCCATTACACTACATAATTTGCATGATTTTCATGGTTAAAAGGCCCACCTAACATGTGTTTTGTGATTGTACAGATAAGAGGGGATTTCATCAAATTAGAGTCAAAAGATTACAATTGAAGACATTGGATGAAGTCCTAAGATGGACCAAGGAAAGAAGAAGAAAGAGAGAGAAAAGAGAATGAAGAAAAGAAGAAAAAGATGAAGGAATACAAGGCTGACCGGTCGTCCGACCGGTCAGCCACATCACATGAACAAGAAGAAGAGAGGCCGACCGGTCATGACCGGTCGGCCATGCACGCTGGATGAGAGGGAGATCAGCCCGACCGGTCATGACCGGTCGGGCATGTGCGCTGGATGAATGGAAATCAGCCCGACCGGTCATGACCGGTCGGCTGTACCCACTGGAATGCTTGGAAATCAGCCCGACCGGTCGTGACCGGTCGGCTCTGTGTAAGGATGAGTCCTTTCTAAATTGGGACTCCGAATTTCACTGCGCAATGCAAAGTCTTTCGCAGGATCTGACGCAAGGGGGGTTTGTTGCTATAAAAGGACACCTAGGGGCTCTTCCTAAGGTATCAGAGAGGAGAAGGAACGTGAGTTTGGAGGCTGAAGGCGACTGTGGGGCGTCTGCAACATCTATCTTCGGGTTTTTCTAGTTTTATGCTTTATTTTTGAGTTTTCAGTTGTAGCATGACTATGCTCGGCTAAAACCTCTCAGCTAAGGCTGAGAGGTGAAGCTTGTAGCTAGTTCTATGTTAATTTCAGTTTGATTCAAGTACTTTCAATTCAAAGTTAGATTTTTTCTTATGTTTCAGTCCAATAGGTGGTAGTTTGAGATGTCTTATCTGAGTTCATGTGCTCCGGACATGAATTCCTTTTAATTCTCTGAGATTATCACAGGTTGCTTGTTTAGATTCGAATTATAGTAATCCTTGAGCAGGCCATAGTCCATAGGCATGGCTGTTACTCCGCAGGCTATGAATTTGAATTCTACATTGATTGAATGGACTTGAACTTGGAAGTTCAACTTGAATTGGATGAATGTGTGTGAATGCTTTATTTTCCAACTAGATGAGAGATAGGACTTCAAATCTAGTTGTGTTCTCTACTTGGATTGACTGAATTGACATAGAATTGCTACAAGTGGATCCTTGAAAGCCTTAGTACATTATATCTCTGATTTTTCATTAAGTTACTGTTTTAATTAAACTTCCTATTGAAATTGAATTTGCTCTATTAAATTGAGTTGCTGAAGTAATTAGGAAGCTGTTACTTTTTCCCTGTGGATCGACCTCGGTCTTACCGAGATTTATTACTACATCGCAGCCTTACACTTGAGGCGAGCGAACAAGTTTTTGGCGCCGTTGCCGGGGAAATTAGATAATAGTTTTCAAATAGTTTCAGTGGCTGTAGAAGTAGATAGGTTTTTCTGATTTTTCTTAGAACTAACAAAGTTTTCTGTTTTGTAGGAATTCTTCTTTCAGTTCAAGCGCATCAGGTGATACCTTTCTAACTTAGTTTTTAGAATTTTCAGATTGCAGTTTTCTAGGTTAGGATTAGTTTTGATTTCTGATTGAGTGGTTTATGTCCCGTTGGGAACGTAACCATTCAAATCGTCTCCAATCTGAAGGTGGTTTAGTTGGACCATTGTCAGTCCATAGACGAGTCCGGAATTATCAAGAGCATTGTGAAAGTTTGGGGAGTATGGAGCAAACACCCTTAAGGAATCCTCCACCCCCTACTCCAACCACAAACGCAAATCAGGAAGGAGTAGGAGAGAATGAGGTACATAATGTTCCTCCAATGAGATCACTACGGGATTACCTACAACCTGCTCGTACAATTACACCTTCTTGCATAGTTCTACCAGCTAACGGTGGGACCCTTGACATAAAACCAGGAGTAATCCAACTTTTACCTAAATTCCATGGGCTAGACTCTGACCGCCCATACTTACACTTGCAAGAATTCGAAGAAGTGTTGGCTACCTTGCATTATCCCAATGTTTCTGGGGATACAATCAGACTTAAACTTTTTCCCTTCACCTTGAAAGAAAGAGCCAAAGATTGGCTTCACTCTCTTAGACCATATTCGATTGGGTCATGGGTTGAGATGAACCGAGAATTCTTGAAAAAGTTCTTCCCCGCTCATAAGACAAACACTCTTCGAAGGGCCATAATGAATTTTTCAGCAAAAGAGGGTGAATCATTCTTTCAATGTTGGGAAAGATTTAAGGAACTCCAGCTTGCTTGCCCACATCATGGCTATGAGAGTTGGCGAATTATAAATTTTTTCAATGATGGATTAAGTCCTAATATGCGCCAATTTGTGGAAATGATGTGCAATGGCGAGTTTATGAGTAAAAATCCAGATGATGCTTGGAGTTACTTGGACATGTTGGCTGAAAATGCCCAATCTTGGGACACCTCGGATAAACCCAAGAACCCCAAGCCTACTCAAGAGAAAGGAGGGATATATGTCCTTAAAGAGGAAGACGACGTAAATGCAAGGATAGCCAACCTCACAAGGAAGGTTGAGGCCATGGAACTTAGCAAAAATGGAGTTTCCAAGTCCAAGGAAGTTGTTGAAACCACATGTGGGATTTGTCTCACCGACTTACACGCTACGCAAGATTGTCCCACAATTCCTGCATTTAAGGAAGTGTTGCAAGAGACAGCCAATGCCACATATGGTTATCAACGGCCCTTCAATGGACCGGTAGGTAATACATACAATGAGAGTTGGAAGAACCACCCGAATTTCAGTTGGAAGAATGCCCCAACGGGCAATCCTACCAACTCCCAAAGAGGGCCACCCATGCAAAATATGGCCCCACCTCAAGTCTCATTGGAGGATACTTTGAGAGCGTTTATGCAAGGGCAAGCGCAAGTAAATGAATCAAATCAGCAATTGTTCCAAGAGCTGAAAGTCTCGGTTGATGAGATTAAGGGACGCTTGAATGCTAGGGAAGGGACCTTTCCGGCCCAACCTCAGCCCAATCCTAAGCAAGTACATGAAGTAAGCATCCTTAATCCTTCCAACCAAAACATGGAGCAAGCTAAATCCATTACCACCCTTAGAAGTGGTAAACAAATTGACAAAACTATTCCGGTGAAGGCCGATGAGCCTAATGATCCGGTAAATTCTGAGGATGAAAATGGATCTAACCTAGCCCCACAACAACCGGAACGCATTTACAAGCCCATAGCACCATTCCCATCGAGATTGGTTGCCCCAAAATCTCTCCCAAATTCTCAAGATATTCTAGAGATTTTCAGACAAGTCAAGATCAATATCCCTTTGCTTGATGCCATCAAACAAATTCCCTCTTATGCCAAGTTTCTAAAAGACCTATGCACAACAAAACGCAAATATAATGTGCAGCAAAAGGCCTTCCTAACTGAGCAAGTTAGTGCCATCCTCACTCAAAAGACTCCCCCAAAATTCAAAGATCCCGGTAGTCCCACCGTCTCATGTATCATTGGAGACTACCGGATTGAACGTGCCTTGTTAGACTTGGGGGCAAGTGTGAACTTGATCCCATACTCGGTATATGAACAATTGGGTCTTGGTGAATTAAAACCCACCAAAACCACATTGCAACTCGCTGATAGATCTATCCGTGTACCGAGGGGGATAGTTGAGGATGTTCTAGTCCAAGTTGACAAATTCTACTACCCGGTAGATTTTATAGTCTTGGATACACAACCGGTTTTGGATGCTAGCGCCCAAATACCGGTGATATTAGGCCGCCCATTCCTTGCCACATCAAACGCAATCATCAATTGCCGGAATGGGGTGATGCAATTATCTTTTGGAAACATGACACTAGAGGTGAATGTATTTCACCTGGGCAAAAGACATAGGGATGTTGATGATGATGAGTTCTTCGATGTAAACATGCTTGAAACCTTTGAAGAAGAAGAACTCCTCCAACTTGAACCACTAGAAAGTTTGGAGACATGCTTAGCACACTTCATGGATTCTAAAGACCCTATCATTAGTGAGATTGTGCATGCATTAAATATAGAAAGACCGGTAGTTGATACTAGCCGGTCGAGGCCCCATTTCGAAAAATTGCCACCAACCACATCAAGGCCTCTACCGTCTAGCATTAAACCACCGAAGCTTGACCTCAAACCATTGCCATCCGAGCTTAAATATGTATATCTGGGTCAAGAGGAAACTTTCCCAGTTGTCATTGCCTCCCACCTAGAAAAAGACCAAGAGCTCAAGTTAATTGAGTTACTCAAAAAACACCGGGAAGCCATAGGTTGGACAATAGCGGATCTCAAAGGGATAGATCCTTCGGTTTGCACTCACCGTATACACCTTGAAGAAAACGCAAAAACGACTAGACAACCTCAAAGACGGCTAAATCCAAACATGATGGAGGTTGTCAAAGCCGAAGTGTTAAAGCTATTGGATGTGGGTATCATCTACCCCATCTCAGATAGCCAATGGGTGAGTCCTACCCAAGTTGTCCCCAAGAAATCCGGTATTACCATCATTGAAAACGCCAACAACGAGCTTATACCCACTAGGGTGACCACCGGTTGGCGTATGTGCATTGATTATAGGAAGCTCAATACGGTCACTAGGAAAGACCACTTCCCTCTCCCATTTATGGACCAAATTTTGGAGAGGTTGGCAGGCCATCCCTACTATTGCTTCCTAGATGGCTATTCCGGATACAACCAAATTGAGATAGCTCCGGAAGACCAAGAGAAAACCACATTTACATGCCCGTTTGGTACCTTCGCCTACCGAAGGATGCCATTCGGGTTATGCAATGCACCCGCCACATTCCAACGATGCATGTTGAGTATTTTCTCGGACATGGTGGGTGAGTTTCTTGAGGTGTTCATGGATGACTTTTCTGTTTTTGGTTGTACATTTGATGAGTGCCTCGAGCACTTGAAGTTGGTCTTAATGAGGTGTGAGGAAAAGCAACTTGTATTAAACTGGGAAAAGTGCCACTTTATGGTACAAAGAGGAATAGTCCTTGGACACATCATCTCGTCCAATGGAATAGAGGTAGACCGGGCAAAAATTGACATAATCTCCAATCTACCACCACCCAAAAGCATACGCGATGTGCGGTCCTTCCTGGGACACGCCGGTTTCTATCGAAGGTTTATAAAGGACTTTAGTCACATCTCAAGGCCTTTATGCAACCTTCTACAAAAGGAGAACCAATTTGAGTGGAGTACCGAATGTCAATTAGCTTTTTCAAAGCTAAAAGACATGTTGACAACCGCTCCTATCATGCAACCACCAGATTGGTCCATTCCTTTTGAGTTGATGTGCGATGCGAGCGATTTTGCTATTGGGGCGGTGTTAGGCCAAAAGAAGGATAAAAAGCCCCATGTCATCTACTACGCGAGTAGGACCTTGAATCCTGCCCAAGTTAATTATTCAACTACGGAGAAAGAGCTCCTAGCTGTCATCTTTGCCTTGGACAAATTCAGGCCATATTTAATAGGATCCAAAGTTATTGTTTATACGGATCATGCGGCGCTGAAATACCTTCTTTCTAAGAAGGATACTAAGCCCCGTTTGCTAAGATGGATCCTACTCCTTCAAGAATTCGACCTGGAGATCAAAGATAAGAAGGGGGTAGAAAATGTGGTGGCAGATCATCTATCTCGCCTAGTCCTACCAAATTCCATTGATGAGTCACCTATTGAGGACTCATTCCCTGATGAGCAACTCTTTGTTGCTATGCATCCACCATGGTACGCTGATATAGCCAACTATCTTTCCACAGGTGCGATGCCGACTCATTGGACTGCACAAGACAAACGTAAATTTCTAAGGGAAGTGCGCAGATTTTTCTGGGATGAACCTTTATTGTTTAAATATTGCCCAGACCAAATTATAAGGAGATGCGTCCCCGATGATGAACACAATTCAGTCATCTCCTTTTGTCATGATCAAGCATGTGGGGGTCATTTTTCAGCCAAGAAAACAACTGCAAAAATTCTGCAGTGTGGTTTTTATTGGCCCACATTATTTAAAGATACCCACGAGTTTTGCAAAGCTTGCGAGCGCTGCCAGAAGTTAGGAGGATTATCCCATCGAAATATGATGCCCCTCACCCCAATTCAACATCTTGAAGTCTTTGACTGTTGGGGCATCGATTTCATGGGACCATTCCCCTCATCTTTTGGACATGTCTATATTCTATTGGCCGTAGACTATGTGTCTAAATGGATAGAGGCTATCCCATGTAGAACCAACGATCATCGTACGGTTCTCAAGTTTCTCAAAGAAAATATACTTTCTAGATTTGGGACACCTCGAGCCATTATTAGTGATGGTGGTTCTCACTTTTGCAATAGACCTTTTGAAACTTTGATGAAGAAATATGGTATTAGGCACAAAGTGAGTACCCCATACCACCCACAAACAAGTGGACAAGCTGAAATCTCCAACAGGGAAATCAAGCAGATTTTAGAAAAAACGGTGAGACCGGATCGCAAGGATTGGTCCTTACGATTAGATGATGCACTTTGGGCTCACCGTACTGCCTACAAGACACCCATTGGAATGTCCCCTTATAGACTTGTCTATGGGAAAGCTTGTCACCTGCCTGTGGAGATAGAACACAAAGCCTATTGGGCAATTCGGGCCCTAAATTTTGACATAGACAAGGCTAGCTCGCTTCGTAAACTTCAATTAAATGAGCTTGATGAGATCCGGAACGATGCATATGAGAATTCGAGGATTTACAAGAGCAAGATGAAGGCCTTTCATGACAAACACATCTTAAGGAAATCCTTCCATGAAGGACAGAAAGTGCTCTTGTATAATGCCCGACTTCATCTTTTTTCGGGAAAATTACGATCTCGATGGACCGGCCCATATATTGTTAAAGAAGTTTTTCCTCATGGGGCTGTTGAGATTGAGAATTCAGCAAATGGTGACTATTTCAAAGTTAATGGACAACGCCTTAAACCATTTGTTGAGAAATTTGATTCAGAGGACATGTCCATCTCCCTGAATGATCCTGTCTATCAGGATGATTGATCTCCTAGTCTGATGGAGGTATAGCATAGGTAGGTTTAGTTTTTTTTACTGTTTTAGTAGGATTTAGTTATTGGAATTGCAGACCTCCATGATCATTCTCTCAGGTACTATTGATTCTCATTCTCTCATATTTTACCATTGTTCTCGTGTTCATGCGAACTAATTATCTTTTTACATTGAGGACAATGCAAGATTTGGTTGGGGGGTGAGATGAGATTCCTCATCTAGCATATTGCAACATTTCGAGCTTCATATGCACAAAATTTTTTCGAAATTTCTAACATCTCAAAACTCTTTTAGAAAATTTTGTTTCTATACATTTACAATGCTATGAGTAGAAGAGGAGGAGAAACGAAGTGTGTGATGTTGTAAGTCTTGAATTCTCCCAACATAATGGCTTTATATGTTAATTCTCCTATTGTTGTGATTGATAGAAAATTTGAACACCTTCACACCAAGTTCACATTACACGATTTTCATGAGTTGAAAGGTTTATGTGATTTGTGGATTAGCTAGACTGTGGTTTAGAGGTGTTGAGCAGCCAAGCCGGGGTATTTTGTCCATCCTTGTCCATGGGAAAATAATGAAAGATATGGATTTCTAAAAATCCTATCTAAGCTAAAAGAAAAAGGAAAGAAAGGATGAAATCGGGAAGGAAAGAAAAATGGTGGAAAATTCCGAAAAGGGCTACCTATTACCAACCGGGGGATGGTCGAACCGTAACCAAAGCCGGAAATGGGACGTAGTGTGAAAGCCGTCGGAAGGACGGTAAGACAAATTCCTGTCATAGGCTTGCTATTGCTCTGTGCACCTTGAAATCCCTGGTCTACTTAATCTATAAAGAAGATGGTTCCAGAAACTCATGAGATGAACTTTCACTATGCACACTAGGTTGAATTTGTTCGAATTCTTCTATTTATCAATCAGTCAGCGGGGATTTCATGTAAACACTTCTTATGTTTTGAGAGTCCAAGATTTCAGCTTCTATCACCTAATTTTTCCAAATTTTATACTTATACACCTTGGAATGGATAGAATCATGGGTTCTGAGGGAGGGTTGGATTTGGAGGTTGGAAACTGTTTCACGCATGTTTTGCTCGGGACTAGCAAAAATCTGGTTGGGGGGTGTGTTGAACCTCCAATTTATACATTGCATTGCCCATTACACTACATAATTTGCATGATTTTCATGGTTAAAAGGCCCACCTAACATGTGTTTTGTGATTGTACAGATAAGAGGGGATTTCATCAAATTAGAGTCAAAAGATTACAATTGAAGACATTGGATGAAGTCCTAAGATGGACCAAGGAAAGAAGAAGAAAGAGAGAGAAAAGAGAATGAAGAAAAGAAGAAAAAGATGAAGGAATACAAGGCTGACCGGTCGTCCGACCGGTCAGCCACATCACATGAACAAGAAGAAGAGAGGCCGACCGGTCATGACCGGTCGGCCATGCACGCTGGATGAGAGGGAGATCAGCCCGACCGGTCATGACCGGTCGGGCATGTGCGCTGGATGAATGGAAATCAGCCCGACCGGTCATGATCGGTCGGCTGTACTCACTGGAATGCTGGCTGTACTCACTGGAATGCTTGGAAATCAGCCCGACCGGTCGTGACCGGTCGGCTCTGCGTAAGGATGAGTCCTTTCTAAATTGGGACTTCGAATTTCACTGCGCAATGCGAAGTCTTTCGCAGGATCCGACGCAAGGGGGGTTTGTTGCTATAAAAGGACACCTAGGGGCTCTTCCTAAGGTATCAGAGATGAGAAGGAATGTGAGTTTGGAGGCTGAAGGCGACTATGGGGCGTCTGCAACATCTATCTTCGGGTTTTTCTAGTTTTATGCTTTATTTTTGAGTTTTCAGTTGTAGCATGACTATGCTCGGCTAAAACCTCTCAGCTAAGGCTGAGAGGTGAAGCTTGTAGCTAGTTCTATGTTAATTTCAGTTTGATTCAAGTACTTTCAATTCAAAGTTAGATTTTTTCTTATGTTTCAGTCCAATAGGTGGTAGTTTGAGATGTCTTATCTGAGTTCATGTGCTCCGGACATGAATTCCTTTTAATTCTCTGAGATTATCACAGGTTGCTTGTTTAGATTCGAATTATAGTAATCCTTGAGCAGGCCATAGTCCATAGGCATGGCTGTTACTCCGCAGGCTATGAATTTGAATTCTACATTGATTGAATGGACTTGAACTTGGAAGTTCAACTTGAATTGGATGAATGTGTGTGAATGCTTTATTTTCCAACTAGATGAGAGATAGGACTTCAAATCTAGTTGTGTTCTCTACTTGGATTGACTGAATTGACATAGAATTGCTACAAGTGGATCCTTGAAAGCCTTAGTACATTATATCTCTGATTTTTCATTAAGTTACTGTTTTAATTAAACATCCTATTGAAATTGAATTTGCTCTATTAAATTGAGTTGCTGAAGTAATTAGGAAGCTGTTACTTTTTCCCTGTGGATCGACCTCGGTCTTACCGAGATTTATTACTACATCGCAGCCTTACACTTGAGGCGAGCGAACACATTCCCATCTTCTTTTGGAAACCTATACATCTTGCTTGCCGTTGATTATGTTTCCAAATGGGTCGAGGCCATCCCTTGCCGGAATAATGACCATAAAACGGTCATTCGAATTTTAAAAGAAAATATTCTTTCCCGATTTGGAACGCCTCGAGTCATCATAAGTGATGGAGGGTCTCACTTTTGCAATCGCCCTTTTGAAACTTTAATGAAGAAATATGGCGTAACACACAAAGTGAGCACTCCCTATCACCCACAAACTAGTGGACAAGCTGAGATATCCAATAGGGAGATTAAACACATTTTAGAGAAAAAGGTGAACCCCGATCGAAAGGATTGGTCACTTCAGCTTACCGATGCGCTTTAGGCTTACCGTACTGCTTTCAAAACCCCTATTGGAATGTCTCCCTATAGACTTGTCTATGGGAAGGCTTGTCACTTGCCTGTGGATTTAGAACATAGGGCATATTGGGCTATTAAGAAGATGAATTTCAATTCTGACAAGGCAAGCTCGTTACGCAAACTACAATTGAATGAACTTGCAGAAATTCGAAATGAAGCTTATGAGAATGCGAGAATTTACAAGGACAAGAAGAAGATATTCCATGATAAGAATATTCTTCGCAAGACATTCATGATCAATAAAAAAGTCCTCATGTATAATTCTCGCTTACATCTATTTCCGGGCAAATTGAGATCTTGATGGACCGGTCCCTACATTGTGCAAACTGTCTTTCCATATGGGACTGTCGAGCTATTGCATCGGAGGAACGGCAACATTTTTAAGGCAAATGGGCAGCGATTAAAGCCGTTCTTTGAGAAATTTCCTTCAGAAGGTATGTCCATACCCCTGAATGATCCTGTGTATCAGGATGATTGATCTCCTAGTCTGACGGAGGTATAGAGTAGTTAGGATTAGGATTTTGTTGCTTTGGTTTACTTTTGCTTAGGTTTGTTAGAAGGAGGAATTCCAATTTTCACTCTCTCAGGTACTATCACTCCTCACTTCCTTGTACTTTTCAAATTGCTCTCATGTTTTGCTCATTGCACATCTTTTGCATTGAGGACAATGCAAGATTTGGTTGGGGGGTGTAGGATCACTTGGATGAATCCAGCGTTTTGCAACATTTCAAGCAATTATTATGTGGAAATTTTTCGATTTTTTAAAAACTCGAAACTCCTTTGGAAAACATCGATTCTATGCATTCCAGATGATATGAGCATAAGAGGAGGAGATATGAAGTGTATGGGGCTGTATGTCTAGAATCTCTCATAGCATAATGGTTTTATATGTGAATTCCCCTATTTCTGTGATTGATAGAAAATCTGAACACTTTTACACCTAATCCACATTACACGATTTTCATGGGTTAAAGGGACTATGTGATTTATGGATTAGCTAGACTTTTAATTAAGGTATTGAGAAATCAGGCCGGGGTACTTTGTCCATCCTTGTCCATGGGAAAACAATGCTGGATATGGATTTCTAAAAATCCTATCTAAATTAAAAGAAAAAGGAAAAGGAAGGATGAAATTGGGAATGATGGAAAAACGGTGGAAAATTCCGATTAGGGCTACCTACTACCAACCGGGAGATGGTCTACCCGTAACCAAAGCCGGAAATGAGACGTAGTGTGAAAGTCGTCGGAAGGACGGTAAGGCAAATTCCTGTCATTGGCTTGATGTGGCTCTATGTACCTTGAGTTCTATAGTCTAGTTGATCTATGAAGAAGATAATCCTAGAAACTCGTGAGATGAATTTTCACTGTCCACACTAGATTGAATTTGTTCACGTCCTTCTATTTATCAACCAATCAGCGGGAATTTCATATGAATGCTTATTACGTTTTGAGGGTCTACGGTTTCAACCTCTGTCGCCTATTATTTCTGAATCTTACACTTATGTAACTTGGAATGTATAGAAAGACGGTTTCTGAAGGAGAGTTGAGTTTTGAAGAATGGGATTAGTTTCACGCATGTTTTGCTCGGGACTAGCAAAATGCTGGTTTGGGGTTGTGTTGAGCTCTTAATTGTGCATATTCTAACCCCAATTCATCACTCATTGTGCGAGGTTTGCATGGTTTATAGATGAATCTAATGCATGTTTTGTGACTACAGGATTGAGAGTGGACTCCACCTAATTGAAGTCAAAGAGGGCTCATTTGGGACTATTCTGATGAAAATTACTTGAGGACCAAAGAAGAAAAGAAGAGAGAAAGTGAAAGAAAGGAGCAAGGAAAGAAAGAAAAGGAAGAAATAAAGAAGCAGGAAGACTGCCGACCAGTCTTGATCGGTCGGCCAATGAGCCAGACCGGTCAAGATCGGTCAGCTGTTCATGATGGACTAAGGCTAAAGACGTCCGACCGGTCAAGACCGGTCGGACATGGTTGCTGGATCAATGATGAATAGGCCCGACCGGTCTTGACCGGTCGGCCATGCCTGCTGGACCACTGTTGAAGAGGCCAGACCGGTTGTGACCGGTCGGCCAGCCCAGTCCGACCGGTCCAGACCGGTCGGCCATGAGAAAAATCAGAAAATTGCTATTCCTAGCGCCGAATTTCTCTGCGCACTGCGTAACTCCTACGCAGATTCTCGATCTTTCTGAAGTTGTGGAGCCTCCTTACTATAAAAGGACACCTACGGATTGTTCCTAGGGCATCTAAGAAGGGGAGAAGCAAGCTTGGAGGCAGAGGAAGTGAATTTTGGAGTTCCACAACTCCTTGGAGTTTGTTTTTGCTGTTTTTATGAACTTTTTAGTTGTTTCATTTTTCCTTGGATCATGAGCAGCTAAACCTCTTAGCTAGGGCTAAGAGGTGAAGCTTGTAGTGGATCCAAGATGTTTCAATTCGTAGCTAGCTGGTTTTAAGTATGGAATTCATGATTATGGACTATGGTTTGAAGTTTATACAAGTTTTTAAGTAGTTTTTCTTAGTCTTATGATGACTCATGGATGTTTGGGAGAATTACTTAATTCCTTATTTGGTTTGTATCAGTCTAGACCTGTATGATCCGAGGAATCGGAGTGCGCTCTAGGACTATGATCTTCATGAAGGGACTTCCTACCAAAATTCTATTTTTCTGATTTTCTGGGTTATGCAAGGGACTGTGCATGTGATTTGAATCTAGTTCATATCCTGATCTAGCCTTGTCTTGTGACAGGACTTGAGGATGGTTATGATTGTGAACTAGACCTTTTGGAAAGGGGAATGACCTATGCAATTTAGCATGCTCAGCTCAGCCTACATTGAGTGAATCTTATGCATCGAACTTACATAATACAGATTGTATGATTTAACAGCTCTATGATCCGACTAGATAGACCTTAATGTCGATTCTAGTTGAGAGAATGAAAAACCACAACGGATTGACCATCAAGGATTGCTACAAGTGGATCCTTGAACCCCTAGTACCTTTTTTATAATTGTCTACAACTGTTATTCACATCAATTCTATTTAAAATCTGATTATTAGCTTTTAATAGACACTTTTGGATGTGTTTATGAAATCCTACATAAGTCCCTGTGGATCGACCTCGGTCTTATCGAGTTTATTACTACATCGCAACCCTACACTTGGGGAAGCGAACAGTTCACTACAAGAAAATTGACTTTTTACAACAGACTTTTAAGAATGGGCCTGCCATAACCGTTGTAGAAGACAACGTTTACAATAAGCACATAATGCGTATTAAAAATAACTTCCCATTACAACGGTCAACTGCTAGCCAATTGTAAAAACTATTATTTTTTACCATGGGCCTTAAGAACCATTGTGATTGTAATATTTACAATGGTTTATGCTTGTTGTAAATACTAAGTGTTTACAACAGGCTCCATATGTTGTAAAAAAAAAATTCTTTGTGTTTTTACAATAGACGATGCCTGTAGTGAATGAGAAACGAGTATCATGGTGTGGGCCCACAGTCAGGGCTCCTAACAAAGCTGCACCCCCTTTTTCGTTTGAGCACACGTTGGGTACTCCCCACAAGGATCTAGCAATCAGAGCCTTTGTGGGGCTTCTATGCTGTTTATGTTTTATGCACTTCGTCCATTCACTTTTGAAAGATCATTTTAGGTTAGGACATAAGGGGCACTATGGGGCCCACCATAAGGTGTGTGTTTTATCTAAGCTGTCCATCTATTTGACAACTCATTTTTGGGCATGAGCCCAAAAATGGAGTTAGATTGAAGGGTCAAGTGGACCACACCATAGAAATCAGTGGAAATTAAATGCCTACCATTTATATTTGGTGTGGTCCACTTGGCTTTGATCTGCCTCATTATTTGGTTTAATCCCTAAAAGTCGCTGTGAAAATGAATGGATGACATAGATATACCACATACATCAAGGTGGGCCCCATGGAGCGCCTAATGGGATCGTCCATCTCTAGCTCCACCAATCCACACAAAAAAAAAGCTCCCGCGCAGAAAAAAGTCCTCGCGCCTAAATCAGAAAACCCTAACTCCTCCCTTTATTTAACCACCTGTAGAGAGAGAGAGAGAGAGATAGAGAGAGAGAGAGAGAGAGCTTTTGTAGTTTGCATGCTTGCTGCTCGAGAGGCTCTGAACTTGGTGATATGCTCTGAATTCATTATTTTTTTCCACTTTTTGTTGAATTCTACTACTTGCATGTGAATTTTTTAATATATTACTTCAATGTTAGTTTTAATTTGAAATTTGAAAGGAGTAGGATTAGTAGCTTAGGTGCTTGTAATCTACCAAGTTCGGATTGAATTTTTAGAGGGTTTTTTTTTGTTTTGTTTATTTCCTGTGGAATATAGCTCTGATTTTCAAGTGCTACTTTTGTCTATGGAGGTTGATAGGAAATTTCGTTCTTTGGAGGAACATGGCACTTTCATTCATTCTTTTTTTTTTCTTTGTTTGGCAGGACAAACGGAATGTAGCAATGGTTATTGTGTAATTATTCTACAACTCAGATGTCTTTAACAGAACATGAAAGTTTCAGTATTTTGTTATTTTTTATGGGTCTTTGCATGGACTGTATTTGCAATCTTGTGGTGGTGATTATCTGATGTTATGGTCGCTGACATGCAATTTTCACCATCTTTGGTTGATGTTGTGGCCATAATTTATTTCATTTCATTTGAATTTTTTATTTCTAAAAATGGATATGCATTGTTTCTTATCAAGTGCATGCTTATCACCTGCACATAAGATGTTTGATTAAATTCCTCCAAGAATTTTTATTGGTATTTCTACTTGGATATACTATTTTAAAATGAAGAATTATACTATCCTCTTGACCTAAGGTTATGGATACCATCTTCAGGTCTTGAGATAGTATAGGTGTGACCCATGGTTTGGTGGTGCAAATTGTCAATCTGATGGACCCACTGTGGATAGATCATGTCTTAGAAAAGCTCCCAAATTACATTATCAAAAGCATCTAATATCTCTGGCATTTTTCTGTTGAATGTGGAGCATTTTGGTTTTCCTCAAATGGTTTATTATAGGCCATATATTGAAGGGGTAAAATTGCAAATTATGATGTTTTACAGTATGCTCTATTAACGGTGATTCCCATCATATCAACTGTCTGTATTACCAAACCGGCATCATGAAATCAACTATCTGAACCACCAGAGCTTGGTCCCACTTGTACAGATTCAAGATACCCTTCATATCATCATAACTAGATCATAATGTCATTTCAAATACTTAGACCATGTTTGTCAAGAATAAAAAATATCAAAATAATGTCTTGCTACCATCATTAAAAAATCATAAAGCAAAGACAAGCAGACGAGTTGTTCAACCCTTGTAGTTAAGTAATGCACAAGTGATAGAAAGGTACAACTTAGTTATGTACGACCAGTTTGCAATAGTGAGGGCTTTCTGTAATTAATCCAGATCCAGCTATTTTACCTCTTACTAGTTGCTTGTTCGTCTGAAGTTTTTTTTATATTTGGATTCTAGATGGTTGCCAATCTCCCACTTACGAACATGGTTTCTAGAGTAGACTCAATGATTGATTAAACAATAAGAAAAAAAAATCATAGATGTGAAATTTTTGGAGTCACTTCACCGATGTTATTTCCTTTTTTTTTCAAAGATCCCTTTGGTAATGTTGTTTCTTTCTCAATTATCATGTATCTGCTTGTTACTCAGTTGTTTGCTTCATGTTTAGGTCTTGGATATATGTATATTTGGAGACAGAGGAACACACACTTGTGAGTTATTCTCATTTTACATCTTCTCCTTCTTCTTTTTTTGTTATTAACTAGTCTATTCTGTGGCTTTAAGAATTATGATGATACTTGTAAATCCTTAGGGAAATGAGGTTTACTAGCCCCACATGCAGTTTACTACATGCCAACATGGCATATTCGTAGGACATCTAAGCGATGCATAAGGTAGGCTTTGCATTGCATGAAGTTGATCTGACATGAAAAATGACTCCCGTCATTCACTTGGCTGGCATCCCTTGTATGTAAATAATGGATGGTTTAAGAAAACTGACTAGCAGGTCCAAATTCAACATACATGAGTGGCCCACAGTGAGTGGACCAGCCATATCTTTTTATCCTGTCATCTTCATGGTGGTCCTAACTCATTCTCGAAGCTAAAGTCCTAAGCATCTGCTAGTAAACCTCTATGGAATATACATAAGTTGCCAAATGCCAAACCCTCTTAAAGAATTTTTCTAGGTGAAGCAAATTTGCAATCACTTGTGGTGAAGGCACTGAAAATCCTATAAAATTGTTGAAATACTACATAGAAATAATCTTAAAAGGTTTTTCCTTACTCTTTTTTTTGGTTTTGGAGTTCTATTTCACAATGCAACTGAAGAATGACATGGGAAAGGCAACATACTAGAAGATTCTTTACACACACACACACACACACACACACACACACACACACACACACACACACACACACACACACACACTGTCTATTACTGCAGAATGCCGATTTCAAGATTCATGATGAAATATATAACAAAAGTTTCAAACCGTCTATGAACTTGATGTAGTCCTCATTTATCTAGGCTTTGGACCTGTAATATGGGCACAACTCCCATAGTCTTTATGTATTAGTTTATCACATAGGTTGATTAAAATCAACGAGTTACATTTTTAATTTTTCTAACTCAAGTTACTTTCTGCTTGCAGATTGCCTAGGTTGGAATTCTGATTACACGTGCTTGTCTTCCAACAGACATGCCTATCTAGGTATTTTTAAGCTTGAATACACAAAAGTTCTATAGCATTATGATCATGTTAACAACATATTTATTGTTCCAAATGAAACAACATTAATAACTTTGAGTCATTCACACACATCAACACATGGTCCAGTAATTGGGTCAACCAAACAAATCTATACCCAATCCAATCACAGGGCTTCCCAATACACCTATGTGGATCCACTATAAACATGTTGCGGTCTAATAATTAAGCCAATTGTTATTCAATTTCAGATGATTGCTTTCAACTTGAAGAACAAAGGCTTTATCACTTGAACTCTATTTATAACAGTTTGCATTTATTTTAGAAATATTTATGCCTGCGATTTGCTTGCTTTTTATGCAGATTTTAAATGAAAGTCTTTATCAGCATGCCTAGGCCATCTTCTTGTGTTAATTACATCAAGAAGTGTGTTCACTTGGCGGTGTTATTCTGTGTCATACTATAAGATTCAAGCTTTTTGGGTAAGACCAACATCTCAAAAGTTTTTATTTTTTATTATTTATAAATTCTTATCTTTTATTGAAATATGTTTGTAAAATCATTGATTTATTCTAATACAACTAAATAACATATTTTTTGTATCAAATCCATTTTGAGTTTTATTGTCCCTCTAGTGAAGATGGTTTGGATTTTTGGGGTGGCTTATACAGGTGAAATACTTTTGAATCATCAAAAGAGTGTTTTGTTTTTTCTTCTATGTTATTCTAATTTTTTATTGTATATATATTACAATACCTGAATATACGCCAGGGTTAGTGCTAAGAAGTGTCAACTAAGAGATCCAAGTGCTATGGCCATTGATCTCATGGCTAGTGATAAAATGCCAACCAAGAGATCCTGATCGCCAATACCCGCACAGATGAGGATCAATGTAACTACGATGGAACTAAACATTGCAATGGTGTTAGCGATAAGGAAAGCTTTGAAAGCTAATTTTCTTGCTAGTGTTTCCATTCCTAAGTTGGGATTGTCATTTTCTTAGCCCTCAAGCATGGTAAATGCTGCCCCAAAGGAGATAGTGGCTATGAGCACTGCCACCACTAAAATAATTTTGGCCATGGGCTTGTAAGACTCAATTCTTGGTGTTTCTTATTGTACAACACATCCCATATTTTCTTGAATTTTCTATTGATTCCTACCAAGCGGTGTACCCGCTTTTCTCATGGCTATGCATATTAATATCTGCATGGTTTTACAAATTAGATGTAATACTGTCGGATGAAATATCGTTGGTGATTAGGACTCACAATCACATGTATAGAGAGACTGACTGCCGATAAATCATTTAGCGATGCCCCCTTTTTGAGAGATGCCTGACCGCCGGGAAAAGATTTGGCAACGATTTTTTAGACCTTTGCAAACGGTTTTGACTGTCGGTAAATGTATATTTTCTTATAGTAGCATGCATGCATCCCTGTACTTGTTGATAACATTGAATCAAACTAGAATTTACTAAACTGTATCTTTTTTTATATAGAAGCTAATATAAAGCGTGAAATGGTATGAAAGGAACCAGAAGAGAAAAGTTCTCAAAAAGTTAAATTTGAACAAGGGGCACGTAGCTTGGAATTGTTGGTCTAACACCAAAATCAGTACACAAATCCCAGGTATATGCATATGTTTTATTCCTAAGAGCATTTATGCCTTAATATTTTAAATTTTTTTATGGTTAAATGCGATCTTCCTTTGAATGTTTGGTTTAAGGTGGTGTGGATGTTCTTGTGATTTGTGGCATAATTGATGTTTTTTTTATGCAAAATCAATAGCATTGTATCATACAAGTAAATTGAACTATACAAATCATAGGTTCCAATTTAGATGGCTCATGAACTGATCATGACACTGATGTAATTGCTAAATGACTGACTATGGACATTTAATTGATGGTGGAGATGAAAATAGTCAACAGCTTGAATTCTACAAACAAGTGCCAATAAAGTAGAGTTTAATTGATCGAACTTCTGCACAATGACCTGTTTACCATGGATCTCACCATTTGGAAGGTTTACTATTAGTTAATGTATGCCACATGTATAATGTATGAGTGCTCGCATATCAACCATCACACTCTATAAGAATATGGACTAATTTACTACACACATTGAACTTTGCTACCTCGAGTCTTCTTAATCTAGGTCTTTTGAACTCATGTTTTTTTTTTCTCTACAGTTCAAGCTTTGTGAAGTCCGGTCAGTGCAATTTAGACAGGGGCCATGTTCATTGCTTCATATCATCCATCTGGCATATGCCATTAATGTAGGACCAAAGAAGTGGATAAAAGAAAGAGGAGAGAGGAGAGGAAAGGAAAAGAACAAAGAAGGAGAAGGGAAGAAGAAGATCTCCCTTAGTATATTGTCCATTTATCAGTTAGATCTTTATCAAAACTTCTTGCTTTTGAAGAATACGTTGGAATTCTAATACTGATTATGTTTTGATTTATAATGGTGTGAACATTTTATAGGGTACGATTTAGATTTTTACATTTTATAATGATGAGTTTGTTTTTGTGGAATGGCTAAGTGAATGCATTAAACATCATGATTTAAATTATGTGAGATTGTGACTAATGAACAGAGAAACAAAACATTAGGTGGTGATAGGGAGCTGGAAAAAAAAAAGAAAGAAAAAGAGCCAATTACAATAGGCCTATAACTATTGTAAATAGATTTATGATTTTACAACAGGCCAACACTGCTGTTAATACTTCTTTTTTGCAATGATCCATGCTGGTTGTAAACGTTTGAACTTCTCACAAGAGGTATAGCTCGTTGTAAATTATGACAATTTATAATGGGAAGCACCCATTGTAAAACGTTAACAGTCGAAACTGACCGTTGCAACACAACACATCCTAACGTTGTACAGTCCCATTTATAGCTGTCATTTTATTATTTACAATAGGCTATGACCGTTGTAACTAACAATGCTTTTTTCCAACAGGGGCTGTTATAATGGCCACATGATCATTGTTAAAAACTTTATACAACAGTCATAGCCCGTTGTAAAAAGGCAATTTTCTTGTGGTGGTTTTTCAATGTCATGGTACACCTAGTGATTCACTTACCATATAAGGCGAAGCTTGCAAGCCCAGTACAATATCGTTGGATGTATCTGATAGAAAGGTGGTAGAACCTATTAAAATATTTATTCATTCCATAAATTATGTATATCCATGTTTTCATACGTATAACATAGTGGTTTTGTGTACAGATACCTTTACACACTAAAATGATTTGTGAAGAATAAGGCACGTCCAGAGGGATCCATTGCTGAGGCGTACATTAATAATGAGTGCCTGACATTTTACTCCATGTATCTTTGTGGAATAGAGACTAGATTCAACCGAGAAGATCGTAATGCTGATGAAGGGTAAGAGCATGAACATGGACTCGTATCTGTATTGGCATATAACATCCATCCTTTAGGATCCCCGACGTTTTAGGATAAGGACCTTAGGGATCAAGCAAAGGCGCGGTGGTATGTGTTGCATAATTGTGAAAAAGTAGAGTCGTACTTAAAGTAAGTCTTCCTTCGATAATAATCACTACATACGACGATCTTAATGTTGCTCGCTAATGACATGTCAATTATGTGTAGCAAACACATCGAGGAGATGAAGCCCCAATACCCTACAAATTATGATCAAATGCATCAGGATCAACTTCCAGAATGCTTCACAAAACATGTATGATTTCAACTTGTATCTCACCACACTTAGAATTTTGTTGTAGTGCACAATATTTATACCTAAGAAAAAACATAAATAATTGTTCGCTTCCCCAAGTGTAGGGCTGCGATGTAGTAATAATTCGGTAAAGACCGAGATCGTTCTCAGGGACTTGTTAGGAATTCACAAAATTACTTCTAATATTCTCTAATTGAGAACTAACTAAACAGATTTCTAGAATTGAATGTAGATATGATTCTTAAACTAAAAGTGAATGTAATCAATATAAGAAAGCACTAGGGGTCCAAGGATCCACTTGTAGCAATCCTCAATGCAGAATTCACTGTGGTTTCCCAATTACACAACTAGAATCGAAATCAAATCCTATCTAGTCGGATAATAAAGCGGTTGTATCACATAATCTGTCATCTTTGTGATTCTATACATGATTCTCTCAATTCAAGTTAGGACTTGAGCACACTCAATTGCATAGGTCAATCCTAGTTCCAATAGATTAAGATCACAATCATAATCATCATTAAACTCTGTTACTAAGCATAATTAGATCATGAATTGAACTTCATTCAAATCACATATATTATCAACACAAAATTCAGAAATAGAACAAAAAGATAGAACTTTTGTTGGAGTTCCCACATGTAATTCCAACTCTAGAGCGTATTGAATCCGATTCCTCAGAGCGTATAGGTCTAGAACTATGCAAAACAATTAAGAACCAAAGTAATTCTTCCAAACATCCATGAGCCATCATAAGATTAAGAAAAACTACTTAGAACTTTATTTAACTTCTATAAACCATTGTTCTTCAATAATTCCAACTCGAAACAATAACAAAACGAATTAAAGCATCTCAGATTCGCTACAAGCTTCACCTCTTAGCCCTAGCTAAGAGGTTTAGCCGTTCATGATCCAAGGAAACATGAAAGCAACTAAAAACATAAAACTAGAAAACACAAACTAGGAGGAGTTGTGGAACTCCGAATCCGACTTCTGCCGCCTCCCACCTTCGTAGATCTCTTTTAGGACACCCTAGCTATGTCCCCTAGGTCCCCTTTTACAGTGGAGAGGCCCTACCACCTCAGAATCTTCCAGATTTACGTAGCACTTACGCACTTGTGCTAGAAATTGGAGCTTTAAGAGGAAGCTGCTGGAATCCACTGAGATTACACTGGCCGACCGGTCAAGACCGGTTAGACTAGGCTGGCCGACCGGTCACGACCGGTCGGACCTATTTATAGGGCGTCCAGCGTGCAAAATCGAGGGGAGGAACCCTTGACCGGTCGGCCTCTATGCATTTATAGTCCAGAGAGCAAACAGGGGGTGGCCGATCGGTCGTGGCCCTCTTGGCCAACCGGTTAGGACCGGTCGGACTGACTTCTTTGATTCTTTACTTCTTTCTTTCTTCTCTCCTCTTCTCTCTTTGCATTCTTCTTTCTTTGGCCCACCTTGGGTCTTCATCCAAGGCTCCTAAATAGAGCTTTTTAGTCATCAATTGGGCGTAGTCCCTCTCATTCCTACAATCATAAAAGCACGCATTAAAATAGTCTTTAAGCTTGAAAACCATGCATAGTTAGTGATGAAATGGGGTTAGAATAGACACATTTAAGCACTCAACACACCCCCCAACCAGCATTTTGCTAGTCCCGAGCAAAACATGCATAAAATAATTCATTCCTCCAAAACCCAACTCTCCTTCAGAAACCATGTTTCTATACACTCTAAGATATGCAAGTGCAAAAATTAGAAAAACTAAGTGATAGAGGTTGAAACTTTAAACTTTCATGAACATATCAAGTACTCATATGGATTTCCCGCTGATTGATTGATAAATAGAAGTATTTGAACAATTTAACCTAGTGTGCTCAGTGAATGCTCATCTCATGAAAATTCGAGATTATCTTTTTCATAAATCAGCTAACGTATGGAATTCAAGGTGTATAGATCAACACAAACCTATGATAAGAATTTGCCTTACCGTCCTTCCGACGGCTTTCACACTGCTTCCCATTTCCGACTTTGGTTACAGGTAGACCATCCCCTGGTTGGTAATAGGTAACCCTTTTCGAAAATTTCCACCATATTCTCCATCATTCCCATATTTTCATCCTTCTTTTCCGTTTTCTTTTTCATTAGATAGGATTTTTAGAAATCCATATCTTTCATTATTTTCCCATGGACAAGGATGGACAAAGTACCCCGGCTTAGTTTCTTAACACCTTCAATCCAAACTTAGCTAATCCCTAAATCTAATAATCCTTTCAAAACATGAGAATCGTGTGAAGTAAACTAGGTGAAAAAGTGTTCAAAAGTTCTATCATTCATAAAAATAGGGGAATTCACATACAATACTAGTATTTTAAAGAATGTTCAAAGTATTCAACATCACTCAGTACTTTGCCTCTCCTTTTCTTATACTTACACTATCCCAAATGCATAGAAACAAAGTTTTCTAATGGAGTTTTGAATTTTTAGAAAAAATCTGAAAAATCTTCGTCATATTGCTCGAGATGTTTACAAAACACTAGATCCATCTTAGTGATCCTACACCCCCCAACCAAATCTTGCATTGCCCTCAATGTAAAAGATATGCAATAGGCAAAACATGAGAGCAGTTATAAAATAAAGGGAGTGAGGAATGATAGTACCTGAGAGAAGCAAAACTGGGTGTAAGACCCATACCCTTATTTGCCCTCTGTACGCTTAATTTTCGGTGCCAGTACGTTCCGGACGGATCAGATTAACGAGCCTTGATCACGACCCTATTTTAGTACCTCATCGACCCAAGACCTATACCTCGGCGACCGCGTAGGCGCTGCGATTCCAACGCCGCGAGGCACGCCCCATTGCGATACCCGGTGTGAAAGTTATGATCAATCGGGCAATCCGAGGTGGGCCTCACAACGCGCGTGTGGCGTGGGCCCCACTTGCACAAATCCCAAGATCATGTCAAATCAATCAAATCCATCACCATCACTCTACCCATACCCCTACTCTACACACCCCATACCCCCCATCCCTCTCTCTCCTCCCAAAGTCAACCCTCACCCATACCTCCCATACCCCCTCCCACGCACCATCATCACCCCCCATGACCCCATGCTTCCTCTCTCCGCCCCCCCCCCCCCCCCCCCCCCCCATACAAGTCCATACGTAGGGGGAGAGGAGAGCTCATTTCAAAACTCTAGAGATTTGAGAGAGAGAGAGGAGAGAGAAAGAGAGAAAGAGATTTGAGAGGAGAGAGAAAGAGAAAGATTTGAGAGTAGAGAGAGAGATTAGAGAGATTGAGGGTGGAGATCCAAGCTTAGAGGGCCCCAACCATCATCCGGACCGTCCGGATCATCCGATCATCAACCCGATCCAATCCAACCATCCAACCATCCATCGAGGTGAGTGCAAGGGGCATAAACCCCCATTTTTCTTAATTTACTTCCTTTTCTTTGTTTTCTTTTGGGCCCACCTTTTGATGGACAGTTAGATGAATGGATTGGATCATCCATGAATGGGCCCCACCTTCTTATAATAATAATAATAATGATAATAGTAATATATATATATATAAAGAAAGAGAAGAAGAAGCAGAGGCAGCGTCGCTGACGCTGGTAGTACCAACGTCCAGGGCGCTGGCTCGTGCCAGCTGGTGGCCCACTCGTGGGTCCCACCATAATGCATGTGCCGTATCCACACCGTCCATTCTTTTGGGGAGATCATTTTAGGGCATGACCCCAAGATTGAGTCAGATCCAAGTCTCAAGGGGGCCCCACCACAGAAAACAGTAGGGACAGTGAACCTACCGTTGAAACCTTCTTATGGCCCACCATGATGTTTATTTGAGATCTAACATGTTCATAAGCTCACACATGTAAGGGAGAAGGGAGAACAAAAATATCAGCTTGATCGAAAAAATTTGTGGGCCCCACTTACTGAGAACATAAAAAATAAATAAATAAATAAATTAAAAAAAAAACAAGGGCAGCTGGACAGACAGCGTCCAGGGGACGCTGCTGCCCAGCAGCCTTCTGGTGTCACCCTATGGGCCCCACTCGCTGGGCCCACCTAGAATGTATGTGCTTTACCTATGCCCTCCATATGTTTTTCCAGCTCATCTTAGTGGCTGAGCCCAAAAAATTAAGCATATCCAAATGGCAAGTGGGCCATGCCACGAAACAACAGTGGAAATAATGATCTCTACCATTGAAACCTTCCCCGTCCTACAATGATGTTTATTTGTCACCCAACCTATTCATAAGTGGCTAGGCCCAAAATTTAAGCATATCCTAATGTCAAGTGGACCATGCCACAGTGGGGATAATGATTTCCAACGTTGAAAGCTTTCCAGGTTCTACAGTGATGTTTATTTGCCATCCAATCTGTTCATAAGATCACATGGATATGGATGTAGGAGAAAACACAAGTATCTGTTTGATTCAAAACTTATTGGGACCAGATGGGTACCACGCTGCCCAGCAGGTGGCCCGCCCTATGGGTCCCAACGTGATGTATCTATTAGCTCCACCATGATGTATCTGTTTTATTCATGCTGCCTATCTTGTATGTGCAGGCCCAAGTATGGGGCCGATGTGGTCTCAAGTGGGCTATGCCACGAAGACTTTTACATTTCCAATGGGACCCATAGTCCGGGTCCCACTCTCTATGTATATATTGGGCCTTTTAAGGCCAATGTTACATGATATGTTTGGTAACATGCTAGTATGATTAGCTTGATATGTCACACTGATAACATGCTTAGTATAATGAATACCATGCTCATTCATATGCCCATACGCATCATTTGTATGCCTGTTATGGATCATGATTAACCATAGCATATGCTAGTTGGCTTGTTATACTTAGGGGACCCGTGTGAGACAGGGTCGCCCGACATGATTACACAGTATGCGTAAGTTTGGTGTATGATTTGGATTGTATGACTCATGCATTTCGCATTATGTATGTCACGATCGCTTTCACACCCTAGCAGCATCAGGGTGGTGGCCACCATAGTCACATCATGGTTGGCAGTATTGGACACCGAAAACTTGTTCTAGTACGTGGGCGCTATGGATGTCCTTGGGTGAAAGTCCCTAAACTCTGTGGTACCAGTAGGATGCTCCAGCGTCGAGACCGAGTGGGTAACATGAGCGCCCGTGTGCCAAATACCAGTAGGCCGCGTCTCCCACTGTGTGGAGGTCGGTTGGAAAGGGGTGTGACCTTATCCGCCCGGGTGCAGTGAACTGTAAGCTAGGTCGAGTCTGACCAGCTCATGGAATGGGTCCGCTATCGGCGAGCCAGGTGGGCATTGGCATACCACTGACGAGGCGGATAGTGAGGTCTTTTCTACTCACTTGGTTATGCATGCGATGTGCGGCGGCCAATATAGAGTATACTAGACCCCCGTGAAGTCCCAGATGAGAACTATTTTGATATGTGGATCAGTTAAGGATTGACATATTTGCATTGCATCTCTAGCATGTAACACTCGGCCATGTAGGCCCTTGCATCGCATAGCCTTGGGATGGCTCATAGCATTCATGAACTTGGTAACTTAGCCCTCAATTTCTTTCGCTTACTCTGATATCTGTGTACTTGTCATATGCATCACACGCGCACACACGCACTCTACTGAGCTTCGTAGGAAGCTCATGTGCGTTTGTTTACACTGTAGGTACTAGAGCACATCAGCAGCGTTGAGCGCGGTTCATGTACCTGATATTTTGGACTTCTGTTTCATGTTGTATTTCCCTTTCCAGCACTGTACTCAACAAACTTATTAGTGGATATTTGATGATGTTTTATGGTTTTGATTATGCTCCTGTACAAAAAAAAAAATTTACCCTGAAAATCCTCCTGGTAGGATCCCAGGATCGGAACCTGGCACATGAGAGCTAGGAGCCGAGAATGGGGTACTACGGAGGCTGTTGGCACCAAGGTCGGCGATCAGGAATTTAGTGAGCCCGGTCCCTTGGTTTGGGGCGTGACAGAAGTTGGTATCAGAGCATAACTTGGGAATACCTGCGGATGACATCACATATCTACTAATGGCCGTAGATTAACTACCCTTAACTGAATGATTGTTGCAAACTTAGGATGATTAGGATCCCGATCTTATGCATTTAGTGACCCACACTAGGATCCTGTTACAACATAGTTATAATAGGATTCCCTATTTTGAGCTTAGAAACTTCTGAATATGATTCCCTAACATGTGTGCATTCGAGAGTATCAATGCTAAGAGGTACCTGTCCTTTTCTGTAGGATATGGTGCCCAAGAGAGCCACTGGTAGGCCGTCGACTGGTGCAGGTACATCCCAGACCGCCCCAGTCCCAGCTCCAGCTCCAGCTATCACTGCTGGTCAGTTCCAGGAGATGATGCGGGTTATGACCTCCATGGTAGAGCGCGCCAGGAGAGGAGGTCATCTAACGCAGTTGCCCCATCGGAGCAGGATCGTGCTCGTTCCTTGCTGATGGATTTTAGGCGGATGGATCCCCCACGGTTTTTGGGCGGGCCAGACCCGGTGGCAGTGGAGAGATGGAAATCGGAGGTAACGAAGATCTTTACCACAATGCGATGCTCGACCGAGGAGCGAGTTCCTCTTGCCATTTTCCTTTTCCAGGGAGAGGCCGAGCACTGGTGGGCGTCGGTTACCCGAGCCGCCGGGCCTGATTTCGAGTGGACATGGGAGGACTTTATAGACCGGTTTGACCGGAAGTTCTTCCCTGAGCATGTCCGCCAGCAGCGTGCTCTAGAGTTCGAGACACTGGTCCAGGGAGATATGTCAGTGTCGCAGTATGAGGCTCGATTTGTTGAGCTATCCAGATTTGCGACGTATCTCGTGGATGACGAGGTGCGGATGGCCCGTCGATTTGAGACCGGACTGCGCCTTGGCCTTCGTGGCCGTGTCACGGGACACAAGCTTCCTACGTTCGAGGAGGTGGTAGAGTGGACCCAGATATATGAGGCAGAGTAAGCGCCAAGGATCCACTCTTGATACGTTTCAACGCATCAACACAACTAGGTCTCTCGTAACTCAATCGGAATCGAATTCCTTCTTTATCCGATTGGAATATAGAGCGGTTCAATCACAATTATCTGGAACAAGTGCTTAATAACTGATTTGATTCCCACAACTACGCTTAGGCCTTGGACACACTCAATTGTATAGGCCAAGCCTCTTTCTAATCTAGTTGAGATTCATAACCATAGCCTACACCAAGTCCTGTCACTAGACCTGATTACAACTCATGGTTTGAACTCTATTTAAATCAAAATCAATCACTAAACACATATTATAGATCATACATAAAAGATAAGAATTTCAGTTGCATGAGTTCCCACATGAAAATCAGGCCATTGCATACAAGGCAATCAAAGCGTCTACCATGCCCGGAGTCGATGGTAGATCAATGCATTACACATGCATGACAATGCTCAAAAGCTAAGATACTATGCTTAGAATCACTAAGAATCACATGAGCCCGGAGTCATCAAGAGATCAAAGTAGAAACCAACATAGTACTTGAATCAAACTCAAATTGAACTAAAATTCATCAATTAAAACACAAAAGGAAACCTAGGTTGCATTAATCCATCAAAAACGAATCAAGAGCTTCCCCTCTTAGCTAGGGCTAAGAGGGTTTAGTTCATCTCTAACATCCTTGAACTAAAAGCCTCTAAAAACATAGAAAAACTACTAAAACAGGAAATCCGAAGTCGAATCCGTCTCTTAAGCAATCCCCACGTCGTAGCCTCCTTTGGTATGAAGAGAAGACACCCTTTTATAGCTTGGAGGAGTCCAATACGCAAGAGAACTCCAGAAATCGCGTAATTTTACGCACTTGCGCAAAAGAATCCGGAGCCCGATTTAGAAACAGCTTGTTTTGCACATGGCCGACCGGTCATGACCGGTCGGTCTTGAGAATTCCCTTGTCCAGCAGCTATGGCCGACCGGTCATGACCGGTCGGCCTAGGCAGTCCATCAGTCAGCAGTTATGCCCGACCGGTCATGACCGGTCGGCTTATTCTCTGTTTAGTCCAACACATGTATGGGGTGGCCGACCGGTCATGACCGGTCGTCTTGCTTGGCTGACCGGTCAGCCGACCGGTCTTGCCTTCTTCCTTCTCCATTTCTTTCTTTCTTTCTTCTTCTTTCTCTTCTCTCCTTGCTTTCTTTTCTTTGTTCTTCCTTCAATACTTCATCTATTGATCCTCATGCTCATAAAGAGCTCCACTTAGCCTTCAATATGTGAAATCTCCATCTTCTTCCTACAATCACAAATCATGTATTAAGTTGGTCCAATAAGCATGTATATCATGCATAATAAGTGATGAATTGGGGTTAGAATATGCACAATTATGAGCTTAACAGTGGGCTGATGCACAGCGGATCCGTGACCAGAGCGGAGACCGGAAGGGGAAGAGGAAGGCTCCTTCTGACAGCTTCCGGCAGCAGCAGACTCGGGCACAGCAGAGGCACCCGGTTCGTCCATCTGTTCGACCGCCAGTAGCACCAGCAGCACCTCCAGCACCAGTCCCAGAGACAGTTTGTAGGTGTTTATTACAGGATGTGGGGGGGACAGGGCATCGTAGGCATGAGTGTCCCCACCCACAGCAGCAGCAACACCTAGCAGCCACAGCAGCAGCCACCGCAGCAGCGACAGCAGCACCCACAGCAGCAGAGGCAGCAGCATAGACCGCAGCAGCAGCAGTGGCGACCGCAGAGGGGACAGGCACATC
The DNA here is from genome assembly GCA_003013855.2 of Liriodendron chinense. Classification (NCBI taxonomy): domain Eukaryota; kingdom Viridiplantae; phylum Streptophyta; class Magnoliopsida; order Magnoliales; family Magnoliaceae; genus Liriodendron; species Liriodendron chinense. Next base: position 2,500,411 of record ML058429.1, read on the forward strand.
CCCAGCAGACTCAGGGAAGGTTCTTCGCTGCCCAGCAGGATCCTCAGGCACCGGGAGGAGTCGCTGATGGTACACTCATTGTCTCTGCATGCATAGCTTATGTTTTGTTTGATTCTGGTGCATCGCATTCTTTTGTATCCGATGATTTCTGTCGATCGACTGGTTTGCCGTTAGAATCAGTGCGCGAGGGTTTGTCAGTGTCGACACCCTTAGGGAAGACTGCAGTATTGAGTTTGATCTGTTCATCTTGCCCCGTCTTGGTAGGAGAGACCTTTTTGCCCGCTGATTGATTTGTTTTACCGATGACCGAGTTTGATGTTATCCTGGGCATGGATTGGCTGGCCGAGTATCACGCTGTATTGGACTGCTTCGCAAGAACAGTCACTTTCCTTATACCCGGCATGCCGCAGTTTCAGTTCGTTGCCGAAACTAGAGGCGAGCAGTTGTCATCTTTGATGTCGTGTGCCATAGAGGAACCGGTTGCCGTGTGCATCGACCAGCTGCTGGTAGTTTGCGATTTTTCGGATGTGTTTCAAGAGATTCCGGGGTTGCCACCTCGTCGGCATACTGAGTTTCAGATCGACCTCGTGCCCGGTACTGCGCCTATCTCAAAGGCCCCAGTACCATATGGCACCTTTGGAGTTGCGGGAGCTGCGGAAGCAGTTGGACGAGTTGCGTGAACTAGGCTTCATCCGTCCAAGCAGTTCACCGTGGGGAGCGCCGGTACTCTTCGTGAAGAAGAAGGATGGCTCGTTGAGGCTCTGCGTGGATTACCACAGCTCAACTATGTCACGATTAAGAATAGGTACCCGCTTCCGAGGATGGACGATTTATTTGACCAGTTGCGAGAGGCCCAATTCTTTTCGAAGATTGACCTACGGTCAGGTTATCATCAGGTCTGTGTCCGGGAGGAGGATATCCCGAAGACGGCATTCAGGACGCGTTACGGTCATTTTGAGTTTCAGGTCATGTCCTTTGGACTGACCAATGCGCCCACTGTGTTCATGCAATTGATGAACGAGGTCTTTCGTCCCTACCTTGATCAGTTCGTTGTGGTATTTATCGATGACATTCTGATCTATTCGAGGACTCAGGAGGAGCATGCGCGGCATCTGGAGATCACCTTGCAGACACTCCGCACACACCAGCTTTATGCGAAGTTGGAGAAGTGTGAGTTTTGGCAGGAGGAGGTGAAGTTCCTCGGTCATGTGGTGACGAGGCAGGGAGTAGCAGTAGATCCAGTGAAGATTAATGCCGTGCGCCAGTGGGGTCAGTCCACGAACGCATCCGAAATTCGGAGTTTCCTGGGGTTAGCAGGTTATTATCGTCGTTTCATAGAGGGCTTCTCTCGTATTGTAGCCCCGCTGACCAGGTTGACCCGGAAGGGCGCTGAGTTCGTTTGGAGTGATGCCTGTGAGCGAGTATTTGCAGAACTGAAGAACCGTCTTACTTCTACACCAGTCCTCACTCTTCCCTCTGGGAGTGAAGGATTCGTGGTTTTTACAGATGCCTCACGTATTGGCTTAGGTGCTGTCCTGATGCAGCATGGCAGAGTAGTAGCGTATGCGTCTCGCCAGCTCAAGGTTCATGAGTAGAACTACCCCACGCATGATCTGGAGCTAGCAGCGGTAGTCTTCGCACTAAAGGTGTGGAGGCACTATCTTTATGGGGTCAGGTTCGAGCTCTTTTCTGACCACAAGAGCCTGAAGTACCTCTTCTCGCAGTCCGAGTTGAACATGAGGCAGAGACGTTGGATGGAGCTCCTGAAGGATTATGATTTTGATCTTCAGTACCACCCTGGTAATGCCAACGTGGTGGCAGATGCCCTTAGCCGTCAGCCACGAGTCCTGGTGGCGCATATGATGGTCCGGGAGTGGAGGATGCTCGAGGAGGTTGCCGAGTATGATTTTGAGCTGAGCCTGCAGTCTTCTATCGCGCAGTTATCGAGCTTGTCGATTCAACCCTCTCTTGTTTCTAGGGTGATCGAGGCTCAGCAGACAGATCAGACGTTGAAGGATTATTGGGAAGAGGCCGTGTCAGAGGGTCAGACTGATTGGCAGATTGGGTCAGATGGTGGACTTCGTTTCAAGGGTCGATTGTGTGTTCCAGATATTCCTCAGTTGCGCAGAGATCTTATGGATGAGGCACACCGATCGAGGTTCACGATCCACCCAGGCTCTACAAAGATGTATCGTGATATGAGGAGGCAGTATTTTTGGGCCGGTATGAAGCGTCAGATTGCCAGTTTTGTGGCTGAGTGTGACACTTGCCAGCGTGTCAAGGCCGATCATCGCAAACCTCCAGGTCCCCTGCAGCCGTTGAGTGTCCCATTGTGGAAATGGGAGCACGTGACCATAGACTTCATTATGGGATTGTCGAGGACTGATTGCGGTCATGACGCCATCTGGGTTATCGTTGATCGTTTGACGAAGTCGGCACATTTTCTTGCGATACGTGCGACCTGGTCATTGGACCGACTTGCAGAATTGTTTATCGAGGAGATTGTGAGGTTGCACGGAGTCCCAGTTTCGATCGTTTCTGACCGAGATCCGAGATTTACGTTACGGCTCTGGAGGAGTTTTCAGAAGGCGATGGGGCCTGCCTTGAAGTTCAGCACCGCATATTATCCTCAGACTGATGGTCAGACCGAGAGGGTCAACCAGATCCTTGAGGACATGCTTTGAGCTTGCGTGTTGGATTTCTCAGGTAGTTGGGATAAACACCTGCGTTTGGCTGAGTTTGCATATAATAACAGCTACCAGGCGACTATCGGTATGGCTCCTTTTGAGGCATTGTATGGTAGACCTTGTAGGTCTCCTAGTTGTTGGGCCGAGGTTGGAGAGCATCGTCTCCTAGGTCCCGAGCTTGTGCAGAGGACATCAGAGGCTATCGATATCATCAGGTAGAGGATGCGCACAGCTCAGAGTCGACACAAGAGTTTTGCAGATCGTCGACGTCGTCCCCTAGAGTTTTCCATTGGGGATCGTGTGTATCTCAGGGTCTCACCCATGAAGGGCGTGGTTCGTTTTGGAGCCAAGGGGAAGCTTGCCCCGAGATTCATTGGACCCTTCGAGATCACTGGGCGCGTTGGCGCTGTGGCCTATCAGCTTGCCTTGCCACTTCAGTTGTCTGGCGTCCACAATGTTTTTCATGTTTCTATGTTGCGGAAGTGTGAGTCAGACGTGGTTCCTGTGATAGATTGGCAGCCGTTGGAGGTTCGTGAGGATGCTTCTTACATTGAGCAGCCGGTTCATATCCTTGACCGGAAGGAGCAGGTCCTCCAGCCCAAGGTCATTCCCTTGGTGAAGGTCCAGTGGAGTCATCATAGCGCAGATGAGGCGTTGTGGGAGCGAGAGGCAGAGATTCGCGAGTCTTATCCTCATCTTTTTTATGATTGATTGTATCTGTATGATTGCTTTTCGATTCGATATGCATATATAGTGATCCGATTCTTTTTTTTATGATCTTCGGCTAGTTTGGGTTTGTATTGTAAATTTCGAGGACGAAATTTTTTGTTAGGAGGGGAGAGTTGTAAGACCCGTACCATTATTTGCCCTCAGTACGCTTAATTTCCGATGTCGGTACGTCCCGGACGGATCAAATTAGTGAGCCTTGATCGCGACCCTATTTTAGTACCGCATCGACCCAAGACCTATACCCCGGCGACCGCGTAGGCGCTGCGATTCCAACGCCGCGTGGCACGCCCCATTGCGATACCCGGTGTGAAAGTTATGATCAATCGCGCAATCCGAGGTGGGCTGCACAACGCGCGTGTGGCGTGGGCCCCACTTACACAAATCCCAAGATCATGTCAAATCAATCAAATCCATCACCATCACTCTACCCATACCCCTACTCTGCACACCCCATACCCCCCATCCCTCTCTCTCCTCTCAAAGTCAACCCTCACCCATACCTCCCATACCCCCCTCCCATGCACCATCATCACCCCCCATGACCCCATGCTTCCTCTCTCCCCCCCCCCCCCCCCCCCCATACAAGTCCATACGTAGGGGGAGAGGAGAGCTCATTTCAAAACTCTAGAGATTTGAGAGAGAGAGGAGAGAGAAAGAGAGAAAGAGATTTTAGAGGAGAGAGAAAGGGAAAGATTTGAGAGTAGAGAGAGAGATTAGAGAGATTGAGGGTGGAGATCCAAGCTTGGAGGGCCCCAACCATCATCTGGACCGTCCGGATCATCCGATCATCAACCCGATCCAATCCAACCATCCAACCATCCATCGAGGTGAGTGCAAGGGGCATAAACCCCCATTTTTCTTAATATACTTCCTTTTCTTTGTTTTCTTTTGGGCCCACCTTGTGATGGACAGTTAGATGAATGGATTGGATCATCCATGAATGGGCCCCACCTTCTTATAATAATAATAATAATAATAATAATAATAGTAATAATAATATATATATATATATATATATATAAAAAGAAAGAAAGAGAAGAAGAAGCAGAGGCAGCGTCGCTGACGCTGGTAGTACCAGCGTCCAGGACGCTGGCTTGTGCCAGCTGGTGGCCTACTCGTGGGTCCCACCATGATGCATGTGCCGTATCCACACTGTCCATTCTTTTGGGGAGATCATTTTAGGGCATGACCCCAAGATTGAGTCAGATCCAAGTCTCAAGGGGGCCCCACCACAGAAAACAGTAGGGACAGTGAACCTACCGTTGAAACCTTCTTATGGCCCACCATGATGTTTATTTGAGATCTAACCTGTTCATAAGCTCACACATGTAAGGGAGAAGGGAGAACAAAAATATCAGGCTTGATCGGAAAATTCTGTGGGCCCCACTTAGTGAGAACATAAAAATAATAATAATAATAAAAAAAACAAGGGCAGCTGGACAGACAGCGTCCAGGGGACGTTGCTGCCCAGCAGCCTTCTGGCGTCACCCTATGGGCCCCACTCGCTGGGCCCACCTAGAATGTATGTGCTTTACCTATGCCCTCCATATGTTTTTCTAGCTCATCTTAGTGGCTGAGCCCAAAAAATTAAGCATATCCAAATGGCAAGTGGGCCATGCCACGAAACAATAGTGGAAATAATGATCTCCACCATTGAAACCTTCCCCATCCTACAAGGATGTTTATTTGTCACCCAACCTATTCATAAGTGGCTGGGCCCAAAATTTAAGCATATCCTAATGTCAAGTGGACCATGCCACAGTGGGGATAATGATTTCCAACGTTGAAAGCTTTCCAGGCTCTACAGTGATGTTTATTTTCCATCCAATCTGTTCATAAGATCACATGGATATGGATGAAGGAGAAAACACAAGTATCTGTTTGATTCAAAACTTATTGGGACCAGATGGGTACCACCCTGCCCAGCAGGTGGCCCACCCTATGGGTCCCAACGTGATGTATCTATTAGCTCCACCATGATGTATTTATTTTATTCATGCTGCCTATCTTGTATGTGCAGGCCCAAGTATGGGGCCGATGTGGTCTCAAGTGGGCTATGCCACGAAGACTTTTACATTTCCAATGGGACCCACAGTCCGAATCCCACTCTCTATGTATATATTGGGCCTTTTAAGGCCAATGTTACATGATATGTTTGGTAACATGCTAGTATGATTAGCTTGATATGTCACACTGATAACATGCTTAGTATAATGAATACCATGCTCATTCATATGCCCATACGCATCATTTGTATGCCGGTTATGGATCATGATTAACCATAGCATATGCTAGTTGGCTTGTTATACTTAGGGGACCCGTGTGAGACAGGGTCGCCCGACATGATTGCGCAGTATGCGTAAGTTTGGTGCATGATTTGGATTGTATGACTCATGCATTTCAGCATTATATATGTGTTGAGCTCTTAATTGTGCATATTCTAACCCCAATTCATCACTCATTGTGCAAGGTTTGTATGGTTTGTAAGCTAATTCAATGCATGTTTTGTGACTACAGGATTGAGGGTGGACTCTGCTCAATTGAAGACATAAAGAGCTCACTTGGGATCATTCTGATGAAGAATGTTTGAGGACCAAAGAAGAAAAGAAAGAAAGAACTAAAGAAGAGAAGAAAGCAGAAGAAAGAAAGGAAGAAAATAAGAAGAAAATGAAGCTGACCGGTCGTGACCGGTCAGGCCAAGGAAGCCAGACCGGTCAGTGACCGGTCAGCCATGTATGTTGGGCACTACTGAAGAGGACCGACCGGTCATGACCGGTCGGTCATTGTTGCTGGAAAATTGCTGAAGGCGTCCATGGACCAAGGATGAATAGGCCAGACCGGTCTTGACCGGTCGGGCATACTTGCTGGAATGACTCTCTATTGAGGCCGACCGGTCATGACCGGTCGGCCATGCGTATGAACTTAGAAACTTCTAATTTCTTCCCGATTTTCTCTGCGCTGCGTAAGAGTTTCGCAAATTCCCAATTATTCCGACGTTGTGGAGCCTCCAGACTATAAGAGGACACCTAGGGATCGTTCCTAGGGTATCCTAGAAGGGTGCAAGTGAGGTTGGAGGCTGTGGAAGTGAAGATTGGAGTTTCACAACTCCTTTTGGTTTGCTTTGCTGTTTTCATGCTTTTTGTAGTTGTTTCATGTTTCCTTGGATCATGAGCAGCTAAACCTCTTAGCTAGGGCTAAGAGGTGAAGCTTGTAGTGAATCCAAGATGTTTTAATTCGTAGTTAAGTGGTTTTAGTGGAATTCATGATTATGAACTAAGGTTTGAAGTTTATACAAGTTTTTAAGTAATTTTTCTTAGTCTTGTGATGACTCATGGATGTTTGGATGAATTACTTATCTTCTTAATTTGTTTGCAACGGTATAGACCTGTATGATCCGAGGAATCGGAGTGCGCTCTAGAACTAAGCTCTTCATAAAGGGACTTCAGGCCAAAGTTCTATTTTAGTTGATTTTCTGGAATATGTAAGGACTGTGCTGGTGATTTGAATCTAGTTCAAATCCTAATCTAGCCTTGTCTTGTGAGAGGACTTGGGGGATGGTTATGATTGAGAACTGGACCTATAGGAAAGGGGAATGACCTATGCAATTGAGCATGCTTAGCTCAGCCTAGATTGAGTGAATCTTATGCATAGAACTTACATATTACAGACTGTTTGGTTTAACAGTTCTATCATCCGACTGGACGGACAGGAATGTCGATTCTAGTTGAGAGAATAAGAAACCACAGCGGATTGAACATCAAGGATTGCTACAAGTGGATCCTTGAAACCCTAGTACCCTCTTATAATTACTTACTCTCGATTTAATTCAGCTTTTGTTACTCACATCAACTTTATACAACAATCTGATTAGTAGACTTCAATAGACACTTGTGGATGAATTTGTGAGATCCTACATAGTCCCTGTGGATCGACCTCGGTCTTACCGAGTTTATTACTACATCACAACCCTACACTTGGGGAAGCGAACAATATGTCACGATCGCTTTCACACCCTAGCAGCATCAGGGTGGTGGCCACCATAAGTCACATCATGGTTGGCAGTATTGGACACCAGAAACTTGTTCTAGTACGTGGGCGCTATGGATGTCCTTGTGTGAAAGTCCCTAAACCCTGTGGTACCAATAGGATGCTCCAGCGTCGAGACCGAGTGGATAACATGAGCGCCCGTGTGCCAAATACCAGTAGGCCGCGTCTCCCACTATGTCGAGGTCGGTTGGAAAGGGGTGTGACCTTATCCGCCCGGGTGCAGTGGGCTGTAAGCTAGGTCGAGTCTGACCAGCTCATAGAATGGGTCCGCTATCGGCGAGCCGGGTGGGCATTGGCATACCACTGACGAGGCGGATAGTGAGGTCTTTTCTACTCGCTTAGTTATGCGCGCAATGTGCGGCGGCCAGTATAAAGTATACTAGACCCCGGTGATGTCCCAAATGAGAACTATTTTGATATGTGGATCAGTTGAGGATTGACATGTTTGCATTGCATCTCTAGCATGTAACACTCGGCCATGTAGGCCCTTGCATCGCATAGCCTTGGGATGGCTGATAGCATTCATGAACTTGGTAACTTAGCCTTCTACTTCTTTCGCTTACTCTGATATCTGTATACTTGTCATATGCATCACACGCGCACACACGCACTCTACTGAGCTTCGTAGGAAGCTCATGCGCGTTTGTTTACACTGCAGGTACTAGAGCATATCAGCAGTGTTGAGCGCGGTTCATGTACCTGATATTTTGGACTTCTGCTTCATGTTGTATTTTCCTTTCCAGCACTGTACTCAACAAACTGATTAGTGGATATTTGATGATGTTTTATGGTTTTGATTATTGTTAACGTCAGATTTTGTAACAGGATCCTCCGGACGTTCACCTTCTCTCTAATAGAGACTTCCTCTGCCGGACCTGAAAGAAGACAGAAAGCAACTATGGGTGGCCGGCGTCCAGCCGTCAGCCCTCCGATGCTTAAGTCAGATAAGGCAAGAAGGAGAATAGCCAAGCAACCGAGGCTAGAGATTGAATATTGTGTACCTGTATCTTAATGGAGTCATCTCCTTATATAGATCTGAAATGATCCAATCTGTTACGTAAGATATCGAGATCCCGCTGATTTCGTGGGATAAGATTCTTATCCTCAGATAGAGGGGAGATCTAATCCAATGACTCATCCGACAGTTTCGTTCCTTGATAGCGATCCCTTGAGACTCGGAACCATTGAAGAAGATAAGCCCAAAATCGGCCTATACGTGCTGCTGGTACTTGAGGGCTAAGGGATGTCACCACAGAAAAAGCTGTTCGCATGTAGGAAGATGGTCGCGAGTCCAAGTGCTCGCTCATTCAGATGTAACACCCTTCAATAACTTGTGAGAAGGTCTGCTCGCAGGAAAAACACACGCCTTCCAGTATTTGACTATCGATCACAACTTCTCGAAGCTTTGGTAGTCGAGCATCGTTTTCCCTAATATGCGAGCTGCGAACTGACGTTCTCGATAGTCGAATAAAGGTGCTCGTGAGATCAAAGTATCTTCCGAATATGCGAGCCGCGAACAAATGTTCTCGATAGTCGGATAAAGGTGCTCGCGAGATCGGAACAGCGGGAAAATCTCCAGCAGACATCTCCGCTATTTTGGCTATAACAGATGCCCCCCAAGTCCTTACCGTCAAGAATTCTAAGGGAAGGACTTATTCACTGTCATACGTAACCGCCCGTTGTGTTTATCGAGACGAAACCGTACATGATTGGGCTGTAATTAATGATCGCCAGCTTTCCGCAGCCTTTCCGCAGACAGGGAATGAAGAGACGCTCACCACGTGTCTGAGGAGTTAATGGGCGTGCCTGCTCGACTGCCGCACCGAACGGAAGGTTGCCACGTATCATCATATGCGGCGGAATGATTGCCTATAAATATACGGGGTCCGCCATATCTCTGGTTTTTTACAGAAGTTTTTCGAACGAAAGAATTTTCCCGTCATGTTCCTCTCATACTCCTTCCTCCAGTGTTCCTTTTCCTTCCTTTCTTCCTTCTGGGTATATTCCTTTTCTTTTTTTTTTAACCATCTTATGGCTGAGGACTCTGACGAGACCACCGTCCCACTGGGAGATGCTACACCGGAATCCTCTGCTTCTAGTAATGCGAGGGTTCCGGCGGGCAGATACACAGGCAGCCGGATATCCTTCTATTTTATCGGAGGACCGGCTGGTTGAATTACGGGAGCGGTATCCAATCCCTGATTCTATCATTCTCCAGTTGCCCGAAGATGGAGAGACACCAGATTCTCCCCCCCCCCCCCTCCCCCCTCAGGGTGTGTGGCTTTCTACGAGTACCAGCTCATCCTGGGGGTACGCCTTCCTCTCCATCCTTTCGTTCGGGAATGTTCTTCGATGCTATAAGATTGCCCCCGGGCAACTTATTGTGAACGGGTGGAGGGTGGTTCTGAGCTCCTTCGTCCTCTGGGCTCAGGCCGGCAATGGGGAGCTCACAGCTGAGGAGTTCCTCCGTATGTTTCGCTTGAAGAAGGCGCCCTCCAGCGAAGGCTGGTACTACCTGTGTTACTGGCACCGGGATAACTTCGTGCTGGGGAAGCCCTCCTCGAACTATCTCGGCTGGAGGAAACGGTGGTTCTATGCTTCCGAGAACTGGGAGTCTGCCTCCTCCAGGGGTCCAGGAGTGACCCGTTTTTTCTGTGAAGGTAGGCACAGTCCCACATTGTGCTGTTTCTCCAGTTAAAATTCTAGGATTTATATATATTTTGACCGCTACTTGTGCTCGCAGGTATCCCGGCCCTGAACAAGCCAAACTTGAAGGGAGGGATTAACGAGAAGATAGTAAAAGTATACAAGGTGCCTGTTAGTGATAGGCACATCGAAGCCTGCTTGTCCTGCTCGCGACTCACGGCAGCGGGATTGATATCCGGCGAAGAAATCACGATGACAAAGGCTGGAGAAAAAAGGGGTTTGTTGCCTCGACTAAAGGGCACAAACTCGAAAAGGTAGAAGAAGTCTGCCGGGCCTTCTCAACCATCCGCCCGCAAGGGTGGCGACCAACCTGCTCTTCTCGCAAGCACGGTGGGGGCACCAGCAGTGCCCAACATCCCCTCACTGGTGGTCGCACCTGGACCGCCAGTGATTAACATTACTGACAACTCCCCTGATGGGGCAGGGTCCAGCTGTCCCCTAGCTGATGAGGGTCGCGAGCAAACAGAACCTCGCGAGTCGGTTCCTGCTCGCGAGCTGACCCCTAATGGCGAGCCTGGACCTGCTCGCGAGTCGGTGGCGAGTCGGTGGCCCCACCTATCGCGAGCACGACTGGGTTGGTCGTCGCCCAGCTGTCTGGAGGTGGAACATTCTCTATTCCTCACCACCTCCATCCAATTTGTAAATTTTTGTTCGACAACATTTCCACCCAAACATTTGGCTCTCTTCCCTAGCCAAGCCCTGAGAACCTCTTCCTTGAGGCGGGGGTAAGGATGGTTCAGGTAAGACCTCGGAGATTTTGTTTAACTTCCTTATTTTTGGGCTCTCAAGTATTTTTTCTCACGTTTTCTTTTCCATTTTGCAGGGCTTAGATCTCATCTTGCGGACGAAGCGTGATATCGTCGCCGCTCGTCGTGTGATCGATGAGGCAGAAGGAAAGAGGATCGCCTTGGAGAAGGCGGTCCAAGGAAGGGATCAGCTCCTCAAATCCCGTGAGGCGGTGATCTCTAAGAGAGATGAGGAGAAGAAGATCCTCATCGAGAAAGTTCAAGTCCTGACTGATAGGTATCAGGCTTTGGATTCTAACTTCGCGAAGCTCGCGGAGTTGAAGGAGAAAGCGGAGAGAGAGAGGGAGATCTTTCGTCAAGATAAGATCTCGCTGGAGGAGCGGCTCGCGGAGGCCAAGTCGCAGCTTAAAGAAGTCAGCGAAAATTTGGAGAAGGAGCGCTCCAATCTCGCACAGCTCAAGGATGACTCGATCCATTGGGACGAGGAGAGAGTCGCCTTGGTAAAAATGCTCTCGGAGGAAGGGCCTTGGGCAATTTTCGAGTTCCGAAACTCGCAGCTATATGACGATGAACGATATGAGTCATATGATGCTGGTCGCGACTTTGCGCTAAGAGTAGTGCAACAAATGTCCCCATCTTTTGATATGGGGGAATTTGGACGAGTCGCGACCATCATAGCTGCAGAGGAGCAAGCTGCTACTGAGAATGAGGTGACCGAAGCCACGCAGGCTGAAGGGGCTCCAGAAATGGGCCCTGAAGTCGAGAGCATGGCTCCTCCCCCGAGAGATTGATGTTCTTTTTTATTTTTCTTTCTCCTGTACTCGCGAGTAGACATTTGTAAACAATTGACATATTAATGAAAAGATACTTTTGGAAATGTTCTTGTTCTTCTTGTTTACCTTCTCTTTTTCCCTTCATGCAATGAATGCCTTCTCATTTTAATGAGTTATGCTAAACCCGGGGGGTCGTAGTGACCCTGCCTTCGTGGAGATAGACTGGTCTATCAATTGAGAAATGAGTTGTGCTCAATCCGGGGGGTCGTACTGACCATTCCCTTGTAGAGATAGACTGATCTATCGATTGAGCCTCCGAATTTACCAAGGGCAGAAGAATGGTCGAGAGTATAAACGTGCTCTCCTTCAGCGTTATTTTTTATCCGTAAAATGGAAATGCGACCATCCGAGGTGAATTTATCCCTACCAAAGGTAGGCAATTGGCCAAGAGATTGTATGTATTCTCTTCAGGGTTGTTCAGGTCCAAGTAAATGGAGTAACGACCAAAAGATATCTTTGACTTTTTATTCATAAAATGTCGTTGCGAACTACATCGAATCTAGGGGAAGTATTGCAGCAAATGCTCCACGTGCCAAGGGCGACGTACGGGTTTTCCCTGCATGTCTTCGAGGTAATAAGTACCGGGTCGCACAATCTTAATAACCCGATACGGGCCTTCCCAATTTGGATCCAGCGAACGAGCGGGAACTCCGAGTTTTTGCTTCAGGACCAAATCTCTGAGCTGGAAGGATCTAGGCTGGACCTTAGTATTTCGATAGCGAGCAATACGTTGTTGATATGCAGGCCGCTTGTACTTGGGAGGTATTTCTTCGTTCTTCCAAGAGATCGAGATGAAGTCGAAGATCTTCCTGATTACCCGCGGGGTCATACTGCTCGATCCGATACGAGGGCACTTGAATTTCCATTGGTACTACTGCGTCGACACCAAATGCTAAGGAGAAAGGGGTTTCGCCCATTGATGTACGAGCCGTGGTTCTATATGCCTATAGTACTTCTGGCAAAAGTTCCGGCCACATACCTTTACATTCTCCTAGCTTGGTCTTTAAGTGGTGCTTGATGATTTTATTCACTGCCTCAACTTGCCCATTTGCCTGGGGATGATATGGAGAGGTGCGGAGGTTACGTATCTTCCATTTTTCACAAAATTCATCAAAGGCTGCGTTGTCGAACTGCGTTCCGCTGTCGGTAATTATAGTGTGAGGGAGTCCGAAACGGCATATGATATTTCTCCATATGAACTTAGTAGTTTGTTTCTCAGTAATCTTAGCTAATGGTTCTGCTTCGGCCCATTTGGTGAAGTAATCGACCCCCACTATCCCGAATCTGTTTTGTCCTTTTCCAGTAGGCAAGGGCCCAATGATATCGACCCCCCATTGCGCGAAAGGCCAAGGACTATCTACTGGAGTCATTCGCTTGGATGGTACATGAGGTATAGGAGAATATCGCTGGCACTTGTCACATTTTTTAGAGAATGCAATTGCATCTGCTTTCATAGTAGGCCAATAATATCCTTGCCTCATCGCCTTATATGCTAGGGATCGCCCCCTGGGGTGGTTACCACATGCCCCCTGGTGTATTTCATCTAGAACATGAAGTGCTTCTTCTGGATGAAGACACCTTAAATAAGGCAAGGAAAAACTTTTGCGTAACAATATTCCGTCTTATAAGGTATACCTGGCGGCTCGATGACAAATTTGTCTTGCAACTTTCTTGTCGTCTAGAAGGTATCAATCTCTGAGATAAAGGATAATGTGGTCCATCTAACATGGAGATGATTGTACCGATATTACTTGCTCAAGAGTTGCTTGGTCGATACTCGGGTTCTGAAGATGCTCGATGGGGGTTGAATGTGATAACTCAGATTCTGGTGCAGAGGCGAGCTTTGCCAGGGAATCTGCGAGTTGGTTCTTCTCGCGAGGAATATGAATTATTTCATAAGTCTTTAGTTTTGCGAGCAGGATGAGGACACGAGATTTGTATAAGGCCATCCTTTCTTCTTTGGCCTTGAATTCACCGAGAACTTGGTTGACAATGAGCTGGGAGTCGCTATGAATTAACAGATTTTGGATTGAAAGGACAATTGCTAGTTCGAGGCCAACGATCAAGGCCTCATATTCTGCTTCATTATTTGAGATGCGAGTATCAAAACGTAAAGCGTATTGGAAATGCGACCCGTCTGGGGCAACTAGGATTAGGCCTGCTCCGCTACCGGTGGCCCGTGACGACCCGTCCACGAAGAGGGACCAGGAAGGCTGGTCGCTGGTCGTGGAATTGTCATCGGAAGAGGAGTATGTGAATTCAACGATAAAGTTAGCCACGGCCTGGCCCTTGACAGCGGGCCTGGGGCAGTACGAGATGTCGTGCTCGCTGAGCTCGACCGCCCATTTAGTTAATCGTCCGGAAGTCTCAAGTTTTTGAAGGACTTGTCAGTAACGGATGATTCGTTGGTATGAGAATAGCGTGGGCTTGAAAATATGGTCGCAGTTTTCGTGCTGCCGTGACCAAGGCCAGGGCCAGTTTCTCCATATCAGAATAACGGGTTTCAGCATCTACCATTGCCCGACTGATATAATAAACGGGCCTTTGCATTTCGGAGTCTTCTCGTATTAAAGCGGTGCTAACGGCCGTGGAAGACACAGATAAATAAAGGATGAGTTGCTCGTGCGCTACAGGTTTAGATAAAACAGGGGGCGTGCTCATATACTGCTTCAATTGTTGAAAAGCTTCTTCGCATTGTGATGTCCACTCCCAATTAGATTTTGCTGTAGCACGGAGGAGCTTGAAGAAGGGTAAGCATTTGTCAAATGCTCGTGAGATGAATCTATTCAACGATGCGATGCGACCAGCCAGACGCTGGACGTCTTTAAAAGTGGTGGGGGATTTCATCTCTACCAATGCTTTTATTTTTTCAGGGTTTGCCTCAATTCCACGCTGGCCGACCATGAACCCAAGAAATTTTCCTGCAGACACTCCGAACACACATTTTTCTAGGTTCAGTTTCATTTGATATCTCCTCATTAGGTCGAAGGCTTCTCGAAGATCAGAAAGATGATTATCTTCTACGATGCTTTTCACGAGCATGTCATCAACATAAACTTCCATATTCTTGCCGATTTGAGCAGCGAATATTTTGTTGACGAGACGTTGATAGGTGGCCCCTGCATTTTTAAGACCGAACGGCATAACTTGGTAGCAATATAATCCCCGGTCTGTGATGAAGGCGGTATGTTAGCTATCAGGTGGATGCATCATGATCTGGTTGTAACCAGAATAAGCATCCATAAAGCGAAGCAGGGCATGCCCAGCTGTTGAATCGACCAGTTGGTCTATCTGTGGCGTCGGAAAACTATCTTTGGGGCATGCTTTGTTCAAATCTGAATAGTCGATGCACATTCTCCATTTGCCATTAGCTTTCCGGACGAGAACTACGTTCGCGACCCACTCGGGGTAGTCAAATTCTTTTATGAAACTGACCGTAAGCAGCTTTTCAACTTCAGCTTTGATTGCCATTTGCCTTTCTGCAGTGAAGGCACGTCGACGCTGGTGTACGGGTTTATGCTTTTGATCGATATTCAACCAATGTGCGACAATGCTGGGGTCAATGCCTGGCATATCTTTGTGAGACCAAGCGAACACGTCTTGATATTCGGTGAGGAGGCGGATCAGCTCATCCCGGACGGCTCTCTTCAAAGAGGATCCCATGCGGATAACTCTGGACGAGTCATCTTTAGCTAAGTGAACCGCCACTGTATCTTCCCCAGGAGTTCCTGATTGAAGGGCGCTCTCTCTCGGGTCTAGGGAGTTGTCAGTCGAGGAGTTAGGTGAATCTTGTGCTATCGTCATGACAGGTGCTGCTGGGACTTTCTTTCGGTCTTGTAGGGCTATCTCGTAACAAGACCGAGCCTCCTTTTGATTTCCTCGCACAACCCCAACACCATTTGGGGTAGGAGAACTTGACACACAAATAGGAAGGGTGTAAGGCTGCCCCAACCTTATTAAGTGATGGCCGCCCCAAAATGGCATTATATGCTGATTTTCGATCCACCACGAGGAAGTTTATGAAGACGGTAGTCTTCGCTGGACTTTCTCTAAAAGTAACTGGGAGATCAATCTTCCTTCAGGTATTACCACCTCACCTCCGAAGCCGACGAGAGGGGTTGAAACTGGCTTGAGTAGGCTTCTGGCAAGTGTCATTTTGTTGAAAGCCTCTAGATACAGAATATCGGCTGAGCTACCTGCATCCACCATAATTCGATGAGTCAGATAATTTGATACCTTTAATGTGACTACGATGGAGTCCTCATGAGGGAAGTGAATTCCCACTGCATCTTCGAGGGAGAAGAAAATTGGAGGATGGCTGGCTTTTGACGCGCTGGGTGCCTGTTCCAGCCAATAAATATGCTGGGGTTCTTTAGACGCCTTCCGAGAGTACGCTTTCCTTGAAGCTTGAGAGTCGCCCCCGCAAGCTGGTCCTCCGACGATGGTGCGGATTTCTCCAGTAGGCTCAGCGTCCTCTTGGGCAGTATGATGATGAGACGATTCCTTCTGGCGTGGTGAGGCTTTCGCCCTTTCTGGTGATCGATTTTTACGAGCGACATAATCCTGGAGATGGCCCTTTCGAATAAGGGCTTCAATATGATCTCGTAGAGAGATGCAGTCCTGGGTTCTATGCCTGTGATCTTTGTGGAAGTAACAGAACTTGCTCTTGTCTCTCTTCTCGGGATCAGATTTGATCTTTGCAGGCCACTTCACATATGGTTTGTGTTTAATCTCCATTAAAACCTTTTTATCAGACCGATTGAGAGGAGTGTAGTTATGATATTTACCAGAATAAGGCTTCTTGGGAGAACGGTCGCGTTGATCACGACGATATTTTTTATCTGCAGAAGAGGTTCCTTCTGGTTTGCATTTCTTACCCTGTACTCCATGGCGTGTCAATGCGACTTCTTCTGCATTGATATATTTCTGAGCTTTGGCTTGGAATTCTGCCATAGTTTTCGGAGGGCTCTTATCTAAGGCAAACCTGAATTTCTCGCTCGTTATTCCGGCTATGAGGGCTGTGAGACCTTTTTCTTCAGTATAACCATCAGTTTGAACGGCTTCGGCAGTGAACCGTACTGTGAACTCCTTTATTGTCTCCCCATGCTGCTGTTTCAGATCTATTAGATGGGAGGCTGGCTTCTTAATGCGAATGCTTCCCATGAATTGAGAAAGGAATAACTCCGATAACTGTGAAAAGGAGCTGATGGAACGAGGTTTTAGTCCCCGGAACCACGTACGAGCTGCTTCCTTCAATGTTAGGGAAAAGCCCTACACATGATTTCTGAGCCATGTCCCTCCAACTCCATAAGAGACCTATATGTTTCCAGGTGTTCAAGGGGGTCGCCAATACCTGTGTACGGGGTGATAACAGGCGTTCGATATTTTCTAGGTAACGGTGCCTCCATAACCTCGCTGGTAAAGGGGGACTCGGATTGATGTATCGCCGCCATGACGGCAAATGGTCGATTTGCCTGGTATCGCTGCTCTATAACGTCAAAACGATCACGGATTCTTTTGAGATCTCCTTCCCATGGTAAGGTATAGCCTGATGTTTCGACGGTGAAGTCCTGAGGTTGAGGTTGGCGAGACGCACTATAATATATGGAATGTGGAGGCAGCACAGGGGGGTGGTTGCCGAGTGGTGTTCGGTTTGACGGAGGATGATTTGGTTGAACCCGTGGTTCGTCCACAGAATGTCTGGAAGCCATCGGAATGGGTTGCGGTGGTAACCCCTCGGAGGGTTGTCTCTGCGGTTCGGGGAAATGCTGATCAAGCCGATTTGACAGGGCCTAAACTCCAGCATTTAGAGTTAGAAGAGTATTTCCGAGGAAACGCAGAACGTCGTCTTGATTTCCCGAGGCCTCCAATAATGGGTTTGCTGACGGCATATTTGGGGCTCCTTGAGGGATATTCGTCGAAGTGGGTAAAGGGACAGGTACGGATTCCGTCTCATCAGGCGGAGGTGGTGCCTGCCTTGAAGTCGAAGGATGAACAGCCTTTTTAGGAGGCATATCAGAAGGATTTTGATCAGTGGTTAGAACGATTGACTTTGAGGATCAAGTCGTTCCCACAGACTGCGCCAATCTGTTAACGTCAGATTTTGTAACAGGATCCTCCGGACGTTCACCTTCTCTCCAATAGAGATTTCCTCCGCCGGACCTGAAAGAAGACAGAAAGCAACTAAGGGTGGCCGGTGTCCAGCCGTCAGCCCTCCGATGCTTAAGTCAAATAAGGCAAGAAGGAGAATAGCCAAGCAACCGAGGCTAGAGATTGAATATTGTGTACCTGTATCTTAATGGAGTCATCTCCTTATATAGATCTGAAATGATCCAATCTGTTACGTAAGATATCGAGATCCCGCTGATTTCGTGGGATAAGATTCTTATCCTCAGATAGAGGGGAGATCTAATCCAATGACTCATCCGACAGTTTCGTTCCTTGATAGCGATCCCTTGAGACTCGGAACCATTGAAGAAGATAAGACCAAAATCGGCCTATACGTGCTGCTGGTACTAAGGGCTAAGGGATGTCACCACAGAAAAAGCTGTTCGCATGTAGGAAGATGGTCGCGAGTCCAAGTGCTCACTCATTCAGATATAACACCTTTCAACGACTTGTGAGAAGGTCCGCTCGCAGGAAAAACACAACTTCTCTCGCCTTCCAGTATTTTACTATCGATCACAACTTCTCGAAGCTTTGGTAGTCGAGCATCGTTTTTCCTAATATGCGAGCTGCGAATAGACGTTCTCGATAGTCGAATAAAGGTGCTCGCGAGATCGGAGTATCTTCCGAATATGCGAGCCACGAACAGATGTTCTCGATAGTCGGATAAAGGTGCTCGCGAGATCGGAACAGCAGGAAAACCTCCAGCAGACATCTCCACTGTTTTGGCTATAACAATTATGCTCCTGTAAAAAAAAATTTACCCTGAAAATCCTCCTGGTAGGATCCCAGGATCGGAACCTGGCACATGAGAGCTAGGAGCCGAGAATGGGGTACTACGGAGGCTGTTGGCACCAAGGTCGGCGATCGAGAATTTAGTGAGCCCGGTCCCCGGGTTTGGGGCGTGACACTGGGATTCTACCTCCTTCTAATATACCTATGGAAAAGCAAACCAAAAGCAACAAAATCCTAATCCTAACTACTCTATACCTCCATTAGACTAGGAAATCAAATATCCTGATACACAGGATCAGTTAGAGGTATGGACATACCTTCTGAAGCAAAATTCTCAAAGAACGACTTTAGGCATTGACCATTTGTTTTAAAGATATTACCGTTTCTTGGATTTAACAACTCGACGGTCTCATATGGATAAATAGTTTTTACAATGAAAGGACCAGTCCATCGAGACTTTAATTTACCCAAAAATAAATGTAGCCGAGAATTATAGATAAAGACCTTTTGATTGATCGTGAAGGTCTTACGAAGGATGTTCCTATCATGGAACACCTTCGTCTTGTCCTTGTAAATTCTCTCATTTTCATAAGCCTCATTCCGGAGTTTCTCAAGTTCATTCAATTGAAGTTTGCACAACGAGCTTGCCTTGTCAGAATCAAAATTCATCTTCTTTAGCGCCCAATATGCCCTATGTTCCAACTCCACGGGCAAGTGACAAGCTTTCTCATAGACAAGTCTATAGGGAGACATTCCAATGGGGGTCTTGAAAGTGGTTCGGTAAGCCCAAAGTGCATCGATAAGTCGAAGCGACCAATTTTTTCAATCGGGGTTCACTGTTTTCTCCAAAATATTTTTAATTTTCCTGTTGGATATCTCATCTTGTCTACTTGTTTGTGGGTGATAGGGAGTGCTCACCTTGTGATTGACACCATATTTTTTCATTAAGGCTTTAAACGGGCGGTTACAAAAATGAGACCCTTCATCGCTTATAATGACTCAAGGTGTTCCAAACTAGGAAATGATATTTTCTTTTAAGAAATGAATGACCATTTTATGGTCATTGTTCCGGCATGGAATCTCCTTGACCCATTTTGAAACATAGTCGACGGCAAGCAAGATATATAGATTTTCAAAAGAAGATGGGAAAGGACCGATGAAGTCGATGCCCCAACAATAAAAAATTTCAATTGGAAAGATGAGATTGAGTGGCATCATATTTCTACGGGATATTCCTCCCAATTTCTGACAAGGCTCACATGTTTTACAAAACTCATGAGTATCTTTGAACATGGTGGGCCAAGAAAACCCACATTGCAGAATTTTGGCTGTGGTCTTCTTAGCTGAAAAGTGGCCACCACACGCCTGAGAATGACAAAAGGAGATGATACTTAGTTGTTCATCATCCAGCACACATCTCCTTATGATTTGATTGTGACAATTTTTGAATAAGTACAGGATTGTCCCATAGGAATTTTCTCACCTCGTTGAAGAACTTAACCTTATCTTACTTTTTCCAATGTGTCGGAATTGTACCTATAGCAGGATAGTAATGTCCGTATACCATGGTAATTGGGAGACTTTAAAAAGTTGTTCATCAGGGAACATGTCATTGATCATGCTCGTCTCAAGGGAATCGGTGAGAACAAGTCTAGAAAGATGGTCAGCAACTACGTTTTCTACTCCTTTCTTATCACGTATTTCTATGTCAAATTCTTGGAGTAGGAGGATCCATCTCAACAAGCATGGCTTAGCATCCTTCTTAGAGAGAAGGTATTTAAGCGCTGCATGGTCAGTGAATATGATGACCTTGGATTCGATTAAGTAGGACCGAAACTTGTCCAAAGTAAAAACTATGGCCAAAAGTTCCTTTTCTGTAGTAGTGTAGTTTGCTTGAGCCGAGTTTAAGGTTCTACTTGCGTAGTAGATGACGTAAGGCTTCTTCTCTTTTCTTTGGCCTAACACAGCCCCAATAGCGTAGTCACTTGCATCACACATGATTTCAAAAGGAAGGCTCCAATCGGGTGGTTGCATTATGGGAGCACATGTCAACATGCCTTTAAGTTTGTCAAAGGCATTTTGACAATCCTTATTCCACTCAAATGAGTTTTTCTTTTGAAGGAAGTTACATAAAGGACCAGAGAGTGAATTAAAGTCCTTTATGAACTGTCTATAGAATCCAGCATGTCCTAAAAGGACCGCACATCACGTACGCTTTTGGGGGATGGAAGGTTAGAGATAAGATCGATTTTAGCCTTGTCCACATCAATTCCATTTTGTAAGATGATGTGACCAAGGACAATTCCTTTTTGAACCATAAAATGACATTTCTCCCAATTCAACACAAGGTTCTTGTCTTCACATCTTTTTAAAACAGTTTTTAAGTGCACAAGACACTCATCAAAGTTGTAATAAAATACAGAGAAATCGTCCATGAAGACTTCAAGAATCGTCCCCACCATATCAGAAAAAATACTCAACATATAACGCTGAAAAGTGGCAGGGGCATTACATAGTCCAAACGGCATCCTTCGATAGGCAAAAGTGTCGAATGGACAAGTGAATGTTGTCTTCTCTTGGTCTTCTAGGGCGATCTCTATTTGGTTATACCTTGAATACCCATCAAGGAAGAAAAAGTGGGAATGACCCACCAACCTTTCTTAAATTTGATCAACAAATGGTAAGGGGAAGTGGTCTTTCCTTGTAACTGTATTTAGCTTCCTGTAATTAATGCACATTCTCCAACCGGTAGTGACTCTGGTTGGCACGAGTTCATTATTGGCATTGGCTATGATGGTTATTCCGGATTTCTTAGGCGCCACTTGAGTTGGACTCACCCATTGACTATCGAATATTGGGTAAATGATACCCACATCTAACAGTTTCAACACCTCGGCCTTAACCACCTCTTTCATGTTTGGATTGAGGCGTCTTTGTGGTTGCCTAGATGTCTTCACATTCTCCTCAAGGTGTATGCGATGAGTACAAATCAGGGGGTCTATGCCTTTGAGATCCGCAATTGACCATCCAATGGCACTTTTGTGCTCTTTAGAGTGGCTATCAGCCT
Source organism: Liriodendron chinense (assembly GCA_003013855.2). Taxonomy (NCBI): domain Eukaryota; kingdom Viridiplantae; phylum Streptophyta; class Magnoliopsida; order Magnoliales; family Magnoliaceae; genus Liriodendron; species Liriodendron chinense. Next base: position 2,522,126 of record ML058429.1, read on the forward strand.
ACTCTCTTGTTCTTCATCCAAGTGGGAAGAAATCACCACCGGATATGTCTCATCTCGACCTAAATAAACATATTTCAAGTCAGTGGGTAATGGTTTTAGGTCGAGACTCGGTGCCTTGATATTAGATGGAAGCGGCTTGTCCTCGCTTAAGGGCAAAGGCTCACATGGTGCCTTCCATCTTTTATTATCAAGTACCTATATAGAATCTAAAATGGCATCCATCTCTCTTATCATGTCATCATCAATCTCATGAGAATGGGCCAAGCATGCCTCCAAGGGATCGGAATAGAATGTCAGGAGGGATTTGTCTTCCACGAATGATTCAATCAGATTTATTTCGTGGACCTCGTCATCAACATCCCATGGTTGTTTGCATAAATAAAAAATATTCAGCTCGAGTGTCATATTTTCAAAGGACATTTGTACTAACCCGTTTCTATAATTGATAATCGAATTTAAAGTGGCTAAGAAAGGGCGGCCAAGTATGACAGGAATTTGAGCACCGGTCCCCATCACAGGGTGTGTATCTAAGAGAATAAAATCTACTAGATAATAGAATTTATAGACTTGGACGAGGACATCTTCAATCATCCCTCTCGGTATACAAATAGATTTATCTGCGAGTTAAAGTGTGGTTTTGGTGGGTTTTAATTCACCTAACCTAAGTTGTTCATAGACCGAGTATGGGATAAGGTTAACACTTGCCCCAAGATCGAGTAAAGCTTGTTTGATCCGGTAGTCACCTATGATGCATGAGATGGTAGGACTACCCGGATCCTTGTATTTTTGGGGCACCTCTTGTCTAATAATGGCGCTCAAATTCTCAGTCAAAAGTACTTTGTTGTGAACATTGTGTTTCCTTTTGACTGTACACAATTCCTGTAGAAATTTAGCATAGGATGGTATTTGTTTTATAGCATCCAACAACGGAATGTTCATCTTCACTTGTTAAAAACCTCTAAAATTTTCAGGTTTTTGTCTAAAGTTTTGGGTGAAATCAACCTTTGGGAAAACGGGGCAACCGGCTTGTAGTGCCTTTCTAGTTCTTTCTCATGTGGAGTGTTGTTCAATATATCATCCTTATTGGCAATTTTCGGATCATTAGGCTTTGGGGCTTTCACCGGATTGGATTTATCAATTTTTTTGCCACTCCTCAAAGTGGTGATAGCTTGAACATGCTCTTTATTTTGGGAGGATGGGCTAAGGTCTTGTATCTCAAATTGGGTTCTTGGATCAGGGAGAGGTTGGGCAGGAAGTGTGCCTTTCTCCCTAACACTAAGATGAGACTCAACTCTAGCCATTGAAGTTTTCAAATCATTGATGGCTTGAGATGAATTTTGATTGTATTTTAGTTGTTCTTGTATGAACCCATCTATTTTGTGAGAATTATTCTTGTTGTACTCAACCTGGGCCGAGACGAATGTACCCACTATTTTCTCAAGCGTAGCTTTTGGGTTATTGTTTGCATTCTCTGATGGCCCATTCCTCCAACTGAAATTGGGATGGTTCCTCCAACTAGAATTATGTGTTCGAGTTTGGATTGCTAAATGGACGTTGATAGTTAGTTATGACATTTGATTGTTCTTGTAGAACTTCCTGGAACGCAGAGATTGTAGGATAATCCTATGTTGCATGTTGGTTACCGGAACAAATTCCACAAATATTCTCAACTTCCTTAGTCTTTTCTCCCTTCCCTAATTCCATGGCCTCAACTTTTCTTATGAGGCTAGCCACATGTGCACTTATGTTGTCTTCTTCGGAGAGAACATAAATTCCTCCATTTTCTCTTTATTGGCTTATCTTGAGATTTGCTGGTTTAGTTGTATCCCAAGATTGTGCATTCTCGGCTAAGATATCAAAATAATCCCATGCTTCCTCGGCTTCCTTATTCATGAATTCCCCATTGCACATCATCTCTACGAATTGGCGCATGGGTGAAGTCAGTCCTTCATAGAAAAAGCTTATTACCCGACAAATTTCGTAACCATGATGTGGGCATGCATTTAATAAGTCTTTATACCTCTCCCAACATTAGAAGAAGGTCTCATCCTCTTTTTGAGCAAAATTCATGATTAAGCGCCTCAATATGTTTGTTTTATGAGTAGGGAAGAACTTTTTAATGAATTCCCTAGTCATCTCAGTCCATGTGCCGATCGATCTTGGCCTTAATGCATGAAGCAAAGCCTTAGCCTTCTCTTTAAGAGAAAAAGAAAATAACCTAAGTCTCACAACATCATCAAATATGTTTGCAAAGTGCAATGTGGTTATCACCTCATCAAATTCCTTAAGATGTTGATATGCGCTTTCACTGTCTAAGCCAAGGAACTTGGGAAGGAGTTGGATTACTCTTGGTTTTAGATCAATATTCCTTGCATTGGTTGGAAAAACTATGCATGAGGGAGTACTCGCTCTTGCAGGTTGCAAGTGATCATGTAAAGTTCCAAGTCTAAGAACATTCTCAACCACATTTTCACCCGTTTCGGTTTGGCCCAAATTTTGATGGGCCACTGGGTTGGGTTGATTCTCAACCATACTATCAGAAAAAATTGGAGAATCAAAACATCTCTTAGCACGTGGTTCCTTATCAATCCCTTCAAAAATTCCCCCTTCACTAATGAGTCAGTTATTAGAATCCTGAACCCAATGTGACATGCAAATCTCAGAAAAGTACAAAAAAAATTAAAAAGAGTTAGAAGAACCTAATTGAAGTAACTCCTTCGACTCCTAGGATCCCTACAAACAAAGGAAAACAAAACAAACAAACTAAGTTAGTAGGACTCCTAAAAATCTCAAATAGAAACTATTTTAAAATTTTTTGTAAAAACCGTTGAAAGTCCCCAGAACGGCACCAAAAACTTGTTCGCTTCCCTAAGTATAGGGTTGCGATGTAGTAATAATTCGGTAAAGACCAAGATCGTTCTCAGGGACTTGTTAAGAATTCACAAAATTACTTCTAATATTCTCTACTTGAGAACTAACTAAACAGATTTTTATAATTGAATGTAGATATGATTCTTAAACTAAAAGTGAATGTAATCAATATAAGAAAGCACTAGGGGTCCAAGGATCCACTTGTAGCAATCCTCAATGCATAATTCGTTGTGGTTTCGCAATTACACAACTAGAATCGAAATTAAATCCTATCTAGTCGGATGATAGAGCGGTTGTATTACACAATCTGTCATCTGTGCGATTCTATACATGATTCCCTCAATTCAAGTTAGGACTTGAGCATACTCAATTGCATAGGTCAATCCTAGTTCTAATAGATTAAGATCATAATCATAATCATCATTAAACTCTGTCACTAAGCAGAATTAGATCATGATTTGAACTTCATTCAAATCACATATATCATCAACACAAAATTCAGAAATAGAACAAAAAGATAGAACTTTGGTTAGAGTTCCCACATGTAATTCCAAGCCTAGAGCGTATTGAATCCAATTTCTCAGAGCGTACAGGTCTAGAACTATACAAAACAATTAAGAACTAAAGTAATTCTTTCAAACATCCATGAGCCATCATAAGATTAAGAAAAACTACTTAGAACTTTATTCAAACTTCTATAAACCATTGTTCTTCAATAATTCCAACTCGAAACCATAACAAAACGAATTAAAGCATCTCAGATTCACTACAAGCTTCACCTCTTAGCCCTAGCTAAGAGGTTTAGCCGTTCATGATCTAAGGAAGCATGAAAACAACTAAAAACATAAACTAGAAAACAAAAACTAGGAGTTGTGGAACTCTGAATCCGACTTCTGCCGCCTCTCACCTTCGTAGATCTCTTCTAGGATACCCTAGCTACGTTACCTAGGTCCCCTTTTATAGTGGAGAGGCCCTACCACCTCAGAATCTTCAGATTAAAGTAGCACTTACGCACTTGAGCTAGAAAATCAGAGCTTCAAGAGGAAGCTGCTGGAATCCGCTGAGATTACACTGGCCGACCGGTCAAGACCAGTCGGACTAGGCTGGCCGACCGGTCACAACTGGTTGGACCTATCTATGGGGCGTCTAACGTGCAAAATCAAGGGGAGGAAGCCTTGGCCGACCGGTCAAGACCGGTCGGCCTATATGCATTTATAGTCCAGAGAGCAAATAGGGGGTGGTCGACCAGTCTAGACCAGTTGTGGCCCTCTTGGCAGACCGGTCAGGACCGGTCGGACTGACTTCTTTGATTCTTTACTTCTTTCTTTCTTCTCTCCTCTTCTCTCTTTGTATTCTTCTTTCTTTCGCCCACCTTGGGTCTTCATCTAAGGCTCCTAAATAGAGCTTTTGGGTCATCAGTTGGGCGTAGTCCCTCTCATTCCTACAATGATAAAACCACGCATTAGAATAGTCTTTAAGCTTGAAAACCATGCATAGTTAGTGATGAAATGGGGTTAGAATATACACATTTAAGAACTCAACAATAATTCTCTTTTGTACGTGATAATAGGTGAAGACGTTGCGCGTTAGCAACTCTACGAATGCATCTGATGCACTCTACTCACTAGCGTATGGCCCTGATAGACGTGTATGTAGTTATACAAGTTGTACTGTAAATGGGATTCGATTCCATACTTAAGAGTGTGAGAAGTATAGGACCAATCAAAATAGTGAGGTGGTTGTGAGAGGAACGCAAGAGGAGGTAAAAATTGACTTTTATGGCATTTTGACGAATATTATTGAGCTGAGTTATTATATGAGAAAGCAGGTGTACTTATTTAAATGTGATTGGTGGGACATTGAAAATAAGAAATTGGGAATATAAACTGATGACTACTTTATGAGCGTAAATTTATCTCTGAAGTGGTTTAATGACGACCCATTTGTCCTAGCCAGCTAAGTCGAACGAGTATTTTACCTCACCGACACCAAGTTAGACGGCTCTTGGCACGTGCTGCAGAAAATAAAACCTAGAAACGTATTTGACGTTCCCGAACCAAACGTTGAAGATAGTGAGACGGGGGAAATGAAAGGTCTAGGGTTGAACAAGCATATCAAGAAGAGCTACTATTTGGGGATAGAGGGAATGATCAAGATATTGATATTGATGTGGTGTAATTGGATAGAGATGATGTGTCACATGATTATGTTGATGCCTCAATCATACATGACATTGTTAGAGATGATGGCGCTTTCATTGATGACGACGTTGCAGACGACGAAGATGAAATACTAATCAGCGATAATGATGGTGAAGAAGAAATACTGCTCAGCGATAGTGATACAGACGACGATTATTGTTCGCTTCCCAAGTGTAGGGTTGCGATTTAGTAATAATTCGGTAGAGACCGGGATCGTTCTTAGGGACTAATGTAGGAATTCTCAGAATTTCTTCTTACAATCTCCAAATGAAATCAAACTATAATAATCTGGAGAATATGAATATAGAAGAATAAACGGTAACTTTAGATGAAATTAACAATCTAAAGAAGCACTAGGGTGCCGAGGATCCACTTATAGCGATCCTTGATGCATAATTCACTTTGGTTTCTCAATTACACAACTAGAATCGAACTCAAATCCTATCTAGCCGAAATTTGGAGCGGTTAATTCAGCAAGATAGTCTGTCCCATGTGTTGGTCATCAACATGATTCACTCAATTCAAGTTAGGACTTGAGCACACTTAATTGCATAGGTCAATCCTAGTTCCAATAGATTAAGTTCACAACTATGATAATCATCAAACCCTATCACAAAGCTTAACTAAATCCTGGTTTGAATTTGATTTAAATCACATAAATAAGCAACACTTATTTCAGACTTCTCATAAAAAGTAAAACTTTGGTTTGAAGTTCCCACATGAAAATCCAAGTGTAGAGCATCTTGAATCCAATTCCTCAGAGCGTACAGGTCTAGATCTATATATGCAAAACAACTAAGAACTAAATCAATTCTTCCAAACATCCATGAGTCATCATAAGATTAAGAAAAACTACTTATAATTTTATTCAAACTCAATAAACCATTGTTCAAGTAATAAAAATACAACTTGAAACCAATAAAAACGAATTAAAGCATCTTAGATCTACTACAAGTTTCACCTCTTAGCCCTAGCTAAGAGATTAAATAATGGAAAGCATAAAAACAAACTAGAACTAGAACTAGAAGAAGAAAACTAGTTGTAGGAGGCTATGAAGCCTCCTAGGTCTTGATCTATTTGCTCCCCACATTGCTAGATGCTCTAGGAATGAAGTGGAGGTCTCCTTTTATAGCTTTCACACCCCACAAACGAAGAATCTTTGAGAATTTGCATAGAATTTACGTACTGCATTGAGAAAATTGGAGCCAAACTTAAAAATTTCTAAATTGGGCGCGTGTTCGATTGATCAATTGGGCTGGGCGATCAATCGGTTGTGCTGGGCGATTGATAGCAGGTGGTGGGCGACGGATCGCACGGGACAAAAAGTGTCCAGAGAGTTTCAACAGCAATTCTTTAAAAATCTGTATTCTGTTGATTGATCTATTGGCTAGGCGATCAATCACAATTCTGCACGTCAATCTAGCAACAATTTTGTTAATTTCTGCTATGAGCGATTGATCGATGGATCAATCTTTGGATCAATCTTCAGAAACTGCAACTTTCTGCATTTTGCTTTTATGGCCCTGCAGCTCTGCACTTTGGTTTTTCTGACTGTGCCAGGTCTTTTAATATGATTTCTTCAGTGTTTTTTCTTTGTTTTTCAACTCCATCTTCCATAGCTTCTTTCTTCCATTCTTGAGCTTTCTTCCTTTGATCCTCAAGGTGTCCTAAAGCGGTCTTTTAGTATTGAATTCAAAAGGTCTCTCTCTCATTCCTACAATCACAAACCATGCATTATATTATTCTTTAAATCATGAAAACCATGCATAATGCGTGATGAATTAGGGTTAGATTATGCACAATTCAGAGCTCAACACACCCCCCAACCAGCATTTTGTTAGTCTCGAGCAAAACATGCTTGAAACAAATCCATTCTTTAAAAACTCAACTCTCCCTCAGAAACTATCCTTCTAAAAACTCTAAGACATATAAGTGCAAAATTAAAAAAAAACTTAGTGGTGGAAATTGAAATCTTAAACTCCTTAAAAATAATAAGTGTTCAAATAGAATCCCCATTGATTAATTGATAAATAGAGGAATCTGAACAAGTTTAAGCTAGTGTGCATAGTGAATGTTCATCTCATGAGTTTTCCAGAATTACATTCTTCATAGATCAATCAAACAAAAAAAATCTAAGAGTGTTCAGATCAACAACAAGCCTATGACAAGAACTTGCCTTACCGTTTGTAAGACCCGTACCCTGAATTGCCCTCCGTACGTTTAGTTTTCGATACCGATACGTCCCAGATGGACCAGATTAGAGAGCCTTGATCGTGACCCTGATTTAATACCACAATGACCTAGGACTTGTACCCTTGCGACAGCGCGGGCACCACGATACCAACGCCACGCGGCACGTCCCATTGCGATACCCGGTGTGAAAGTTATGATCGATTGCGTAATCCGAGGTGGGCCACTCAACGCGCGTGTGGCGTGGGCCCCACTTGCACAAATCCCAACAATGTGTCAAATCAATCACCATACCCACCCCATCACTCTCTCACCTCCAAAGTCAACTCTAATCATGCAACCCATACCTCACATGCCCTCTCCCATCATCATCATCATTACCTCATGTACCCCCTCCCATGCTAGCCATCATCACTATGTTTCTAAGAAACCCCCCCCCCCCCCCCCCCCCCCCCCCCCCCCATTTCCCAAGCACCACTCGTCCATTACAATTCCAATAAAGGAGAGAGAAAGAGAAAGAGAGAGAAGAGAGAGAGAAGAGAGAGAAGTAGAGAGAGATTTAGACGGAGATCAAGAGAGAGAAAGAGAGAGTTAGAGGAATTGAAGGTGAAGATCAAGCTTGGAGGACCCCGATCATAATCCGGACCGTCTGATCGGCAAGCCAACCCCATCCGACCATCCAACCATCATTGTGAGTGCATCCATGTTCCTATTAGGTTTTGTGTAGAATCTAGGATTCAAGTGGGTCCCACCTTTTGATGGTGTGGATCCCACTTGGGGACTCATTTTGTGGCATGATTAGTGTGGCCACTGGCCCACCATGATGCTTGATTTTCTCTTCTTCCCCATTCTTTAAAACACAAAGATATTGATGAAGGGTAAATATAAGGATTATCTTGATCCAAAGCTAATTGGGCCCACCATGAGATGGCCCAGCTGATGAATGGAGTGGATCCTGCACGTGTGGACCCCACTAGGTTAAGGCACAAAAGAAAAAAAGAGGTATTTATAAAAAAAAAAAAAGAAGAAGAAGAAGAAGAAGAAGAGGGCCACTGGACAGTCATCGTCCAGAGAACGCTGCTGTCCAGCAGCGCCTGGGCTCAAAGCCCTTTTGGGAGTTGACCGTGGGTCCCCACTCGTGGGACCCACCTTGATGCATGTATTCGATCCACGACGTCCATCTATTTCTCCAGCCCATTTTAAGGCTGGGTACCAAAAAATGAAGTAGATCCAGATCTCGGGTGGACCACACCATAGAAAACAGTGGAGATAACGATGACCACTATTGAAACTTCCGTGGCCCACCGTGATGTTTGTAGACGGAATCACCTGCCCAATATTGGGCTTATTAGGTCCCCAATGAGCTGGGAAACCTGATGAACGGATTGGATTATACCCATGTGGGCCCCACTTGATATAAACTAAGAGAAAAGAAAAAGAAAAACAAAAAAAAAATGGCTGGGGACGCTGGACGTTCACAGCGTCAGAACGCTGGAATAGTCCAGCGTCACCTGGACGCTGTGAATGGGCCCCCACTCGTGGGACCCACCTTGATGTTTATGTTGTATCCACACCGTCTATTTGTTTTCCTAGATCATTTTAGGGCCAAGGCCCAAATATGAAACCGATCCAAATCTTAAGCAGACCGCACCACACGAAACAGTGGAATAATGATGTCTACTGTCGAGCTTTCCTTGTTCCACTTTGGTATTTGTAGCCCACGTAATATGCCCAATAGAGGGCTCATTGGGTCCCCCACGAGCTGGGGAACCTGATAGATGGAATGGATCGTCCCCTTGTGGGCCCCACTGGACTAAAACCACAGAAAAAAATAATAATAATAAAAACAACGCTCCCAGCGTCTCTGACGCTAGGAGTAGATAGCGGCAGGTTGAGTAGCTATCTCCCTACTGCCGTGACGTCACCAACTTCAATGGGCTCACCGTGTTGTACTTGTTATATCCAGACTGTCCATCTATTTGGGGAGATCATTTTAGGGCATGATATGAAGAATGAGACAGATGCAAATCTCAAGTGGACCCCACTTGTAAGCAAACAGTGGGGACAATGACAGACAGTTGAGACCTTCCTACAGCCCACCATGATGTTTATTTGAGATCCAAGCTGTTCATAATTCCACACACGTGTGGAAGAGGGAAAGCAAAAATATCAGCTTGATCGAAAGCTTCTGTGGGCCCCACTTAATAAATAAATAAATAAGGGGGTCTGCCAAGCCGGTGGCCCACTCGTGGGACCCACCTAGAATGTATGTGCTTTATCAATTCCGTCCATATGTTTTTCCAGATCATTTTAGTGGCTGAGCTCAAAATTTAAGCATATCCAAACCTCAAGTGGACCATATCACGGGAAACAGTGGGAATAATGATCTCCATCGTTGAAACCCTCCCAGGCCCTCCAGCGATGTTTATTTGTCATTCAACCTGTTCATAAGATCACATGTATATGGATGAAGGAGAAAACAAAATACCAGTTTGATTCAAAACTCTTGGGGCCCATTTAGGTGCCATGCTCCAAGCAGCGTGCTTTGGCACGCTGCCAGCAGGTGGCCTACCTTGTGGGTCCCACCACGATGCATCTGTTTCATCTATGCCGACCATCTATTTTTCCATATATTTTAGGGCCGTGGGCCCTCATAATGAGGTAAATACAAACCTCAGGTGGACCACATTGTAGGAAACAGTGGTCATTGATGCCCACCTTTGAAACCTTCCTTGGGGCCATTGTAATGTTTATTTTTCCATCCAACCAAAGGTGATGGGGCCCAACTTTGGGTCCCACCTTGATGAATATTGGGTATACCTTGTCGTTCTTCTTGGCAGGGGTGTGGGCCCAGTTTTGGGTGGGCCACACGTAGAAAATAAGGGTGGTTGAACGCCTACCATTGGAAACTTTACAGGACCCATCTGTTATGTTTATTTGCCATTCTTCCTATTCTTAAGTCACTCAACCATGGGTAGGGTTCCACACGTGTGGTGTGCGGGCCCCACCATGGTGTTTGGTTGCCATCTCACTTGATTAGTGGGAAAGCACAAATATCGGGTTGATCCCAAACTGTTGGGGCCCATTGATGTATGTGGCTCCCCTACTCCTTTGTACGGTTATACCTAACCACGGGTCCACCTTATTATGCATGTGTTCTATCCACGTCAGCCATTGACCACTATGGTGCGATATGTATGTTGCCCATCGATTAGGACCGCCTTAATTTTGTGCTTGATCTGAACCATCCAAATGAATGGACCCTAGCATGTTATGTACAGGATGGCCTTGGGACCACCTTAGTGTGCGTGTTCAAATGACCGCATTGTCCATCCCGTGGATCCACCTTGATGATTAGTTGTGTAAACCCTTATTGAAAGGTCATCCTTAGAGTTTGCTCGATCCAAGTCATAGGGCTACTTTCTTAAATTCACCTTGTTGAACCGTCTTATCAATTCACCTTGTTAACTCACCATGTTGACCCGCCTTGTCAACCTGCCTTATTGACTCACCTTGTTGACTCACCATGTTGATTAATCTTGGTAACTCAGCTTGTATACTCATATGACTCACCCCTCCTACCCTTGTACCCAACTATTAAAGACCACCATATCGTGTATATCCCATCCACACCGTCCGTTTACCTTTAGGGCGAGTGTGGGGGCTCATCCTCGACGTTCGTATGTCATCTAGGCCATTTATTATATGGAGCCTATCTTGTAGTATGAGGTTAGACCTGTCGTCCCTTTTTGGACCTCATTGTATTGACCATCTATCTCAGATTACCTTACCATGTATGATTCTCTGTCATGACTTGTCTATCTTGCAACCCGTTCTATGACATTCCTTTTACGAAACATTATTGTGTTTATCTCAACTGTACTACAGGATTATGGGTCTCGACATGATTTTGGGTATTCTAGTCTTGCCGCTCAAGTAGGTTCTACCTCTGATGTATCGGTAGTGTATTCAATCATTTTTCTTTCCATTTGGGTTATCTGAATGTTAAAGGTTAATCCACACCATTCAATTGTTGGACCATCTGTGTTGTTGTATACCATCCATTTAGGGTCCTATCTCTTTGTGTTTGTTTGTGTTATAAGTGAATTATCTTTTTATGATGTTTTTAGTATGTCTGTTGCCACACGTAGTGTTGTTGGAATACTCATATGTGATCTTTATACTATATGCTTCGACGACCACCATGCATGTGTAATGAGTATGCATCCTGAATCACCATTATTAGTTAGGGACCACTAGGGCATAAACACATTCATTAAGCATTCGAGATGTAGTAGCGCAAATGTAATTCATGTGCTCTTTATCGCAAACCTCTCCAATAGGTATGGGACTATTCGAGGACAGGAATCTATCATCCTGACTTACACTGTATGGTAGGAATAACTTAGCATACCTTGTAGCCCTTGGTGTGAGATTCCCTGGTTAGCGACATCCCGCGCTATGACTCGATCATTCATATGTGTCCCCTCATCCTAATTATATCTCAAATAGGTTGGACTAGATTGATTTATTGCCATCATGGTAGATTGACTACTAGTTGGCACTCATAGTGTATGCTTGACTCATGCATCATGAATGCTTGGCTCATCTGATTGTCTTGTATCAACTGGCCATAGCGGTCGCGTTGTCGTGCAGTTCATTACAAGTTGACGGTGACATTGTATTTGAGACCCTATAGTTTTATGGTGCTCTTTGGAGACTTGCACGGGCATGTCGTCCCACGTTTGTATGCATGGTTGCATTTCGCACCGTCTGCTTGTGCCGCAAATAGCATGGTTACTGCGTTGCAACCACAGCTTCATCGTGGTTTGCAGAACACCGGAAATATGTGATCTTTAAACTGGATGCCAAAGATGTCCCTGGGTGAAAGTCCCTGATCCCGTTGGTACCAAGGTGGGTGCTCCATTCAAGGACCGGGTGGTTTAATCATACACCAGTATGCCGAAATCAAACAGCGATGTTTTCCACTGCACGTGGTCAGTTTGGAAGGAGGTTTGACCTAACCTGCTGGAAGAGTGTTGGCAAAGTGGGTTGAGTTTGACCAGCTGTGAGTAGGTCAGCTATTGCACCAGATAAGCTTTGGCATTCTACTGGTCAGTAGTGAGGTCTGTGAGACCCCGGTGATGTTCCGTTTCATAGATGGTATTTGTATCACTGTATGGTGTTGGACGGTCCTGACATGGGCGGGTGTGATGTGGGCGGGCCTATAAGCCTGGGCGAGCTACCAGTTCCGAGTCCTGCATTGCTTAGGCGATCGCGTTATGACTGTTCGTATCTGGACCACTGTACTGAGAGGTGGTGATTTGCATACATGCATTGGATCATTATATGTGACATTAGGCCCTGTAGGCCATTGCATAGTGTTGAGCTCTTAATTGTGCATATTTTAACCCCAATTCATCACTCATTATGCATGGTTTTCATAATTTAAAGACTAATCAAATACATGTTTTGTGGTTGTAGGAATGAGAGTTACTTTGCCCAATTGATGACCAAAAGAGCTGATTTAGAACCTTGGATGAAGACCCAAGGAGGGCTGAAGGAAGAAGGAAGCAAAGAAAGAAGCAAAGAAAGAAGAAAATAGAAGAAAGAAAGGAAGAAAACAAGAAGGAAAAGAGACCGACCGGTCTTGACCGGTCGGCCATGCTTGCTGGAGTAATGCCAAAGAGGCTGACCGTCGTGACCGGTCGCAGCCTGTCGACCGGTCGTGACCGGTCGGCCATGCAAGTTTCAGATTCCAGATTCTAAAACAGCAATGTATTCCCGCACCTAGTTTTTCGGACCAGTTTTTTGGGCCAATCTTGATGATATTTGGAAATCCAACACATTCATGTCGAAGAGGAACTCGACGCTGAACTAACCCAAGTGGTTTCGTGTCGATCGGAGTTACGGATTGATCGTGGTGACCAAAACAATACGAACTATCCAGAAAGTTTCAGATTTCGCTGTTCCACTCTGGGCCGGTCCAGGTGGCCCATCATTGAGGATATGAAAAATCTACTTTGACCATCTTTTAGACCACATCCATATATGAATAACCACAAAAGTTTCAGATCAAAAGGGTGTGTGGTTTGATCGTACCGGTTGAAGAAAGATGGACCATCCAGAAAGCTCCAACTGCGCAGAGTTTATAAAAGCCCTAATTGTTCTAATTTTCGGACTACATTCTGAGATCGTTTTGGACAATCTAATCCATCTATCATGTAGAGGAGGAAGTTTTCTACTCATGTTCAAAATTTGAGATCAATCCGACCTCTGTACACTCCGGAGCGTTGAAAGCAAGATGACTGGTTCTGAAGGTACCCGAAGTGCGCGATTTTGAGAGGCGGTCGGTGATGTGATTGGTGGGCCCATTCAGAGGACAATCTTGGAAATCTAAATCATCTACGAGGAAGATCACATTACAAGGAAGCTACAAATCAATTTTGAAGGCAATCCGACCATTGGTTAAGCCGTACCAAGCGAAACAATTTCTGCTATGTTGCTATACTATTGCTGCACTATAAAAGGGGGTGCTCTCTTCTATTCCAGGGCAACCAAGGACATGGGGAGCAAGGAGTTCAAGTCATAGGAGGCTTCCTAGCCTCCTCCAGCTAGTTTTTCTTCCTTTTCTTAGTTCTAGTTCTAGTTTTTAATATGCTTTTTATTAGCTAATCTCTTAGCTAGAGCTAAGAGGTGAACCTTATAGTTTTCTTAGATTGTTTAATTCGTTTTATTGGTTTTTAGTTTGGAATTCATGATTATGAAGTAAGGTTTGAAGTTTATACAAGTTTTTAAGTAATTTTTCTTAGTCTTGTGATGACTCATGGATGTTTGGATGAATTACTTAGCTTCTTAATTCGTTTGCAACGGTCTAGACCTGTATGATCTGAGGAATCGGAGTGCGCTCTAGTACTAAGCTCTTCATGAAGGGACTTCCTACCAAAGTTCTATTTTTCTGTTTTTCTGGAATATGTATGGACTGTGTATGTGATTTGAATCCAGTTCAAGTCCTGATCTAGCCTTGTCTTGTGAGAGGACTTGAGGATGGTTATGATTGTGAACTGAACCTTTTGGAAAGGGGAATGACCTATGCAATTGAGCATGCTCAGCTCGGCCTTCATTGAGTGAATCCTATGCATAGAACTTACAGTATGACAGACTGTTTGGTTTAACAGCTCTATCATCCGACTAGATAGACAGGAATGTCGATTCTAGTTGAGAAAGTAAGAAACCATAGCGAATTATGCATCTAAGAAGAGCTATAAGTGGATCCTTGATGCTCTAGTTATCTTTTCATTATCAGATTTTCTATTTTATGTTCAAAACCAATTTCACAAACCTCTTTAGATTCTAGTTATTAGGATAATTGGAATTGTTTACTTCCTTCCCTGTGGATCGACCTCGGTCTTACCGAGTTTATTACTACATCGCAACCCTACACTTGGGGAAGCGAACACATAGTATGAGTATATAGCCTTGGTAGGCTGGTTACCTGTATTGCATGCTTGCATAGCCATGGCAGGCTAGTTATCTGTATTGCATGCTTGCATAGCCGTGTTAGGTTGGTTATTCATATCACATGATCGTGTAGCATAATTAGGCTAAGTTTTGGTTTAGCTTTCTCATCATGCTTTACTGCTTACTCTGATATTTATCATGCTTGTCATACGCATTGCGCACGCACACACGCACTCACAAAGCTTCGTTCGAAGCTTATGCGCGTTTGTTACGCTGCAGGTTATACTAGAGTGTATCAGCAACGTTGAGTTGGAGTTGGGAGTGCAGTAGCAGGAGGTGCCGGATTGTGCACAGTTTTTATATTTACGTATTGTGTATTTACTTTTCAGTACTGTATATAAACGAAATGATTTAGTGGAAATATTGTGTTTGTCTTTGATGGTACTCATATGGTGATGCTCATGTTTCAAAAAAAAAATTCAGACCCTAAAATCCTCCTTGTGGTATCCCAGGATCGGAACCTGGCGTGTGGGCTTAGGATCCGAGATTGGGGTACTACGGAGGCTGCCACCTCTGAATTCGGGTTACAGCGAATGGACATAGAGAACCGAATTTGGGGCGTGGCACCGTTCCTTCGACGACTTTCACACTACTTCCCATTTCCAGCTTTGGTTACGGGTAGACCATCCCCTGGTTGGTAATAGGTAGCCCTTTTCGAAAATTTTCAACACATTTTCAATAATAACCATTTTTTATGTCATTTTCCTTCTTTTTCATTTTTTTAAGATCAATAGCCAAGATTAATAGCCAAAGAATCCAAAAGGCTCACTTCGAACTAAAGCAATAATCACGTAATGCTAATGACATAGGATAAAAATCCTTGCCCCAGATTACATTTGATCATAATGGACAAAGTTCCCCGGCTTGGTTCCTTAACACCTTAAATCTTAGTCTAACCGATTCATAAATCTACATAATCCCTTCAAACCATGAGAATCGTGTAATGTGAATTAGACTCAAAAGTGTTCAAATTTTCTATCGATCATAAGAAAAGGAGAATTCATATAGAAAACTATCATATTACAGGTAATTCAAAGCTTTTAAAATCAATCACTTCATCTCTCTTTCTTTTGTACTTATAACATCCCAAGTGCATAGACATATGGTTTTCCAAAAGAGTTTTGAATTTCCAGAAAAATAAAAAATTTTCTACATAATTGATCGAAATGTCACAAAGTCTAGTAGATTCATCTAAAGAATCTCACCCCCCAACCAAAATTTTGCAATATGTATGACATGAGAGCAATGACATAAAACAAAGGAGGGTGAGAACGAGAGTACCTGAGGTAGCAAGTTGATCAATTCTAGCATCTTCCATTGTCTCGATGAGACTTATTCAATCCTAAATGCAGAAAAAATAAATCCTAACCTACGTACTTACCTTTGATTAGTCCGATCGACTACATGATCAAATTTGAGTAGGATCTTCTTAAATTTCAATAAGTTTCTCATAAGGACCATCCAAAGTCCTGCTCGACAATAAACATGGGTGCTTTTCTTCATTGAAGTCAAATATTTATATGCACCACATGCATGATGGGAGGAGATAAGAGTAGTAAAAAGATATCCCCTCAAATTCTGAATTGGGTTGTGATTGATTAAAAACGGGTCCTCCCAATCAGAATTTTCAATGAGATGAAGAACCCATGATGGTGGAGAGACATTCACAAGTATTCTTTAGTTTGGGTTGCCTCCTCCACAAATTCAGAATTGCACAGTGCTTCCACAAACAATGGTAAAGAGTGTAAATCAATGGAATGGTGTTCTTTAGGCACCGACACCGTGTCTAACAAAATGTCCAACTTCGTTATCATCTCATCATCAAGATTATGGGAGTGGGCCAAGCATTCCTCTTGGAAATCGAGATAGTCGGATGAAGGGTCCTCGTCTTCCCTAAATGATTGTAAAAATTCAGTTTCTATGGTGAGGGATTCACACTCCATGGAGTGTAATTCTTCCAAACTAGGTTCCTGATAACTAGTATGAGGCACCAAGTCGGAAGTATGCAAGGCTTTAACAATCTCTTGAAAAATTGAGTCTTTTGAATTTTCAAAGTGAGCCAAGCATTCATCCAATGAATCTGAATTCTCACTCAAAGGGAAGTCTTCCACAATAAAATTTGGCATGTGTTATTGGTGGAAAGACTCAAAGAGATTGACTTCGGCCATCTCTCTAGCAAGAATATCTTCCGGCGACTCATAAACATTTGGCTCTTTGGAAGAAGAAATCATGGGCTCACAATCATCCATTGAACCCTCATTATAGGTAATCATATTATCACTTTCAGATTTTGTAAATTCCTCAGGTTCGTCAACCATCATTGAAATCTCTTCATCATTAAAATCAGGATATCTAAAAGAAATAGTTGATTCACCATAATCGATGGTGATATTGGGGTCACTAAGATCAATATCTTCTAGAAGTTTAGTCATTAAATCCGGAGAAGGTTGGGCTTGGATAGCCTTATCCTCCCCATTGTTGTGGATTAAATCGGTGATCCCAATTTCGGGCTTAATGTCTTTAAGAGATGACGAGTGGTTTTGAATCTATTGCTCATACTCGTACTCTTTCTTTAAGTCCTCAAGGATTTGTACGTACATGTTATCATAAGAGGAAGACATTTTACAATGATTGCCGATGACCATGATTGGTTCTTCCTTTGGATTAGAGGTGTGATGACTCTCCCAATGAAGATCATACGTGTTATAAGACGAAGATTAATAAGATGGTTGATAGGCATAACCATACAAGTGATCACGCAATGTCTTTACCGGTTGGTCATTACTGCCCCGGTCCTTTTTCTTATTCCTATCTCCTGTCAAACTCGGTGGAACACTCTTGTTATTTTCAACCCAGTAATCACGTAGTGTTTTACCCAGATGTCCATTGTTCGATTTTGCTTCATTCCGGTACTCTCCCATCATCTTACGTCGTGTCTCATCATATGTAGAATAGTAATCACACAGCGTCCTATGTTGAAGGGTAGTGGAAGTTGATTGAATCTCAGAAAAATACTCATGCTTATAATGGTTTCAATCATAAAGAGATTGGATTCCATGATTTGGCATCTCATCTTCCACAAGATATGCATAAGCACCACCCATCCATTCAGCCATAATGAGATTTAAGAAGCTGAAACTAAAAAAATAAAAGAAGGAAAAGAAAAAGAAAAAGAAGAACAAAGAAGATCCCAAGAAAGAGAAAGGAAAGAAAAAGAAAAAGAACTCTTCCTACTTTACTTCTCTCAAAAACCAAACACAAGGTGTCTTGTAATGGCAAAGCCAGAAGCGAAGATAGAAACCGATTTCTCCTGGTCAATAGAGGTTCAAAAGAACACTTCACCCACTCTTTGAATCTTTGAGAAAAAATAGAAAAGAAGAAAGAGGAGTAGGGTGAGAAGAGAAATCTCTGAGCTCAAGGTGATCCAAGGCGGCTATGTCGACCAAAAGGAATCAAGGCAGCTCAAGGCCAACCTATCAGAGATCCAAAAGGAGTCTCCACCCACTTTACAAGAGATGAATAGGATTGGAATGAATATGGGGAGAAGAATAGTAAGGTAGGAAAGACGAAACCTGATTTAAGAACTTAAGAAAACCAACTTACTCCTACTTCAACTTCCTAACAATTCCCGCAAAAGAAAAATCAAAATAAAACAAACTAAGTTCGTACTAATTGAAAATTTTCTAAAAATTTTAATAGAAAATTATTTTCAAAAATTCTATAAAAATCGTCAAGTCCCCATCAGCGGCGCCAAAAACTTGTTCGCCTCCCAAGTACAGGGTTGCGATGTAGTAATAATTCGGTAGAGACCAAGATCATTCTCAGGGAATAATGTAAGAATTCTCAGAATTTCTTCTAACAATCTCCATTTGAAATCAAACTATAATAATCAGGAAAATATGAATATAGGAGAATAATCTGTAACTTGAGATAAAATTAACAATCTAAAGATGAACTAGAGTGCCGAGGATCCACTTGTAGCAATCCTTGATGTATAATTCACTTTGGTTTCTCAATTACACAACTAGAATCAAAATCAAATCCTATCTAGCTGGAATATGGAGCGGTTAATTCAGCAAAATAGTCTGTCTCATGTGTTGTTCATCAACATGATTCACTCAATTCAAGTTAGGACTTGAGCACACTCAATTGCATAGGTCAATCCTAGTTCCAATAGATTAAGTTCACAACTATGACAATCATCAAACCCTGTCACAAAGCTTAACTAAATCATGGTTTGAATTTGATTTAAATCACATAAATAAGCAACACATGTTTCAGACTTTTCATAAAAAGTAGAACTTTGGTTTGAAGTTCTCACATGAAAATCCAAGTCTAGGGTGTCTTGAATCTGATTCCTTGGAGCGTACAGGTCTAGATCTATGCAAAACAACTAAGAACTAAAGCAATTCTTCCAAACATCCATGAGTCATCATAAGATTAAGAAAAACTACTTATAATTTTATTCAAACTCAACAAACCATTGTTCAAGCAATAAAAATCCAACTTGAAACCAATAAAAACGAATTAAAGCATCTTAGATCTACTACAAGCTTCACATCTTAATCCTAGCTAAGAGGTTAACTAATGAAAAGCATAAAAACAAATTAGAACTAGAAGAAGAAAACTAGTTGTAGGAGGCTAGGAAGCCTCCTAGGTCTTGATCTATTTGCTCCCCACGTTGCTAGATGCTCTAGGAATGAAGTGGAGGTCTCCTTTTATAGCTTTCACACCCCACAAATGAAGAATCTTCAAGAAATTGCGTAGAATTTACGCACTATGCAGAGAAAATCGGAGCCAGACTTGGAAAATTTTAAACTGGGAGCATGTTCGATTGATCGATTGGGCTGGGCGATCAATCGGTTGTGCTGGGCAATTGATCGCAGGTGGTGGGCGATGGATCGCACGGTACAAAAAGCGTTTAGAAAGTTTTAACAGCAATTCTTCAAAAATCTGCATTCTATCGATTGATCTACAAGATGGGCGATCAATCGCTCAGGCTAGGCGATCAATCGCAATTCTGCACTTCAGTCTAGCAACAATTTTGTCAATTTTTGCTGTGAGCGATCAATCGCTCAAGTTTGTCGATTAATCGCTCAGGCTGAGTGATCAATCGACGGATCAATCTTTGGATCAATCTTCAGAAACTGCAACTTTTTGCATTTTACTTTTATGGCCCTACAGCTTTGCACTTTGGTTTTTCTGGCCCTGTCAGGTCTTTTAACATGATTTCTTCAGTGTTTTTTCTTTGTTTTTCAACTCCATCTTCCATAGGTTCTTTCTTCCATTCTTGGGCTTTCTTCCTTTGATCCTCAAGGTGTCCTAAAGCGGTATTTTAGTATTGAATTCAAAAGGTCTCTCTCTCATTCCTATAATCACAAACCATGCATTAAATTATTCTTTAAATCATGAAAACCATGCATAATGTGTGATAAATTGGGGTTAAATTATGCACAATTCAGAGTTCAATAATTATTAAATGTACACATGATTTACATGTCATTTATTTATTCGAATAATTTGATTATTACATGTATACATGTTTTACAAGTCATAATTTATTCCTTTAATTAACTTGTTTATAATCCACTTTTGCAGTTGAGTCAATTTCGGATTATGTCCTCCTCAAACCGGAGCATAGCGGAAGCACGCAGCATACTTCATCAACTATTGCAAATAGAATTTCTGGCCCTATCTTCTTCAAGTAGGGCCAAAGAGATACCCGGTTTGGTCGATGAATGTAGGGAGGAATATATTAACGATGACTCAGATGAAAGATTATACTATTTCAAAGAAATTTCAGACTTGATGGAGGAATATAACCGCGAAAAAACGACATATGGAAGATGCGATTTTGTCACTTGCACATCTGAATGGAGTCTCGAGAGATCAGATTTCTCCTATTATGACTGGCATGTTGGATGTAATAATGTCGAATGCTTCACACAGCTTGACATATACTTCTGAAGCGTACAATAATTTACGCAGGGACTACTTCGGATAGTTGATTCGAAGTTGTATCGTATTGTAATGGAATTCATGTATTTAATATAGAATGACAATGTGTAATGGAATTTTAATTTTTTACTATAATTTTATGATTTTATTATATTCTGCTTGTATTATAGTGTAATGGTCTAATCATATTTTAATCCTCTCTATGCACAAGCACAGATTCATTCTACCATCACCATTACTTGTAAAGTTTAATGTGTTTATTATATTCATGTTCATACACTTGTACTGTCAGTGTTTAAATTTATAAGTTCATATTTTGCACAGATTCAGTCATGACACCAGGTGGGAGATCAGGTCGTTCGCGCACTGGAACTAACCCTTCCACCCGTGATGCGACACAGACAACATCGACGTTGCATGCTGCATCACAGGTTTCTGATCCTTCAGTTAAGCATACACCGGGCACGGCATGTAAGTTTAGACACATATTTTTAGTGACTTTTGTTTATGTTTAGACTTAGTTATTTCTTTTGCGACAACATCGTTGACCAGTCGACGAGGACGTGGACCCACGCGTGGGTTAGTTTTAGATCGACTTACGTGTGAGGGTAGGGTGATGGTAGAGTTCCCACAGGACTGCCTTAGACCTGTTGGAAATAATGCCAGATTGTTTACATAGGATGTCGAAGTCCTATGCCGATCTCTGTGTTAGTGCACTTTTCTATAGCATACTAGTGCACCTTGTTTGTCAATCACTTACGTCAATGAGTCTAGTGTCGGTTGAGCCTAATGAAGACAAAGACCGAAGACTCAGATGGCCCCGCTGCATCAAGGAACAAGAATCAGGTAAAAGTGATGCCTTGTTACCTTAACCTTGATCAAAACCCAACCCTTTAACCTATTTGATGACCTTGACCATGTTAGGATACCCCTTGTCATCATAGATTGGCCCTAGGTGTCCCAAAAGAGCACCCAAACCTTGGCCATTCGAGGAGGGTTGTGATTTAGTGGGTTAGCTTGCAAACATGCTGAACCCAGGCCTGTCCGACCGGTCACGACCGGTCGGCTGGACTGGACCGACTGGTCAAGACCGGTCAGACGTATGTCCAGTCCTAACAGCAACCTTGCTGTGATGTGCAGGCTTAGGACCGACCGGTCTTGACCGGTCGGCTAGGCTGGTCCAACCGGTCACGACCAATCGGACAGTCTTCCTCTTAAGACAGCAAGCTCCTGTCTTCAGTTGGCCTATGGCCGACCGGTCGTGGACCTTGGACAACCAGTCGTGGACCCCTGGCCGACCGGTCACGACCGGTCGGCACTAGCCGTTTTCTGCCCGTTTTGTATCCATTGTGCACTTTTCTATATAAGGGCTTGGCTTGTTTTGAGGGGTAAGGAGAGGGATTTCGAGAGGAGTGAAGCCACCATTGTTGGAGACCATTTGAGGCTCATTCCCAACCTATGCAAGGCATCTTCCTTGTGCTTTAACACAAGATTAGAGCATTCCAAGCTCATGAAGAAGATGACCTTCATCCCCTCTTGATCTTTAGAGTTTGAAACCTTCTTGATTGGCAAATCCTTGTCTAAAACTCTAAGATGAGATCGTTGTAGGAGAGAACCTCTAGGCAACCCATTCCCATTAGTTGTAGAGTTCTCAAACCTACCCTCCTAGCACCTTGGGCATCTCAAAGGCATCACATGCAAGGTGTTTGATCAAGTGTGGCTGAGGCATTGGCGACGCAACGGCAACACGATCGAGGGAGCAAGGGAAGCTGATTGAAGCACGGGAGAGCGGAGATCAAGCAACCCAAACCGGCTCTGAACAAGGGGCTCATCCGACAAGTAAGGTTGTCTTTATTGAGAGTCCATTTAGAGTTTGTTTGTCAAACTCGAACTAGGGACGTTAGCCGTTCCTTGGCCCGTTAGCCGGGCCTAAACTAAGTCTCCAAGGGGGAGCCTCCGACACGGGAGCGAACATGCGTCGGGTTGAGAGTTAGCCTATGTCTAAAACTCCGTTAGGGTTGAGAGTTAGCCCTTTGTCCAAAACTCCGGTTATGGTTAAAAGATGAACCGGTAAAACCTCTGTGTAAAGGTTGAGAGGTGAACCTCATTTAAAACCTCCGATAGTGAATGCCGGTGTGCTCAAAGGAGTTGAGTACTTAAACCGAGAGTGGAGTAGACCCAAAGTCGAACCACTATACATGCTTGTGTTTGTGATTAAATTGAGCACATTGATATCTTAGCATTGTTAGTTTAATTGTCTAATTATAAATGCTTGATAGGAATGTATGCTAGGCACTAATTAGGCACATCCACACACAAGATGTACTTTCACTAGTTGTATAGACTTGAGCTCATTGATCCATTCTCATAAGTCTACTTAGGTTGCATAGGTTAGGAGCTTGATTAGTTAAATCTTTTGATTACCTATGCATGCTTTAGACTAGGTTATTTATTGCTTAATCATATACTAGTCTTGTGATTTGACCCACTTAAGTTTGGAAGCCGAAGTGTTCTTGCTTACTTAGTTTGATTTGTTGAATTATATAAGTAGGCGAAAAGAATTTCAAAAAAGGTCCTAATCACCCCCTCCTATAGGTTTAGCCATAATTCTAGTTGCTCTTTAAGCTTCCGCACATACGTGGGTTTCGTGTTAGACTACCGACGTACTTTCAGTTGGTATTAGAGCGGGTTGCTCTTCAAGGACGTAACCGTCTAGAGTAAGATTCGGTACCGGAGCACTAGCATGATGTCTAACCGAGATGGGAGTACCACCAACCGTCCACCATTCTTTGACGGGTCCAACTGTGCCTATTGGAAGGCTAGAATGAGAATTTTTCTCCAATCCGTGGACCGTTCGGTGTGGCTAAGCACACAAAATGGATACACCTTGCCCACCGTGCAAGTGGAGGTTGATAGGAAATGCATAGTCATTCCCAAACATGATTCCAAATGGGATGACACAGAGAGAGCACAATACATGGCGAATGCCAAAGCTCTCAATGCGATTTGCTGTGCGGTTTTCCCGGACGAATTTCAGCGCATTCTCACATGCGCAACTGCAAAAGAAGCGTGGGATATACTTGAGGTTACCCACGAGGGAACTAGCACAGTAAGACGCTCGAAGCTTCAGCTTTTAACCACCAAATTTAAAAATATTAAGATGGAAGAGTCTGAAACTTTCATGGAGTTTTATACTAAATTGTTAGATATTTGCAACTCCATGTTTGTCTTGGGTGATCGGGTTTCGGATAGTAAGATTTGTAGAAAAATACTTAGGTCCCTCCTAGATAGATTTGACTCCAAGATAGTTGCCTCAGAGGAGTGTAGAGACATAGATAACATGAAAGTAGAAGAACTCATAGGTTCCCTACAAACTCCTGAACTACACTTTAAGGCCCCCTATAGGAAGAAAAGCATCGCTCTTAAGTCCTCTCACAAACATAAGAAAATTAAGAGTGAGTCGGAGGAAGATAGTGATGATGAGGATGATGAGGAAGAGAAACTGAACAAAAAATCAAGAGATTCCTCAAATTTGATAGAGGGAATAGCCGTGACAAGAAGGACAAGAAGAGTGATAAACATAAAGGAAAATCATTTATGCCTTCATCTGTCCGTTGTTACGGTTGCGGTCGTCGTGGCCATATTGCCCCGGAATGTCCGAAAGGGCCTAAACCAAAAGGTAAAAAGGCAATGGCTGCCACTTGGGATGATACGGAGGAGTCCAAATCTGGAGACTCCGCTTGTGATGAGAGCCAACATAAAGATCTTGCTCTCTCAGCCTCCACCACAACCCCTCTTCCGGCTTATCTAAGAGGGGATCCCAACCGCTATCCCTTCTAGGAGAAGAAGGAGTTCCCAACCCCTCACCTCATGCTACATTTTATGAGGGTGTTGAGGAATTTAGTTACCCTTAGGCTAATCAAACTAAACATTGTTAGAAAGGGTAGCTAGAAATGCCTTAATAGAAAAATCTGAGGATTTCAGCCTCGTTTTTGTGTGTATGGGCAAATCAGAGGATTCAAGCCTCACTAGCCAAAATTTGGTAGTTTAGCCTTGCTTTCAACTTCATATTTGCTTGCTAGACTATCTCCATGCTTAGATTAGATATTTTTGCTGAATCTTATGCTTCATTGTATGCTAATCTTTGCTTAGTATTGGTCTTGATATACCATTAGGGGAGGTTGGTTGATTTGGCTATAAGCCCTTTGTGTTTTTATTGCAAATGTATATCTTTGACCAATTATGCATGATTAACTATGCTTAGATAATTACATTTTCTTGTTAATCATGTTCCTTAGCATGCTCCATGTATTTATGATTCATGCACCCTATACTCTTCTTGTTAGCATGCGCTTATAGTTATAACTGTGACACACTATCTACTCTTACCTTAACCTTATTGATATATCATTAAGGGGGAGAGAATAGTTTGTCAATTGCTAACAAAAACGGAGAGAAAGATCAAGTCCCACCAAAACTAGTTTGCTATGTTTTGTGATGCAGGGATTGACAGGTTATGGGGGAGCAAACTGAAGAGGAGCAGCTTAGATTAGGCATGTCAAGAGTCCTGTATTTAATTCATTATCAATGTAATATCTTGAACATGTATTTTGATTTGGTAGGTTAGGTTTTTTGTAAGTAATTGACAAAGGGGGAGATTGTTAGTGCACTTTTCTGTGGCATACTAGTGTACCTTGTTTGTCAATCACTTACGTCAGTGAGTCTAGTGTCGGTTGAGCCCAATGAAGACAAAGACCGAAGACTCAGATGGCCCTGCTACATCAAGGAAGAAGAATCAGGTAAAAGTGATGCCTTCATGCCTTAACCTTGACCAAAACCCAACCCTTTAACCTATTTGATGACCTTGACCATGTTAGGATACCCCTTGTCATCATAAATTGGCCCTAGTTATCCCAAAAGAGCACCCAAACCTTGGCCATTCGAGGAGGGTTGTGATTTAGTAGGTCAGCTTGCAAACATGCTGAACCCAAGCCTGTCCGACCGGTCACGACCGGTCGGCTGGACTGGACCGACCGGTTAAGACCGGTCGGACGTATGTCCAGTCTCAACAGCAACCTTGCTATGATGTGGAGGCTTAGGACCGACCGATCTTGACCGGTCGGACAGTCTTCCTTTTAAGACAGCAAGATCCTATCTTCAGTTGGCCTATGGCCGACCGGTCGTGGACCCCTGGCCGACCGGTCGGCACTAGCCATTTTCTGCCCGTTTTGTATCCATTGTGCACTTTTCTATATAAGGGCTTGGCTTGTTTTGAGGGGTAAGGAGAGGGATTTCGAGAGGAGTGAAGCCACCATT
Source organism: Liriodendron chinense (assembly GCA_003013855.2). NCBI lineage: Eukaryota > Viridiplantae > Streptophyta > Magnoliopsida > Magnoliales > Magnoliaceae > Liriodendron > Liriodendron chinense. Next base: position 2,548,183 of record ML058429.1, read on the forward strand.
GTTGGAGACCATTTGAGGCTCATTCCCAACCTATGCAAGGCATCTTCCTTGTGATTTAACACAAGATTAGAGCATTCCAAGCTCATAAAGAAGATGACCTTCATCCCCTCTTGATCTTTAGAGTTTGAAACCTTCTTGATTGACAAATCCTTATCCAAAACTCTAAGATGAGATCGTTGTAGGAGAGAACCTCTAGGCAACCCATTCCCATTAGTTGTAGAGTTCTCAAACCTACCCTCCTAGCACCTTGGGCATCTCAAAGGCATCACATGCAAGGTGTTTGATCAAGTGTGGCTGAGGCATTGGCGACGCAACGGCAACACGATCGAGGGAGCAAGGGAAGCTGATTGAAGCACGTGAGAGCGGAGATCAAGCAACCCAATCCGGCGCTGAACAAGGGGCTCATCCGACAAGTAAGGTTGTCTTTATTGAGAGTCCATTTAGAGTTTGTTTGTCAAACTCGAACTAGGGACGTTAGCCGTTCCTTGGCCCGTTAGCCGGGCCTAAACTAAGTCTCCAAGGGGGAGCCTCCGACACGGGAGCGAACGTGCATCGGGTTGAGAGTTAGCATATGTCCAAAACTCCGTTCGGGTTGAGAGTTAGCCCTTTGTCTAAAACTCCGGTTATGGTTGCAAGGTGAACCGGTAAAACCTTCGTGTAAAGGTTGAGAGGTGAACCTCATTTAAAACCTCCGATAGTGAATGCCGGTTGTTCGCTTCCCCAAGTGTAGGGTTGCGATGTAGTAATAAACTCGGTAAGACCGAGGTCGATCCACAGGGACTTATGTAGGATTTCACAAACTCATCCAAAAGTGTCTATTGACAGCTACTAACCAGATTTTTGTATGAATTTGATATGAGTAACAAAAGTTGAATTAAATTGAAAGTAACTAATTATAAGAAGGCACTAGGGGTTCAAGGATCCACTTGTAGCAATCCTTGATGTTTAATCCGCTGTGGTTTCTCATTCTCTCAACTAGAATCGATATTAAGATCTATCTAGTCGGACGATAGAGCTGTTAAACTAAACAATCTGTAATATGTAAGTGTAATGCATATAATTCACTCCATGTAGGCTGAGCTGAGCATGCTCAATTGCATAGGTCACTCCCCTTTCCAAAAGGTCTAGTTCACAATCATAACCATCCTCAAGTCCTGTCACAAGACAAGGCTAGATCAGGATTTGAACTTGATTCAAATCACATGCACAGTCCATACATATTCCAGAAAAACAGAAAAATAGAACTTTAGTAGGAAGTCCCTTTATGAAGATCATAGTACTAGAGCGCACTCCGATTCCTTGGATCATACAGGTCTAGACCGTCACAAACCAATTAAGCAATTAAGTAATTCTCCCAAACATCCATGAGTCATCATAAGACTAAGAAAAACTACTAAAAAACTTGTATAAACTTCAAACCTTAGTTCATAATCATAAATTCCACACTTAAAACCACTTAACTACGAATTAAAACATCTTGGATCCACTACAAGCTTCACCTCTTAGCCCTAGCTAAGAGGTTTAGCTGCTCATGATCCAAGGAAACATGAAACAACTATAAAAAGCATGAAAACAGCAAAGACAAACTCCAAGGAGTTGTGAAACTCCAAAATTCACTTCTGCCGCCTCTAAGCTTGCTCCAACCCTTCTAGGATACCCTAAGAATGATCCCTAGGTGTCCTTTTATAGTCTGGAGGCTCCACAACTTTGGAAGAATCGAGAAATTACGTAAGAGTTACGCAGCGCAGAGAAATTCGGGTTTAAAAATAGAAATTTCTAAGTCCTCACGCACAGCCGACCGGTCGTGACCGGTCGGCCTCAATGGACAGTCACTCCAGCAAGCATGGCCGACCGGTCATGACTGGTCGGGCTTGTCCAGCCTTGGTCCAGCAACCCTGTCCGACCGGTCATGACCGGTCGGACGTCTTCAGCCACGTTCCAGCCACCATGGCCGACCGGTCATGACCGGTCGGACATCTTCATTAGCCTCCCAACGTGCATGGCTGACCGGTCACGACCGGTCAGGCCTCCTTCTCTTCTTGTTTTCTTCCTTTCTTTCTTCTGCTTTCTTCTTTCTTTACTTCTTTCTTTGATTCCTTCTTCCTTCGGCCCTCCTTGGGTCTTCAGCTCAGGTTCTAAATCAGCTCTTTTCATCATTCATTAGGCGGCGTTCTCTCTCAAACCTGCAATCACATAACATGCATTAGATTTGTCTATAAACCATGCAAACCTCGCACAATGAGTGATGAATTGGGGTTAGAATATGCACAATTAAGAGCTCAACACCGGTGTGCTCAAAGGAGTTGAGTACTTAAACCGGGAGTGGAGTAGACCCAAAGTCGAACCACTATACATGCTTGTGTTTGTGATTGAATTGAGCACATTGATATCTTAGCTTTGTTAGTTTAATTGTCTAATTATGAATGCTTGATAGGAATTATGCTAGGCACTAATTAGGCACATCCACACGCAAGATGTAGTTTCACTAGTTGTGTAGACTTGAGCTCATTGATCCATTCTCATAAGTCTACTTAGGTTGCATAAGTTAGGAGCTTGATTAGTTAAATCTTTTGATTACCTATGCATGCTTTAGACTAGGTTGTTTATTGCTTAATCATATGCTATTCTTGTGATTGGACCCACTTAAGCTTGGAAGCCGAAGTGTTCTTGCTTACTTAGTTTGATTTGTTGAATTATATAAGTAGGCGAAAAGAATTTCAAAAAAGGTCCTAATCACCCCCTCCTATAGGTTTAGCCATAATTCTAGTTGCTCTTTAAGCCTCCGCACATACGTGGGTGTCGTGTTAGACTACCGATGTACTTTCACTCTGATCCCTACCACCATCCCCTGATGTGACACATGAGACAGATGATGTGAGGGAGTTTATCCGTCAGCGCCTTCAGGTAAATTTTAGTAAATTAAAATTTCTTTTGTGAATGTTCATTTACAGTTAAGTTATATGTTAATAACTTTTTTACATTAATCTATTCTTTACGAAATTGCAGGATAAATTTGTCATAGATTTGAGTATTTCTTATATTTCTCACCCCGTCGACGACATGGTCAGGGAGCGATTTAAGGAGTACCGCCGAGAGTTACACCAACGGTACAAGCGATGTAGGACCCATGATGAGGCCGTACTGTCCGCACCGCCACATGTGAGTATAAAGGACCGACAGATACTCTATGAGCGATTTTCATCTGAGGCTTTTAAGGTAATATTTACATATTTGTGATATCTTAAGTTAACAATTAAACTCGCAATTAGTAACAATATATTATGAATAATGTGTTCAGAAGAGGAGTAGAATAAATTACACAAACAGGGAAAAGTTAGATGTGAACCACGTAGCTGGTTCGAAGTCCTTTGTACGACAAAGTTACAACATGGTAAGAAATTATTGCTGATTATTAAGTTATATATTCTTTCCATGCATTTATACTAACTCTAGTGTCCTTTCGATTGCGTAGCGAGATCCTGTCACTGGCTAGGAGCTTGGATTATTTGACCTCTACAGAGGGACTCACTGTCGGCAGGCAACGTGATCTTGGGTTTATCCTAGAGCCATCGAGAATTGGGTAAAAATCCTTCCATTGTAAAATATACTTGCATTGATTTATAATAATGTCATTCGTTATGACAATTAATATGTTTTCGTTATAGACGGCGATGGACACCATACGTAATCAGCCCACTCCCAATGGTACTCAGTAGAGTGAGCCATATATCATGAGCGAGGTGCTTGGCACCCGTTTTGGATATGTGCGTGGGCTTAGCCATGGTGTCAAGCTCATGACACCCGCTAGAGCTGCCTTTAGCTGTTCTATCATTGGGGAGAGCGCCCTACGCCGAGCTGATATCACAGAGAGAGAGGTTCAGCAACTGTGGGTCGTCATCCATGAGATCAAAGACCAGCTAGAGAGGCAGAGGGAGGAGGAGCAGAGGCATAGGGAGGAAGAGGAGCAGAGACAGAGAGAGGAAGAGGAGAGGAGGGAGGAGGAGGAGAGGCGGATGGAGGAGTAGGAGAGGAGGATCGAAGAGATGCGGGTGGAGCATGATCAATGGATGCAGGAGCTGTTTCAGGCTCTTGTTACATACTTGGGCACCGATGCCCCACCACCTCCGCCTTCATCTTCATGATTTTTTTGATTTATTTTATTTCATATTGATATTTAGATGTTTGTACTATTTATTTAATTTTATGTATTAGATGTACTTCGATGTATTTGTTAATATTTTCATTGTGTGGTTTGTGTTTATGTATGTGTGGATGGATGTGGGTTTGTTTGTTGGCTAGATGTGAGTTTGTGTGGATGTAGATAAGATGAAAATGTACTATAACAGTTGTATATTAGCAGGTGCATATCAGGAATTTTTTTCTGAATACGAAAATAAATGAAATCGGGAAGTGAGCTATTACCAATGAAATATATCGTCAGTAATACATTAAAAAAAGTTTATACCGACGAATATAAATCGTCGGTCATCATAGGTATAAATTTATACCGACGAAATTGTTTGTAGGTAATAAACTGAAGTCTACTTATACCAACGAAATTGTTCGTAGGTAATAAACTGAAGTTTACTTATACCAATGACATTATTCGTAGGTAATAAGCTGAAGTCTACTTATACTGATGACATTGCTCGTAGGTAATAAACTTATACCGACGAAATCGTTCGTAGGCAATAAAATGAGTTATACTTATATTGACGATAGGTTTCGTTGGTATTTTTCCATTTTAGTGACGAAATTTCTAGTTTTCGGCTACCAAAAGTCATGTATTTGGCAGAAGATGTGTTTCGTCAGTAATGAATTAGTAATTACCGACGACGTGAGAATTCGTCACTAATATTCTTTAGCCATGACCTTGTTACGACAATTCTGACGACGATAAATTTCGTCGGTAATTAGTTTTTTCGATGAAAAAATGTGTATCAGCGACGAATATGATCGTCGGTAAAAAACCAATTTCTTGTAGTGTGATATCCTCAGTGAATGGTGGATCAACTTGGTCTACCATCGCCTGGATCGACAATGGCGCATTAGACTGGTAACGCTGCTCATGGTGGTGAATTTATCCTTTAGCTTCTCTAAGTCTTTCTCCCACGCTAGCGTGTGATTGCCACTGAAACTTCAATAGCTTCACGCCCCCATCTTGATCCCGACACCTGCCATCATTGCCCTGATTCTTTTGTCTGGCATCAAGCGAGTGGCGCATATCACCAATTTGAAGCTTACTTCTTGCACGACGAATGGAGGCTTAGACATGTGATTGGGCAGACTGTCCCGCTTGACTTACTGTAGGTTGATTCAGTACATGTCGCTCCTGCAGTGGAGAAGAGTGGACTGAATGTGGCAATGCATGAGGCTGTGGAGGAGGAATGGGTGGGAGTAGTTGCTCCAACCGTCTCACGATGCTTGTGAATTGTGTGAGTTCAACAAGTATTGCCTGCATGTCTGCCTCGACAGCACTGATTCAGGTGTTGTCATCGACTGAACCGGGGGGTTGATAAATGGGTGGTGGAAGAGCCTGCTCACCATGAGGGAGAAAGATATTCTCCTCTTGATGTTGGGAGCCCATCAGGGCTGAGGTTTAAGTGGTGGTGGATCCCTCAGCCGGAGCTTTTTTTTTCTTAGGAGGCATCGTAAAAGTAAGAATGAAGAGAGGATCTAAATGACAAGAGAATGAAGTGAAAACGATCTTGCCGTTCCCACAGACGACACCAATCTGTTAACGCTGTAAATTGGTTAACAGATGATGATGATGAATCCATGGTGGATCCTTGTCGTTCGATGAGCCTCTTGATGAGCAGTATGGATGAGAGATTTGTAACCACAAAGACAAGGTGAGGGGTCACCAGTTGTGCTGGCTAAGGACCCTCCGATGCTTAAGTTAGAAGAGAGATATCAACTCCCAATGGACTAATTTTTTAGTTGTATTAGAAATTGCGTACCTTAAGGCCATGTAATAGGGTCCTTCTATAGATGAGAAGGGTCTATGAACCGTTCGTGATTTACGGCAATAGATCCGTTGATTTCGTTTTGAGAGATGTATTTGGACAATATACCGTCTAGGTAATATTTCCTGATTAGGAGAGATCCCTAATAATACATTTGTGATCCTGCATATCTTGACAATCATAATTATCCCCATACGGTAGTATATGGTAAGCTCAGGTCCGAGCAAGCCTGTTGTGGTCGACATTCCAGGTCAGCAGTCTAAGTTGCTCGGAAGAAGTGGTTATCCTATACCGAGGACAGGGTCCCCAATCTTGTCGAGGCTGAGGCTGCGTGCTCAGTCGAGTCGTGATTTGAGATCATAGCTGAGGTCGGTGACCAGGCTCTGAAGTTATCGGGGATGAGGGCTTAGCATTAATGAGGTTGCTAAGGTTGAGGGCTCTGTTTTATGGTGTTTGATTCGTCTATCGGCTCTAGTCTAATCCTACCAAATGAACCAAGTAGGTCTAGCCCCCAATATCTGAGCCGAGACCTACGGCTCTACAAGCTTTGCTACTGTAACGCCCCAAACTTTTGGGAATTATTTAAATATTTTTGAAATTTTTATTGTGATTAAATATTTACTTTGTTTTAAAAACAACGAACCATCCGTAGGAGATCCGATAGGGGACCTTTTACAAAAGTTTCTTAGAATGATCCCATAAGCATCATAGAAAGATCGAATTTAAAAAATCTAACAGTTTTCATATAATGACGAAAATGCCATTAGTTAAACTTAAGTTAAACTGACACTTTTAAGTATTTTAGTTTCTGACGATCACTTTCACTCAAAACTTCATATATGAGCTTTGGGACACATTTTAACCGTACATGTCGAATTTCAACCCTCCGATCATCTTACAAATGCCCCAATTAGAGAACAGCTAATAAACGGCCTACTTGTATCATATCTGCCCCTTTTTTGTTATAGGTGTCTAATATTACGCTTCCAACTTGTTGGACGAAGCTGATTGCCCCAACCCACCGCATGTGGACCCCACTTGTGAGGGCAGCTGTATGGGAGTGTTGTTACGCACGGTGCACGAACAGAAAAAAAGGAGAGACTCGGCCCGAATTCTCCACACCGTCCTCCCAGTGGGCCCCTCTTTAGTAATCCAGTCTGTCCATTCACGATCCAGATAAATCCCATCCGTCCCAAATTTTGAGTCCAAACGTTGACTGAGTGTCCCACTTCATGTCACTGAAGTTAACTAAGAAAACTTAAATTTTGCAAAATTGGCTCGATGGTGTTGCATGGAAGGCTGGATCTATTCCAGGAGCATCGTGTGGACCCCACTTAATGTCCTAACTCTCTCCCCATGCATTTAACACCCCGGATGAGCGTCTCTTGTCTCTCACTCTAACTGAGACTCATCGCACCACGTGCGAACTCTCCGCCTTCTCCATCGGCTTAGGGTATTATAAAAACCCCACTGGACTCTTGTTTCTCCCAGAACGTGAGAGAGAGAGAAAGATAGAGAGAGAGAGAGAGAAAGGAACATAGGAGATAAGGAAAGAGAGAAGAAAGAGGAAGAAAGATAAAAGAAGGAAAGATTATGCTGAGTGACCGAGTTGCCCCATGGCTGAGCAAGGGTTAGGATCTAAGAGGAGTGCGCGACCTATCAACACCTCAGATCGACCTAATCTTAGAGGTGAGGATTTCCTTTAAGCCTAGCTACATTAATATTAAATTTTATATTGATTTTCTACTTAGAAAATTAGGATTTTGTTATGTGATTCCTTGAAACTGTGCTTGTTAAAATCTCTTCATGTGATTATGAATTGTGTGGTATTCCTTGTTGTGTACACTGAATTGTGATTTGTGAATTATGCTTAAGTGGTTGGAAAAGGAACTATGATGATGTACATGCTTATGTGGAGACTATGCCTGATTTACGTTGTTACATGCTCATGATGATTAATATGTTGATTGCTATGGGATTATGTCAATGGATGTTACGTTAATGAATGCCCCTTAACCCTGTACTGATATAACCATTTGATGTTAAGAGATGAAGCCATATGAGGCCTTGTTATGTTGGTATTACTATGTAGATATTTTTGAATGAATGTACCTTATTGGTTATAGTAAGAATTGGCATCACCATGTGTATTATTGAATGATATGCTTTAACGTTGATGATTAAGTGTTGGCATTACCGTGGATGTGTTATTGGTTATATATGCCATGATATTGAGTTTGGCACTACCGTGTGCATTGTTGGATACGTGCCAAGGGATCCTTGTTTGATATATTACCTGTGATGGACCCCTTTGAGGAATGTGATTGATGAATACAAGAAGTTTCATGAGCCAGGGTTAGTGGTATGGGACACTAAGCCTGAGCTGTCGGCCTATGCTGGGTGATGAGCCCCCCATAGTGACCTTGAGCTTCCTTGAACTAATTGGGGTAAGGAGTGGTCATTAGCCATGAACATCGTTCAATTGGCTGGATGTTAAACTACTTAATTAAAGGTGAAACTAATCACGCATTCACTGGACCCGACCTAGTGGGTCAGCCCTGTGGGCGCTGTGGCTCTAGCTTGTGGTAGGGGGATGGGTGAACATCATCTCCATTAGCTAGGTTTGTTAACATGAAGTTGTGGAATTACCCACTTCATCGTGGACTCTGGTGATTAGTGGCTGGTGAGAAGAGTTGGAATAAGTCTCGTCTCATTTGGTCAGGGTGCCTTAGCCAGAGCATGCATATCATGCATTACATTAAATAAGATTTTCTCATGTATGTTTTGTTTGGGTATGATTATATTTGGATATTATTGTGGTAACCTTAGGGGGTAACCCTCACTGAGTTGATTGCGAGCAACTCACTACCTCCTGGGACTGTGTTATAAAGCACCACCAGCTTGTTGCAGGTGACGATCCATTTGATGAACCCAACTCACAGGGTGAAGAAAATGAAGTTTCGTGGCGATTAATGGCGGACGATGAAGCCAAAGTGGCTTGAAGATGCATTATGTTTACTGTTTTCACTTTCATAGAATATATTTATTTTCATGTAAATTAAAGTAGGTCTCCCATGGAGACGAAAAGTGTGACATTATATATTTAATTTGATATGATATAAGGACATTATGTTTGATAACGTAGCATAGAAAAACATGAATAAGAACCTTGATTTCCATCATTTGTGTTATGAATGCCATGAATATGTGAATTAAAGAGAAATATGAGAAATAAATCCCTAATAGATTCAGGCTAACATACGGAAACTCGGACCATCGTGTTGTCCACGAGAGCCAAAATTTCGGGGCATTACAGTTACCTCATTGGCATGTGTCATTCTTTGTTGCCACGTGTAATGCAAGATGTTCCTAATGGGTCACACTTGGTGGGCCATACACCAACTGTTGCGATCTTCCACGTCACCATTAGGGACATGACAAAAATTACCCATAGCAGACTTCATCCTAGGTCTTCCATGAACTCAGTGTGGAGTAGATTTTGTGTTCGTGGTGGTAGATCAGTTTTTGAAGATGGCGCACTTCATACCGTGCAAGAAGACATACAATGTAACAAGTGTGGCTAACTTATTTTTCAGGGAGGTGGTGAGGTTGCACGAGATCCCTAAGATAATTACGTCGGACCGAGATACAAAGTTCGTTGAGGGTCCAAAGTGTTCAAGGTTGGGGATCAACTGATGGTCCATTTGTGTAAGGAGTGCTTCCCATCCGAAACATACAACAAGCTGAAGCAGAAAAAGATTGGACCCATACTGATCCTCTGAAAGATCAATGACAATGCCTATATATTGATCTTCTAAAGGAATTTGAGATCTTTCCTATATTTAACGACGCCGACTTATACGAGTATCACGAGTCGAAAGTGAACGAGAACTCAGGGTTGAGTTCTTTTCAAGGAGGGGAGACTGATGTAGAGGATGTAGCTGATCTCTATATGAAGAAGATGGACCAAAGAAAGGATTAAAGGAAGACTACAAGGAAGGATCCAAGACCTAACAACATGGTGTTAAAATACGGTCTGACAACCAGTCGTACGCCCCCAGCACCGTTCACGACTGTTTTGCAGATCGACCGTTGTTGAACCTCCAATTTATACATTGCATTGCCCATTACACTACATAATTTGCATGATTTTCATGGTTAAAAGGCCCACCTAACATGTGTTTTGTGATTGTAGAGATAAGAGGGGATTTCATCAAATTGGAGTCAAAAGATTACATTTGAAGACATTGGATGAAGTCCTGAGATGGACCAAGGAAAGAAGAAGAAAGAGAGAGAAAAGAGAATGAAGAAAAGAAGAAAAAGATGAAGGAATACAAGGCTGACCGGTCGTCCGACCGGTCAGCCACATCACATGAACAAGAAGAAGAGAGGCCGACCGGTCATGACCGGTCGGCCATGCACACTGGATCAAGGCAGTAGATCAGCCCGACCGGTCATGACCGGTCGGGCATGCACGCTGGATGGGGAGGTCAGTCCGACCGGTCTTGACCGGTCGACTGCACTCACTGGACGTTTCAAAAAGCTGGTCCGACCGGTCACGACCGGTCGGCTCTGCGTAATAGGAAAGTCCTTTCTAATTCGGGACTCCGAAAATCGCTGCGCAATGCGTAGGATTTCGCAGAATCCGACGCAAGGGAGGATTGTTGCTATAAAAGGCCACCTAGGGGCTCTCCCTAAGGTATCAGAGAAGGGAAGGAACGTGAGTTTGGAGGCTGAAGGCGACTGTGGAGCGTCTGCAACATCTATCTTCGGGTTTTTCTAGTTTTATGCTTTATTTTTGAGTTTTTAGTTGTAGCATGACTATGCTCGGCTAAAACCTCTCAGCTAAGGCTGAGAGGTGAAGCTTGTAGCCAATTCTATGTTAATTTCAGTTTGATTCAAGTATTATTCAATTCAAAGTTAGAATTTTCTTATGTTCAGTTCAAAAGATGGTAGTTTGAGATGTCTTATCTGAGTTCATGTGCTCCGGACATGAATTCCTTTTAATTCTCTGAGATTATCACAGGTTGCTTGTTTAGATTCGAATTATAGTAATCCTTGAGCAGGCCATAGTCCATAGGCATGGTTGTTACTCCGCAGGCTATGTATTTGAATTCTACATTGATTGAATGGACTTGAACTTGGAAGTTCAACTTGAATTGGATGAATGTGTGTGAATGCTTTACTTTCCAACTAGATGAGAGATAGGACTTCAAATCTAGTTGTGTTCTCTACTTGGATTGACTGAATTGACATAGAATTGCTACAAGTGGATCCTTGAAAGCCTTAGTACATTATATCTCTGATTTTTCATTAAGTTACTGTTTTAATTAAACATCCTATTGAAATTGAATTTGCTCTATTAAACTGAGTTGCTGAAGTAATTAGGAAGCTGTTACTTTTTCCCTGTGGATCGACCTCGGTCTTACCGAGATTTATTACTACATCGCAGCCTTACACTTGAGGCGAGCGAACAAGTTTTTGGCGCCGTTGCCGGGGAAATTAGATAATAGTTTCCAAATAGTTTCAGTGGCTGTAGAAGTAGATAGGTTTTTCTGATTTTTCTTAGAACTAACAAAGTTTTCTGTTTTGTAGGAATTCTTCTTTCAGTTCAAGCGCATCAGGTGATACCTTTCTAACTTAGTTTTTAGAATTTTCAGATTGCAGTTTTCTAGGTTAGGATTAGTTTTGATTTCTGATTGAGTGGTTTATGTCCCGTTGGGAACGTAACCATTCAAATCGTCTCCAATCTGAAGGAGGTTTAGTTGGACCATTGTCAGTCCATAGACAAGTCCGGAATTATCAAGAGCATTGTGAAAGTTTGGGGAGTATGGAGCAAACACCCTTAAGGAATCCTCCACCCCCTACTCCAACCACAAACGCAAATCAGGAAGGAGTAGGAGAGAATGAGGTACATAATGTTCCTCCAATGAGATCACTACGGGATTACCTACAACCTGCTCGTACAATTACACCTTCTTGCATAGTTCTACCAGCTAACGGTGGGACCCTTGACATAAAACCAGGAGTAATCCAACTTTTACCTAAATTCCATGGGCTAGACTCTGACCGCCCATACTTACACTTGCAAGAATTCGAAGAAGTGTTGGCCACCTTGCATTATCCCAATGTTTCTGGGGATACAATCAGACTTAAACTTTTTCCCTTCACCTTGAAAGAAAGAGCCAAAGATTGGCTTCACTCTCTTAGACCATATTCGATTGGGTCATGGGTTGAGATGAACCGGGAATTCTTGAAAAAGTTCTTCCCAGCTCATAAGACAAACACTCTTCGAAGGGCCATAATGAATTTCTCAGCAAAAGAGGGTGAATCATTCTTTCAATGTTGGGAAAGATTTAAGGAACTCCTGCTTGCTTGCCCACATCATGGCTATGAGAGTTGGCGAATTATAAATTTTTTCAATGATGGATTAAGTCCTAATATGCGCCAATTTGTGGAAATGATGTGCAATGGCGAGTTTATGAGTAAAAATCCAGATGATGCTTGGAGTTACTTGGACATGTTGGCTGAAAATGCCCAATCTTGGGACACCTCGGATAAACCCAAGAACCCCAAGCCTACTCAAGAGAAAGGAGGGATATATGTCCTTAAAGAGGAAGACGACGTAAATGCAAGGATAGCCAACCTCACAAGGAAGGTTGAGGCCATGGAACTTAGCAAAAATGGAGTTTCCAAGTCCAAGGAAGCTGTTGAAACCACATGTGGGATTTGTCTCACCGACTTACACGCTACGCAAGATTGTCCCACAATTCCTGCATTTAAGGAAGTGTTGCAAGAGACAGCCAATGCCACATATGGTTATCAACGGCCCTTCAATGGACCAGTAGGTAATACATACAATGAGAGTTGGAAGAACCACCCGAATTTCAGTTGGAAGAATGCCCCAACGGGCAATCCTACCAACTCCCAAAGAGGGCCACCCATGCAAAATATGGCCCCACCTCAAGTCTCATTGGAGGATACTTTGAGAGCGTTTATGCAAGGGCAAGCACAAATAAATGAATCAAATCAGCAATTGTTCCAAGAACTGAAAGTCTCGGTTGATGAGATTAAGGGACGCTTGAATGCTAGGGAAGGGACCTTTCCGGCCCAACCTCAGCCCAATCCTAAGCAAGTACATGAAGTAAGCATCCCTAATCCTTCCAACCAAAACATGGAGCAAGCTAAATCCATTACCACCCTTAGAAGTGGTAAACAAATTGACAAAACTATTCCGGTGAAGGCCGATGAGCCTAATGATCCGGTAAATTCTGAGGATGAAAATGGATCTAACCTAGCCCCACAACAACCGGAACGCATTTACAAGCCCATAGCACCATTCCCATCGAGATTGGTTGCCCCAAAATCTCTCCCAAATTCTCAAGATATTCTAGAGATTTTCAGACAAGTCAAGATCAATATCCCTTTGCTTGATGCCATCAAACAAATTCCCTCTTATGCCAAGTTTCTAAAAGACCTATGCACAACAAAACGCAAATATAATGTGCAGCAAAAGGCCTTCCTAACTGAGCAAGTTAGTGCCATCCTCACTCAAAAGACTCCCCCAAAATTCAAAGATCCCGGTAGTCCCACCGTCTCATGTATCATTGGAGACTACCGGATTGAACGTGCCTTGTTAGACTTGGGGGCAAGTGTGAACTTGATCCCATACTCGGTATATGAACAATTGGGTCTTGGTGAATTAAAACCCACCAAAACCACATTGCAACTCGCTGATAGATCTATCCGTGTACCGAGGGGGATAGTTGAGGATGTTCTAGTCCAAGTTGACAAATTCTACTACCCGGTAGATTTTATAGTCTTGGACACACAACCGGTTTTGGATGCTAGCACCCAAATACCGGTGATATTAGGCCGCCCATTCCTTGCCACATCAAACGCAATCATCAATTGCCGGAATGGGGTGATGCAATTATCTTTTGGAAACATGACACTAGAGGTGAATGTATTTCACCTGGGCAAAAGACATAGGGATGTCGATGATGATGAGTTCTTCGATGTAAACATGCTTGAAACCTTTGAAGAAGAAGAACTCCTCCAGCTTGAACCACTAGAAAGTTTGGAGACATGCTTAGCACACTTCATGGATTCTAAAGACCCTATCATTAGTGAGATTGTGCATGCATTAAATATAGAAAGACCGGTAGTTGATACTAGCCGGTGGAGGCCCCATTTCGAAAAATTGCCACCAACCACATCAAGGCCTCTACCGTCTAGCATCAAACCACCGAAGCTTGACCTCAAACCATTGCCATCCGAGCTTAAATATGTATATCTGGGTCAAGAGGAAACTTTCCCAGTTGTCATTGCCTCCCACCTAGAAAAAGACCAAGAGCTCAAGTTGATTGAGTTACTCAAAAAACACCGGGAAGCCATAGGTTGGACAATAGCGGATCTCAAAGGGATAGATCCTTCGGTTTGCACTCACCGTATACACCTTGAAGAAAACGCAAAAACGACTAGACAACCTCAAAGACGGCTAAATCCAAACATGATGGAGGTTGTCAAAGCCGAAGTGTTAAAGCTATTGGATGTGGGTATCATCTACCCCATCTCAGATAGCCAATGGGTGAGTCCTACCCAAGTTGTCCCCAAGAAATCCGGTATTACCATCATTGAAAACGCCAACAACGAGCTTATACCGACTAGGGTGACCACCGGTTGGCGTATGTGCATTGATTATAGGAAGCTCAATACGGTCACTAGGAAAGACCACTTCCCTCTCCCATTTATGGACCAAATTTTGGAGAGGTTGGCAGGCCATCCCTACTATTGCTTCCTAGATGGCTATTCCGGATACAACCAAATTGAGATAGCTCCGGAAGACCAAGAGAAAACCACATTTACATGCCCGTTTGGTACCTTCGCCTACCGAAGGATGCCATTCGGGTTATGCAATGCACCCGCCACATTCCAACGATGCATGTTGAGTATTTTCTCGGACATGGTGGGTGAGTTTCTTGAGGTGTTCATGGATGACTTTTCTGTTTTTGGTTGTACATTTGATGAGTGCCTCGAGCACTTGAAGTTGGTCTTAATGAGGTGTGAGGAAAAGCAACTTGTATTAAACTGGGAAAAGTGCCATTTCATGGTACAAAGAGGAATAGTCCTTGGACACATCATCTCGTCCAATGGAATAGAGGTAGACCGGGCGAAAATTGACATAATTTCCAATCTACCACCACCCAAAAGCATACGCGATGTGCGGTCCTTCCTTGGACACGCAGGCTTCTATCGAAGGTTTATAAAGGACTTTAGTCACATCTCAAGGCCTTTATGCAGCCTTCTACAAAAGGAGAACCAATTTGAGTGGAGTGCTGAGTGTCAATTAGCTTTTTCAAAGCTAAAAGACATGTTGACAACCGCTCCTATCATGCAACCACCAGATTGGTCCATGCCTTTTGAGTTGATGTGCGATGCGAGCGATTTTGCTATTGGGGCAGTGTTAGGCCAAAAGAAAGATAAAAAGCCCCATGTCATCTACTACGCGAGTAGGACCTTGAATCCTGCCCAAGTTAATTATTCAACTACGGAGAAAGAGCTCCTAGCTGTCATCTTTGCCTTGGACAAATTCAGGCCATACTTAATAGGATCCAAAGTTATTGTTTATACGGATCATGCGGCGTTGAAATACCTTCTTTCTAAGAAGGATGCTAAGCCCCGTTTGCTAAGATGGATCCTACTCCTTCAAGAATTCGATTTGGAGATCAAAGATAAGAAGGGGGTAGAAAATGTGGTGGCGGATCATCTATCCCGCCTAGTCCTACCAAATTCCATTGACGAGTCACCTATTGAGGACTCATTCCCTGATGAGCAACTCTTTGTTGCTATGCATCCACCATGGTACGCTGATATAGCCAACTATCTTTCCACAGGTGCGATGCCGACTCATTGGACTGCGCAAGACAAACGTAAATTTCTAAGGGAAGTGCGCAGATTTTTCTGGGATGAACCTTTATTGTTTAAATATTGCCCAGACCAAATTATAAGGAGATGCGTCCCCGATGATGAACACAATTCAGTCATCTCCTTTTGTCATGATCAAGCATGTGGGGGTCATTTTTCAGCCAAGAAAACAACTGCAAAAATTCTGCAGTGTGGTTTTTATTGGCCCACATTATTTAAAGATACCCACGAGTTTTGCAAAGCTTGCGAGCGCTGCCAGAAGTTAGGAGGATTATCCCGTCGAAATATGATGCCCCTCACCCCAATTCAACATCTTGAAGTCTTTGACTGTTGGGGCATCGATTTCATGGGACCATTCCCCTCATCTTTTGGACATGTCTATATTCTATTGGCCGTAGACTATGTGTCTAAATGGATAGAGGCTATCCCATGTAGAACCAACGATCATCGTACGGTTCTCAAGTTTCTCAAAGAAAATATACTTTCTAGATTTGGGACACCTCGAGCCATTATTAGTGATGGTGGTTCTCACTTTTGCAATAGACCTTTTGAAACCTTGATGAAGAAATATGGTATTAGGCACAAAGTGAGTACCCCATACCACCCACAAACAAGTGGACAAGCTGAAATCTCCAACAGGGAAATCAAGCAGATTTTAGAAAAAACGGTGAGACCGGATCGCAAGGATTGGTCCTTACGATTAGATGATGCACTTTGGGCTCACCGTACTGCCTACAAGACACCCATTGGAATGTCCCCTTATAGACTTGTCTATGGGAAAGCTTGTCACCTGCCTGTGGAGATAGAACACAAAGCCTATTGGGCAATTCGGGCCCTAAATTTTGACATAGACAAGGCTAGCTCGCTTCGCAAACTTCAATTAAATGAGCTTGATGAGATCCGGAACGATGCATATGAGAATTCGAGGATTTACAAGAGCAAGATGAAGGCCTTTCATGACAAACACATCTTAAGGAAATCCTTCCATGAAGGACAGAAAGTGCTCTTGTATAATGCCCGACTTCATCTTTTTCCGGGAAAATTACGATCTCGATGGACCGGCCCATATATCGTTAAAGAAGTTTTTCCCCATGGGGCTGTTGAGATTGAGAATGCAGCGAATGGTGACTGTTTCAAAGTTAATGGACAACGCCTTAAACCATTTGTTGAGAAATTTGATTCAGAGGACATGTCCATCTCCCTGAATGATCCTGTCTATCAGGATGATTGATCTCCTAGTCTGATGGAGGTATAGCATAGGTAGGTTTAGTTTTTTTTACTGTTTTAGTAGGATTTAGTTGTTGGAATTGCAGACCTCCATGATCACTCTCTCAGGTACTATTGATTCTCATTCTCTCATATTTTACCATTGTTCTCATGTTCATGCTAACTAATTATTATTTTTTTTTTTACATTGAGGACAATGCAAGATTTGGTTGGGGGGTGTGAGATGAGATCCCTCATCTAGCATATTGCAACATTTCGAGCTTCATATGCACAAATTTTTTTTTTTCGAATTTTCTAACATCTCAAAACTCTTTTAGAAAATTTTGTTTCTATACATTTGAGAGGCTATGAGTAGAAGAGGAGGAGAAATGAAGTGTGTGATGTTGTAGTCTTGAATTTCTTCCAACATAATGGCTTTATATGCTAATTCCCCTATTGTTGTGATTGATAGAACATTTGAACACCTTTACACCAAGTTCACATTACACGATTTTCATGAGTGACAGGTTTATGTGATTTGTGGATTAGCTAGACTTTGGTTTAGAGGTGTTGAGCAGCCAAGCCGGGGTATTTTGTCCATCCTTGTCCATGGGAAAATAATGAAAGATATGGATTTCTAAAAATCCTATCTAAGTTAAAAGAAAAAGGAAAGAAAGGATGAAATCGGGAAGGAAAGAAAAATGGTGGAAAATTCCGAAAAGGGCTACCTATTACCAACCGGGGGATGGTCGAACCGTAACCAAAGCCGGAAATGGGACGTAGTGTGAAAGCCGTCGGAAGGACGGTAAGACAAATTCCTGTCATAGGCTTGCTGTTGCTCTGTGCACCTTAAAATCCTTGGTCTACTTAATCTATGAAGAAGATGATTCCAGGAACTCATGAGATGATCTTTCACTATGCACATTAGGTGGAATTTGTTCGAGTTCTTCTATTTATCAATTAGTCAGCGGGGATTTCATGTAAAAACTTCTTATGTTTTGAGAGTCCAAGGTTCAGCTTCCAACACCTAATTTTTCCAAATTTTACACTTATACATCTGGGAATGGATAGAAACATGGTTTCTGGAAGAGGGTTGGATTTGGAGGTTTGAAACTGTTTCACGCATGATTTGCTCGGGACTAGCAAAAATCTGGTTGGGGGGTGTGTTGAACCTCCAATTTATACATTGCATTGCCCATTACACTACATAATTTGCATGATTTTCATGGTTAAAAGGCCCACCTAACATGTGTTTTGTGATTGTAGAGATAAGAGGGGATTTCATCAAATTGGAGTCAAAAGATTACATTTGAAGACATTGGATGAAGTCCTGAGATGGACCAAGGAAAGAAGAAGAAAGAGAGAGAAAAGAGAATGAAGAAAAGAAGAAAAAGATGAAGGAATACAAGGCTGACCGGTCGTCCGACCGGTCAGCCACATCACATGAACAAGAAGAAGAGAGGCCGACCGGTCATGACCGGTCGGCCATGCACACTGGATCAAGGCAGTAGATCAGCCCGACCGGTCATGACCGGTCGGGCATGCACGCTGGATGGGGAGGTCAGTCCGACCGGTCTTGACCGGTCGACTGCACTCACTGGACGTTTCAAAAAGCTGGTCCGACCGGTCACGACCGGTCGGCTCTGCGTAATAGGAAAGTCCTTTCTAATTCGGGACTCCGAAAATCGCTGCGCAATGCGTAGGATTTCGCAGAATCCGACGCAAGGGAGGATTGTTGCTATAAAAGGCCACCTAGGGGCTCTCCCTAAGGTATCAGAGAAGGGAAGGAACGTGAGTTTGGAGGCTGAAGGCGACTGTGGAGCGTCTGCAACATCTATCTTCGGGTTTTTCTAGTTTTATGCTTTATTTTTGAGTTTTTAGTTGTAGCATGACTATGCTCGGCTAAAACCTCTCAGCTAAGGCTGAGAGGTGAAGCTTGTAGCCAATTCTATGTTAATTTCAGTTTGATTCAAGTATTATTCAATTCAAAGTTAGAATTTTCTTATGTTCAGTTCAAAAGATGGTAGTTTGAGATGTCTTATCTGAGTTCATGTGCTCCGGACATGAATTCCTTTTAATTCTCTGAGATTATCACAGGTTGCTTGTTTAGATTCGAATTATAGTAATCCTTGAGCAGGCCATAGTCCATAGGCATGGTTGTTACTCCGCAGGCTATGTATTTGAATTCTACATTGATTGAATGGACTTGAACTTGGAAGTTCAACTTGAATTGGATGAATGTGTGTGAATGCTTTACTTTCCAACTAGATGAGAGATAGGACTTCAAATCTAGTTGTGTTCTCTACTTGGATTGACTGAATTGACATAGAATTGCTACAAGTGGATCCTTGAAAGCCTTAGTACATTATATCTCTGATTTTTCATTAAGTTACTGTTTTAATTAAACATCCTATTGAAATTGAATTTGCTCTATTAAACTGAGTTGCTGAAGTAATTAGGAAGCTGTTACTTTTTCCCTGTGGATCGACCTCGGTCTTACCGAGATTTATTACTACATCGCAGCCTTACACTTGAGGCGAGCGAACAACCGTAAATTTCCCGGAGGACAATCCAACTCTCTGTATTGACTTGACCTATGCTCGATCGATCACCCGAACGGTCGGCTAAGCCGATGACCAGTCATCTGACTATTCTAAAATTCTCTTGGAGGTGGCTGATCTTAGTAGACAGTTGGGAACCATTCTCGACCAGTCGAGGCCCTCTATCCAACCGGTCAACAGTTGCTCCAATTGCACGCGAACTTGTTATTTTCAAATTTTCTCTTTCCGTTTTCAATTAGGACTCTTCCTAATCTTCATTTTTAGGGTTTTGGGTTATTGCTAAACTATTTAAGCATGCTTATTTTCATGGTGGAGGAACATTATTGAACTTTTAATACGATTTTTCTGAGTTTCTACTCTGTTTGCTCGTGTTCTTCAAGTGCCCCTTGAGAAATCAAGGAAGATCGGTTGAGGATTCCCGATAGATCCGTGGATTGGAAACAATTATCCTATGAGAGAGATGGTGATCGATATTGTACTGCCTACGGCTACGCCAGTATGGACCAAGACAAGGTTAAGTTTTTGTCACGTAATTGACAAATGGGGAGATTGTTAGTGCACTTATTTATGCCACACGGGTACACCTTATTTGTCAATCACATGCGTCCATGTGTTGAAATGTCGGTTGAGCCTTGGCAAGATGAAGACTAAAGATTCAAGTGGACAAGAAGTATCAAGGAAGAATAAACATGTATATGAGGTGCCTTGGTGGCCCTACCTTAGAACCAAAACAACTCATAGCTTCTAGATGACTTGGACCATATAGGAAAACCTTTCTTTATCTTCTTTAGCCTTACAATACTTAGAAAAACATGATAAGTTAGGCTAATTAGAGGTGGAAGCTGCTGTAAAACAAACAACTCAAACAACAGTCTTTGATAGGACTTCGATCCCATTGAATTCCTCGTCGATAGGACTTCGATCCCATTCAAGTCATGGTCGATGCCATCAAACATTATGTCTAGCAACTGTCTGAACTCTTTGTAGTACACTTTTTTCGATCCCACCGAAGGGCATTTTTCGATCTTATTGAAATATTCGATGTCATCGAATAGACTGTCCAACAACCATCTAAACTCTCTGGATAGTTCTTTGATGTCATTGAGTGGGACATTGATCCCATTGAAAGGGCCTTCGATCCCATTGAAGGGATCTTCGATCCTATCGACAGAGCCATTTTCTGTCCATTTTTTTTTACTGTTGGAGCTTCAAGTAAATATAAAGGGCATTCACTTCTTGAGCTTTTCAAAGGGAATTTAGTGCATTAGAAGCCACCACTATAGAAAATACCATTAGGCTCTACTCCTAAGCTAACCAAGTCATCTTCCTTATGATTCGTCATATGTTGGACTATTCAATCCTTAAATGAAAATGAACTTGTTCCCTTATGATCTCTAGAAGCTTAGACACCAACACTATAGGTAAAACCTTAGTCTAAACCTCTCCTAGAGATATTTTAGGTGAATTCTTTTAGGAATCCAATTCTCGTTAGTTATAGAAGATTCAACCTACCTCTCATTACCTTAGTCATCTAAACCGAAGATCAGATGCAACGCGATTGATCGTTGGAGTTGAGGTATTGGCAAAACATTGACAACAAAGATTGGGAGAACACATGAGGAGTTGAGTCAAGCACGAGAGAGGTAGAAGAAGCGACTCACGACAACACGACAAAATGGGCTCAATCCGACAAGTAAGTTGTCAATTGTAAGAGTCCGGTCATGCTTTTTCCTTTAGTAGGTTAGAGTGTGAGAGTTTATGACTCAAAATCAAAACATGTTCTTATGTAGAACCTTGGCTCTTTAGTAGAGCCTAAATCAAAGTCTCCAATGGAAGCCTTCAACGGGAGTACACTTGAGTTTTTGTATAAAAATAAGGTTATTGGTTAGCCTAGAAACCATTGTAGATTCTTGTATAGGACCTTGACTTTTATGTAGAGCCTAGATTGTCAAGTCTCTAAGGGAAGCCACCGACACGGGTGTACATGGTCTACGAACACGAGTGCATACATATGTAGGTTCTTGTGTAGGACCACGCCCTTATGTAGGATTGTAAAGGTTGGGAGGAACCTGTTGAAACTCCTAAGTTGAGAAGTAAACTTGATTTAAAACCTCCGTAATGAAATCCGGTATACTCATAGGTTGGGTGCAACAACCAGGAGTAGAGTAGACAGGTAGCTAGTCAAACCACTATACATGCTTTGTGATTGATTTGAGCACATTGTTATTCTAACTTTATTGGTTTAATTATTAATATTATGAATGCTTGAATGAAATGTATGCTATGCACAAGATAGGTAAATTTACACACAAATGTATTTTCACTAATTAGACTAGTTACTTAATTGCTATATCATTTATGGTGTTTGTGATTGGACCCAGTTATCTTGGAAGCCTAAGTGTTGATTGCTTTAATTATTTTAATTGGTAAGTTAGTTTAATTAAGACAAGAATTTCTAAAGGTCCTAATCACTCCTCCTCTAGGACTTAGCCATTGTTTCTAATAGTTCCACAAGTTTCTGTGAATAGCGCAGGGTGTTGTATTAGACGATCTGACACAATTTCAAATACATATCGGGAAAAATATTTCACGTCAAACAAGCCTCTTTCGAGGCACCGAAGTAGAGTAAATCCTATCCTAGGTCTAGTATGGTGTTCGCTCGCCTCAAGTGTAAGGCTGCGATGTAGTAATAAATCTCGGTAAGACCGAGGTCGATCCACAGGGAATTAGAAACAATCTCCAAACTACTTCAGCAACTCAGTTTTTGGAAGAAAAATCAGATTAATTGGGTAATTAACTAAAACAGTAACTTTAATAGAAAATCAGTAATTCAAGTACTAAGGCATTCAAGGATCCACTTGTAGCAATCCCATGTCAACTCAGTCAATCCAAGTAGAGAACACAACTAGATTTGAAGTCATATCTCTCATCTAGTTGGAAAATAAAGCATTCACATATATTCAATCCAAATCAAGTTGAACTTCCAAGTTCTAGTCCCATTCAAACAATGTAGAATTCAAAACCATAGCCTGCGGAGTAACAGCCATGCCTATGGACTATGGCCTGCTCAAGGGTTACTATAATTCGAATCTAAACAAGCATTATATGATAATCTCAGAGAATTGCAAGGAACCCATGTCCGGAGCACGTGAACTCTCATAAAACATCTCAAACTACCACTTTAATAAACTAGAACATGAGAAAAAAAATCAAACTTGAATTGAAATAACTTGAATTAAACTGAATCCAACATGGAATTGGCTACAAGCTTCACCTCTCAGCCTTAGCTGAGAGGTTCTAGCCGAGCATAGTCATGCTACAACTAAAAACTCTTAATGAAAGCATAAAACTAGAAAAATCGAAAATAGAAGAGTTGCAGACGCTCCACGACAGCTTCCCCTCCTTAGAACCACGTTCCTTAGCTTCTCTGATGACCTAGGAAGAGCCCCTAGGTGTCCTTTTATAGCAAGAAACCTCCCTTACGTCGGAATCTGCGAAAGGTTATGCAGTGCGCAGCAGTTTTCGGAGTCCAGATTTAGAAAGGACTCTGTTTATGCAGCGCCGACCGGTCTAAACCGGTCGGACTGATCTTTTACACATTCCAGGGAGCACAGCCGACCGGTCAAGACCGGTCGGGCTTGTTTTAACAGGATGGACAGCGTGCATAGCCGACCAGTCAAGACCGGTCGGGCTTCATTCTTGCTTCCAGTATGCATGGCCGACCGGTCAAGACCGGTCGGTCTGGCTTTCTCCTTTGATCAGTGCACATGGCCGACCGGTCAAGACCGGTCTGGCTCCTCTGGCCGACCGGTCAAGACCGGTCAGCTCTCTTCATTTTGTTCTTCTTTCTTTCTTTTCTCCTCTCTTTGCTTTATTCCTTCTTTGGTACTCTTTCATCCTTCATCCACGGGCTCCAAAGGCTCCCTTTTAATCCCTAATTGAATGAAGTCTGCTCTCATCCCCTATAATCACAAAACATGTGTTAGATGGGCCTTTCAATCATGACAATCATGCAACCCATGTCATGTAATGGGCAATGCAATGTATAAATTGGAGGTTCAACACACCCCCCAACCAGCTTTTTGCTAGTCCCGAGCAAAACAATTTCAAACCTCCAAACCCAACTCTCCTTCAGAACCCATGATTCTATCCATTCCAAGGTGTATAAGTATAAAATTTGGAAAAATTAGGTGATAGAAGCTGAAACCTTGGACTCTCAAAACATAAAAGGTGTCTATATGAAATTCCCGCTGACTGATTGATAAATAGAAGAACTCGAACAAATTCAACCTAGTGTGCATAGTGAAAGTTCATCTCATGAGTTCCTGGGATCATCTTCTTCATAGATTAAGTAAACCAAGGATTTTAAGGTGCATAGAACAACAACAAGCCTATGACAAGAATTTGCCTTACCGTCCTTCCGACGGATTTCACACTACGTCCCATTTCCGACTTTGGTTACGGTTCGACCATCCCCCGGTTGGTAATAGGTAGCCCTTTTCGGAATTTTTCACCATTTTTCTTTCCTTCTCGATTTCATCCTTTCTTTCCTTTTTCTTTTAGATTAGATAAGATTTTTAGAAATCCATATCTTCTGTTATTTTCTCATGGATAAGGATGGACAAAATACCCCAGCTTGGCTGCTCAACACCTTTAAATCAAAGTCTAGCTAATCCACAAATCACATAACCCCATCAACTCATGAAAATCGTGTAATGTGAACTTGGTGTAAAGGTGTTCAAATTTTCTATCAATCACAACAATAGGGGAACTAACATATAAAACCATTATGTCAGGAGAAAATCAAGACCTACAACATCACACACTTCGTATCTCCTCTTCTTATACTCATAGCATCTCAAATGTATAGAAACAAGATTTTCTAAAAGAGTTTTGAGATGTTAGAAAATTCGAAAAAATTTTGCGCATATGAAGCTCGGAATGTTGCAATATGCGAGATGAGGAATTTCATATCACCCCCCAACCAAATCTTGTATTGTCCTCAATGTAAAAAGATATTCAAGTAGCATGAACATGAGAGCAATGATAAAATATGAGAGAGTGAGAATCAATAGTACCTGAGAGAGCGATCATGGAAGTCTCCAACCCAACAACTAAAACCTACTAAAATAGTAAAACTGAAGAAAACCTACCTATGTTATACCTCCATCAGACTAAGAGATCAATCATCCTGATAGACAGGATCATTCAGAGTGATGGACACGTCCTCTGAATCAAATTTCTCAACAAATGGTTTAAGGCGTTGTCCATTAACTTTAAAACAGTTACCATTTGCTGCATTTTCAATCTCAACAGCCCCATGAGGAAAGATTTCTTTGATAATATATGGGCCGGTCCATCGAGATCGTAATTTTCTCGGAAAAAGGTGAAGTCGGGAATTATACAAGAGTACTTTCTGTCCTTCATGAAAAGATTTCCTGAAGATGTGTTTGTCATGAAAAGCCTTCATCTTACTCTTGTAAATTCTCGAGTTCTCATATGCATCGTTCCGGATTTCATCAAGCTCGTTTAATTGGAGTTTGCGAAGCGAGCTAGCCTTGTCCATGTCAAAATTTAAAGCCCGAATTGCCCAATAGGCTTTGTGTTCTATTTCCACCGGCAAGTGGCAAGCTTTCCCATAGACAAGTCTATAAGGGGACATTCCAATGGGTGTCTTGTAGGTGGTACGGTGAGCCCAAAGTGCATCATCTAATCTTAGGGACCAATCCTTGCAATCCGGTCTCATCGTCTTTTCCAAAATCTGCTTGATTTCCCTATTGGAGATTTCAGCTTGCCCACTTGTTTGTGGGTGGTATGGGGTACTCACTTTGTGCCTAATACCACAGTTCTTAATTAAAGTTTCGAAAGGTCTATTGCAAAAGTGAGAACCACCATCACTAATGATGGCCCGAGGCGTCCCAAATCTAGAAAGTATGTTTTTTTGAGGAACTTGAGAACCGTACGATGATCGTTGGTTCTACATGGGATAGCCTCTATCCATTTAGACACATAGTCTACGGCAAGCAAAATATAGACATGTCCAAAAGATGAGGGGAATGGTCCCATGAAATCGATGCCCCAACAGTCAAAGACTTCAAGATGTTGAATTGGGGTGAGAGGCATCATATTTCGACGGGATAATCCTCCTAACTTCTGGCAGCGCTCGCACGCTTTGCAAAACTCATGGGTGTCCTTGAATAGCGTGGGCCAATAAAAACCACACTGCAGAATTTTCGCAGTTGTTTTCTTGGCTGAAAAATGACCCCCACATTCTTGATCATGACAAAAGGAGATAACTGAATTGTGTTCATCATCGGGGACGCATCTCCTTATAATTTGGTCTGGGCAATATTTAAAGAATAGAGGTTCATCCCAGAAAAATCTGCGCACTTCCCTTAGAAATTTACGTTTGTCCTGCGTAGTCCAATGAATCGGCATCGCACCTGTAGAAAGATAATTGGCTATATCAGCGTACCATGGTGGATGCATAGCAACAAAGAGTTGCTCATCAGGGAATGAGTCCTCAATAGGTGACTCGTCAATGAAATTTGGTAGGACTAGGTGGGATAGATGGTCCGCCACCACATTTTCTACCCCCTTCTTGTCTTTGATTTCCAAGTCGAATTCTTGAAGGAGTAGGATCCATCTAAGCAGACGGGGCTTAGCATCCTTCTTAGAAAGGAGGTATTTCAGCGCCGCATGATCCATATAAACAATGACTTTGGATCCTATTAAGTATGACCTGAATTTGTCCAAGACAAAAATGACAGCTAGGAGTTCTTTTTTCCGCAGTCGAATAATTAACTTGGGCAGGATTCAAGGTCCTACTTGCGTAGTAGATAACATGGGGCTTCTTATCCTTCTTTTGGCCTAACACCGCCCCAATAGAAAAATCGCTTCGCATCGCACATCAACTCAAAAGGAATGAACCAATCTGGTGGTTGAATGATAGGAGTGGTTGTCAACATGTCCTTTAGCTTTGAAAAAGCTAATTGACATTCGGCACTCCACTCAAATTGGTTCTCCTTTTGTAGAAGGTTGCATAAAGGCCTTGAGATATGACTAAAATCCTTTATAAACCTTCTATAGAAACTAGCGTGTCCAAGGAAGGACCGCACATCGCGTATGCTTTTGGGCGGTGGTAGATTGGAAATTATGTCAATTTTTGCCCGGTCTACCTCTATTCCATTAGACGAGATGATATGTCCAAGGACTATTCCTCTTTGTACCATGAAATGGCACTTTTCCCAGTTTAATACAAGTTGCTTCTCCTCACACCTCATCAACACCAACTTCAAGTGCTTAAGACACTCATCAAATGTACTACCAAAAACAGAAAAGTCATCCATGAATACCTCAAGAAACTCACCCACCATGTCCGAGAAAATACTCAACATGCATCGTTGAAATGTGGCGGGTGCATTACATAACCCAAATGGCATCCTTCAGTAAGCGAAGGTGCCAAATGGGCATGTAAATGTGGTTTTCTCTTGGTCTTCCGGAGCTATCTCAATTTGGTTGTATCCGGAATAACCATCTAGGAAGCAATAATAGGAATGGCCTGCCAACCTCTCTAAAATTTGATCCATAAATGGGAGAGGGAAGTGGTCTTTCCTAGTAACCGTGTTGAGCTTCCCATAATCAATGCACATACGCCAACCGGTGGTCACCCTAGTTGGTATAAGCTCGTTGTTGGCGTTTTCAATGATGGTAATACCGGATTTCTTGGGGACAACTTGGGTAGGACTCACCCATTGGCTATCTGAGATAGGGTAGATAATACCCACATCCAATAGCTTTAACACCTCGGCTTTAACAACCTCCATCATGTTTGGATTTAACCGTCTTTGAGGTTGTCTAGTCGTTTTCGCGTTTTCTTCAAGGTGTATTCAGTGAGTACAAACCGAAGGATCTATCCCTTTGAGATCTGCTATTGTCCAACCTATGGCTTCCCTACGTTCTTTGAGTAACTCAATCAACTTGAGCTCTTAGTCTTTCTCTAGGTGGGAGGCAATGACAACTGGGAACGTTTCCTCTTGACCCAAATATACGTCGGATGGCAATGGTTTGAGGTCAAGCTTCGGTGGTTTGATGTTAGACGGTAGAGGCCTTGATGTGGTTGGTGGTAATTTCTCAAAATGGGGCCTCCACCGGCTAATATCAACTACCGGTCTTTCTATATTTAATGCTTGCACAATCTCACTAATGATGGGGTCTTCAGAATCCATGAAATATGCTAAGCATGTCTCTAAGCTTTCTAGTGGTTCTAATTGGAGGAGTTCTTCTTCTTCAAAAGTTTCAAGCATGTTTACTTCGAAGAACTCATCATCATCGACATCCCTATATCTTTTTCCCAAGTGAAACACATTCACCTCTAGTGTCATGTTTCCAAAAGATAGTTGCATCACTCCATTTCGGCAATTGATGATTGCGTTTGATGTAGCAAGGAATGGGCGGCCTAATATTACCGATATTTGGGTGCTAGCATCCAACACCGGTTGTGTGTCCAAGACGATAAAATCTACCGGGTAGTAGAATTTGTCAACTTGGACTAGAACATCCTCAACTATCCCCCTCGGTACACGGATAGATCTATCAGCAAGTTGCAACGTGGTTTTGGTGGGTTTTAATTCACCAAGACCCAATTGCTCATATACCGAGTATGGGATCAAGTTCACATTCGCCCCCAAATCTAACAAGGCAAGTTCAATTCGGTAGTCTCCAATGATACATGAGACAGTGGGACTACCGGGATCTTTGAATTTTGGGGGGGTCTTTTGAGTGAGGATGGCACTCACTTGCTTAGTTAAGAAGGCCTTTTGCTGCACATTATATTTGCGTTTTGTTGTGCATAGGTCTTTTAGAAACTTAGCATAAGAGGGAATTTGTTTGATGGCATCAAGCAAAGGGATATTAATCTTGACTTGTCTGAAAATATCTAGAATATCATGAGAATTTGGGAGAAATTTTGGGGCAACCAGTCTTGAAGGGAATGGTGCCACAGGCTTGTAAATGCGTTCCGGTTGTTGTGGGGCTAAGTTAGATCCATCTTCATCCTCAGAATTTACCGGATCATTAGGCTCATCGGCCTTCACCGGAATAGTTTTGTCAATTTGTTTACCACGTCTAAGGGTGGTGATGGATTTGGGTTGCTCCATGTTTTGGTTGGGAGGATTAGGGATGCTAACTTCATGTACTTGTTTTGGATTGGGCTGAGGTTGGGCCGGAAAGGTCCCTTCCCTAGCATTCAAGCGTCCCTTAATCTCATCAACCGAGGCTTTAAGCTCTTAGAACATTTGCTGATTCGATTGATTGATTTGCGTTTGCCCTTGCATAAACGCCTTCAAAGTATCCTCCATTGAGAATTGAGGTGGGGCCATATTTTGCATGGGTGGCCCTCTTTGAGAATTGGTTGGATTGCACGTAGGAGCATTCTTCCAACTAAAATTTGGGTGGTTCTTCCAACTCTCATTGTACGTATTACCTACCGGTCCATTGAAAGGCCGTTGATAACCATATGTGGCATTGGCGTGTTCATGTAATACCTCTTGGAATGCAGGAATTGTGGGACAATCTTGCGTAGCGTGTAAATCGGTGAGGCAAATCCCACATATGGTTTCAACAGCTTCATTGGACTTGGGAACTCCACTTTTACTAAGTTCCATGGCTTCAACCTTCCTTGTGAGGTTGGCTATCCTTGCATTCACATCGTCTTCCTCCTTAAGGACATAGATCCCTCCTTTCTCTTGAGTGGGCTAGGAGTTATTGGGTTTATCCGATGTATCCCAAGATTGGGCATTTTCAGCCAACATGTCCAAGTAACTCCAAGCCTCATCTGGATTTTTACTCATAAACTCACCATTGCACATCATCTCCAGAAATTGGCGCATATTGGAACTTAATCCATCATTGAAAAAGTTTATAATTCGCCAACTCTCATAGCCATGATGTGGGCAAGCAAGCAGGAGATCTTTAAATCTTTCCCAACATTGAAGGAAAGATTCACCTTCTTTAGCCGAGAAATTCATTATGGCCCTTCGAAGGGTGTTCGTTTTATGAGCCGGGAAAAACTTTTTCAAGAATTCCCGGTTCATCTCAACCCATGACCCAATCGAATGTGGTCTGAGAGAGTGAAGCCAATCCTTGGCTCTTTCTTTCAAAGTGAAAGGAAAAAGTTTAAGTCTGATAGTATCCTCGAAACATTGGTGTAATGCAAGGTGGCCAACACTTCTTCAAATTCTTTCAAGTGTAAGTATGGGCGGTCAGAATCTAGCCCATGGAACTTTGGTAAGAGTTGAATTACACCCGGTTTTATGCCAAAATTTTCACCGTTTGCTGGTAAAACCACGCAAGAGGGTGTAATTGTTCGGGCAGGTTGTAGGTAGTCCCGTAGTGATCTCATTGGAGGAACATTATGTACCTCATTCTTTCCTACTCCTTCCTGATTTGCGTTTGTAGTTGGAGTAGGGGGGGAGGATTCCTTAAAGGTGTTTGTTCCATACTCCCCAAACTTTCGCAATGCTCTTGATAATTTCGGACTCGTCTATGAACTGACAATGGTCCAACTAAACCACCTTCAGATTGGAGACGATTTGAGTGATTACGTTCCCAACGGGACATAAACCACTCAACCAAAAATCAAAACTAATCCTAACCTAGAAAACTGAAATCTGAAGTTAATCTGAAAAAACTAAGTTAGAAAGGTATCACCTGATGTGCTTGAACTAGAGAAGATTTCCTATAAAACAGAAAAAAATATGTTAGTTCTAAGAAAATCAGAAAAACCTATCTACTTCTACTTCTACAGCCACTGAAATTATTTGAAAAACCGTTATCTAAGTTCCCCGGCAACGGCGCCAAAAACTTGTTCGCTCGCCTCAAGTATAAGGCTGTGATGTAGTAATAAATCTCGGTAAGACCGAGGTCGATCCACAGGGAATTAGAAACAATCTCCAAACTACTCCAGCAACTCAGTTTTTGGAAGAAAAATCAAATTAATTGGGTAATTAACTAAAACAGTAACTTTAATAGAAAATCAGTAATTCAAGTACTAAGGCATTCAAGGATCCACTTGTAGCAATCCCATGTCAACTCAGTCAATCCAAGTAGAGAACACAACTAGATTTGAAGTCATATCTCTCATTTAGTTGGAAAATAAAGCATTCACATACATTCAATCCAAATCAAGTTGAACTTCCAAGTTCTAGTCCCATTCAAACAATGTAGAATTCAAAACCATAGCCTGCGGAGTAACAGCCATGCCTATGGACTATGGCCTGCTCAAGGTTACTATAATTCGAATCTAAACAAGCATTATATGATAATCTCAGAGAATTGCAAGGAACCCATGTCCGGAGCACATGAACTCTCATAAAACATCTCAAACTACCACTTTAAGAAACTAGAACATGAGAAAAAAATCAAACTTGAATTGAAATAACTTGAATTAAACTGAATCTAACATGGAATTGGCTACAAGCTTCACCTCTCAGCCTTAGCTGAGAGGTTCTAGCCGAGCATAGTCATGCTACAACTAAAACCTCTTAATGAAAGCATAAAACTAGAAAAATTGGAAATAGAAGAGTTGCAGACGCTCCACGACAGCTTCCCCTCCTTAGAACCACGTTCCTTAGCTTCTCTGATGACCTAGGAAGAGCCCCTAGGTGTCCTTTTATAGCAAGAAACCTCCCTTACGTCGGAATCTGCGAAAGGTTACGCAGTGCGCAGCAGTTTTCGGAGTCCAGATTTAGAAAGGACTCTGTTTATGCAGCGCCGACCGGTCGGACTGATCTTTTACACATTCTAGGGAGCACAGCCGACCGGTCAAGACCGGTCGGGCTTGTTTTAACAGGATGGACAGCGTGCATAGCCGACCGGTCAAGACCGGTCGGGCTTCATTCTTGCTTCCAGTATGCATGGACGACCGGTCAAGACCGGTCGGTCTGGCTTTCTCCTTTGATCAGTGCACATGGCCGACCGGTCAAGACCGGTCGGTCTGGCTTTCTCCTTTGATCAGTGCACATGGCCGACCGGTCAAGACCGGTCAGCTCTCTTCATTTTGTTCTTCTTTCTTTCTTTTCTCCTCTCTTTGCTTTATTCTTTCTTCGGTCCTCTTTCATCCTTCATCCACTGGCTCCAAAGGCTCCCTTTTAATCCCTAATTGAATGAAGTTTGCTCTCATCCCCTATAATCACAAAACATGTGTTAGATGGGCCTTTCAATCATGACAATCATGCAAACCATGTCATGTAATGGGCAATGCAATGTATAAATTGGAGGTTCAACATATGGTCAAGTGGGGTCAACCAGTATTATGTGGCCTTAACTAGCTCTGATTCTGCTCTAAACTGTTGTTGCGCCTTCCAAGTGCACTTCCAGCATATCAAAATAATTTCGACTAGAACATGGCTTACTTGAGTAGACAGTTTACACAATGTAGGGACCAGTCCATCGAGATCTCAATTTTCTCGGAAATAGATATAGGCGAGAATTATAAAGAAGGACTTTTTTATTGATCGTGAATGTCTTACGAAGAATGTTCTTATCATGAAATATCTTCGTCTTATCCTTGTAAATTCTCGCATTCTCATATGCTTCGTTCCGGATTTCTGCAAGTTCATTTAATTGAAGTTTGCGCAACTGAGCTCGCCTTGTCAGAATCAAAATTCATCTTCTTTATTGCCCAATACGCCCTATGTTCTAACTCCACATGCAAGTGACAAGCCTTCCCATAGACAAGTCTATAAGGAGACATTCCAATAGGTGTCTTAAAAGCGGTACGGTAAGCCCAAAGCGCATCGGTAAGTCGAAGCGACCAATCCTTGCGATCGGGGTTCACCGTTTTCTCCAAAATATGTTTAATCTCCCTACTGGATATCTCAGCTTGTCCACTAGTTTGTGGGTGATAGGGAGTGCTCACTTTGTGTGTTACGCCGTATTGCCTCATTAAGGTTTCAAATGGCCGATTACAAAAGTGAGACCCTCCATCACTTATGATGACTCGAGGTGTTCCAAACCGGGAAAGAATATTCTCTTTTAAGAACCGAATGACTGTTTTATGGTCATTATTCCAGTATGGAATCACCTAGACCCATTTGGACACAAAATCAACTGCGAGCAATATATATACGTTTTCAAAAGAAGATGGGAATGGACCCATGAAATCGATGCCCCAACAATCGAAAATTTCAATTATTAAGATGGGATTGAGTGGCATCATATTTCTATGGGAGATTCCTCCCAATTTCTGACAGGGCTCACATGTTTTGCAAAACTCATGTGTGTCCTTGAACATAGTGGGCCAATAAAACCCACATTGTAGAATTTTGGCTGTGGTCTTCTTAGTCGAAAAGTGGCCACCACATGCCTGTGAATGACAAAAGGAGATGATACTTTGTTGTTCATCATCTGACACACATCTCCTTATGATTTGATCGGGACAATACTTGAATAAGTATGGGTCGTCCCATAGGAATTTTCGCACTTCAGTGAAGAATTTATCCTTATCTTGCTTTTTCCAATGTGTAGGAATCATACCTGTAGCAAGATAGTTAGCAATGTCCGCATACCATGGCAATTGGGAGACTGCCAAAAGTTGTTCATCAGGGAACATGTCATTGATCGCGGTCGTTTCAGGGGAATCGGTGAGAACAAGTCGAGAGAGGTGGTCAGCCACTACATTTTCTACTCCTTTCTTATCACGTATTTCTATGTCAAATTCCTGGAGTAGAAGGATCCATCTTAACAACCGCGGTTTAGCATCCTTCTTAGAGAGAAGGTACTTAAGTGTGGCATGGTCAGTGAATATGATGATTTTGGATCCAATCAAGTAGGACCTAAACTTGTCCAAGGCAAAAATTACAGCTAAAGGTTCTTTTTCTGTAGTAGTGTAGTTTGCTTGGGCTGAGTTTAAGGTTTTACTTGCATAGTAGATAACACATGGCTTCTTCTCTTTTCTTTGGCCTAGTACGGCCCCAATAGCATAGTCGCTTGCGTCGCACATAATTTCAAAAGGAAGGCTCCAATCAGGTGGTTGCATTATGGGAGCACGTGTCAACATACCTTTAATTGTAGTAAAGGCTTTTTTACAGTCTTCATTCCACTCAAAGGAATTCTCCTTTTGAAGTAGGTTACATAAAGGACGAGAGAGTGAACTGAAGTCCTTTATGAACCTTCTATAAAATCCTGCGTGTCCCAAAAAGGACCGCACATCTCGTATGCTCTTGGGTGGTGGAAGGTTAGAGATAAGATGGATTTTCGCTTTGTCCACCTCAATTCCATTTTGTGAAATGATGTGACCAAGTACAATTCCCTTTTGAACCATAAATTGACACTTCTCCTAATTCAACACAAGGTTCTTCTCTTCACATATTTTCAGCACAGATTTCAAGTGCTCAAGGCACTCATCAAAGCTACAACCAAATACTGAAAAATCATCCATGAAGACTTCGAGAATTGTCCCCACCATATCAGAAAAGATACTCATCATACAACGCGGAAAGGTGGTAGGGGCATTACATAGTCCAAACGGCATCCGTAGATAGGCGAAAGTGCCGAATGGACATGTGAATGTAGTCTTTTCTTGGTCTTCACGGGCTATCTCTATTTGGTTGTACCCTGAATAGCCATCAAGGCAGTAAAAATGGGAATGACCCGCCAACCTTTCTAAATTTTGATCAATAAACGGTAGGGGGAAGTGGTCTTTCCTTGTGACAGTGTTTAGCTTCCTGTAGTCAATGCACATTCTCCAACCGATAGTGACTCTGGTTGGTACGAGTTCATTATTGGCATTGGCTACGATGGTGATTCTTGATTTCTTAGGTAACACTTAAGTTGGACTCACCCATTGACTATCGGATATTGGGTAGATAATACCCACATCCAATAGTTTTACCACTTCAGCCTTAACCACATCCTTCATGTTTGGATTGAGTCGTCTTTGTGGTTGCCTAGATGTCTTCGCATTCTCCTCAAGGTGTATGCGATGAGTACACATTAGTGGGTCTATGCCTTTGAGATCCGCAATCGACCACCTAATGGCACTCTTGTGCTCTAATAGAGTGGCCATTAGCCTACTCTCTTGTTCCTCATCCAAGTGGGAAGAAATCACCACCGGATATGTCTCATCTCGACCTAAATAGACATATTTCAGCTCACTTGGTAATGGTTTTAGGTCGAGTCTTGGTGCCTTGATATTGGATGGGAGGGCTTTATTCTCGTTTACGGGTAAAGACTCAAATAGGGCCCTCCATCTTTTGTTATCAAGCACCGGCATCACATCTAAAATGGCATCCATCTCTTGTATTGTGTCATCATTTATCTCATGAGAATGGGCCACACATGCCTCCGAAGGGTCGGAATATAATGACAAGGGGAAAGTTTCCTCCACGAATGATTCAATCATGTTAATCTCGTGGATCTCCTCATCAACTTCCCGTGGTTGTTTGCATAGATCAAATATATTTAGCTCAAGTGTCATGTTTCCAAAGAACATTTGTACAAGCACGTTTCTACAATTGATAAGTGCATTTGAAGTAGCTAGAAAAGGGCGGCCAAGTATGACGGGAATTTGAGCACCGGTACCTATCACGAGATGTGTATCCAAGACAATAAAGTCTACTGGGTAATAGAATTTATCAACTTGGACTAGAACATCCTCAATCATTCCTCTCGGTATACGAATGGATCTATCAGCAAGTTGGAGTGTGGTTTTGTTGGGTTTCAATTCACCTAACCCAAGTTGTTCGTAAATCGAGTATTGAATGAGGTTCACACTTGCCCCCAAATCAAGTAAGGCTTGTTTAATCCGGTAATCTCCTATGATGCATGAGATGGTTGGACTACCCGGATCCCTATATTTTTGGGGCACCTCTTGTTTGATAAATTCTCAGTCAAAAGTACTTTGTTGTGAGCATTGTGTTTCCTTTTGACTGTGCACAATTCCATTATAAATTTGGCATAGGATGGTATTTGCTTTATGGCATCCAACAACGGGATGTTGATCTTCACCTGCTTGAACACCTCTAATATTTTCAGATTTTTGTCTAAGGGTTTGGGTGAAATCAACCTTTGGGGAAACAGAGCAACCGGCTTGTATTCCCTTTCCGGTTCTTTCTCTTATGGAGTGTTGTTTGAGCTATCATCCTCTTTGGAATTTTTCGGATCCTTAGGCTTTAGGGCCTTCACCAGATTAGATTTATCAACTATGTTTCCACTTCTCAAAGTGGTGATAGCTTGAACATGCTCCGTATGTTGGGAGGATGAGCCTGCATCTTGTATCTCAAATTGGGTTCTTGGGTTGGAAGAGGTTGGGCAGGAAGTGTGCCTTTCTCCCTAACACTGAGGTGAGATTCAACTCTAGCCATTGAGGTTTTCAATTCATTGATGGCTTGAGTTGAATTTTGGTTAAATTTCAATTGCTCTTACATGAATCCATCTATTTTCAGAGAATTAGTTTTGTTATACTCATCTTGAACCGATACAAATGCACCCAACATCTCCTCTAGCGTAACTTTTGGAGTAATGACTAGAGATGGACCTAATATAGGTTGATCTTGAGGGATATTGTTTGTATTCGCAGTGGGTCCATTCCTCCAACTGAAGTTGGGATGGTTCTTCCAATTATCATTAAACGTGTTTGAGTTTGGAGCACCAAATTGCCGTTGATAACTGTTTATGGCATTTGATTGTTCTTGTAAGATATCTTGAACCGCTGAAATTGTGGGACAATCTTGTGTTGCATGTTGATTTTTGGCACAAATTCCACAAACAGTTTCAACGTCATTGGAGTTAATCGTCTCTCCTTTCCTTAATTCCATAGCCTCAACTTTTCTTGTGAGGCTAGCCACTTGTGCACTTATGCTATCCTCTTCTGATAAGACATAAATTCTTCCTTTTTCTTTTTGTTGGCTAGTCTTGGAATTTACTGGTTTAGATGTATCCCAAGACTGTGCATTCTCAGCCACTTCCTCCAAATAGTCCCATGCTTCATCGGCTTCCTTATTTATGAACTTCCCATTACACATCATCTCTACAAATTGGCACATGGGTGAAGTCAGTCCATCATAGAAAAAGCTTATAACCCGCCAAATTTCATAGCCATGATGTGGGCATGCATTTAACAAGTCCTTAAACCTCTCCCAACATTGGAAGAAGGTCTCATCTTCCTTTTGGGCAAAGTTCAAGATAAGGCACCTCAACATAATCGTTTTGTGAGTAGGGAAGAATTTTTTAATGAATTCCCGATGCATATCAGTCCATGCACCAATTGATCTTGGCCTTAATGCATGAAGCCAACCTTTAGCTTTATCTTTAAGGGTAAAAGGAAATAATTTAAGTCTTACCACATCATCTATAACATTTGCAAAGTGCATGGTGGTTATTACCTCATCAAACTCCTTAAGGTGTTGGTAGGCACTTTCACTGTCTAATCCATGGAATTTTAGGAGGAGGTGGATCACTCCCGGTTTCAAATCTACATTCCCTGCATTTTGTGGAAAGATTATGCATGAGGGAGTGCTCGCTCTTGCTGGTTGCAAGTAATCACGTAATGTTCTTGGTCGGGGAACATTCTCAACCACATTCTCCCCCGTTTCAATTTGGTTTTGGCCCAAATTAGGATTGGCCATCAGATTAGGTTGATTTGCAGCCATATTTTCAGACAAAATTGGAGAAGTTAGATGTCTTCTAGCACGTGGTTCTCTGTCAATTCCTTCTACTATTCCCCCTTCACTAATGAGTCGATTATTAGAATCCCGAGCCCAATGTGGCATGCAAATCCTAAAAGAATGAAACAAAAAGAATTCTTCCTTCCTTCCGTTACTTCTCTCTAAGACCGAAGCACAAGGGGTCTTGCAATGGCTGAGCCAGAAGCAAGGATAGAGATCGATTTCTCCTGGTCAATAGGGGTTCAGAGAACTCCCCACCCACTCTTTGAATCTTTTGAGAATAGTACATAAAAAGAAGAAAGAGGAGTAGAGGTGAGAAGAGAAATCTCTGAGCACAAGGTGATCCATGACGACAGAGCCGACCAATAGGAATCCAGGTGGCACAAGGCCTACCTTTCAGAGATCTAAAAAGGAGTCTCCACCCACTCTACAAGAGATGATAGGAATGAATAGAAGAAGAAGATGAGTAAGGTTAGAAAGATAGAACCTGATTTGGCACTTGAGATCCTTATGTCTTCTTCAACTTCCTAGAAATCCCTGCAAAAGAAAAATCAAACAAAACAAACTAAGTTAGTCCTAAAATCTTAAAAATCCTAAATAGATACTATTTTTAGAAATTTGTAAAAAACTGTCAAAGTCCCCGGCAGAGCGCCAAAAACTTGTTTGCTACCCCAAGTGTAGGGTTGCGATGTAGTAATAATCTCGGTAAAACTGAGGTCGATCCACAGGGACTTATATAGGAATTCACAAAACACTTCCAATAGCTTCTATTGAGAATTTAACAACCAGATTTGTAAGAGATTGATGTGAATAACAACTTTGAACTAAATCGAAAGTAAACAATTATAAAAAGGCACTAGGGGTTCAAGGATCCACTTGTAGCAATCCTTGATGCTCATTTCGCTATGGTTTCTCGCTTTCTCAACTAGAATCAAAATTAAGATCTATCTAGTCGGATGATAGAGCAGTTAAACCAAACAATCTGGCATATGGAAGAGCCATGTGTATGATTCACTCAATGTAAGCTAGGACGAGCATACTCAATTGCATAGGTCAGTCCCAATTCCAAGAGACTAAGTTCACAATCATAACCATCATTAAGTCCTATCACAAGACAAAGCTAGATTATGATTTGAACTTGATTCAAATCAAATACACAGTCCCATACATACTACAGAAATCCAGAAAAGTAGAACTTTGGTAGGAAATTCTGACATGAAGATCATAGTACTAGAGCGTACTCCAATTCCTCGGATCATACAGGTCTAGACTAGCACAAATCAATTAAGAACTCAAGTACTTCTTCCAAACATCCATGAGTCATCATAAGACTAAGAAAAACTACTTAGAACTTGAATTAAACTTCAAACCATTGTTCATAAACATGAATCCAACTTTAAAACCAACTTTAAACAAATTGAAACATCTTAGATTCACTACAAGCTTCACCTCTTAGCCCTAGCTAAGAGGTTTAGCCATTCATGATCCATGGAAACATGAAACAACTAAGAAAAACATAAAAACAAGAAAGCAAACTAGGAGTTGTGGAACTCTGAAATCCACTTCTGCCGCCTCCCACCTTGCTCAAACCCTTCTAAGATATCCTAGGAACGATCCCTAAGTGTCCTTTTATAGTGGGGAGGCTCCGTAGCATCAGAATCTTCTCAAATTTGTGTAAGCTTATGCAGTGCGCAGAGAAATTCGGTGCCCAAATAGGCAAGTCCGCAGTTTTACGCATGGCCGACCGGTCGCACGACCGGTCTGAGTGGCTTGGCCGACCGGTCGTGACCGGTCGGACTCATCTAGGAAATAGTCCAGCAAGCTTCTAGAGTGAGCAGGCCTTTGGCCGACCGGTCTGGACCGGGCGGACTAGGCTGGCCGACTGGTCACAACCGGTCGGACAATGTTATTTGTGTGTCCAGTGAGTTCAGCAGGTCTAGGGGAGCTGGCCGACCGGTCATGACCGGTCTTGGCCTCTTTTCTTCTTCATTTCTTTCTTTCTTTCTTCTCTCTGCTTTCTTCTTTCTTTGGCTCACCTTGGGTCTTCATCCAAAGCTCCTAAGTGGATCCTTTTGGTCTCCTATTGGGTGAAGTCCACTCTCATTCCTGCAATCACAAAACATGCATTAGATTAGTCTTTAAATCATGAAAACCTTGCATAATGAGTGATGAATTGGGGTTAGAATATACATAATTAAGAGCTCAACACGAAACCAAAAGATTGCACGGGAAAAGTCACTTGTCGCTCAGTGTCTTTCTTAGCGATCATTGCTTGATCCATGATCTCTTCAAAAGTTTCAAGATGCTAGCTTTCAACCAAATACTAGGCCTCAAGCCTTTTGGAACTTATGAATCTTGTAGTTCAAGTCTTCCACTGCTTAGGGTAAGTAATTTGACAACTCAACGAATGTGTCTTCATATTGGGCTATGGTGAGGTTACCTTGCTCTAGTTTCAGGAATTCAGACATCTTCTCTTTTCTATATGCTTTAGGAAAAAACTTGGCATGGAAAGCGTCCCACGTCCACTAGAATCCTTTTGCGACTCTTCTTTTTGCCGCCTACCACCAAACGTAGGCCAAACCCTTTAATAGGTATGCAGCCAGGGTTACTGAGTGTTACATGGGATAAGTTAGGGTGTCCAGTGCTTTACCCACTTGCTTGAGCCAATATTCCTCCTTGGTAGGGTCAGGGTTTCCATGGAACTTCTCAGGATGTAGCTTTAAGAATTCCTCAATCAGGATGGTTTATTCAGGAAGTATGAACCGAGGTTGATTCGGCGGGGGATCCTGTCTAGTTGCTAGGGGTACTAGAAGCGTTTCGGGCCGATTTTGGGGTCTTAGTGTGGTTGTTTGGGTTTCCACTGGAGGCAGAGGTGCAGTTTGAGTAGAGGTTGGAATTGGAGTTTGGCCAGGGGTCACGATTGTCATCAGTTGTTCGAGGGTGGCCTTGTGTCGAGTTTGCTGTTCATGTTGTTGGGCCTGTTGTTGGTGAATGATACTGGTGAGATGATCGAGTGCGTCTAACATGGCTTCCTAAGGTTGTGGAGCATTGGAGTTTCCTCCCACTGAAGACATTGGTGGATTTGTATTAGGAGTCGCAGTGTTAGCCATGGGTGGTGTCTCAAGCTAGGGTGAGGCTGTAGAAACGTTACCCGAGGCTCTGGTTACTAGGGCTATGAATTTTGAAAATAACTGTTCTAAAGGTTAGATGGTGTTTCTTGAAATTGCGTCGGGTAGTCTAACACGACACCCTATGTATACACGTGCGGAAGCTTAAAGAGCAACTAGAATTATGGCTAAACCTATAGGAGGGGGTGATTAGGACCTTTTAAAAAATTTCACCTATTTAACAAATTTAGCAAATTTAGCAAATTAACCTACGTAAGCAATTAACACTTCGGCTTCCAAGCCTAAGTGAGTCCAATCAAAAGACTAGTAAATGATATATGCAATAACATCCTATTCTATTCAACACATGTAGACTATATATGATAGATCAACAAAAGCTCAAGTCTACATGAGGAGTGAAAGTACATCATGTGTGTTTATTGGTGATTTCCGGGGATAAGATGTTTATCCTGTTGATCCTTAGATAAGGGGATGGCCTGGTCTAATTAGACATCTGGTCGATTACGTTCCCTAATGGAGATCCCCTGAGGTTCGGAGCCACGAACAAAGATAAGCCTAAAATCGGTCTATATGGGTTGCTGGTACTAAAAAA
Source organism: Liriodendron chinense (assembly GCA_003013855.2). Lineage (NCBI taxonomy): Eukaryota > Viridiplantae > Streptophyta > Magnoliopsida > Magnoliales > Magnoliaceae > Liriodendron > Liriodendron chinense. Next base: position 2,589,229 of record ML058429.1, read on the forward strand.
GCAGAGGATGCTCAGGCTTGGAGGTAACTGCTCGCATGTTAAGATGCGACCCCATTCAACGACCACGAGCCGAGCTGCTCGCATGCTGAGATGCGACCCCTTTCGCCGACCACGAGCCGAGCTGCTTGTTCGCTTCCCCAAGTGTAGGGTTGCGATGTAGTAATAATTTCGGTAAGACCGAGGTCGATCCACAAGGACTTATGTAGGAATCCACAAAACACTTCTAATAGTTTCCACTGAAGAACTAACTAAACAGAATTTAGTAATCTGATGTAGAGAGATATTTTGAACTAACTGAAGGTAAATAATTAATAAAAGGCACTAGGGGTTCAAGGATCCACTTGTAGCAATCCTTGATGCTCAATTCGCTGTAGTTTCTTACTTTCTCAACTAGAATCGAAATTAAGTTCTATCTAGTTGGATGATAGAGCAGTTAAAACAATTAACCTGATATATGTATGATCCATGTATATGATTCACTCAATGCAAGCTAGGACGAGCATACTCAATTGCATAGGTCAGTCCCAATTTCAATAGGTTAAGATCACAATCATAACCATCATTAAATCCTGTCACAAGACAAAACTAGATCATGATTTGAACTTGATCCAAATCACATACACAGTCTCACATACTTCAGAATTTCCAGAAAAGTAGACTTTTGGTATGAAGCTCCCACATGAAGATCACAGATCTAAAGCGTATTCCAATTCCTCAGATCATACAGGTCTAGACTAGCTCAAAACAATTAAGAACCCAAGCAATTCTTCCAAACATCCATGAGTCATCATAAGATTAAGAAAAACTACTTAGTACTTAATTTAAACTTCAAACCATTGTTCTTCAATAGAAATCCAACTTAAAACCAAATCGAATGAATTGAAACATCTTAGATTCACTACAAGCTTCACCTCTTAGCCCTAGGCTTAGCCGTTCATGATCCAAGGAAACATGAAAATAACTAAACAAAGCATAAAACTAGAAAGCAAACTAGGAAGAGTTGCAGAACTCCGAAATCGACTTTCGCCATCTCGCACCGTGCTCAATCTATTCTAGGATGCCTTAGGAACGATCCCTAGGTCTCATTTTATAGTGAAGAGGCTCTGCTCTGTTGGAATCATCCAGAAGATGTGTAAGGATACACAGTGCGCAGAGAAATCCGGAGCTTGTAGAACACGCACTGTTACGTAGACGATCGGTCGCACGACCGGTCCGAGCTTCTGAACGACCGGTCGCACGACCGGTAACAAAAGCGCAAAAATCGTCTAGAGAGTTTTCAAAAAATTCAGACCCAGCTCTTTAATTCAAGGACCGGTCGGACGACCGGTCTGAGCAGTGGACGACCAGTCGTATGACCAGTCGTGAATGGTCCAGTAAAATGTGTAAAGGGCCCCCTTCTGTTGAGTGCTTGGACCGGTCGGACGACCGGTCTTGGGCCATGGACGACCGGTCGGACGACCGGTCTTCATTGCTTTCTTCTGCATCCTTTCTTCTTTCCTCTAACTTATTTCTTCCATCCTTTGACGCTTAGTCCTTTGATCGCTTATACCTGTAAATGGCGTCTTTAAGTCTCCAATCGATGAATCCTCTCTCTTATCCCTACAATCACAAATCCATGCATTAGATTAGTCTTTAAATCATGAAAATCTTGCATAATGAGTGATGAATTGGGGTTAGCATATGCACAATTAAGAGCTCAACACTGCTTGCATGCTAAGATGTGACCCTTTTCAACGACCACGAGCTGAGCTACTCGCAGTTGGTCAGACTAGCCGCAACTCCTTTCAACCACTCCCTAATCGCCTCTCGACGACCAACTTTATCCTACAACAAGGTGGACCAAAGAAGGAAGGAACAAGAGGGAGAAAAGAGAAGAAAGAAATGAAGAAAAAAAAGGGAAGAACAAAGGTCCGACCGGTCATGACCGGTCGGCCACCCTGCTACCCACTCTTGTGAAGCCGCTGGAGTAAGGACCAGTTTGGTCCGACTGGTTAAGACCGGTCGGCCAACAGGTCAGGGCCCCTCTGGTGTACACTGGACTCCATTCCAAATAGTCCAACCGGTCAAGACCCGTCGACCAGCCCAGTTCGACCGGTCACGACCGGTCGGCCTTGCATAAATAGCGATTTCTAAATCCAGTTCCGAGATTTTCTGCGCAGTGCATAAGTGTTATGCAATTCTGGAAGATTCCGACGCCGTAGAACCTCCTCACTATAAAAGGACACCTAGGGTCTCTTCCTAGGGCATCATAGAAGCTAAGGAACTTCATGGGAAGCCGTCGTGGAGCTTTGCAACCCTCCCAACTCCGGGTTTTTATGCTTTTTATGTCTTTTTCATTGAGTTCTAGTTGTAGTATGAAAATGCTCGGCTATAATCTCTCAGCTAAGGCTGAAAGGTGAAGCTTGTAGCCAATTTTATGTTTAATTCAGTTTGATTCAAGTAGTTTCACTTCAAGTTTGAATTTTGAATGTTCTAGTTCTTATAAAGTTGATATTTTTAGAAGTTTTATGAGAGTTCATGTGCTTCGGACATGGATTCCTTGCAATTCTCTGAGATTATCATGTTTTGCTTTATTAGATTCGAATTAAGGTAACACTTGAGCATGCCATAGTCCATAGGCATGGCTGTTACTCCGAAGGCTATGATTTCGAATGCTATATGCGGTTGAATGGGACTAGAACTTGGAAGTTCAACTTAAGTGGGAATGAATGTGTTTAATGCTTTATCTTCCAACTAGATGAGAGATAGAACTTCAAATCCAGTTGTGTTTATGCTTGAATTGGTTGGATTGACATGGGATTGTTAGAAGTGGACCCTTGAAAGACTTAGTTCCTTTAATTACTGTTTTTCTTAAGTTACTATTTTAACACAATTCTCTCAATTGAATCTCTTAATTATTGCAATCCTAGTTGCTGGAATAGCTTAGAAGTTGTTTTCTAATTCCCTATGGATCGACCTCGGTCTTACTGAGATTTATTACTACATCGCAGCCTTACACTTAAGGCGAGCGAACACGGTCCTGACCGGTCGGTCACCATGCCGCCCACCTTGGAGACTTGCTAGACAAAGGACCAGCCAGGTCCGACCAGTCAAGACCGGTCGGCTAGCCTAGTCCGACCGGTCACGACTGGTCGGCATTGCGTAAACAGAGGTTTCTAATTCCAGCTTCGAGATTTTTTGCGCAGTGCATAAGTACCGTGCAAATTCTGAAAGATTCTGACGTGGTAGAGCTTCCCCACTATAAAAGGACACCTAGGGTCTCTTCCTAAGGCATCATAGAAGCTGAGGAACTTCGTGGGAGGTAAAGGAAGCCGTCGTGGAGCATTTGCAACCCTCCTAACCCCGGGTTTTTATGCTTTTTAGTTTTTCTTTGAGTTCTAGTTATATTATGATAATGCTCGGCTAAAATATCTCAGCTAGGGCTGAGAGGTGAAGCTTGTAGCCAATTTCATGTTTAATTCAGTTTAATTCAAGTAGTTTTACTTTAAGTTTGAATTTTGAATGTTCTAGTGCATATAAAGTTCATATTTTTAGAAGTTTTATGAGAGTTCATGTGCTTCGAATATGGATTCCTTGCAATTCTCTGAGATTATCATGTTTTGCTTTATTAGATTCGAATTATGGTAAACCTTGAGCATGCCATAGTCCATAGGCATGGCTGTTACTCCGAAGGCTATGATTTCGAATGCTATGTGATTGAATGGGACTAGAACTTGGAAGTTCAACTTAATTGGGATTGAATGTGTTTAATGCTTTATCTTCCAACTAGATGAGAGATAGAACTTCAAATCCAGTTGTGTTTATGCTTGGATTGATCGGATTGACATGGGATTGTTACAAGTGGACCCTTGAAAGACTTAGGTCCTTTAATTACTGTTTTTCTTAAGTTACTGTTTTAACACAATTCTCTCAATTGAATCTCTTAATTATTGCAATCCTAGTTGCTGGAATAGTTTAGAAGTTGTTTTCTAATTCCCTGTGGATCGACCTCGGTCTTACCGAGATTTATTACTACATCGCAGCCTTGCACTTGAGGCGAGCGAACAAGTTTTTGACGCCATTACCGTGGAATTTAGATAATGGTTTTAGATTGTTTTAGTGACTGTAGAAGTAGAAGTAGATAGGTTTTTCTGATTTCCTAAGACTAACAAATTGTTTTGCCTTGTAGGACTTCTTCTCTAGTTCAAGTGAATCGGGTAATATCCTTCTAACTTAGTGCTTTTTGCATATTTTCAATTTTTAGAATTTGATTAATTTTAGATTTTAGGACTTAGGATTAGTTTAGATTTTGGATTATGTGGTTTATGTCCCGTTGAGAACGTGACTACAACAATCCTCTCCAATCCGAAGGTGGTTTAGTTGGACCACTCTTCGTCCATAGACGAGTCCGAAGATTTGTTGAACAACGTGAAATTTTGGAAAGTATGGACCAAATTCCATTAGGGAATCCTCCCCCCCCCCCTACTCCAACTACAAACGCAAATCAAGAGAGAGTAGGAGAGAATGAAGTACACAATGTTCCTCAAATGAGGTCACTACGGGATTACTTATTACCGGCCCGTGCAACTACACCCTCGTGCGTGGTCTTACCACCAACCGAGGGAAACATCGATATGAAGCCGGGAGTAATTCAACTCATACTAAAGTTCCATGGGCTAAACTCTGAGAGCCCATACCTACACTTAAAGGAGTTTGAAGAAGTGGTAGCTACTTTGCAATACACTAATGTTTCAGAAGATGCAATTAAACTTAAACTTTTTTTCCTTCTCATTGAAAGAAAGAGCCAAGACTTGGCTTCACTCTCTTAGACCACACTTGATAGGGTCATGGAACGAGATGACCCGGGAATTCTTGAAAAGTTCTTCCCGGCTCATAAAACAAATACCCTTCGAAGAGCTATAAATGATTTTTTTGGCTAAAGAGATTGAATCATTCTTCCAATTTTGGAAAAGGTTTAAGGACCTCCTACTTGCTTGCCCACATCACGGCTACGAAAGTTGGTGAATCATAAACTTCTTCAATGATGGATTAAGTTCCAATATGCGCCAATTCATAGAGATGATGTGTAACGGCGAGTTTATGAGCAAAAATCCAGATGAAGCTTGAAGTTACTTAGATATGTTGGCCGAGAATGCCCAATCATGGGATACCTCGAACAAATCTAATAACCTCAAGCCTCCTCAAGAAAAAGAGAAAGGAGGGATTTATATCCTTAAGGAGGAAGATGATGTGAATGCAAGGCTAGCCAGCCTCACAAGGAAGATCGAGGCCATGAAACTTAGAAAGAGTGGATTTTCAAAGTCCAATGAAGCTATTGAGAACACGTGTGGGATTTGTTTCACTAATATACACGCTACGCAAGATTGCCCCACAATTCCTACGTTTCAAGAGGTGTTATAAGAACATGCAAATGCCACATATGGTTATCAACGGCCTTTTAATAGACCGGTGGGTAACACGTACAACTCTACTTGGAAGAACCACCCAAATTTCAGTTGGAAGAAGGCTCCCACGGGCAATCCTACCGACTCTCAAGGAGGGCCACCCTTGCAAAATATGGCCCCACCTCAATTCTCGATGGAGGATACTTTAAAGGCATTTATGCAAGGGCAAACGCAAATCAATCAATCAAATCGGCAAATGTTCCAAGAGCTTAAAGTCTCAGTTGATAAGATTAAGGGACACTTGAATGTTAGGGAAGGGATCTTTCCGACCCAACCTCAGCTTAATTCAAAACAAGCACATAAAGTAAGCATCCCTAATCTCTCCAATCAACATATGGAGCAAGCCAAATCCATCACCACTCTTAGAAGTGGTAAGCAAATTGACAAATCTATTTCGGTGAAGGCTGACAAGCCTAATGATCCGGTAAATTCTGAGGATAAGGACGGATTTAACTTAGCCCCACAAGAAACGGAACGCGTTTACCAGCCCATAGCACCATTCCCTTTGAGATTGGTTGTTCCAAAATCTCTCCCAAACTCTCATGACATCTTAGAGATTTTCAGACAAGTCAAGATCAACATTCCATTGCTTGATGCCATCAAACAAATCCCCTCTTATGCAAGTTTCTAAAGGACCTATGAACAACTAAACGCAAATATAATGTGCAGCAAAAGATCTTCTTTAATGAACAAGTGAGTGCCATTCTCACCCAAAAGACCCCCCTAAAATTCAAAGATCTTGGAAGTCTCACAATCTCATGTATTATTGGAGACTACCCGATTGAGTGTGCATTGCTAGACTTGGGGGCAAGCGTAAACTTGATCCCATCCTCGATATATGAGCAATTGGGTCTTGGTGAATTAAAACCCACCAAAACCATGTTGCAACTTACTGATAGATCCATCCGTGTACCAAGAGGGATAGTTGAGGATGTTCTAGTCCAAGTTGACAAATTCTACTACCTGATGGGTTTTATCGTCTTGGACACACAACTGATTATAATGCTAGCACTCAAATACCAGTGATTTTATGTAAGACCCGTACCCTGAATTGCCCTCCGTACGTTTAGTTTCCTGTACCAGTACGTCCCGGATGGACCAGATTAGCGAGCCTTGATCATGACCCTATTTTAGTACCGCATCGACCCAAGACCTATACCCCGGCGACCGCGTAGGCACTGTGATTCCAACGCCGCGCGGCACGCCCCATTGCGATACCCGATGTGAAAGATGCGTACTTTTACGCAATCCAAGGTGGGCCGCGCAACGCGCGTGTGGCGTGAGCCTCACTTGCACAAATCCCAAGTATATGTCAAATCAATCTAATCAAGCACCATCACTCTCACCCATACCCCTACTCTAATCACCCCATACCCACCCCATCACTCTCTCACCCAAAAGCCAACTCTCACCCATACCTCCCATACCCCTCTCCCATGCTAACCACCACCACCATCATTTCCCCCCATGATTTCCTCCTCTCTCTCCCTCCCCATACAAGTCCATACGTAGGGGGAGAGGAGGGCTTCTCATTTCAAAATTTCAAGAGTTAGAGAGAGAAAGGAGAGAAAGAGAAAGAGATTTGAAAGAGAGAGAGAAGAGAGAGAAGTAGAGAGATTTAGAGGGAGATCAAGAGAGAGAAAGGAGAGAGAAAGAGAAAGAGATTTGAGAGAGAGAGAAGAGAGAGAAAGAGAAAGAGATTTGAGAGAGAGAGAGAAGAGAGAAAGAGAGAGTTAGAGAGATTGAAGGAGGAGATCCAAGCTTGGAGGACCCCGATCATCATCCGGACCATCCGATCGTCAACCCAACCCCATCCAACTGTCCAATCATCATTGTGAGTGCAGATTCCTCCCCCTTTTCTCATTTACCTTTCATCTTCTTTCCTTGGGCCCACCTTGTGAGGGGCAATGAGATGGATGGGCTGGATCGTCCATGAATGGGCCCCACATACCTGTAATAATAATAAAAAAAAGAGAGGAGATGGCCGCTGGACAGACAGCATCCAGAGGATGCTGCTGCCTAGCAGCGCCTGGGCTGAAAGCCCCTTTGGGCGTTGACCGTGGGTCCCCACTCTTGGGACCCACCTTGATGCATGTATTTGATCCACGACGTCCGTTTGTTTCTCCAGCCCATTTTAAGGCTGGGTACCAAAAATGAAGTAGATCTAGATCTCGGGTGGACCACACCATAACAAACAGTGGAGATAAGGATGTCCACTGTCGAAACTCTTTGGGCCCACCGTGATGTTTGTGAGCATTTTTACCTGTCCAATATTAGACTCTGCGGTTTCCCCATGAGTTGGGGAACCTGATGAACGGATTGGATTATACCTATGTGGGCCCCACTTAAAATAAGCAAGAAAGAAAAAGGGGAACGTCAGACGCTGGATGTTCACAGCGTCAGAGACGCTGGAACAGTCCAGCGTCACCTGGATGTGTGAATGGGGTCCCCATTCGTGGGACCCACCTTGATGTTTATGTTGTATTCACACCGTCCATCTGTTTTCCCAAGTCATTCTAGGGCCAGGGCCCGAATATGAACCAGATCCAAATCTTAAGCGAACCGCACCACAGGAAACAATGGAGAACATGATGTCCACTGTCAAAACTTCCTCGGTCCACCTTGCTGTTGGTAGACCTATTCACATACCCAATATTGGGCTCGTTGGGTCCCCCATGAGCTGGGGAACCTGATAGACGGAGTAGATCACCCTTATGTGGGCCCCACTCGATCAAAACCATGAAAAAAACAGAGAGAAAGAAAGAAAAGAAGAAGGAGAGGCTTTGTTGACGCTGGGAGTACCAGCGTCCACGGACGCTGGGCTCGCTGCCCAGCTGGTGGCCCACTGTATGGGTCCCACCATGATGCGGGTGCTATATCCACACCGTCCATCCATTTGAGGAGATCGTTTTAGGGCATGGTCTGAAGAATGAGACAGATCGAAATCTCCAGTGGACCCCACTTGAGAGAAAATAGTGGGGACAGTGACAGACCGTTGAGGCCTTCCTACGGCCCACCATGATGTTTATTTGAGATCCTACCTGGTCATAAGCTCACACACGTGTGCAGGAAGGGAAAAGAAAAATATCAGCTTGATCAAAAACTTCTGTGGGCCCCTCTTGATGAGATAAAAAAAAATAAATAGATAAATAAATAAATAAATAAAGTAAAGAAGAGAGAGAAGGAAGGGGGCGCTGGTCGTGGGTTGGCTGGGCTGCCTAGCAGGTGGCCCACTAGTGGAACCCACCTAGAATGTATGTGCTTTATCTATTCCGTCCATATGTTTATCCAGCTTATTTTAGTGGCTGAGCCCAAAATTTAAGCATATCCAAATGTCAAGTGGACCATGCCACGGGAAACAGTGGGAATAATGATTTCCACCATTGAAACCTTCCCAGGCCCTACAATGATGTTTATTTGTCATTCAACCTGTTCATAAGATCACATGGATATGGATGAAGTAGAAAACAAAAATATCAGTTTGATTCAAAACTCTTGGGGCCCATTGGGTGCCACGCTCCGAGCAGCGTGCTTTGGCACGTTGCCCAGTAGGTGGCCTACCCTATGGGTCCCACCACGATGTATCTGTTTTATCTGTGCCGCCCATCTGTTTTTCCATATTATTTTAGTCCATGGGCCCTCCAAAAAAATATGAGGTAATCCAAAGCTCTGGTGGACCACATTGTAGGAAACAGTGGTCATTGATGCCCACTTTTGGAAATCTTCCTTGGGGCCATTGTAATGTTTATTCATCCATCAAACCAAAGGTGATGGGGCCCAACTTTGGGTCCCACCTTGATGAATGTTGGGTATACCTTGTCGTTCTTCTTGGCAGAGGTGTGGGCCCAGTTTTGGGCGGGCCACACGTAGAAAATAAGGGTGGTTGAACGCCTACCATTGCAAACTTTACAGGACCCATCTGTTATGTTTATTTGCCATTCTTCATGTTCATAAGTCACCCAGCCATGGGTGGGGTTTCACACGTGTGGTGTGCGGGCCCCACCATGGTGTTTGGTTGCCATCTCACTTGATTAGTGGGAAAGCACAAATATCGGATTGATCCCAAACTGTTGGGGCCCATTGATGTATATGGCTTCCCCACTCCTTTGTGCGGTTATCCCCAACCACGGGTCCACCTTGTTATGCATGTGTTCTATCCACGTCAGCCATTGGCCACTATGGTGCGATAGGTATGTTGGCCATCCAATAGGACCACCTTAATTTTGTGCTTGATCCAAACCATCCAAATGAATGGACCCTATCATGTTATGTACAGGATAGCCTTGGGACCACCTTAGTGTGCGTGTCCGAGTGACCACGTTGTCCATCCCGTGGATCCACCTTGATGATTAGTTGTGTAAACCCTTATTGAAAGGTCATCCCTAAAGTTCGCTCGATCCAAGTCACAGGGCTACTTTCTTAAACTCACCTTGTTGAACTACCTTGTCAATTCACTTTGTTAACTCACCATGTTGACCCGCCTTGTCAACCTGACTTATTGACTCACCTTGTTGACTCACCATATTGATTGATCCTGGTAACTCAGCTTGTTGTATACTTATATGACTCACCCCTCCTACCCTTGTATCCAACTATTAAAGACCACCATATTGTGTATATCCCATCCACACCGTCCGTTTACCTTTAGGACGAGTGTGGGGCTCATCCTCGACGTTCGTATGTCATCTAGGCCATCCATTATATGGAGCTTATCTTGTAGTATGAGGTTAGACCTGTCGTCCCTTTTTGGACCTCATTGTATTGACCATCTATCTCAGATTTCCCTACCATTTATGATCCTCTATCATGACCTGTCTATCTTGCAACTCCTTCTATGACATTCCTTTTACGGACCATTATTGTGTTTATCTCCACTGTACTAGAGGATTATGGGTCTCGGCATGATTTTGGGTATTCCACTCTTGCCACTCAAGTAGGTTCTACCTTTGATAAGTTGGTAGTGTATTCAACCATTCCCTTTCCGTTTGGGTTATCTGAGTGTTGAAGGTTGATCCACACCATTCAATTGTTGGACCATCTGTGTTGTTGTATACCATCCATCTCGGGTTCTATCTCTTTATGTTTGCTTGTGTTATAAGTGAATTATCTTTTTATGATGTTTTTAGTATGTCTGTTGCCACACGTAGTGTTGTTTGGAATACTCATATGTGATCTTTATACTATATGCTTCGATGACCACCGTGCATGTGTAATGAGTATGCATTCCGAATTACCATTGTTAGTTGGGGACCACTAGGGCATAAACGCATTCATAAAGATTCGAGATGTAGTCGCGTAAATGTAATTCACGTGCTCTCTATCGCAAACCTCTCCAATAGGTATGGGACTATCGAGGACAGGAGTCTATCATCCTGACTTACACTGTATGGTAGGAATAGCTTAGTATAACTTGTAGCCCTTGGTGTGAGATTCCCTGGCTAGCGACATCCCGCACTATGACTCGATCATCCATATGTATCCCCTCATCTTAATCATATCTAAAATAGGTTGGATTAGATTGATTTATTGCCATCGTGGTAGAATGACTACTTGTTGGCATTCATACTGTATGCTTGGCTCATGCATCATGAATGCTTGGCTCATCTGATTGTCTTGTATCAACCGGCCATATCGGCCGCGATTGTCGTGCAGTTCATTACCAGTTGACAGTGATATTGTATTTGAGACCCTACAGTTTTATGGTGCTATTTGGAGACTTGCACGGGCATGTCGTCTCACGTTTGTATGCATGGTTTCATTTTGCACTGTCTGCTTGTGCCGCATATAGCATGGTTACTACGTTGCAACCACAGTTCCATCGTGGTTTGCAGAACACCGAAAATATGTGATCTTTAAACTGGATGCAAAGATGTCCCTGGGTGAAAGTCCCTGATCCCGTTGGTACCAAGGTGGGTGCTCCATTCAAGGACCGGGTGGTTTAATCATACACCAGTATGCCGAATACCAAATGGTGGTGTTTTCCACTGCACGTGGTCAGTTTAGAAGGAGGTCTGACCTAACCTGTCGGAAGAGTGGTAGCAAAGTGGGTTGAGTTTGACCAGCTGTGAGTAGGTCCGCTATTGCACCAGATAGGCTTTGGCATTCTACTGGTGAGTAGTGAGGTCTGTGAGACCCTGGTGATGTTCCGTTTTAGAGATGGTATTAGTATCAATGATATGACTGATGTTCTATATGGTGTGGGACGGTCCTGACGTGGGCGGGTGTGATGTGAGCGGGGCTGTAAGCCTGGGCGAGCTACCACACTGGGCGAGCTACCAGTTCCGAGTCCTGCATTGCTTGGGAGATCGCGATATGACTGTTCGTATCTGGACCACTGTACTGAGACGTGGTGATTTGCATACATGCATTGGATTATTGCAGTGACATTAGGCCCTATAGGCCATTGCATAGTATGAGTATATAGCCTTGGTAGGATGGTTACCTGTATTACATGCTTGCATAGCCATGGCAGGCTAGTTATCTGTATTGCATGCTTACATAGCCGTGATAGGCTGGTTATTCATATCACATGATCAGGTAGCCTAATTAGGCTAAGTTTTGGTTTAGATTTCTCATCATGCTTTACTGCTTACTCTGATATTTATCATGCTTGTCATATGCATTGCGCACGCACACACGCACTCATAAAGCTTTGTTCGAAGCTTATGCGCGTTTGTTACGCTGCAGGTTATACCAGAGTATATCAGCAATGTTGAGTTGGAGTTGGGAGTGCAGTAGCAGGAGGTGCCGGATTGTGCACAGTTTTTATATTTACGCATTGTGTATTTACCTTTCAGTACTGTATGTAAATGAAATGACTTAGTGGAAATATTATGTTTGTCTTTGATGGTACTCATATGGTGATGCTCATGTTTCAAAAAAAAAATTCAGACCCTAAAATCCTCCTTGTGGTATCCCAGGATCGGAACCTGGCATGTGAGGTTAGGATCCGAGATCGGGGTACTAAGGAGGCTGCCACCTCCGAATTCGGGTTACGGCGAATGGACATCGAGAACCGAATTTGGGGCGTGACATTTTAGGCCGCCCGTTCCTTACTACATCAAACGCAATCATAAATTGCTGGAACGGGGTGATGCAATCATCTTTTGGGAACATGACATTAAAGGTGAAGGTGTTCCACTTGGGTAAAAGGCATAGGGATGTTGATGACGATGAGCTCTTTGAGGTAAACATGTTCGAATCTTTTGAAGAAGAAGAGCTCCTCTAACTTGAACCACAAGAAAGCTTGGAGACATGTTTGGCACATTTCGAGGATTCCAAAGACCCCATCATTAGTGAAATTGTGCAAGCGTTGAATATTAAGAAACCGGTAGTTGGTACTAGCCGGTGGAGGCCTCATTTTGAAAGATTGCCACCAACTACATCAAGGCCTCTACCATCTAACATCAAACCACTGAAACTTGACCTTAAACCATTGCCATCCGAGCTTAAATATGTATATTTGGGTTAAGAAGAAACATTCCCGGTTGTCATTGCCTCTCACCTAGGGAAATAACAAGAGCTCAAGTTGATTGAGCTACTCAAAGAACATAGAGGAGCCATAGGTTGGATAATAGAAGACCTCAATGGGATAGACTCTTCATTTTGTACTCACCTATACACCTCAAAGAAAATGCGAAAATGACTAGACAACCTCAAAGAAGGCTAAATCCAAACATGATGGAGGTTGTCAAAGCAGAGGTGTTAAAGCTACTAGTTGTGGGTATTATCTACCTCATCTCGGATAGCTAATGGGTGAGTCCTACTCAAGTTGTCCTTAAGAAATTCAGTATTACCATCGTAGAAAATGCCAACAACGAGCTCATACCGACTAGAGTAACCACCGGTTGGCGTATGTGCATTGATTATCGGAAGCTAAACATGGTCACTAGGAAGGACCACTTCCCTTTCCCATTCATGGATCAAATTTTGTAGAGGTTAGCGAGTCATTCCTATTATTGCTTCCTAGATGGCTATTCTGGTTACAATCAAATTGAGATAGCCCCAGAAGACAAAGAGAAGACCACTTTTACATGCCCATTTGGCACCTTCTCATACCGAAGAATGTCATTCGGACTAGTAATGCACCTGCCACATTCCAACGATGCATGTTGAGTATTTTCTCTTACATGGTGGGTGAATTTCTCGAGGTATTCATGGACGATTTTTCTGTTTTTGGCTGTACTTTTGATAAGTGCCTCAATCACTTGAAGTTGGTCTTAACAAGGTGTGAGGAGAAAGATGAATAGTCCTTGGACATATTATCTCGTCTAATGGAATAGAGGTAGACAGGGCAAAAATCGATATAATTTCCAATCTACCACCACCCAAAAGCATACACGATGTGCGGTCCTTCCTTGGACACGCCGGTTTTTATAGAAGGTTCATAAAGGATTTTAGTCATATCTCAAGGCCTTTATGTAACCTTCTCGAAAAGGAGAACCAATTTGAGTAGAATGCTGAATGTCAATTAGCTTTTTCAAAGCGAAAAGACATGTTGACAACCGCTCCTATCATGCAACCACCGGATTGGTCTGTACCTTTTGAGTTGATGTGCGATGCGAGCGATTATGCTATTGGGGCGGTGTTAGGCCAAAAGAAGGATAAGAAGCCCCATGTTATCTACTATGCGAGTAGGACCTTGAATCCCGCCCAAGTAAATTCCTCGACTACGGAGAAGGAGCTCCTAGCCGTCATCTTTGCCTTGGACAAATTCAGGCCTTACTTAATAGGATCCAAGGTCATTGTTTACACAGATCATGCGGCGCTTAAACACTTTCTTTTTAAGAAGGATGTCAAGCCCCGTTTTCTTACATGGACCCTACTCCTTCAAGAATTTAATATGGAGATCAAGGACAAGAAGGGAGTAGAAAATGTGGTGGCGGATCATCTATCCCGCGTAGTCCTACCTAATTCTATTGACGAGTCACCTATTGAGGACTCGTTCCCTGATGAGGAACTCTTTGTTGCTATGCATCCACCATGGTACACTGACATAACTTATTATCTTTCCATAGGTGTGATGCCGACTTATTGGACTGCACAGGACAAATGAAAATTTCTATGGGAAGTGCGTAGATTTTTTTGGGATGAACCTTTACTTTTTAAATATTTCCCAAATCAAATAATTAGGAGATGTGTCCCTGATGATGAACATAATTCTGTCATCTCCTTTTTTCATGATCAAGCATGTGGGGGTCATTTTTCCGCCAAGAAAACCACTACAAAAATTATGCACTATGGTTTTTTGGCCCACTTTATTTAAAGACACCCACGAGTTTTGCAAATCATTCGAGCGTTGCCAAAAGTTAGGAGGATTATCACGTGGAAATATGATGCCTCTTACCCCAATTCAACATCTTGAAGTCTTTGACTGTTGGGGTATCGATTTCATGGGACCGTTCCCCTCATCTTTTGGACATGTCTATATATTGCTTGCCGTAGACTATGTGTCTAAATGGATAGAGGTTATTCCATGTAGAACCAACGATCATTGTATGGTTTTAAAGTTCCTTAAAGAAAACATACTTTCCAGATTTGGAACGCCTCGAGCCATCATTAGCGATGGTGGTTCTCACTTTTGCAATAGGCCTTTTAAAGCCTTAATGAAGAAATATGGCATTAGCCATAAAGTGAGTACCCCATGCTACCTACAGACGAGTGGGCAAGCTGAAATTTCTAATTGGAAAATCAAACAGATTTTGAAAAAGATGGTGAGGCCGGATCGCAATGATTGGTCACTGAGATTAGATGATGCGCTTTGGGCTCACCATACCACTTACAAGACCCCATTGGAATTTCCCCTTATAGACTTATCTATGGGAAAGCTTGCCACTTGCCTGTGGAGATTGAACACAAATCCTATTGGGCAATTCAGGCATTGAATTTTGACATCGACAAGGCTAGCTCGCTTCGCAAACTCCAACTTAATGAGCTTGATGAGATGCAGAACGATGCTTATGAGAACTTGAGGATTTACAAGAGTAGGATGAAGGCCTTTCATGACAAACATATATCCAGGAAATCCTTCCATGAAGGTCAGAAAGTGCTCTTGTACAATTCCCGACTTCATCTTTTTCCGAGAAAATTGTGATCTCGATGGACCGGCCCATATATTGTTAAAGAAGTTTTTCCTCATGGGGCTGTCGAGATAGAGAATGCCGCAAATGGTAACTGTTTTAAAGTAAATGGACAACGCCTTAAACCATTTGTTGAGAAATTTAATTCAGAGGCCATGTCCATCACCCTGAATGATCCTGTGTATCAAGATGATTGATCTCTTAGTCTGACAGAGGTATAGCGTAGATTAGATTTAGTTGCTTTTTCTATTTTAGTTTTACTACTTCAATGGATTTAGTTGTCGGAGTTACAGACTTCCATGATCGACTCTCTCAGGTACTATCGTTCTCACTCTCTTGTATTTTACCATTGCTCTCATGTTCATGCTCATTGCATATCCTTTTACATTGAGGACAATGTAAGATTTGGTTGGGGGGTGAGATGAGATTCCTCGTCTAGTAATTTGCAACATTTCGAGCATCATATGTGCAAATTTTTTTCAAAATTTTCTACAAATTCAAAACTCTTTTAGAAAACCTTATTTCTATGCATTCGAGATGATACTAGTATACAAAAAGGAGATACGAAGTGAGTGATGTTGCAAGTCTTGAATTACTCTTAACATAATGGTTTTATATGTGAATTTCCCTAGTTATGTGAATGATAGAAAATTTGAACACTTTTACACCTAGTTCACATTACATGATTATGGTTTGAAAGGATTATGTGATTTGTGGATTGGCTAGACTTTGATTTAAGGTGTTGAGAAACCAAGCTGGGGTACTTGTTCGCTTCCCTAAGTGTAGGGTTGCGATGTAGTAATAAACTCGGTAAGACCGAGGTCGATCCACAGGGACTTATGTAGGATTTCACAAACACATCCAAAAGTGTCTATTGAAAGCTAACAACCAGATTTTGTATGGATTTGATTTGAGTAACAAAATTGAATTAAATTGAAGGTAAATAATTATAAAAAGGCACTAGGGGTTCAAGGATCCACTTGCAGCAATCCTTGATGTTCAATCCGCTGTGGTTTCTCACTTTCTCAACTAGAATCGATATTAAGATCTATCTAGTCGGATGATAGAGCTGTTAAACCAAACAATCTGTTATATGTAAGTTCAATGCATAGGATTCACTCAATGTAGGCTGAGCTGAGCATGCTTAATTGCATAGGTCAGTCCCCATTCCAAAAGGTTTAGTTCACAATCATAACCATCCTCAAGTCCTGTCACAAGACAAGGCTAGATCAGGATTTGAACTTGATTCAAATCACTTGCACAGTCCATACACATTACAGAAATTCAGAAAAGTAGAACTTTGGTAGGAAGTCCCCACATGAAGATCATAGTACTAGAGCCCACTCCAATTCCTCGGATCATACAGGTCTAGACTGATGCAAACCAATTAAGAATTTAAGTAATTCTCCCAAACATCCATGAGTCATCATTGTTGAGCTCATAATTGTGCATATTCTAACCCCAATTCATCACTCATTGTGCATGATATACATGTTCAAAGGACCAACTTAATACATGATTTGTGATTGTAGGAACAAGATGGAGAGTTCACCATTTGAAGGCTAAATGAGGCTCCTTACAAGCGTTAAAGACCATTAGATCAAGCATGAAGGAAGACCAAAGAAAGACAAGCAAGGAGAGAAGAGAAAAGAAGAAAGAAAGAAAGAAAGAATGAAGAAAGAGTAGCTAGACCGGTCGGCTGACTGGTCGGCCAAGCCAGCCATACCGGTCAAGACCGGTCAGCCACTCAAGAGAATGACAAAACTGATGGACTGTCCACGCCGACCGGTCAAGACCGGTCGGCCATACTTGCTGTATTGATCAGAGAACAAGCCCGACCGGTCATGACCAGTCGGGCATAGCTGCTGGAACCTTGCTGAAGACGTCCGATCGGTCATGACCGGTCGGACAAGGTTGCTGGAAGAGCTGTTTATTGAGGCCGACCGGTCATGACCGGTCGGCCATGCGTAACAAGCACCTTCTAAATCAGGACTCCGGAATTTTCTGCGCAATAGCGTAAGATTACGCAATTTCTAGAACTTTCTTACATATTGGACTCCTCCAAGCTATAAAAGGGTATCTTCCCTTCATACCAAAGGAGGCTAGAACGTGAGGATTACTCAAGAGACGGATTCCACTTCGGGTCTTTAGTTTTCTTCCTGTTTTAGTAGTTTTTCATGTTTTTAGAGGCTTTTAGTTCAAGGATGTTAGAGGCGAACTAAACCCTCTTAGCTGGGGAAGCTTTTGATTCATTTTTGATGGATTGATGCAACTTAGGTTTCCTTTTATGTTTTAATTGATGAATTTTAGTTCAATTTGAGTTTGAATGAAGTACTATTTTGGTTTTCACTTTGATCTCTTGATGACTCCGGGCTCATGTGATTCTTAGTAATTCCAGCATAGTATCTTAGCTTTTGAGCATTGTTTATGCTTGTGTAATGCATTGATCTACCATTGACTCCGGGCATGGTAGACGCTTTGATTGCCTTGTATGCAATGGCCTGATTTTCATGTGGGAACTCATGCAACTAAAATTCTGATCTTTTATAGTAATCTGGAATAGTTGTTTAGTGATTGATTTTGATTTAATTAGAGTTCAAATCATGAGTTGTAATCAGGTCTAGTGACAGGATTTGGTGTAAACTATGGTTGTGAATCTCAACTAAATTGGAAAGAGGCTTGGCCTATACAATTGAGTGTGCCCAAGGCCATAGCTTGGAAGTGGGAATCAAAATCAGTTAATAAGCACTAGTTTCAGATAATTGTTGATTGAACCGCTCTATATTCCAATCGGATAGAGAAACGAATTTGATTCCGATTGAGTTATGAGAGACGTAGTTGTGTTGATGCATTGAAACGTATCAAGAGTGGATCCTTGGCGCTCTAGTGACTTTTTAGATTGAATTTACCTTACCTATTCACTGTTTAAACCCAATTTCCTATTTTCCAGCTTTAGTTCTTAATAGGATCTTAATTACTAGTTGTTTTAGTTAAATTCTGAGAATACCCATACATAAATCTCTGTGGGAACGATACTCGGTCTTTCCGAATTATTACTACTTCGCAACCCTACACTTGGGGAGTGAACAAGTTTTTGGCGCCGTTGCCGGGGATTTCTATGCGGTATTTTTAGAATTTTCTGAAATAACTTTTAGTTGAGATTGTGTTAAGATAGATTTAGGATTTGTTTTGCTTTTTAGAGTAGGTTTTCTTCTAATTACTAACTTAGTTTATTTTGATTTTTGCAGGATTCTAACATAGGTCTAATCCAGGGATTTTTAGGAAGTTGAAGAAGAAGAAGGCATCTTAAGTCACAAAACAGGCTTTATCGTTCTAACCTTACTCTTCTTCTTCTCCTACTCATTCCTATCATATTCATCTCTTGTAGAGTGGGTGGAGACTCCTTTTGGATCTCTGAAAGGTAAGCCTTGTGCCACCTGGATTCTTATTGGTCGGCTCTGCCGCCTTGGATCACCTTGTGCTCAGAGATTTCTCTTCTCAACCTATTCCTCTTTCTTCTTTCTTTTTCTGTACTTTCTCTCAAAAGACTCAAAGAGTGGGTGGGGAGTTCTTTGAACCCCTATTGACCAGGAGAAATCGGTCTCTATCCTTGCTTCTGGCTCAGCCATTGCAAGACACCCTGTGCTTAAGTTTTAGAGAGGAGTAAAGGAAGGAAGGAAGAATTCTTTTTCCTTTTCACTCATTCTTTTTGGTTTTGCATGCCACATTGGGCTAGGACTTATAATAACCGACTTGTAAGGGACGGAGTAATTGTTGAAGGGATTGATAGAGAGCCTCGTGCTAGGAAACGTCAAAATTTTCCTGAAATTACTAGAGAGATGGCTGAAAATCAACCAAATCAAAGGGTTAATCAAAATCTAGCCCCAAACCTTACTGAATTGGATGAGAATGAAGTGGGGGATGTACCTCAACCTAGAACTTTACGTGACTATTTACAACCAGCTAGGACGAGTACTCCCTCTTGCATAATTTTTCCTCACAATGTGGGGAATATTGATTTTAAACCGGGGTTAATCCAACTTCTTCCTAGATTCCATGGACTCCACTCTGAGAGCGCATATCTACATATTAAGGAATTTGAAGAAGTTATTGCCACAATAAACTATGACAATGTGACCAAGGATACAATAAAACTTAAATTGTTCCCTTTTTCCTTAAAAGAGAAGGCCAAATCATGGCTACATTCCTTAAGGCCAAGGTCTATTGGGACATGGGCTGAGATGACTAGGGAGTTTCTTAAAAAATTCTTCCCTACTCATCGAACCAATGCATTAAGAAGGGCCATAATGAACTTCGCCCAAAAAGAAGAAGAAACCTTTTTCCAATGTTGGGAAAGGTATAATGAGCTATTAAACGCATGCCCACATCATGGCTACGAACGGTGGAGGTTGATTAGCTTCTTCTATGATGGATTAAACTCAACCATGTGCCAATTTGTGGAGAAGATGTGCAATGGTGAGTTCATGAACAAGGAAACGGAAGAAGCTTGGGATTATTTTGACATGTTGGCTGAAAATACACAATCATGGGATACATCTAAGCCAACAAGTTCAAAACAACCCCAAACCAAGGAAAAGGGAGAAATTTATGTCTTAGATGGCCAAGATGATCTAGGTTCTAGAGTGGCTAAACTCACACGAAAGGTCGAGGAGATGGAACTAAAGAAGGTGGATACAACCCAACAAAAGGGGGCTGTTGAAACTATTTGTGGTATTTGTGCTTCTAATGTGCATCAAACGCCGGATTGTCCAACAATCTATGCGTTTCGAGAACTTTTATTTGAACAATCGAACGCCTTGAATAGTTATCAACGACCTTTTAGTACTCCAAATTCAAACACGAACAATTCTAGTTGGAGGAACAACCCAAACTTCAATTGGGCCAATGGGAACACTGCAAATCAAAATAATCCTCAAAGGGGGCCCCCAGTGCAAATGGCCCCACCTCAAATGCCTATAGAGGATACTTTGAAAGCATTCATGGAAGGTCAAGCTCAAATAAATCAATCCAACCATACGATAATGCTTGAGCTTAAAACTTCGGTAGAGGAAATCAAGGCTCGCTTAAACGCAAGGGAAGGGATGCTTCCAGCCCAACCCGTACCAAATCCAAAAACACAATGCGAAGTAAGCGTGCCTAGTTCTTTTAACCAACATATGGAACATGCTAAGGCCATCACCACTCTTAGGAGTGGTAAAATCATTGAAAAATCTGATCCGGTGAAGGTTTCACAGCCTAATGATCCGGTATTTTCCAAAGAGGATGATGGACCTAGCACCACCATGAATGAAAAAGAGCCACTGAAAGAATATAGGCCCGTTGCTCCATTCCCCCAACGCTTGATTCCAGCCAAACCTCAAGATAAATATCAGAAATTTTTGGAGGTTTTCAAGCAAGTCAAGATCAACATCCCACTGTTGGATGCCATTAAACAAATACCGTCATATGCGAAATTTTTAAAAGACCTTTGCACGGTTAAAAGAAAAATACATGTGCAAAAGAAGGCATTTTTGACAGAGAATGTGAGTGCCATTATCAACCACGGGATGCCCAAGAAATACAAGGATCCCGGTTGTCCGACCATATCATGTATGATTGGAGATCACCGGGTGAAACATGCTTTACTTGATCTTGGGGCAAGTGTGAACTTAATTCCCTTTTCGGTCTATGAACAATTGGGTTTAGGTGAATTAAAACCCACCAAAACCACATTACAACTTGCTGACCGATCAATTCGTATTCCAAGAGGGTTAATTGAGGACGTCCTTGTCCAAGTTGATAAAGTTTACTACCCAGTGGACTTTATTGTCTTGGACACGTGACCCACGGTTAATATTGGCCCTCAATTTCCTGTCATACTTGGCCGCCCATTCCTAGCTACATCAAACGCTATCATAAATTGTAGGAGTGGGAGCATACAAATGTCTTTTGGCAATATGACGATTGAGTTGAATGCTTTTAATATTGACAACCAACAAGAGGATGAGGATGAGGAGGTCCACGAAATAAACATGATCAATTCTATCGTGGAAAATGAGTCCCTCTCACCTTTTTACTCCGGTCCCTTAGACGAAGAAGTGACTCACTCCCTTGATAAGAACGATGATATGATAAGGGATATGGTCACACTTTTTGAGTCGGTATCGGCATATGACGTTAGCCGAAAGAAGGATGTGGAAACAATACCTCTTTGCACTAAAAAATCAATTCAGATTTCCACACCTTTGTGGATCATGCATACTGAAATCCACCAACCTTGGGATGATCCTTACTTGCAATATCATTGCCCAGGAAAATCTGATTGGAGACATATTTTTCCTGATAAATCTGATGGTGTCTCCCCTGATACATGTGGTGCGCACACTAAGGAACCCGTTAAAATTCCTTTTTGGGATTTTGAGTGGCTTCTCTCGATCATTCACACACATGTACATTGTCAAGCAGGTTATTGGATGACCTTACTGCGAAACCTTTTGATCCATCTAATGATTCTGCTTGACTTTATGCTTTTGGATGAGTTGTTGGGATTAACCTCCTAGTCTGACGGAGGATAATTTGCTAGAATGCTTTCCCATTAGGATTTGCTTTGATAGTTGACTTAGTTGTGAAGTAATCCATCTCCAAAAGCTAATCTTGCCATATGCTTCAGGTGATATCTCTCTTTCTCACTCTCCTTTATTTTATGTCATTGCTCTCATGTCATACATATTGCATATCTTATTACATTGAGGACAATGCAAAATTTTGGTTGGGGGGTGAGAGATTCCTTAATTGATGAATCTGTTAGCTTTTGTGACATGTCGAGCAAAGATGTAGAAATTTTTCAAATTTTCTGAAATTCGAAACTCTTTTGGAAGACTTCATTCAAGATAGCATAAGTATAAGAAGATGAGATACGACGTGAGGGATGTTGCAAGCTTTGAATTTCTCTTAATATAATGGTTTTATATGTGAATTCACTTATTTTTATGATTAATAGAAAATTTGAACACCTTTTGCACCTAGTTCACATTACACGATTTTCATGATTTGAAAGGATTATGTGATTTATGAATTAACTAGACTTTGATTTGAGGTGTTGAGAAACCAAGCCGGGGTACTTTGTCCATCCTTGTCCATGGGAAAAAAGTGAAAGATATGGATTTTCAAAAATCCTATCTAATGTAAAAAAGGAAAAGGAAGGATGAAATTGGGAATGAGGAAAAACTGGTGGAAAATTTCGATTAGGGCTACCTACTACCAACCGGGGGATGGTCTACCCATAACCAAAGCCGGAAATGGGACATAGTGTGAAAGTCGTCGGAAAGGACGGTAAGGCAAATTCCTGTCATAGGCTTGTTGTCGCTCTATACACCTTGAGATCCATAGTTTAGTTGATTTATGAAGAAGATAATCCCAGATACTCATGAGATGAACTTTCACCATGCACACTAGGTTAAATTTGTTCAAGTTCTTCTATCTATCAATCAATCAGCGGGAATTTCATATAAGTACTTGTTATGTTCTGAGAGTTTTAGGTTTCAACCTTTATCACTGAATTTCTCTGATTCTTACGCTTATGTGTCTTGGGATGTATAGAAGAATAGTTTCTAGAGGAGAGTTGGGTTTTGGATAATGAAACTAGTTTCACGCATGTTTTGCTCGGGACTAGCAAAATGCTGGTTGGGGGGTGTGTTGAGCTCATAATTGTGCATATTCTAACCCCAATTCATCACTCATTGTGCATGATATACATGTTCAAAGGACCAACTTAATACATGATTTGTGATTGTAGGAACAAGATGGAGAGTTCACCATTTGAAGGCTAAATGAGGCTCCTTACAAGTGTTAAAGACCATTAGATCAAGCATGAAGGAAGACCAAAGAAAGACAAGCAAGGAGAGAAGAGAAAAGAAGAAAGAAAGAAAGAAAGAATGAAGAAAGAGTAGCCAGACCGGTCGGCTGACCGGTCGGCCAAGCCAGCCCGACCGGTCAAGACCGGTCAGCCACTCAAGAGAATGACAAAACTGATGGACTGTCCACGCCGACCGGTCGGCCATACTTGCTGTATTGATCAGAGAACAAGCCCGACCGGTCATGACCGGTCGGGCATAGCTACTGGAACCTTGCTGAAGATGTCCGACCGGTCATGACCGGTCGGACAAGGTTGCTGGAAGAGCTGTTTATTGAGGCCGACCGGTCATGACCGGTCGGCCATGCGTAACAAGCACCTTCTAAATCAGGACTCCGGAATTTTCTGCGCAATAGCGTAAGATTACGCAATTTCTGGAACTTTCTTGCGTATTGGACTCCTCCAAGCTATAAAAGGGTATCTTCCCTTCATACCAAAGGAGGCTAGAACGTGAGGATTGCTCAGGAGACGGATTCCACTTCGGATCTTTAGTTTTCTTCCTGTTTTAGTAGTTTTTCATGTTTTTAGAGGCTTTTAGTTCAAGGATGTTAGAGATGAACTAAACCCTCTTAGCTGGGGAAGCTTTTGATTCATTTTTGATGGATTGATGTAACCTAGGTTTCCTTTTATGTTTTAATTG
Source organism: Liriodendron chinense (assembly GCA_003013855.2). Taxonomy (NCBI): domain Eukaryota; kingdom Viridiplantae; phylum Streptophyta; class Magnoliopsida; order Magnoliales; family Magnoliaceae; genus Liriodendron; species Liriodendron chinense. Next base: position 2,613,304 of record ML058429.1, read on the forward strand.
ATAAATTTTAGTTCAATTTGAGTTTGAATGAAGTACTATTTTGGTTTTCACTTTGATCTCTTGATGACTCCGGGCTCATGTGATTCTTAGTAATTCCAGCATAGTATCTTAGCTTTTGAGCATTGTTTATGCTTGTGTAATGCATTGATCTACCATTGACTCCGGGCATGGTAGACGCTTTGATTGCCTTGTATGCAATGGCCTGATTTTCATGTGGGAACTCATGCAACTAAAATTCTGATCTTTTATAGTAATCTGGAATAGTTGTTTAGTGATTGATTTTGATTTAATTAGAGTTCAAATCATGAGTTGTAATCAGGTCTAGTGACAGGATTTGGTGTAAACTATGGTTGTGAATCTCAACTAAATTGGAAAGAGGCTTGGCCTATACAATTGAGTGTGCCCAAGGCCATAGCTTGGAAGTGGGAATCAAAATCAGTTAATAAGCACTAGTTTCAGATAATTGTTGATTGAACCGCTCTATATTCCAATCGGATAGAGAAACGAATTTGATTCCGATTGAGTTATGAGAGACCTAGTTGTGTTGATGCATTGAAACGTATCAAGAGTGGATCCTTGGCGCTCTAGTGACTTTTTAGATTGAATTTACCTTACCTATTCACTTGTTTAAACCCAATTTCCTATTTTTCCAGCTTTAGTTCTTAATAGGATCTTAATTACTAGTTGTTTTAGTTAAATTCTGAGAATACCCATACATAAATCTCTGTGGGAACGATACTCGGTCTTTCCGAATTATTACTACTTCGCAACCCTACACTTGGGGAGTGAACAATCATAAGACTAAGAAAAACTACTTAAAGCTTGTATAAACTTCAAACCATAGTTCATAAACATGAATTCCAAACTTAAAACCAACTTAAAACGAATTGAAACATCTTGGATCCACTACAAGCTTCACCTCTTAGCCCTAGCTAAGAGGTTTAACTGCTCATGATCCAAGGAAACATGGAACAACCAAAAAACTCATAAAAATGGTAAAACAAACTAGAAGGAGTTGTGGAACTCCGAAATCCACTTCCGCCGCCTCCAAGCTTGCTTAAACCCTCCCAAGATACCCTAGGAACGATCCCTAGGTATCCTTTTATATTAGGGAGGCTCTGCAACTTCAGAAGAATCGAGAATCTGCGTAAGAGTTACGCAGTGCGCAGAGAAAATCGGACTGAAATTAGAAATTTCTGTTTTAATTCACATGGCCGACCGGTCTAGACCGGTCGGACTAGGCTGGCCGACCGGTCACAACCGGTCGTGCCTCAATGGGAAATCAGTCCAGCAAGCTCTGGAAGAAGAAAACTCTATGGCCGACCGGTCAAGACCGGTCGGACTGAGCTGGCCGACCGATCAAGACCGGTCGTGCCTGTGTTTGGTCGAAGTCCAGCGTATGCAACCTGTCTGGGAAGTTGGCCCACCGGTCTTGACCGGTCTGGCTCCTTTGGCCGACCGGTCGGACGACCGATCTTGGCCTTGTATTTCTTCAGTTTCTTCTTTTCTTCTTTCCTTGCTTCCTTCTTTCTTTGGTCTTCCTTCGATCTTCATCCAAATGATTCTAAATAAGCTCTTTTCATCTTCAATTAGGCGGAGTCCACTCTCAATCCTGCAATCAAAAAACATGCATTAGATTAGTCTATAAACCATAACAACTAGCATAATGAGTGATGAATTGGGGTTAGAATATGCACAATTAAGAACTCAACAGTACTTTGTCCATCCTTGTCCATGGGAAAATAACGAAAGATATGGATTTCTAAAAATCCTATCTAATGTAAAAGAAAAAGAAAAAGGAAGAATGAAAATTGGGAGTGATGGAAAACATTGTGGAAAATTCCAAAAAGGGCTACCTATTACCAACCGGGGGATGGTCTACCCGTAACCAAAGCCGGAAATGGGATGTAGTGTGAAAGCAGTCGGAAGGACGGTAAGGTAAATTCCTATCGTAGGCTTGTTGTTGATCTGTACACCTTGAGATCTATAGTTTAGTTGATCTAGGAAGAAGGTGATCCCGGAAACTCTTGAGATTAGCTATCACTATGCACATTAGGTTGAATTTTGTTCAAAGTTCTTCTATTTTTCAATCAATCAGCGGGAATTCTATGTGGACACTTTTTATGTTTTGAGAATTTAAGGTTACAACCTCTATCGCCCAGTTTCTTTAATTTTTGTACTTGTATATCTTGGGATGAATAGAAGTATTGTTTCTAAAGGAGAGTTGATTTTTGGAGGTTTGATCTTGTTTCACGCATGTTTTGCTCGGGACTAGCAAAAATCTGGTAGGGGGGGTGTCTTGAACCTCCAATTTATACATAATATAGCCCATTACTTCACATTATATGCATGGTTTGCATGTTTAAAAGGCTCATCTAATGCATGTTTTGTGATTGTAGGAATGAGAGTGACTTCGCCCAATTGGTGACAAAAAAGAACATATTTAGGAGCCCTTGAATGAAGGCCCAAGGTGGACCAAAGAAAGAGAAGAAGGAAAGGAAGAAAAAAAAAGAGGTCTAACGGGTCATGACCGGTCGGCCAAGGGAGCCACGATCGGTCCTGATCGGTCGGCCACCCTGTCGCCCACCTTGGAGACTTTCTGGAGAAAGGGCCAGCCTGGTCCGACAGGTCAAGATCGGTTGGCCATCAGGTTGGCCACCCTCTGGTGCACGTTGGACTCCACTCCAACAGGTCCGACCGATCACAACCGGTCGGCCTTGCGTAAATAGAGGTTTCTAATTCCAGCTCTGAGATTTTCTGCGCAGTGCATAAGTGCTACGCAAATTCTGAAAGATTTCGATGCGATAGAGCTTCCCTACTATAAAAGGACACCTAGGGTCTCTTCCTAGGGCATCATAGAAGCTGAGGAACTTCGTGGGAGGTGAAGGAAGCCATCGTGGAGCGTTTGCAATCCTCCCAACTCCAGGTTTTTATGCTTTTTAGTTTTTCTTTGAGTTCTAGTTATAGTATGACAATGCTCGGCTAGAATCTCTCAGCTAGGGCTGAGATGTGAAGCTTGTAGCCAATTTCATGTTTAATTCAGTTTGATTCAAGTAGTTTCACTTTAAGTTTGAATTTTGAATGTTCAAGTTCATATAAATTTGATATTTTTAGACGTTTTATGAGAGTTCATGTGCTTCAGACATGGATTCTTTGCAATTCTCTGAGATTATCATGTTTTTCTTGATTAGATTCAAATTATGGTAAACCTTGAGCATGCCATAGTCCATAGGCATGGCTGTTACTTCGAAGGCTATGATTTCAAATGCTATGTGATTGAATGTGACTAGAACTTGGAAGTTCAACTTAAGTGGGATTGAATGTGTTTAATGCTTTATCTTCCAACTAGATGAGAGATAGAACTTCAAATCTAGTTGTGTTTATGCTTAGATTAATTGGATTGACATGGGATTGTTACAAGTGGATCCTTGAAAGCCTTAGTTCCTTTAATTACTGGTTTTCCTAAATTATTGTTTAAGATAATTCTCTCAATTGAATCTCTTAATTATTGCGATCCTAGTTGCTGAAATAGTTTAGAAGTTGTTTTCTAATTCCATGTGGATCGACCTCGGTCTTACCGAGATTTATTACTACATCGCAGCCTTGCACTCGAGGCGAGCAAACAGTGTTGAGCCTCTAATTTATACATTTACTAACCCATTACATCACATTATATGCATGGTTTGCACGCTTAAAAGACCCATCTAATACATGATTTGTGATTATAGGAATAAGATGCTGTGATTTCACTTATTCAAGGCTACAAAGAACATTTTTACATGCATTGAAGATCAAGGAACTGACTGCCAAAGGATGGAAGAAATAAGCAAGGGAGAAAGAGAAAGAACGAAGAAGAAGTGCAGAATTGACAACACTAAAGACCGGTCATCTGACCGGTCGGCCAAGGCACATGACCGATCGTTCGACCAGTCTGCAATTCAATAAAGACCCCCCATTGCTGTACATATCACAGGACCAAGCTAGACCAGGTCGTCAGACCGATCGACCATCACTCAGACCGGTCGTCAGACTGGTTAAACACTCAACAAAGAGGTCAAAAGTCAAAAAAGCTTGCTGGATTGTTTTTGTTGTTTTACGACTAGTCGTCTGACCGGTCGTCTAAGAGTTCAGACAGGTCGTCTGACCGATCATCTGCGTAACAGAGCTTGTCCTACAAGCTCCGATTTTCTCTGCGCAGCTCCGTGATTCTTGCGCAATCTGAAATCTTCCGATCTATTCTATAAAAGGGGACCTAGGGCTTCACCTAAGGGTATCCTAGAAGAGATTGGAGGTCATGGGAAGTGAAGGAGAGCACCGTGGAGCGTCTACAACTCCATCGATTCCTGTTTTTCTAGTTTTTATGTCTTTTTCATTGAGTTCTAGTTGTAGTATGACAATTGTTGAGTGCTTAAATGTGTATATTCTAACCCCATTTCATCATTAACTATGCATGGTTTTCAAGCTTAAAGATTATTCTAATGCGTGGTTTTATGATTGTAGGAATGAGAGGAACTACGCCTAATTGATGACTAAAAAGCTCTATTTAGGAGCCTTAGATGAAGACCTAAGGTGGACCAAAGAAAGAAGGATGCAAAGAGAGAAGAAAAAAAGAAGTAAAGAATTAAACGGTCTGCCCGGTCCTAACCGGTCAGCCAAGAGGCCACTACCGGTTTAGACAGGTCGGCCACCCCCTGTTTGCTCTCTGGACTGTAAATGCATAGAGGCCCCCTGTTTGCTCTCTGGACTGTAAACGCATAGAGGCCGACCAGTCTTGACTGGTCAGCCAAGGCTTCCTCCCCTCAATTTTTCACATTAGACGCCCCATAGACAGGTCCGACCGGTCGGCCAGCCCAGTTCGACCGTTCGTCGAGTGTAATTTCAGCGGATTCCAGTAGCATCCTCTTGAAGCTCCGATTTTCTAGTGCAAGTGCGTAAGTACTACGTAAATCTGGATGATTCTGAGGCGGTAGGGCCTTTCCACTAGAAAAGGGGACCTAGGTATCGAAGCTCAGGCATCCTAGAAGAGATCTACAAAGTTGGGAAGTGGCAGAAGTCGGATTCGGAGTTCCACAACTCCTAGTTTATGTTTTCTAGTTTTATGTTTTTAGTTGTTTTCATGCTTCCTTGTATTATGAACGGCTAAACCTCTTAGCTAGGGCTAAGATGTGAAGCTTGTAGTGAATCTAAGATGCTTTAATTCGTTTTATGTTGGTTTCAGGTTAGATTTATTGAAGAACAATGGTTTATAGAAGTTTGAATAAAGTTCTAAGTAGTTTTTCTTAATCTTATGATGGCTCATGGATGTTTGGGAGAATTGCTTTAGCTCTTAACTGTTTTGCATATTTCTAGACCTGTACGCTCCGAGGAATCGGATTCAATACGCTCTAGACTTGGATTTCCATGCGGGAACTTCAACCAAAGTTCTACCTTTTATACTAATTTCTGAATTATGTGTTAATGGTATATGTGATTTGAATGAAGTTCAAATCATAATCTAATTATTCTTTGTGAAAAAGTTTAATGATGATTATGATTGTGATCTTAATCTATTGGAACTAGGATTGACCTATGCAATTGAGTGTGCTCAAGTCCTAACTTGAATTGAGGGACTCATGTATAGAATCACACATATGACAGATTGTGTAATACAACCGCTCTATCATCCGACTAGATAGGATTTGATTTCGATTCTAGTTGTGTAATTGGGAAACCACAGTGAATTATGCATTGAGGATTGCTACAAGTGGATCCTTGGAGCCCTAATGCTTTCTTATATTGATTACATTCACTTTTAGTTTAAGAATCATATTTACATTCAATTCTAGAAATCTGTTTAGTGAGCTCTCAAGTAGAGAATATTAGAATTAATTTTGTGAATTCCTAACAAGTCCCTGAGAATGATCTCGGTCTCTACCGAATTATTACTATATTACAGCCATGCAGTTGAGGCGAGCGAAAAAGTTTTTGGCGCCGTTGCCGGAGATTTTCAACGGTTTTTACAAAATTTCTGAAAATAGTTTCTATTTGAGATTTTTAGGAGTCCTACTATCTTAATTTGTTGGTTTAATTTGTTTTATTTTTGCAAGGATTCTAGGAGTCGAAGAAGTCTTCAATTAGGTTTTTCTAACCCTTTTAAAATGTTTCTTTCGTTTTTTTTTAAGATTTGCATGCCACATTGGGTTCGGGATTCTAGCAACCAACTCATTAGTTAAGGGGGAATTGTTGAAGGGATTGATAAGGAGCCACGTGCTAAGAGACGTTTAGACTCTCCAATTTTATCTAATAGTATGACTGAGAATTTACCCAACCCTATGGCAATTCAAAATTTGGGCCAAAGTAAAACGGGTGAGAATGAGATTGAGAATGTTCCTCGACCTAGAACTTTACGTGATCACTTGCAGCCTGCAAGAGCGAGTACTCCCTCATGCATAATTTTTCCAACCAATTTAGGGAATATTGATCTAAAACCAGGAGTAATCCAACTCCTTCCCAAGTTCCTTGACTTAGACAGTGAAAGCGCATATCAACATCTTAAGGAATTTGATGAGGTGATAGACACGTTGCACTTTGCAAACTTCTCTGATGATGTTGTGAGACTTAGGCTATTTCCCTTTTCTCTTAAAGAGAAGGCTAAGGCTTGGCTTCATGCATTAAGGCCAAGATCAATCGGCACATGGACTGAAATGACTAGTGTTATAGGCAAATATAGTCTAGCGAGAAGTGAAGGATCGCGGCACATAATGAATGCGAGCATTCATGCTCGTGCTCGTCAGAAGAGGTCGCATCCTCCGTATGCGAGCAGCTCAGCTCGTGCTCGTTAGAAGAGGTCGCATCCTCCGTATGCGAGCAGCTCAGCTCGTGCTCGTTAGAAGAGGTCGCATCCTCCGTATGCGAGCAGCTCAGCTCGTGCTCGTCAGAAGGAGTCGCATCCTCTGGATGCGAGCAGCTTGGCTCGTGCTCGTCAGAAGGGGTCGCATTCCCAAATACGAGCTTTCCGGACACGAGCAGCTTCGGACATCAGGTCGATCATGAGTCTTCGCTTTTGGGTTTGGACGGTCTTTGTAGTACCAGCACCCGATTCCCGTTAAGCGGCTTGTTCAATCCTTCTGCGACACCAAGCAGGGCTACACGCAGTTCGGTAGTTTCCGTCCCGTCAGCGTACTCCTTCCTTTTCGCCGGTTATGACTCCAACTACGGTTTCCATGAGCGATCAGCGTTACTATTACGCCTATCAACAGCCTGTATATGGTGATTTTGGGCTTATCTTCCCTGCTGGTTCCGGATCTCAAGGGATAGTCATCAAGGAACGTGATTGCCGAAATAAGTAATTGGGTAGGATTTCATCTCTAAGGATAAGGATCTTATACCATGAAATCAGCAGGATCTAGTATCGTACACGAGATCAGCGGGATCTCGATATTTTACGTAACAAATTGCATCGCTTCAGATCTATATAAAGGAATGACTCCATTAACAGAAAGGTACACACAACATTCAATCTCTGTCCCGTTTTGCTTGGCTTCTCTTCTTCTTGCTTTGGCCTGACTTAAGCATCGGAGGGCTAACGGCTGGTCCCCAGCCACCCTTAGTTGCTGTCTGCCTTCTTTCAAGTTTGGCGGAGGGAAATCTCTGGTGAAGAGAAGGTGAACATCTGGAGGATCCAACTACAAAATCTGACGTTAACAGTTTGGCGCCGTCTGTGGGAACGACTTGATCGTCAAAATCAATCGTTCAGCGATGCCTCCTAAAAAGGCCGTTCATCCTTCAACTTCAAGGCAGCCACCACCTCCGCCCGATGAGACAGAATCTGTACCTGCCCTTCCACCTGATCCGACGAACATCCCTCAAGGAGCCCCGAATATGCCGTCAACAAACCCATTACTGGAGGCTTCTGGAAATCAAGACGATGTCTTACATTTCCTCGGAAACACCCTTCTGACTCTAAATGTCGGAGTTCAAGCGCTGTCAAATCGGCTTGATCAGCATTTCCCCGAACCTCAGAGACAAGCCTCCGAAGGGTTACCACTGCAGCCCATACCAGTGGCATCTAGACATTCTATGGATGAACCACAGGTCCCACCACTTGGCAGCCATCCCCCTGTACCATCTCCACATTCTATACATTCTAGTTCGTCTCGACAACCTCAACCGCAGAGCTCCACCGCCGAAACATCAAGCTATACCCTACCATGGGAAGGAGATCTCAAAAGAATCCATGATCGATTTGATGTCATGGAACAGCGATACCAGGCGAATCGGCCATCTGCCGTCACGACGGCGATACATCAATTCGAGTCCCCTTTCACCAGCGAGGTTATGGAAGCCCCGTTACCTAGAAAGTATCGAACGCCTGTTATCACCCCGTATACAGGTATTGGCGACCCTTTTGAACATCTGGAAACATACAGGTCCCTCATGGAGTTGGACGGACATGGTTCAGAAATCATGTGTAGGGCTTTTCCCTTAACATTGAAGGAAGCAGCTCGTACGTGGTTCCGGGGGTTAAAGCCTCGTTCCATCAGTTCCTTCTCCCAGTTATCGGAGATATTCCTTTCTCAGTTCATGGGAAGCATTCGCATTAAGAAGCCAGCCTCCCATCTTATGAATCTGAAACAGCAGCATTGGGAGACAATAAAGGAGTTCACAGTACGGTTCACTGCCGAAGCCGTCCAAACTGAGGGTTACACTGAAGAAAAGGGTCTTACAGCTCTCATTGCCGGAATAACGAGCGAGAAATTCAGGTTTGCCTTAGATAAAAGCCCTCCGAAAACTATGGCAGAGTTCCAAGCCAAAGCTCAGAAATATATCAATGCAGAAGAAGTCGCATTGACACGCCATGGAGTACAAAGTAAGAAACGCAAGCCAGAAGGAACCTCTTCTACAGATAAGAAATATCGTCATGATCAGCGTGATCGTTCTCCCAAGAAGCCTTACTCTGGTAAATACCATAACTACACCCCTCTTAATCAGTCTCATGAAAAAGTTCTAATGGAGATTAAACACAAGCCATATATAAAGTGGCCCGCAAAGATCAAATCCGATCCTGAGAAGAGGGATAAGAGCAAGTTCTGTTACTTCCACAAAGATCACGGGCATAGAACCCAGGACTGCATCTCTCTACGAGACCATATCGAAGCCCTTATTCGAAAAGGCCATCTCCAGGATTATGTTGCTCGTAAATCACCAGAAAGGACGAAGACCTCATCTCGTCAAAAGGAACCGCCTCATCATCAAACTGACCAAGAGGACGCTGAGCCCACGGGAGAAATCCGCACCATCGTCGGAGGACCAGCTTGTGGCGGTGACTCTCAAGCTTCAAGAAAAGCATACGCTCGAAAGGCGTCCAAAGAACCCCAGCAGATCTATTGGCTGGAACAGTCGTCTAGCTCGTCAAAAGCCAGTCATCCTCCAATTTCCTTCACCCTCGAAGATGCAGCAGGAATTCACTTCCCTCATGAAGACTCCATCGTAGTCACATTAAAGGTATTGAATTATCTAACTCATCGAATTATGGTGGATACAGGTAGCTCAGCCGACATTTTATATTTAGAGGCTTTCAATAAAATGGCTCTTGTCAGAAACCTCCTCAAGCCAGTATCGACCCCCCTCGTCGGCTTTGGAGGAGAGGTAGTAACACCTGAAGGGAGCATCGATCTCCCAGTTACTTTTGGAGAAAGTCCAGCGAAGACCACCGTCTTCGTCAACTTCCTCGTGGTGGATCGAAAATCAGCATATAACGCCATTTTGGGGCGGCCATCTCTTACTAAGGTCGGGGCAGCCTTGCACCCTTCATATCTGTGTGTCAAATTTCCTACCCCAAATGGTATCGGGGTCGTGCGAGGAAGTCAACAGGAGGCACGGTCTTGCTACCAGATAGCCCTCCAAGATCGAAAGAAGGCTCAAGCGACACCCGTCATGGAGATAACTCAAGGTTCACCCGACGTTCCCCCCACCACCTCGTTGGATCCGAGAGAAAATGCTCTGAAGTCAGGAACTCCGGGGGAGGAAACAGTGGCAATTCACCTGACCGAAGGCGACCCGTCTAAGATTGTGTACATCGGGTCCTCCTTAACCAGTGTCCACCGTGAAGATTTGATCCTTTTCCTCACTGAATACCAGGACGTGTTTGCTTGGTCTGATAAAGATATGCCAGGCATCGATCCCAATGTCATCGCACATCGTCTCAACATTGACTCGAAGCATAAACCCGTGCACCAGCGTCGATGTGCCTTTACTGCAGAAAGGCAAATGGCAATCAAAACTGAAGTTGAGAAGCTGCTCGAGGCTAATTTCATAAAAGAAGTTGACTACCCAGAGTGGGTCGCGAACGTAGTTCTCATCCGGAACGCTAATGGCAAATGGAGGATGTGCGTCGACTATTCAGACTTGAACAAAGCATGTCCCAAAGATAGCTTCCCGACACCGCGGATCGACCAGTTGGTCGACTCAACAGCTGGACATGCTTTCCTCAGCTTTATGGATGCTTATTCTGGTTACAACCAGATTATGATGCATCCACCTGATAGCCAGCATACTGCCTTCATCACGGATCGAGGACTATATTGCTATCAGGTGATGCCGTTCGGTCTTAAGAATGCAGGGGCCACTTATCAACGTCTTGTCAACAAAATATTCGCTGCTCAAATCGGTAGGAATATGAAAGTTTATGTTGACGACATGCTCGTGAAAAGCATCGTTGAAGATGACCACATTTCTGATCTTCGAGAAGCCTTTGATCTGATGAGGAAGTATCAAATGAAGTTAAACCCAGAAAAATGCGCGTTTGGAGTGTCTGCAGGGAAATTTCTTGGGTTCATGGTTGGCCAGCGTGGAATTGAGGCAAATCCTGAAAAGATTAAAGCATTGATAGAGATGAAATCCCCTGTTACTCTGAAGGACGTCCAGCGTCTGGCTGGTCGCATTGCATCATTGAACAGGTTCATCTCGCGAGCATCTGACAAGTGCTTGCCCTTCTTCAAACTCCTTCGTGCAACGGCCAAATCTGATTGGAAGTGGACACCTCAGTGTGAAGAAGCTTTCCAATAACTGAAGCAATACATGAGCGCTCCTCCCATTTTATCTAAACCTGTAGCACATGAGCAACTCATTCTTTATCTCTCTGTGTCCACTACGGCCGTTAGCGCCGCTTTAATAAGAGAAGATTCCGGGGTACAGAGGCCCATCTATTATATCAGTCGAGCAATGGTTGATACAGAAACTAGGTATTCTGATATGGAGAAACTGGCCCTAGCCTTAGTCACGGCAGCTCGAAAACTGTGACCATATTTTCAAGCCCACGCTATTTATTACCGACTAATCACCCACTACGGCAAATCCTTCAAAAGCCTGAAGCTTCCGGGCGCTTAACTAAATGGGCAGGTCGAGAGCAGTGAGCATGATATCTCATTCTGTCCTAGGACCGCAGTCAAGGGCCAGGCCGTGGCTGACTTCATCGCCGAATTTACATATTCTTCTGAAGATAATATCATGACCAGCGACCAGCCTCCTTGGTCACTCTTCGTGGACGGGTCGTCGCGGGCCACTGGCAGCGGAGCGGGCCTGATTTTAGTGACTCCCGACGGGTCGCATTTTCAATATGCTCTGCGTTTCGAATCACGCGTCTCCAATAATGAAGCAGAATATGAGGCCCTGATTGTTGGCCTCGAACTGGCCATTGTCCTCGTAGTCCAGAATTTGATAATTCATAGCGACTCCCAGCTCATTGTCAACCAAGTTCTTGGTGAATTCGAAACCAAAGAAGAAAGAATGGCCTTATACAAGTCTCGCGTCCTCATCCTGCTCGCCAAACTGAAGACTTATGAAATAACCCATATTCCTCGCGAGAAGAACCAACTTGCCGATTCCTTGGCAAAGCTCGCCTCTGCACCAGAATCTGAGTTATCGCATTCGATCCCCATCGAGCACCGTCAGGTTCTGAGTATCGACCAAGCGACTCTCGAGCATGTAACATCGATACAATCATCTTCATGTTGGATGGATCCTATCATCCTCTATCTCCGAGACGGATACCTACCAGAGGACAAGAAATCTGCAAGGCAAATTCGTCTTCGGGCTGCCAGGTATACTCTACAAGATGGAATATTGTTGCGCAAAAGCTTTTCCTTGCCTTATTTGAGGTGTCTTCATCCAGAAGAAGCACTTCGTGTTCTAGACGAAGTACACCAGGGGGCATGTGGTAACCATCCCAGGGGGCGATCCCTAGCATATAAAGCGATGAGGCAAGGATATTATTGGCCCACTATGAAAGCAGACGCCATCGAATTTTCTAAAAAATGCGATAAGTGTCAACGATATCTACCTATACCTCATGTACCGTCCGAGCGGATGACCCCAGTTGATAGCCCTTGGCCTTTTGCTCAGTGGGGGATCGATATCATCGGGCCCTTACCCATGGGAAAGGGACAGAATAGGTTCGCGATCATGGCGGTTGATTATTTCACCAAATGGGCCGAGGTAGAACCATTAGCCAAGATTACTGAGAAACAAACTACTAAGTTTATATGGAGAAATATCATATGTCGTTTTGGACTTCCTCATACTATAATTACCGATAATGGAACGCAGTTCGACAACGCAGCCTTTGATGAATTTTGTGAAAAATGGAAGATACGTAATCTCCGCACTTCTCCATATCATCCTCAGGCGAATGGGCAGGTCGAGGCAGTGAATAAGATCATAAAGCACCATTTAAAGACCAAGCTAGGTGAATGTAAAGGGGTGTGGTCAGAACTTCTGCCAGAGGTATTATGGGCCTATAGATCCACGGCTTGTACATCAACAGGTGAAACTCCTTTCTCCTTAGCATTTGGTGTTGACGCAGTGGTACCAGTGGAAATTCAAGTGCCCTCATATCGGATCGAGCAGTATGATCCCGCGAGCAATCAGGAAAACCTCCGACTTCATCTCGATCTCCTGGAAGAGCGAAGAAATGCTTCTCAAGTACGAGTGGCAGCGTATCAACAACGTATTGCTCGATATCGAAATGCTAGGGTTCGGCCTAGATCCTTCCAACCCGGAGATTTGGTACTAAGGCAAAATCTCGGAGTTCCTGCTCGTTCATTAGATCCAAATTGGGAAGGCCCGTATCGAGTTATTAGGGTTGTGCGACCCGGTACTTATTATCTTGAAGACATGCAAGGGAAGCCCGTACGTCGCCCTTGGCACGTGGAGCATTTGCTACGATACTACCCCTAGATTCGATGTAGTTCATTACAACATTTTATGAATAAAGTGGAAGATATCTTTTGGTCGCTATTCCATTTACATGGACCTGAATAGCCCTGAAGAGAATGCATACACATTCTCTTGGCCAATTGCCTACCCTTGGTAGGACTGAAATCGTTACCAGTTGGTTGCTTCTCCATTCTATTGGATCAAAGATAGCCCCAAAGAGAGCATACGTGTTCTCTTGACCAACCTTCTGCCCTTGGTAGAATCAAAATCTCAATCGATAGATCAATCTATCTCAACGCGGATACGGTCACGCGACCCCCGGATTGAGTCTAATTCATTTTTCGTGAGTTAGTTGCTCGCGACTGATGAAAGGGACCTGCACTTCCAGAATGCGAGCCGCGCAGCTCGTACTCGAATTGAAGGGTCGCAGTCGTACACCCTAATTGCGAGCACCGCAGCTTGTGCTCGAATTATGTGGTCATACACTCTAATGCGAGCAGCGCAGCTCGTGCTCGAATTAAAGGGTCGCATCTCTGATGAATCCATTTGAGATCAACATAAAGCAAAAATGAAAGAAAAGGAGAATACATTACAGAAACAGATATTCATTCAAAAAGACCAAAAGGTCGAGACAATTACAAATTTCTTCAAAAAAAAATATACATGATATAGGAAGCTGCCGAGGTCAGGGTTGGTCATCCTCATCTTGCGTAGGCTCGCGGCTCTCAGCTTCAGGACCAGCTTCAGGAGCAGGAGCGGCATCTGTTGCCCCGGTGACTTCGTTCTCAGCGGCAGCCCGTTCTTTAGCTGCAACCTCGAATGCCACTCTGTCGAACTCCTCAACGTTAAAAGTTGGAGCAATTAGCTGCATAACCCTGACCGCAAAATCGCGACCAGCGACATACGCATCATATCTCTCCTCGTCATAAAGTTGAGAAGTACGAAACTCCTGAACTGCGCGAGGACCCTCATCAGATACCATCTGAACGAGAGCCACTCGCTCTTCCTCCCAGTGGATGGAGTCATCCTTCAACTGATTAAGTCGCTGCTGGGCCTCCTTGAGCTGGGTCCGAGCCTCCTCGAACTTGGTCCGAGCATCCTTGAGCCATTCTTCAAGCTGGACCTTATCCTTGCGAAAAATCTCCTTCTCCTTCTCGCTCTTAGTATGGATTTCTTGAAGCTTTGCGAGCTGGAGGTCCACTGACTGAAAGCGCTCAGTCAGGGATTGGATCTTGACCAGGAGAATCTTCTTCTCTTCGTCCAACTTGGTGATTTGAACCTCCAAGGCCTTCACCAAGCGGTCCCTCCCTTGGACCTCGACTTCCATTATCTTCTTCTTCTTCTCCGCATCCTCCACGCTGCGGCGGGCTGCTTCGATGTCACATCTGACTCGAAGCGTGAGATCCAAGCTCTATATATAAAAATGTGTGTGAGAAAGGAGGTAAATTAAAGCAATCCACCATATCAGAGACGAAAAACACAAATCGTGTAGCGCTCGTTACCTGCAACAATCTCACCCCGATGTCGGTGGAGAGGGCTTCGGGGCTTAGTTCGGGGAGACTTCCGAAGGAGTTGGGGGAAATTTTGTCAAACATAAACTCGCATATTGGATGCAAGTGTGGAGGAATGACAAAAGTCCCCGAGCCCGAAGCCTGGGCTACGACCATCTCCTTGGGCCCCGACTCGCGAGCACTCGCGGCGCCAGGGGCGGGCATTAACAACTCGCGAGCAGCAGTAGGCTCGCTTGGAGGCCCCTTTGGAGGGAGGCCTCCCCCTCTCTGATCACCTTTCGGTGAGTTGTCGGCTACCTCGATGATTGGCGGGCGAGGTAGGTCAACTGGCGGGGGCACGGTAGAGAGAGGGGTCGCGTTGACCGGAGGGGTCGCGGTCGTACGAGAAGTGGTCGCGACCCCTCCTGAGGCGGCTTGGGGTCCGCGAGCAGGCCCCTCTGCGGGAGCAGGCGCATTAGAAGGACCCCCCCGCAGTTTTCTTTTGCCTCTTCGAGGCAGTGCCCTTCAGACGGGGAAGTACCCCCAGTGCGCCTCTCTTGTCTCCGACATTCGTCATCTCTTCTCGGAAGGTGAGACCCGCTGCACAGAGATGATGAAGTTCTAGAGCAGTGTTGACGTGGCGTGCAGCTGCAGGGAGCTTGTAGACTTTGACAAGTTTCTCGTTGAGCCCTCCTCGTAGATTTGGCTTCACACCAATTGGGATTCCTGCGAGCAAAAAAGAAAGTTCATTAAATCGACAATACAGCAAGGCTATTGTTTCCTTTCGGACAAGTAAACAGGCACTTAACCCACCTTCGCCAAAATGGCGATTAACATTATGGCCTTTGGGGTCGGATTCCATCTCGGACTCCTAGTTGCCGGAGACATAGAACCACTTCTTTCTCCATCCCGGGTAGTTGGAAGAAGGGTTCCCCAAAATGAAGTTATTCCGGTACCAGAAGCAGAGGTAGTACCAACCCTCGCTAACTGGCGCCTTCTTCAGCTGGAATAACCTCAAAAATTCCTCAGCGGTTAACTCCTCGTTACCCACCTGCTTCCAAAGGACGAAAGCACTTAGAAGAACCCGCCAGCCGTTGACTATAAGTTGGCCCGGGGCAATCTTGTAAAGATGGAGGAAGTTTCGAATAAAGGGGTGGAGGGGAAGACGTACGCCCACTTTGAAGAAGTATTCATAAACAGCCACACACCCAGGTGGTGGTGCATCGGCTGTCTCCCCTCTCCCAGGCAATCTGAATAAAACAGAGTCTGGGACCCTATAAACCTCTCTAAGGTTAGAGAGTCTTTGCTCCGTCAAGATGGAAGAGTAACCGGAGGCGGAATATCTCCCAGCCGGTACTCTGGCGTTATTGGATTCGGAGGAGTCAGGGGTTTCATCTCCCAGAGGAACAATCTCTTCGTCAGAGATTTCCGCCATTATAAAAGGGAGATGGGAGGAAGAAATGAATGAGGAAAAAGAAAAGAAGGATACCTCTGTAAAGAGGTTTTTTACTCCGGAATAGAGAAGGAAGAAGAAGAAGAAAACCTCGCAGCAATGGAATTCGGAAATGAAGGAATTTCTCTAAGTCTGGTATTTATACGCAATCATTCCGTCTGATTTGCTGGACACGCGGCAGCTTCTCATCCGGCACACCAGACGAACGGACGCTAGCATTAAATACGGAAACACGTGGCACCCGACGCCTCATTTCTGGCGGCAGAAAAAGCTGCGAGAAAGCTGGCCATCATAAATGCGGAAGCACGTTAAGAGAATCATGTGCGATTTTCTCGCAGTACCCAACTATCAGCACTAGCAAACCCTTGGCATAGTTCCTCAATACCAAGGGTTTAAGGGGCATCTGTTATAGGCAAATATAGTCTAGCGAGAAGTGAAGGATCGCGGCACATAATGAATGCGAGCATTCATGCTCGTGCTCGTCAGAAGAGGTCGCATCCTCCGTATGCGAGCAGCTCAGCTCGTGCTCGTTAGAAGAGGTCGCATCCTCCGTATGCGAGCAGCTCAGCTCGTGCTCGTCAGAAGGAGTCGCATCCTCCGGATGCGAGCAGCTTGGCTCGTGCTCGTCATAAGGGGTCGCATTCCCAAATACGAGCTTTCCGGACACGAGCGGCTTCCGACATCAGGTCGATCATGAGTCTTCGCTTTTGGGTTTGGACGGTCTTCGTAGTACCAGCACCCGATTCCCGTCGAGCGGCTTGTTCAATCCTTCTGCGACACCAAGCAGGGCTACACGCAGTTCGGTAGTTTCCGTCCCGTCAGCGTCTCCTTCCTTTTCGCCGGTTATGACTCCAACTACGGTTTCCATGAGCGATCAGCGTTACTATTACGCCTATCAACAGCCTGTATATGGTGATTTTGGGCTTATCTTCCCTGCTGGTTCTGGATCTCAAGGGATAGTCATCAAGGAACGTGATTGCCGAAATAAGTAATTGGGTAGGATTTCGTCTCTAAGGATAAGGATCTTATACCATGAAATCAGCAGGATCTCGTATCGTACACGAGATCAGCGGGATCTCGATATTTTACGTAACAGATTGCATCGCTTCAGATCTATATAAAGGAATGACTCCATTAACAGAAAGGTACACACAACATTCAATCTCTGTCCCGTTTTGCTTGGCTTCTCTTCTTCTTGCTTTGGCCTGACTTAAGCATCGGAGGGCTAACGGCTGGTCCCCAGCCACCCTTAGTTGCTGTCTGCCTTCTTTCAGGTTTGGCGGAGGGAAATCTCTGGTGAAGAGAAGGTGAACATCTGGAGGATCCAACTACAAAATCTGACGTTAACAACTAGGGAATTCATTAAAAAAAAATTCCCTACTCATAAAACAAACATGTTGAGGCGCCTAATCAAGAATTTTGCCCAAAAAGAGGATGAGACCTTCTTCAAATATTGGGAGAGGTTCAAAGACTTATTGAACGCATGCCCACATCATGGCTACAAAATTTGGCCGGTAATAAGCTTTTTCTATGAAGGACTGACTTCGCTCATGCGCCAATTCGTAGAGATGATGTGCAATGGAGAATTCATGAATAAGGAAGCCAAGGAAGCATGAGACTATTTTGATATCTTGGCCGAGAATGCACAATCTTGGGATACAACTAAACCAGCAAATCCCAAGATAAGCCAACAAAGAGAAAATGGAGGAATCTATGTCCTCTCTGAAAAAGACAACATAAGTGCACGTATGGCTAGCCTCACAAGAAAAGTTGAGGCCATGGAATTAGGGAACGGAGAAAAGGGTAAGGAAGTTGAGAATATTTGTGGAATTTGTTCCGGTAACCAACATGCAACATAGGATTGTCCTACAATCTCTGTGTTCCAGGAAGTTCTACAAATAATCAAATGCCATAAATAATTATCAACGTCCATTTAGCAATCCAAACTCGAACACGTATAATTCTGGTTGGAGGAATCATCCCAATTTCAATTGGAGGAATGGGCCATCAAAGAATGCAAACAACAAGCCAAAGGCTACACTTGATGAGATAGTGGGTACATTCGTCTCGGCTTAGGTTGAGTACAACAAGAATAATTCTCACAAAATAGATGGGTTCATACAAGAACAACAAAAATTCAATTAGAATTCATCTTAAGCCATCAATGATTTGAAAACTTCAATGGCTAGAGTTGAAGCTCATCTTAGTGTTAGGAAGAAAGGCACACTTCCTGCCCAACCTCTCCCTAACCCAAGAACTCAATTTGAGATACAAGACCTCAGCCCATCCTCCCAAAATACGGAGCATGTTCAAGCTATCACCACTTTGAGGAGTGGCAAAACAATTGATAAATCTAATCGGGTGAAGGCCCCAAAGCCTAATGATCCGAAAATTGCCAATAAGGATGATATCTTAAACAACGCTCCCCATGAGAAAGAATCGAAAAGGCGATACAAGCCGGTTGCCCCAGTTTCCACAAAGGTTAATTTCACCCAAACTTTTAGACAAAAACCTGGAAATTTTAGAGGTTTTTCAGCAAGTGAAGATCAACGTTCCGTTGTTGGATGCTATAAAACAAATACCATCCTATGTCAAATTTCTAAAGGAATTGTGTACAGTTAAAAGAAAACACAATGTTCACAACAAAGTACTTTTGACTGAGAATTTGAGCGCCATTATTAAATAAGAGGTGCCCCCAAAAATACAAGGATCCGGGTAGTCCTACCATATCATGCATCATAGGTGACTACCGGATAAAACAAGCTTTACTCGACCTTGAGGCAAGTGTTAACCTCATCCCATACTCGGTCTATGAACAACTTGGGTTAGGTGAATTAAAACCCACTAAAACCACACTTTAACTCGCTGATACATCTATTCGTATACCGAGAGGGATGATTGAAGATGTCCTCATCCAAGTCGATAAATTCTACTATCTAGTAGATTTTATTGTCTTGGATACACATCCTGTGATGGGAATCGGTGCTCAAATTCCTATCATACTTGGCCGCCCTTTCTTAGCTACTTCAAATTCAATTATCAATTGTAGAAACGAGCTTGTACAAATGTACTTTGGAAATATGATACTCGAGCTGAATATTTTTTATTTATGAAAACAACCACGGGATGTTGATGATGAGGTCTACGAAATAAATCTGATTGAATCATTCCTGGAAGACAAATGCCTCCTTACATTCTATTCCGATCCCTTGGAGGCATGCTTAGCCCATTCTCATGAAATTAATGATGACATGATAAGAGAGATGGATGCCGTTTTAGATTCTATGCTGGTACTTGATAATAAAAGATGGAAGGCACCATTTGAGCCTTTGCCCTTAAGTGAGAACAAGCCGCTTCCATCTAATATCAAGGCACCGAGTCTCGACCTAAAACCATTACCCACTGACTTGAAATATGTTTATTTAGGTCGAGATGAGACATATCCGGTGGTGATTTCTTCCCACTTAGATGAGGAACAAGAGAGTAGGCTAATAGCCACTCTAATAGAGCATAAAAGTGCCATTGGATGGTTAATTGCGAATCTCAAAGGCATAGACCCCCTGATTTGTAGTCATCGCATACACCTTGAGGAGAATGCGAAGACATCTAAGCAACCACAAAGACGCCCCAATCCAAACATGAAAGAGGTGGTTAAGGCCGAGTTGTTGAAACTATTGGATGTGGGTATTAATTACCCAATAACTGATAGTCAATAGGTGAGTCCAACTCAAGTGGTGCCTAAGAAATCCGGAATAACCATCGTAACCAATGCCAATGATGTACTTGTGCCAACTAGAGTCACTACCAGTTGGAGAATGTGCATTGACTACAGGAAGCTAAACACAGTTATAAGGAAAGAACACTTCCCCTTACCATTTGTTGATCAAATTTTAGAAAGGTTGTCGGGTCATTCCCACTTTTGCTTCCTTTATGGGTATTCAGGGTATAACCAAATAGAGATCGCCTTAGAAGACCAAGAGAAGACAACATTCACTTGTCCATTCGAAACTTTTGCCTATCGAAGGATGCCGTTTGGACTATGTAATGCCCCTACCACTTTTCAGCATTATATGTTGAGTATATTTTCTGATATGGTAGGGACGATTCTTGAAGTCTTCATGGACGATTTATTTGTATTTGGTTGTAACTTTGACGAGTGTCTTATGCACTAAAAAACTGTTTTAAAAAGATGTGAAGACAAGAACCTTGTGTTGAATTGGGAGAAATGCCATTTTATGATTCAAAAAGGAATTGTCCTTGGTCACATCATCTCACAAAATAGAATCGAGGTAGACAAGGCTAAAATCGATCTTATCTCTAACCTTCCATTCCCCAAAAGCATACGTGATGTGCGGTCCTTTTTAGGACATGCCGGATTCTATAGACGGTTCATAAAGGACTTTAGTTCACTCTCTCGTCCTTTATGTAACCTCCTTCAAAAGGAAAACTCATTTGAGTAGAATAAGGATTGTTAAAATGCCTTTGACAAACTTAAAGGCATGTTGACATGTGCTCCCATAATGCAACCACCCGATTGGAGCCTTCCTTTTGAAATCATGTGTGATGCAAGTGACTTTGCTATTGGGGCTGTGCTAAGCCAAAGAAAAGAGAAGAAGCCTTGCATCATCTACTATGCAAGTAGAACCTTAAACTTGGCTCAAGCAAAATACACTACTACAGAAAAAGAACTTTTGGCCGTAGTTTTTTCTTTAGACAAGTTTTGGTCCTACTTGATCGGATCCAAGATCATCATATTCACCGATCATGCAGCGCTTAAGTACCTTCTCTCTAAGAAGGATGCTAAGCCTTGCTTGTTAAGATGGATCCTCCTACTCCAAGAATTTGACATAGAAATACGTGATTAGAAAGGAGTAGAAAACGTAGTGGCTGACCATCTTTTTAGACTTGTTCTCGTCGATTCCCCTGAGACGACCGCGATCAATGACATGTTCCCTGATGAATAGCTTTTTAAAGTCTCTCAATTGCCATGGTATGCGGACATTGCTAACTATCTTGTTACAGGTACAATACGGACACATTGGAACAGGCAAGATAAGGACAAGTTCTTCAACGAGGTGAGAAAATTTCTATGGGATGACCCATAGTTATTCAAGTATTGTCCTGATCAAATCATAAGGAGATGTGTGCCGGATGATGAACAACACAGTATCATCTCTTTATGTCATTCTCAGGCGTGTGGTGGCCACTTTTCGACTAAGAAGACCACAACCAAAATTCTGTAATGTGGGTTTTATTACCCCACCATGTTCAAGGACACCCATGAGTTTTGTAAAACATGTGAGCCTTGTCAGAAATTGGGAGGAATCTCCCGTAGAAATATGATACCACTCAATACCATCTTACCAATTGAAATTTTTTATTGTTGAGGCATCGATTTCACGGGTCCATTCCCATCTTCTTTTGGAAATTTATATATCTTGCTTGCCGTCAACTATGTTTCAAAATGGGTCGAGCAATTCCATGCCGAAACAATGACCATAAAACAGTCATTTGTTTCTTAAAAGAAAATATCCTTTCCAGGTTTGGAACACCTCGAGTCATTATAAGTGATGGTGGATCCCATTTTTGTAACCGCCCGTTTGAAGCTTTAATGAAAAAATATGGCATAAATCACAAGGTGAGCACTCCCTATCACCCAAAAACAAGTGGACAAGCTGAGATATCTAACAGGGAAATTAAACATATTTTGGAGAAAACGGTGAACCTCGATCGCAAAGATTGGTTGCTTCGACTTACCGATGCACTCTGGGCTTACCGTACCACTTTCAAGACCCCCATTGGAATGTCTCCCTATAGATTTGTCTATGGGAAAGCTTGTCACTTGCCCATGGAGTTGAAACATAGGGCATATTGGGCACTAAAAAAGATGAATTTTGATTCTGACAAGGCAAGCTCGTTGCGCAAACTTCAATTGAATGAACTTGTGGAACTCCGAAATGATGCATATGAAAATGTAAGAATTTACAAGGACAAGATGAAGGTGTTCCATAATAAGAATATCCTTCGCAAGACCTTCACGATCAATCAAAAAGTCCTTATGTATAATTCTCGGTTACATTTATTTTCGAAAAAATTGAAGTCTCGATGGACCGGTCCTTTTATTGTGAAAACTATTTATCCTTAGGGGACTATCGAGTTGTTGAATCCAAGGAATGGTAATATTTTTAAAGCCAATGGTCAACGCTTGAAGCCGTTCTTTGAGAATTTTCCTTCAGGAGGTATGTCCATACCTCTGACTGATCTGTATATCAGGATATTTGATCTCCTAGTCTGACGGAGGTATAGAGTAGTTAGGATTAGGATTTTGTTGCTTTTGGTTTGGTTTTTCATAGGTTTATTAGAAGGAGATAGAATTCTAGGTGGTTCTCTCAGGTACTCTCATTCCTCACTCCCTTTATTTTTTTAATTGCTCTCATGTTTTGTCTAGTGCATATCTTTTACATTAAGGACAATGCAAGATTTGGTTAGGGGATGTAGGATCTCTAGGACAAATCTAGTGTTTTGTAACATCTCGAGCAAAGCAATACGAATACGACGAAGATTTTTCAGATTTTTTTTAAAAATTCAAAACTCCATTAGAAAACTTTGTTTCTATGCATTCGGGATGGTGTACGTATAAGAAAAGGGAGGCAAAGTGAGTGAAGTTGAATACTTTGAAAAATCTTTAAGGTACTAGTCTTATATATGAATTCCCCTATTTTTATGAATGATAGAACTTTTGAACACTTTTACACCTAGTTCACTTCACACGATTCTCATGTTTTGAAAGGATTATTAGATTTGTGGATTAGCTAAGTTTGGATTCGAGGTGTTGAGAAACCAAGCCGATGTACTTTGTCCATCCTTGTCCATAGGAAAATAACAAAAGATATGGATTTCTAAAAATCATATCTAATGAAAAAGAAAACGGAAAAGGAAGGATGAAAATATGGGAATGATGGAGAATATGGTGGAAAATCTGAAAAGGGCTACCTATTACCAACCGGGGGATGGTCTACCCATAACTAAAGCTGGAAATGGGAAGTAGTGTGAAAGCCGTCGGAAGGACGATAAGGCAAATTCCTGCCAAAGGCATGTGTTGATCTGTACTCTTGAATTCCATACTTTAGCTGATTTATGAAGAAGATAAGCTCGAATTTCCATGAGATGAGCATTCACTGAACACACTAGGTCAAATTGTTCAAATACTTCTATTTATCAATCAATCAGCAGGAAGTCCACATGAGGACTTGTTATGTTCTTGAAAGTTTAAGGTTTCAACTTCTATCACTTAGTTTTGCTGATTTTTGTACTTGCATGTCTTAGAGTGTATAGGAGCATAGTTTCTGAAGGAGAGTTGAGTTTTGAGGGAATGAATGGTTTTACGCATGTTTTGCTCGGGACTAGCAAAATGCTGGTTGGGGGGCGTGTTAAGTGCTTAAATGTGTATATTCTAACCCCATTTCATCACTAACTATCCATGGTTTTCAAGCTTAACGACTATTCTCATGCGTGGTTTTATGATTGTAGGAATGAGAGGGACTACGCCTAATTGATGACTAAAAAGTTCAATTTAGGAGCCTTGGATGAAGACCTAAGGTGGACCAAAGAAAGAAGAATGCAAAGAGAGAAGAAAGAAAGAAGTAGGGTTGTGCACGGTTCAGGTCGGTTCGATTTTGAGGGAAAATATCCAACCGAACCGACTTAGTCGGTTTTGAATATTTAACAACCGAATCGAACCGATGAATCATCACCAACCGAACCGAACCGGATAAACTCGGGTTGGTTCGATTTTGTCGGTTTTATCGGTTTGGACCTCAATCTAAAACTTTTGTGGCCCATAAAATGCTTCTAATAGTTATTCATCATTGTTTCCAATGGTATTGTTTACTTGAGATTTGGATCTTCTCGAGGTTTGGAACCATCTCCTAAAACGATAGATGAAAACAGATGAATGGAATGGATATACAAAACATACATCAAGGTGGTTCCACATAGTTAGGATAACACCCACTGAACTGTTACCCTAATTCGCACCCTCATTGTGCTGCAAAGTCGGTGTCTATGTAAAATTCTTTTACTTGACATGAGGTAATTGGTAATATAGTTTAAATAGGCCCCACTATCATGCATTTTAAAAATCCACTCCAACTAATAGGTGACTAACCCAATTTTAGGCCTAAATATGAAAAACCAGCGTCATCTTTGATACAGGCGGACCACACAATTGGAAATAGTGTACAGGCCACATTACCCTCCAAACTCTTTTTCTTGGTGTTGCCCACTTGAATTACAGATAAAGATGATATTTCAGTCTTGGGCCTAACTTGGGGTGGCACCCTTACTGGTTATAGTGGATTTCATGTAAATATTGAAGTGGGGCTAACCTCTCTCTCTCTCTCTCTCTCTCTCTCTCTCTCTCTCTCTCTCTCTCTCTCTCTCTCACACACACACACACACACATATCGGTTCGGTTCGGTTGAAAACGGTTTATAATTTTTACAAACCGACAACCGAACCGACACTCTTGGTTTTTTATATTAAAAAACTGACCCGACCCGAAATAGATTCGAAAACCGACCGAAATCGATCAGTTCGGTCCGGTTCGGTGGGTTTTATCGGTTGGGTCGGTTTTTTGAACAGCCCTAGAAAGAAGTAAAGAATCAAAGAAGTCAGTCCGACCGGTCCTAACCGGTCAGCCAAGAGGCCACGACAGGTTGGCCACCCCCTGTTTGCTCTCTGGACTGTAAATGCATAGCAGTCAAGGCTTCCTCCCCTCAATTTTCCACATTGGACGCCCCATAGACAGGTCCGACCGGTCTTGAACGGTCGGCCAGTGTAATTTCAGCGATTCCAGTAGCTTACTGTTGAACCTCTAATTTATACATGATATAGCCCATTACTGAAATTGCGTCGGGTAGTCTAACACGACACCCTATGCGTACACGTGCGGAAGCTTAAAGAGCAACTAGAATTATGGCTAAACCTATAAGAGGGGGTGATTAGGACCTTTTTAAAACTCTTTTCGCCTACTTAAACAATTCAACAAATTAAATTACGTAAGCGATTAACACTTCGGCTTCCAAGCCTAAGTTGGTCCAATCAAGAGACTAGCAAACGATAAGTGCAATCAGCAACCTAGTATAAACAACTCATGTGGACTATAAAAGATGGATCAAGAAAAGCTCAAGTCAACATGAGGTAGTGAAAGTACATCTTGTGAGTGTGGATGTGCTTATCAAGTGCCTAGCATGCATTCCTAACTAAGCATTCATAATTAACCAATTTAAACACAATGCATAAAGAGAAATGTGCTCAAGAACAATCACAAACACAAGGATGTATAGTGGTTCGACTACTTGTCTACTCCACTCCCGGTTCAAGTACTCAACCCCTTTGAGCACACCAGCATTCACTGGGGAGTTTAAATCTGGTTCCTCCCAACCAAGGTGTTTTAATTCGGATCCACCCAACCAGGGAGTTTATAGGTTCCTCCCAACCTACACGTTTGCACCCGTGTTGGTGGCTCCCCCTTGGAGACTTTGTTTAAGCCGACTAACGAGCCAAGGAACGGCTAACGTCCCTAGATTTTAGGCCCAACTAATAGGCCAAGGATCGGCTAACGACCCTAGTTCGAGTTTATCAAACAAACTCTACACTCAACTCCCACAGGGAATTGAGTGGATGGACTCCTAACAAGACAACCTTACTTGTCGGATTGAGCCCCTTTGTAGCGCTGCTTTGGGTTACTTCTTCTCGCTCTCCCGTGCTTGAATCGTCTCCCCTTGTGCTCCCCCGATCTTTAACGCCTGCTGCTTTACCAAGGCTTCAGCTCCAAGATCAGCTACCTTGCATGTGATGCTCCATTGGAGATGCCCAAGGTGCTAGGGAGGGTAGGTTTGAGATCTCTATAACTTATGGGAATGGATTACCTAGAGAGTTTTACCTACAACGATCTCATCATAGAGTATTGGATAGGAATATGACTATCAAGATCAATCCAATCTCTAGAGATCAAAAGGGGAACAAGTGTATCTTCTTCTTGAGCTTTGAATGCTCCATACTTGTGATGAATCACAAGGAAGATCACTTATTTGGGTTAGGAATAGGGCTCTTAATGATCTTCAACAATGGTGGCTCCTATCTCTTCAAAATCCACTCTTGTGGCTCAAAAACGAATCCTCATCTTTAAATAGATTTTCTTCCAACGGTAAAAAAATGGGCAGATTCGCGCATCTCCAATTGATCGAAAAAAGGTCCGATTGATCGTAGACCAGTCCGATTGATCGGAGACACGTCCGATTGATCGAAAATCCATCCAGTGAAGTCTCTGGAACAATTTTCGATTGATCGGAACTTCTGTCCGATTGATCGGAGTCCTATCGGAGCCAACGTCCGATTGATCGGAGATCAATCAGAAACTGCTGTTTGAGCTGTTTTGATTACAGTAGCTTCCACCTCTTTAATTAGTCTAACGTATCATGTTTTTCATGGAGTTCTAAGACTAATAATGATGACTAAGGGTATACCTAGTTGGTCTAAGTCATCTAAGAGGTTATGGGTTAGCTTTTGGTCAAGGCAAGGCACACCAAGGCATCACTTTTACCTGTATCTTCTTCCTTGATGTAGGGGGGCCACTTGAGTCTTCGGTCTTCGTCTTCATTAGGCTCAACTGACACTAGACTCACTGATGTAAGTGATTGACAAACAAGGTGCACTAGTATGCCATAGAAAAGTGCACTAACAATTACATCACATTATATCTATGGTTTGCACGTTTAAATGGCCCATCTAATACATATTTTGTGATTGTAGGAATGAGAGTGACTTCGTCCAAATGGTGACCAAAAGGAGACATTTAGGATCCTTGGATGAAGACCCAAGGTGGGCCAAAGAAAGAAGAAAGCAAAGAGAGAGGAAGGAGAGAAGAAAAGAAAGAAGAAAGAATGCAGAAAATGGGTCCGACCAGTCTAGACCGGTCGGCTGAGAAGGCCCGACCGGTTATGACCGGTGAAGACTGGTCGGTTGCACTCCCTAGACACCTAACAGACAGGCTAGACCGGTCAAGACCGGTCGGCCATGCAATTTCAGACTTTCAGATTTCAAACAGCAGGCTATTCCCGTTTTTGGATTTTCGGCCTAGTTTTTGGGGGCCATCTTGATGATATTTGGAAATCCAACATGTCCATATTGAAGAGGAGCTCGACGCCGAAATAACCCAAGTGGTTTCGTGTCAATCAGAGCTACGGATTGACCGTGGTGGCCAAAACAATACGAGCTGTCCAGAAAGTTCCAAATTCCGCCTACTCAACTCTGGGCCAGTCCAGGTGACCCATCATTGATGATATGAAGAATCTACTTTGAACATCTTCTATACCACATCCATATATGATAACCACAAATTTTCAGATCAAAAGGATGTGTGGTTTGATCGTACCGGTTGAAGAAAGATGGACCATCAGAAAGATTCAACTGCGCAGATTTTATAAAAAGCCCCAAGTGTTCTAATTTTTGGACCACATTCTGGAATTATTTTGGACAATCTAATCCGTCTATCATGTAGATGAGGAAGTTTTCTACCAATTTTCAAAATTTGAGATCAATCCGACCTCTGTACACTCCGGAGTGTTGAAAGCAAGATGACTAGTTCTGAAGGTACCCGAATTGTGCGATTTTGAGAGGCGGTCGTTGATCTGATTGGTGGGCCCATGCAGAAGATAATTTTGGAAATCTAAATCATCTACGAGGAAGATCACAGTATAAAGAAGCTACAAATCAAATTTGAAGGCAATCCGACCATTAGTTAAGCCGTACGAAGCGAAACAAAATCTGTTATGTTGCGGTACTCTTGCTGTATTATAAAAGGAGGTGCTCTCTTCTATTCCAAATCAGTCAAGGACGTGGGAAGCAAGGAGTTCAAGTCCTAGGAGGCTACCTAGCCTCCTACAACTGATTTTTCTTCCTTTTCTTAGTTCTAGTTCTAGTTTTAATATGCTTTTTCTTAGTTAACCTTTTAGCTAGAGCTAGAGGTGAAATTTGTAGTTGGTTTCAATGTTTTAATTCTTTTATTTCAAGTACCATTTTCTTAATTTTGGATTTTGAACTTCTAGTTTGAATAAAGTTTGGATTTTTAGATGAATTATGAGAGTTTGTGTACTCCGGACATGATTTCCTTGCAATTCTCTAAGATTGACATTATGAGTTTGTTTAGATTCGAATTATAGTAACCCTAGAGCATGCCATAGTCTCTTGGCATGGCTGTTACTTCGAAGGCTACAAGTTTGAGTTCTATGTGCTTCATTAGAACTGAAAATTTGATTTTCAAATTTAAGTGGGACTGTTTGTGCTTGAATGTTATATCATCCAATTAGATGAGAGATAGGACTTTGATTCTAATTGTGTTGTGCTTGGATGAATGGATTGGTATTGAACTACTACAAGTGGATCCTTGATGCTCTAGTTCTTCTTATTTTCAGATTTTCCTATTTTATGTGAAAAACTATTTTCCTAAACTTCTTAGATTCTAGTTATTAGAGTAGTTGGAATTGTTTACCTCTTTTCCTGTGGATCGACCTCGGTCTTACCGAGAATTATTACTACATCGCAGCCTTGCACTTGAGGTGAGCGAACAAGTTTTTTGGCGCCGCTGCCGGGGAAAAGGTTAAATAGTTCAAATGTTCTAGTAGCTATAGAGTAGTTTTAGTTAGGATCTTCAGCTTTTATAGAATTAGATTTTCTGATTTTTTTTCTAGATTACTAACAATTTTTTGTTTGATTTTGTAGGACATTGTTGCTGACATAGATCTCACTCTCTTGGGTAACATCTCCCCATCTCCCTTCTTTTTGTTCTTTTTTCTAGATTAGGGTAGTTTCCAATTCCTTAAAATTCATCATGTATGATTGGACGAATAGTGCGTATAAGTACCTTTTTGAGGATGAGACGTCGGATTGGGGGACCCAAACTCATTGTGAACGCGATCCTTCCAAGCATGAGTATTTTTCTGAAATTAAAAGAACCTCCACTACCCCCCACGTAAGACGATGCGTGATTACATTAATGAAAGCAATATACATATTGAGACACGACGTAAGATAATGGGGGAATACTGGAACGAAGCAAAATCGAATAATCATCCGGGGAAAACATTATGTGATTACTGGATTGAAAATAACATGAGTGTTCCACCGGTTATGGTAGGAGGTGTGCAACAACAAAAGGAATGGGTGCATAGTGGCCAACCGGTTAAGACAATGCGTGATCACTTGTACAGATATGCCTATCAACCATCATATAACTCTTCATCCTACAATGCGTATGGTCTTAATTGGGAAAACCACCATTCTCCTTGTTTAAGGGACGAACCAACCATGGTTATTAACAATCACCCTAAAACGCATTCCTCTTGTGATGACATGTATACACAAATACTTGAGGAAATATGAAAAGAGTATGTAGAGGAACAATCAAATCAACCTTACTCGCCATTTTGTGAAGACGTTGAGCCCAAAATTGGGGGCATCGAATCAATCCCCTTTAATGAGGAGGATGGGGCTCCCAAGTCCCACCTTCTTCGGATTTAATGGATAGACTTTTAGAGGAGATTGATCTCGATGATCCCAATGTCATCATCAATTATGGTGAGTCCACAATCTCTTTTAGATGTTTTGAACTTAATGAGGAAGAGATTTCAATGACGATTGATGAACTCGAAGAATCCATTAAATCTGAAAGTGATAGTGGGGTTACTTACAAGGAGGGTTTAGTGGATGCTTATGAACCTATGGTTTCTTTTTCCCAAGGGCATAATGATTATGAGTTTCTAGAGGATATGCATGCTAGAGAGATGACCAAGGTTGATATGTTTGAGTCACTCCACCAACTTGACATGCTTAATTTTAATGTGAAGAATGAGACTCCCATGAGTGAAAATTTAGATTCTTTGGATGAATGCTTGGCTCACTTTGAAAATTCAAATGACCCCATTATTCAAGAGATTGTTAAAGCCTTGCATACTTGGTGCCTCATACTAGTTATGGAGAACCTAGTTTGGAAGAATTCCACTCCATGGAGGGCGAGTCCCTTACCATCGAAATTGAATTTTTGCACTCACTCAAGCAAGATCAGGATCCTTCATCCGACTATCTCTATTTCCTAGAGGAGTGCTTAGCCCACTCTTATGACCTTCATGATGAGATGATTAAGGAGTTGAACATTTTGTTAGACATGGTCTCTGTGCCTGAAGAACACCATTCCACTGATTTATATTCTTTACCATTGTTTGTGGAAGCACCATATAACTCTGAAATTGTGGAGGAGACAACTTTAACTGAAGAATACACGATGAATGTCTCTCCACCATCATGGGTCCTTCAGCCCATTGAAAATTCTGATTGGGAGGACCCATTTTTAATCAATCATAACCCAGATCAAAATTTGAGGAGATATCTTTTTGTTGCTCTTATCTCCTCCTATCATGCATGTGGTGCACATAAATATATGGACTTCAATGAAGATAAACACCCATGTCTACTGTCGAGCAGGACTTTGGATGGTCCTCATGAAAAATTTATTAAAATTCATGAATATCCTGCTCAAATTTGATCATGTAGTCGATCAGACTAATCAAAGGTAGGTAGGTAGGTTAGGATTTATTTTTCTGTAATTAGGATTGAATAAGTCTCATCGAGATAATGGAAGATGCTAGAATTGATCAACTTGCTACCTCAGGTACTCTCGTTCTCACTCTCCTTTGTTTTATTTCATTGCTCTCATGTCATGTTTATTGCATATCTTGTTACATTGAGGACAATGTAAGATTTTGGTTGGGGGGTGAGATTCCTTAGATGAATTTACTAGCTTTTGTCACATTACAAGCAATTCTCTAGAATTTTTTTTATTTTTCTAAAATTTAAAACTCTTTTAGAAAACTTTATTTCTATGCATTCGAGATGATACGAGTATAAGAAGAGGAGATACGAAGTGAGTGATGTTGCAAACTTTGAACTTCTCTTAATATAATGGTTTTATATGTGAATTCCCCTATTTATGTAATTGATAGAAAATTTGAACACTTTTACACCTAGTTCACATTACATGATTTTCATGGGTTGGAAGGATTATGTGATTTATGGATTAGGTAGACTTTGATTTAAGGTGTTGAGAAACCAAACCGGGGTAATTTGTCCATCCTTGTCCATGGGAAAATAACGAAAGATATGGATTTCTAAAAATCCTATCTAATTTTAAAAAAAAAGGAAAAGGAATGATGAAATTGGGAATGATGGAAAAATGGTGGAAAATTCCGAAAAGGGCTACCTATTACCAACCGGGGGATGGTCTACCCGTAACCAAAGCTGGAAATGGGACGTAGTGTGAAAGCCGTCGGAAGGACGGTAAGATAAATTCCTGTCATAGGCTTGTTGTTGCTCTGTACACCTTGAGATCTATAGTTTAGTTGATCTATGAAGAAGATAATCCCAGAAACTCATGAGATGAACTTTCACTATGCACACTAGGTTGAAGTTGTTTGAGTTCTTCTATTTATCAATCAATCAACGGGAATTTCATGTAGACACTTATTATGCTTTGAGAGATTAAGGTTTTAACTTCTATCACCTAATTTTTGTAAATTTTATACTTGTATGTCTTAGAATGGATAGAAACATGGTTTCTGAAGGAGAGTTGGTTTGGAGGTTTGAAATTGTTTCACGTATGTTTTGCTCGGGACTAGCAAAAACCTGGTTGGGGGGTGTGTTGAACCTCCAATTTATACATGATATAGCCTATTACATCACATTATGTATGGTTTGCATGTTTAAATGGCCCATCTAATACATATTTTGTGATTGTAGGAATGAGAGCGACTTCGTCCAATTGGTGACCAAAAGGAGACATTTAAGAGCCTTGGATAAAGACCCAAGGTGGGCCAAAGAAAGAAGAAAGCAAAGAGAGAGGAAGGAGAGAAGAAAAGAAAGAAGAAAGAATGCAGAAAATGGGTCCGATCGGTCAAGATCGGTCGGCTAAGAAGGCCCGACCGATCATGACCGGTCGGTTGCACTCTCTAGACACCTAACAAACAGGCTAGACCGGTCAAGACCGGTCGGCCATGCAATTTCAGACTTTCAGATTTCAAACTGCAGGCTATTTCCATTTTTAGATTTTTGGCCCAGTTTTTTGGGGCTATCTTGATGATATTTAGACATCCAACACATCCATTTCGAAGAGGAGCTCGACACCGAAATAACCCAAGTGGTTTCGTGCCGATCGGAGCTACAGATTGACCGTGGTGGCCAAAACAATACGAACTGTCCAGAAAGTTCCTGATTCCGCCTACTCAACTCTGGGCCAGTCCAGGTGACCCATCATTGATGATATGAAGAATCTACTTTGACCAACTTCTAGACAACATCCATATATAAATAACCACAAAGTTTCAGATCAAAAGGATGCGTGGTTTGATCGTACTGATTGAAGAAAGATGGACCATCCAGAAAGATTCAACTGCGCAGATTTTATAAAAAGCCCTAAGTGTTCTAATTTTTAGACCACATTCCGGAATTGTTTTGGACAATCTAATCCATCTATCATGTAAAGGAGGAAGTTTTCTACCAATTTTCAAAATTTGAGATCAATCCGACCTCTGTTCACTCTGAAGCGTTGAAAGCAAGATGACTGGTTCCTGAAGGTAGCCGAATTGCGCAATTTTGAGAGGCGGTCACTGATCTGATTGGTGGGCCCATTCAGAAGAAAATGTTGGAAATCTAAATCATCTATGAGGAAGATCACAGTACAAGGAAGCTACAAATTAAATTTGAAGGCAATCCGACCATTGGTTAAGCCGTACGAAACGAAATAAAATCTATTATCTTGCGGTACTCTTGTTGTATTATAAAAGGAGGTGCTCTCTTCTATTCCAAATCAGTCAAGGATGTGGGAAGCAAGGAGTTCAAGTCCTAGGAGGCTACCTAGCCTCTTATAGCTAGTTTTTCTTCCTTTTCTTAGTTCTAGTTCTAGTTTTAATATACTTTTTCTTAGTTAACCTCTTAGTTAGAGCTAGAGGTGAAATTTGTAGTTGGTTTCAATGCTTTAATTCCTCTATTTCAAGTACCATTTTCTTAATTTTGGATTTTGAACTTCTAGTTTAAATAAAGTTTGGATTTTTAGATGAATTATGAGAGTATGTGTACTCCGGACATGATTTCCTTGCAATTCTCTAAGATTGCCATTATGAGTTTGTTTAGATTCGAATTGTAGTAACCCCAGAGCATGCCATAGTCTCTTGGCATGGCTGTTACTTCGAAGGCTACAAGTTTGAGTTCTATGTGCTTCATTAGAACTAGAAATTTGATTTTCAGATTTAAGTGGGACTGTTTATGCTTGAATGTTATAGCATCCAATTAGATGAGAGATAGGACTTTGATTCTAATTGTGTTGTGCTTGGATGAATGGATTGGTATTGAACTACTACAAGTGGATCCTTTAGATGGGCCTAAGAGGTGAAGATTGTAGTGAATCTGAGATGCTTTAATTCGTTTTATATTAGTTTCAAGTTGGATTTATTGAAGAACAATGGTTTATAGAAGTTTGAATAAAGTTCTAAGTAGTTTTTCTTAATCTTATGATGGCTCATGGATGTTTGGGAGAATTGCTTTAGTTCTTAACTGTTTTGCATATTTCTAGACCTGTATGCTCCGAGGAATCGGATTCAATACGCTCTAGACTCGGATTTTCATGCGGAAACTTCAACCAAAGTTCTACCTTTTATACTAATTTCTGAATTATGTGTTGATGGTAGATGTGATTTGAATGAAGTTCAAATCATAATCTAATTATGCTTTGTGACAAAGTTTAATGATGATTATGATTGTGATCTTAATATATTGGAACTAGGATTGACCTATGCAATTGAGTGTGCTCAAGTCCTAACTTGAATTGAGGGACTCATGTATAGAATCACACATATGACAGATTGTGTAATACAACCGCTCTATCATCCGACTAGATAGGATTTGATTTTGATTCTAGTTGTGTAATTGGGAAACCACTACGAATTATGCATTAAGGATTGCTACAAGTGGATCCTTGGACCCCTAGTGCTCTCTTATATTGATTGATTCACTTTTAGTTTAAGAATCATATTTACATTCAATTCTAAAAATCTGTTTAGTTAGCTCTCAAGTAGAGAATATTAAAAGTAATTTTGTGAATTCCTAACAAGTCCTGGAACGATCTCGGTCTCTACCGAATTATTACTACATTGCAGCCTTGCACTTGAGGCAAGCGAATAACAATGCTCAGCTAGAATCTCTCAGCTAGGGCTAAGAGGTGAAGCTTGTAGCTAATTTCATGTTTAAGTCAGTTTAATTCAAGTACTTTCACTTTAAGTTTGGATTTTGAATGTTCTAGTTTGAATAAAGTTGATATTTTTAGAAGTTTTATGAGAGTTCATGTGCTCCGAACATGGATTCCTTGCAATTCTCTGAGATTATTATGTTTGGCTTGATTAGATTCGAATTATGGTAACCCTTGAGCATGCCATAGTCCATAGACATGGCTGTTACTTCGAAGGCTATGATTTTGAATGCTATATGATTGTATAGGACTAGAACTTAGAAGTTCAACTTAAGTGGGATTGAATGTGTTTCAATGCTTTATCTTCCAACTAGATGAGAGATAGAACTTCGAATCTAGTTGGGTTTTATGCTTGGATTGATTGGATTGATATGGAATTGCTACAAGTGGATCCTTGAAAGCCTTAGTTCCTTTAAATTACTAAATTTCCTAAGTTACTGTTTCGAGTTAGATTTCTTAATTGAATCTCTAAATTGTTTCAATTCAAGTTGCTGGAATATTTTAGAATTGGTTTTCTAATTCCCTGTGGATCGACCTCGGTCTTACCAAGAATTATTACTACATCGCAGCCTTGCACCTGAGGCGAGCGAACACTAGGCACTTGATAGGCACATCCACACAGACAAGATGTACTTTCACTTATTTGAGTAGACTTGAGATTATATGATCCATTCTCGTATAGTCTACTTAAGTTGCATATATTAGGTAGTTGATTAGTTTAATCATTTGATAATCTATGTGTTTACGTTGGATTTGGTAACAGGATCCTACAGACGTTCACCTTCCTTCGAGCAAGCTTCCCTCCAAACCTGAAAGAATAAAAGAAAAAACTAAGCGTGACCGGCGTTCAGCCGTTGGCCCTCCGAAGCTTAAGTCAAACGAGAGGGGGTTATAAAGTGAAAAGCTGGATATGAGCTCAGGGATTGTGTGTACCTTTATCATCTATGGAGTCATCTATTTATGCAGATCCGAGTGATTCAGTCTATCACGCAAGGCGTTAAGATCACTACTGATTTCTAGGGATAATGCACTTATCCCATCCATCCTTGGGTAAGGGGAAGGCCTAACCACTCTAGACATCTAGCTGATTACACCTCTTGATGAAAAGGTTCGGAGCTAATAGAAACAAACCCAAAACTGGCCTATACAGGCTGCTGATACTAGAAAAGCGGGGAATGCTCGGGCTCAAAGATAACTTCTTGCACGTTGAGATGCGAACCCTTTTAATCGACCACGAGCCGAGTTTCTTGCATACTGAGATGCGACCCCTTTTGACGACCACGAGCTGAGCTGCTCGCATACTGAGATGCAACCCCTTTCGACGACCACGAGCCGAGCTGCTCGCATACTGAGATCTGAGATGAAGTATAAATGGAGAGGGATCGCGATTGGACGGAGTGGTCGCGACTTCTGTTGATCACTCTCTGTCCATATTATTTTAATGACCAACTTTATCCCATAACAGATGCCCCCCAAATCCTTAGCGTTGAGAAGCTACGCCAGGGATTTTATCTGTACATGTAACCGCCTATTGGAGGAAAAATCGTATGTGACATATCCGAAGTGACCTTGCATTTATGGGTGCCAGCTTTCCGCAGCTTTTCGGCTGAGAGAGGTGAAGCGACGCTCGCCCCGTGTCACTGAATTTAATGCTCGTGCCCGTTCGACTGTCATGCCGGATGAAAGGCCGCTGCGTGTCACCAAAACCAAATGAAATGATTGCTTATAAATATCGGATCCTGCGGAGATTACTCCATTTTTGAAATTCTGCTGAAGAGTTCCAGAAACCCTTCTTCTTCTCTCCTTCTGTCTTTGGTGTAACCTCTTCACGGAGGTATTTCTTTCCCTTTTCTTTCTTTTTTCTTTCTTCCTAGCCTTTTTCTTTACAATGGCAGGGGATTCCGATGAAGAAATCGTTCCTCTGGGAGATGACACTCCCGATTCTTCTGAATCGAAATAACGCTCGAGTGCCGGAGGGGAGATATTCTGTCACCGGTTATCCATCGGTAATGACGGAGGAACAACTCTTGAACTTACGGGAGAGGTATCGGATTCTGGACTCCGTTATACTTAAGTTGCCAGGAAGAGGAGAGACCGCCGATTCCCCGCCGTCGGGCTGTGTTGCTTTTTACTAATATCTTTTTCGTCTCGGTGTGCATTTTTCCCTTCATCCCTTCATCCGGAACTTCCTCCATACCTATAAGATCGCCCCCGGCCAGCTTATCGTAAACGGCTAGAGGGTGCTTATAAGCGCATTTGTCCTCTGGAAGCAAGCGGGTAATGAGGACCTAATTGCTGAGGAATTTTTGAGGATGTACCAACTGAAAAAGGCCCCAACCAGCGAGGGTTGGTACTACCTCTGCTTCTGGCACCGTAATAACTTTATCTTGGGGAACCCCACCTCCAATTATCCCGAATGGAGGAAAAAATAATTCTATGCCTCCGGCAACTAGGAGTCTGATGTGGGCTCCTACCCAAAAGGCCACAACATTAATCGCTTCTTCGGCGAAGGTGGGTTGATTTTTACCCCTTTGCTCGAAGACAAGTAAATTTTAATTTTTGCTATTTCGACTAACTTGCTCTCCTCTGCGTCTCACAAGTATTCCCATTGGGAAGAGGTCGAACTTGCAAGGAGAGATTAACGAGAAGCTCACCAAGATTTACAAACTTTCGGTGGTCGTCCGCAACGTCAATGCTACCCTAGACCCTCGCTCTCTCTCTGCTGCTGGTCTCATTCGCCAAGAAGAGATGACGAACGTGGGGGATAAGAGGGGAGCGTTGGGGTGCTTCCCCTTCTAAAGGGCACGGCCTCAAAGAGGCAAAAGAAGACAGCGACCGGTCCTTCAGCCGCACCTGCTCAACCAGAGGGTCCCGCTCGCAGCTCACAGCCGCATAGCGCTCCTCAAGCGGAAGTCGCTGCGACCTCTTCGGCTGCGACACCTCCGACTGGCTCCCGCGGCCAGCCAATAATTGATATTGTTGACAATTTGCCAAAGGGCGATCAGACAAGACCAACCCTCCCCCCGAGGGAGATGGGATGCGAGCCCACTGCAGCTCGTGAGTCGGCTATGCCTGCTTTGGAGCTTCCATCTGTGCCAGATCACGAGGGGAGCTCTTCTGAGATGGTCGTAGCCCAACCTTTGGGGTCGGGAGTCTTCATCATCCCATCACACTTGCATCGAATATGCAAGTTTATTTTCGAGAATATTGCCCCCAATTCCTTCTGGGCCCTCCTTGAACCTATTCCAAAGGCTCTCTCCACGGACATCTGAGTGAGATTAATTCAGGTGACGGCCTCTCCTCTGTCCTTCTTTTTTTTTATATTAAAAGGCTCATTTGAATGATCGCTTCTGTTTTTTTTTAACAGAGTCTGGACCTCACGCTGCGGACAAGGCGTGACATTGATGCTGCCCGTCGCATCATCGATGAGGGGGAGAAGAAGAGAAAGGCGATGGAGGGCGAGATCCAGGGGAGGGATCGTATAATAAAGTCCTAAGAAGCCCTAGTCGCCAAGTTAAATGAGGAGAAGCAGATCTTCATTGCCAAGGTTCAAGTTTTGACTGATCGCTATCAGTCGCTGGACCTTAATTTTGCAAGACTCCAGGAGATGCACACAAAAAGCGAGAAGGAGAAGGAGATCTTTCGCCAAGACAAGATCTCCCTTGAGGAGTGGCTCGGAGAATATGAAGCTCGCCTCGAGGATGTTGAAAAGACCCTCGCTCAATTGAAGGATGACTCAATCCACTGGGACGAGGAGAGGACAGCTTACGTCAAGATGGTGGCCGAAGAGGGTCCACGCGCTGTTCTGGAGTTTCGAACCTCCCAACTCTACGACGAAGAGCATTATGAGGCATACATCGCTGGTCGCGACTTCGCGGTTAGGGTTATGCAACAAATCGCTCCATCCTTCGGCATAGAGGAGTTCGACAGAGTTGCTTTCGAGGTTGTAGCTAAAGAGCTAGCTTGCATCCGAGAACGAGGTCACAGGAGCTTCAGACGCTGCACATGCTCCTGAAGCGGGTCCCGAGGTGGAGAGTCGAGAAGCTCCTCCGAATGAGGAATGAATAATTTCTGAGTTGCTCCCCTTCTCCTTTTTTTTTAACACAAGTGTATGTTTTCTCCTTTTCTCTTATGTAATTTGAAAGAGTATTAATGAAAATGGGTGTTTGTTTACCTCTTTGTCGTATGAGAAACGCTAATCGTCGAGATGCCATATTTATTTCATGAAAATGAATTAGGCTCAAGTAGGGGGGTCTTGGTGACCACATCCGCTTAGAGATAAGTTGACTTATCAATTGAGACTTTGACTCTGCCAAGAGCAGAAGGTTTGGTCAAGGGTATTTAGATATTCCCTTCAGGGCTATTCGGGTCCAACAAATGGAGTAGCAACCAAAAGGAAATCCATCTTTATTGAATGTCAGTTTGGATTTACATCGAATTAAGGAAAATATTGGAGTAGATGCTCTGCGTGCCAAGGGCAACGTAGGGGTCTCCCTCGCATATCTTCGAGATAGTATGTACCTGGTCGCACGATTTTGATAACTCGGTAAGGGTCATCCCAATTCGAATCCAACGAACAAGCAGACGTTCTGAGATTCTGTCTAAGGACCAAATCGCCGAGCTGAAATGCTCTAGGTCGAACCTTTGTATTACGGTAATGAGCTATACGCTGTTGGTAAGCTACTGCTCGAAGTCGAGATGCGTCCCTTCTTTCTTCCAGGAGGTTGAGATGGAGCCTCAGACCTTCTTAATTGCTCGTGGAATCGTACTGCTCGATTCGATACGAGGGTACTTGGACTTCGACGGGGACAACTGCGTCGATGCCGAACGCCGAAGAGAAAGGAGTTTCTCCAGTTGACGTGCGAGTTATAGTTCTGTAGGCCCATAAGACTTCAAGTAGGAGCTCTGGCCACATACCCTTACATTCATCGAGCTTGGTCTTCAGATGATGTTTGATGATCTTATTGACTACTTCAACTTGTCCATTAGCATAGGGGTGATACGGGGAGGTGCTGAATACTTCGTATCTTCCATTTTTCGTAAAACTCTGAGAACGCAGCGTTAACGAACTGCTTTCCTTTGTCGGAGATTATAGTGTGGGGGAGCCTGTAACGGCATATAATGTTTCTCCACATGAACCTAGTAGTCTGTTTTCGGTGATTGTGGTTAACGGCTCTGCCTCGGCCCATTTGGTAAAATAATCTACTGCTACAATTGCAAACCTGTTCTAGCCTTTCCCGGTGGGCAATGGTCCGATGATATCAACTCCCCACTGGGCAAAAGGCCAAGGGCTGTCCATTGGCGTCATCTGCTTGGATGGTATATAGGGTATTGGAGAGTATCGCTGGCATTTGTCGCATTTTTTAGAAAATTCGATCACGTCTGCCTTCATGGTGGGCCAGTAGTACCCCTGCCTTAATGCTTTATATGTTAGAGATCGTCCTTTGGGATGGTTACCGCATGATACCTGGTGTATTTCATCAAGAACGCGATACGCCTCTTCTGGATGAAGACATCTTAAATATGGTAAAGTAAAGCTTTTATGTAGCAAAATTCCATTTTGTAAGGTATACCTGGCAGCACGGTGACGAATTTGTTGTGTTGATTTTTTATCATCTGGGAGTTGTCCATCTTTGAGGTAAAGGACGATGGGGTCCATCCAACATGGGGAGGAATGCACTGTGACTGCTAGCTCTAGGGTCATTTGGCTAATACTCGGAGCATGAAGATGCTCGATAGAAACAAATCGCGCTAAATCAGACTCTGGTGTAGAGGCTAGCTTTGCTAGGGAATCTATGAGCTTGTTCTTCTCGCGAGGAATGTGGATTATTTCATATTTTCTTAGCTTTGCGAGTATGGTTAGTACTCGAGATTTGTATAAAGCCATTCACTCTTCTTTCGCCTCGAACTCGCCGAGCACTTGATTGACTATGAGCTTAGAGTCATTGTGTATAAGTAAATTACGTATCGAGAGTACATTTGCTAGTTCGAGGCTGACGATCAAAGCCTCATATTCCGCTTCAATGTTAGAGACGTGCGTTTTAAATTGTAAAGCATATTGAAAATGCGACCCGTCAGGAGCAATTAGATCAAGCCGGCTCCGCTACCTGTAACGCATGAAGACCCATCCACAAAAAGCGACCAAGGGGTCTGGTCGCTGGTCGCGAGGTCATTATTAGAGGAAGAATCTACTGGAGTCAAGTACGTGAATTCAGCGATGAAATTGGCCGCGGCCTGACCCTTAATTGCGGTTCTTGGATAGAATGAAATGTCGTGCTCACTGATCTCAATCGCCCATTTTGTCAATCGCCCTGAAAGTTCAGGCTTTTGAAGGACTTGTCTTAGTAGATGGTTTGTAGGTACCAATATAGAGTGGGCTTGGAAATATGGTCGTAATTTTTGAGCTGCAGTCACTAAGGCGAGAGCTAATTTCTCCATATCAGAATATCGAGTTTTGGCATCCACCATTGCTCGACTAATATAATAAACAGGCCTTTGGACCTCGAATCTTCTCTTATTAATGCGGCGCTAACGGCTGTAGAAGACACAGATAAATAAAGGAGTTGCTCGTGTAAGACGAGTTTCGATAAGATAGGAGGCATGCTCATATCTTGCTTTAGTTTTTTGAAACGCTTCTTTGCACTATGGAGTCCATACCCATTCGGTTTTTGTGGTAGCTCGAAGAAGCTTAAAGAAAGGAAGGCACTTATCAGAGGCAAGCGAAATAAACCTGTTCAATGATGCAATGCGACCGGCCAATCATTGGACATCTTTAAGAGTGGACTGAGACTTCATTTCGATCAAGGCTTTTATTTTCTCGGGGTTGGCCTCGATTCCTCGTTGGCTAACCATGAACCCAAGAAATTTTTCGGCGGAGACTCCGAAAGCGCATTTTTCTGGATTTAACTTCATTTGATACTTCCTCATCAAGTCGAAGGCTTCTCGGAGATCTACGAGGTGGTCGTTTGCTACGACGCTTTTCACGAGCATGTCGTCGACATAAACTTCCATATTCTTACCGATTTGCGTAGCGAACATTTTATTGACCAGACGTTGATAGGTGGCTCCTGCGTTCTTGAGACCAAAAGGCATTACCTTGCAGCAATACAGGCCTTGATCAGTGATGAAGGCAGTGTGTTGACTATTGGGAGGATGCATCATGATTTGGTTATAACCAGAGTAGGCGTCCATAAAACTGAGCAGGGCATGCCCCACTGTTGAGTCAACCAATTAGTCGACGTGGGGAGTCGGGAAACTATCTTTTGGACATGCTTTATTCAGATCAGAGTAATCCACGCACATTCTCCACTTACCATTAGTCTTTCGAACAAGGACCCTTCTGGGTAGTCAACTTCCTCAATGAAACTGATGGTCAACAACTTGTCGACTTCAGTTTTAATCACCATTTGCCTTTCTGTGGTGAACACTCTCGACGCTGATGAACAGGTTTGTGCTTCGGATCAACATTCAGGCGATGAACTATAACGCTGGGGTCGATACCTGACATGTCGCTATGGGACCAAGCAAATACATCTTGATATTCAGTGAGAAAATGAATCAAATTTTCACGAAAGACATCGTTCAAAGAAGTTCCAATATAAACCTTCTTGAATGGATTATCTTTAGATAAGTGGATTTCGACTGTCTCTTTCCCCGGGGTGCGTGATTGAAGAGCGCTCTCTCTTGGGTCCAACATTGTAGCTATCGGGAGATCCGAAGGGTCTCCTGTAATCGTCATAATAGGGGCTACTTGGGCTTTCTTTCGATCTTGTACGGCGATTCCTTCTGATTTCCTCGATGCATAGGTACAAGGGGTGTAAAGCTGCTCCTATCTTGGTGAGCGAAGGTCGACCCAAAATGGCGTTGCACGCTGATCTTCTATCCACCACGAGGAAATTAACGAAGACTGTGGTTTTGGCTGGACTCTCTCTGAAGGTAATTGGAAGGTCGATGCTTCCTTCCGGTGTTACAACTTCACCCCCAAAGCCGACGAGAGGAGTGGAGACTGGTTTGTGTAGACTTCTGGCGAGTGTCATTTTATTGAAAGCTTCTAAGTAAAAAACATCAGCGAAACTACCTGTATCCAACATAATATGATGAGTTAAATAATTCGATACCTTTAAAGCGACCACGATGGAGTCCTCGTGAGGGAAGTGAATCCCTTCTACATCTTCAAGATCAAAAGAGATCGGATGATGGCTACGATTTGATACATCGGACGTTTTTTCCAGCCAATAAATATGCTAGGGCTTCTGAGACACCTTGCGAGGGTATACTTTTCTTGACACTTGAGAATCTCCCCCACAAGCTGGACCTCCAGCAATGGTTCGGATCTCACCAGTAGGTTCAGCATCTTCTTGCGAAAGATGATGTTGAGGTGACTTTTTCTTTTGTGATGGGGCTCCGCTCTTTTAGGTGACCGACCCTGTCGCGCCACATAATCCCGGAGATGACCCTTCCGAATTAAAGCTTCAATGTGATCTTTTAATGATATATAATCTTTGGTGTTATGCCCATGATCTTTATGGAAATAGTAGAACTTCCTTTTGTCTCTTTTTTCAGCATCAGATTTGATCCTTGAAGGTCACTTCACATAATGTTTGTGCTTAATCTCCATTAATACTTTCTTGGGAGATTGGTTAAGAGGTGTATAATTATGATATTTACCAGAGTAGGGCTTATTAGGGGAACGGTCCCGTCGATCGTGCCGGTATTTCTTATTAGGAGGAGAGATCTCCTCAAACTTACGCTTCTTGCCCTGTAAACCGTGACGTGCCAAAGCAACTTCTTCCGCATTGATGTATTTTTTAGCCTTTGCTTGGAATTCCATCATAGTTTTAAGAGGGTTCTTGTCTAGGGCGAACCAAAATTTTTTGCTTGTAATTCCGGCTATAAGGTCGGTGAGGCCTTTGTCTTCAGTATAACCTTCAGTTTGGATGCCTTCTGCAGTGAACCGAATGTAAACTCCTTAATTGTCTCCCCATGCTGCTGCTCTAGATCCATTAAATGAGATGCCGACTTTTTGGTACGAATGCTCCCCATGAACTGAGAGAGGAAGACCTCTGATAATTGGGAGAAGGATCCGATAGATCGAGGCTTTAGGCCTCGAAACCATATACGCGCTGCATCCTTTAGAGTTAAGGAGAAAGCCATACACATAATTTCTGAACCATATCCCTCCAGCTCCATAAGAGACTTATACGTCTCCAGATGTTCGAGAGGATCGCCGGTACTTGTATATGGGGCGATGATAGGTGTTCGGAATTTCTTAGGCAAGGGAGCCTCATAACCTCGCGGGTGAAGGGAGATTCAGATCGATGGATTAATGTAAGAGCAATAGGTGGGAGGTTAGTGAAAGTACGTCGGTAGTCTAAAATGACACCTTCGTATATGTGGAAGCTTAAAGAGCAACTAGAATTATGGCTAAACCTATAGGAGAGGGTGATTAGGACCTTTTTGAAATTCTTTTCACCTACTTACACAATTGAACAAATTAAACTAAGTAAGCAAGAATACTTCGGCATCCAAGCCTAAGTGGGTCCAATCACAAGACTAACATATGGTTTTAAGCACTAAACATCCTAGTCTTAAGCATGCATAAATAATCAAATGTTCTAACTAATCAAGCTCCCAATCTATGCATCCTATGTAGACTAATGAGAATGGATCAATGAGCTCAAGTCTACACTACTAGTGAAAGTACATCTTGTGTGAGGATGTGTCTATCTAGTGCCTAGCATATATTCCTATCAAGCATTCATAATTAAACAATTAAACATCCAATGTTAAGATATCAATGTGCTCAATTCAATCACAAACACAAGCATGTATAGTGGTTCGACTTTGGGTCTACTCCACTCCCGGTTCAAATACTCAACTCCTTTGAGCACACCAGCATTCACTATCGGAGGTTTTAAATGAGGTTCACCTCACAACCTTTACACGGAGGTTTTTACCGATTCACCTCTCAACCATAACCGGAGTTTTGGACAAATGGCTAACTCTCAACCCGAACGGAGTTTTGGACATAGGCTAACTCTCAACCAGACGCACGTTCATTCCCGTGTCGGAGGCTCCCCCTTGGAGAATTAGTTTAGGCCCGCCTAACGGGCCAAGGAACGGCTAACGTCCCTAGATCGAGTTTGACTAACAAACTCTACACTCAACTCCCAAAGGGAATTGAGTGGATGAACTCTTAATAAAGACAACCTTACTTATCGGATGAGCCCCTTGTTCAACGCCGGTTTGGGTTGCTTGATCTTCGCTCTCTCGTGCTTCAATCAGCTTCCCTTGCTCCCATGATCGTGTTGCTGTTGCGTCGCCAATGCCTCAGCCACACTTGA
Source organism: Liriodendron chinense (assembly GCA_003013855.2). Lineage (NCBI taxonomy): Eukaryota > Viridiplantae > Streptophyta > Magnoliopsida > Magnoliales > Magnoliaceae > Liriodendron > Liriodendron chinense. The sequence goes on from ML058429.1 coordinate 2,658,136, forward strand.
TCAAACACCTTGCATGTGATGCCTTTGAGATGCCCAAGGTGATAGGAGGGTAGGTTTGAGAACTCTACAACTAATGGGAATGAGATGCCTAGAGGTTCTCTCCTACAACGATCTCATCTTAGAGTTTTGGACAAGGATATGCTTATCAAGGAAGGTCCAAACTTTAGAGATCAAGAGGGGATGAAGGTCATCTTCTTCATGAGCTTGGAATGCTCCAATCTTGTGTTAAAGCATAAGGAAGATGCTTTGCATAGGTTGGGAATGAGCCTCAAATGGTCTCCAACAATGGTGGCTTCACTCCTCTCGAAATTCCTCTCCTTACCCCTCGAAACAAGCCAAGCCCCTTTATAAAAAGATGTGCAATGGTTTGAAAACGAGCAAAAAATGGCTAGTACCGACCAGTCGGCCAGGGGTCCACGACCGGTCGTCTAGGGTCCAAGACCGGTAGGCCACAAGACAGAAGGTTTACTGTCTGATTTGGGGTCTGTCCGACCGGTCAAGACCTGTCGGTCCTATGGCCTGAAGACACAGCAGGTTGCTGTCCAATTGGGGACCCAGTCCGACCGGTCGTGACCGATCAGTCAGGCCTGGGTTTAGCCAGTTTGATTACTAACCCAACTTCCACACAACCCCACTTAATGGCCAATGATAAGATGATCTATTGGGACACCTAGGGCCAATCTATGATGATTAAGGGTATTCTTAAGATGGTCAAGGTCATAAAAGAGGTTAGGGGTTAGGTTTTGGTTAAGGCACATCAAGGCATCACTTTTACCTGTTTCTTCTTCCTTGATGCAGCGGGGCCACTTGAGTCTTGGTCTTCATCTTCATTAAGCTCAACCAACACTAGACTCACTGACCTAAGTGATTGACAAACAAGGTGCACTAGGATGACACAGAAAAGTGCACTAACAGTTAGACCGATATCGTTGCTCCATATCGGAGAAGTGATCCTCAATTCTCTTGAGATCTCCTTCCCATGGTAAGGTGTAACTCGAAGTTTTGACAGCAGACCCCTGAGATTGTTGTTGCCGAGAGGTACTGGAGTGTATAGATTGTGGAGGAGGTACCGGGACTTGATTGCCAAGTGGCATTTGATTTGAAGGCGGATTTGGTTGGGTTCGTGGTTCGCCTGCAGAATGTTTGGAAGCTACTGGTACAGGTCACAATGGCGACCCTTCTGGAGGTTGTTGTGGTGGTTCGGGAAAATGCTTATCAAACCAATTAGACAAGGTTTGAAGCCCAGCTTTGAGAGTAAGAAATGTGCTCCCGAGGAAATGCATAATGTCGTCTTGACTGCCGGATACATTGTAAAATGGATTTTGTGATGGCATACTGGACTCTCCCGAGGGCATGCCAGCCAAAACAGTCTGAGGAAGATTAGACACTGGTTCAAGGATGTCAAGCGGGGGTAACGACTGTCTTGAAGTGGAAGGATGAACCGTCTTTTTGGGAGGCATAGTAGGAGATAACGATCAGCAATGAGAATGGCTAATTCTGACAACTTTCCCACAAACGGCACCAATCTGTTTACGTCAGATTTGGTAACAGGATCCTCTAGACGTTCACCTTCCTTCGAGTAAGCTTCCCTCCAAACCTGAAAGAATAAAAGAAAAAACTAAGGGTGGCCAGCGTTTAGCCGTTGGCCCTCCAAAGCTTAAGTCAGACGAGAGGGGGTTATAAAGTGAAAATCTGGATATGAGCTCAGGGATTGTGTGTACCTTTATCATCTATGGAGTCATCTATTTATGCAAATTCGAGTGATTCAGTCTATCACGTAAGCCGTTAAGATCACTGCTGATTTCAAGGGATGATGCACTTACCTCATCCATCCTTGGGTAAGGGGAAGGCCTAACCACTTTAGACATCTAGCTGATTATGCCTCTTGATGAAAAGGTTCGGAGCTAATAGAAACAAACCCAAAACTAGCCTATACAGGCTGCTGATACTAGAAAAGCAGGGAATGCTCGGGCTCGAAGATAACTTCTTGCGCGTTGAGATGTGACCCCTTTCAATCGACCATGAGCCGAGCTGCTCGCATACTGAGATGCGACCCTTTTCGACGACCACAAGCTGAGCTACTCGCATATTGAGATGCGACCCCTTTCGACGACCACGAGCTGAGCTGCTTGCATACTGAGATTTGAGATGAAGTATAAATGGAGAGGGCTCACGATTGGACGAAGTGGTCGCGACTTCTGTTGATCACTCTCTGTCCATATTATTTTGACGACTAACTTTATCCCATAACACTATGCATGCTTAGACTAGGTAGCTTATTGCTTAAACCATATGCTAGTCTTGTGACTGGACCCACTTAGGCTTAGAAGCCGAAGTGTTCTTATTTACTTAGTTTAATTTGATAAAACTGTTAAGTAGGCAAAAAATTTTTAAAAGGTTCTAATCCCCCCCTAGGACTTAGCCATAATTCTAGTTACTCCTTAAGCTTCCGCACGCACACATCTTTACAAGTATGATAGATCAAAAGGTATAGTAGCGTAATCTAGGAGGATATTGAGACTACTTCGACTACGAAGTAACGGTTAAAAATTACCCACACCTTATTCTTCACCCGCATTGGATAGAGAGGAGTAAAACCCCAATTTGACCCTTGTTCTGATCCTTGTCATCTGACAGCATTGGCTCAAGCAAAGTTATAGCAATCGGTTGATAGTTCCTGGTGTATCTTTTGAGTTTTTTGAGCGAGGCGTTGTTCCCCACTCCTCGAGTATTCCACACAAGATAGCTATCCATCCGTGAGATAACCTGAGTTCACAGCCCTTCTCTTGAGTTTTCAGTCTCCTGCTCCAATCCGTTGTGTTATCCTAAATTCCAATCTTTGTGGAGGCCTTTCCCTTAACTTGGTTGATCCGATGTAACTACCCCTTTTCATTAACCTGGTTAATCCCTGGTAGCTTCCCTGTTTAATCCCTGATAAATGCCCCTACAAAAATGTTTGCGCTATCTTAAACGGGTGATTCTTGCTGGATTTTTCCTCCTCATGCAGAGGAGAGAGAGTCACTCAGATTAAGGTCTGACCGGTAGGTGCCCCCTGGTCGTCCGGCCGAACAAAGTGGCTAGAAACCACAAAGTCGTTGGACGAATTTTGTGAAGGCCGACTGATCGTCGACCGGTCGGCAGACAGGTCGAGTTATGTGTTTTAACACAGCAATCTCTCTGGACAGGTTTTGTGTATGGCCAAACAACCAACGGTTTTGGTCGACTTGTCGGAGGTGTGCGCGGGTTGCTTAATCGGTTTCCTAGTTGGACTCTAATACATGCAAGAGGCTATATTAAGAGCTCCAATTCGGGGTTTAGGGATCCTACAAGGTGTTCTACATGTACAAGGTGAGAGAGAGAAAAAGAGAAAGAGAGGAAGAGAAAGAGGGAGAGGAAGCTTGTTGGTAGATGAGGCTTTGCTCGCGAAGGTGATTCACGGTGCAACGACGTCTCGGCTCTTCAACGTCCTCGTGCTCGGGTGAGATCTCTCAGTTTTCTAGTCCTTTTATTATTATCCATCCCTGCGTGGGTGAAGAAGGTTTGATCCAAGTGGTGTGTGCTTGTGATCGAGGATGTAATAGTTCTAATTCATAGTGAATTGTTGATCTGGACGAGGTCCCGTGGTTTTTACCTCTTTGAGGGTTTTCCACGTAAAAATCTCTTACGTCATGTGATTGTTGATTTGATTTAGTTTCGTGCTTTATCATAACCCATAATTCTAGTAGTGTGGGGGGAGAGATCCTAAGGTTTTATGAAACGTACCTAACAAAAGTGGCATCAGAGAGTTTAGGTTGATTGAACAGGAAGTGGGATCAGTTCTGAATTATGAACGGTGGCTCATCAAGGATGATTAGTCTCAATGGATCTAACTGGACCATATGGAAGGCTAAGATGGAGGACTTGCTTTATTGCAAGGACTTGTATGCTCCAATTCTAGGCATATCAACAAAGACGAAGGATATGTCAGATGATGATTGGAAGAAATTGGACCGGAAGGCGGTGGGGTTCATTAGACAATGGTTGGATGATTCGGTTTTCCACCATGTGTCTACAGAGACCTCAGCCTCTAGTCTATGACAGAAATTACAAGGGCTGTATGAGAGGAAGATAGCCAGCAACAAGATATTCTTGATTAGAAGACTTGTAAATCTTAAGTTCAAAGATAATGGTTCTGTGGCTGAGCACATGAATGAAGTCAGCAATATTGTGAACCAGCTCTCCGACATGAAGATGGTCCTGGACGATGAACTACAGGCTTTGCTATTGCTTAGCTCATTGCCTGATAGTTGGGAGACATTGGTGGTGTTTCTAAGTAATTCCGCGCCAGGCGGAAAGATGTCCATGGAACAGGTAACGAGTTGTCTCTTTAATAAGGAGACAAGGAGGAAGTCTCAAGGGTTTACTCAGCAAGAGGCCCTTGTGACACAAGATCGGGGGAGAGGAAAGAACAAAAAGGGTGGGAAAGACCGAGATAAATCCAGAGGAAAGTCTAATGTCAGGAAAGATGTTGAATGTTGAAATTGTTGCAAGAAGGGCCATTACAAAAGTGAATGTCGCAAGAAAAAGGATTAGAAAGGAAAAGGCAAGGAAAAAGATGATGAATCAGATTCTACTGTGGTCGCTTTAAATGGCGACGTTGTGGTCATTCTCTCAGCGGATCATAATGTTTGTCTCACGGCTACGAATCAGGACACCGATTAGGTGGTCGATTCGGGAGCATCTTTTCATGCAACTCCACGAAGGGATTTCTTTACAAGCTACAAGCAAGCCAGCCATGGTACAGTGAAGATGGGGAACTCTGGAGTATCCCAGATTGTGGGAGTTAGTGATATTTGTGTGAGGACCGATGTAGGCTGTACATTGGTTCTAAATGATGTGAGACATATTCCAGACCTTCGCCTCAACTTGATGTCGACGGGAAGGTTGATGTAGCCGGCTATGAAAGTCGGTTTGTTGGTGGGCACTAGAAGCTCATCAAGGGTTCGATGATCGCAGCAAGAGGGAAGATGTGTTGCACCCTATACAAGACATGTGTCAGTATATGCAAGGGTGAGTTGAACGTAGCAGAAGATTCAGTGACAGACATGTGGCACAGACGGGTCGGCCACATGAGCGGGAAAGGGCTTCAGCTACTAGCGAAGAAGCACCTCCTTCCAAGGTTGATAGGTACATCTCTTAAAACCTGTATTGATTGTTTATCAGGGAAACAGAATAGGGTTTCATTTGTAAAAACTGCTTCTCATGTTAAGAAAGTGCATCAATTAGATTTGGTTTATTCTGATGTTTGTGGTCCTATAAGGACAAAAACCTTGGGTGGGGCATTGTACTTTGTCACTTTTATAGATGATGCATCTAGGAGGGTTTGGGTTTATGCTTTGAAATCCAAGGACGAGGTCTTTGGTGTGTGTTCGCTTCCCCAAGTGCAGGGTTACGATGTAGTAATAATCTCAATAAGACCGAGGTCGATCCGCAGGGACTTATGTAGGAATCCACAAAACACTTCCAATAGTTCTACTAAAGAGCTAACAAATAGATTTGATGTAAATAGTAATGTTGAATTAAACTGAAGGAAATCAATTAATAAAAAGGCACTAGGGGTTGAAGGATCCACTTGTAGCAATCCTTGATGCTCAATCCGCTGTGGTTTCTCACTTTCTCAACTAGAATCGAAATTAAGTTCTATCTAGTCGGATGGTAGAGCAGTTAAACCAAACAATCTGACATATGTATGATCCATGTATATTGTTGAACCTCCAATTTATACATTGCATTGCCCATTACACTACATAGTTTGCATGATTTTCATGGTTTAAAGGCCCACCTAACACATGTTTCTGTGATTGTAGGGATGAGAGTGGATTTCATCAAATTGAAGCCAAAAGAATATATTTGAAGACATTGGAGGAAGTCCTGAGATGGATCAAGGAAAGACGAAGAAAGAGAGAGAAAAGAAGATGAAGAAATACAAGGCTGACCGGTCGGACGACCGGTCAGCCACATCAAAGGAATCAAGTAGAAGAGAGGCCGACCGGTCATGACCGGTCGGCCATGAACACTGAATGAAGGCTGGCCACATTGCATTGGGGCCGACCGGTCATGACCGGTCGGCCATAGGCACTGGATGAAGGATAAAACAGCCCGACCGGTCATGACCGGTCGGGCATGCACGCTGGAACAATGGACAGTCCACACCGACCGGTCATGACCGGTCGGCTGTGCTCTCTGGAGTATTTGAAAAGCCAGGCCGACCGGTCACGACCGGTCGGTTCTGCGTAAGAAGAATTCTTTCTAATTCGGGACTTCGAATTTCACTGCGCAAGGCGTAGGATTTCACAGAATCCGACGCAAGGGAGGATTGTTGCTATAAAAGGCCACCTAGGGGCTCTCCCTAAGGTATCAGAGAAGAGAAGGAACGTGAGTTTGGAGGCTGAAGGCGACTGTGGAGCGTCTGCAACATCTATTTTCGAGTTTTTCTAGTTTTATGCTTTATTTTTGAGTTTTTAGTTGTAGCATGACTATGCTCGGCTAAAACCTCTCAGCTAAGGCTGAGAGGTGAAGCTTGTAGCCATTTCTATGTTAATTTCAGTCTGATGCAAGTATTTTTCTTCAATTCAAAGTTTGATTTTCCTTATGTTTCAGTCCAATAGGTGGTAGTTTGAGATGTCTTATCTGAGTTTATGTGCTCCGGACATGAATTCCTTTTAATTCTCTGAGATTATCACAGGTTGCTTGTTTAGATTCGAATTATAGTAATCCTTGAGCAGGCCATAGTCCATAGGCATGGCTGTTACTCCGCAGGCTATGAATTTGAATTCTACATTGATTGAATGGACTTGAACTTGGAAGTTCAACTTGAATTGGATGAATGTGTGTGAATGCTTTATTTTCCAACTAGATGAGAGATAGGACTTCAAATCTAGTTGTGTTCTCTACTTGGATTGACTGAATTGACATAGGATTGCTACAAGTGGATCCTTGAAAGCCTTAGTACATTATATCTCTGATTTTTCATTAAGTTACTGTTTTAATTAAACATCCCATTGAATTTGAATTTACTCTATTAAACTGAGTTGCTGGAGTAATTAGGAAGCTGTTACTTTTTCCCTGTGGATCGACCTCGGTCTTACCGAGATTTATTACTACATCGCAGCCTTACACTTGAGGCGAGCGAACAAGTTTTTGGCGCCGTTGCCGGGGAAATAGATAACGATTTCCAAATAATTTCAGTGGCTGTAGAAGTAGCAGTGGATAGTTTTTCTGATTTTCTTAGAACTAACAAGTTTTTCTGTTTTATAGGAATTTTTCTCTAGTTCAAGCGCATCAGGTGATACCTTTCTAACTTAGCTTCTGCAGAATTTTCTTTCAGTTTCAGATTTTAGTTTTCTAGAATAGGATTTGTTTCAGTTTCTGGTTGAGTGGTTTATGTCCCGTTGGGAACGTAACCATTCAAATCGTCTCCAATCTGAAGGTGGTTTAGTTGGACCATTGTCAGTCCATAGACGAGTCCGGAATTATCAAGAGCATTGTGAAAGTTTGGGGAGTATGGATCAAACACCCTTAAGGAATCCTCCCCCCCCTACTCCAACCACAAACGCAAATCAGGAAGGAGTAGGAGAGAATGAGGTACATAATGTTCCTCCAATGAGATCACTACGGGATTACCTACAACCTGCTTGTACAATTACACCTTCTTGCATAGTTCTACCAGCTAACGGTGGGACCCTTGACATAAAACCGGGAGTAATCCAACTTTTACCTAAATTCCATGGGTTAGACTCTGACCGCCCATACTTACACTTGCAAGAATTCGAAGAAGTGTTGGCCACCTTGCATTATCCCAATGTTTCTGGGGATACAATCAGACTTAAACTTTTTCCCTTCACTTTGAAAGAAAGAGCCAAAGATTGGCTTCACTCTCTTAGACCATATTCGAATGGGTCATGGGTTGAGATGAACCGGGAATTCTTGAAAAAGTTCTTCCCAGCTCATAAAACAAACACTCTTCGAAGGGCCATAATGAATTTCTCAGCTAAAGAGGGTGAATCATTCTTTCAATGTTGGGAAAGATTTAAGGAACTCCTGCTTGCTTGCCCACATCATGGCTATGAGAGTTGGCGAATTATAAATTTTTTCAATGATGGATTAAGTTCTAATATGCGCCAATTTGTGGAAATGATGTGCAATGGCGAGTTTATGAGTAAAAATCCAGATGATGCTTGGAGTTACTTGGACATGTTGGCTGAAAATGCCCAATCTTGGGATACCTTGGATAAATCCAAGAACCCCAAGCCTATTCAAGAGAAAGGAGGGATATATGTCCTTAAAGAGGAAGACGACGTAAATGCAAGGATAGCCAACCTCACACGGAAGGTTGAGGCCATGGAACTTAGCAAAAATGGAGTTTCAAAGTCCAAGGAAGCTGTTGAAACCACATGTGGGATTTGTCTCACCGACTTACACGCTACGCAAGATTGTCCCACAATTCCTGCATTTAAGGAAGTGCTGCAAGAGACAGCCAATGCCACGTATGGTTATCAACGTCCCTTCAATGGACCGGTAGGTAATACATACAATGAGAGTTGGAAGAACCACCCGAATTTCAGTTTGAAGAATGCCCCAACGGGCAATCCTACCAACTCCCAAAGAGGGCCACCCATGCAAAATATGGCCCCACCTCAATTCTCATTGGAGGATACCTTGAGAGCGTTTATGCAAGGGCAAGCGCAAATAAATGAATCAAATCAGCAATTGTTCCAAGAGCTGAAAGTCTCGGTTGATGAGATTAAGGGACGCTTGAATGCTAGGGAAGGGACCTTTCCGGCCCAACCTCAGCCCAATCCTAAGCAAGTACATGAAGTAAGCATCCCTAATCTTTCCAACCAAAACATGGAGCAAGCTAAATCCATTACCACCCTTAGAAGTGGTAAACAAATTGACAAAACTATTCCGGTGAAGGCCGATGAGCCTAATGATCCGGTAAGTTCTGAGGATGAAAATGGATCTAACTTAGCCCCACAACAACCGGAACGCATTTACCAGCCCACAGCACCATTCCCATCGAGATTGGTTGCCCCAAAATCTCTCCCAAATTCTCAAGATATTCTAGAGATTTTCAGACAAGTCAAGATCAATATCCCTTTGCTTGATGCCATCAAACAAATTCCCTCTTATGCCAAGTTTCTAAAAGACTTATGCACAACAAAACGCAAATATAATGTGCAGCAAAAGGCCTTCTTAACTGAGCAAGTTAGTGCCATCCTCACTCAAAAGACTCCCCCAAAATTCAAAGATCCCGGTAGTCCCACAGTCTCATGTATCATTGGAGATTACCGGATTGAACGTGCCTTGTTAGACTTGGGGGCGAGTGTAAACTTGATCCCATACTCGGTATATGAGCAATTGGGCCTTGGTAAATTAAAACCCACCAAAACCACATTGCAACTCACTGATAGATCTATCCGTGTACCAAGGGGGATAGTTGAGGATGTTCTAGTCCAAGTTGACAAATTCTACTACCCGGTAGATTTTATAGTCTTGGACACACAACCGGTTTCGGATGCTAGCATCCAAATACCGGTGATATTAGGCCGCCCATTCCTTGCCACATCTAACGCAATCATCAATTGCCGGAATAGGGTGATGCAAATATCTTTTGGAAACATGACACTAGAGGTAAATGTGTTTCATTTAGGCAAAAGACATAGGGATGTCGATGATGATGAGTTCTTCGATGTGAACATGCTCGAAATTTTTGAAGAAGAAGAACTCCTCCAACTTGAACCACTAGAAAGCTTGGAGACATGCTTAGCACATATCATGGATTCCGAAGATCCCATCAGTAGTGAGATTGTGCAGGCATTAAATATAGAAAGACCGGTAGTTGATGCTAGCCGGTGGAGGCCCCATTTTGAAAAATTGCCACCAACCACATCAAGGCCTCTACCGTCTAACGTCGAACCACCAAAGCTTGACCTCAAACCACTGCCATCAGAGCTTAAATACATATATTTGGGTCAAGAGGAAACATTCCCAGTTGTCATTGCCTCCCACCTAGAGAAAGACCAAGAGCTCAAGTTGATTGAGCTACTCAAAGAACATCGGGAAGCCATAGGTTGGACAATAGCGGATCTCAAAGGGATAGATCCTTCGGTTTGCACTCACCGTATACACCTTGAGGAAAATGCAAAAACATCTAGACAACCTCAAAGAAGGTTAAATCCAAACATGATGGAGGTTGTCAAAGCCGAGGTGTTAAAGCTATTGGATGTGGGTATTATCTACCCCATCTCAGATAGCCAATGGGTGAGCCCCACCCAAGTTGTCCCCAAAAAATTCGGTATTACCATTATTGAAAACACCAACAACGAGCTTATACCGACTAGGGTGACTACCGGTTGGCGTATGTGCATTGATTATAGGAAGCTCAACACGGTTACTAGGAAAGACCACTTCCCTCTCCCATTTATGGATCAAATTTTGGAGAGGTTGGCAGGCCATCCCTATTATTGCTTCCTAGATGGCTATTCCGGATACAACCAAATCGAGATAGCTCCGGAAGACCAAGAGAAAACCACATTTACATGCCCGTTTGGTACCTTCGTTTACCGAAGGATGCCATTCGGGTTATGTAATGCACCCGCCACATTCCAACGATGCATGTTGAGTATTTTCTCAGACATGGTGGGTGAGTTTCTTGAGGTGTTCATGGATGATTTCTCTGTTTTTGGTAGTACATTTGATGAGTGTCTCGAGCACTTGAAGTTGGTCTTGATGAGGTGTGAGGAAAAACAACTTGTATTAAACTGGGAAAAATGCCATTTCATGGTACAAAGAGGAATAGTCCTTGGACACATCATCTCGTCCAATGGAATAGAGGTAGACCGGGCGAAAATTGACATAATTTCCAATCTACCACCACCCAAAAGCATACGTGATGTGCGGTCCTTCCTTGGACACACCGGCTTCTATCGAAGGTTTATAAAGGACTTTAGTCACATCTCAAGGCCTTTATGCAACCTTCTACAAAAGGAGACCCAATTTGAGTGGAGTGCCGAATGTCAATTTGCTTTTTCAAAGCTAAAAGACATGTTGACAACCGCTCCTATCATGCAACCACCAGATTGGTCCATGCCATTTGAGTTGATGTGCGATGCTAGCGATTTTGCTATTGGGGCGGTGTTAGGCCAAAAGAAAGATAAAAAGCCCCATGTCATCTACTACGCAAGTAGGACGTTGAATCCTGCCCAAGTTAATTATTCAACTACGGAGAAAGAGCTCCTAGCTGTCATCTTTGCCTTGGACAAATTCAGGCCATACTTAATAGGATCCAAAGTTATTGTTTATACGGATCATGCGGCGCTGAAATACCTTCTTTCTAAGAAGGATACTAAGCCCCGTTTGCTAAGATGGATCCTACTCCTTCAAGAATTCGACCTGGAGATCAAAGATAAGAAGGGGGTAGAAAATGTGGTGGCGGATCATCTATCTCGCCTAGTCCTACCAAATTCCATTGATGAGTCACCTATTGAGGACTCATTCCCTGATGAGCAACTCTTTGTTGCTACGCATCCACCATGGTACGCTGATATAGTCAATTATCTTTCCACAGGTGCGATGCCGACTCATTGGACTGCGCAAGACAAACGTAAATTTCTAAGGGAAGTGCGCAGATTTTTCTGGGATGAACCTCTATTGTTTAAATATTGCCCAGACCAAATTATAAGGAGATGCGTCCCCGATGATGAACACAATTCAGTCATCTCCTTTTGTCATGATCAAGCATGTGGGGGTCATTTTTCAGCCAAGAAAACAACTGCAAAAATTCTGCAGTGTGGTTTTTATTGGCCCACATTATTTAAAGATACCCACGAGTTTTGCAAAGCATGCGAGCGCTGCCAGAAGTTAGGAGGATTATCCCGTCGCAATATGATGCCTCTCACCCCAATTCAACATCTTGAAGTCTTTGACTGTTGGGGCATCGATTTCATGGGACCATTCCCCTCATCTTTTGGACATGTCTATATTCTGCTTGCCGTAGACTATGTGTCTAAATGGATAGAGGCTATCCCATGTAGAACCAACGATCATCGTACGGTTCTCAAGTTTCTCAAAGAAAATATACTTTCTAGATTTGGGACACCTCGAGCCATTATTAGTGATGGTGGTTCTCACTTTTGCAATAGACCTTTTGAAACTTTGATGAAGAAATATGATATTAGGCACAAACAAGTGGACAAGCTGAAATCTCCAATAGGGAAATCAAGCAGATTTTAGAAAAGACGGTGAGACCGGATCGCAAGGATTGGTCCCTACGATTAGATGATGCACTTTGGGCTCACCGTACTGCCTATAAGACACCCATTGGAATGTCCCCTTATAGACTTGTCTATGGGAAAGCTTGTCACCTGCCTGTGGAGATAGAACACAAAGCCTATTGGGCAATTCGGGCCCTAAATTTTGACATAGACAAGGCTAGCTCGCTTCGCAAACTTCAATTAAATGAGCTTGATGAGATCCGTAACGATGCATATGAGAATTCGAGAATTTACAAGAGCAAGATGAAGGCCTTTCATGACAAACACATCTTACGGAAATCTTTCCATGAAGGACAGAAAGTGCTCTTGTATAATGCCCGACTTCATCTTTTTCCGGGAAAATTACGATCTCGATGGACCGGCCCATATATTGTTAAAGAAGTTTTTCCTCATGGGGCTGTTGAGATTGAGAATGCAGCAAATGGTGACTGTTTCAAAGTTAATGGACAACGCCTTAAACCATTTGTTGAGAAATTTGATTCAGAGGACATGTCCATCTCCCTGAATGATCCTGTCTATCAGGATGATTGATCTCCTAGTCTGATGGAGGTATAGCATAGGTAGGTTTAGTTTTGTTTTACTGTTTTAGTAGGATTTAGTTGTTGGAGTTACAGACTTCCATGATCGCTCTATCAGGTACTATTGTTCTCACTCTCTCATTGTTTACCATTGCGCTCATGTTCATGCTAATTAACTATCTTTTTACATTGAGGACAATGCAAGATTTGGTTGGGGGGTGAGATGAGATCTCTCATCTAGCATATTGCAACATTTCGAGCTTCATATGCACAAAATTTTTTCGAATTTTCTAACATCTCAAAACTCTTTTAGAAAATTTTGTTTCTATACATTTACGAGGCTATGAGTAGAAGAGGAGGAGAAACGAAGTGTGTGATGTTGTAGTCTTGAATTTCTTCCAACATAATGGCTTTATATGTTAATTCCCCTATTGTTGTGATTGATAGAAAATTTGAACACCTTTACACCAAGTTCACATTACACGATTTTCATGAGTGACAGGTTTATGTGATTTGTGGATTAGCTAGACTTTGGTTTATAAGTGTTGAGCAGCCAAGCCGGGGTATTTTGTCCATCCTTGTCCATGGGAAAATAATGAAAGATATGGATTTCTACAAATCCTATCTAAGTTAAAAGAACAAGGAAAGAAAGGATGAAATCGGGAAGGAAAGAAAAATGGTGGAAAATTCCGAAAAGGGCTACCTATTACCAACCGGGGGATGGTCGAACCGTAACCAAAGCTGGAAATGGGACGTAGTGTGAAAGCCGTCGGAAGGACGGTAAGACAAATTCCTGTCATAGGCTTGCTGTTGCTTTGTGCACCTTGAAATCCTTGGTCTACTTAATCTATGAAGAAGATGATTCCAGGAACTCATGAGATGATCTTTCACTATGCACACTAGGTGGAATTTGTTCGAGTTCTTCTATTTATCAATCGATCAGCGGGGATTTCATGTAAACACTTTATGTTTTGAGAGTCCAAGGTTCAGCTTCTAACACCTAAGTTTTCCAAATTTTACACTTATACATCTTGGGATGGATAGAATCATGGGTTCTGGAAGAGAGTTGGATTTGGAGGTTTGAAACTGTTTCACGCATGTTTTGCTCGGGACTAGCAAAAAGCTGGTTGGGGGGTGTGTTGAACCTCCAATTTATACATTGCATTGCCCATTACACTACATAGTTTGCATGATTTTCATGGTTTAAAGGCCCACCTAACACATGTTTCTGTGATTGTAGGGATGAGAGTGGATTTCATCAAATTGAAGCCAAAAGAATATATTTGAAGACATTGGAGGAAGTCCTGAGATGGATCAAGGAAAGACGAAGAAAGAGAGAGAAAAGAAGATGAAGAAATACAAGGCTGACCGGTCGTCCGACCGGTCAGCCACATCAAAGGAATCAAGTAGAAGAGAGGCCGACCGGTCATGACCGGTCGGCCATGAACACTGAATGAAGGCTGGCCACATTGCATTGGGGCCGACCGGTCATGACCGGTCGGCCATAGGCACTGAATGAAGGATAAAACAGCCCGACCGGTCATGACCGGTCGGGCATGCACGCTGGAACAATGGACAGTCCACACCGACCGGTCATGACCGGTCGGCTGTGCTCTCTGGAGTATTTGAAAAGCCAGGCCGACCGGTCACGACCGGTCGGTTCTGCGTAAGAAGAATTCTTTCTAATTCGGGACTTCGAATTTCACTGCGCAAGGCGTAGGATTTCGCAGAATCCGACGCAAGGGAGGATTGTTGCTATAAAAGGCCACCTAGGGGCTCTCCCTAAGGTATCAGAGAAGAGAAGGAACGTGAGTTTGGAGGCTGAAGGCGACTGTGGAGCGTCTGCAACATCTATTTTCGGGTTTTTCTAGTTTTATGCTTTATTTTTGAGTTTTTAGTTGTAGCATGACTATGCTCGGCTAAAACCTCTCAGCTAAGGCTGAGAGGTGAAGCTTGTAGCCAGTTCTATGTTAATTTCAGTCTGATGCAAGTATTTTTCTTCAATTCAAAGTTTGATTTTCCTTATGTTTCAGTCCAATAGGTGGTAGTTTGAGATGTCTTATCTGAGTTTATGTGCTCCGGACATGAATTCCTTTTAATTCTCTGAGATTATCACAGGTTGCTTGTTTAGATTCGAATTATAGTAATCCTTGAGCAGGCCATAGTCCATAGGCATGGCTGTTACTCCGCAGGCCATGAATTTGAATTCTACATTGATTGAATGGACTTGAACTTGGAAGTTCAACTTGAATTGGATGAATGTGTGTGAATGCTTTATTTTCCAACTAGATGAGAGATAGGACTTCAAATCTAGTTGTGTTCTCTACTTGGATTGACTGAATTGACATAGGATTGCTACAAGTGGATCCTTGAAAGCCTTAGTACATTATATCTCTGATTTTTCATTAAGTTACTGTTCGCTCGCCTCAAGTGTAAGGCTGCGATGTAGTAATAAATCTCGGTAAGACCGAGGTCGATCCACAGGGAAAAAGTAACAGCTTCCTAATTACTTCAGCAACTCAGTTTAATAGAGCAAATTCAATTTCAATAGGATGTTTAATTAAAACAGTAACTTAATGAAAAATCAGAGATATAATGTACTAAGGCTTTCAAGGATCCACTTGTAGCAATTCTATGTCAATTCAGTCAATCCAAGTAGAGAACACAACTAGATTTGAAGTCCTATCTCTCATCTAGTTGGAAAGTAAAGCATTCACACACATTCATCCAATTCAAGTTGAACTTCCAAGTTCAAGTCCATTCAATCAATGTAGAATTCAAATACATAGCCTGCGGAGTAACAACCATGCCTATGGACTATGGCCTGCTCAAGGATTACTATAATTCGAATCTAAACAAGCAACCTATGATAATCTCAGAGAATTAAAAGGAATTCATGTCCGGAGCACATGAACTCAGATAAGACATCTCAAACTACCATCTTTTGAACTGAACATAAGAAAATTCTAACTTTGAATTGAATAATACTTGAATCAAATTAAAAGTAACATAGAATTGGCTACAAGCTTCACCTCTCAGCCTTAGCTGAGAGGTTTTAGCCGAGCATAGTCATGCTACAACTAAAAACTCAAAAATAAAGCATAAAACTAGAAAAACCCGAAGATAGATGTTGCAGACGCTCCACAGTCGCCTTCAGCCTCCAAACTCACGTTCCTTCCCTTCTCTGATACCTTAGGGAGAGCCCCTAGGTGGCCTTTTATAGCAACAATCCTCCCTTGCGTCGGATTCTGCGAAATCCTACGCATTGCGCAGCGATTTTCGGAGTCCCGAATTAGAAAGGACTTTCCTATTACGCAGAGCCGACCGGTCGTGACCGGTCGGACCAGCTTTTTGAAACGTCCAGTGAGTGCAGTCGACCGGTCAAGACCGGTCGGACTGACCTCCCCATCCAGCGTGCATGCCCGACCGGTCATGACCGGTCGGGCTGATCTACTGCCTTGATCCAGTGTGCATGGCCGACCGGTCATGACCGGTCGGCCTCTCTTCTTCTTGTTCATGTGATGTGGCTGACCGGTCGGACGACCGGTCAGCCTTGTATTCCTTCATCTTTTTCTTCTTTTCTTCATTCTCTTTTCTCTCTCTTTCTTCTTCTTTCCTTGGTCCATCTCAGGACTTCATCCAATGTCTTCAAATGTAATCTTTTGACTCCAATTTGATGAAATCCCCTCTTATCTCTACAATCACAAAACACATGTTAGGTGGGCCTTTTAACCATGAAAATCATGCAAATTATGTAGTGTAATGGGCAATGCAATGTATAAATTGGAGGTTCAACAGTTACTGTTTTAATTAAACATCCCATTGAATTTGAATTTACTCTATTAAACTGAGTTGCTGGAGTAATTAGGAAGCTGTTACTTTTTCCCTGTGGATCGACCTCGGTCTTACCGAGATTTATTACTACATCGCAGCCTTACACTTGAGGCGAGCGAACATATATGATTCACTCAATGCAAGCTAGGACGAGCATACTCAATTGCATAGGTCAGTCCCAATTCCAATAGGCTAAGATCACAATCATAACCATCATTAAATCCTGTCACAAGACAAAACTAGATCATGATTTGAATTTGATTCAAATCACATACACAGTCTCACATACTTCAGAATTTCCAGAAAAGGAGACTTTTGGTAAGAAGTTCCCACATGAAGATCATAAATCTAGAGCGTATTCCAATTCCTCAGATCATACAGGTCTAGAATAGTTCACAACACTTAAGAACTCAAGCAATTCTTCCAAACATCCATGAGTCATCATAAGACTAAGAAAAACTACTTAGTACTTGAATTAGACTTCAAACCATTGTTCTTCAATAGAAATCCAACTTGAAACCAAATCAAATGAATTGAAATATCTTAGATTCACTACAAGCCTCACCTCTTAGCCCTAGCTAAGAGGTTTAGCCGTTCATGATCCAAGGAAGTATGAAACAACTAAAAAAAACATAAAAACTAGAAAGAAAACTAGGAAGAGTTGTAAAACTCCAAAATCGACTCCGCCGTCTCCCACCGTGCTCAATCCCTTCTAAGATACCCTAGGAACGATCCCTAGGTGTACTTTTATAGTGGGGAAGCTCCTCTGCATCAGAATCATCTAGAAGATGCGTAAGGATACGCAGTGCGCAGAGAAATCTGGAGCTTGTAGAACACGCCCATTACGCAGACGACCAGTCGCACGACCGGTCTAAAAAACGTGAAAAACGTCCAGAGAGTTTTGAAAAATTCCAAGTCCATAAAATTAATTCAAGGATCGGTCGCACGACCGGTCTGAGCAGTGGACAACCGGTCGTACGGCCGGTCTTAACGTGTCCAGAGAGTTATGGCCGCAGGCCCCCTTTCATTGAGTGATTGGACCGATCGGACGACCGGTCTTGGCCTATGGACGACCGGTCTTGGGCACATTCTTCTGCCTTCTTTCTTCTGTCCTCTGACTTCTTTCTTTCATCCTTTGACATTTAGTCCTTTGATCTTCTTTGCTTGTAAATGGTGTCTTTAAGTCTCTAATTGATGAATCCTCTCTCTTATCCCTATAATCACAAATCCATGCATTAGATTAGTCGTTAATTCATAAAAACCTTGCATAATGAGTGATGAATTGGGGTTAGAATATGCACAATTAAGAGCTCAACAGTGTGTTTAAAATATTTCATGCCATGGTCGAGAGGGAGACAAGTAGATCATTGAAGTGCATTCGCATTGACAATGGTGGTGAATACATTGGTGACTTCCATTAGTATTGTAAGTCCCTAGGTATACAGCATGAACAGACAGTACCCAAGACCCTCCAGCACAATGGTGTATCTGAGCGTATGAATCCCACCATTGCAGAGAGAATCAGATGCATGTTATCACATACGAAGTTACCCAAGATGTTCTGGGGAGAAGCAATGCACACAGCAGTGTATTTGATAAACAGGTCTCCATCAGCCCCTTTGAATGAAGAAGTACCTGAGAAGGTGTAGACTGGATGTGATCCTTCGTACAGTCATCTCAGGGTATTTGGATGCAGGGCATCCGTTCACGTACCAAAAGACGAGATGTCCAAGCTCGATACGAAGATCAGGCAGTGTGTGTTCTTGGAGTTCGGTGATGAGAAATTTGGCTTCAGGTTGTAGGATCCGACCGAAAAGAAGCTCGTTAGGAGCAGAGATGTGGTTTTCATTAAAGATCAGTGTATAGAAGACATTGAAAAGCCAGAGAAGACCCAACCCAGTTCAGATGATCTGGAAGATTTGGATCCTATTACTCCTCCCGTGGTGCCTGATGACGGGGGAGTACAGCAAGATGCAGAGGACGAGGGAGTTCCTATAGGAGATGGACAGGGGGAGCAGCCCCCACTTGATCCACCTGTTGAGCCACAGGTGAGGAGGACATCTAGAGATAGGCACCCGTCGAAGAAGTACTCGTTGCATGAGTACATTATACTTACTGATGGGGGAGAGCTAGAAGATTATTCTGAAGCCCTAGCCGACAAGCATAAGGGGGAATGGTTGAAAGCTATACAAGAGGAGATGGAATCATTGTATAAGAACCACACCTATGACATGGTGAAATTGCCTAAGGGCAAGAAAGCCCTGAGGAACAAGTGGGTGTTCAGAAAGAAGATTTAGCAGAAGAATTCATAGACGAGGTACAAGACCAGACTTGTGGTGAAAGGTTTTGGTCAGAGGAAAGGTATAGACTTCGATGAGATATTCTCACTAGTGGTGAAGATGACATCCATACAGATGTTGCTTGGGTTGACGGCTAGCATGGATCTGGAGATAGAGCAGTTAGATGTTAAAAATACTTTCCTCCATGGTGACCTGGAAAAAGATATCTATATGGGCCAACCAAAGGGGTTCAAAGTCATGGGCAAAGAGCATATGGTGTGTAGGCTTAGGAAGAGGTTGTATGGGCTGAAACAAGCTCCTAGGCAATGGTACAAGAAGTTCGACTCATTCATGTTGACACATGGGTATGATAGAATGGACTCGGACCACTGTGTGTTCACTCACAGGTTCTCAGATGGTGATTTCTTAGTTCTACTCTTATATGTTGATGACATGCTCATCATGGGAAAAGACATCAAGAAGATTGACAGGCTGAAACAGGAGTTGGGCAAGTCGTTTGCGATGAAAGACTTGGGCCCAGCTAGACAGATCTTAGGAATGGAGATAACCTGTGATAGAAGCAGCAAAAGGCTTTAGTTGTCACAAGAGAGGTATATTGAGAAAGTCCTAGAGCGGTTCAATATGAATGCAGCGAAGCCGGTCAGTACTCCACTGGATGATCACTTCAAATTGAGCGACAAGCAGTGTCCCAAGACGAAGGTAGAGGTGGAAGAGATGCAGAAGATACCTTACGCCTCGGCAGTAGGAAGTTTGATGTATGCTATGGTGTGTATGCGCCCAGACATAGCATATGCGGTTGGTGTTGTCAGTCGGTATCTTGCCAATCCTGGCAAAGAACATTGGGCAGCGGTGAAGTGGATACTACGGTATCTGAGAGGCTCATCTAGGTTGAGCCTATGCTATGGTGACGGGAAACCTGTGTTAGAGAGTTATACAGATGCAGATATGGCAGGTGACATAGATTCCAGGAAGTCCACATCGGGGTTCATGTTCACGTTTGCTGGGGGAGCGGTCTCTTGGCAGAGCAAGCTACAGAAGGTCGTAGCATTGTCGACGACAGAGGTCGAATGCATTGCAGTCACAGAAGCATGCAAGGAGATGCTTTGGATGAAGAGGTTCCTACAGGAACTTAGCCTAAAGCAGGAGAAGCACATGGTTTATTGTGATAGCCAGAGTGCAATACACTTGAGCAAGAATCCAAGTTAGCATTCCAAGTCGAAGCACATAGAGATTCGGTATCACTGGATCAGAAATACTTTGGAACAGAAGGTGTTACAGCTTTAGAAGGTCCACACGGACGATAACGGGTCAGACATGATGACCAAGGCTTTGCTCAAGGGAAAATTTGAGGCTTGTAGAAGTTGGGCTAGCTTGAAGATGGTGAACTCCTCCTGAGTCGAAAAGGGGGAGATTTGTTGGAGTTTTCCTCCTCATGCAGAGGAGAGAGAGTCACTCAGATTGAGGTCCGATCGGCCGGTGCCCCCGGCCAGACAAAGTGGCTGGAAACTACAAAGTCGCTGGACGAATTTTGTGAAGGCCGACCGGCCGGCTGACCGGTCGGCAAACAGGTAGGGCTGTGTGGTTTAACATAACAATCTCTCTGGACAGGTTTTATGTATGGCCGACCAGCCGACGGTTTTGGCTGACCGATTGGAGGTGTGCGTGGGTTGCTTAATCAGTTTTCTAGTTGGACTCTAATACATGCAAGAGGCTATATTAGGAGCTCTAATTCGGGATTTAGGGATCCTACAAGGTATTCTACACGTCTAAGTTGAGAGAGAGAAAAAGAGAAAGAGAGGAAGAGAAAGAGGGAGAGGAAGCTTGTTGGTAGAGGAGGCTTTGCTCGCGAAGGTGATTCATAGTGCAATGACGTCTCGGCTCTTCAACGTCCTCGTGCTCAGGTGAGATCTCTCAGTTTTCTAGTCCTTTTATTGTTATTCATCCCTGTGTGGGTGAAGAAGGTTTGATCCAAGCAGTGTTTGCTTGTGATCGAAGTTCTAACAGTTCTACTTCATAGTGAATTGTTGATCTGGACGAGGTCCCGTGGTTTTTACCTCTTTGAGGGTTTTCCATGTAAAAATCTCTTACGTCGTGTGATTGTTGATTTGATTTAGTTTCGTGCTTTATCATAACCCATAATTCTAATAGTTTGGGGGGCGAGATCCTAAGGTTTTGTGAAACGCACCCAACAATTCTACGTCAGCCTCATCCAATAACACAGGTAGTTGTCCGCCTTCCGAACTACGCAACTTATCTCTACATGATTTAATTGCCATCTGAACACCTTCATTGGAGGGTATAACTGCATCAAGATGCTGAACTTGGGTTCCTCTAGCAAAATAGGGAGAGAGATCGACGTCCAGACTCAATCCCTGGGAAGGCGCTCCACTATTGGCCTGATCGAATATCCCCTATGCTGGACATAACAGAGCCAAATTTTGGGCCCTCGCTTCCCTGCATTCTTGTTCTTGAATCCTCTAAGGACGATTTTCTCTCAGCTAAGAATCTGGCACTCTATCTATCGCAACAGAGGAGGGATTGTTGCTAGATAAAATAACTGGAATATCTACCTCACTCGGGTTTATGGGGGAGCAACCCACTGACAGGGATCTGAAATTCCTCCTCGGAGGTGTAGAGAGCTGAGGTCCCACCACTGTTGTACCAGGTGATGCTAGTTGTTGAGGCTCCAAACGAAAGAGGATCTGAACATCACCTACAGTATCCTCCCATATTTCCAACCTTCTAGCCTCTTCTGCACTCGAGGTATTCCCCTTCCCCTCCAGAAATGCTGATGGAGTTGGGACGCAGATTTCCTGCGCAGAAGTTCTGGGACCTTGGCCAGCGCAGTGGGCCCCTGACCAGTCTCACAGTTAGGGAGGTCCTCTGTCCCCCTGGGATTATGGGTTGGACGTCAGAATTTGTGACGAAAACACAGACGTTCACCATTTTATTAGGGATATGAACACATGATTGCAGTACTGAGTCAAAAATCATGGAGTTGGATCTGGTAGTGTTAGCCACCACAGTGACCATTATCAGTGAAGATTTGCACGAATTCAGACTTGTAATTTTGGGATTAAGTTAAAGGATTGCATATAGTCGCGTTCACGTCCAATATAGACGGTGACGAAAAAACAAACGATCACCACTTTAGTAAGGACATGAACACATGCAGACGGTGACGAAAACACAAGACGATCACCATTGGATTCAAGTTCAGGAGAACTGTCTGCATGTTATGACTACCACCCACAGGTGGAGTCATGATGATGTGATCGATTCTCGCCAGGATTGATTATTTAGGCCCACATTCATCCTGGATAATTCAATTGAACGCCCTCAATCAATTGAATGTTTATTCGCCTGAAACTTCATAATATAAAGTTTAATGTGAGTTTATTTTTTCAGTTAACATTCCAAAAAGCTATAATACAGTACCCCATTGAGATTGTCCTGGGGTGTATGAAGTTGTACATTGCCCTGAGAGAGCCAGAACCTCCTAAGCCTTCATCTGAAAGCAAAGAAGAGAAAAAAGCTCACTATAAGGCCTGGACAGAGTCCAATATAATGTGCCTCAAAATCATGAAGTACGCGATTTCAGAGGCCATGAAGGGTGCCATGCCTAATACAGATAAGGCCAAAGATTTCCTAACCGAGATAGGCAAGCGCTTCACGAAATCAGAAAAGGCTGAACTATGTTCATTACTCAGCAAACTGATCCGTGCAACCTATAATGGTAAATGAAATATAAGGGAATTCATTATAGAACAGATCCAAGTAGTATCCAAGACACGCAACTTAGGACTGAAATTTAATGATGATCAGCTTGTCTATCTGATCATGATTTCCCTGCCTCCTCAATACAGTACGTTCCAAGTGAATTTCAATACTATTAAGGACAAATGGACGTTGGACGAACTGATTTCTCAGTGTGTCCAAGAGGAGGAAAGGTTGGCTAAGTAAGGCATCGTACATAATGTAAATTCCGTAGCCCTAGGACAAGGGAGAAAATGGAAGAATAAGAAAAGGAAGCACAATTCAGAAAAAAGGTTCTTTGGATCCTACAGGTGGCAATCAGCCACACTCCAAAAGGCAAAGCAAAGAAGAAAAGACGAGGTCCTGATGATGGATGCTTCTTCTGCAATAAGCCAGGACATCAGAAAAAGGACTGCGAAGGCTTTAAAGCATGGTTGGTAAAGAAAGGTAATCATCATGATCTTGTTTGTTTTGAAAGCAATCTGACTGAAGTATCTATAGATGCCTGATGAATAGACTATAGCACTTCTATTCACATATGCACTTCCATGCAGGATATACTACAGAGCTGAATGCCAACTGATACGGAACGATCAGTGTGTGTTGGCAATAGGCGTAAAAATGAACGTTGCGGCAGTAGGAGTCTACAGACTTAGATTAGCAAATGGCCATTATTAGACCTAGTAGATATTTTTATGTGCCTTTTATAAGGCGAAATTTATTTTATTTTATTTCTCTTTTCAGTTAAATGTGGATGCACTTTTAAATTTGAGAATAAAAGTTTTAGTATTTACTTTGGTTTGAATTTAGTTGGCCATAATTTTTTGTGAATGATCTATGTCATTTAAACCTACATACCGCAAACGTTCTAAACATAAACCTGCAGCATAATAGAGCAGGAATAATGAGAAGAAAGAGGAATGAAATTTTCTCCATCTTGTGACATAAGCAATTAGGCCATATCTCTTATGAGATAATGGAAAGGCTTCTGTGGGATGGAATACTTCAATCATTGGACTTCTTTGATTTTTTAAAGATTGTACAGATGTAGGACTACTAGAAAAATGAAACAACCAGAAATGTAGGACTACTAGAAGTGATATATATAGATATTTGTAGTCCATTCCCTATAGCTTCATAGAGTGGACACAAATAATTTATCACTTTTATAAACGACTACTTTCGCTACAGATTCATGAACCTAATAAATGAGAAATCAAATTCTTTCTTTTGTGATACTTTCTTTGTCATAGGCATCGAAATTCATAGGAACAAATCTCGAGGACTGCTTGATTTGTCATTGTTGTAGAATAAAGTTGGTCATCGAAAGATGTGATCAGAAAGTGATTGAGAGAAGTCATTATCAGATTGTTCGATAGCGAGCCTCCTCCGTTTTTAGTTCATCTCAAATCCCCGAGCAATGCCATCCGATCAACATGCGAGCAGCTCGGCTCGTGAGCAACTCCCATCATGAGCACTCCCGAATATGGCCACTCTCGTCATGAGCACTCCCGACATATGACCACTCTCGTCATGAGCACTCCCGACATATGACCACTCTCGTCATGAGCACTCCTGACATGTGAGCAGCTCCTGAACATGCGAGCAGCCCTGGTCTCTGGTCTCTGGTCTCTGGTCATGCGAGCAGCCCTGATCTCTAGTCTCTGGTCTCCGGTCATGTGAGCAGCCCTGGTCTCTGGCGAGCAGCTCCCATCATATGAGTAGCTTCCTTCATGTGAGCAGCTCTGGTCTCTGGTCTTTAGTCTTTGCTCTCTGGTCTCTGATCTCTAGTCTCTGGTCTCTGGTCTCCGGTCATGTGAGCAGCCCTGGTCTCTGGCGAGCAGCTCCCGTCATATGAGTAGCTTCCGTCATGTGAGCAGCTCTGATCTCTGGTCTCTGTTCTCTGGCGAGGACGTCCTTCAGCTCATGGTACCAACAGCCTATATATGCGAGCAGCTTGTCTCGCGAGCATCTTCCGACGTGCGAGCAGCTTTAACTACTGATGATCGGCGATGACATCCCTTAGCCTATAGTACCAGCACACTATATATGCGAGCAGCTTGTCTCGCGAGCATCTTCCGACGTGCGAGCAGCGTTTACTACTGATGATCAGCGATGACATCCCTTAGCCTATAGTACCAGCAGCACGTATAGGCCGATTTTGGGCTTATCTTCGTCTACGGCTCCGTGTCTCAAGGGATCGCCATCAAGGAACGTAATTGACCAGATGAGTGATTTGATTAAATTATTCCTTTATATGAGGATAAGCAGGATAAGCACCTTATCCCATGAAATCAGTAGATGATCTCGGTATCTTACGTAACAGAATGGGACATTCAGATCTATATAAATAGATGGTTTCATCAATGAGAAGGTACACAATCTCTAAGCCTACGTTTGACACTTCATCTTACTATCACAGTACCCATACTGACTTTGCCATCGGAGGGCCATAAGCCGGGCCAACTGGCGGTGGTCCTAACCTTTCTTGGTGATTGCAGGTTCCCTAATCTACACCATTCATCTCCGATTGGAGGTCAGACGACGAAGAATCAAAGTTGGTCTCTGACCAACATCTGTTAGCCAGTTTTTGGCGTCAACAGATTGGCGCCGTCTGTGGGAACGACTAAATTGTTCTCGCCTATTTCTTCCTTCGTCGTTCAGTCATCTTCTCCCTTTTACCTAATCAATGGTTAGTATCATCTACCACACATGCTCAACCAAGAGTTGGTGGATCATTTCACACGTGCATCTCCACCAGTCTCATCTTCCTCTCCAGCACTCCAACGTCAGGAGGGGCCCACATCTCCACCAAGCCGCTCAGTCGTCCATCAGTTAAGGACGTCGCACCCATCATCGATGGCCTTCATCTTGCATGTACATCCCATCTTCCAGAGACCAGGGCATCATAAGTGTACAACCCCTCATTCAACGTTCCTGATTCCACGTCACCTAGCCTTCATAAGTGTAAACATCCAACCTAATGGTGGACATCATCAACGCCCAACAGGTGGGCCATCTTCAATCATCAGCACCTGATCAACCAACGATGCAGATGGGCGTCCATCCTCTCTGTCCAGCGGGATCTGCATTCACATGTCATGTAACCATCACATCTTCTCAGCTCCGACATTCCGCAGCTGTCTGGAACATGCAACCCCCTTAAAGCCCAGCCGTTGATCACACCTCATAGATCTGCCCCGTTCATCAGCATGAGAAACCTCAGCCACAAAGTTGCCTCATCCAGAACCTTGTCACAGACTCTGATCTGCCAAAATTGATAAACGACTTGGATTTCTCATAAGACTCCTCGGTGGATCCCACCTAACGTCCATAGCAAAATCGTGCTCCTACATCTGTTTCGGGAGTATCTGTCATAGCGGGACTCGCTCCTCACCAGCGGCAATGTCGCACACATCTCCCGCTGGTAGTCCGTGCAGAACCCCACCAATTCAATCATTCTTAAGCATATCCGGATCTCACGGACCAACTTCACCATCCAACCGTCCATCAGAACCAACAAGCTACAACGTCTCCAGCAAATAAAAACCCAGCCGTTGTAGCACATGAAGCTCTTCCCAGCAACCGCTCATCCATCTCATGCGGTCAACCACACCTCCAACTCCATGCTAAGGACACCGTTAACCAATAATGGAGCTTGCATCATCTAACATCCAGCATGGATAATCCATCCTCTTTAACTATCCACTCCAGCAGCTAGGACGCCTCCTTCATTCATGAACCAGCACACGCACCACCAGCGACATCCAAACCTTCTATAGTGATGGAACCCATGTTCCTGATCCAAACCGTCCATTTGATCCAAGCTCTTGAAAAACTTTGATCGTCCAAAGCTTTTTCATTATTTCCTGTTATGCAGCCCGCCAGAGTTCGAGACCTGCTTCATATTTGAGTTCACCGATCATCTGAATCTCTCAAAACTAATCAATGACTTGGATTTCCTCATCTTACCTCGTAATGGCACTACCAGAAAAATGACCTTTCCCGACGGCCAAAAACCGTCGGCAAAGGCCTTCGCCGATGGGTTTTAGCCGTCGGACAGGCCGTCGGGAAAGGGGGCGTCGGCGTTGCTCGCCAACGGTTCTCGGCCGTCGGAAATTGCGACGGTTATGGCTGTCAAATTAGCCGTCGGTAATTCCGACGGCTTTAAACCGTCGGAGAGATTCACCCGTTTACTTCTCTAGCGATGGTCCATTTGAACAGCGCCGACGGTTAAAAGCCGTCGGTGTTTCTAATTTATAACGACTACCGTTTATTTTTTTTAAAAATTTGTTGACAAACCTGTGCATGTTTCACCCATTTTACTTGTATCATCATTCATTCATTCATTCACAAAGGCATAATACCAACAAAAAAGATACCTATTTGAAGTTCACAAAAACTAATTACAAAAAAATTAGCTTCTTGTACACTTTGTACTACAAGGAAACTTGAAAAAAAAATTGTTCATAGGGCTTGCAATAGCTGATACAGAACTTTGATTGGCTAGTCCTCTCTGGTCTGACACGGTCAGCTCTGATTGCATCACTATCTTGTTTCCCTGCAAGCATGGAAATGGAAACACCAAGTCAAAATCCCAAGACCATGAAAAATTCCAAATAATCTACTAAAAAACTTGCACGTGTACACAAGTGCATGCCTGAATATAAATAAGAAGGCCTATGCAATCACTTTTAAGCTAGTTCATTAGTAAGAGTGTGTTTACAAGAAAAAAACATTGGTACAGCTAAGGGTACTAGATCAAAGAAAACCAAATACAATCGGTTTTTAAAAACTAATAAATATTGGCCAATATTTGAACCATGCTTACTAGATGGCGATAGAACTAATATGGGGATACAACAGAGAAAACTTACAGTTGATTCTTCCATGGGCACAGTATGCATGGTGCCTCTACTTCTGGGCTTGGTTTCCTAGATATGAGATACAAACAATGTCTACATCCAAACCTTTCACTTGAGATGACAACATTATGCATGTAGTTAGAGAAATGAGGTGGAAGATGGTACACAAGCAACACATCTATAGTAAAACAAACATATATCGGCATTGCTCTTTGCATTCTTAAGCAAGTCCAGAATGAACCTAGCAGATTTAGCGGCTAATGACCTTGTCCACTATAGAAAATATTTGGATTGTCAGCTGCAAGGAATAGTCCATGTTCAATGGACAAAATTCCCTCGATATGAAGATGAGGAATGGTCTTATTAGAGTCACATATTAATTTCAAAGACAATTCAAGATGAGTTGCAATTGATGGATAATCCAGACAGATTATTGAACCATCCATGTATTAAATGACAATTACCAATTGTCTATGCTAGGTTATGCATGGGCAATCAAGATAAGCCAACATGATGAAAAATGTACAACAACCTATGAAGCATCAAAATCTTCAATAGAAATAATCAAGTTCTTAATTAATCATCAATCTAGGTGATCCATCCAATCAGCTCACCTAAGAATGCCATGGCTAAAGCATCAAATTGGTCGAGCAATCCTAAATGCATGATCAATTGCTTTAGAAATAAACTGGACTGACATGTCAATTCGGTAAGATGTGCAACACTTTTTTCTTATTTTTGAAATTTGGTGGTAGGTGTCACTAGTTGATAGAGTGGAATAGCAGAATTGCTTCTGAAATCTGACAAACAAGAACTTGGAACATTATAGGTAAAAACAAGAGAAATGGTTAATATGAAATAATATAGTGCCCTTGAATGATTCCTTGTTTTCCTATTTGTAGGATATTGTGACAAATACAGAGAACTCTAAGAACCTAGATAAAATATTGTAACATAGATACTGGCATGGGACTTGGGAAGTATGGGATGAGAATAAATGGTCAAAATAATTACTTTCAATATATCTAAATGGTTTTCACCCATGAAGCATGATGGTTCTCATAAAAGTAGAAGTTTGATTGAACTCATCATTGCCAAATTTGAGCACCATCCCAAGCTGTCAAGAACAAGCGTAAGGTTAAATCATGGTTTTCTCATCCAAATTTTTATGTTATCAAAGGTAAATGTGGATCTTCAACAAACATTTAAGTTGGCTACATGATATCCATAGGAACATTTAAAGAGATAAATGGGCAGCAATATGAACAGAAATTCTGCTTCATGCTCTGTAGCCAAGCTGGTTAAGACACCTGTATTCGAGCACAAGTCATGGTCTTAAGTCCATTTGTTGTAGACGTTTCAGTCTGGCCTCAAATGATAAGTAATCTTACCCAAGAAAAGCCAAAAGAGAGGGCTCAAGTCCATTTGATATTTAAAACTCTGAATGAGGATCATGGTTGTGGCATGCAAAACTAAGGGGCTCAAGTATAACTATAACCCAAAGAGAGGACAGGTAGCAAACACCATCTCTACTATAGTCCATACCATGAAACTTTCAAGATAGTTGATCTCTTTATTAGTCTTCATTGCTCTTGACACCGGCAGTTTTAAACCAGCTAGAGGGCAATGAGGATCTTCATCACTATATTGATGCACTAGCCCAAGAATCAGCTTGATCCAGTCTTGAAAACAAATGTACGGCTCTGAAAACCTTGGTTGAAGTTTTCTAACCCATACAAGTGTTTCCAATATTGGGGCCCATGGGCTATAATTGGACCAGATTTTATTGTTTGGAAAACATGAGAAGGTCATACCAACCTGACGTATGAATTAGGTCTTGTACATTTGTGCCAAGCTGGTAAATGTGTGACATAGAACCACATGGACTTTTGAGTCATGGAACAGGGAAGTGTTTTTTTTTTTTTAAGAGATGAATAGGGAATATTGCTATCTATCCAGCATTTCCAATATATAGAAATTGGCAACATCTTTCCAACATTCTTTTTTTCCCTACTACATGTTCTTTGAATAGTAAGTATTGTAAAAGTAGTGAACAGATCAAATGGCTAAAGGAAGCATAGAAACTGACCGTGGTACCTGGAAATATGAATATTTATTCACGCCACCAAAAAAATTGATCAAAGCTAAACCAAAGTCAAACAAAATGTTGGTTAGAAAACAATAGCGTGCAACCAACATTACTTCACAATTCCAAAATCACTGCCACATAAATTTTCTGGAAGAAGGAAAATTACATACATATTTTTGGGCCATGGCTTGGAGATCGATCATTGGAATCAGCTTTATGGTTGTCTTTTCCGTGCATCAACAACAGCTACAACCTACAAAAGGATGTACAGAGAAAAGAGAACTTTCAATACTAGCAAAAAGACCTTAAAAAGTCACAACTAGAGAGACCAGACATGATTTCCACACAAAACAAAGTAACTTGGGTAAATGAAAGCAGTACCAATGATTTGCATGTAAAGATGAATTCAAAATGATCATGATATCCAGAATCCCCCGTCTATATGCAAGCCGCTAAATTAGAATGACAGGACTATTCTATCAAGAAAGTTTTTTGGGTTATGGTCCATCCATGCGTCCAAAAGGCCAAGCTCATCCATGGTACATACATGCCTGAAACTCTAGGGAAGAACAACTTAAGGAGTTATTTCAACTAGAAACTTTTAGAGATTAAATCCATGTGGGATCCTATGCATTTAGGTAAAATGCTAGTGCGCGGTTATAGATCTTAGACGTGCGTAAATTTCATCCATGTTCAGAAATTTGCAGATAATCTGAGGATTAAGGTAAGATAACTCGACTTGGTGGGGCCATGGCCCAAGTAAAGTCCGTATTTTACTTTTTTTTTTTAAAGTCCATATTTTACTTGAGTAGTCATAGTGTGACTCAAACACAACTGTAATAGCGAGTGGAAGGAAAATGCTGGCACTAAGTTGAATAACCCACAAAGTAATGAAAAATCATTCCATATTTTAGAACCTAATTGGTTTTCACTTGAATCTTAATTCTTAGTGGCCCTTAACAAAATAGTAGCCTCTTTCTTTGCATTTTTACCATTACAATTTACACACAAATACACTACTATATATAGCAATTTCTTACTGGAATAACTACAGTGCACTGACAATGTCATTATTACCTTTCCTAAGACAGGTGTCATTCCCATTATCACTGAAGGTAAAGCAAAGCGAACATGCTGAGAAGAATCTGATGACAATTCCTGTAAAAGGTGACGTCTTATGTTAGTTAATCACATTGATGTGAGCAACTAAATAAAATCACAAGTATAAAGCACAACCTGTGTCCTGGGAAGAAACCTGAAAAATAAAAATAAGGAAATTAATGAAAAGCTGCCCCTAAAATATGTATACCTTCAAACATGGAAGAACGTGTTATTGCAAGTTGGGGATTCAAGATTCGGCAATACTTTGTCACTTTTCCTGCAGTAGCTATACATACTTCAGCCTCATACATCTGAACATGTTTATGAGAAACAATTAATCCCCATCTCTCTAAAACTTACTTCAATAGGAGTTGGTTTGCCAACCTGGGTCTGCCTAGCACTGGAGGTACAATTACCTGTAGATTAAGTATGTCTTGCAGCCAAAAAAGAAGTTACACTAGATGCTAATTTTTCCTAAAAGAAGATATCACACATGGGATCAGATCTATTCATCCACCACCAAGAAATAAGAATAAGACAAAGGAAGCACAAAAACTTACCTCCTGACAAGCTCGCCATCAAAACAGCCCTAAAATCGTCCATTTTGCCATGCCCTAAAATCCCCATTTTGAATCTAGAAAGGCCACATTCAAATCTGAAAATTTCTAACACCCTAAAATCCCCATTTCGAATATGAAAATGCCACATTCGAATCTAGAAAATTTCAACGCCCTAATTAGATTAAAAAAAGACCAAATTAGAATTTGGAAATTCCAAAACCTAAAATACTCCATTCCACCCTAAAATCCCCATTTCGTATTTGGAAATTCCACATTCGAATCTGGATGATTCAAAAGCCCTAAACAGAGTAATAAAAGCCACATACGAAAGGAAATTCCAAAGCTCTAAAATTCCTCATTTCACCATGTATTAAAATTTCAATTTCGAATATGGAAAAACCTTATTCGAATCTAGAAGATAAAAGCCCTAAAATCCCCCATTTTGCCATGCCCTAAAATCCTCAAATTGGCACTGAGAGAGAGAGAGAGAGAGAGAGAGAGAGAGAGAGAGACGATTGACAGCGGTGGTGGTGCGGGGAAGAGGGATGTTACCTGCTGATGACGATTGACGGTGGTGGTGGTGCGAGGAAGAGGGATTTCACCTGACCGGGGGTTTTGGAGATGGGTAGTGATGGATTTCACCTACCGATTGTAAGATGCTGGACGGAGAAGGATGTGCTTGAGAAAGCGGCCGTGATTGGGGAAGATCATGGCCGGATTTGAGATGAGGGTTTAGAGAGAGAGAGAGAGAGAGAGAGAGAGAGAGAGATGAGGGCGAGAGGGGTTTCAAGCGAGGGGGAGCGGGTTTGACTGTTTTGGGGAATTCGGTTTCCCTCTCGAAATAGCAAAAGATGAGAAATGGTATGGTGTAAAATGGCTGACATTTTAGTGGGTGTTACCCTTGCCGTGTGGGGCCCACCTTGATCATTTTTTCATATATCTATGACGTCCATCTGTTTTTCAGCTCATTACAAATATTCTTGACATAATCAACAGGTTGGATTACAAACAAACATTAAGAAAACGTTACAATGGGGCCTTTGGAATTTTTAATGGTGAGCATTCAATCGACATTGTTTCATGTGGTGTAATCCACCTGAGATTGTATCTCTATAAATTTTAGTAACCCATCCTAAAATGGTCCATTTAAACGGATGGACGGTGTGGATATACAAAAAAAAAAAGATCAATGTGGGCCCTATGGTAGGGGTAATACCCACTAAGCTGTTATGTGGGGCAACGAAATCGGATTGCGTGTGGAGTAACTCCGCACGCTCTTATCGTGCGGAGTAAACTCAGTTGGGCCCACCTAAAATGTATGTGCTTTATCTATTCCGTCCATATGTTTTTCCAGCTCATTTTAGGGGTTGAGCACAAAATTTAAGCATATCAAAATCTCAAGTGGACCATGCCACAGGAAACAGTGGGAATAATGATTTCCACCGTTGAAACCTTCCCAGGCCCCACAGTGATGTTTATTTGTCATCCAACCTGTTCATAAGATCACATGGATATGGATGAAGGGAAAACACAAATATCAGCTTGATCCAAAACTTCTGTGTCCCCCGAGAATTTTTCAATGGTAGACATTCAGTTCACACCTTTCCTGTGGTGTGGTCCACTTTAGATTCTAATATGCTTCTTTTTTTGGAACCATATCTAAAATTATCTGTTAATATGGATGGATGGAGTGGATGAAATACGTAAATCAAGGTGGGCATCACAGAGTTTACTCCGCATGCTAAGCGCGCGGAGTTACTACGCAATCCGCTTCTGCGGGCAACACCCAATTCACACCCCAATTCGGGCGCCGATTGGGGCTAGAGACGGACGGTCCAATCAGGGGATCGTGGGGCCCACAGGATGGATGTTCTACATCAATGGTGGGTCTCATAGGATGGATAGTCCACATTAAAGGTGGGCCCTGGATGATGGACGATGTACACCTAAGTTGGGCCTCACAAGATGGACGGACCACATTGAAAGTGGGTCCCACATGATGGACGACCAACATCAAGGTGGGCCCCACATCATGGTGCTCTATGTCAAGGTGGGACCCTGCATGATGGACGATCCGCATTGATGGTGAGACCCACATTATGGATAGTGGACACTGAAGGTGGCCCCGGATGATGGACCATCTGCACCAAAGGTGGTACACATGATGGACAGTCAACATGAAGGTCGGCCCCACATGATTTATGTACTAATTATGGATGGCAGACAGCAAAGCTGGGCCCTGCATGATGGACAGCAACCTCCATCAAAGGCTATGGTTATGGGTCTTTTAATTCTCAGGTGGACCTTTCAATGGCCATTGAACTTTTAGCCTTTTATTATTGAAATGAGAAGGGTGGCTGTATCTTCTCTCTTAACCATTCTTTGTTGGCCACTTATTGAAAGGTCTAGAATTAACGGTACCGTACTATGGTTATGGGTCTATCAAGTTGGCCAAGACCGGCTTGGAAAATTGGTTGGGCTCGGTCCAACCCAGCTGAAAAATTGTTCAAATCCCCCTATCCGTAATGAAACCAACCGTCTACAGATGAATCTGTGCCAGGTTGGGCTAAAAGACTTGAACTCGAGCCCAGCTCAAAAACTGGTCAGGCCAGGCATGCCTGGCACAAGGCCCAGCCGCGGACCATAATGATATTTGTGTCCATCAAACCTGTCCATTAGATGTACCCCTCAACGTCAGCCGTAGATCTCAAACTCCAGATCGTTGATCTGATGGACCCAATCATTCGAATGATTGCGTCCATCAGATCAATGATTTGATGTGAATTATGGGCCCTACACGTACAAATCCGAACATCAGGATGCTATTCATTTTCAATGTATCAATACCCTACGATTCCTATCAATGTAGAATTTCTATAGTGAACTATACATTGATCTGTGGGCCCCACCTTGATGTGTGAGTTCCACCCAACTGGTCGCATCAGATACTCAGGTGGGCCGCATAAAAGGAACAATTGGGGACATTTGGGAGGGTTGCACTCACCATATAAACTTCCAGATGAAGTATGGGATCCATCATGCTGCGTATATGCCATCCAAACCAGTCATCGGGTGTGAACCAGTAGGATGAAGGGACACACAAAAACTCAGACCATTCCAAAACTTAGGTAGGCCACACCACGTGAATATATAGGTTTTAGGCGCATTTGTACATTGTTCCCTGTGGTGTGTCCCGCTTGAGTCCTGGATCGGGATGATTCTTGTGATGTTCTTTAAACACGAGAACTTACACCAGATTGGGGCATGAATCTTGATCCTTCTGATGTGGGCCACTTGAGCATTTGATCTCGCTCCTTCTTTAGGGTAAAACCCTAAAATGAGGTTTCAAAATTGTGGGCGGCATGGATATGCATTAAAACATGAAGGTGGGCCCCAAGGTAAAGGATAACAGAGTGGGTGCGTTGAATGACTTGACAATAAAAGAAAAAGGGATACAACAGATGGGTTTTTGCCGACGGTCTTATTTTCATTTTCCGACGGTCTTAGACCGTCGGAAAAAAAAAGGCGGGACCGTCGGGGAAAGTCCATTTTTTGGTAGTGTGGATCACCATTCGTCATCACATGTGGGGCCAGCAACCATCAACGCCACCCAGCTAATCTTCATCATCCAGCTAGCGGTCATCCACTCCATCCATTGCAAATGGTTCGGCTTGTGGAGGAGATTCCCAAGCCTCAGGAAAAGCATATACTCGAAAGGCATGCCAGAAGCCTTAGCTTATTTATTGGGTAGAGGAATCATCCAGCACGTTAAGTTTGGAGCCATCATCCAACCTCTCTCTCTCACGAATATGCTAAAGGAATCCATTTCCCTCATAAGGATTCCATCGTTGTAGTGTTAAAGCTCTCATGCCTCAATGAAACGGAATATGAAGCCTTAATTGTCGGCCTCAAATTAGCAAATATACACGCAATAAGGAACCTACTCATTCACAACGACTCTCAGCTCGTTGTATATCAAGTGCTCAACGAATTCGAGGCAAAGGAGGAGCAGGATGGCTTCGTACAAATCTCAGGTACTTATCTTGCTCGCTCAAATTGAACAAATATAAAATAAGTTATATTCCTCGAGAGGAGAACAAGCTCGGAGGTTCCTTGGCAAAAATTATCTTCTGCACCTGAGTCCGATCTGACGCAAGCTGTTCTTATCGAACATCTATCTACCCCGAGTGTCGATCAAGTTGCTCCAGAGCAGCTCGCACATTACTTTTATCTTCCTATTGGATGGACCCCATCATCCTTTACTCCAAAGCGGATGACTCCCAGATGATAAAAATAAGCCCGACAATTCGCTATCGTGCTGTCAGGTACATCTTACAAAATGAAAAATTGTTACGTAAAAGTTTTACTTTACTGTATTTAAAGTGTCTCCATCCAGAAGAAGCACACCGTGTTCTAGATGAAATACACCAGGGGGCATGCGGTAATCATCCCAAAGGACGGTCTCTAGCAAACAAAGTAATGAGACAATGATATTATTGGCCCACTATGAAGGCGGATGCTATCGAATTCTCAAAGAAATGTGACAAATATCAGCGATATTCTCCATTCCCTCATTTACCGTCTGAGTAAATGATGCCGATGGACGGTCCTTGGCCTTTCGCTCAATGGAGAATCGATATAATCAGACCACTACCTATGGGAAAAGGACGTGGCAGTCGATTACTTCACCTTGATCTCCTAGAAGAGAAAATGAACATATCTTGTCTTCGAGTAGTGGCTTATCAACAACTTGGTGCTCAGGCAAAACATCGGAACAGCCACTCGGTCATTGCATCTTAACTGGGAAGGCCCGTATTAAGTCATCGAGATTGCTCGACCAGCTGTTCAGCTATGGAATCTATAACTTGGTCGCTACTCCATTTTTTGGACCCGAATAGCCCCGAAGGGAATACATACATTCTCTTGGCCAATCTTTTTCCCTTGGTAGAATCAAAGCCTCAATCGATAGATCAGTCTATCTCTATGCGGACATGGTCGCCAAGACCTCCCAGATTGAGCCACTGCCCTTGGTAGAATCAAAGCCTCAATCGATAGATCAGTCTATCTCTATATGGACATGGTCGCCAAGACCTCCCAGATTGAGCCCAACTCATTTTCATGAGTTGAGTAAAACATTATAGCATGAAGTGACTAAGTCATCTGCTCACCGCAGGGCCAAAGACTCAATTGATAGGCCAGCCTATCTCTATGCAGAAAGCTGACACTTATAAATGCATGCTCAATCATGTACGGCTTCTCCTCCGAAAATAGGCGGTTACATATACATACAAGTCCTTCGCGTAGCTCCTCAACACTAAGGACTTGGGGGGCATCTGTTGTAGAATAAAGTTGGTCGTCGAAAGATGTGATCAGAAAGTGATTGAGAGAAGTCATTATCAGATTGTTCGATAGCGAGCCTCCTCCATTTTTAGTTCATCTCAGATCCCCGAGCAATGCCATCCGATCAACATGCGAGCAGCTCGGCTCGTGAGCAACTCCCGTCATGAGCACTCCCGAATATGGCCACTCTTGTCATGAGCACTCCCGACATATGACCACTCTCGTCATGAGCACTCCTGACATGTGAGCAGCTCTCGAACATGCGAGCAGCCCTGGTCTCTGGTCTCTGGTCTCTGGTCATGCGAGCAGCCCTGATCTCTGGTCTCTGGTCATGCGAGCAGCCCTGATCTCTGGTCTCTGGTCTCCGGTCATGTGAGCAGCCCTGGTCTCTGGCGAGCAGCTCCCGTCATATGAGCAGCTTCCGTCATGTGAGCAGCTCTGGTCTTTGGTCTCTAGTCTCTGCTCTCTGGTCTCTGGTCTCTGGTCTCCGGTCATGTGAGCAGCCCTGGTCTCTGGCGAGCAGCTCCCGTCATATGAGCAGCTTCCGTCATGTGAGCAGCTCTGGTCTCTGGTCTCTGGTCTCTGCTCTCTGCTCTCTGGCGAGGACGTCCTTCAGCTCATAGTACCAGCAGCCTATATATGCGAGCAGCTTGTCTCGTGAGCATCTTCCGATGTGCGAGCAACTTTAACTACTGATGATCGGCGATGACATCCCTTAGCCTATAGTACCAGTAGCCTATATATGTGAGCAGCTTGTCTCGCGATCATCTTCCGATGTGCGAGCAGCTTTAACTACTGATGATCAGCGATGACATCCCTTAGCCTATAGTACCAGCAGCACGTATAGGCCGATTTTGGGCTTATCTTCGTCTACGGCTCCGTGTCTCAAGGGATCGCTATCAAGGAACGTAATTGACCAGATGAGTAATTTGATTAGATTATTCCTTTATATGAGGATAAGCAGGATAAGCACCTTATCCCATGAAATCAGTAGATGATCTCGGTATCTTACGTAACAGAATGGGACATTCAGATCTATATAAATAGATGGTTTCATCAATGAGAAGGTACACAATCTCTAAGCCTACGTTTGACACTTCATCTTACTATCACAGTACCTGTACTGACTTTGCCATCGGAGGGCCATAAGCCGGGCCAACCAGCGGTGGTCCTAACCTTCTTGGTGATTGCAGGTTCCCCAATCTACACCATTCATCTCCGATTGGAGGTAAGACGACGAAGAATCAAAGTTGGTCTCTGACCAACATCTGTTAGCCAATTTTTGGCGTCAACAGTCATAGAGATCCTACATTGGTAGGATACTCGAGCGATTCAGCATGTAAAGTTGTTTTCATGCTTGATGACCTATAATTAAAGGTGACAAGTTCAGAAGTTTTTTCAGCGCATAAAAAATGATTTAGAAAAGGATCACATAAAGTAAATTCCGTACACATCAGCAGTGGGAGTATAATGTATGCTCAGTTCTGTACGCGCTCGGATATTACTTTTATGGTTTGAAATATTGGGCCGGCAACTGCAGAAAGTGTTACATTACCTGCAATGGACGAAGGACTTTGAACTCACCTACAGAAAAACCGACCATCTGGATTTGGTCGATTATTCAGACGTAGATTATGATGGCTGCGTCGACACAAGAAAGTCCACGTCCAGTTACATTTCTTTCTTATGAGTGGAGGAACTATGTCTTGAAAAAATATAAAACAATCCATCACAGCTTCATCCACTATAAAGGCAGAATTTGTCGCATGTCACGAAGCTACAAATCAGGCGGTGTGGCTACAGTGTTTTCTCATTAGTTTATGGGTCTTGGAGCACATCCCAAAACCTATGAGAATATTTTTTTGTGACAGTTCAGTTGCGATACATTTCTCGTGCAATAGCGAGCACTCATCAAGGTCGAGGCATATCGACATAAAGTATCATATTGTAAATGATAGAGTGCGGGATCATCAAGTGTCTATTAAGCTTTATCGGTACTAAAGAGATCATAACTGATCCTCTCACTAAAGGGCTTCCTGTGGTGCCTTTTCAGGAGTATGTAGTGTCTATGGGAGTCATGACCTCGTAGATACATTCAGTTAGTGGGAGTTTTAAGATTCAGTATAGATCTATTTTGTTCAGACACTCGTGGAGATCTCATATACTTTGATGATTCCATCTTTTGGTTTATACTATTTCTCTCATTTGGTGTACACAATATGTTTTGAGAATAGTAGAATTTTGGTATTGTCTCATTGGAGACATCTTAAGAAAGCTCCTCGGTCCTCTTGAAGGTAGGCACTTTCGATCACACTTGAGTGTAACCTTCATACCACACGACCATGTTCACAATCTACGTCATTAAGATTGATGATACTAGTGACCATGATTCGTCTCACTTCGCCTCAATTAATGTTGTGTGGACTACCACGATCCAATATTAGTAGTCTTGATGGACTAGATTGGAAAAGACGTTGTCCACAGAATCTGACATATTGGTTGACCACTTAAGTATAATTAAAATCCGTGACATTGAACAGTATGGCCCAAGTGGGAGAATGTAAGTTTTCTATATAGTGGGGCGACTGATCAATGGTCCAGATTTGAATACAGATGCAGATTCATGTGTGGACTGATCAGTGGACCCTACTACAGTCGTGATCTACAGAATTAAGAGGGGTTGTGCGTCTACACTGCCTGTGGCAGTATTGTAGTTGAATATGGATTCCTGTTAGCCAAATTCGTGTGGAGCAAGGGTGACAGTGTTTTGGTGGGTTTCAAACACTGCCACACTCACTTCAAACCCTATTTAAAGGGTGCTGGGTCCCCAATCCGGGATAACACTGAAAACAACCCCCATTTAAGGTTTTCTCTACAGCAATCCCAGGAGAGGAAGATCCAGATCTCTAATTCGAGATGGCCCAGCAGACAAGTATGTCTTTACTCCAATTATTCAATCTCCATATCTGATGCACAGTAAGGTCCTTCAATTCCGCAATGTTAAGATTCTTACACACCTCTGTTTTAAGTGAAGGATTAAGAGGGAACTCTTCTGTTGAGCATCTACCCGAGGGTGAGTTGGAATGACAGTGCAATGACCTTGCTATTGTGCCAAATGCTGCAACTCTTCCCTCGGCTCGGCATATTGTCGAGCAACTGCTCTCCGGGGTGGATTGTAGTCCCCCGTATTCTGAACAAGCACCTCTGTAGCTTGAGAAATCCCCGGATTATTCTTTGGGGACTCCGGGACAAACACTTTGTGGGGAGGGGGAGCGGTTTGGGTGGATCCCTAACTGTGGGGCTCCCTGTGATGTATGTTCCTTACATCCACACCGTCCATCCATTTTGACAGCTCATTTTAGGGCATGAACCCAAAAATGAAGCAGATTCAAATCTTAAGAGACTACACCACATGAAACAGTCTTGATTGAATCCCCACCATTAAAAACTTCACGGGGGCCACTGAAATGTTTATTTTCCATCCAACCTGTTGATAAGGTCACAAAGACCTGGATGAAGAGACCACACAAATATCAGGTTGATCCAAAGCTTTTGTGTCTCATGAGAAGTTTTTAATGATCGATTACCACTGTTTCCTGTTTTATGGTCCACCTGATATTTGGATCTGATTCATTTTTTGTATAATGTCCTAAAATGAGTTTTCAAAACAGATGGATGGCCTGGATATAAGGTTGACCCCACGTTCTGGGATCCACCTACCACAGTGGATCTAGGGATCCACCGAAACCGCGCTCGTCTGGAGGGACCTCTCCTGAACGATGGAAGCTTCTTTCCACCCAGGACTTAGCAGTTTCTCCTCCTATTTGGGCCTCTTGTTGTTGGTTGCACCCTCCATTCGGCACTAATTATTCTACTGCAATCGGCTCAACATCAATGAAAATAAGAAAGGATTCGTCACTCACCAGAAGTTTGAGAACTCTATGAATGTCCACATCTGGTTTTAAGTTTTACCTTGACCCTAACAAAAATCTGGAAGATTAATCTCACAGCACTGTCAATCTCTAACACTGTTCTGAGAAAGTTTCCGAGGTCCAAAATCACCGTTCCATCAACACATGGGCAGGGAACCCAACCTCAACCGTACGTACTCAAGCCAACCTGAAGAAAAGTCAGGTTAGGCTATTCGGGTTCAGTTGAGCTTGACTCAAGTTGCAGTACCCTTAGCCTAAACTGTTGAGATGAGATTTACTGTCGATGACTGGTGCCACATGAATCAACCGAGATGTTCCAACATTTCATATTTGGTCTTTTTCATAAAGTACTGGATAGTTGCTGTGTTTCTTCCTTAATCGTGGATTTGTAGGCCTCGAAAGGAAGGTTTAGCATCTCCCAATCTTGGGTAACTATGGGCATACCCAAACATGATGTGGTCCATCAGATCAAAGATCACCAAACGATGGCCCCCGACATGCATGCAATTGAAAGCTTGATGCTATGATTCCTTTCCTAGGAGTCTCTCTCATGTGAATTCACGTGCTTCACAAGCGTGTAAAAGTAACTCATCACGAAATCTGTATGGTCCGCCATCACTAATACGTAGCTGATCATGAGGAGAGAGGCGATCTACACCTTCTCATTTGAGACTGACGGTTTCTTTGACATGTCATCCACACACGCTTCTGCGAGAAGCAGGCCATACATCAAGTGGGGCCCACCATGAACTTGCACCAGCTGGAATATCAAGCCTGTCTACTTACGGGCTAGATCCCATTTGAATTTTGAATATGGACTGTTGACCATTTTGTTTCTGACTACCCTTTTTTCTCATAAACATATGGCGTGACTGATGGGTAGTCCGGAATTTTTTTTTTTTTTTTTTTTTTTTTTTTTTTTTTTTTTCTGGCAGGGCCTGCTCATGTTGGGCCACACGTGATGAGTGGAACATATATCACACACCATAACTCCTTACTACACGTGTGACGAGATCATTATTCGGATGGCTACTTTCCTTCTCCGGGAATATTTTCCAATAAAAGAAATAATATTAAAAAGAGAAGGGATCCAAGTTGTCATCAAGCACTTAAAATTCCATACACGGACACACATGCAAAAGATCTAGACTCTTCACACGTAGGGCCCTACCTCTGTTGACGTGTACTCCAAAACTCATCCTGTCCAATGATCATAGCCTTGAATTGGTGAGTACCCTTGAGGATTCAAATGGACAGCTAATAAAAAGAGTCCAACCAATGGTCCATATTTAATGGGTAAAAATCTTCAACTATTGAGGACCAGGATCATCTGAACAACGTAGCTTTGAAGTATGTCCCAATCAATGTAAAGGGACGGTAGGTGAGCGGTTGGATCTGATATCATGGTTAAAAGGTAACCCATAGCGACCCATTCAACCTGAGTTGAGTTGGGCTGGATCTGCACCACTCGCCCAACTGGGATGTGAGTTATGGTATCGAACATGATTAGTTACCAGTAAATCCGAGTCGACTCAAACAAGTCGATCCGGACTCATCCATGTCTTACAACCTTATTTGATGGTAGTCTCCCATCTGTAAACCACTGAATATTTTCTCCATTAGAAAACCAAATATAAACCATAGCACGACGAGCATACCATTTAGCTACACACGTACACTGTGCATACCACTAATAAGAGATCGGATTGAGCTGATACAACATACAGGGAGTGGATTTATGTAGAGAGGAAGAAGAATCCAATGCAAAGAGAGACTCCCTTGCTGAAAAGATAGCTTGAAACAAAGGTTAGGAGGAGGCATTGGAAAAGAGTAACCGTACTACAAATGCTCAGCCTTGTAGTCAAAAAAAGGATCCCATGGGAAGGAATAAAGTGAGACAAGCGCTTCCTTCAAAGGAAAATAACAAGAGAAGGTAAAAAAAAAAACAATATCCTTCCTTCTTCCTTTCCCAAAGAAATCAGCCACAGAAAGTGCTACAGAGATTCGCGCGAAGAGAAATTGTAGAGGCCACTCGCAGCAAAATCCAGGTCATTCATCAGGTAGGGGCCAACTTGAACATGTCCTGGACCAAAAATCAGGTGGTCCACACATATATGAGACAAATGGCCTGTGGCTTGCCTGATGAGTGGACTTTTCCTTTTATTTTTTTAGGACTAGGGGTGTTCGCGATCGCCCCCTAACCTTGATGGGTGGCCAAGATCGGCGAATTGGCTCGTTAAGCTCTCCTCGCGCAAATCCCCACACATTTCTGAGAAATAAAGAAAGAAAGGGAGGAACTAAACTCCTTTCATCTGCCTTCCGGGTGTAAAGGGAACAGCATTAGAGTTCTATCACCCTCTTCTTCTTCTTCTTCTTCTTGGAATGTGAAACCACCACACAATCTGTTGCTGTCCTCTTCCATGCTATAAACGCCCCAACTCCTGCATTTGCGCTTACAGTAACTATCATCATCCTTTCCCACTTCTCCCTGCATCATCAACATATACAAGGACAATATTACTACAAGGCACCCCATTTGGGCATTAAGCCCCAAAACAGCCACTTTGAAATTGGAAATTGGAAATTTTTTAGTTATCACAAGGACCACTAGTTCACATGTACATGGAGCACGTTGCTCAATATCGGAGCAATTCATCTTGTACGCCACACCTGTTGAATCATTGTCCCTGAGGCCCAGGCCGTTTATGTGAAGATCACGGTACTCCTTACATTGGCTTGTTAATCAAGCTTGTATTTGGTTTTTATTTGTATTATTAACAGTACTAATGTTTTTTATTCTCAAAACCATTTTTGAACTGCTTATAGTCAAGATTGATCAAGAAGGAAAATAATATTTCCCAAACGGGAAGGCGGTTTCACCTTGGGAGAGTTGCTGATCCAACTGTTAGGATGGTGGATGGGATGTCCATAAAATGGGATTAACAATCCATTACAAATAAAACAAGAATCAAGAGAGGTATCTGATATATAAAATCACCTACAGTAATGAAGACCACTCTCTATTGCCACTCCGAGTTCCATGACACTCTCGGTCACCTCATTTGGGTGACATAAAGAATCCCCATCTTCGGACATTTCATCACCATGGCTGGTCCCATTGTGGAGATCCCACTTGATATATCATCCGGTGGGGCCTCATCGCATCCTTAAAATAAATGGTTGAAAGTAATTAAAGAGGACAATGGTTCACATTCTACAAGCATTAAGTCCAGGAGCACCACGGAGGATCACGCGTATGTAATTTGATGCATAGAGGCCATCCATGGTGGGGTCCACCAGATGACAGGATTTTGTTATTTCTTGAAGCTACAATATTCAGAGAAATGCTTGGCATTGACACCTACGTTAGAGTTACTGCTGGAAATGGCAATGGCTGGGGCTCTTGGAGAATTGCCGAGGCCGAGTGAATTACGCCTTTGCTTCTGCCGTTCCCGTGCTTTGTGATTCTGGAACCAGTAAAACACATTCTTCCCTTCTATCTTCCCGAACTTCCCAAGCTGGGCCGTGATTTGCTCAATCTGTTGTGCGTTTGGCGTTCTCATGCCACCCCTATAGAGCATCTCCAGGATTCCAATCTGTTCTTGGGTCGGGTTCCACCGTGTGCCTCCAGAGTGCGCTTCTGCCTGCATTTCATTCCTTTACGTCGGTGAGATGTAACTACAAAAATCAGCCCGAAAAAAGAAAAAAAGCAAAAATTCAGTGCCTTGGCATATGCAAGAACCTGAGGTGCACATTTTCCGTATTTAGCAATTAAAACATTAGAACAAGCAATATAATGAGTGTTTTGGTTTTCTCCATCTCTTCGATGGGTTCTATTTCTCCAGAAAAAAAAATGTGTTATAACAGCTGCTAGTGTTATATATCGGTAATGCATGCGATATCCATTCCGGACCTTGTTTCTGATATTTTTTTTCATGCGTACCTGAGTTGTATCTCGCTTGTCATCCATGGATGCAACACTCCTAGGGCCACTCTCAGGCTTGATGAAACTCTTCAAATCTATAGGGGTGACAC
The DNA here is from genome assembly GCA_003013855.2 of Liriodendron chinense. NCBI lineage: Eukaryota > Viridiplantae > Streptophyta > Magnoliopsida > Magnoliales > Magnoliaceae > Liriodendron > Liriodendron chinense. Next base: position 2,702,780 of record ML058429.1, read on the forward strand.
CGTCACCGACACCGCTGGAGAGCTTGGGTGCAAGTGGGCGGAGGCGCTTGCAGCTGAGAGAAGAGGGCTCATGCTCCCAAAAGCCACGAGTGAGCTGGTGCACCTTCATGTTTCTCCTTTGGGGGGGAAGAGGATGGAATATCTGTGGGATATATAGGGGATGGGAGGAGAGAGAGAGAGAGAGAGAGAGAGAGAGAGAGAGAGAGAGAGAGAGGAGTGGGAAATGAGGTGGAGCGTGGAAAGAAGAAAGACCAAATGATGAGGTGAGGTTGACTTGGGGGGAGAGAAAAAAGAGGGAGTTGAATTGGATGACACAAATATTCTCTCATGTTAGGGCGTCAAATCCGTCGTTTTTTCTTGCTTTCATGATAAGGTCTCCTTGCTTTTCGGTGGCCAGTCATTCCCTTTTGCTTTCTTTGGAGGGAATGAAATGAAAAAGATTCCTCTCCAATCCCTATACTCACTTCAACCCAAAGTTAAAATTAAAGTTCCCCATCAAACCAAATGCTATGGTGAATGCCTGCTGTCTCTCTCATAAAGGTATGGTAGAGAATGCCATAATGAGGGGAAACTAAAACTCACCCTTTACTCGGGTTTTCGATTTCTTCTACTAGGGCTCATGGTTCAATGGCCTAGATTTTCGGTCAGTTGAGAACCACAGTACATGGACCATACCCTAAAAGTCTTCTTGGTAGGACAATTCCGGTCCTTCAATTTGTGGCCTTCAAAAACGAAAAAAAAAGAAGAGTTAAAGATGTTTAAAGAGGATAGATGCACTCTGATGGGTCCAGAGACAAATGGTATGGATCACTAGCCTAGGGACCCTCAACTTACACAAATGGGAAGTTACCTGATACTCTTGCAAGCCTGGGGAATGATACTTATGCACTCGGAAATCGTACACTTCGCACACAGTAACTCAAACTAAACTGCACAAATTGTGGGACCCACCATGAAAAATCAGCATCCCGAAATCACATCATGAGGGATTTTTATCTCTGATTAATGGACATTTCCTTTCTGAATACAGACCCTTAAGTTTCTACCTATCACCTCAACCGTCCATTAAATGTCCACCAATTTACCAGTTAAAAATACTGACTCAATTCTACAAGTTTTTAGTGCCTGTCATCATCTATACAAATTTGGAACCAAGTATATTGTGCATGTCCTTGAATCCAGGATCATATAATTCCTCAATTAAAACAACCCACTTATTTGGAGTGACTAAAGAATAGAAGAATGAAAGTAGCCGGCCCCACCCTTATGTTAATCATGATTTTCTGAATTTCTATCAAACAAATCTACTTTATAGTTGTATTGCGATCTCTTTTTGGATAGAAATTTGTTGGATGAGGGGATTCCAGCTATTACATGCCTTTCCTATGCTATTGCATGAGCATTGGTGCATTTGGATGTACCGCATGACATTGTTGTTAGCAGAGTTACCCAAGGGTATGTTTGGATGCACCATTAATCGGAATCGTAATTACTATCCATTCGATAGACAACACCGATTTAGCTGGGACTATGGGAGCATATTAATTCTAATTAATAACAACCAAACCTTGACTTTAAATCTAAGGTTTTGATAGGGTACGTTTCCCCACCCATGCACAGTACCTGGCCAGCTTACACCCTAGGATTTCATCTTTAGATTGATCTGAATCGTTTGTGTTCTCATTTCCATGGTATGAAAGCTGGACGGGATTAGCTACTGCCAGGTTGAGTAGGTATCTTGCTATTGAAGTGACGTCACCAACTTCTGTCGGTCCCACCGTGATGTATGTGTTGTATCCACACCGTCCATCCATTTAGAGAAATCATTTTAGGGCATGATCCAAAGAACGAGGCAGATTCAAAGCTCAAGTGGACCCACCAAAGAAAACAGTGGGGGAGAGAGAATTGACCGTTGAGACCTTCCTCAGGCCCACCATGATCTTTATTTGAGGTCCAACTTGTTCACAAGTTCACACAGGAATGGAAGAAGGGAAACCACAAATATCAGCTTGATCAAAAACTTTTGTGGCCCCAGGAAGCTTTTAATGGTAGGAGAATCAATCACCACTCTTGTCTTTAGTGAGGTCCACTTGAGCTTTGGATCTACCTCATTCTTTGAATCATGCCCTAAAATGATCTCTCCAAATGGAAGTACAGTGTGGATACAACACATACATCACGATAGGGCTGACCGAAGTTGATGACATCACTTCAGTACCGACATAGCTACTTAACCTGTCAGTAGCTAATCGGCGTCCATGAAAGCTATGATCATATAATCATGCTTCGTTGAATGTTAGACCTTTTTAATCTAGGATATGAATATGAGCCATTAAAAATTACTTTTCGATGCTCTATAGTCATCCTCATCCACAATCACCCATTCCACAAATGTTTCTTAAGATGGTGTGCATAGCATAGATTCTAAACCATGAGCTGGATCCACAATCACCCGTTCAACAAATGTTTCTTAAGACGGTGTGTGCAGCATGGATTCAAAAACATGAATGGTTCATAGAGGAAGCTAGATTCCAGAACTGACGTAGGGAGAATGTGGTGAGGTCGATCACCATCTTTCTCACGAAATAACTACCTTAAATCCATAAGGCTCCCTAGACTCCTCAACAAGGCTTCCTCAAATCTACAAAAGGAAAATTTCAAATTGACGAGAGAAAATTGGTAAAAACTAAAATTTTATTAAATAATAATATGAAAGCTAACATAAAAAAATGAATTTAACATCCTTATATATCCCTAAATAAACTTTAATTCATACTTATGAAAAATAATAAGTTTATCGAAATAAAAAAGTTACTAAAAATAGTAAAATCCTAATTAAAGACTACTACTAAGTAAATTCTTTCTAAAATTCATTGTTTAACAAAATTAAAAACTCCTAAATAAACAAAAACTCTAAAAAGAAGGAAACAAACTAAAATTCGGAATTACTAAAAATAGCACGTTTTCCTCAAAATTTCGTTTTTCTACTATAACCGTGGGTTTTCTGACGAAACGAATGGACACGAGCCACTGTAGTGGGTGGGTTGGTTCACCCCAAGATGAAATTTCAGTTGGAATCCATATGTTGTGCGTCCCGTAACTTATTCGCTCGCCTCAAGTGCAAGGCTGCGATATAGTAATAATTCTCGGTAAAACCAAAGTCGATCCACAAGGAATTAGAAAAAGAATTCTAAATTATTCCAGCAACTTGAATTGAAACAATTTGGAGTTTTGAATTAAGAGAACTAACTTAAAACAATAACTTAGAAAAATTAGTAATTTAAAGGAACTAAGGCTTTCAAGGATCCACTTGTAGCAGTCCCATGTCAATCCAATCAATCCAAGCATAAAATACAATTAGATTCTGCTAGAACTAGAGAATGAACATTCTCTGGAATGTTGTGTTTTGTTGCTCTGGGGGTTCTGAGTAATGGAAACATTCATAGACAATCACAAACATTCACAAAAATACGCAAGAGAAGAGATATCGCAAGGCGAATTTTATTCCAGAGATTCTGAGATCTTGTACATTCCAGGCCGTGGTCTGGCACGAGCCCTTAATTACATCGCATAATCGATGACCCTTGATTAGAAGGCAAAAGACTAGTCAGCCGGGACTAGGTTTTTAGAGTTTATGACCATGGGGCCTATATTTGTTTTACTGTACTAAACCACTTTGCATTAGTCAGATGTCTATGTCCCATATTTTGACCGGAGACCCGGGTTAGGACTGTCAGGGTTTATTACTGAGATGGACGACTCTGGGCCCGCGCCTGTCAATGTAGGGACAGGTGACCTCGGGAAGTCCGCTCTGCAGTGGTGTGTACCTGCGCAGTCTAACCGGCGGGTACCGTTTAAATGGGTAGGGCATCGACTGCTGCATCGTGGCAGTGGAGTAATTGGTTTGTAAGAGATTGAAACTCTTCGACACGGTTTATTGTGGTAATCAAGGCCCGGCGGGGCTAGCTTTTAGCACAAATCGGATCATGCCTTTGTAGTGAACGTAAATATTAGCATATCTGCATAACCCCGGATATTGGCGACTCCTTTCCGGGAAGTTACCCCGTTCATTGCGTCGAATAGGGTTTGATCTTGAAGACGCTCGGTTCTGCTCATTTGAAGTTCTCGAAACGTTTGCTTGGCCGTTCCATTGTGTCCGGAATGCTCGAAATACCCAAGACTGGTTCCAATAATCCTAAAAAAATACTCAAAATCGGTCCCGGTACGCCTGCCAATATTATCTGCAAATTGGCTGATTTCAGGATGCGTGAGACCTGATTTACGGGTGCGTGAGGCTCCACGCACCTGTCAATTCGTCATAGATATCCAGACGATTTTGAGGGTGCGTTGGTGCATAATCAGGGTGCGTTGGTGCGTTTTACAAAATCTGATTTCTGCTGGATTTACAGATGCGTGGGGACTGAATTGACAGATGCGTGGTGCCCTTTTCTGGATGCGTAAGGTCCTTTTACAGGTGCGTTTTAAATGTATGCAATCCAGACCTTAGTAACGTGTCCGCACCCAAAATGGGATTCCGATGGATGGAGTGGTGGTTCCGGCGAGGGTTCCGGCGAGATTTTTTGGGTTTCCAGCGAGGGGCGGCTCTCTCTCTCTCGGTCTCTCCCGGTCTCTCTCTCGGTCTCTCTCGTAAATGAACGGGTGAGGGGTATTTATAGGTGAAGCCGACCAATGGCAGGGCGCCACGTGTCACGCACCTGCTGGACGCTTCCAACGCACCTGTTTATCTCATCGCAGGTCCGAAGATCACACGGGTGCGTGGGGTTCATTTGTCGGGTGCGTGAGGTTCCACGCACCTGGAAACTCTCTTAATCCGTCCATTGATTTGTGGGGTGCGTTGGATGCGTGGGCCTCCTCGAGATGGCGGGCCAGCGTGATGTTTTTAAGGGTGCGTCGGTCTTATTTTACGGGTGCGTGAGGTTCCACGCACCTGTAAGTTGAGTGCCGAATTTTAGGGTGCGTCGAACATGTAAATGTGGGCTCCATTGATTGGGTTTTGATTTTTGGAGGGTTTGTGGGGCCCGTTTCGTCGCGCAACCACTTGCACTGTTCATCATAAATCATATAGGAGTCACGGGTCTGATTCCGAACAGTTCTAATCACGGTGATCAGTGGGGTCCACTAATGAATTTGGCCAAGTCCGGGGAAGTCACATGCTCCTCCATTTTACGTGCACCTGGAGGCGTTCTTTGCGCGATCCCTTCAGGGGTATATGGTTATTTGGCTTATTTTAAGAGTGTCCACTATTTGGGACCCCAACAGATGCCCCTCCGGTGGGTTGCGGCAGGCGCGTGATTGGCTGGTGCGACGCACCGGACTTTCCAGGTCCCACTATAAATAGATGAGTCAGCTCATTCTCGTCATTTCACTGTTCTTTGCCAGACCTCTCACATCAGGCCCACGCACCCTTTTATTCTCCAACGCGTCCAACAATTGCCTCCAACGCGTCCAATTAATCCGTACGCATCCACTTATTCGAGGTACAAGTGATTTTAGTGGTGCGTGGGATGCATACGCACCCTCTAATTTCGAATGAGTTTTTATTTTTTGGATGCGTGAACTGGCACGCACCTGTAAACCTCTTGGATTTCATAGACATCCCTGGTCTTTTGGGTGCGTGCGGTCTACGCACCCTTCGTCAAATTGGTCAGGCCTTTTTGCCTCATGCATCATACAATTGGGTTGAGTGCTCTTTTTAAGGGTGCGTTGGACGCAACGCACCCAGCTGATGAACGGCCAAAAGGAAGTATTTATTGGGTGCGTGAGGCCTTACGCACCCTCCGTCGATTTTGTTTGAGACGTTGCCCTTCACGCACCCGAAAATCGGGGTTTGTATGTTTGAGGGTGCGTGACATCCCTTCGAATTTCGGGGTGCGTGGACTCACGCATCCGATTTCACAGAACTTGTAAAATTTTGTCTAAATAATTTTCTGCGAGGCTGGGCGTTTGAAGTGTATGAGCCCCTTAACCTCTGCCTCGTATTCGGGCACTCATATTCAGACTTTTTAAAGAGGTGCAGGGTCTCATAGACTTTCGAGCTTTTCTAGATCGCACTAGTTTTAGAGGCGATTCCCATGGTGGCCTTAAGTAACGTTTCGAGTGTACCTGAGCATGTCTTCTTATCTCTGTCTTTACTCAATCTAGCTTTTCCTGCTTCTTATTTTCTCTCTTTTGTTGGGCTGCCGTATCGGTTCATCAGCCTTGTTTCTTAGCAGACGATGGTCGTAACTCACGCTTCTCTCCGTGAGGCCCGTGGTTGTCTGAGGCGACTTCTAGATGCTTTAGACCGCCCCGAGGCTTGGTCATCTCTTGTTGGTCAATGCGATGAGGTGGCCGAAGCCCTGACTCTTCTTGGCGCCGAATCCCGCCCCACTCTCCGAGCTATGCAGAATATCTCGGCGATGGCCTCTATCTCAGATGAGCGCAAGGAGGCCGTCTCTAGCTTCATCGGCGATTCTTCCCTTTTGGAGGAATTGGCGATCTTGGAGGCAGCGGAGCCTTCTTTGGCTGCTTCTTTCCTTTCTCTCTCAAAGCGTCTCAACTTCCTAAAGGAGGAGAAGAGGGAGAGCAGGAGATTCCTGGCTTGGCTTATCCCTTTGGCGGAGGCCGAGTACCCGGATCGTCGTGCCGGCATTTGGAGAATGGTCAGAGCGGCTATTCGGGAGCACGACGACCTGGCGATTGACTTGTCTGCGATAAGGAATTATGCCGACGCTGAGCACTTGAACTTCGATCTCGTGCAACAGTGCATTTCCATTTTGGTGGACTTGGTTTTCAAGGAGGCCTAGATTCAAGCGAAGGTTGATGAGTTGAGGGCTCAGGTTCTTCTGCTGACGCAGGACTGAGGCCCCTGCTCTCTGGTTTCGGGGGAAGAGTCCCCACAATTTTGGAGTCGTCTTACATTTGACTATTGTCACTTCATCTAAACATTTGTTATTAACAATTTAGCCATGTGGAATGGCCCTTATGGTTGACGAATATTAATTCATACTCTTTTTTTTTCTTCACTTTTGTCTTTTCCTGCCTGTATGTTTTGTGACGATGACGTTGCGGTTGCGAATATCGTTCGTTTCATTTCTTTCATTAATTTTGAGTGTGTTCCGCAGTGGTTCATGCCGACGCTTGTGCTTTGTTCATTTGTTGGTTTTGTGTCTGTCTTTTATGAATGGTTTGACCAACTTTGTGTAAGCATTTCTCCTTTACTTTGTACCTGAGTTTTGCATGTCGTTTGCAGATTTATCATGGCTAGCGATCCTTCATGGGCCGGTCCTTCGGGTCCTCCCCAGACTCCTTCCAAGCATAAGCGTGCTGCTGCCAAGCAGGTAGTCAGACCGTCCGCTGAAAATCCACAATGGTTTCTTCCTCCCGAGACGTTCAACTTTTATGAACGCATCCTCACCTTGCCAAAGGATATACAGAAGAAAATCCTTTGTGATAGGATCGTGCCGCCTCCCCCAGACACGGGCACACAGGAGCAATGGGATGCATGGTACGCTCCTCTCCGAGGGTTCCGGAGTGACGGGGCAACGGGTTCTGAAGAGGGCGAGGCTAACCCGTCGATCCCTTCCCAGTCTACCAGGCGCGGCCGCCCTAAGAGGGCTGGCAAAGGTGCCAAGCAAGTATACTTAGAGAATCAAACCAAGTCCCGATCGGACAAGATGAAGGTGGCCTGGTCCAGCGCCAAGCTTGTCACTGCGCCACTCGTGGTGAGAAATCCCTACACTCGGGAGTATATCCGTTATGCGAAGAGCTATCAACGGCAGCGGTCTCTCCCGAGCATTGAACCATCCGATATCTGTAGGAGCGACTCCTTCTACGGTGTCGATGTTTGGACATTCGGCCCGGCGTCATTCCTCAGCTGTTCTCTCTCCAAGAACGGGAAGCAGCAGTCGGTTCTGGGTGTGAAGGATATGATTTTCCTAGAGCCGAATCACAATCCCCATCAGCCCTTACCCAGACATTATTTCGAGACTCTGCGCCAGAGGTTTCATCATCTGGGGGATACTGAGGTCTGGTTGTCCGGAGCGTTTCGGACTCGCGGCCACCTGGTTCTTCATCCGGGCTACGAGGCGTGGGCGAACCGGATTTTGGAACAACACAAGGCGACCCTACGGGCAGTGGGTCTGTACAAGGCGATCGAAGCGACATCGAGCTACTTTTGCCGAGAGCCCTGGGTATACAAGGGCTTCCTCAATCACTGGTGCTCCATCACCAATTCGTTCCATATGCCATGCGGCAAGATGAGCATCTCACTCTAGGATCTCAACAGGATCGCGGGGCTCCCCCTTCGCGGGAGGATCTACGATGAATGGGTCCCGAGCGACGACGAGCTGTCGTGAAAGAAGAAAGGTGTCAATGAAGGCTTCTTCTCCGAGGCCTGCTACGAGCTGTTTGCCGAACTACCCCAATTTTGGGGTCTCAAAGATAAGCTTCTGTTCGAGGACTGGCTGGTTTATTTCAGCCACGGCTTGAAGTAAGTTCTCTGTAACGGATTGTGCCTTACTGTTCTATCACGCTTCTTTCTTTCTGTTAACGCTCCGTCCTTTCCCTTGTTCAGCTTGGACTATGCGGCCTTCGACGAGGGTCGTGGTGATAAGGCGATGTTGGAGAAACGAATGAGGGAGAACTTCCCGCGCCCCAACAAACTATCCCCTTCCTGCGAGCTAGCCGGCTTCTTGGCATATTGGCTCAGTTGCGTGGCGCTCCCGAGCTCCAAGCAGGCAGATAACGTCAGAGTGTCTTGCTTTGCCGTCGCAGGGGCCCTGGCGAACGGTCACCGGTACGCGCTGGCTCCGGCGGTCTTATGCTCTATATACCGAGCATTCGGTTATGTCATCAGTAACAAGGAGCGCGCTGCTTACGGTATGAACTCCGCTTACTGCGGATGGCACTTTTTCTCGGGATGGCTAGGGGTATACTTCCCTTGGGTCTATGGTGTAAGGCGCGGGGATTACATCAGAGAGGGGAAGCTCCCGCTACACTTTTTCCAGAAGAAGAAGATGATCAGCCATAACTTGAATGCCATCGAAGACAGAATCGCGGGGCTTGATGACATGTACTTCTATCATTTCTCTGGTACCCGTAGTGAAGACCCGATCTTGTGCACGGATGACGCTAGTATTGATTATCACGAGCGTTCCTTCCTGATCGCGATTCATCCTTCGTCACTGCCGCTTCGCGAAGGGTTGGAATTCTGGAGGGAGCCTTATTATCCAAATCGTTTTGCCCGCCAATTCGGGTATGACCAGGGAGTGCCAGCGACCCTAGAACCGGTGACGCGCGAGCAGCGGGCGTATGGTGTTGGGCCTATTCACTGGAAATGGCTGTGGCGGCAACTTCTGCTGACCGGAACTGGCTGTTCCTTTGTGATCCCGGGGACGTAGTGTTTTTTCGGGGCCACCTTTGGGTGGATGAGATGGTGGGCCCATCAATACGCGCTGGTGCGGAATAGAATGCTCGTTACCGAGCCCGTCTTCATTACGCCTCCCATCGTTACACCTATTCCTGCCAACGGGCTTGGCTATGTATCGGAGAATCTTCATCAGCCCGCAGTGCCAGGCACGGAGAGATTGCAAACCTCCCTGAACGTGGTGATCGACCATGAGAAGCCGGAGCACACTCTGGAAGGTTGGATCGCCTATGGGGAGAGGATTGTGACGGCGGTGGGGCCAGAGTTCCCGTCTCTCGGCCCTATCGACGAGTTGCCTGCCGGAGGCGATGTCCTGAGAGGGGGGAATGACGGTGATGATGGTGAAGAAGACAACGATGATGACGAGGGCATGGCTGAAGCCAGGGATGAGGGAGATGACGCTGCCGCGGAGGGCGATGGCGGTGATAGGGACGGCGATGATGCTATAGGCAGAGCTGACGAAGGTAATGACGGTGCGGGAGGTAGTGGAGGCGGAGGCTCAGTGGGTGATAGTGGTGATGATGGTGGCGGTGAGGGCGATGAGGGCGATAATGGTGGTGAGGGTGTATGGGTTGAGCGCGCCGGCCCTCGGGTGAAAACTGCTCCTCGCCTTCCCGTTGTTTACGGCGGCAAGAAAATAAAGGATTTGTTGGAACTACGCAGAACCGTGCGCTTGCGGGAGCAGCTTGCGAAGGAGGCTGACGATACTCCGATCGTTAACACAGGAGAAGCCAGGGAAGAGGGCGAGCTAAGCTCTCAAGCCAACCTGGGCGAGGGCTTGCCCTGCCCGGGGGAGAGATGAGAATGAGCCTGTTTACGATAGGCCCATCCCTGAAGAGGACGCGGGGGCAATCTTCATGGATTTGGATGATGAGACGCCTGCCGAGTCTGTCCTTCCCCCCAATCCTTCTGTGGCGGGCACTGAAACTCAAGGCGGGGTTTCGGAAGCGATCATCGCCATGGCGGAAGAGGTTGCGGTTCCTGCTATTGAGCTAAGCACTCTTGAGCCTGTTGTGGGGGCCCCTCCTGCTGCTGAACCGTTGTTGGTTGAATCTGCTGTTGAAGCCCCGCCTGTTGCCACGTCATTGCCAGTCGAGTCTGCTACTGCAATTCCTCCTGTTGCTGGGCCAGCGCCTGATGTAAATATTCCCGAGGTCGTGGTGATATCTCCCCGGAATTGCCCGAACCATTGACTGAGGGAACAACGGAACCGACCCCAGTGTCACCTGTGCCTACCACTTCATCCAGTGTCGCTGCCGTTGCCATTCCTGACGTTGCTGGTATGCCATCTGCTTTTACTGTCCTGACTGCTTCCTTTCTGACGGTGATTTTCTTGTACTAACCCTTTCTACTCTCTGTGCCAGCAGCCTCTTCCATCGGTGCTTTAGCGCCTACGGCGTTGCCTGAGTCATTCGTCTCATCCCTTCGGTGTCTGTCGAAGACCAAGGCAAACCTTCTCAAGGGCCTTCTGTCTGACATCGCCGACTCTTTAAGACATGAGGAGGAATGGCCTATCTTAGACGAGGCGTTGCAGGCACTAGGGCTTAACGCTGCCTGGCTCGGGATTGACTTGTCCTCCGTGGTCGGTCAGGTGACCTTGTTTAAAGAACGGGTGGCCCAAGAATTCTAGGCGAAAAGCTTTCAAACTGACCCTTCCACTGAGGACAAACGCGGTCACTTGCGGTCCCTTCTCCCAAAACTGGAATTACACGAGGCAGGGGTGGCTGCAGTGAAGAAGGACTGGCAGGCTGTTGATGATAGGTGTCAGGCGGCCACTGTTCGTTTGGCAGAGATAGACAACGAGGTGGCTCGACTACAGGCCGAGCGCTGGATCGTCCACCTCAAACTATCCAAGCTCACCGGTCAGAGGGCTCATTTGCAGTCTTCCCTTGATCAGCAGGAGGCGGAGCGCGATGTCGTTAAAGCCCAGGTTGCGGAGTTGGAGCAGTCTCTCAGGGACATTCCCGACCCTGCTCTAGTTCTAGCTGAGGCCAAGGCGGCACGGAAGGCAGTTGAGGAGTCTGCAGCAGGCTTGTTAGATCAATGTTTAAAAACTTTGAACGGTTGAGCTGTAGTGACCTCCATTTGTACTTAATACCGATTTTAGAACACGTTGTAACAAATATTGTGTCAAAATGTATACTATTGTAGTTTTAGGTGCATGTTGTACTGCTAGGTCTTTTGCAAATTCATATTTTTGAATGCGAATTGAGTGAGTCATTTGGGAAGAGTGTCCCCCTGTTTAGGACCCAAACCTGTGCTTGTATGAACAGGGATGCGATCGAGCTTTTACTAAGGGCTTCCCCCTTTCTTAGTTGCCTTTCAGGGCAAGGCATTATTTCTGACGTACTTTAGGCCTTGATGACTTCCTGAGACCTGTGGAAGAAAAGGTAGATAATTAGTATTTTGCCCCGGCCCTTACGCGATATCATTTCTTTTGGTATTTTCTACATCACATCATCCCTCTAATGGGGCATTTACAAAATATGATGACAGACTTCTTTCAAGTATAATATCTTTTCAAGAACCGACCGTTCACCAGCGTACTGACGTCCTGTCCTTTGCAATCTATCACCCGATAGGCTCCATTGGAGTATACCTCATCAATTATGCACACTGGATCCCACTTCGGGTCGAATTTACTTTTTGGGCCTTGCATCGGTGCCGGACGTTTCATCATCAGCACCAAGTCGCCCCTCTTAAATGACCTTCCCCGGACTCGTTTATCGTACGAAGCTGAGATTCGCTTTTGATACATTTCAAGCCTTTGCTGAGCGGCGAGTCTCTTCTCATCCAGGTCGTCAAGCTCGATCATTCTGATTTTATCATTGTATTCGATTGTCAGGGAGTGTCGGAGCGCAACCCGTAACGACTCCACCTGCATTTCCATCGGGATCACGACTTCCGTACCGTACACCAATGAGTAAGGTGTGGCTCGAGTGGCTGTGCGGTACGTGGTCCTATATGCCCACAGTGCTTCGGGTAACCGTTTGTCCCAGTCTTTCTTATTTTCCGCCACCGTCTTCTTCAGGATCTTTACGATGGTCTTGTTGAACGCTTCGGCTAACCCGTTCGCAGGAGGGTAGTAGGGTGACGAGTAGCGATGCTTGATCTTGAATTTCGCGCATAGCCTATCGATAGTGTCATTTTTGAAGGGTGTCCCGTTGTCGGTGGTGATTCTTTCAGGGATGCCGTGTCGGTACAATATGGAATGACGGATGAAACTTTCGACGTGTCTGGCTTTCACGTTCCTTAAGGCAACGGCTTCGGCCCATTTAGAGAAATAATCGGTTGCAGCAAGAATGTACTGATGCCCTTGAGAGGATGGCGGATTAATCGGCCCTATCACGTCCATGCCCCAGGCGGCGAAAGGCCAAGATATCATTGACTGATGTAGGTCTTCTGGTGGTGAGTGTATTATATCTGCATGTATCTGGCATTGATGGCACTTTCTGACGTAGTCTATTGCGTCTTTCATCATTGTGGGCAATTAGTACCCCATATGTCGGACACGGTGATGCAAGTTCCTACCCCCTTGGTGAGCACCGCACTCCCCTCCGTGTGCTTCTTTTAGCATGGCGTATGCCTCGTCCTGGTCTAGGCAGCGTAACAACACTCCCTCGTACGAGCGCTTGTACATGGTGTCACTCTGCATTATGAACGAGCCGGCACGTCTCCTGACCTGAGTGCGCATTTTGGGCTCTTCCGGTAAAAACCCGTACCTCAAGTAGTCGACGAATGGTCTCTTCAAGTCGTTTTCTCCTGTGATTTCAAAGCAACAAATAGGGTTCACGCTCGATTCATTGCTGGGCGGTAAGGTAGTTGGCAAGATCCTTCTTTCTTCGATCGTTACTTGAAGAGGGCTGCCTCCAGGATTAGCCAGGGCAGCGGCCAGGCTGGCTAACGCGTCGGCCTGTATGTTCTCTTGCCTTGGTATATGTGAAATGCTGCCATTGCGAAACTGATTGAACAATGATTGGGCTTGGCGGCAAAAGGGTGACAACTCGGGCTTGCGAACCTCATATTCCGTTGTTAGCTGTCTGATGACTAGCCTAGAGTCGCCGTATATTTGTATTGCCTTGATACGCATCTCGAGGGCGAGCTGTAGTCCGATAATAAGGTCTTGGTATTCTGCTTCGTTGTTGGTACAAGCCGGCACGATCGTGAACGCATAGGGCAGCAGATCTCTCTGCCGGCTAATGAATATAATTCCTGCTCCTGCCCCTGTGGACCTAGCGGCTCCGTCGAAGTACATTTGCCATGGTCGCGGTTCTTCGATTATCATAACCTGGTCGTCTGGGAGATCGCACTCCATTTCTTCCTTGCTTGGAACGCGGTGCGCGGCGAGGAAGTCCGCGATCGCTTGTCCTTTAACAGCTCGGGCCGGGACGTAAGTGATATCAAATTCTGAAAGGAGGAGAGCCCATTTTGCTAAGCGTCCGGACAGCATGGGCCGGTTCATGAGAAATTTAATCGGGTCAGCCTTGGATATCAACGTTATCTGATGCGAGAGGCAGTAATGCCTAAGTTTCTTCACGGCGAAGATGAGGGCCAGACATATCTTCTCGATTACTGAATAGTTAAGCTCGGCCCCTACTAACGTGCGGCTTAAATAATACAGTGCGTTCTCCTTTCCTTCTTCATTTTTCTGTGCCAGGAGCGCCCCGAGCGAGTTATCACCCGCGGCAATGTATAGGATCAGCGGTTTACCCTTGATTGGGGCAGCAAGGACGGGCGAATTCCCGAGCATTTCTTTTAGCGAATCAAAAGCTTTCTGGCAGGTGGCGTCCCATTCGAACTTGACATTTTTCTTGTTGAGTCGGGAGAACGGCTGACAACGACCAGCTAGGTTTGAAATGAATCTCCTCAAGTATGCTACGCGGCCCTGGAAGCTTTTCAGCTGCTTCAGGTTCTTTGGAGGCGGCATTTCTATGATGGCTTTGATTTTTGCGGGATCGATTTCTATGCCCCTGTGTCTGACCACGAAACCCAGGAATTTGCCGGATGCAACTCCGAATGCGCATTTTAGCGGATTCATGCGGAGACTCTTCTTACGCAATCGTTGGAACACTTGCCTTAGGTGCTCCCTGTGCTGCTCGTGATCGGTCGACCTGACGACTAAATCGTCTACATAGCATTCGACGTGTTTATGCATCATGTCCTGAAATATGACGTGCATTGCGCGCTGGTAGGTTGCCCCTGCATTTTTTAATCCGAAGGGCATTACACGGTAGTAGTAGATGCCGAGAGTTGTGCGGAAGGCCGTGGCTTCTTCATCTTCTGGGGCCATGCGGATTTGATTATACCCCGAATACCCGTCCATGAAAGACATCACTGCATACCCCGTCGTGCTGTCAATCAACATCTCAGGAATCGGGAGGGGAAAATCGTCCTTAGGGCAGGCTTCATTCAAGTTTTGGAAATCAACACATATTCGGATTTGTCCGCTCTTCTTCTTGACTGGCACGATGTTTGAAATCCACCGGGGGTACTTCACTTCTCGAACGAACCTAGCCTGAATTAGCCTCTTGACTTCTTCCTCAATCTTTGGTATAATGTCCGGATGAAATCGTCGTTGCGGCTGTTTTACTGGCTTCTTCTCCTTCATGATACTTAGTTTGTGCATGGCAATCGTCGGGCTGAGCCCGGGCATTTCCGAATACGTCCAGGCAAAGATATCTTTATTTTCCTTTAGCAGCTGCAGGTATTTCTCTTTCTCACCTTCCGGGACGTTTTTACTCAAGTATGTATTCCTGGGCTCTTCGGGGGTGCCTAGGTTTATCTCCTTGAGTTCGTCGATCGTTGGCTGTCTGCCATCTTCCAGTTGCACAGACGCGATACTTGGCTGGACCACATCGACAGGTTCTTGTGACTGGGTTTCCTCTGCTGGGCCGATGGTTACCATGTTCACACTTGCCCTAGCCCCTAGGCCCTCTCCATTGCGGTAGATTCGCCTCTGTTCTTCAAATGAAGCCAGCAACCTCCTCTCTATGTCTGCGCTTCGGTCAAGGAATCCCATATTCTTCATGATTTTTCAGCTGGCTCTGCTGTATCTCTTTTCTTCTATTGGTCGAGGTTGGGCGAGCCCCCTTTCTTCCCCTCTTTCTTCTGATGGCGCTGGCCGGCTCGGCGCTAAGTGAAATCTGATGTCTTTCTGGGTGACATCTCTTGACGGCACGATGAACTGGCTTGGGGCTTTTGGAAAGGGTTTGGCCCTTCCCATCTTGGGTACCGGCACGTTGAAGCTGGACTTGAGCACGCTCATGTCTTGATCTGAGATTAACTTTAGCACAGACTGCCCTGGCTGACGTAAATGTTGCGGTATTACGTAAAATTTCTTCGTGATTGGCCGAGAGTGACTCTCCGTAGGATGTCGAGATTCCCCTTGGGTGGCATTTTGAGGTTCACTTCCCCGCACGAACTTCTCTATTCGAGTTTTCACCATCCGCCCCTTCTCTGATACCTTGTTCCTTTCGCTGGCTTCACTGTCGTCGGCCAGGCTGTAGTATTTTGCATCGGCTAAAAACGATTCGGCTATCGTATATGGCTTTGGATCCGCCGTGACCCTGTACTGAATTCCGTCTCTGTTGTATTTAAAACACTGGTGATACGTCGAGGGGATTATGCGATTTTGATGAAGCCAAGGCCTTCCCAGAAGGAGGTTGTATGTTGTCACTGCATCGATTACCTGACACGTCACTTTTGTAGCTAGTCCTTCGATCTCTAACATTACCGTAATTGACCCGAGCGTGCGCTGACTGTCTTGATTGAAACCTTGAATCATCATAAAACTTGGGCGCAACGCCGATTGCATATAGCCTAACGTCTGTAATGTTCTCAAGGGCATGATATTTACGGCCGACCCGTCGTCCAACATACATCTCTTGACCTCGGTATCCTTGATTATTC
This sequence comes from Liriodendron chinense, assembly GCA_003013855.2. NCBI lineage: Eukaryota > Viridiplantae > Streptophyta > Magnoliopsida > Magnoliales > Magnoliaceae > Liriodendron > Liriodendron chinense. The sequence goes on from ML058429.1 coordinate 2,719,116, forward strand.
CTGTGACCATTTGTGGACGGTTATGGTTTGTGGTTTTTATCATGCGGTCTTCTTCTGAGAACGTGATGGTCGAAGGGTGATTAACGGGCATGACTTGCGACACCGGAACATTCCCTTCCCAGAATTTATCTGAATCTTTCATTTCTTCTTCTATCTCTATCATCGTGACTTCCCTGATTTCATTGTCAAGCAAGGCGTTGATTAACATTTCCCTTATACTTTTGAAAGGCATAGGGCATCGTATATACTCAAGCGGGCGGGGACCTTTCGTAGGTGCGATACAATGTCATACGCCACTGACCTAGGGTTTGGCTGACTGGTAGTGGCTTCAGCGACCTTCTCTTTTGACTTCTGCATGCGGGGTCTTTCCTGTGATCTGTCGGGGGTGCCGTCTTCCGGTACTGGGTTATCTGGTCTGGGGAGAGTACGGTCAGGCATTTGCCTTCCTGACCGTAGGATGACTGCGTCGACTTCCCTCTCTACTACTTGCGGCGTTTCTTCAGGTGATGCTTGTTCGGCGAATGACACCATTCCGCAGCGGGCTGTGACCGTCCTGAGTTGCCCCTGCCCCTGCGATTTTACCCCTCTGTTCTTCTTCCGCCTATTGAGCTTCCGTCCGATCTCAGGTCTTTTCTTACTACTGGCTGGGGTCCGTGGTTCCTTCGGCTTAGGGAGCGGGGTTGATTGGCCGGTTTCTCCCTCTATCGGGGCTGTTGAGATGGCCCTGACTGTCTCCTTCACTGTCTCGGGTGCCTTCATGCTGATGACCCCTTGGTTGATCAATCGCTGTATCCTTCCCTTTAGGGAAAAGCAGTCTTCCGTCTGATGACTGATGCACCGATGATATTTGCAGTATTTGGGATCGTTTGTTCATTCCGACCTCGTGGGGACGAATCGGCTCTGGTAGGTGTCTCAGGCCCTCTTCAATTAACTGTTCCATGATCGGAACTAAATCGGCCATATCGAATGTGTAGGGGCTGTTCGCCTTTTCTCTTTCGGCTATAGATACACGTTTGGGCACATAGGGCCTTTTACCCTTATCTGGCACATCTACCGTCTTCGCCTCTGTCTCGTGATTCATGGCGGGACGCTTTCGGTCTTTCGGATCCCTGCTCCTGTCGATCTGATGGGTCTCAACTACTCTTCCTGTTTCTCTTTTCTGTCTCTCGGGCCTGAAGCTTACTCGAGATGCTGCCTCCTCTACCAAGTGTGCTTTTGTTGCTAATTCGCGAAAGGAGTTGAAGGTGTTGCCTGACAGGCCGTACGAAATCATTGGGTCCAAGGCCCTTAGACACATTTTCATCTGCTCGCCTTCGCTGGGTAATTCTCGACATTGGGCTGCTGTGGTTCCCCATCGGTCGATGAACTTTTCAACTGGCTCACCATTTCTCTGTCTGACCATTGCAAGGTCCGTTAACGAGATTTATCTCTCTGTTGCGAAGAACTTTGAAATAAAGGCATCTTGCATCTGCTCCCATGTTCTCACAGAGCCGGCTGGTAGTGACATGTACCATTGGAAAGCCTTTCCTGTCAGGGTGGATCCAAATAACCGCATGCAGTATTGCGGGACCGCAGACCAATTTCCCAATGTAGTCAGGAAGTGGGTGATGTGCTCCTCCGGCGACCCTCTGCCGTCGAATTTTCCAAAGTCCGGGCACCTAAAGTTGGCCGGGAATGGTAGCTCCTCCACTTCTGGTGGGTGTGGGACTCGATATTTGTAGCTACCTTTCCTCTCTTTCTCCTTTTCCTGTTGCATCATATGGGCTATTGTTTGGGATAACTCTTCTCGTGATACATGAGATGTGGCAAGCGGCGCACGTCCTACTGGCGTGACTCTGGGTTGGATGGGTGGCTCTGTCTCAACCGGACCTTCTGCTGCGCCTTGAGACTCCTCTGCCGACTGACGGGTGGGCGGCGCTGTACTTTTGGTGGCATTTTGCGCTATCAGAGTGGTCAAGGCCTCCTGGATGGCCTTCATTCGGTCGTTTGTCTCGCGGTTAGCTTCTACCAACCTGTCGATCTGATCCTGTAATGGTGGCAACTCTTCTGTTTCGTATAGTTCTTCCTCTGCCTCTGCGGCCACCTGCACCATTACTACTTGTGCCAGCTGGATTTTTCGAACCGAGTTTTGTCTCTGTACGAGGGTTGTCCCTGACTTGGATTTTTTACTCACAAGCCCAATGGTCCTTTGCGGGGTGCGAAAGGTTTTGGACAAGGGCGGGAACTGCTCCACCTTCATTGCGGGCATTGCGGGCTCAGCTGGCGCAACCCTTCTGTCGATAAGGGTCTTCTGCCCCTGCTTTGGCTGCCACTGTCTCTTGTTTATAAGGCAAGGCTTTGTGATATCCGCCTTCGTATATGCTACTAAATCAGCTGCTTTCTTCCATTCTTTCTTTTATCTGCGCGTTTCGACCAATTGCCATCCTGAACTAGAGGCAATTGTCGTGATCGTGGTGAAATGAGGGAAGCTGAAGCCTCCGGTGGCGAGGAAAGTGCACAAACTGGTCATTGAGCACGCCATTTCTTTCATCTGTCCTAGTGTCTTGCTAATTCTGTAGTGTCATAAAAATCGTTAGAACAGTTTACAAGTACGATCGGGAGTATGAGCCCACTCGATTGCAGTGCATAGACCGATAGGGGTAAGCAAAGACGAAGGCAAATACGTGCATTTGTGGAATGTGTGGGTTCGAAAACCTTTTTAAATGTTTGTTGCCTTAAAGATGAAGGGAAGAACGTTCCCGTTGAGAGTCGCCAGTTTGACGCCCGAGGACGCCGAAACATTAGGCCTTGCGGTAACTCTTCTTATGCGTGAATTCATGTTTGCAAAGGACTAATCTTAGAGTGTTCTTATACTCAGAGCAAACCAGAGATTCTGGGTTCGATCCCCAGCAGAGTCAGCCAGTTTGTTAGAACTAGAGAATGAACATTCTCTGGAATGTTGTGTTTTGTTGCTCTGGGGGTTCTGAGTAATGGAAACATTCATAGACAATCACAAACATTCACAAAAATACGCAAGAGAAGAGATATCGCAAGGCGAATTTTATTTCAGAGATTCTGAGATCTTGTACATTCCAGGCCGTGGTCTGGCACGAGCCCTTAATTACATCGCATAATCGATGACCCTTGATTAGAAGGCAAAAGACTAGTCAGCCGGGACTAGGTTTTTAGAGTTTATGACCATGGGGCCTATATTTGTTTTACTGTACTAAACCACTTTGCGTTAGTCAGATGTCTATGTCCCATATTTTGACCGGAGACCCGGGTTAGGACTGTCAGGGTTTATTACTGAGATGGACGACTCTGGGCCCGCGCCTGTCAATGTAGGGACAGGTGACCTCGGGAAGTCCGCTCTGCAGTGGTGTGTACCTGCGCAGTCTAACCGGCGGGTACCGTTTAAATGGGTAGGGCATCGACTGCTGCATCGTGGCAGTGGAGTAATTGGTTTGTAAGAGATTGAAACTCTTCGACACGGTTTATTGTGGTAATCAAGGCCCGGCGGGGCTAGCTTTTAGCACAAATCGGATCATGCCTTTGTAGTGAACGTAAATATTAGCATATCTGCATAACCCCGGATATTGGTGACTCCTTTCCGGGAAGTTACCCCATTCATTGCGTCGAATAGGGTTTGATCTTGAAGATGCTCGGTTCTGCTCATTTGAAGTTCTCGAAACGTTTGCTTGGCTGTTCCATTGTGTCCGGAATGCTCGAAATACCCAAGACTGGTTCCAATAATCCTCAAAAAATACTCAAAATCGGTCCCGGTACGCCTGCCAATATTATCTGCAAATTGGCTGATTTCAGGATGCGTGAGACCTGATTTACGGGTGCGTGAGGCTCCACGCACCTGTCAATTCGTCATAGATATCCAGACAATTTTGAGGATGCGTTGGTGCATAATCAGGGTGCGTTGGTGCGTTTTACAAAATCTGATTTCTGCTGGATTTACAGATGCGTGGGGACTGAATTGACAGATGCGTGGTGCCCTTTTCTGGATGCGTAAGGTCCTTTTACAGGTGCGTTTTAAATGTATGCAATCCAGACCTTAGTAACGTGTCCGCACCCAAAATGGGATTCCGATGGACGGAAGTGGTGGTTCCGGCGAGGGTTCCGGCGAGATTTTTTGGGTTTCCGGCGAGGGACGGCTCTCTCTCTCTCGGTCTCTCCCGGTCTCTCTCTCGGTCTCTCTCGTAAATGAATGGGTGAGGGGTATTTATAGGTGAAGCCGACCAATGGCAGGGCGCCACGTGTCACGCACCTGCTGGACGCTTCCAACGCACCTCTTTATCTCATCACAGGTCCGAAGATCACACGGGTGCGTGGGGTTCATTTGTCGGGTGACGTGAGGTTCCACGCACCTGGAAACTCTCTTAATCCGTCCATTGATTTGTGGGGTGCGTTGGATTGCTTTCAAGGTGCGTTGGATGCGTGGGCCTCCTCGAGATGGCGGGCCAGCGTGATGTTTTTAAGGGTGCGTCGGTCTTATTTTACGGATGCGTGAGGTTCCACGCACCTGTAAGTTGAGTGCCGAATTTTAGGGTGCGTCGGACACGTAAATGTGGGCTCCATCGATTGGGTTTTGATTTTTGGAGGGTTTGTGGGGCCCGTTTCATCGCGCAACCACTTGCACTGTTCATCATAAATCATATAGGAGTCACGGGTCTGATTCCGAACAGTTCTGATCACGGTGATCAGCGGGGTCCACTAATGAATTTGGCCAAGTCCGGGGAAGTCACATGCTCCTCCGTTTTACGTGCACCGGGAGGCGTTCTTTGCGCAATCCCTTCAGGGGTATATGGTTATTTGGCTTATTTTAAGAGTGTCCACTATTTGGGACCCCAACAGATTCGAAGTTTTATCTCTCATCTAGTTGGAAGATAAAGCATTAAAAACCCTTTCAATCCCACTTAAGTTGAACTTCCAAGTTCTAGTCCTATTCAATCCCATAGCATTCAAAATCATAGCCTTCGTAGTAACAGCCATGCCTATGGACTATGGCATGCTTAAGGGTTACCATCATTCGAATCTAATCAAGCCAAATAAGATAATCTCATAAAATTGCAAGGAATCCATGTCCAAAGCACATGAACTCTCATAAAATTTCTAAAAATATCAACTTTATTCGAACTAGAATAGTAAAAATTAAAACTTAAAGTTAAAATACTTGAATCAAACTGAACTAAACATGAAATTGGCTACAAGCTTTACCTCTCAGCCCTAGCTGAGAGATTTTAGCCGAGCATTGTCATACTACAACTAGAACTCAATGAAAAAGACATAAAAACTAGAAAAACCGAAATCGACGGAGTTGTGAACGCTCCACGGTGCTCTCCTTCACTTCTCACGACATCCAATCTCTTCTAAAATACCTTTAGACGAAGCCCTAGGTCCCCTTTTATAGAATAGTGCGAATGATTTCAGATTGCGCAAGAAATCATGGAGCTGCGCAGAGAAAATCGGAGCTTGTAGGACAAGCTCTATTACGCCGACAACTAGTTGGACGACCGATCTGAGCTCCTGAGCGACCAGTCGGACGACCGATAGTAAAACAGCAAAAAACTAGTCCAGCAAGCTTTTTGGACTTTTGACCCCTCTCTGTTGAGTGTTCGACCGGTCTAACGACGGGTTGAGTGATGATCGATCGGTCTAGCTTGGTCCAGTAATATGTACAACGATGGGGGTCTTTGTTGAATTGCAGACCGGTCGAACGACTGGTCCTGTGCCTTGGCAGATCGGTCGGATGACCGGTACTCAATGCAAAGTGTTGTACTTCTTCCTTCTTTCTTCCATATCTCTCTTGCTTCTTTCTCCCATCCTTTGGTACTTAGTTCTTTTGATCTTCAATGCATACAAAGTGACTCTTTTAACCATGAATTGGTGAAATCTCCCTCTTATTCGTACAATCACAAAAACATGTATTAGATTAGTCTTTAAACATGAAAACCATGCATATAATGTGACGTAATGGGTTGGCAAATGTATAAATTTGAAGCTCAACATAATTCCTCCTGGATCAAAAGTTATGATAGATTTACGGCCCGCCTTCTTTTGGTTCATCCATGCGGAAACTGATGATTTTGGTCGAACTTTCCTTGATCTTTTGCGGTCCATATACAATAGAAAGATTCTTGATCCACGCCCTTCATCAGGGGGTTCTTGTCCTACATACTCCCCCACTTGAAAAAAAACCTGTCATTGAGTTTCACTTTAGGTTAGGGCCATGATTTGTTTTCAACTTCGGAAGTCAATGTTTGCTAGCCTTGTCTTGGAATGCTAAAACAAATTTCTCTGATTCTTCTCCATGCCAATATGAATAATCACAACGTTCTCTAGCACATCGAAGGTTGGCTCTATTTAAGAAAGGATAATTTCATGCACAATGAACAATTCATTAAATAGTTTGGCAACTACTATCGCCTCGATTTCCTGCATTGTCGGCGTGACACTTTTTAGGATGCTTATGGATTCCGTCAAAACTGATTTCATAACATCTAGAATAATTTTAAACTCTTCTTCTATATCCTTTAGGACTGGGGTCCTGATTTCCTCCATTTCCACAAAATTTTGAACATCTTTTGATATGGTAGTGGGTTGTACTTCAGAGACCTCATCCAAAGTTGCATTACTTCAAAAATCCCTTTCAACATAATCCCCGTGATTGTTCCCACGTGTAGGTCATTGTATGATGATGTCTTCAACCTCTTTATCGCTGGGTTTTGAATCGTCTTTGATAGCCCTACGATTAACCACCTGGGGTGCTCTACAAAATATGGGATTGTTTCGTATGGTGAGCACAGGAAGGGGTGGTTGATTGTCGCCTAGGGCTTGGGGCATATTTAATCCTGTTGCAATTTAGTTTTGAGTTGCCTATATACTTTGTAGGAGCAACCGATTCTCCCGTCGCACCTCATCGATAATTGTCATGATATAATCCCTTGGAGCACCGTCCTTAGGATGAATATTTGACCTTTCGTTAGACGTCATCTTCCTGAGGAATAAACCTCGCTCTAATACCACTAACGCAGGAGGGACATGGTGATGTTGATCACCATCTTTCTTACGGGATAACTACCTTGAATCCACAAGGCTCCCTAGACTCCTCAATAGGGCTTCCTCGAATGCATGAGGAAAATTTTCAAATCGACGAAAGAAAATTGGTAGAAACTAGAATTTTATTGAATAATAATATCAAAGTTAACATAAAAAATGAATTTAACATCCTTATATATTTCTAAATAAACCCTAATTCGTACTTACTAAAAATAATAATTTTTTCAAAATAAAAGTTACTAAAAATAATAAAATTCTAATTAAGGACTACTACTAAGTAAACTTTCTAAAATTTATTGGTTAACAAAATTCTAAACTCCCAACTAAACAAAAAGTCTAAAAAGAAGGAAATAAACTAAAATTCGGAATTACTAAAAATAACAGGTTTTCTTAAAATTTCATTTTTCTACTGTAATCGCGCATTTTCTAGCAAAATGGACAGACACGACCAACTTCGGTTCATGCCAAAATGAAATTTCAGTTGTAATCCATATGTTGTGCGTCCCGTAACTCCTCCCAGATCAAAAGTTATGGCTAAGTTACGATCCGCCTTCTTTTGGTCCATCCATACAAAAATTGATGATTTTTGTCGAATTCGCCTTGATCTTTTGCGGTCCATGTATGATAGAAAGATTATTGCGTTAGTGCACTTTTCTGTGGCATACTAGTGCACCTTGTTCGTCAATCACTTAGGTTAGTGAGTTTAGTGTCGGTTAAACTTAATGAAAACGAAGACCGAAGACTCAAGACGGACCAGTTGCATCAAGGAAGAAGAAACATATAAAAGAGATGCCTTGGTGTGCCTTGCCTTGAACCTACCCAAAACTATAACCTCTTAGATGACTTAATGAAGACGAAGACCAAAGACTCAAGACAGACCAGCTGCATTAAGGAAGAAGAAACATGTAAAAGAGATGCCTTGGTGTGCCTTGCCTTTAACCTACCCAAAACCATAACCTCTTAGATGATTTGGACCAACTAGGTATATCCTTTAACATCATCATTAGTCTTAGAACTCCATGAAAAACATGGAAAGTTAAACTAATTAAAAAGGTGGAAGCTGATGTAATCAAAACAGCTCAAACAACAGTTTTCGATAGGACTCCGATTAATCGGACAGGAGTTCTGATTGGACTCCGATCGATCGGACAGAAGTCCCGATCAATTGGAATTTGTTCCAGCAAGTTTGAAATTCAATGGATAAATTTTTCATAAATCGGACAGACTTCTAATCCATCGAAATGGGTCAGTCTGATCAACGGACCATGATTCCGATCAATCGAAATATCTTCCAGAAAGTTTTCTGGACAGATTTCCGATCAATCGGACATGTCTCCGATCAATCGGACATTTTTTTTCTGATCAATCGGAGATGCGCGAATCTGCTCATTTTTTTACCGTTGGAAGAAAACCTATTTAAAGAGGGGGATTTGTTTTTGAGGTAAAAGATGGGATTTTAAGGAAATAGAAGCCACCATTGTTGAAGATCATTAAGAGTTCTATTCCTAACCCAAACAAGTGATCTTCCTTGTGATTCATCACAAGCATTAAACAATCAAAGCTCAAGATGAAGATGCACTTGTCCCTCTTTTGATCTCTAGAGATTGGATTGATCTTAATAATCATATTCTTATCCAATACTCTATGATGAGATCTTTGTAGGTGAGACTCTCTAGGCAACCATTTTCCATAAGTTATAGAGATCTCAAATCTACCCTTCTATCACCTTGGGCATATGCAAGACATCATTTACAAGGTGGTTGATCAAGTGTAGCTGAAGCATTGGTGACGCAGCGACAACACGATCTGGGGAGCAATGGAAGCTAATTGAAGCACAGAAGAGCAGAGATCAATCAACCCAAACCGGTGTTGAACAAAGGGCTCATTCGACAAGTAAGGTTATTTTTGTAAAGTGTCCTTCCACTCAATTCCTTGTGCAAATTGAGTGTAAAGTTTGTTTGACAAACTCGAATTAGGGTCGTTGCAGATCCTTGGCTTATTAGTTAAGCTTAAAACTCTAGGGATGTTGGCTATTCCTTGGCATGTTTGTCGGCCTAAAGATTAGGGGATGTTTGGTGCTCCTTGGCTTGTTTGTCGAGCCTAAACAAAGTCTCAAAGGGGGAGCCTCCGACACAGGAGTAAACATGCGTTGTCCTTAAGTAGGACTTGAGGTGACTTTAAGTAGGTCCCATAGGTTGGGAGGAACCTGTAAACTCCACGGTTGGGTGGAGACGAATTAAAACACCTTGGTTGAGAGGAACCAGATATAAACTCCCTAATGAATGTCGGTGTGCTCAAAGGGGTTGAGTACTTGAACTAGGAGTGGAGTAAACAAGTAGTTGAACCACTATATATGCTTGTGTTTGTGATTGCATTTGAGCACATTATTATCTTAGCATGGTATGTTTAATTGTTAATTATGAATGCTTGATAGGAATATATGTTAGGCACTAGATAGGCACATCGACATACAAGATATACTTTCACTAGTTGTGATAGTTGTGTAGACTTGAGCTCATTGATCCATTCTCACAAGTCTACATAGGTTGCATAGATTAGGAGCTTGATTTGTATAATCATTTGAGTATCTAATTATGCTTAGACTAGGTTGTTTATTGCTTATACTATATGCTAGTCTTGTGATTGGACCCACTTAGGCTTGGAAGCCGAAGTGTTCTTGCTTACTTAGTTTAATTTTTTAAACTGTTAAGTAGGCGAAATGAATTTTAATAGATCTTTATCACCCCCACCCCCCCCCCCCACCCCCCCCCCCCCCCCCAGGACTTAGTCATAATACTAAGTTGCTCTTAAAGCTTCCGCACGCATACGCCTTGTTCGCTTCCCCAAGTGTAGGGTTGCGATGTAGTAATAATCTCGGTAAGACTGAGGTCGATCCACAGGAACTTGTGTAGGAATTCATAAAACACTTCCAATGGTTTCTAATTGAGAGTTAGCTAAACAGGATTTTGGAATTAGATTTAGATAGAAATTTTGAACTAAGAGTGAATGTAAACAATATAAAAGAACACTAGGGGTTCAAGGATCCACTTGTAGCAATCCTTGATGCTTATTTCGCTGTGGTTTCTCAATTACGCAACTAGAATCGAAATCAAATCCTATCTAGTCGGATGATAGAGTGGTTATAATAAACAATCTGTCACATGTGTGATTCAAGTACATGATTCCCTTAATTCAACTTAGGACTTGAGCACACTCAATTGCATAGGTCAATCGTAGTTCCAATAGGTTAAGATCACAATCATAATCATCATTAAACCCTGTCACAAAGCATAACTAGACTATGGCTTGAGCTTCATTCAAATCACATACATAATCACACATGAACAGAATTTTCAGAAAAATAAAACTTTGGATTTGTAGTTCCCAAGTGAAAATCCAAGTCTAGAGCATCATGAATCTGATTCCTCGGAGCATACAGGTCTAGACTCATTCAAAATAATTAAGAACTAAAGCAATTCTTCTAAACATCCATGAGCCATTATGAGACTAAGAGAAAATACTTAGAACTTTATTCAAACTTTAAACCATTGTTCTTCACTAATAATCCAACTTGAAATAAACAACCGAATTAAAACATCTTAGATTCACGACAAGCTTCACCCCTTAGCCCTAACTAAGAAGGTTTAGCCGTTCGTGATCCAAGGAAACATGAAAGCAACTAAAAAAATATAAAAACTAGAAAAACAAAGTAGGAGGAGTTGTAGAACTCCGGATCCGACTTCTGCTGCTCCCACCATGTTAATTCTCTTCTAGGATGCCTTAGAAACGAGCTAGAGGAGTCCTTTTATAGATTTGAGGGCCTAGGTGCGAAGAAACTTCCAGAAATTCTGCAAAAATAACGCTTTGCGCGCAGAGGTTTTCGGAGCTCCAGATGTTCTTGAGTGTTGACCGGCCGGCCGAACCCCCTATCCGGCCGGTCGGACAAAGTGGCTACAAATGAAAAAACCTCTGGAGTGTTTTTTACACACTCCGACCCCTCAGCCGGCCGGCCGGACAATATGCTTGCAAACCACAAAATCGCTGGAGGTATATAACACAGACCGAACTACCAGCCGACCAGTCTGTCCGACCGGCTGGTCAGGCTCTTAGATGTGATTTTTCACATCCTGTTCTTTCTCCTCTTGTCACATCTTTCTTCCACCTCTTGTCCTTCACTCCTTTGATCTTCAAGGTGTGTAAACAGCGTCTCTAAGCCTTTAATTGATGAATTCTCTCTCTCATTCCTACAACCATAAAACCATGCATTAGTTGGGTCTTTAATCATGTATTTCAAGCATGGTTAGTAATGAAATGGGGTTAGAATATGCACATTTAAGAGCTCAACACACCCCCAACCAGCATTTTGCTAGTCCCGAGCAAAACATGCGTGAAATAAATTCCATTCTCCAAAACTCAACTCTCTTTTAGAAACTATGCTTCTATTCACTCAAAGACATGTAAGTACAAAATTCGGAAATGCCTAGTGATAGAAGTTAAAACCTTAAACTTTCCAAAACATACAAAGTACTCATATGAAATTCCCGCTGATTGATTGACAAATAGAAGAATCCAAACAATTTAACCTAGCGTGCTCAGTGAATGCCCATCTCAAGGATTTTCAGAGTTACCTTCTTCATGAATTAGCTAAGATATAGATATAATGCTGTACAAATCAACCACAAGCCTTTGACAGGAATTTGCCTTACCGTCCTTCCGACGACTTTCACACTACTTCCCATTTTTTACTTTGGTTACGGGTAGACCATCCACCGATTGGTAATAGGTAGCCCTTTTCAGAATTTTCCACCATATTTTCAATCATTTCCATGTTTTCATCCTTCCATTCCTTTTCTCATACATTTGATAGGATTTTTAGAAATCCATATCTTTCATTATTTTCCCATGGACAAGGATGGACAAAGTACCTCGGCTTGATTTCTCAACACCTCAAATCCAAACCTAGCTAATTCACAATTCTACATAATCCTGTCAAAGCATGAGAATCGTGTAATGTGAACTAGGTGTAAAAGTGTTCAAATTTTCTATCAATCATAAAATAGGGGAATTCGCATACAAAACTAGTATCTTAGAGATTGTTCAAGATATTCAACTTCACTCACTTCACCTCTCTTTTTCTTATACTTACACCATCCCGGATGCATAAAAACAAAGTATTCCAATCGAGTTTTGAATTTGCAGAAAAATTACAAAAAATATTTTCTTATTGCTCGAGATGTTACAAAACATTGATTCAACCTAGTGATCCCACACCTCCCAACCAAATATTGCATTATCCTCAATGTAAAAGATATGCAATGAGTAAAACATGAGAGCAATGACAAAATAAAGGGAGTGAGGAATGAGAGTACCTGAGAGAACAAAAATCTGAAATTCGACCTCCTTCTAACAAACCAATGGAAAAACAAAGAAAATCCTAATCCTAAACTACTCTATACCTTCGTTAGACTAGGAGATCAAATATCTTAATACACAGGATTAGTCAGAGGTATGGACATCCTTCTGAAGGAAAATTCTCAAAAAATGATTTTAATCGCTGACCATTTGCTTTAAAAATGTTACCGTTCTATGGATTTAACAACTCGACAGTCCCATATGGATAAAGTGTTTTCACAATGAAGGGACCAGTCCATCAAGATATCAATTTTCTCGGAAATAAATGTAACCGAGAATTGTACATAAGGACCTTTTGATTAATCTTCAAATTCTTACGAAGGATGTTCTTATCATGGAACACCTTCATCTTGTCCTTGTAAATTCTCGCGCTCTCATATACTTTATTCCGGAGTTCCGCAGGTTCATTCAATTGAAGCTTGTGCAACGAGCTTGCTTTGCTAGAATCAAAATTCATCTTCTTTATTGCCCAATATGCCCAATGTTCCAACTCCACAGGCAAGTGACGAGCTTTCAGAGACATTCTAGTGGGGGTCTTGAAAGCCGTACGGTAAGCCCAGAGCGCATCAGTAAGTCAAAGCGACCAATCTTTGTGATCGAGGTTCACTGTTTTCTCCAAAATATGTTTAATCTACCTGTTGGATATCTCGGCTTGTTCACTTGTTTGTGGGTGATAGGGAGTACTCACTTTGTAGTTTACGCCATACTTTTTCATTAAGGTTTCAAATGGGCGGTTACAAAAGTGAGACCCGTCATCGCTTATAATGACTCGAGGTGTTCCAAACCGTGAAAGGATGTGTGCTTTTAAGAAACAGATGACTGTTCTATGGTCATTGTTCCGGCAGGGAATCGCCTCGACCCATTTTAAAACATAATCGACGGCAAGAAAAATATATAAGTTTTCAAAAGAAGATGGGAATGGACCCATGAAATCGATGCCCAACAATAAAAAGCTTCAATTGGTAAGATGGGATTGAGAGGCGCCATATTTATCGGGTTATTCCTCCTAATTTCTGACAAGCCTCGCACGTTTTGTAAAACTCATGAGTATCCTTGAACATGGTGGGCCAATAAAACCCACATTGTAGAATTTTGGCTATGGTCTTCTTAGCCGAAAAGTGACCACCATAAGCCTGTGAATGACAAAAGGAGATGATACTGTGTTGCTCATCATCCGACACACATCTCCTTATAATTTGATTGGGACAATACTTGAATAAGTACGGGTTGTCCCACAAGAATTTCCTTACCTCGTTAAAGAACTTATCCTTATCTTACTTGTTCCAGTATGTTGGAATTGTACCTGTAGCAAGATACTTAGCAATGTCCACATACCATGGAAATTGGGAGACTTTAAAAAATTGTTCATCAGGGAACATGTCATTGATCGCAGTCATTTCAGGAGAATCGGTGAGAACAAGTCTAGAGAGATGGTCAACCACAACGTTTTTCACTTCTTTCTTATCACGTATTTCTATGTCAAATTCTTAGAGTAGGAGGATTCATCTTAACAAGCGTGGTTTAGCATCCTTTTTAGAGAGAAGGTACTTAAGCGCTGGTATAGTTGGTGAGTATGATGATCTTGGATCCAATCAAGTAGGACGTAAACTTATCTAAAGCAAAAACTACGACTAAAAGTTCTTTTTCTTTAGTAGTGTAGTTTGCTTGGGCTGAGTTTAAGGTTTTACTTGCATAGTAGATGACGCATGGATTTTTCTCTTTTCTCTGGCCTAACACGGCCCCAATAGCGTAATCACTCGTATCACACATAATTACAAAAAGAAGGCTCTAATCAGGTGGTTGCATTACGGGAGACATGTTGACATACCTTTAAGCTTGTCAAAGGCATTTTGATAATTTTCATTCCACTCGAATGAGTTTTCCTTTTGAAGGAGGTTACATAAAGGACGAGAGAGTGAACTAAACTCCTTTATGAACCGTTTATAGAATCTGGCATGTCCCAAAAAGGACCGAACATCTCGTAAGCTCTTGGGTGTTGGAAGGTTAGAGATAAGATTGATTTTAGCTTCGTCCACCTCGATTCCATTTTGTAAGATGATGTGACCAAGGTCTATTCCCTTTTGAACCATGAAGTGACATTTCTCCTAATTCAACACGAGGTTCTTTTCTTCACATCTTTTCAAAATAGTTTTTAAGTGCATAAGACACTCATCAAAGTTACAACCAAATACTGAGAAATTGTCCATGAAGACTTCGAGAATCATCCCCACCATATCAGAAAAAAATACACAATATACAACATTGAAAAGTGGCAGGGGCATTGCATAATACAAACGACATCCTTCAACAGGCAAAAGTGCCGAATAGATATGTGAAAGTTGTCTTCTCTTAGTCCTATAGGGCGATCTCTATTTAGCTATACCCTGTTACCCATCAAGGAAGCAAAAATGGGAATGACCCACTAACCTTTCTAAAATTTGATCAACAAATGGTAAGGGGAAGTGGTCTTTCCTCATGACTGTGTTTAGCTTCCTGTAGTTAATGCGCATTCTCCAACCGGTAGTAACTCTGGCTGGCATGATTTCATTGTTGGCATTGGCTACAATGGTTATGTCGGATTTCTTAGGCACCACTTGAGTTGGACTCACCCATTGACTATCGAATATTTGGTAGATGATACCCACATCCAATAGTTTCAACAGCTCAGCCTTAACCACCTCCTTTATGTTTGGATTGAGGCGTCTTTGTGGCTTCCTAGATGTCTTCGTATTTTCTTCAAGGTGTATGCGATGAGTACAAATCAGGGGGTCTATGCCCTTGAGATCGGCAATTAACCATCTAATGATGCTCTTATGCTCTATTAGAGTAGCTATCAGCCTACTCTCTTGTTCCTCATCCAAGTGGGAAGAAATTACTACCGGATACGTCTCATCTCGACCTAAATAAACATATTTCAAATCAGTGGGTAATGATTTTAGGTTAAGCTTCGGTGCCTTGATGTTAGAGGAAGAGGCTTGTTCTCACTTAAGGGTAAAGGCTCAAATGGTGCCTTCCATCTTTTATTATCAAGTACCCACATAACATCCAAAATGACATCCATCTCTTGTATCGTGTCATCGTTAATCTCATGAGAGTGGGCCAAACATACCTCCAAAGGATCGGAATAGAATGTCAAGGGGGATGTATCTTCCACGAATGATTCAATTAGATTTGTTTTGTAGATCTCATCATCAACTTCCCGTGGTTGTTTGCATAAATAAAAAATATTCAGCTCAAGTGTCATATTTCCAAAGGACATTTGTACAAGCCCGTTTCTACAATTGGTAATTGCATTTGAAGTAGCTAGAAAAGGACGGCCAAGTATGACAGGAATTTGAGCACCGGTACCTATCACGGGATGTGTATCCAAGATAATAAAATCCACTGGATAGTAGAATTTATCAACTTAGACGAAGACATCCTCAATCTCCCCCTCAGTATACTAATAGATCTATCAACAAGTTGGATTGTGGTTTTGGTGGGTTTCAATTCACCTAACCCAAGTTGTTCATAAACCAAGTATGGGATGAGGTTAATGCTTGCCCCTAAATTGAGTAGGGCTTGTTTGATCCAGTAGTCACTTATGATGCATGAGATGGTAGGCACTACACGGATCCTTGTATTTTTAGGGCACCTCTTGTTTGATAATGGCGCTCAAATTCTCAGTTAAAAGTACTTTGTTGTGAACATTATGTTTCCAGAGGACGCTGCTGCCTAGCAGCGCTGGGGCGAAGCCCCTTTTGGGCGTTGACGGTTGCCCCCACTCGTGGGACCCACCCTGATGTATGGACTTAATCCACACTGTCCGTCTGTTTCTCCAGCCCATTTTAGGGCTAGACATAAAAAATGAAGCAGATCCAGATCGCAGGTGGACCACACCATAGGAAAACAGTGGAGATAATGATGTGGACTGCTAAACTTCTTTGGGCCACCTTGATGTTTGTAGGCCTCGTAGCACACCCAATATAGGGTTCTTTGGGTTCCCCAGGAGCTGAATAATCTGATGAATGGAGTGGATCTTACACATGTGGGCCCCACTTGAAAGTATTATAAAAAAAAGAAAGAAGAAGATACGAATTCTGGATGCTGGACGTCCTCAGCGTCAGAGACGCTGGAAACGTCCAGCGTACGCTGGAACGGCCTGAGTGGGGTACCCACTCATGGGACCCACCTTGATTTTGTGTTAAATCCACGCCGTCCATCTGATCCTCCAGTCCATTCTAAGGCTGGGTACTCAATATGAGACAAATCCAAATCTTAAGCGAACCGCACCACCTGAAACAGTGGAGATCATGACTTCTACTGTTGAAATTTCTCTGGCCCATCTTTCATTTTGTAGATCTTATAAGCTGTCCAATATTGGGCTCGTTGGGTCTCCCACGAGCCGGTAAACACGATAGACATAGTGGATTGTCCTCATGTGGGCCCCACTTGATAAGATCGAGAAGAAAAAGAAAAAGAAAAAAAAAGGGACAAGAAGCAACCAGCGCTGGACACTGGCCTCTCACCGCGCCAGGGGCACTGGGAGTAGCCAGCGTCCACGGATGCTGGGCTGCTCGGCCGCCCAATCAATGGCCCACCACGTGGGACCCACCATGATGTATTTGTTCTATCCAAGCCGTCCATCTGTTTTCCCAGATAATTTAAGGGCCCAAGCCTGAGTATTAAGAAGATCCTGATCTTGGGTGGGCCTCACCACAGGAAACCGAGAGGATGAATGTTTACTGTTGAAACCTTTTCAGGGCCCCACTGTGAGGTTTACTTACCACCTAATCTGTTGTCAAGGACACAGACCTGGATGAAAAGAAAACACAAATATCAGCTTGATTGAAAGCTTCCGTGGGCCCCACTACAGTGATGTTTATTTGTCATCCAACAGAACGGGGTATTGGCTGGGCTGGTTGGGCTGCCCAGCAGGTGGCCCAGTCGTGGGACCCACCTAGAATGTATGTGCCTTATCTATTGCGTCCATACGTTGTTCCAGCTCATTTTAGTGGCTGAGCCTAAAAGTTAAGCATATCCAAATGTCAAGTGGACCGTGCCACAGGAAACAGTGGGAATAATGATCTCCACCATTGAAACCTTCCCAGCCCTACAGTGATGTTTATCCGTCATTCAACCTGTTCATAAGATCACATGTATATGGATGAATGGGAAAACAAAAATACCAGTTTGGTTGAAAACTCTTAGAACCTAGCTGGGTACCATGCAGCCCAGCAGGTGGCCCACCCTGTGGGTTCCAACGTGATGTATCTGTTTAGTCCCATCACGATGCATCTGATTTATCTATGCCGACCATCTATTTTTCCATATTATTTTAGGGTCGTGGGCCCTCATAATGAGGTAAATACAAACCTCAGGTGGACCACATTGTAGGAAACAGTGGTCATTGATGCCCACCTTTGAAACCTTCCTTGGGCCATTGGAATGTTTATTTTTCCATCCAACCAAAGGCCATGGGGCCCATCTTGGGCTCCCACCTTGATACACCTTGATAGATGTGTTGTATACATTGTTGTCCACCTTGGCCGGGGCGTGGGGCCCAGTTTTGGGTGGGCCACATGTAGAAAATAAGGGTGGTTGAACGCCTACCATTGAAAACTTTACAGGACCCATCTGTTATGTTTATTTGCCATTCTTCCTGTTCATAAGTCACCCAGCCATGGGTGGGGTTCCACACGTGTGGTGTGCGGGCCCCACCATGGTGTTTGATTGCCATCTCACTTGATTAGTGGGAAAGCACAAATATCAGGTTGATCCCAAACTATTGGGGCCCATTGATGTATGTGGCTTCCCCACTCCTTTGTGCGGTTATACCCAACCAAGGGTCCACCTTGTTATGCATGTGTTCTATCCACGTCAGTCATTGGCCTCCATGGTGCGATATGTATGTCGGCCATCCATAAGGACCGCCTTAATTTTGTGCTTGATCCAACCATCCAAATGAATGGACCCTAGCATGTTATGTACAGGATGGCCTTAGGACCACCTCAGTGTACGTGTTCGAATGACCGCGTTGTCCATCCCGTGGATCCACCTTGATGATTAGTTGTGTAAATCCTTATTGAAAGGTCATCCTTAGAGTTTGCTCGATCCAAGTCACAGGGCTACCTTCTTAAACTCACCCTGTTGAACCGTCTTGTCAATTCACCTTGTTAACTCACCATGTTGACCCACCTTGTCAACCTGCCTTATTGACTCACCTTGTTGACTTACCATGTTGATTGATCTTGGTAACTCATCTTGTACACTCATATGACTCACCCCTTCTACCTTTGTACCCAACTATTAAAGACCACCATATCGTGTATATCTCATCCATACCGTCCGTTTATCTTTAGGGCGAGTGTG
This sequence comes from Liriodendron chinense, assembly GCA_003013855.2. Taxonomy (NCBI): domain Eukaryota; kingdom Viridiplantae; phylum Streptophyta; class Magnoliopsida; order Magnoliales; family Magnoliaceae; genus Liriodendron; species Liriodendron chinense. The sequence goes on from ML058429.1 coordinate 2,737,926, forward strand.
GGGCTCATCCTCGACGTTCGTATGTCATCTAGGCCATCCATTATATGAAGCCTATCTTGTAGTATGAGGTTAGACCTGTCGTCCTTTTTTGGACCTCATTGTATTGACCAACTATCTCAGATTACCCTACCATGTATGATTCTCTGTCATGACCTGTCTATCTTGCAACCCGTTCTATGACATTCCTTTTACGGACCATTATTGTGTTTATCTCCACTGTAATACATGATTTTAGGTCTCGGCATGATTTTGGGTATTCTACTCTTGCCGCTCAAGTAGGTTCTACCTTTGATGTGTCGGTAGTGTATTCAATCATTTTCTTTCCATTTGGGTTATCTGAATGTTGAAGGTTAATCCACACCGTTCAGTTGTTGGACCATCTGTGTTGTTGTATACCATCCATTTAGAGTCTTATCTCTTTATGTTTGCTTGTATTATAAGTGAATTATCTTTTTATGCTATTTTTAATTTGTCTGTTGCCACACGTAGTGTTGTTGGAATACTCATATGTGATCTTTATACTATATGCTTCGACGACCACCATGCATGTGTAATGAGTATGCATCCCGAATCACCATTGTTAGTTGGGGACCACTAGGGCATAAACGCATTCATAAAGCATTCAAGATGTAGTCGCGCAAATGTAATTCACGTGCTCTCTATCGCAAACCTCTCCAATAGGTATGGGACTATACGAGGACAGGAATCTATCATCCTGACTTACACTGTATGGTAGGAATAGCTTAGCATACCTTGCAGCCCTTGGTGCGAGATTCCCTCGCTAGCGACATCCCGCACTATGACTCGATCATTCATATGTGTCCCCTCATCTTAATCATATCTCAAATAGGTTGGACTTGATTGATTTATTGCCATCGTGGTAGATGGACTACTTGTTGGCACTCATACTGTATACTTGACTCATGCATCATGAATGCTTGGCTCATCTGATTGTCTTGTATCAACCGGTCATATCGGTCATGATTGTCGTGCAGTTCATTACCAGCTGACGGTGACATTGTGTTTGAGACCTTATAGTTTTATGGTGCTCTTTGGAGACTTGCACGGGCATGTCGTCCTACGTTTGTATGCATGGTTGCATTTCGCACCTTCTGCTTGTGCCGCATATAGCATGGTTACTACGTTGCAACCACAGCTCCATCATGGTTTGCAGAACGCCAAAAATATGTGATCTTTAAACTGGATGCCAAAGATGTCCCTGGGTGAAAGTCCCCGATCCCGTTGGTACCAAGGTGGGTGCTCCATTCAAGGACCGGGTGGTTTAATCATACACCAGTATGCCGAATACCAAACGGCGGTGTTTTCCACTGCACGTGGTCAGTTTGGAAGGAGGTCTGACCTAACCTGCCGGAAGAGTGTTGGCAAAGTGGGTTGAGTTTGACCAGCTGTGAGTAGGTCCGCTATTGCACTAGATAGGCTTTGGCATTCTACTGGTGAGTAGTGAGGTCTGTGAGACCCCGGTGATGTTCCGTTTCAGAGATGGTATTGGTATTAGTGATGTGACTGATGTTCTGTATGGTGTGGGACGGTCCTGACGTGGGCGGGTGTGATGTGGGCGGGGCTGTAAGCCTGGGCAAGCTACTACACTGGGCGAGCTACCAGTTCCGAGTCCTGCATTGCTTAGGCAATCGCGTTATGACTGTTCGTATCTGGACCACTGTACTTAGAGGTGGTGATTTGCATACATGCATTGGATCATTATATGCAACATTAGGCCCTGTAGACCATTGCATAGTATGAGTATATAGCCTTGGTAGGCTGGTTACCTGTATTGCATGCTTGCATAGCCATGGCAGGCTAGTTATCTGTATTGCATGCTTGCATAGCCGTTGTAGGCTGGTTATTCATATCATATGATCGTGTAGCCTAATTAGGCTAAGTTTTGGTTTAGATTTCTCATGATGCTTTACTGCTTACTCTGATATTTATCATGCTTGTCATACGCATTGCGCACGCACACACGCACTCACAAAGCTTCATTCGAAGCTTATGCGCGTTTGTTACGTTGCAGGTTATACCAGAGTGTATCAGCAACGTTGAGTTGGAGTTGGGAGTGCAGTAGCAGGAGGTGCCGGATTGTGCACAGTTTTTATATTTACGCATTGTGTATTTACTTTTCAGTACTGTATTTAAACGATATGATTTAGTGGAAATATTGTGTTTGTCTTTGATGGTACTCATATGGTGATGCTCATGTTTTAAAAAAAAATTCATACCCTAAAATCCTCCTTGTGGTATCCCAGGATCGGAACCTGACGTGTAGGGTTAGCATCCGAGATCAGGGTACTATGAATGCTGCCACCTCTGAATTCGGGTTACAGCGAATGGACGTCGAGAACCGAATTTGGGGCGTAACAGGAGTTGGTATCAGAGCATGACTTGGGAGCTACCTGTGAACAACACAATGTTTCTACTTAGTGTTTTAGGATTAGATCACCCCTCACTTGTTGATATTTGCGAACTTAGAATCACTAGAATTCCCAATGGTATAGTTCTTTAATCGTAGTATGTTTGCAGTTTTCTGAGGCTAAGGGTTTCTTGTCCCTACTTTTTTTTAAAAAGATGGACACGACACCAGTAGCTGAAGATGAGGCTGGTACGTCCCAGCCAGAGTTAGCACCTGTCACCCTAGTAAGCGCAGAGCAATTCAAGGGGATGCTCCGGTTGATGACCGCTTTGTTCAAGCAACAACAAGCACCCCCGAGTGACAGCAGGAAGAGGAAGTTCTCCCCTAGCAGTTCCCAGACGACACAGTTTTCAGAGAAGACCCCATCGCGGATCTCAGGTCACTGTTTCGAGTGTGGTGAAGCTGGCCATCGAAGGAAGGAATGCCCTCAGCGACCAAGAGCACCTAAACAACAACCATGGCGTAGAGCACCGATTGCACCAATCCCTCCGATCGTAGGTCCTCGAAGAACTAGGCGTCAAAGGAAGGTTCATTCGCAGAAGCCGCCTACGACACCAGGAGCACCCAACCTCCAAAAGCCATTCAAGGGCACTTGTTTCGAGTGTGGCGAGATTGGACACCGAATTAGGGACTGCCCATCCCGTCAGCAGCAGTACTAGAGCGTTGTTCCCTCGACCCCGACATTTTGCGGTAGACACCAGAGGAGATTGAGACCATCAAGAGGTGTACGCATGCTATGTGGACTTAGCGATGTTGCAAACTTTCATTAATTTTTTGTATACTTTTTAACTTCTATCTATATATATGTGTGGTTTGCTTTGACTTTGTTTGGTTGTGAATTTCGAAGATGAAATTTTTATAAGGAGGGGAGAGTTGTAAGACCCGTACCCTGAATTGCCCTCCGTACGTTTAGTTTTCGGTACCGGTACGTCCCAGATGGACCAGATTAGCGAGCCTTGATCGCGACGCTATTTTAGTACCGCATCGACCCAAGACCTATACTCCGTCGACCGCGTAGGCACTGCGATTCCAACGCCGCGCGGCACGCCTCATTGCGATACTCGGTGTGAAAGATGCGTACTTTTGCGCAATCCGAGGTGGGCCGCGCAACGCGCGTGTGGCATGGGCCCCACTTGCACTAATCCCAACAACATGTCAAATCAATCACCATCACCCTCACCCATACTCCTATCATTACCCTAGCCTACACACACCATACCGACCCCATACCTCTCATGCCCTCTCCCATCATCATCATCATCACCTCATGTACCCCCCTCTCTCCCATACAAGAGCCATACGTAGGGGGGTGGCCTTCTCATTTTCCTATTTTGCAAGAGAAAAGGAGAGAGAGAAGTAGAGAGAGATTTAGAGGGAGATCAAGAGAGAGAAAGAGAGAGTTAGAGAGATTGAAGGAGGAGATCTAGCTTGGAGGACCCCGATCATCATCCGGACCGTCCAATCAGCAATTCAACCGTCCAACCATCATTGTAAGTGCAAACTTCCCCCCTTTTCTCGTTTACCTTTCATTTTATTTCCTTGGGCCCACCTTGTGATGGGCAATAAGATGGATGGGCTAGATCATCAGGAATGGGCCCCACGTACTTGTAATAATAATAATAATAGTAGTAGTAATGTTAAAAAAAGAAGAATGAAGGAGATGGCCGCTGGACAGCCAGCGTCCAGAGGACGCTGCTGCCCAACAGCGCTGGGGCGAAGCCCCTTTTGGGCGTTGACGGTTGCCCCCACTCGTGGGACCCACCCTGATGTATGGACTTAATCCACACTGTCCATCTGTTTCTCCAGCCCATTTTAGGACTAGACACCAAAAATGAAGCAGATCCAGATCGCAGGTGGACCACACCATAGGAAAACAGTGGAGATAATGATGTGGACAGTTGAACTTCTTTGGCCCACCTTGATTTTTGTAGGCCTCGTAGCACACCCAATATAGGGTTCTTTGGGTTCCCCAGGAGCTGAATAATCTGATGAATGGAGTGGATCTTACACATGTGGGCCCCACTTGAAAGTATTATAAAAAAGAAAGAAGAAGATACGAATTCTGGATGCTGGACGTCCTCAGCGTCAGAGACGCTGGAAACGTCCAGCGTACGCTGGAACGGCCTGAGTGGGGTACCCACTCATGGGACCCACCTTGATTTTGTGTTAAATCCACGCCGTCCATCTGATCCTCCAGTCCATTCTAAGGCTGGGTACTCAATATGAGACAAATCCAAATCTTAAGCGAACCGCACCACCTGAAACAGTGGAGATCATGACTTCTACTGTTGAAATTTCTCTGGCCCATCTTTCATTTTGTAGATCTTATAAGCTGTCCAATATTGGGCTCGTTGGGTCTCCCACGAGCCGGTAAACACGATAGACATAGTGGATTGTCCTCATGTGGGCCCCACTTGATAAGATCGAGAAGAAAAAGAAAAAGAAAAAAAAAGGGACAAGAAGCAACCAGCGCTGGACACTGGCCTCTCACCGCGCCAGGGGCACTGGGAGTAGCCAGCGTCCACGGACGCTGGGCTGCTCGGCCGCCCAATCAATGGCCCACCACGTGGGACCCACCATGATGTATTTGTTCTATCCAAGCCGTCCATCTGTTTTCCCAGATAATTTAAGGGCCCAAGCCTGAGTATTAAGAAGATCCTGATCTTGGGTGGGCCTCACCACAGGAAACCGAGAGGATGAATGTTTACTGTTGAAACCTTTTCAGGGCCCCACTGTGAGGTTTACTTACCACCTAATCTGTTGTCAAGGACACAGACCTGGATGAAAAGAAAACACAAATATCAGCTTGATTGAAAGCTTCCGTGGGCCCCACTACAGTGATGTTTATTTGTCATCCAACAGAACGGGGTATTGGCTGGGCTGGTTGGGCTGCCCAGCAGGTGGCCCAGTCATGGGACCCACCTAGAATGTATGTGCCTTATCTATTGCGTCCATACGTTGTTCCAGCTCATTTTAGTGGCTGAGCCTAAAAGTTAAGCATATCCAAATGTCAAGTGGACCGTGCCACAGGAAACAGTGGGAATAATGATCTCCACCGTTGAAACCTTTCCAGCCCTACAGTGATGTTTATCCGTCATTCAACCTATTCATAAGATCACATGTATATGGATGAATGGGAAAACAAAAATACCAGTTTGGTTGAAAACTCTTAGAACCTAGCTGGGTACCATGCAGCCCAACAGGTGGCCCACCCTGTGGGTTCCAACGTGATGTATCTGTTTAGTTCCACCACGATGCATCTATTTTATCTATGCCGACCATCTATTTTTCCATATTATTTTAGGGTTGTGGGCCCTCATAATGAGGTAAATACAAACCTCAGGTGGACCACATTGTAGGAAACAGTGGTCATTGATGCCCACCTTTGAAACCTTCCTTGGGACCATTGTAATGTTTATTTTTCCATCCAACCAAAGGCCATGGGGCCCATCTTGGGCTCCCACCTTGATACACCTTGATAGATGTGTTGTATACATTGTTGTCCACCTTGGCCGGCCGTGGGGCCCAGTTTTGGGTGGGCCACACGTAGAAAATAAGGGTGGTTGAACGCCTACCATTGAAAACTTTACAGGACCCATCTGTTATGTTTATTTGCCATTCTTCCTGTTCATAAGTCACCCAGCCATGGGTGGGGTTCCACACGTGTGGTGTGTGGGCCCCACCATGGTGTTTGATTGCCATCTCACTTGATTAGTGGGAAAGCACAAATATCGGGTTGATACCAAACTGTTGGGGCCCATGATGTATGTGGCTTCCTCACTCCTTTGTGCGGTTATACCCTACCACGGGTCCACCTTGTTATGCATGTGTTCTATCCACATCAGTCATTGGCCTCCATGGTGCGATATGTATGCCGGCCATCCATAAGGACCGCCTTAATTTTGTGCTTGATCCAACCATCCAAATGAATGGACCCTAGCATGTTATGTACAAGATAGCCTTAGGACCACCTCAGTGTACGTGTTCGAATGACCGCGTTGTCCATCCCGTGGATCCACCTTGATGATTAGTTGTGTAAATCCTTATTGAAAAGTCATCCTTAGAGTTTGCTCGATCCAAGTCACAGGGCTACCTTCTTAAACTCACCCTGTTGAACCGTCTTGTCAATTCACCTTGTTAACTCACCATGTTGACCCGCCTTGTCAACCTGCCTTATTGACTCACCTTGTTGACTTACCATGTTCATTGATCTTGGTAACTCAGCTTGTATACTCATATGACTCACCCCTTCTACCCTTGTACCCAACTATTAAAGACCACCATATCGTGTATATCATCCACACTGTCCGTTTACCTTTAGGGCGAGTGTGGGGCTCATCCTCGACGTTCGTATGTCATTGTTCGCTCGCCTCAAGTGTAAGGCTGCGATGTAGTAATAAATCTCGGTAAGACCGAGGTCGATCCACAGGGAAAAAGTAACAGCTTCCTAATTACTCCAGCAACTCAGTTTAATAGAGTAAATTCAAATTCAATGGGATGTTTAATTAAAACAGTAACTTAATGAAAAATCAGAGATATAATGTACTAAGGCTTTCAAGGATCCACTTGTAGCAATCCTATGTCAATTCAGTCAATCCAAGTAGAGAACACAACTAGATTTGAAGTCCTATCTCTCATCTAGTTGGAAAATAAAGCATTCACACACATTCATCCAATTCAAGTTGAACTTCCAAGTTCAAGTCCATTCAATCAATGTAGAATTCAAATTCATAGCCTGCGGAGTAACAACCATGCCTATGGACTATGGCCTGCTCAAGGATTACTATAATTCGAATCTAAACAAGCAACCTGTGATAATCTCAGAGAATTAAAAGGAATTCATGTCCGGAGCACATAAACTCAGATAAGACATCTCAAACTACCACCTATTGGACTGAAACATAAGGAAAATCAAACTTTGAATTGAAGAAAAATACTTGCATCAGACTGAAATTAACATAGAACTGGCTACAAGCTTCACCTCTCAGCCTTAGCTGAGAGGTTTTAGCCGAGCATAGTCATGCTACAACTAAAAACTCAAAAATAAAGCATAAAACTAGAAAAACCCGAAAATAGATGTTGCAGACGCTCCACAGTCGCCTTCAGCCTCCAAACTCATGTTCCTTCTCTTCTCTGATACCTTAGGGAGAGCCCCTAGGTGGCCTTTTATAGCAACAATCCTCCCTTGCGTCGGATTCTGCGAAATCCTACGCCTTGCGCAGTGAAATTCGGAGTCCCGAATTAGAAAGAATTCTTCTTACGCAGAACCGACCGATCGTGACCGGTCGGCCTGGCTTTTCAAATACTCCAGAGAGCACAGCCGACCGGTCATGACCGGTCGGTGTGGACTGTCCATTGTTCCAGCGTGCATGCCCGACCGGTCATGACCGGTCGGGCTGTTTTATCCTTCATCCAGTGCCTATGGCCGACCGGTCATGACCGGTCGGCCCCAATGCAATGTGGCCAGCCTTCATTCAGTGTTCATGGCCGACCGGTCATGACCGGTCGGCCTCTCTTCTACTTGATTCCTTTGATGTGGCTGACCGGTCGGACGACCGGTCAGCCTTGTATTTCTTCATCTTCTTTTCTCTCTCTTTCTTCGTCTTTCCTTGATCCATCTCAGGACTTCCTCCAATGTCTTCAAATATATTCTTTTGGCTTCAATTTGATGAAATCCACTCTCATCCCTACAATCACAGAAACATGTGTTAGGTGGGCCTTTAAACCATGAAAATCATGCAAACTATGTAGTGTAATGGGCAATGCAATGTATAAATTGGAGGTTCAACACACCCCCCAACCAGCTTTTTGCTAGTCCCGAGCAAAACATGCGTGAAACAGTTTCAAACCTCCAAATCCAACTCTCTTCCAGAACCCATGATTCTATCCATCCCAAGATGTATAAGTGTAAAATTTGGAAAACTTAGGTGTTAGAAGCTGAACCTTGGACTCTCAAAACATAAAAAGTGTTTACATGAAATCCCCGCTGATTGATTGATAAATAGAAGAACTCGAACAAATTCCACCTAGTGTGCATAGTGAAAGATCATCTCATGAGTTCCTGGAATCATCTTCTTCATAGATTAAGTAGACCAAGGATTTCAAGGTGCACAGAGCAACAGCAAGCCTATGACAGGAATTTGTCTTACCGTCCTTCCGACGGCTTTCACACTACGTCCCATTTCCGGCTTTGGTTACGGTTCGACCATCCCCCGGTTGGTAATAGGTAGCCCTTTTCGAAATTTTCCACCATTTTTCTTTCCTTCCCGATTTCATCCTTTCTTTCCTTGTTCTTTTAACTTAGATAGGATTTGTAGAAATCCATATCTTTCATTATTTTCCCATGGACAAGGATGGACAAAATACCCCGGCTTGGCTGCTCAACACCTATAAACCAAAGTCTAGCTAATCCACAAATCACATAAACCTGTCACTCATGAAAATCGTGTAATGTGAACTTGGTGTAAAGGTGTTCAAATTTTCTATCAATCACAACAATAGGGGAATTAACATATAAAGCCATTATATTGGAAGAAATTCAAGACTACAACATCACACACTTCATTTCTCCTCCTCTTCTACTCATAGCCTCGTAAATGTATAGAAACAAAATTTTCTAAAAGAGTTTTGAGATGTTAGAAAATTCGAAAAAATTTTATGCATATGAAGCTCGAAATGTTGCAATATGCTAGATGAGAGATCTCATCTCACCCCCCAACCAAATCTTGCATTGTCCTCAATGTAAAAAGATAGTTAATTAGCATGAACATGAGCGCAATGGTAAACAATGAGAGAGTGAGAACAATAGTACCTGATAGAGTGATCATGGAAGTCTGTAACTCCAACAACTAAATCCTACTAAAACAGTAAAACAAAACTAAACCTACCTATGCTATACCTCCATCAGACTAGGAGATCAATCATCCTGATAGACAGGATCATTCAGGGAGATGGACATGTCCTCTGAATCAAATTTCTCAACAAATGGTTTAAGGCGTTGTCCATTAACTTTGAAACAGTCACCATTTGCTGCATTCTCAATCTCAACAGCCCCATGAGGAAAAACTTCTTTAACAATATATGGGCCGGTCCATCGAGATCGTAATTTTCCCGAAAAAAGATGAAGTCGGGCATTATACAAGAGCACTTTCTGTCCTTCATGGAAAGATTTCCGTAAGATGTGTTTGTCATGAAAGGCCTTCATCTTGCTCTTGTAAATTCTCGAATTCTCATATGCATCGTTCCGGATCTCATCAAGCTCATTTAATTGAAGTTTGCGAAGCGAGCTAGCCTTGTCTATGTCAAAATTTAGGGCCCGAATTGCCCAATAGGCTTTGTGTTCTATCTCCACAGGCAGGTGACAAGCTTTCCCATAGACAAGTCTATAAGGGGACATTCCAATGGGTGTCTTGTAGGCAGTACGGTGAGCCCAAAGTGCATCATCTAATCGTAGGGACCAATCCTTGCGATCCGGTCTCACCGTCTTTTCTAAAATCTGCTTGATTTTCCTATTGGAGATTTCAGCTTGTCCACTTGTTTGTGGGTGGTATGGGGTACTCACTTTGTGCCTAATACCATATTTCTTCATCAAAGTTTCAAAAGGTCTATTGCAAAAGTGAGAACCACCATCACTAATAATGGCTCGAGGTGTCCCAAATCTAGAAAGTATATTTTCTTTGAGAAACTTGAGAACCGTACGATGATCGTTGGTTCTACATGGGATAGCCTCTATCCATTTAGACACATAGTCTACGGCAAGCAGAATATAGACATGTCCAAAAGATGAGGGGAATGGTCCCATGAAATCGATGCCCCAACAGTCAAAGACTTCAAGATGTTGAATTGGGGTGAGAGGCATCATATTGCGACGGGATAATCCTCCTAACTTCTGGCAGCGCTCGCATGCTTTGCAAAACTCGTGGGTATCTTTAAATAATGTGGGCCAATAAAAACCACACTGCAGAATTTTTGCAGTTGTTTTCTTGGCTGAAAAATGACCCCCACATGCTTGATCATGACAAAAGGAGATGACTGAATTGTGTTCATCATCGGGGACACATCTCCTTATAATTTGGTCTGGGCAATATTTAAACAATAGATGTTCATCCCAGAAAAATCTGCGCACTTCCCTTAGAAATTTACGTTTGTCTTACGCAGTCCAATGAGTCGGCATCGCACCTGTGGAAAGATAATTGGCTATATCAGCGTACCATGGTGGATGCGTAGCAACAAAGAGTTGCTCATCAGGGAATGAGTCCTCAATAGGTGACTCATCAATGGAATTTGGTAGGACTAGGCGAGATAGATGATCCGCCACCACATTTTCTACCCCCTTCTTATCTTTGATCTCCAGGTCGAATTCTTGAAGGAGTAGGATCCATCTTAGCAAACGGGGCTTAGTATCCTTCTTAGAAAGAAGGTATTTCAGCGCCGCATGATCCGTATAAACAATAACTTTGGATCCTATTAAGTATGGCCTGAATTTGTCCAAGGCAAAGATGACAGCTAGGAGCTCTTTCTCCGTAGTTGAATAATTAACTTGGGCAGGATTCAAGGTCCTACTTGCGTAGTAGATGACATGGGGCTTTTTATCTTTCTTTTGGCCTAACACCGCCCCAATAGCAAAATTGCTAGCATCGCACATCAACTCAAAAGGCATGGACCAATCTGGTGGTTGCATGATAGGAGCGGTTGTCAACATGTCTTTTAGCTTTGAAAAAGCTAATTGACATTCGACACTCCACTCAAATTGGGTCTCCTTTTGTAGAAGGTTGCATAAAGGCCTTGAGATGTGACTAAAGTCCTTTATAAACCTTCGATAGAAGCCGGCGTGTCCAAGGAAGGACCGCACATCACGTATGCTTTTGGGTGGTGGTAGATTGGAAATTATGTCAATTTTCGCCCGGTCTACCTCTATTCCATTGGACGAGATGATGTGTCCAAGGACTATTCCTCTTTGTACCATGAAATGGCATTTTTCCCAGTTTAATACAAGTTGTTTTTCCTCACACCTCATCAAGACCAACTTCAAGTGCTCGAGACACTCATCAAATGTACTACCAAAAACAGAGAAATCATCCATGAACACCTCAAGAAACTCACCCACCATGTCTGAGAAAATACTCAACATGCATCGTTGGAATGTGGCGGGTGCATTACATAACCCGAATGGCATCCTTCGGTAAGCGAAGGTACCAAACGGGCATGTAAATGTGGTTTTCTCTTGGTCTTCCGGAGCTATCTCGATTTGGTTGTATCCGGAATAGCCATCTAGGAAGCAATAATAGGGATGGCCTGCCAACCTCTCCAAAATTTGATCCATAAATGGGAGAGGGAAGTGGTCTTTCCTAGTAACCGTGTTGAGCTTCCTATAATCAATGCACATACGCCAACCGGTAGTCACCCTAGTCGGTATAAGCTCGTTGTTGGTGTTTTCAATAATGGTAATACCAGATTTTTTGGGGACAACTTGGGTGGGGCTCACCCATTGGCTATCTGAGATGGGGTAGATAATACCCACATCCAATAGCTTTAACACCTCGGCTTTGACAACCTCCATCATGTTTGGATTTAACCTTCTTTGAGGTTGTCTAGATGTTTTTGCATTTTCCTCAAGGTGTATACGGTGAGTGCAAACCGAAGGATCTATCCCTTTGAGATCCGCTATTGTCCAACCTATGGCTTCCCGATGTTCTTTGAGTAGCTCAATCAACTTGAGCTCTTGGTCTTTCTCTAGGTGGGAGGCAATGACAACTGGGAATGTTTCCTCTTGACCCAAATATATGTATTTAAGCTCTGATGGCAGTGGTTTGAGGTCAAGCTTTGGTGGTTCGACGTTAGACGGTAGAGGCCTTGATGTGGTTGGTGGCAATTTTTCAAAATGGGGCCTCCACCGGCTAGCATCAACTACCGGTCTTTCTATATTTAATGCCTGCACAATCTCACTACTGATGGGATCTTCGGAATCCATGATATGTGTTAAGCATGTCTCCAAGCTTTCTAGTGGTTCAAGTTGGAGGAGTTCTTCTTCTTCAAAAATTTCGAGCATGTTCACATCGAAGAACTCATCATCATCGACATCCCTATGTCTTTTGCCTAAATGAAACACATTTACCTCTAGTGTCATGTTTCCAAAAGATATTTGCATCACCCCATTCCGGCAATTGATGATTGCGTTAGATGTGGCAAGGAATGGGCGGCCTAATATCACCGGTATTTGGGTGCTAGCATCCGAAACCGGTTGTGTGTCCAAGACTATAAAATCTACCGGGTAGTAGAATTTGTCAACTTGGACTAGAACATCCTCAACTATCCCCCTTGGTACACGGATAGATCTATCAGCGAGTTGCAATGTGGTTTTGGTGGGTTTTAATTCACCAAGGCCCAATTGCTCATATACCGAGTATGGGATCAAGTTTACACTCGCCCCCAAGTCTAACAAGGCACGTTCAATCCGGTAGTCTCCAATGATACATGAGACTGTGGGACTACCGGGATCTTTGAATTTTGGGGGAGTCTTTTGAGTGAGGATGGCACTAACTTGCTCAGTTAAGAAGGCCTTTTGCTGCACATTATATTTGCGTTTTGTTGTGCATAAGTCTTTTAGAAACTTGGCATAAGAGGGAATTTGTTTGATGGCATCAAGCAAAGGGATATTGATCTTGACTTGTCTGAAAATCTCTAGAATATCTTGAGAATTTGGGAGAGATTTTGGGGCAACCAATCTCGATGGGAATGGTGTTGTGGGCTGGTAAATGCGTTCCGGTTGTTGTGGGGCTAAGTTAGATCCATTTTCATCCTCAGAACTTACCGGATCATTAGGCTCATCGGCCTTCACCGGAATAGTTTTGTCAATTTGTTTACCACTTCTAAGGGTGGTAATGGATTTAGCTTGCTCCATGTTTTGGTTGGAAAGATTAGGGATGCTTACTTCATGTACTTGCTTAGGATTGGGCTGAGGTTGGGCCGGAAAGGTCCCTTCCCTAGCATTCAAGCGTCCCTTAATCTCATCAACCGAGACTTTCAGCTCTTGGAACAATTGCTGATTTGATTCATTTATTTGCGCTTGCCCTTGCATAAACGCTCTCAAGGTATCCTCCAATGAGAATTGAGGTGGGGCCATATTTTGCATGGGTGGCCCTCTTTGGGAGTTGGTAGGATTGCCCGTTGGGGCATTCTTCCAACTGAAATTCGGGTGGTTCTTCCAACTCTCATTGTATGTATTACCTACCGGTCCATTTAAGGGACGTTGATAACCATACGTGGCATTGGCTGTCTCTTGCAGCACTTCCTTAAATGCAGGAATTGTGGGACAATCTTGCGTAGCGTGTAAGTCGGTGAGACAAATCCCACATGTGGTTTCAACAGCTTCCTTGGACTTTGAAACTCCATTTTTGCTAAGTTCCATGGCCTCAACCTTCCGTGTGAGGTTGGCTATCCTTGCATTTACGTCGTCTTCCTCTTTAAGGACATATATCCCTCCTTTCTCTTGAATAGGCTTGGGGTTCTTGGATTTATCCGAGGTATCCCAAGATTGGGCGTTTTCAGCCAACATGTCCAAGTAACTCCAAGCATCATCTGGATTTTTACTCATAAACTCGCCATTGCATATCATTTCCACAAATTGGCGCATATTAGAACTTAATCCATCATTGAAAAAATTTATAATTCGCCAACTCTCATAGCCATGATGTGGGCAAGCAAGCAGGAGTTCCTTAAATCTTTCCCAACATTGAAAGAATGATTCACCCTCTTTAGCTGAGAAATTCATTATGGCCCTTCGAAGAGTGTTTGTTTTATGAGCTGGGAAGAACTTTTTCAAGAATTCCCGGTTCATCTCAACCCATGACCCAATCGAATATGGTCTAAGAGAGTGAAGCCAATCTTTGGCTCTTTCTTTCAAAGTGAAGGGAAAAAGTTTAAGTCTGATTGTATCCCCAGAAACATTGGGATAATGCAAGGTGGCCAACACTTCTTCAAATTCTTGCAAGTGTAAGTATGGGCGGTCAGAGTCTAACCCATGGAATTTAGGTAAAAGTTGGATTACTCCCGGTTTTATGTCAAGGGTCCCACCGTTAGCTGGTAGAACTATGCAAGAAGGTGTAATTGTACGAGCAGGTTGTAGGTAATCCCGTAGTGATCTCATTGGAGGAACATTATGTACCTCATTCTCTCCTACTCCTTCTTGATTTGCGTTTGTGGTTGGAGTAGGGGGGGAGGATTCCTTAAGGGTGTTTGATCCATACTCCTCAAACTTTCACAATGCTCTTGATAATTCCGGACTCGTCTATGGACTGACAATGGTCCAACTAAACCACCTTCAGATTGGAGACGATTTGAATGGTTACGTTCCCAACGGGACATAAACCACTCAACCAGAAACTGAAACAAATCCTATTCTAGAAAACTAAAATCTAAAACAGAAAGAAAATTCTGCAGAAGCTAAGTTAGAAAGGTATCACCTGATGCGCTTGAACTAGAGAAAAATTCCTATAAAACAGAAAAACTTGTTAGTTCTAAGAAAATCAGAAAAACTATCCACTGCTACTTCTACAGCCACTGAAATTATTTGGAAATCGTTATCTATTTCCCCGGCAACGGCGCCAAAAACTTGTTCGCTCGCCTCAAGTGTAAGGCTGCGATGTAGTAATAAATCTCGGTAAGACCGAGGTCGATCCACAGGGAAAAAGTAACAGCTTCCTAATTACTCTAGCAACTCAGTTTAATAGAGTAAATTCAAATTCAATGGGATGTTTAATTAAAACAGTAACTTAATGAAAAATCAGAGATATAATGTACTAAGGCTTTCAAGGATCCACTTGTAGCAATCCTATGTCAATTCAGTCAATCCAAGTAGAGAACACAACTAGATTTGAAGTCCTATCTCTCATCTAGTTGGAAAATAAAGCATTCACACACATTCATCCAATTCAAGTTGAACTTCCAAGTTCAAGTCCATTCAATCAATGTAGAATTCAAATTCATAGCCTGCGGAGTAACAGCCATGCCTATGGACTATAGCCTGCTCAAGGATTACTATAATTCGAATCTAAACAAGCAACCTGTGATAATCTCAGAGAATTAAAAGGAATTCATGTCCGGAGCACATAAACTCAGATAAGACATCTCAAACTACCACCTATTGGACTGAAACATAAGGAAAATCAAACTTTGAATTGAAGAAAAATACTTGCATCCAGACTGAAATTAACATAGAACTGGCTACAAGCTTCACCTCTCAGCCTTAGCTGAGAGGTTTTAGCCGAGCATAGTCATGCTACAACTAAAAACTCAAAAATAAAGCATAAAACTAGAAAAACCCGAAAATAGATGTTGCAGATGCTCCACAGTCGCCTTCAGCCTCCAAACTCACGTTCCTTCTCTTCTCTGATACCTTAGGGAGAGCCCCTAGGTGGCCTTTTATAGCAACAATCCTCCCTTGCGTCGGATTCTGCGAAATCCTACGCCTTGCGCAGTGAAATTCGGAGTCCCGAATTAGAAAGAATTCTTCTTACGCAGAACCGACCGGTCGTGACCGGTCGGCCTGGCTTTTCAAATACTCCAGAGAGCACAGCCGACCGGTCGGTGTGGACTGATCCATTGTTCCAGCGTGCATGCCCTGACCGGTCATGACCGGTCGGGCTGTTTTATCCTTTATCCAGTGCCTATGACCGGTCGGCCCCAATGCAATGTGGACCAGCCTTCATTCAGTGTTCATGGCCGACCGGTCATGACCGGTCGGCCTCTCTTCTACTTGATTCCTTTGATGTGGCTGACCGGTCGGACGACCGGTCAGCCTTATATTTCTTCATCTTCTTTTCTCTCTCTTTCTTCGTCTTTCCTTGATCCATCTCAGGACTTCCTCCAATGTCTTCAAATATATTCTTTTGGCTTCAATTTGATGAAATCCACTCTCATCCCTACAATCACAGAAACATGTGTTAGGTGGGCCTTTAAACCATGAAAATCATGCAAACTATGTAGTGTAATGGGCAATGCAATGTATAAATTGGAGGTTCAACAGTCATCTAGGCCATCCATTTTATGGAGCCTATCTTGTAGTATGAGGTTAGACCTGTCATCCCTTTTTGGACCTCATTGTATTGACCAACTATCTCAGATTACCCTACCATGTATGATTCTCTGTCATGACCTGTCTATCTTGCAACCCGTGCTATGACATTCCTTTTACGGACCATTATTGTGTTTGTCTCAACTATACTACCGGATTATGGGTCTCAGCATGATTTTGGGTATTCTACTCTTGCCGCTCAAGTAGGTTCTACCTTTGATGTGTCGGTAGTGTATTCAATCATTTTCTTTCCATTTGGGTTATCTGAATGTTGAAGGTTAATCCACACCGTTCAGTTGTTGGACCATCTGTGTTGTTGTATACCATCCATTTAGAGTCTTATCTCTTTATGTTTGCTTGTATTATAAGTGAATTATCTTTTTATGCTATTTTTAGTATGTCTGTTGCCACATGTAGTGTTGTTGGAATACTCATATGTGATCTTTATACTATATGCTTCGACGACCACCATGCATGTGTAATGAGTATGCATCCCGAATCACCATCGTTAGTTGGGGACCACTAGGGCATAAACGCATTCATAAAGCATTCGAGATGTAGTCGCGCAAATGTAATTCACGTGCTCTCTATCGCAAACCTCTCCAATAGGTATGGGACTATACGAGGACAGGAATCTATCATCCTGACTTACACTATATGGTAGGAATAGCTTAGCATACCTTCTAGCCCTTGGTGCGAGATTCCCTGGCTAGCGACATCCCGCACTATGACTCGATCATTCATATGTGTCCCCTCATCTTAATCATATCTCAAATAGGTTGGACTTGATTGATTTATTGCCATCGTGGTAGATGGACTACTTGTTGGCACTCATACTGTATACTTGACTCATGCATCATGAATGCTTGGCTCATCTGATTGTCATGTATCAACCGGGCATATCGATCGTGATTGTCGTGCAGTTCATTACCAGCTGACGGTGACATTGTGTTTGAGACCTTATAGTTTTATGGTGCTCTTTGGAGACTTGCACGGGCATGTCGTCCCGCGTTTGTATGCATGGTTGCATTTCGCACCGTCTGCTTGTGCCGCATATAGCATGATTACTACGTTGCAACCACAGCTCCATCGTGGTTTGCAGAACACCGGAAATATGTGATCTTTAAACTGGATGCCAAAGATGTCCCTGGGTGAAAGTCCCTGATCCCGTTAGTACCAAGGTGGGTGCTCCATTCAAGGACCGGGTGGTTTAATCATACACCAGTATGCCGAATACCAAACGGCGGTGTTTTCCACTGCACGTGGTCAGTTTGGAAGGAGGTCTGACCTAACCTGCCGGAAGAGTGTTGGCAAAGTGGGTTGAGTTTGACCAGCTGTGAGTAGGTCCGCTATTGCACCAGATAGGCTTTGGCATTCTACTGGTGAGTAGTGAGGTCTGTGAGACCCCGGTGATGTTCATTTCAGAGATGGTATTGGTATCAGTGATGTGACTGATGTTCTGTATGGTGTGGGACGGTCCTGACGTGGGCGATCGCGTTATGACTGTTCGTATCTGGACCACTGTACTTAGAGGTGGTGATTTGCATACATGCATTGGATCATTATATGCGACATTAGGCCCTGTAGGCCATTGCATAGTATGAGTATATAGCCTTGGTAGGCTGGTTACCTGTATTGCATGCTTGCATAGCCATGGCAGGCTAGTTATCTGTATTGCATGCTTGCATAGCTGTTGTAGGCTGGTTATTCATATCATATGATCGTGTAGCCTAATTAGGCTAAGTTTTGGTTTAGATTTCTCATCATGCTTTACTGCTTACTCTGATATTTATCATGCTTGTCATACGCATTGCGCACGCACACACGCACTCACAAAGCTTCATTCGAAGCTTATGCGCGTTTGTTACGCTGCAGGTTATACCAGAGTGTATCAGCAATGTTGAGTTGGAGTTGGGAGTGCAGTAGCAGGAGGTGCCGGATTGTGCACAGTTTTTATATTTACGCATTGTGTATTTACTTTTCAGTACTGTATTTAAACGATATGATTTAGTGGAAATATTGTGTTTGTCTTTGATGGTACTCATATGGTATGCTCATGTTTAAAAAAAAATTCATACCCTAAAATCCTCCTTGTGCTATCCCAGGATCGGAACCTGACATGTAGGGTTAGGATCCGAGATCGGGGTACTACGGAGGCTGCCACCTCTGAATTTGGGTTACAGCGAATTAATGTCGAGAATTGAATTTCGGGCGTGACATCAAGTACCGACATAACATCCAAAATGACATCCATCTCTAGTATCATGTCATCGTTCTCATGAGAGTGGGCCAAACATACCTCCAAAGGATCAGAATAGAATGTCGAGGGGGATGTATCTTCCATGAATGATTCAATTAGATTTAATTAGTGGACCTCGTCATCAGCTTCCCGTGGTTGTTTACATAAATAAAAAATATTCAGCTCGAGTATCATATTTCCAAAGGACATTTGTAAAAGCCCGTTTTTACAATTGATAATTGCATTTGAATTAGCTAGAAAAGGGCGGCCAAGTATGATGGGAATTTGAGCACCGGTACCTATCACGAGATGTGTATCCAAGACAATAAAATGCACTGGATAGTAGAATTTATCGACTTAGACTAAGACATCCTCAATCACCCCCCTTGATATAGGAATAGATCTATCAGCAAGTTGGAGTGTGGTTTTGGTGGCTTTCAATTCACCTAACCCAAGTTGTTTATAAACCGAGTATGGGATGAGGTTAACACTTGCCCCTAAATCGAGTAGGGCTTGTTTGATCCGGTAGTCACCTATGATGCATGAGATGGTAGGACTACTCAGATCCTTGTATTTTTGGGGCACCTCTTGTTTGATAATGGCGCTCAAATTCTTAGTCAAAAGTACTTTGTTGTGAACATTGTGTTTCCTTTTGACTGTACACAATTTCTTAAAAAATTTGGCATAGGATGGTATTTGTTTTATAGCATCCAACAACGGGATGTTAATCTTCACTTGCTTAAAAACCTCTATGATTTTCAAGTTTTTGTCTTAAGATTTGGGTGAAATCAAACTTTAGGGAAACGGGACAACCAGTTTGTATTGCCTTTCTGATTCTTTCTCATGTGGAGTGTTGTTCGGGCTATCATCCTTGTTAAAATTTTCTGGATCATTAGGCTTTGGGGCTTTCACCGGATTAGATTTATCAATTGTTTTACCACTTCTCAAGGTGGTGATAGCTTGAACATGCTCCGTATGTTGGGAGGATGAGATTGGGTCTTGTATCTCAAATTGAGTTCTTAGGTTAGGGAGAGGTTGGGCAGGAAGTGTGCCTTTCTCCCTAACACTAAGATGTGATTCAACTCTAGCCATTAAGGTTTTCAAGTCATTAATGGCTTGAGATGAATTATGATTGAATTTCAGTTGCTCTTACATGAACCCATTAATTTTCAGAGAATTAGTCTTGTTATATTTATCTTGAACTGATGCGAATGCACCTAACATCTCCTCTAGCGTAGCTTTTGGTGTGATTAGTAGGGATGGACCTAGTAAAGGTTGAGCTTGAGGGGTGTTATTTGAATTCACAGTTAGTCATTTCCTCCAATTGAAGTTGGGATGGTTCTTCCAACTAGAGTTATACGTATTTGAGTTTAGAGCACTAAATGGTCGTTGATAACTGTTTATGGCATTTGATTGTTCTTGTAAGATTTCTTAAAATGCAGAAATTGTGGGACAATCCTGTGTTGTATGTTGATTCCCGACACAAATTCTAGAAACAATTTCAACGTCCTTTGAGTTAATCGTCTCTCCTTTCTTCAATTCCAAGGCCTCGACTTTTCTTGTGAGGCTAGCCACACGTGCACTTATGTTATCTTCTTCTGAGAGGACATAAATTCCTTATTTTTCCTTTTGTTGGCTTATCTTGGGATTTATTGGTTTAGATGTATCCCAAGACTGTGCATTCTCGGTTAATTCATCAAAATAGTCTCATGCTTCCTCGGCTTCCTTATTCATGAATTCTCCATTACATATCATCTCTACGAATTGGCGCATGGGTGAAGTCAGTCCTTCATAGAAAAAGCTTATTACCCACCAAATTTCGTAGCTATGATGTGGGCATGCATTTAACAAGTCCTTGAGCCTCTCCCAATCATCCTCTTTTTTAGCGAAATTCATAGTAAGGCGCCTCAACATGATCATTTTGTGAGTAGGGAAGAACTTTTTAATGAACTCCCTAGTCATCTCAGTCCATGTGCTAAATGATCTTGGCCTTAATGAATGAAGTCAAGCCTTAACTTTCTCTATAAGGGAAAAAGGAAATAATTTAAGTCTCGCTACATCATCAGTTACATTTGCAAAGCGCATTGTGCCTATCACCTCATCAAATTCCTTAAGATGTTGATAGGCACTTTCACTGTTTAGTCCATGAAATTTTGGAAAGAGTTGGATTACTCCTGGTTTAAGATCTATGTTCCCTGCATTATGTGGAAAAACTATGTATGAGGGAGTGCTCGCTCTTGAAGGTTGCAAGTAATCACATAGTGTTCTAGGTCGGGGAACATCCTCAACCTCATTCTCTCCTGTTTAAGTTTGGTTTTGGCCCAGATTTTGATTGGCCATAGGGTTGGGTTGATTTCCAGCCATACTTTCTAACAAAATTGGAGAATCGAAATGTTTCTTAACACGTGATTCCCTATCAATCCCTTCAACAATTCCCCCTTCTCTAATGAGTCGACTATTAGAATTTCGAACCCAATTTGGCATGCAAATCTTAGAAAAATAAAAAAATATTAGAAAAACCTGTTTGAAGTGACTACTTTGACTTCTAGAATCCCTTTAAAAACAAAACAAAGTAAACAGCTTAAGTAAAGATTCCTAAAAAATCTCAAGTAGAAACTGTTTTAAGAAATTTTGTGAAAAACCGCAATGGAGCCAAAAACTTGTTCGCTTCCCCAAGTGTAGGGTTGCGATGTGGTAATAATCTTGGTAAGACCGAGGTTGATCCACAGGGACTTGTGTAGGAATTCACAAAACACTTCTAATGGTATCTAATTGAGAGTTAGCTAAACAGGATTTTGGAATTGGATTTAGATAGAAATTTTGAACTAAGAGTGAATGTAAACAATATAAAAGAGCACTAGGGGTTCAAGGATCCACTTGTAGCAGTCCTTAATGCTTAATTCGCTGTGGTTTCTCAATTACGCAACTAGAATTGAAATAAAATCTTATCTAGTCCGATGATAGAGCGGTTATAACAAATAATCTGTCACATGTGTGATTCAAGTACATGATTCCCTCAATTCAAGTTAGGACTTGAGCACACTTAATTGCATAGGTCAATCCTAGTTCGAATAGGTTAGATCACAATTAATCATCATTAAACCCTGTCACAAAGAATAACTACAATGACTTGATCTTCATTCAAATCACATACATAATCACACATGAACAGAATTTCCAGAAAAATAAAACTTTAGATTTGTAGTTCCCAAGTGAAAATCTAAGTCTAGAGCGTCTTGAATTTAATTCCTGGAGCGTATAGGTCTAGAATCATTCAAAATAATTAAGAACTAAAGCAATTCTTCTAAACATCCATGAGCCATCATGAGACTAAGAAAAAATACTTAGAACTTTATTCAAACTTCAAACCATTGTTCTTCACTAATAATCCAACTTGAAACCAAAATAACCGAATTAAAATATCTTAGATTCACTACAAGCTTCACCCATTAGCCCTAGCTAAGAGGTTTAGTTGTTCATGATCCAAGGAAACATAAAAGCAACTAAAGAAAACATAAAAACTAGAAAAATAAACTAGGAGTAGTTGTAGAACTCCGGATCCGACTTCCACCGCCTCCCACCATGACAATTCTCTTCTAGGATGCCTTAGGAACGAGCTAGAGGAGTCCTTTATAGACTTGAGGCCCTAGGTGCGAAGAAACGTCCAGTAATTCTGCAAAAAATAACGCTTTGCGCAGAGGTTTTTGGAGCTCCAGATGTTCCTGAGTGTTGACCGGCCGGTCGGACCCCCTATCCCGTCGATCGGACAAAGTGGTTGCAAATGAAAAAATCTCTGGAGTGTTTTTTACACACTCCGACCCTTCAGTCTGTCGGCTAGACAATATGCTTGCAAACCACAAAATCGTTGGAGGGTATTTAACACAGACTGACCTACCAACTGGCCGTTCGGCCAGTCTGTCCGACCGGTCAGTTAAGTGACCTGCCCACACAGAAATTAGATAACAATTTTGCTGTTTCTGGATACTTTGGCCAGCCGGCCGGCCACTCAGGCTCTTAGATGTGATTTTTCACATCCTTTTCTTCCTCTTATCGCATCTTTCTTCCACCTCTTGTCCTTCACTCCTTTGATCTTGAAGGTGTGTAAACAGCGTCTCTAAGCCTTCAATTGATGAATTCTCTCTCTCATTCCAACAACCACAAAACCATGCATTAGTTGGGTCTTTAACCATGTATTTCAAGCATGGTTAGTAATGAAATGAGGTTAGAATATGCACATTTAAAAGCACAACACGCCTAATCTATAAAAGGTATAATTTCAATTGGTATTAGAGAGGGTTACTCTGATAGAGCAAGTGTGAGTTGCTCATGAAGGACTTAACCATCTAGAGTAGATCCAATACCGGAGCACTAGCATGATGTCTAACCGAGATGGGGGTACCACCAACCGTCCACCACTCTTTGACGGGTCCAACTACGCCTATTGGAAGGCTAGGATGAGGATTTTCTTAAAATCCATGGACCGTCCAGTGTGGCTAAGCACACACGTGAATGCCTTGCCCACCGAACAAGTGGAGGTTGATGAGAAATACATTGTCATTCCCAAAGATGACGAAAAATGGAATGACAGTGAGAGAGCTCAATACATGGCAAATGCTAAAGCTCTTAATGCGATTTGCTGTGCAGTTTTCCCAGATGAATTTTAACGCATTCTCACATACTCAACTACAAAAGAAGTGTGGTATATACTTGAGGTTATCCACGAGGAAACTAGCACAGTAAGACGCTCGAAACTTCAGCTATTAACCACCAAACTTGAAAACATTAGGATGGAAGAGACTAAAACCTTCATGGAGTTTTATACAAAACTTTCTGATATTTACAACTCTATGTTTGTCTTGGGTGATCGGGTTCCAAAAGGATGTATATGTAGAAAAATACTTAGGTCCCTCTCGGAAAGATTTAGCACCAAGGTAGTAACCTTAGAAGAGTGTAGAGACATAGATAACATGAAAGTAGAAGAACTCATAGGTTCCCTACAAACTCATGAACTAAACTTTAAGGCCCCCTCTAAAAAGAAAAACATCGCTCTAAAATCCTCTCACAAATAGAAGAAAATTAAGAGTGAGTCGGAGGAAAACAATGATGAAGATGAGGAAGATAAGATTCATAGAAAATTTAGACGATTCCTCGAATTTGACAGAGGGAGTAGCCGTGACAAGAAGGACAAGAAGAGTGATAAATATAAAGGAAATCATCCAAATCTACATTCGTCCGATGTTACGGTTGTGGTCATTGTGGTCACATTGCCCCAGGAATGTCCAAACGAACTTAAACCGAAAGGGAAAAAGTCAATGACTGGCACTTGGGATGATACAGAGGAGTCCGAATCCAAATCTAATGACTCCACTAGTGATGGGAGTAAAAAATTGATAAAGCCCTCATGACTTCCACTACTACCTCTCTTCCCCCTAATTTAAGAGAGGATCCCGACCGCTATCCCTTCTAGGAGTAAAAGGAGTTCCCAATCCCTCACCTCATGCTACATTTTAAGAAGGTGTTGAGAAAATTAGTTACCCTTAGGCCTTTCAAACTAAACATAATTAGTAAGGGTAGCTAGAAAGTGTTTTTATAGGAATATCTGAGGATTTCAGCCTTATTTTTTGTGTGTACGGGCAAATCAGAGGATTCAAGCCTCAATAGCCCAAATTTGATAGTTTAACTTTACTTTTATGTTATATATTTGCTGTTAGACTATCTCACTGCTTAGATTAGCTAATTATGATAATTTTATGGTTAATTGTATGCTAATATTTGCTTAGGATTGGTCTTGATATACCATTAGGGGAGGTTGGTTGAATGGGCTATAAGCCCTTTGTGCTTTTATTGTAAATGTATATCCTTGACCAATTATGCATAATTAACTATGCTTAGATAATTTCATTTTCTTGTTAATCATGTTCCTTAGCATGCTTTATATTTTAAAGTTCATGCACACTATACTCTCTTTGTTAGCATGTGCTTATAGTTATAACTACGACATACTATCTTCTCTTATCTTAAACTTAATTGATGTATCATTAAGGGGGAGAGAATAGTTTGTCAATTGCTAACAAAAAGGGGGAGAAAGATCAAGTCCCACCAAAACTAGTTTGCTATGTTTTGTGATGCAGGGATTGGCAGATTATAGGGGAGCAAACTGAAGAGGAGTTGCTTAGTTAGGCATGTCAAGAGTCTCGTATTTATTTTATCATCAATGTAATCTATTGTACATGTATTTTGTTTTGCTAGGTTAGGTTTTTGTAAGTAATTGACAAAGGGAGAGATTGTTAGTGCACTTTTCTGTGGCATACTAGTGCACCTTGTTCGTCAATCACTTAGGTTAGTGAGTCTAATGTTGGTTGAGCTAAATGAAGACAAAGACCGAAGACTCAAGATGGACCAGCTGCATCAAGGAAGAAGAAACATGTAAAAGAGATGCATTGGTGTGCCTTGCCTTGAACCTACCCAAAACCATAACCTCTTAGATGACTTGGACCAACTAGGTATACCCTTTAGCATCATCATTAGTCTTATAACTCCATGAAAAATATGATAAGTTAGACTAATTAAATAGGTGGAAGCTGTTGTAATCAAAACAGCTCAAACATCAGTTTTCCATAGGACTCCGATCAATCGGACAGTAGTTTCGATTGGACTCCGATCGATCGGAGAGAAGTCCCGATCAATCGAAATTTGTTCCAGCAAGTTTGAAATCTACTGGATAAATTTTTTATCAACGAACAGACTTTCGATCCATCAGAATGGGTCAGTCTGATCAATCGGACCATGATTCCGATCAATCGAAATATCTTCCAGAAAGTTTTCTGGACAGATTTTCGATCAATCAGACAGGTCTCCGATCAATCGGACTTTTTTTCTGATCAATCAGAGATGCGTGAATCTACCCATATTTTTATCATTGGAAGAAAACCTATTTAAAGAGGGAGATTCATTTTTGAGCTAAGAGATGTGATTTTGAGAAAATAGAAGCCACCATTGTTGAATATCATTAAGAGCTCTATTCTTAACCCAAATGAGTGATTTTCCTTATGATTCATCACAAGCATGGAGCATTCAAAGCTCAAGATGAAGATGCACTTGTCCCTCTTTTGATTTCTAGAGATTGGATTAATCTTAATAGTCATATTTCTATCCAATACTCTATGATGAGATCTTTGTAGGTGAGACTCTTTAGGAAACATATTCCCATAAGTTGTGGAGATCTTAAACCTACCCTCCTATCACCTTAGGCATATCCAAGACATCATTTACAAGGTGGTTGATCAAGTGTAGCTGAGGCATTAGCGACGCAGCGGCAACACGATCGGGGGAGTAAGAGAAGCTGATTGAAGCACTGAGAGAGCGGAGATTAAGCAAACTCGAACTGGCGCTGAACAAGGGCCTCATCCGATAAGTAAGGTTGTTTTTGTAGAGAGTCATTCCACTCAATTCCCTGTGGGAGTTGAGTGTAGAGTTTGTTTGACAAATTCGAATTAAGGTCGTTTATCGATCCTTGGCTTATTAGTTGAGCTTAAAACTCTAGGGACGTTGGCCTGTTTCTTGGCACATTTGTTTGCTTAAAGACTAGGAGCTGTTTGGTGTTCCTTGGCTCATTTACTGAGCCTAAACAAAGTCTCCAAGGGGGAGCCTCCAACATGGGAGTGAACGTGCGCTGTCCTTAAGTAGGACTTGAGGATGACCTTAAGTAGGTCCCATAGGTTGGGAGGAACCTATAAACTCCTCGGTTGGGTGGAGCCGAATTAAAACACCTTCTTTGGGAGGAACCAGATTTAAACTCCCTAATGAATGCTGGTGTGCTCAAAAGGGTTGAGTACTTGAACTAGGAGTGGAGTAGACAAGTAGTTGAACTACTATACATGCTTGTATTTGTGATTGTATTTGAGCACATTGTTATCTTAGCATTGTATGTTTAATTGTTAATTATGAATGCTTGATAGGAATGTATGCTAGGCACTAGATAGGCACATCCACACATAAGATGTACTTTCACCGGTTGTGTAGACTTGAGCTCATTGATCCATTCTTACAAGTCTACATAGGTTGCATAGATTAGGAGCTTGATTTGTTTAATCATTTGAGTATCTAAGCATGCTTAAACTAGGTTGCTTATTGCTTATACTATATGCTAGTCTTATGATTAGACCCACTTAGGCTTGGAAGCCAAAGTGTTCTTGCTTACTTAGTTTAATTTGTTAAAACTGTTAAGTAGGTGAAAAGAATTTCAATAGGTCCTTATCAACCCCTCCCAATAGGACTTAGCCATAATACTAGTTACTCTCAAAGCTTCCGCACGCATATGCCTAATCTACAAAAGGTGTAATTTCATCTTGATCCATGCCCTTCATTAAGGGGTTCTCGTCCTACATCAAGAACATGAACGGTTCATAGAAGAAACTGGCCCCTATTGTGGTACAGGGATATTGTACCGTGACAAAGCCCTTTAATCCCGTGACAAAGCCCTTTAATCCATGCCCTTCAAGTTAGACTTGAAACAAAAGTAATTGCTCTGTGAGAACTTAAGAAGGCTGCTAGCTCCACTTGAATTTTTGCAATTAAGTTAAATTGAGCATTTAAAGCAGCATAATTAGCATAATATGTTTTGTATTTGGCAAAGATTTTGAAAAATACACTAATTGATACTATAGTGATATTATCGCCAAAATTTCAAAATATCCTCATATTTTAAATATCACGATAATATCAAGGTATTAACTCAAATTCAGTACGAAAGGCTGATGGAATTTGTTATATGAATCTGTGTGTGTATCAGAGGGTCTCAAAGTCCAACGGTTTACACCACAAAGTACAGTCCAACCGGGGATAACATCCCACCTATTAACTACATGCAACATCCAACCCTTTCAATAGGTTGGTCCCAGCATGAGGTTTATCTAATGCAAAAATCATTTCTATCTACTTATAAAGTGGGCCACACCATATAAAAAATTTTTAGCCATTAATAAATAGTAAAAAAAAGTTCGGTGCACTCAATTTGTGTGTTTATGTGTGTAATTTTATATATTTTTTCGGTGAGATTTTACGGATAACATCTCAAAATTTGAAAATCTCTTGGGAAATTTTGGGCCGCGAAATTGCCGAGAATGAGATCTGTCGCTGTGGTGGCGAGGAAAACAGAAAGCAAGGATTCTACTCTTTATCTCAGCCATGGACTGGAAAATAAAGCAAATTGTCAGCTTGGGAACTTGAAACGAAAACAGGTTTGCTAAGCTCACACGTGTATCCAAGAGAGCCTATCTAACGACCCAGATTAGGCACTGTTGTTACCGAAAAATGGTTAACAGACAAAGATGTAAATCTATGATCTGGACGGTTGAACGAAATTGATCCCTCAATATGAGATGACGGAATCCTTTGATCCTGCAAAAGAGCACAGAGGATAAGGGGGGGTGGCTGGGGTCCAGCCAAAGACCCTCCGATGCCTAAGTCAGTGATCTTGAGCAATCGAATATTTTTAGCGTAAATCGATAGTAGCTTGCGTACCTCCATAATGGTGAGAATACCATTATTTATAAACTTAGGTTGCGAGATTGCTTGCCCTTTGGAGAGTCGTGATTCTAGTAGACTGCCAGTTAGGTTCCCGGGATCTTAGGATCTGTGTATAACAATAAAAGATCCTTATCCCTTAAAGCTGGGGATGTCGATCTTTTCTCCTGATATCTTGGTGTAAGCCCAAGACTGCAGTTTACAGCTCAGCTCGCTTAAGATAATTTTCATTACATCGGACCGAGCCGACCTGTTTCCGTCGGGCAAACATGACCCGATTCGTACCCGTGGCCTGAGATGGGTCGGCTCGTCCTTATCGGGTCGGCAGAAAGCGCTTCCCATCCGCTCGGCTCATTACCCATAACAGAAGCCCCCTTTTTACCGTCGAGGGTAGCCCCCTTTTTACCCTCGAGGGTATTCTGCTCAGCTCGGGGGTAAAAACTCAAGAGGAAGTTGCCGACCTAGATGATTTTTGTCGTTTCGTATCCGTGACGCCGTCATTTCGATGGGCGGGAAGATAGTATTAAATGTGTCCCTCGATTTATCGAGGGCATTAAATGCGTCTCTTGATATATCGAGGTGTTATCATTTCTCCGTACGGAGCGATATCGCCGATATGATTTAGTCGAACGGGGTGCTGCCGCGTGTCCTGAACGGCGCAGCTTTTCGAATTCGCCAAGTAGAAAGTTGCCATGTGTCGCTTTCGCATTGAATGCATTGAGACCTGCGCAGGGCTCAAATCCTTTCCCGAGTATATAACTCAATACTTAGCCGGATTTTTTGAAAACCTTTCTTCATTCTGTTTTCTGCATTTGTACCCTGGTTCTTCTTCTTCCCCATTTTCTTCAACTTTCTTCCTCCCAGCGGCTGTGCCAGCGTCCTGGTACGCTCCTTTTCTTTTCTTCAAAGAACTTTTCCCCTCCTCTCTCTTTTTTTCCTTTTATCTGAGAAATGTCAGAACCAGAGACTTCGTGCTCTGAGGCCATCCTTAAAGTGAGGTATGATGACCGTGAATCTGATTTACCTCTCCTTTGTCATGAGGGAGCAGGTTCCAGTGAATCGGATTCAGGTTTAAGGGTGGAAGGGGCCACCGGAGAGGGAGAATCTGAGCCCCCTGAGTCTGCCGCCGGCAGTGCTACGGCCAATAGAGAGCCCTTTGAACTAGATTCTGTGATCTCGCAGATTTCCCAGGAAGAACTGGACGCTGCGAAGGAGATATATGACATCCCTAACTATATAGATTTTAGGGTTCCTGACCGAGCCGATAGGCCGAGCCGATAGGCCGAGCCGACCCAGAGCCGGGGAGGTGGCCATCTCTTTGATGCACCTAGAGTCTGGGCTGAGGTTACCCTTACATCCTTTCGTGAGGGAGGTCCTTAGTGTCTTAGGTCTATCTCCGAGCCAATTGCAGCCGAACGCATGGAGGTGCATGGTCGGATTCTATATACTCTGGCGGAGACTAAGAAATAAGGAGTTTACCTCCAATGAACTTTTCTCTATGTATATTCTCAAGTCCTTGGGTGGCCAAGGGCTTTATTATTTTTCGTCGTTGCCGGGCCAGGGCGGCTCGATTATCACCTGTATGCCTTCCTCCACCAAAACTTGGAAGAGGAAGTGGTTCTTCGAGTCGGGCAGTTGGGAGTGCGCGCCGGACGAGCCTCAACCCCTGAAATTCCGAGTCCGAGCCGACTTCGCTCTGCCAGGTCGGATGAAGTCCCGACCTAACTGTTTTTCCCAATTCTTTCGAAAAATAGATGTATATATATTTTTACTCATGTATCGGTTTTTTTTTTTCAGTGTCGGCGACCATTCGGGTGGCGTTATCTGTAGTTGAAGAGAGACAGATTCACAAAGCCCGAGCCGTACCATTTACAGAGAGGGACTTCCGGAAAGTAATCACACTTAACTCCGTTGCTGAATCAGGTCGGTAATGCTAAGCTGATGACTTACTTTTCTGTTCGTCGCTTCACTGTCCTCACCCCCCTTTTCCTCTTTTTTTTTATACATAGGAATGGCTCCGAAGGCAATCTCCAAGCGGAGGATTCCTGCTAAGTTTCTGGACCGAGGGCAGAGCTCGGATTCTACTGAGCCCCCTAGGAAGAGGGCGGCTACCGCCGAAACGCAGGGATCGTCTCGTCTGCCCCAATCCTTTGTCTGCGGTTCAGGACAACTTCCCAGCTCGGACTCTGCGCAGCCCGGAACGGAGCCAACAGAGCCAACGGGGCCCAGAACCGAGCTCACGGGGCCCGGATCCGAGCCACTCGTACCCAGAACGGAGCGAACGGCTCCCCTGGCGACATCTTCTGATGAGCCGGTGATCAATGTGCCAGATAGCTCGGGTTCTCGGGCTGAACCCATTCACATATCCGCGCCTGTCTCTTCCCAGATCTCCCCTCCTTCAGCAGCTGGACCTGACCGACCTACTGCGGGTGCCTCCTCTTCTCAACCTCCTCGACCTCGCACTGCCCCGGCTGTGCAACGAGAGGACCGGGTCGAGATGCCTCCTCTTACGGAGCAGTATTCAAACTGGATGGAGGGTATTAATGCGTACATGCGTGTTAACCATGCCATCCCTCAAGACTTGAATATTATAGCTTCTTCCGACCCGGATCAGATGGTTGGGGTGGTGCTAGAGAGCTGCCTCAGGGTAACTTTTTGAGCCTCTTTATTCTCTTTCCCATGTACTTGTGATGCTTTCTGTGTTGCTCGCTAACCATATTACTTTCGCAAGATTCGGCTGCCCTTATCATGATCCGTAAGGTGATGGCCGAGCGAAATCACCAGGCGCAGAAGGCTCTGGCCGCTGCTGCCTCTTAGAAGAAGAAGACTGAAGCTATGAAGGCTGAGCTGGACAAATGTGTCCTTCTTCTGAAGGAAACTCAGTCTGAGCTGACGTCTTCTCGATCCGAGCTGCTGTCCACCCGATCCGAGATGGAGTCTTCCCAGTCCGAGCTAAAGGTGGCGCAATCAGAGCTGGAAATATCCCAAGCTCAGGTCCAGTCTCTAGAAGAAGCTCTGAAGGAGGCTGAGACCAAGGCCGTATCCGACGGGAATAGGGCCGAATCCCTCGAAGCTGCTTTAAAGACGGCTGAAGAAGAGAAAGTGCACCTGGCCGAGCTTCTGAAAGAGGTCCAGCTAAAGCACCTGGCGGAGATTAATGGGGCGAAGGCTGAGTACGAAAACTTGTCTGCTATTTCTGAAGATTTGTACAATAACGGACTTCAGGAGTACAGACGCCTCGTTCTTAAGCACTTCCCAACCCTTGATCTCACGCCAGTGGATGAAGACGAGGAGGAAGAGGAGGAGGAGGCGCAGGTCGGAGGTGACGGTGCTGGCCCGTCTGGCAAGGATTAGACCCTTTTTTTTGTCAAAATGTACACAACAACAAAATTTTGAATACAAGCCCTTGAGGCAAATTTTGATAATTCTATTGCAAATTTTTCTTTAGTATCGTCGTCAATGTAATGAATTTGCATGGTCGAAGCGATTTGAGGCTGGCTAGCCAGGTCGGCCGCCTATATGCCCGCCTGTCAGTAAAGTTAAAGGTGCTGTACTGATATGAAGTCGTGTTGAACAAATCATCGTAGAACAACTCTTAGGAAAGAATTTTATTCAAATAATCGTTCCAAAGAACATATTTTGTGCTGAGCACAATTCACCGTTCATGGAAAATAGATTTTGAGATGTTCGGCATTCCACGGATGAGGAAGTGGTTTTCCCTCCATGTTTTCGAGCCAATAAGTGCTGAGACGTCGTAAGCTAATGACCTTATATGGTCCTTCCCAATTAGGGCCAAAAACACCGGCCTTGTCGTTCGTATATACCTTTTTTAGGACGAGGTCACCAGCTCGGAATCGTCTTTCCCGTACTTTGGAGTTGTAGTACCGTCGGACCCTCTGCTGATATGCTGCTATACGTACTTGAGAAGCTTCTCTAGCTTCTTCAAGTAGGTCTAAGCTTATTCGCAGTTGCTCTTCATTTTGATCGGGTCTATGATGGCTCGTCCTGCTCGTGGGGAGTCCGATTTCCACAGGCACAACAGCTTCGGCTCCAAATGCCAGAAAGAAAGGGGTTTCTCCAGTAGTAGACCGAGCCGTGGTTCGGTAAGCCCACAGCACTTCGGGAAGTTCTTCCGCCCAAGCCCCCTTTCTTTCTCCGAGCTTTGTTTTGAGATGATTCTTGATAATCTTGTTGACTGCTTCGACCTGACCGTTGGCTTGAGGGTGGTGAGGAGACGAGTATACATTTTTAATGCCCAGTCAGGTGCAAAATGTACGAAACCCTTGATTGTCGAACTGTCGCCCGTTGTCAGTAATTATGGTATTTGGGATTCCGAAACGACACACAATCGCTCTCCAGATGAAGTCCGTAGTCTTCTTTTATGTGATGGTGGCCAGTGGTTCTGCTTCAGCCCACTTTGTAAAGTAGTCGACGGCGACAATTGCATATTTAACTTGTCCTTTTCCCGTTGGGAGTGGACCGATGATGTCGACCCCCCACTGAGCAAATGGCCAAGGTCCAGCCATGGGTGTGAGCTCTTCAGGTGGCAAATGAGGTATCGGGGCGAATCGTTGACACTTATCGCATCTTTTGACGGTTTCTCGGGCATCTTGCTGGATAGTGGGCCAATAATATCCCTGTCGGATTGATTTCTGTGCAAGTGCTCGCGCCCCGGAATGATTCCCGCAACACCCGTAGTGGATTTCACGTAATACATAATCAGCCTCCTCAGGTCCTAAACACCGCAGACACGGGCTGGAAATACCTTTCTTATAGAGGACACCTTCTATCATCGTATACCGAGCTGATCTATAGCGGACGCGCCGAGCTTCCTTCTGGTCATCAGGCAACTCCCCCGATCGTAAGAATCGAATGAAAGGATCTCTCCAATCAGGATTTTTCGATATCGGAAAGATTTTCACGGGTTCAATTGATGATATGCTGCGCTGAGGGAGGAATTCGATGGGTATCATTCTACCAAGCTCGTCGTCTGCTGATGATGCAAGCTTTGCGAGAGCGTCTGCGTTTGTGTTCCCATCTCGTGGGATTTGAACAATTTCATAATAGTCGAATTGCAACAGTAGCTCTCGAGCTTTGTTTAGATATGCGGCCATTCTCCCTCCTTTTGCCTGATATTCAGCGGTTACCTGCCCGACCACAAGTTGCGAGTCGCTGAATACCCGTACCGATCTGATTCCTATTTCTGAGGCGAGGCGAAGACCGGCTAGGAGGGCTTCATATTCTGCTTCATTATTGGAAGCTCGAAATTCGAACCGAAGTGCGTACTGAATCTTGATCCCATCGGCTGAGGATAGAACGAGACCAGCTCTGCTGCCCTGTGAATTGGAAGAGCCGTCGACGTGTAATGTCCAAGAAGGTGTGATATTTGTTGCCTCTGGATGTTTGACAAGTTCACGATCGCACTCAGCCTCTTGCGGGTCGGTTAATTCGACGATGAAGTCTGCTATAGCTTGTCCTTTGATTGCTGTACGAGGTCGGTACCGTATATCGGATTCGCCTAACTCGACAGCCCATTTGACGAGGCGACCTGATGTTTCGGGATTTTGCAGTACTTGCCGTAATGGCTGGTCGGTCAATACGGCTATTGGATGCGCTTGGAAATATGGCCTTAACTTGCGTGCCGAAGTGATTAAAGCCAGGGCGAGTTTTTCGATTTGAGGGTATCGTGTTTCGGAATCAACCAAGGCCTTGCTAGTGTAATAAACAGGCCTCTGTATCCCCTCATCGTCCCGGACTAGAGCCGAGCTGACCGCCGCTGCTGACACTGCCAAGTATAGGAGCAATTCTTCTTTATGCACTGGCTTGGACAACAGCGGTGGGGAGCCGAGGTAGGCTTTCAGCTCTACGAAAGCTTGCTCGCATTCGGGAGTCCATGTCATTTCTTTGCATTTGCGCAACTGTTTGAAGAAGGGAAGACATCGGTCAGTAGCCCTTGAGACGAACCTGTTGAGTGCTGCGATCCTTCCTGTGAGCCGTTGAACATCTTTCATTGTGCGAGGTGAGCTCATATCGAGGAGGGCCCGGATTTTTTCCGGGTTGGCTTCAATTCCTCGCTGATTAACCATGAAGCCAAGGAATTTTCCCGAGCCCACTCCAAAAGCACATTTGCTAGGGTCGAGCTTCATACGATACTTCCTCAGTATTTCGAATGTGGCGCGTAGATCACCGACGTGATCTTCTATGCGCTTGCTTTTGACGAGCATGTCATCGACATATACCTCCATAGTTTTGCCTAGTTGATCTGCAAACATCTTGTTTACCAGCCTTTGGTAGGTTGCCCCGGCTTTTTTGAGCCTGAAGGGCATAACTTTGTAGCAGTAGAGCCCCCGATCCGTGATGAATGTGGTTTTTTGTCGATCAGGAGCATGCATCTGGATTTGATTATACCCAGAAAAGGCGTCCATAAAGCTGAGAAGCCCATGTCCGGCGGTTGCGTCGACGAGCTGATCTATTCGCGGTAGTGGGAAACTGTCCTTAGGGCAGGCTTTGTTCAGGTCGGTGTAGTCCACACAGACCCTCCATTTTCCGTTCGGCTTTTTGACGAGGACCACGTTCGCCAACCAATCTGGGTAACGTATTTCTTGGACAAATCCCGCCTTGCGTAGCTTCCGTACTTCTTCTTCAATTATTGCGTACCTTTCCGTGTTGAAGGTGCGCCTCTTTTGACGGATCGGTTTTACGGTCGGATCGACATTGAGCCGGTGGACCATTACTTCCGGAGAGATGCCGGGCATGTCTTCATGGGACCACGCAAAGACATCTACATGCTCTTTTAAAAATTTTACCAAACCATTGCGTACCTCGTTTGTCAAGCGTGACCCGATCTAGATGACTCTGGTCGGATCGGCTTCCGTCAAGCAAACATCAACTAACTCCTCTGCTGGTGTTCCGCGCCCCTGCTCGTCTTCTCTTGGGTCCAAGGAGGACGCGTGAGAGACAGTTGATACGGTGTTTTTATTTTTCCCCCTCAGAGAAAGTTCGTAGCAACGCCGAGCTTCTTGCTGGTCTCCCCTGACTACGCCGACTCCTTCATCAGCTTCGAACTTCATAGTCAGGTGATAGATCGAAACAGCAGCTTTCAGGGCTCGTAAGATAGGTCGGCCGATAATGGCATTGTAGGCAGAAGGGGTGTTCACAACGAGGAAATCAACCATAATCATTTTTTGATTAGGTTCTTCCCCGACAGTGACCGGTAAAGTTATTTCTCCTTCCGGCATGACGCTATCTCCTGTAAATCCAGTTAATGCTGTTTTAACTGGTCTTAATCGGGAACGATCAATCTTCATCCTTTCGAAAGCTGATGCGTACAAAATGTCTGACGAACTTCCTGTATCGACCATCATACGGTAGAGCCTTTTGTTCACCACTACCATCGAGACGACCAGAGAGTCGTCATGAGGATGCACAATTCCTCGGGCATCTTCTTCAGTGAACGTTATAGCCTGAGATGTAATCTTTGCGACCTTTGAGGGTCGGCTGGCCATGTTCACAGACAACCCAGACGGTCCTGGTTCTGGCTGGGATGTTCTTGCTTGTCGCACATAATTTTTGCGCGAATTTCCAGAATCTCCAGTTGTCGGTCCGCCGAAGATCACGTGAATTTTTTCCACAGGATTGTTGTTTAGTCCTTCGTTTGGGTCGGCTGACTGATCTTCGTTCCTCCGGTCGTCCTGACGCTGAGCGATGTAGTCTTTCAGAAACCCTTGTTGGATAAGGATCTCTATCTGTTGCTTTAAATCGAAGCAATCCACGGTGTTGTGACCGTGATCTTTGTGGTACAGACAATACCTTGATTTCGACCGTCTATTGGGGTCAGTTTTTATTTTTGCAGGTCGTTCGAAGTTGAATCTGCCTTTTTCTGCCAGATACACTTGCTCGATGGTTTTATTGAGTGGCGTATATTTTTCAAACCGCGGAGCAGGTGGTTTCGCTCCGTGGCTAGTTCCGCCCCTAGCCGGTGACCTCCGTTCCGACTTCCGCTCCGACCTATGTTTCTTCGAGCTGCTGCTATCCTGACGATCTTTGTTCCTGGTCGTTGGTCGGTGAGCGTTAACCAGTTCTTCGGCATTGATATGTTTAGCGGCTCGATCTAACAACTCTGCTACTGACTGGGGCGGTTCTTCCCCTATAGACTAGAGAAACCTTCGGTCTCGTAATCCACCGATCATGGTGTGTAGTAACACATCTTGTGAGAGATTCTCAATTTGCACTGCTTCGGAATTGAAGCATGCGAAATAATCTTTCAGGGACTCGTCTTCCTTTTGCTTGATTGCCGCGAGGTGTGTTGAATGCTTTCTTGGGTCGGTGCTTCCGATGAACTGAGTGGCGAAGGCTCGGCTCAGTTGAGAGAATGAGCTGATTGTGCGGGGCTTTAGGTTACGAAACCAAGTCCATGCCGAGCTTGTCAAGGACAACGGAAAGGCCTTGCACATGATGTGTCCGTTGGCCCCGAGGAGATACATGCGGACTTTGAAGTTTTCTAAGTGCTCCGCCGGATCTCCTATGCCAGAGTACTGCTTCAACTGGGGGACCTTGAACCCTTTGGGGAGGGGTTCTTCACGAATCTCGTCTGTGAAAGGTGACTCAGATGAGTCGACCAACGCGTCCACTGCGATTGGAGCTCAACTTCGCTGTGCTCTCTGAATGTCGCCCATTTGTTCCCGTAGTACCCTCAGCTCGGCCTCCAGTGGGCCCAAGTTGTTATCGACCCGATCGCTGGCTTCTTGATCAGTTCGCTCATGCGCGAGACGAGCTGTTCTTCGTCTTTCGAGTCGGTGCCGCAGGTCGCTGGCCGGCAAATCCGTTGCTGGCTGAGACCTTGCCTCAGTAGGTTTGCTGGCGGTCTCGCTTTCTTCGACCGGAATGGGCTGCCGGGGGCGTTGTGACGGCCGAGTCTGGTGAGAGTGTTGGGATTGTTGAGGTTGAGAGTGAGTATGCTGCGGCTCCTCACGATCTCTGCCATTCACCATGGTTGGATGGACCAGACCGGTTAGCAGAGCTTTGATTTCGTCTAACCTCTGATCCACGTAGCCCAATCGTTCGTCGACTCCCCCCAGTTTGTGGTTGACACCTCCTACCTGCTCTTCGAGAAGGGACAACCTGACCCCCTGGTTGGGAGATCTC
Organism: Liriodendron chinense; assembly: GCA_003013855.2. Classification (NCBI taxonomy): domain Eukaryota; kingdom Viridiplantae; phylum Streptophyta; class Magnoliopsida; order Magnoliales; family Magnoliaceae; genus Liriodendron; species Liriodendron chinense. The sequence continues at coordinate 2,775,333 of ML058429.1, forward strand.
TCTTGTCCCCCCTGCTGAGCAAAAATAGGAGAATTCCTGTCGAACTGGATGGCGGGGTTGTCAGAGAATGAATCCTCATTCTCGGAGATTTGATTATCTGAAGGTCCAGTGATCGCAGGAGCTTTCCCTTTGTATTTTCTCTTTCCAGCCATTGCGGAAGAGAAGGAAGATGTTAAGATCGTCTTAGACGATTGGGTGAGAACACGGGCTTCCTAAAGGAAGAAGGCGTTTCCCACAGACGGCGCCAATCTGTTGTTACCGAAAAATGGTTAACAGACAAAGATGTAAATCTATGATCTGGACGGTTGAACGAAATTGATCCCTCAATATGAGATGACGGAATCCTTTGATCCTGCAAAAGAGCACAGAGGATAAGGGGGGGTGGCTGGGGTCCAGCCAAAGACCCTCCGATGCCTAAGTCAGTGATCTTGAGTAATCGAATATTTTTAGCGTAAATCGATAGTAGCTTGCGTTCCTCCATAATGGTGAGAATACCATTATTTATAGACTTAGGTTGCGAGATTGCTTGCCCTTTGGAGAGTCGTGATTCTAGCAGACTGCCAGTTAGGTTCCCGGGATCTTAGGATCTGTGTATAACAATAAAAGATCCTTATCCCTTAAAGCTGGGGATGTCGATCTTTTCTCCTGATATCTTGGTGTAAGCCCAAGACTGTAGTTTATAGCTCAGCTCGCTTAAGATAATTTTCATTACATCGGACCGAGCCGACCTGTTTCCGTCGGGCAAACATGACCCGATTCGTACCCGTGGCCTGAGATGGGTCGGCTCGTCCTTATCGGGTTGGCAGAAAGCGCTTCCCATCCGCTCGGCTCATTACCCATAACAGGCACTACCCTCCGTGATGTATGGGTTTATCAACACCGTCCATCCATTTTGCCATATCATTTTAGGGTTTGGGCCAAAAAATGAGACAGATTGACGCTCAAGTGGACCACACCATTGGAAGCAGCTGTTATAATGACATCCACCGTTGAAACCTTCCTAGGGCCCATCATAATATTTATTTTCCATCCAACCTTTCATGAGGTCACACAGACCTGGATGAAGGCAAAACACAAGTATCAGTTAGATCCAAAACTTCCGCAGCTCCCAGGAAGTTTTTAATGGTGGGTGTTTGATCCCCACTGTGTGGTCCACTTGAGCCTTAGATCTGCCTCCTTTTCAGGCTTATATTCTAGAATGACATGGAAAAAATGGATGGACGGTCCCACCGCGTAGAAGTCCCGGCCAAATGGTCTCTATCCAGCCTTTGGTTTATAGCTGCAGCCCATCTAATCAGCAAACAGTATTACTAATTTTCGGTGCATTTACATGTTGGGGCCGATCTGATGGCTGACAAGGATTAAACATGCTTGCTTCATTTTTCCACATGTGGTAGCTTGTAGATGGCATCCGCATTTTACCTCAGCAAAGCTCAAAGTCTTTGCGAGATGCCAGGTGTCAGTACACTTCTCTTCCCTTTCTATTTTTCAATTTCTTTTAACAAAATCTATTAACCTTCTTTTTTGCACCCCACACACCCACCGACACCATAGGGCACTCAATCCCATGATCCCCTGTTGAAACAGAAAGTCATGGAGCCGGATCAATAAAAGTCTTAACCTAAAAAATCTTCTCTCCCTCCCATTGAAGTCCCATGTCCCATGTTTTTCTCCCATCTCTCTGGTTTGTGTTTTTTGACTAATTTTAGGCCTCCATCTAGTGACCAGTGGGGGCATAAATTTCGAAAAATGAGATGTGTGTGGGCCTTCCATCGACGATATTTTTGTAATCAATTATTTTTCTCATTCAAGTAGCCCGATCTCCTTGTCTTTGCGGGTAGTCTACACCAACGACACTATCTAGAAGTTGTGTACATATGGCTATGTAGTGCATGCGCAGCATGATGTGTAAAATCCACTCCATAAGTCTATTTTGCTGCCACATTTTAGGACATCAGTTGAAAAAAAAGACATTTAAAACTCGAGCAGGCCACAGCACCAGCTGTATGGGCTTTCCACTGATGAAACCATTTTAGGTCCTCTCTCTCTCTCTCTCTCTCTCTCTCTCCTTACACCCGAACCTACGTGTAGTCATACCCCTTTCCTCTTTATTTCTGTCCTACCTTCTCCAAGTCAATTGCATGTGCCATACCCCTGATTATAATAATTTGCATGTTTTATGTTTCTCTGCATGTAGTCTATGCTATTTTGTGAAATCAATTATGTGCATCATGTGCACATCTAAATGTTAAGCCCTAAGGTAAATAATCAACCAGCCCCACAACTTCGATGAGCTATTGACAGAGAATAATAAGGAGAGAACACACACCATGGTGTCTTCCATCTGTAACGCCCTAGATTTTTCTGAGGTGGCTTTGAAGCATAGTATTGCATATTATGTATAAAATATTTTATTAACGAGAATTTTAACTTGTTTTGTGAATAATTAATGATCCGTAATGAATTCGATATAGGTTCTTTTGTAAGATATGCTTAGGAACATGCATAGAACTTCGTAAAATCATTAGATTTTTCAAAAGTCTCAGATTAAAAATAATTATGATAATGCTCTTGGACCCCTCATACTCGCGATTTCTAATCAATTGGGTAGGTAATTTTCGAATCCATTCAGAAGGTAAGCGTAATTTTAGGTGTGTATCGACGCTATAAAGTTAGATTTTTTAAATGGCCATTAGATCATGGAGATCTTAACCTAGAAGCGTCTGTGGCCATTGATCAAGAAAGCTAGTCGGGAAAGCAACCGTACCAAACCGATTATTTTAGTGGTAAACCCTTATCCTAGAATTTGTATGATTATCCAGTGCGTATAAATATGAAATCTTGAGTGCCCAAAAATGTTAATGGCTTACCTTAACCTAAATCCTTGATTTCTAGCTCACTATGGTTCTCAAGATCTGATCGATGTGAAATTTTATCCCATGCCTATATATTATAAATGAATCATACGCGTCAAATTTTAACCTTTAGTTCATAGTATAGATGACCTAATTAGCAAATCATCCTCTTAACCCTTGATTTTATTATCCATGGAATGAGGAAAGTGGATGGTTAGTCATAGTCAAATATTTTTCTCCGTATTAGTGACTTAGATCATCCATATCATGGGCCAATAGTATGATTTGAATGCCCCCCTTGATAAGCCTCTTTCTTTAGCGTGAAGTTACGAAATAACTTAGTTACTAACTCCTTTCAAATTTGGACCTTTCAATTAACCCACTTTCCACCGTCAATCGCAACTCAAATTTAGAACATATCTTGGCCTTATAAGACTACGAGACTCTATAAAATTTAGACTCCGATCTATGATCCTACACCGTCGAACCCTAAGGCCAGTACCTTCCTTTACCAGCTAAAGGTGAAATTTCATATCTAGGCATTTGCCACCATTGATCAACCGCCAAATTTTACTCAACCGTTTTTTATTATGACCACGCATTTTTCCTAATTTTAGACCTAATCATCAAGCTTGAATCGTTAATCAAGATTAAGTCCGTTGTGGCTCTACCAAGCCATTTTCAAGATCGCTCAATCTAGATTTTGGATCACCAAGAAAATTATATATTCTGACTCTACTCTTCATGCCCAACGTCATGAACGGACTATAATTAATTAAAGATTGTCCGAAACTAAATTTTAGAAGAAACTTAATTGATATTGGAGGGTGTGCACACGCCCACCCATTGTTATAAGGGTGGTGCTCACGTCCCCTCTCCTTTCTCTTCCTTAAACCTCATATTCCCACCAAAATTCCAGCACTCCATGCTTAGAGAGAGAGAGAGAGAGAGAGAGAGAGAGAGCTCGCCCGCCAATCATCATCTTCTTCTTCCTTCTTCCTTCTTCATCAACATGCGTAGAAGTTTCCAACCCTTCCTCATGTTGTTGTGGTTCATGTAGAGATCTTCTCCATCAATTTCATATAGGGTTTTCAAGTTTAGGCTAAGATAAGGACCCTTGAAGCTTACTTATAATAATATAGTACTATTTGTCGATTTCATGCATAAAATTTAGGATTTTGTTGCCTAGTTGCTTGAAAACCATGTTTGTTGAATTCTCTCCATGTAAACATGAAATTTAATGAAATCTCTTGCAGTGTTTACGGTGAATTTTTTATTGATATGGACAATTATTTATGGTAAGTGTTTGGAAAGGAAATCAAGATAGTATACATGCTTACGTGAGAGCTATGTGAAATATATGCTTGATTTAAGATTAGTACATACTTTTGATGAATATGATGAGTAATGTGTTGTGATACGAGATTATGTATGTGGATGCTTCACCAATGAAAGCCCTTTGCCCCCTTGAACGATGTAATTATATGTTAGAAATGATTGACCTATAAGGGTTGCATTGTGCATTTTTGGCAAGACCATGAATGCGATATTTTGAGATTTGCTGAGGGATCCAATCTTGGTTGTGTCCTATGAGGGATCCATGATAAGTTAAGGTTAATTGTGTACCATGTGTAGTGTCGTGACTAAAATGTGTGCGCTGCTTCACGGTTAGCCCTGTTGAAGGGAAACAGTTATTCTACGTCATGGTAGACCATGGGATGGGGTAAAGAGCAACTATTGGTTGTGGACATCATTAAATTGGCTGGGTGTTAAACTTAATTAAAGATGAAACTAATCATGCATTCATTTATCCCTTGGGCGTTACAATGGAGAAAGTGTTGGCTAATATCTTTTCTCTCGTTGTGTGTTATCTAGTGAAAGTGTTGGATAATTATATTTCACTAGTTGGGTTTTAGAGTGTGTGGTAAGAGTGGAGTAAATCTCGTCCTAACAAGAACCTCTAGTGACTAGTGGCTAGTGAGAACAGTGGAATAAGTCTCGTCTCATTTAGTTAAGGTGCCTTAGCCAGAGCATGCATATCATGCATCGCATTAAATAAGTTTTTTTTATGTATGTATTGTTTGGGTGTGATTATTTTATTTGAATATTATTGTATTAATCTTGGAGTGTAATCCTCACTGAGTCGATCGCGAGCAACTCACTCCCTCATGGGAAGGTGTTTTAAAACACAAACCCAAATGTTGTAGGTGACGATCCAGTAGGTGAACCCGAATTACAGGGTGAAGTGTATGACGGTTTATGGCAGAAAATAGCGGATGATAAAGTCGAAGCGACATGAAGATGATTTACATTTATTTGTTTTGTTCTTTAAGATGACTTTATTTTCGTATGAATTTGAAATAAGCCTTTCATGGAAACAGAAAGTGGAACATTATGATTAGTTTTGGTTTTAAGGCAATATGTTTGAAAACGTAGTGTAGAGAAACATGGAATCAAAATTTTGATTTCCATCATTATGCTATGAATGCCATAGATTTACGAAATACAGATAAACGTGTGAAAATATATTCCTAATATGTTTAAGTTAACACCTGAAAACTCTACCCATTGTGTTACCATGAGAGTCAAAATTTCAGGACGTTACACCATCTGACTTGTTAATAAGGTGGGCCTCACTAGGACGACTCGACATGTAAAATCATCTTTGACCAAAAATTCAAGTTGGCCACAATACGTGCCCTTAAAAAGTTTTATGCATTATTCCCCATTATTGGTATGGAGTTGATTTTTTACTTTGTACAGTCAATATGATGAGGATGGAATAGGTGGATTTCGCCCACATGTCACGGTGGGCTTGATGTAGGAAAGGTAAAGGATAACTCTTTAAATGGCCTAGATTGTAAAAAATTATGCAAGAGAGTCCCCAATTAAGCAAAATAGCCTAAGAGTGCATTCTAGCTTCTATTTGCCATAACTTTGTGATCAGATATCCATTTAACACGTCACGAGCTCTATACCCTAGAATATCACTCAAGGTCTATTAAGCTTCCATTTTATATATTTTCTAGCCCACTACATCACATTACATGCATGGTTTGTTTGCTTAAAAGACCCATCTAATGCTTGTTTTGTGTATATAGGAATGAAAGAGAGAAGTCATGAATTTTTTACTAAAAGGGTCCTTCGGAACTATATTGAAGAAATTGAAAGAAGCCTTGAAGAATCACGTTAGAAATACCTGGATCGGCCAGAAGAAAAGAGATTTCAGCATTCATAATAGAAGGCCGCCGGGCGCCCGACCATCCCGAAATTGGGAGAAAATATGCTGAACATGCTGAACAAATCGGGACCTGACCGGGCGCCCGATATTCAAGTGAATTTTCATCAAAACACACTGACCGAATTAAAGCACGGTCCAGCGCCCGACCAAAACATGATCGGGCGCCCGACCAGCGTCTCACGACCGACATAAGTGCATAAATTTTTATGCAATCCGAGGCGGTTCGTGATTTTTTCTATAAAAGGACACATTGGCATCCTTGTTAAGGTATCCTAGAAGAGTTCTAAGTTCGTGAAGAGCAAGGGAGAGCATCGTGGAGCAACCGCAACTCCTCCAACTAGGGTTTTTTTTTTCTAGTTTTTCATGTTTTTATTTAGTTTTTCTTTGAATTCTAGTTAAAGCATGATAATGCTCAGCTAAAACCTCTTAGCTAAGGCTAAGAGGTGAAGCTTATGAGTAGTTATCATGTTGAATTCGTTCTAATTCAAGTACTTTGATTTAAAGTTGGATTTTTAAGTTCTAGTTTGAATAAAAGTTGATATTTTTGGATGTTTTATGAGAGTTCATGTGCTTTGGACATGGGTTCCTTGCAATTCTTTGAGATTATCATGTTTGGATTGATTAGATTCAAATTGTAGTAACCCTAGAGCGTACCATAGTCCATGGGCATGGTTGGTACTTCGAAGGCTACATATTCAACTTCTACATGCTTCATTAGAACTAGAATCTTATTTTTCAACTTGAATAGGGATTGTTTATGTTTGAATGTTATATCTTCTAACTAGAAGAGAGATAGAACTTCAATTCTAGTTGTGTTATGCTTGGATGAATGAATTCACATGAGGGCTATCACAAGTGGATCCTTGAAACCGTAGTTCGCTTTAATTACAGATTTTTACAACTTTACTATTTTAAGTTAGCTTATGAACTTGAAATCCTTAATTCATTGAATTCGAAGTTGCTGGAACAACTTGAATTGGTTTACCTAATTCCTTGTGGATTAACCTCGATCTTACTGAGAATTATTAATGTTTACGTCAGATTTGGTAACAGGATCCTCTAGACGTTCAACTTCCTTCAAGCCAACTCCCCTCCAAACCTGAAAGAACACAAGAGAAAACTAAGGGTGGCTGGCGTCCAGCCGTTGGCCCTCTGAAGCGTAAGTCAGACAGGACATGGTTATAGGATAAATAGCTGGATATGAGCTTAGAGATTGTGTACCTTTATCCTCTGTCGAGTCATCTATTTATACAAATCCGGGTGATCCAATCTGTTACGCAAGACGCTAAGATTACTACTAATTTCTAGAGATAAGGTGTTTATCCTATTAATCCCTAGATAAGGGGATGGCTTACTCCAATTAAACATCTAGTTGATTACGTTCCTTGATGGTGATCCCCTGAAGTCTGGAGCCACGAACAAAGATAAGCCCAAAACCGACCTATACGGGCTGCTGGTACTGAAAAAGTGGGGGATGTTCGGGCTCGAAGATAACTGCTAGAATATTGAGATGTAGCCCCTTTCAACGACCACGAGCCGAGATGCCCCCATATTGGGGGGTGTATACCGCACTTTTACGATATGCGAGCCTCGACCATGAGGGCTCGGTGGTTCGGGAGTTGTATACCGCACTTTTACGATATGCGAGCCTCGACCACGAGGGCTCGCAGGTTAAACATCATAAAAAAGGTGCTCGTGGGCCTCAAGTCTTTGCTATCTTCAACCACCGCATTTTGGCTATAACAAATGCCCCCTAAGTCCTTGCCGTCAAGAAGTCTAAGAGAAGGACTTGCTTACTAGCATGCATAACCGCCTAATGCCTTTCTCGAAGGTGAAGCCCTACATGATTGGACTGTCATTAATGAGCGCCAGCTTTCCGCAGCTTTTCGGCAGAGAGGAAATGAAGAGGCGCCCGCCACGTATCTGCGGAATTAATGACCATGCCCGTTCGTCTATTGTGCCAAACGAACAATCGTCGCGTGTCACCAAATCTTGAGGAATGATTGCTTATAAATATACGGAGCCTGCAAAATTTTTGAAATTTCATTCGAAGTTTACGAAAATTCTTCTTCTCTCCTTGCTTTCCTCTTTCCTCTACTGTCTCATCCCTTCTCTGGTGTAACTTCGTTCCTCCGATTCCCTCTGGTATAACTTCATTCTTCATTCTTCTTCTTTTCCAAAGTATTATCCCTCTCTCTTTTTTTTATCTTAAGCAACCATGACGGGAGATTCCGATGAGGAGACCGTCCCCCTGGGAGATGCTACTCTGGAATCTTCTTCCTCCAACAATGCGAGGGTTCCGGCCGGCAGATACTCTGCGTCCGGGTATCCCTCCATAATGATGGAGGAATGGCTGAGCTTGTTACGGAAAAAATACCGAGTTCCCGACTCAGTTACTTTCCAATTGCCCGGAGAGGGAGAACCTCCGGACTCACCTCCCCCCAGTTGTGTAGCCCTTTACGATTATCTCTTCATTCTTGGGGTATGCCTTCCCCTTCACCCCTTTATTCGCGACGTACTCCGGACTTACAAGATTGCCCCCGAGCAACTCATTGAAAACAGTTGGAGAGTAGTCTTGAGTTCTTTCATTCTTTGGGCGCAAGCCGGTAACGGAGAGCTAACCGCTGAGGAGTTCCTCCGAATGTACCAGCTCAAGAGAGCTCCCTCTAGCGAAGGCTGGTATTACTTATGTTACTGGCACTGGGATAATTTTGTTCTGGGGAAACCCTTTTCGAATTACCCCGGATGGAGGAAACGCTGGTTTTTCGCTTCTAGGAATTGGGAGTCTGAGATGGGGTCCACCTCTGGGGGGTCATAATGTGAGCCTCTTTTTTGGCGAAGGTGGGTGAAGCTTCCCTCTGCCCTGATTTATAAACCAACTTTGGATTTTTCTTTTATCTAACTTATGCTCGCATTTGCAGGTATTCCGACAGTGGGGAAACCGAGCCTGAAGGGAGGAATTCACGAGAAGATTGTGAAGGTTTACAAGTTACCCGCTCGTGACAGGCACATCGAGGCTTGTCTGTCAGCCTCTCGACTCGCAGCTGCCGGGTTGATATCTCGCGAGGAGGTCGCGATGACGAATGTGGGGGAGAAGAGAGGGTTGCTTCCTCGCTTAAAGGGCACCGGCTCGAAGAGACAGAAGAAGACATTTGTCGGTCCCTCTCACCTGTTTAATCGGCCGGGTGAGACTGCCCAAATTCCACAGCCGCGTGAACCCCTTCCTGACACTGCGGCAGCTGCGCCAGTGGTTTCTGCACTGGTGGTTCCTCCCGAACCACCGGTCATTGATATTATTGACAACTCCCCAAGGAACGATGGGGCGGGGTCGAGTTGCCCCCCAGCCGAAGAACCTCGGAGCCAGAAGGTGCTGGCAAGTTGATTCCTGCTCGCAAGCAAACCGCTGCTCAAGATGCGAGCCCTGCTAGGCTAGTCGTAGCCTAGCCCTCCGGAGTCGGGACATTCACCGTCCCCAGCCACCTACACCCAATCTGTAAATTCCTTTTTCATAACATCTCCCCCCAAACCTTTGGTGCCCTCCCCGAACCAAGCCCTGAAGACCTCTCTCTTGATGCGGGAGTGAGCATGGTCCAGGTAAAAAGTGATATGATTTGACCCTGTCTTTTGCTTTCTTCGTTAATTTTTAAGTGCTTATCTCATAGTCTTCCTTTTATGTAGGGCTTAGATCTTATCATACGGATAAGGCGTGATATCCTCACCGCCTGTCGTATTATAGATGAGGTCGAGGGGAAGATGATTGCCCTAGAGAAGACGGTCCACGGGAGGGACCAGGTCATTAAGTCTCGCGAGACCTTGATCGTGAAGATGACTGAGGAAAGGAAAATCCTCATCGAAAAGGTCAAGGTCCTGACTAATAGATATCAGGCCTTGGACTCGAACTTCGCCAAGCTCGCGGAGATGAAGGAGAAGATAGAGAGAGAAAGAGAGATCTTCCATCAAGATAAGATCTCGCTGGAGGAGCAGCTCGCAGAGAGCAGGTCGCGGCCAAAGGAAGTCAGCGACAATCTGAAGAAAGAGCGCTCCATCCTTGTGCAACTTAAGGATGACTCGATCCATTGGGAGGAAGAGAGAGTGGCCCTCGTCAAGATGCTCTCCAAAGAAGGGGCCCGAGCTATCATAAAGTTTCGGACTTCGCAGCTGTACGATGATGAAAGATATGAGTCGTACGATGTTGGTCGCGACTTTGCACTGCCAGTGGTGTAGCGAATGTCTCCGCCTTTCGACATGGGAGAGTTCGAGAAGGTCGCAGCTATCATAGCTGCAGAGGAAAGAGCGGCCCCTGAGAATGAGGTCACTGAGGTTACTCAAGCGGGAGAGGTCTCGGAAGTGGGCCCCGAGGCTGAGAGTATCGCTCCTCCCCCGACCGATGCGCAAGGATGATCATCTCCTTTCTTCTCTTTTATCTATCTTATGTAAAAGTTTTTGTTTTTCGTTTGTAAGCAACCTGACTTTTGTAGTCAATGAAATGAATGGGAAAAACCTTTTGATAATATGATTTGCATGTTGTTTCTCCTTCTTTTGGTTTTCGTTGGTCATGTGCTAAATGCCTACGTACTTAACTCATGAAGCAATGAATTAGGCTCAATCCGGGGGTCTTGGTGACCATGTCCGCGTAAAGATAGACTGATCTATCGATTGAGGCTTTGATTCAACCAAGGGCAGAAGATAGGCCAAGAGAATGTGTGTATTCTCTTCGGGGCTATTTGGATCCAATCAAATAGAGTAGCGACTAAAAGACAATCCATCTTTATTCGAATATCATTCAAACTTACATCGAATTAAGGAAAATATCGGAGTAGATGCTCTACGTGCCAAGGGCGACGTAAGGGCCTTCCTTGGACATCTTCGAGATAATAGGTACCTGGTCACAAAATTTTGAAAACTCAGTACGAGCCTTCCCAATTTGGATCCAACGAACGAGCAGGAATTCTGAGGTTCTGTCTAAGGACCAAATTGCCGAGCTGGAAAGCTCTGGGCCGACCTTGGTGTTACGATAACGAGAAATACGTTGTTGGTAAGCTGCTGCTCGAAGTTGGGAGGCGTCCCTTCTTTCTTCCAAGAGATCGAGATGAAGCCTCAACCCATCTTGGTTATTCATGGAATCATATTGCTCGATTTGATATGAGGGGACTTGGACTTCGATTGGGACGACTGCCTCGGTGCTGAAAGCTAAAGAGAATGGAGTTTCTCCTGGTTGATGTGCGAGTCGTAGTTCTATAGGCCCATAAGACTTCAGGTAGAAGCTCCGGCCATATGCCTTTACATTCATCGAGCTTAGTCTTTAGATGATGTTTAATGATCTTGTTAATTGCTTCAACTTGCCCACTAGCCTGAGGATGATATGGGGAGGTATGAATACTTCGTATCTTCCATTTTTCGCAGAACTCTGGGAATGCGGCGTTGTCGAACTGTTTTCCATTGTCGGTGATTATAGTATGGGGGAGCCCATAGCGACATATGATATTTCTCCACATGAACCTAGTGGTCTGCTTTTCAGTGATTCTGGTTAATGGCTTTGCCTCGACCCATTTGGTGAAATAATCGACTGCTATGATTGTAAACCTGTTCTGACCTTTCCCGATGCGCAAGGGCCCGATAATATCGACTCCCTATTGGGCGAAGGTCCAGGGGCCATCCATCAGCGTCATTTGCTCGGACGGTACATGAGGTATTGGAGAATATCACTGGCATTTGTCACATTTTTTCAAAAATTTGATTGCGTCCGCCTTCATAGTGGGCCAGTAGTACCCTTGCCTCATTGCTTTATATGCTAAAGAGTGTCCCTTAGGATGGTTACCACATGCCCCCTGGTGTATTTCATCAAGAGCACGATACGCCTCTTCTGGATGAAGACACCTTAAGTATGGTAAAGTAAAGTTGTTACGTAATAGAATTCCATTTTATATGGTATACCTGGCAGCACGGTGACGAATTTGGTGTGCAGATTTTTTGTCATCTGGGAGTTGTCCATTTTTTAGGTAGAGGACGATGGGGTCCATCCAACATGGAGAGGGGTGTACTGTGATTACTTAGTCTGGGGTCATTTGACCAATACTCGGAGCATGAAGATGCTCGATGGGAACAAATTGCAGTAATTCAAACTCTGGTGCAGAGGCTAGCTTCGCCAAGGAATCTGCGAGTTTATTCATCTCACGAGGGATGTGAATTACTTCATACTTATTCAACTTCGCGAGCAAGATAAGTACTCGGGATTTGTATGAAGCCATCCCCTCTTCTTTCGCCTCGAATTCACTGAGCACTCGATTGACTATGAGTTGAGAATCACTATGAACAAGTAAACTCTGAATCGAGAGAACATTCGCTAGTTCATGGCCGATGATCAAAGCCATATTCTGCTTCATTATTTGAGATGTGGGTGTCGAATCGCAAAGCATACTGAAAGTGCAACCCGTCAGGAGCAATTAAAATTAATTCGGCTCCGCTACCGGTGGCCCATGAAGATCCATCCATAAAGAGCGACCAGGGGGTCTGGTCGCTGGTCGCAGAGATGTCGCTGGAGGAAGAATATGTGAATTCAGCAATGAAATCGGCCACGGCTTAACCCTTAATGGCGGTTCTTGGGAAGAACGATATATCATGCTCACTGATCTCAATTGCCCATTTAGTCAATCGCCATGAAACCTCAGGCCTTTGAAGGACCTACCTTAATGGATGGTTTGTAGGCACCAATATAGCGTGGGCTTGGAAATAGGGTCGCAGTTTCCGAGCGGCAGTCACTAAAGTGAGAGCTAATTTTTTCATATCAGAATATCGAGTTTCGACATCCACCATCGCTCGACTAATATAATAAATGGGCCTTTGTACCTTGGAGTCTTCTCTTATTAATGCGGTGCTAACGGCCGTAGAAGATACAGATAAATAAAGGAGCTGCTCGTGTAGAACAGGCTTTGATAAAATAGGAGGCACGCTCATATATTGCTTTAGTTGTTGAAATGCTTCTTTGCATTGCGGAGTCCACCCCCAGTCGGTTTTTTATGTAGCTCGAAGAAGCTTAAAGAAAGGAAGGCACTTATTAGAGGCGCGCGAAATAAACCTGTTCAATGAAGCGATGCGACCGACCAATCGTTGGACATCTTTGAGAGTGGACGGAGATTTCATTTTGATCAGAGCTTTTATTTTCTCGGGATTTGCCTTGATTCCTCATTGGCCAACCATAAACCGAAGAAATTTTCCAGCGAAAACCTCGAATGCACATTTTTCTGGATTTAACTTCATCTGATACTTCCTCATCAAGTCGAAGGCTTCTCGAAGATCTGCAAGGTGGTCATTTTCTACGACGCTTTTCACGAGCATGTCGTCGACATAAACTTTCATATTCCTACCGATTTGCGCTGCGAATATTTTATTGACCAGGCTCTGATAGGTGGCTCCTGCATTCTTAAGACCAAAAGGCATTACCTTGTAACAATACAAGCCGTGGTCAGTGATGAAGGCAGTTTGTTGACTATCTGGCGTGTGCATCATAATTTGGTTATAACCAGAGTAGGCGTCCATAAAACTGAGCAGGGCATGCCCTGCTGTTGAATCAACCAACTGGTCGATGCGCGGAGTCGGGAAGCTATCATTTGAGCATGCTTTGTTCAGATTACAGTAGTCCACGCACATTCTCCACTTGCCATTAGCTTTTCGAACAAGGACCACATTCGCAACCCATTTCGGGTAGTCAACTTCCTCTATGAAATTGACTGTTAACAACTTCTCAACTTCAGTTTTAATCACCATTTGTCTTTCTGCGGTGAAGGCCAGTCGACGCTGGTGAACAGGTTTATGCTTCGGATCAACATTCAAGCGATGCACTATGACGTTGGGGTCGATACCTGGCATATCACTATGGGACCAAGCAAATACATCTTGATATTCGGTGAGAAAACGAATCAAACTTTCGCGATAGACCTCACTTAAAGAAGATCCAATGTAAACCAAGTGGAGGGACGAATTTTCTTCAAATAAATGGATGCGACGGTCTCTTCCCCTAGAGTACCTGATTGAAGAGCACTCTCTCTTGGGTCTAGTGTTGTAGCTGTCGAGGCGCCTGATGAGTCTCCTGTGATCGACATAACAGGAGCTACTTGGGCTTTCTTTCGATCTTGTATGGCAATCTCGTAACATACTCGCGCTTCCTTTTGATTTCCTCGTATGACCCTGATTCCATTTGGAGTAGGGAATTTGATACACAGGTACAAGGGGTGCAAAGATGCTCCTATCTTGTTGAGCGAAGGTCGGCCCAAAATAGCGTTGTATGCTGATCTTCGGTCCACCACGAGGAAATTAACGAAGACAGTGGTTTTTTTCGGACTTTCTCTGAAGGTGACTGGAAGGTCGATGCTTCCTTCCGGTGTTACAACTTCGCCCTCGAAGCCGACGAGGGGAGTTGAGATTGGTTTAAGTAGACTTCTGGCAAGTGTCATTTTATTGAAAGCTTCCAGATAGAGAATATGGGTGGAGCTACCTGTATCCAACATGATACAATGGGTTAAATAATTTGATACCTTTAATGCGACCACGATGGAATCCTCATGAGGGAAATGAATCCCTTCTGCATCTTCAAGAGAAAAGGAGATTGGATGATGGCTAGGATTCGATATATCGGGCATCTTCTTAAACCAATAAATATGCTGGGGCTTCTGAGACGCCTTGCGAGCGTATGCCTTTCTTGAGGCTTGAGAATCTCCCCCACAAGCTGGTCCTCTAGCAATGGTCTAAATCTCGCCAGTAGGTTCAGCATCTTCTTGTGAGGGATGATGTTGAGGCGACTTCTTCAGGTGCGATGGGGCTTCCTTCCTTTTCGGTGACCGATCTTTTTGGGCTACGTAATCCCGGAGATGACCTTTCCGAATAAGTGCTTCGATGTGATCTTTCAGAGATATATAATCTTGGGTGTTGTGCCCATGATCTTTGTGAAAATAGCAGAATTTTCTCTTATCTCTTTTTTTGGGATCGGACTTGATCTTTGAAGGCCACTTCACGTAAGGCTTGTGCTTGATCTCCATTAACACTTTCTCTGGAGATTGGTTAAGAGGTATATAATTATGATATTTACCAAAGTAGGGCTTCTTAAGGGAATGGTCCCGTCGATCGCACCGATATTTCTTATCCGGAGGAGAGATCTCTTCAGACTTACGCTTCTTGCCCTGTATACCATGATGCACCAAAGCGACTTCTTCCGCGTTTATGTATTTTTGAGCCTTGGCCTGGAATTCTGTCATCGTTTTAGGAGGGTTTTTATTCAGGGCAAATCGAAATGTTTCGCTTGTAATTCCGGCTATAAGGGCAGTGAGGCCTTTATCCTCAGTATAACCTTCAGTTTGAACAGCTTCTGTAGTGAAACGAACTGTAAACTCCTTAATTGTCTCCGCATGCTGTTGCTTTAGATCCATTAAATGAGATGCCGGCTTTTTGGTACGGATGCTCCCCATGAACTGAGAGAGGAAGAGCTCCGATAATTGAGAGAAGGATTCGATTGATCAAGGTTTCAGGCCCCGAAACCATGTACGCGCTGCATCCTTTAGAGTTAGGGAAAAAGCCTTACACATAATTTCTGAACCATGTCCCGCCAGCTCTATAAGAGATTTATACGTCTCCAGATGTTCGAGAGGATCGCCCGTGCCTGTATACGGAGTGATGATAGGCATGTGGTATTTCTTAGGCAAAGGTGCCTCTATAACCTCTCGGGTGAAGGGAGATTCAGATCGGTGGATTGACGCATTAGCAATAGGTGGTAAGTTAGTCCGATATTGATGTTCCATATCATCGAAGCAATCCTGGATTCTTTTGAGATCTCCTTCCCATGGTAAGGTGTAGCTTGAAGTTTCGATGACAGACCCCTGAGATTGTTGTTGCCGGGAGGCACTGGAGTGTATAGAATGTGGAGGGGGTACCGGAACTTGGTTACCGAGTGGCATTCGATTTGAAGGAGGAGGATTTGGCTGGGTTCATGGCTTGCCCGCAGAGTGTCTGGAATCCATTGGTACAGGTTGCACCGACAGCCCTTCTGGAGGTTGTTGTTGTGGTTCCGGGAAGTGCTGATCAAACCGATTAGATAAGGTTTGAAGCCCGACTTTGAGAGTTAGAAGTGTTTTTCCGAGGAAATGCATAACGTATTGTTGACTGCCGGATACATCGAAAAATGGGTTTTGTGATGTCACGTTAGACTCTCCTTGGGGTATGCCCGTCGAAGCAGTCTAAGGGAGCTTAGGTGCTGGTTCAGTAATGTCAGGCAGAGGTAACGTCTATCTTGAAGTGGAGGGATGAACCGTCTTTTTAGGAGGCATGGTGGGAGATAACGATCAACGATTAAAATGGCTAATTCAGTGACCTATTCCCACAGACGGTGCCAATCTGTTTACGTCGGATTTGGTAACAGGATCCTCTAGACGTTCACCTTTCTTCAAGCCAACTCCCCTCCATACTTGAAAGAACACAAGAGAAAACTAAGGGTGGCCGGTGTGTAGCCGTTGGCCCTCCGAAGCTTAAGTCAGACGGGACATGGTTATAGAATAAATAGCTGGATATGAGCTTAGAGATTGTGTACCTTCATCCTCTGTGGAGTCATCTATTTATACAGATCCGGGTGATCCAATCTGTTACGCAAGACGCTAAGATTACTACTAATTTTTGAAGATAAGGTGTTTATCCTATTAATCCCGAGATAAGGCGATGGCCTACTCCAGTTAGACATCTAGTTGATTACATTCCTTGATAATGATCCCCTGAGGTCCGGAGCCACGAACAAAGATAAGCCCAAAACCAAACTATACGGGCTGCTGGTACTGAAAAAGCGGGGGATGTTCGGGCTTGGAGATAACTGCTCGTATATTGAGATGTAGCCCCTTTCAACGACCACGAGCCAAGATGCTCGCATATTGGGGGGTGTATACCGTACTTTTACGATATGCGAGCCTCGACCATGAGGGCTCGATGGTTTGAGAGTTGTATACCGCACTTTTACGATATGCGAGCCTCGACCATGAGGGCTCGTAGGTTAAACATCATCAAAAAGGCACTCGCGGGCCTCGAGTCTTTGCTATCTTCAACCACCGCATTTTGGCTATAACAATTACTACATCGCAGCTTGCACTTGAGGCGAGCGAACAAGGTCCATTAGTTATCAAACAACTTTATAAATTTTAATCGGTTTAAGGATCAAATTCTGACTTTAAGTTAAAATTTACTATTTTAACTAAGGGCTTGTTTGTTAACACTTAAAAAAATGGTTGAATGCATAATGCAAAAAAAAATTGGCATTAAGTGTTATTTGTTAACACCGAAATTGGAAAGCGCTCCGTAATTTTTTCTTGATTTTTTTGACAATGGAGGTTTGTCTTAATGGTGAATATAGAATGTGCTTTTCAAATTCTTTTTAAAATAAAAACTTTAATTCCAAAATTGCCCTCCATGCCAAGGAGATTTTCTCTCTCAAACAGTTTGCGTAATACATAACCCAACTTTTAACATGTAAAACTTCTCTGGTCCCCACCATGATTTATGTGTTAGATCCACACCATCCATCAACTTTTTCAGAACATTCTAGAGTATGAGCCCAAAAAATGAGGCACATTCAAAGCTCAAGTGGACCACACCATAGAAAGAAGCATGTATTGAACGACTACCGTTGAAACCTTCCTAGGGTCCACTATCCCTTAATCTCATCAATTGACACCTTAAGCTCTTGGAACATTTGCTGATTTGTTTGATTAATTTGCGTTTATCCTTGCATAAACAACTTTGAAGTGTCCTTAATTGAGAATTGAGGTGGGGCCATGTTTTGCATGGGTGGCCCTCCTTGAGAGTTGGTAGGCCGTGGGACCATTCCTTCAACTGAAATTTGGATGGTTCTTCCAAGTAGAGTTGTACGTGTTACCTACTTGTCCATTAAAAGGCTGTTGATAACTAGATGCAGCATTTGCTCGCTCTTGTAACACCTCTTGAAACGTAGGAATTGTAGGACAATCTTGCGAGAGTGTACATTAGCGGCACAAATTCCGCACACGTTTTCAATGGCTTCCATGGACTTAAAAACTCTACTTTTACTTAGTTAAATGGCCTCGACTTTTCTTGTAAGGTTGGCCTATCCTTGCGTTTACATCATCTTCCTCCTTATGAATGTAAATCCCTCCTTTCTCTTTTTGTTGAGGAGGCTTGAAGTTACTAGACTTGTCCAAGGTATCCCATGATTGGGTATTCTTGGTCAACATGTCTAAGTAACTCATGCTTCATCTAGATTTTTGCTCATGAACTCGCCATTGCACATCATCTCTACAAATTGGCGCATGTTGGAATTCAATCCATCATAAAAGAAATTTATAATTCGCCAACTTTCGTAGCCATGATGTGGGCAAGTGAGTAAGAGGTCCTTAAACCTTTCCCAACTTTGAAAGAACGACTCACCCTCTTTACCCGAAACGTTCATGATAGATTTTTGAAGGGTGTTAGTTTTATAAGCCGGGAAGAACTTTTTCAAGAATTCCTAGGTCATTTCAGTCCATGTTCTTATCGAATGCAGTCTAAGAGAGT
Organism: Liriodendron chinense; assembly: GCA_003013855.2. NCBI lineage: Eukaryota > Viridiplantae > Streptophyta > Magnoliopsida > Magnoliales > Magnoliaceae > Liriodendron > Liriodendron chinense. Next base: position 2,793,984 of record ML058429.1, read on the forward strand.
AGAGCTAACCTTTGGTTCTTTCTTTCACTGAGAAGAGAAACAATCTAAATTTGATGACATCCTCCGACACATTATTGTATTGCAAAGTAGCAACTACCTCATCAAACTCTTTTAAGTGTAGATATGGACTCTCAGAATCTAGCCCATGGAAGTTAGGTAAAAGTTGAATTACCCCTGACTTTATATGTAGAACCACACATGAGGATATAGTCGTACGGGCCGATTGTAAGTAGTCACGTAAAGCTCTCATTTGAAGAGCATTGTGCACCTCATTCTCTCCTACTCCCTCTTGATTTATGTTTGTAGTTGGAGTAGGAGGGGGAGGATTCCTTAACGGTGTTTGATCCATACTCCCTGAACTTTCACCATGTTTTATGTATTTTCCAAGTTGTCTTTGGACGGAAAGTGGTCCAACTAAACCACCCTCGGTTTGGAGACGCTTTGTGTGGTCACGTTCCCAACGGGACATAAACCACACAAACAAAATCTGAATCTAAATCCTAGATCCTATAAACTAAAAATATGAAAAAACTAAAAATTATAAAACTAGAATAAAAAAATTCTAGGTTAGAAGAATATTACCGGATGCGCTTGAACTAGAAGAAATACCTACAAAATAAAATAAATTGTTAGCTCTAGAAAATAAGAAGAACTAGTCCTAAGAAAACAGTAAAGCCTAACTAATTCTATAGCTAATAAAGTAATTTAGAATCGTTTAACTAATTCCCCGACAGCGGCGCCAAAAACTTGTTCGCTCGCCTCAAGTGTAAGGCTTGCGATGTAGTAATAACTCAGTAAGACCGAGGTTGATCCACTGGGAATTAGAGTGAACCAATTCAAATCATTCTAGTAACTTCAATCTCAGCAGTTTTAGAATTCAATTTTAAAAACTATGTAAAACAGTAACTTTTAGAAAAATCTGATAATTAATTAAACTAAGGCCTTAAGGATCCACTTGTAGTAGTCCCATATAAATTCATTCATCCAAGTATAAACACAACTAGATTCGAAGTTCTATCTCTCATCTAGTTGGAAGATTAAGCATTCAAACACAAACAATCCCACTTAAGTCAGAAAAATAACATTCTAGTTATAATGAAGCACATAGGATTCAAACATGTAGCTTTCGAAGTAACATCCTTGCCAAGGGACTATGGCATGCTCTATGGTGACTACAATTCGAATTTAATTAATCCAAACATGGTCATCTCAGAGAATTGCAAGGAATTTATGTCCGAAGCACATGAACTCTCATAAAACATCCAAAAATACCAATTTTATTCAAACTAGAACTTAAAAATCCAAACTATGAATAAAGTACTTGAATCAAAGAAATTCTAAATGAAAATGAGCTACGCACCTCTTAGCCTTAGCTAAGAGGTTCTAGCTGAGCATCATCATGCTTCAACTAAAAAAATAATAAGAAACTACTAAAAAGCATAAAAACTGTAATCGAAGGAGTTGTAGACACTCTACGACGATCATCTTCACCTCCCACGAGTTCCCAAGCCTTCTATGATTCCTTAAGAACGCACCCTAGGTGCCCTTTTATAATGGTGAAGCTCCACCGACTCAAAAACTTCCAAAATCCGCGTATCACTTACGCAGTGCATGAAAATTCGGAGCTTGTAGAACAAGTTACTGAAAAACTTTAAAATCCTAAAATTTACACATGGCCGACTGGTCTTGGGTTTGGTCCAGGAAGCTCTAGCGGTCGCTGGAGTGTGAAATAGAGGGTGGCCAATCGGTCTTGACCGGTTGGACCTACCTGGGCACTCGTCCAGCGTGCAAGAGGGAGCCAGCAACCTGGTAGCCGACCGGTTAAGACTGGTCGTGGCCTCCTTAGCTGACAGGTCAGGACCGGTCTAGCCCATTAACTTGGCTCGATTTCATTCCTTCTTTCTCCCTTCTTCACTTACTTCTTCTTTATTCTTTGGCCCACCTTCGGTCATCATTAAATGAGTTCCAAACGTGGTCTTTTAAACATTGATTAGGTGAAGTCTCTCTTTCATTCCTACAATCACAAAACATGCATTATGTGGTCTTCTAAACATGAAAATCATGCATAAAATGCGATGCAATGGGGTTAGAATATGTATGAATTAAGAGCTCAACACTAGTATACCTTATTTGTCAATTACTTAGGTCAGTGAGTCTAGGTGTTGGTTAAGCCCAAAGAAAATGAAGACCGAAGACTCAAGTGACCTGCTGCATCAAGGAAGAAAAAATAGGTAAATAAGTGTTCGCTCGCCTCAAGTGCAAGGCTATGATGTAGTAATAATTCTCGGTAAGACCGATGTCGATCCTTAGGGATTGTTGTAACGATTCTAAATGTTATAACTAGGATGGGCTAAATTCATATTTGTATTAACTAATGAAATTTAGTAACATAAAACTATTTGTTTTAGAACTAAATCAGGGAAATAAAACACTTGAGCGCCAAGGATCCAATTATAATCTTTCACAATACCAATTTAAATCATTCAAGCCAATCACTCAATTGGAATCGGAGTTCTATCCATATCCAATCGTAATATAGAGCAATCAAATCATCACAACATATCCAACATAGATGGATCATCCACTGATATGGTTCTCTCATAATCAACTAAGGCATTGGGCGTAGCGAATCACATAGCCTAATCCTTCACAAAATAATTAAGATCACATTCATGATTCTTCCTCAAGCCTTGTTACTAGACTTAATTTAGAAACATGAATTGAATTTCTATTGAACCAAAATCAATACATAAACATCTATCTCAGATTAAATCAAAAGATAAGAACTCCTAGTTTAGTTCTAAATAGGCTCTTATGAAACTTAGTTTGTAAGATCCTCTAGCATCCAACATATCATGATGGATCTAAGATCTTTACAACCCAAAATCCTATCAATCAACACCCGATTAAGCAATCTCAGTAATCAAAACATCCCATGTAAGAGAAATAATAAGAGATAGAGGATTAACTAAAAATACTAACTTTATTTCAAATTTGAACTAGAAGTGTTCATCATTAAACCAAAAGTACTTGAACTAAATCGAATTAAGCATTGTAAATAACTAAAAGCTTCACCTCTTAGCCCTAGCTAAGAGGTTTAGCCAACCATTAACAGGTTAAACTAAAAATCAAAGGAAAAACTACTAAAAATATAGAAAAACCGAGTTTGGAGGATTAAGCAATCTCAGTAATCAAAACATCCCATGTAAGAGAAATCATAAGAGATAGAGGATTAACTAAAAATGCTAACTTTATTTCAAATTTGAAACAGACGTGTTCATCATTAAACCAAAAGTACTTGAACTAAATCGAATTAAGCATTGTAAATAACTAAAAGCTTCACCTCTTAGCCCTAGCTAAGAGGTTTAGCCAACCATTAACAGGTTAAACTAAAACTCAAAGGAAAAACTACTAAAAACATAGAAAAATTGAGTTTGGAGGAGTTGCAGACGTTCCATAGCAATCTCTTTCACCTCCCACGACTTCCCAAGCCTTCTATGGTACCTTAGGAATGAGCCCTAGGTGTCCTTTTATAGCTTTAAGGCGTCACCATGTGAGAAAAATTGTGAAATCGTGTGTCCTTCACTAGGAAACCTGATTTTTGAATGCAAAAAATCTGCACTTGCTAACAATGGATGGCCAACTGGTCTGACCCATCTATGGGTTGATCCAACAAGCTTTGGAGGTGGCAACCATAGTGGCCGACTGGTCTGGCCTGCCTAGCCAACTGGTCATGACCGGTCGGACCCTCCAATGTTGCTGATTTCTCTCTTCTTTCTTTCTCTTCTCTCTTATATCTTCAGTCTCCCTCTTGTCCTTTCATCCTTTGTTCTTCAATGGTGTTAGAAAGGTGTCTTTTAAGTAGCAACTCATACAATCACTCTATCATTCCTAAAATCACAAAAATGTGCATTAATAGAGTCTTTAATTATAGAAAACATGCAATATATGTGATAAATTGGGGCTGGAATATGTAATATTCATGGCTCAACAATAAGATACCTTGGTGAGCCAAAACTCTTAAACCAAACCAAAAATCAAACCTCTAGATGACTTGACCACGTAAGAAAATCCTTCGTTATCTTCTTTAGCCTTAGAACACTTAGAAAAACATGATAAGTTAAGATGATAAATAAGGTGCAAACTACTGTAAACAAACTTGCACAAACAACAGTTTTCGACTAGTCGCCGACCGGTCCCCCAAGGCACAAAATAAGATAACAACATAAGTTGCTTTGGGGTTTAATTGGACTGTTTGCTCAGGGCTGTTTTTGAGACAACAAGCTTCATCCATCTCAGGCCCTTTTAGGACTAATCTTGGTTTCAACCGACCTGTCGTGGACCCCTCACAACCTATTGCAGTTGAGCGACAACCGATCATGAACTAGCTGTTTCTAGTCATTTTGTATTCATTGGAGCTTTCTTTATATAAAGACTGGACTCAGTTTAGGGTCTAAGTAGAGAGGATTTAGTGCATTAGAAGCCACCCACATTGCCCATACTATTAGGCTCTTATCCTAACCATTTTAAGCCATCTTCCTTGTGGTTAATCACAAGATGGAGCATTCAAAAGGTCAATTGAAGATGGACTTTCTTTCTCTTAATCTCTAAATGTTTAAGCACCTTGATCATAGCTAGATCATTTGTTTAAACCCCTCTAGAGATTAAATAGTTGGAATTCCTCTATGCAACCCAATCCTACTAGTTGTAGAGAATTCTCACCACCTCCCATTACCTTGGTCATCTCTTAATGATCAAATGCAAGGAAGTTGATCGTTAAAGCTGAAGCCTTGGCAAAGCATCGAAATCTAGATCTGGGAAGCATCAGGGAGCTAATTGAAGCACAGGAGAGTGGAGATGAAGCAACCCAAGTGACGTGAACAAGGGGCTCATCCAACAAGTAAGTGTCAAGTTGAGAGTCCTTTGACTCTTTCCATTTATTGGATAGAGTGTGAGAGTTTGGTTTCAAACTCGATCCAGGTTCATTAGTTGAATCTTGGCTCATTAGTTTATCTTAAATTTCAGGTTCGTTTGTTGATCCTTGGCACATTTGTTGGGCTTAAAATCCAAGTTTGTTTGTCGAACCTTGACTCATTCGTTGGGTCTAAATAAGTCTCTAAGGGGAGACACTAACACGGGTGTATACGTGTAAGTTGAGAGGTAAACCTATAAAATCTTTGTTCAGGTTGAGAGGTGAACATGTACGAAAACATCCGTGTAAAGGTTGAGAGCTAAACCTGATTTAAAACCTCTGTATAGTGAAATCTGGTGGTCTAATAGGTGGAGATCGGTAGCCAAGAGTGGAGTAAGGAAATCGAACCACTATACATGCTTGTGTTTGAGATTGTCTTTTGAGCAATTTATTTTCTTACACTATCTTTAATTGTTAATTTTATGAATGCTTGAATGGAATGTACGCTATGCTTTGCTAGGTAGTTATCTCACACATCTTGTAGTTTCACTTCTAAACTAGGTATCTGATTAGTATATCCTTGTAGTCTAGATTTATGCACATTGATTAGATGCTCAACATGTTGCATCATTATAATCTCTGTGCTTAGGTTAGTTTGCTTAATTGCTTATTTCTTGTTAGCCTTTGTGATTGGACCAACTTAAGCTTGGAAGCTAAGTGTTCTTGTTTAATTAGTTCATTATTACTAATTAGTTTAATTAGACAAGAGGTTTTAAAAAAAGATTTTAAAATGGTCCTAATCACCTCCCCTTTAGGACTTAGTCATAGTTCTAAGCTCTGTCAAGCTTCTGCATATAGCGTAGGGTGTCGTGTTAAATGATGCGACACAATTTCAATTTGATATCAGAGCAAGTTGATGTCCAAGGACTTAACCATGTAGAGTAAGATCCGATACCGGAGCTTGAGCACTATGTGTACCCAAGATGGGAGTATTTTTATCACTCGTCCACCATATTTTGACGGGTCAAATCATGCCCATTGGAAGGCCCGGATGCTAATATTTTTAAAGTCCTCCATCTAATTGTATAAGACTTAGTTCAACGAGGTTGGACTACATTCGTGAAAACGGTGGATCGAGATGGAGTTAAGGTCACTCAACCAAAGGAAATGGACAAATGGAGTGACTAAGAGACACTCATGTGTGGCTATAATAATAAGGGTCTCAATGTAATCTTTTTTTCTTTCTCCCTAAATGAATTCAACCGTATATGTGATTGTGAGACTAGAAAAATAACTTGGGAGATCCTAGAGGTCACACATGAAGGGATTAAAATGGCGGTTTGCACCCCTATTGAGATATGCTTGAAGGTATGCTTATGTCCTAGAGGGGGGTGCTTACGTCCTAGAGTTGGGTGCTTATGTCCTAGATGGGGTGAATAGGACTTTTAAAACTTTCTTACTAATTAAAAACTCAATTACATTCACACTCCAATTTACCAATTAGGTACATGTAAATGTGAGTAAATTAATCACACAAGATCTTTCTAGATTATCAACTATACTAAGAAAAACATTTGATCAAACAGTTGATATGCATGCTTGTGCTAATCATTCAAAGATGGCATGTGAGCATTTTGTCAAACATGAGATCGGCATTCAGTTAAGCACTTACAGAATCAATTAACAAAGTATAATAATAAACAAAATGCATTCACCACATTACACATGATGAGTCTACTCCACTCCCGGTTCAAATCCTCAACTCCTTTGAGCACACCGGCATTCACTATTGAAGGTTTTAAATGAGGTTCACCTCTCAACCCTTACAACCTACACAAGGTCTATTCCTACACAAGGACAACGCACGTATTCTCCCGTGTTATAGGCCTATGTAAGGCCTTCCACGTCCCACACAAGGACAAGTATGAAATTGGGTCACAATCTCTATACACCGATCTCAACAAGAAGGAGGAATCAAACAATGGACTCTATAAGTTTAAACACTTACAAGAGATGAACCCCGATTCAGTGCCTTTGAGTAGCTTCAGCTTCCATGAATGCTTCAGCTCCTCTTCGAGCTCTCACGTTCATCTACCAATGTATATGTGTTGAGCTCTCAATTGTGCATATTTTTGCCCCAATTCATCACTCATTATGCAATGTTTTCATGATTTAAAGACTAATTTAATGCATGTGCTGTGATTGCAGGAATGAGAGTGGACTTCACCTAATAGGAGACCAAAAAGATCCCTTTAAGAGCCTTGGATGAAGACCCAAGGTGGGCCGAAGGAAGAAGGAACAAAGAGAGAAGAAAAGAAGAAGGAAATGAACAAGCAATGGCCAAGACCGGTCGTCCGACTGGTCGGCCAAGGGAGCCAGACCGGTCGGCCAACCCCTTGCATACGCTAGACGTAGGACCAAGACAAACCGACCGGTCAAGATCGGTCAGCCAACCCAGTTCGACCGGTCAAGACCGGTCGGCCAATAGATTTGATGGCCCCTGGAATATGCTGGACTGATGAGCAGGCAAGTTCGAACGGTCGTGATCGGTCAGACAGTCACTCAGACCGATCGTCCGACCGGTCGGCCATGTGTTTAAAACAGAAACTTCCATTTTTTGCACCGAATTTCTCTGCGCACTGCGTAAGATTATGCAAATTCGAGAAGATTCCGATGTTGCGGAGCCTCCCCACTATAAAAGGACACCTAGGGATCGTTCCTAGGGTATCTCTTAAAGAGGTTTGAGCAAGGTGGGAGGCGGCGGAAGTGGATTTCGGAGTTCCACAACTCCTTCTAGTTTGTTTCTCATTTTTTATGCTTTTCTTAGTTGTTTCATGTTTCCTTGGATCATGAACGGCTAAACCTCTTAGCTAGGGCTAAGAGGTGAAGCTTGTAATGAATCTAAGATGTTTTCAATTCGTTTAAGTTGGTTTTAAAGTTGGATTTCATGTTTATGAACAATGGTTTGAAGTTAAAACAAGTTCCAAATAGTTTTTCTTAGTCTTATGATGACTCATGGATGTTTGGGAGAATTGCTTGAGTTCTTAATGGTTTTGTGCTAGTCTAGACCTGTATGATCCGAGGAATTGGAGTACGCTCTAGTACTACGATCTTAATGTGGGAACTTCCTACCAAATTTCTACTTTTTCTGAAAATCTGTGGTATGTGGGACTGTGCATGTGATTTAAATCAAGTTCAAATCATGATCTAGCTTTGTCTTGTGACAGGACTTAATGATGGTTATGATTGCGAACTTAGTCTATTGGAATTGGGACTGACCTATGCAATTGAGTATGCTCGTCCTAGCTTGCATTGAGTGAATCATGTACATTGGTTTCACATATGGCAGATTGTTGGTTTAACTGCTTTATTATCCGACTAGATATATCTTAATTTCGATTCTAGTTGAGAAAGTGAGAAACACAGCGAATTAAGCATCAAGGATTGCTACAAGTGGATCCTTGAACCCCTAGTGCCTTTTTATAATTGTTTACTTCAGTTTAAGTTCAAAGTTGTTACTTACATCAATCTCATACAAATCTGGTTGTTAGCTTCTCAATAGAAATTATTGGATGTGTTTGTGAATTCCTACATAAGTCCCTGTGGATCGACCTCGGTCTTACCTAGATTTATTACTACATCGCAACCCTACACTTGGGGAAGCGAACAAGTTTTTGGCGCCATTGTCGAGGACTTTGACGGTTTTCACAAATTTATGAAAATAGTATCTCTTTAGGATTTTTAGGATTCTAGGACTAACTTAGTTTGTTTTATTTGATTTTTCTTTTACAGGGATTTCTAGGAAGCTGAAGAAGATAAAAGGATCTCAAGTGTCGAATCAGGGTTTATCTTTCTAAACCTTACTCTTCTTCTTCTCCTATCCGTTCCTATCGCATTCATCTCTTGTAGAGTGGGTGGAGACTCTTTTTTGGATCTCTGAAAGGTAGGCCTTGTGCCACCTGGATTCCTATTAGTCGGCTCTGCCGTCTTGGATCACCTTGTGCTCAAAGATTTCTCTTCTCACCTCTACTCCTCTTTCTTCTTTTTCTGCACTTTTCTCAAAAGATTCAAAGAGTGGGTGGGGAGTTCTCTGAACCCCTATTGACCAAGAGAAATCGGTCTCTATCCTTGCTTCTGGCTTAGCCATTGCAAGATACCTTGTGCTTCGGTCTTAGAGAAGAGTAAAGAAAGGAAGGAAGAATTCTTCTTTTTCTTTGTTTCATACTTTTAGGATTTTGCATGCCACATTGGGCTCGGGATTCCAATAAGCAACTCATAAGTAAAGGGGGAATAGTAGAAGGAATAGACAGAGAACTACGTGATAGGAGACATCTAACTTCTCCAATTTTGTCTGAAAATATGGCTGCAAATCAACCTAATCCGATGGCCAATCCAAATCTGGGCCAAAACCAAACTGAAACGGGAGAGAATGTGGTTGAGAATGTTCCCGATCAAGAACATTACGTGATTACTTGCAACCAGCAAGAGCGAGCACTCCCTCATGCATAATCTTTCCACAAAATGCAGGGAATGTAGATTTGAAACCAGGAGTAATCCAACTCCTCCCAAAATTCCATGGATTAGACAGTGAAAGTGCCTATCAACATCTTAAGGAGTTTGATGAGGTAATAACCACTATGCACTTTGCGAATGTTACTGATGATGTGGTAAGACTTAAATTATTTCCTTTTACCCTTAAAGATAAAGCTAAAGCTAAAGGTTGGCTTCATGCATTAAGGCCAAGATCAATTGGTGCATGGATTGATATGCATAGGGAATTCATAAAAAAATTCTTCCCTACTCACAAAACTGAACATGTTGAGGCGCCTTATCATGAACTTTGCTCAAAAGGAAGATGAGACCTTCTTCCAATATTGGGAGAGGTTTAAGGACTTGTTAAATGTATGCCCACATCATGGCTATGAAATTTGACGGGTTATAAGCTTTTTCTATGACGGACTGACTTCACCCATGCGCCAGTTCGTAGAGATGATGTGTAATGGAGAGTTCATGAATAAGGAAGCCGATGAAGCATGGGACTATTTAGAAGAAGTGGCTGAGAATGCACAGTCTTGGGATACATCAAAACCAGCAAATTCCAAGACTAGCCAACAAAGGGAAAAAGGAGGAATGTATGTCTTATCAGAAGACGATAGTATAAGTGCAAGGGTGGCAAGCCTCACAAGAAAAGTTGAGGCCATGGAATTAAGGAAAGGAGAGACGATCAACTCCAATGACGTTGAAACTGTTTGTGGAATTTGTGCTGGAAATCAACATGCAACACAAGATTGTCTCACAATTTCAGCAGTTCAAGACATCTTATAAGAACAATCAAATGCCATAAACAGTTATCAACGGCAATTTGGTGCTCTAAACTCAAACACGTTTAATGTTAATTGGAAGAACCATCCCAACTTCAGTTGGAGGAATGGACCCACTGCGAATGCAACCAATATCCCTCAAGCCCAACCTATACTAGGTCCATCTCTAGTCATTACTCCAAAAGTTACGCTAGAGGAGATGTTGGGTGCATTTGTATCGGTCTAAGCCGAGTATAACAAGACAAATTCTCTAAAAATAGATGGGTTCATGCAAGAGCAATTGAAATTCAATCAAAATTCAACTCAAGCCATCAATGAATTGAAAACCTCATTGGCTAGAGTTGAATCTCATCTCAGTGTTAGGGAGAAAGGCATACTTCCTGCACAACGTCTTCCTAACCTAAGAACCCAATTTGAGATACACGACGCAAGCTCATCCTCCCAACATACGGAGCATGTTCAAGCTATCACCACTTTGAGAAGTGGAAAAGTAATTGACAAATCTAATCTGGTGAAGGCCCCAAAGCCTAAGGATCCAAAAAATTCCAAAGGGGATGATAGCCTAAACAACACTCCACAAGAGAAAGAACCGGAAAGGCAATACAAGCCAGTTGCCCCGTTTCCCCAAAGGTTGATTTCACCTAAACCTTTAGACAAAAATCTGAAAATATTAGAGGTTTTTAAGCAGGTGAAGATCAACATCCCATTGTTGGATGCCATAAAACAAATACCATCCTATGCCAAATTTCTAAAGGAATTGTGTATGGTCAAAAGGAAACACAATGTTCATAACAAAGTACTTTTGACTGAGAATTTGAGCACTATCATCAAACAAGAGGTGCCCTAAAAATACAAGGATCCGGGTAGTCCAACCATCTCATTCATTATAGGAGACTACTGGATTAAACAAGCCTTACTCGATTTGGGGGCAAGTGTGAACCTCATTCCATACTCCGTTTACGAACAACTTGGGTTAGGTGAATTGAAACCCACCAAAACCACACTCCAACTTGCTGATAGATCCATTCGTATACCGAGAGGAATGATTGAGGATGTTCTAGTCCAAGTTGATAAATTTTACTACCCATTAGACTTTATTGTCTTGGATACACATCCCGTGATAGGTACCGGTGCTCAAATTCCCGTCATACTTCAATTGCAATTATCAATTGCAGAAACGGGCTTGTATAAATGTCCTTTGGAAAAATGACTCTTGAGCTTAATATATTTGATTTATGCAAACAACCACGGGAGGTTGATGAAGAGATCCACGAGATAAACTTGATTGACTCATTCGTGGAGGAAACGTTCTCCTCAACATTATATTCTGACCCTTTGGAGGCATGTGTGGCCCACTCTCATGAGATAAATGATGACACAATACGAGAGATGGATGCCATTTTAGATGCGATGTCGGTGCTTGATAACAAAAGATGGAGGGCCCTATTTGAGCCTTTGCCTATAAACGAGAACAAAGCCCTCCCATCCAATATCAAGGCACCAATACTCGACCTAAAACCATTACCAAGTGAGTTGAAATATGTCTATTTAGGTCGATATGAGACATATCCGGTGGTGATTTCTTCCCACTTGGATGAGGAACAGGAGAGTAGGCTAATGGCCACTCTATTAGAGCACAAGAGTGCCATTGGGTGGTCGATTGCGGATCTCAAAGGCATAGACCCACTGATTTGTACTCATCGCATACACCTTGAGGATAATACGAAGACATCTAGGCAACCACAAAGACGACTCAATCTAAACATGAAGGATGTGGTTAAGGCCGAAGTGGTAAAAGTATTGGATGTGGGTATTATCTACCCAATATCCGATAGTCAATGGGTGAGTCCAACTCAAGTGGTGCCTAAGAAATCCGGGATCACCATAGTAGCCAATGCCAATAATGAACTCGTACCAACCAGAGTCACTACCGGTTGGAGAATGTGCATTGACTATCAGAAGCTAAACACTGTCACGAGGAAAGACCACTTCCCCCTACCATTTGTTGATCAAATTTTAAAACGGTTGGCGGGGCATTCCCATTTTTGCTTCCTTGATGGCTATTCAGGGTACAACCAAATAGAGATCGCCCGTGAAGACCAAGAAAAGACTACATTCACATGTCCATTCGGCACTTTCGCCTATCGGCGGATGCCGTTTGGACTATGTAATGCCCCTGCCACCTTTCAGCGTTGTATGATGAGTATCTTTTCTGATATGGTAGGGATAATTCTTGAAGTCTTCATGGATGATTTTTCAGTATTCGGTTGTAGCTTTGATGAGTGCCTTGAGCACTTGAAATCTGTGCTGAAAAGATGTGAAGAGAAGAACCTTATGTTGAATTGGGAGAAGTGTCACTTTATAGTTCAAAAGGGAATTGTACTTGGTCACATCATTTCATAAAATGTAATCGAGGTGGACAAAGCGAAAATTGATCTTATCTCCAACCTTCCACCACCCAAGGGCATACGAGATGTGCGGTCCTTTTTTGGACACGCAGGATTTTATAGAAGGTTCATAAAGGACTTCAGTTCACTCTCTCGTCCTTTATGTAACCTACTTCAAAAGGAAAATTCATTCGAATGGAATGTAGAATGTCAAAAGGCCTTTACCACACTTAAAGGTATGTTGACATGTGCTCCCATAATGCAACCACCTGATTGGAGCCTTCCTTTTGAAATTATGTGCGACGCAAGCGACTATGCTATTGGGACCGTGCTAGGCCAAAGAAAAGAAAAGAAGCCATGTGTCATCTACTATGCAAGTAGAACCTTAAACTCAGCCCAAGCAAACTACACTACTACCGAAAAAGAACTTTTAGCAGTAGTTTTTGCCTTGGACAAGTTTAGGTCCTACTTGATTGGATCCAAGATCATCATCTTCACTGACACTGCCGCGCTTAAGTACCTTCTCTCTAAGAAGGATGCTAAACCACGGTTGTTAAGATGGATCCTTCTACTCCAGGAATTTGACATAGAAATATGTGATAAGAAAGGAGTAGAAAATGTCGTGGCTGACCATCTCTCTCGACTTGTCCTCACCGATTCCCCTGAAATGACCGCGATCAATGACATGTTCCCTGATGAACAACTTTTTGTTGTTTCCCAATTACCATGGTATGCGGACATTGCTAACTATCTTACTACAGGTACAATTCCTACACATTGGAAAAAGCAAGATAAGGATAAATTCTTCACTAAGGTACGGAAATTCCTATGGGATGACCCATACTTATTCAAGTATTGTCCTGATCAAATCATAAGGAGATGTGTCCCAGATGATGAACAGCAGAGTATCATCTCCTTCTGTCATTCTCAGGCATGTGGTGGCCACTTTTCTGCTAAAAATACCACAGCAAAAATTCTGCAATGTGGGTTTTATTGGCCCACTATGTTCAAAGACACACATGAGTTTTGTAAAACATGTGAACCTTGTCAGAAATTGGGAGGAATCTCCCGTAGAAATATGATGCCACTCAATCCCATCTTGATAATCGAAATTTTTTATTGTTGGGGCATCGATTTCATGGGTCCATTCCCATCTTCTTTTGGAAACGCATACATCTTGCTTGCCGTTGACTATGTATCCAAATGGGTCGAGGCCATCCCTTGCCGGAATAATGATCATAAAACGGTCATTCGCTTCTTAAAAGAGAATATTCTTTCCCGGTTTGGTACACCTCGAGTCATCATAAGTGATGGAGGGTCTCACTTTTGTAATCGCCCATTTGAAACCTTAATAAAGAAATATGGCGTAACACACAAAGTGAGCACTCCCTATCACCCACAAACTAGTGGATAAGCTGAGATATCCAATAGGGAGATTAAACACATTTTAGAGAAAACAGTGAACCCCGATCGTAAGGATTGGTCGCTTCGGCTTACCGATGCGCTTTGGGCCTACCGTACTGCTTTTAAGACCCCTATTGGAATGTCTCCCTATAGACTTGTCTATGGGAAGGCTTGTCACTTACCTGTGGAGTTGGAACATAGGGCATATTGAGCAATTAAGAAGATGAATTTTGATTCTGACAAGGCGAGCTCGTTGCGCAAACTTCAATTGAATGAACTTGCAGAAATCCGGAACGAAGCTTATGAGAATGCGAGAATTTACAAGGACAAGACGAAGATATTCCATGATAAGAACATTCTTCGTAAGACATTCACGATCAATCAAAAAGTCCTTTTGTACAATTCTCGCCTTCATCTATTTCCGAGAAAATTGAGATCTCGATGGACCGGTCCCTACATTGTGCAAACTGTCTACCCATATGGGATTGTCGAGTTGTTAAATCCAAGGAACGGCAACATTTTTTAGGTGAATGGTCAGCGATTAAAGCCGTTCTTTGAGAAGTTTCCTTCAGAATGTATGTCCATACCTCTGACTGATCCTGTGTATCAGGATGATTGATCTCCTAGTCTGACGGAGGTATAGAGTAGTTAGGATTAGGATTTGGTTGTTTTTGTTTATTTTTCATAGGGTTGTTAGAAGGAGGACGAATTCCACTTTTCACTCTCTTAGGTACTACCATTCCTCACTCCCTTTTTATTTTAGAATTGGTCTCATGTTTTGCTTATTGCATATCTTTTACATTGAGGACAATGTAAGATTTGGTTAGGGGGTGTAGGATCACTTGGATGAATCAAGCATTTTATAACATTTCGAGCAATTATGTAGAAAATTTTCAATTTTCATAAAATTCAAAACTCTTTTAGAAAACTTTGTTTCTATGCATTCAAGATGATATGAGCATAAGAGGAGGAGATATGAAGTGTATGAGGTTGTATGTCTGAAACTTCTCATAGCATAATGGTTTTATATGTGAATTCCCCTAGTTATGTGATTGATAGAAAATTTGAACACTTTTACACCTAGTTCACATTACACGATTTTCATGAGTTGGAAGAATTATCTGATTTGTGGGTTAGCTAGACTTTGATTTAAGGTGCTGAGAAACCAGGCCAGGGTACTTTGTCCATCTTTGTCCATGGGAAAATAACGAAAGATATGGATTTCTAAAAATCCTATCTAATTTAAAAGAAAAAGGAAAAGGAAGGATGAAATTGGGAAAGATGGACAAATGGTGGAAAATTCTGATTAGGGCTACCTATTACCAACCGGGGGATGGTCTACCCGTAACCAAAGCCGGAAATGAGACGTAGTGTGAAAGCCGTCGGAAGGACAGCAAGGAAAATTCCTGTCATTGGCTTATTGTTGCTCTATATACCTTGAGATCTCTAGTCTGGTTGATCTATGAAGAAGATAATCCTAAAAACTCATGAGATGAATTTTCACTATGCACACTAGGTTGAATTTGTTCAAATTCTTCTATTTATCAACCAATCAGCGGGAATTTCCTATGAATGCTTATCATGTTTTGAGGGTTTACGATTTCAACCTCTATCACCTAATATTTCTGAATCTTACACTTGTATGTCTTGGGATGTATAGAAGAATGGTTTCTAAGGGAGAGTTGAGCTTTGGAGAATGGAATTGATTTCACACATGTTTTGCTCCGGACTAGCAAAATGCTGGTTGGGGGGTGTGTTGAGCTCTCAATTGTGCATATTCTAGCCCCAATTCATCACTCATTATGCAAGGTTTTCATGATTTAAAGACTAATTTAATGCATGTGCTGTGATTGCAGGAATGAGAGTGGACTTCACCTAATAGGAGACCAAAAGGATCCCTTTAAGAGCCTTAGATGAAGACCCAAGGTGGGCCGAAGGAAGAAGGAAGCAAAGAGAGAAGAAAAGAAGAAGGAAATGAAGAAGCAATGGCCAAGACCGGTCGTCCGACTGGTCGGCCAACCCCTTGCATATGCTGGACGCAGGACCAAGACAAACCGACCGGTCAGCCAATAGATTTGATGGCCCCTGGAGTACGCTGAACTGATGAGCAGGCAAGTCCGACCGGTCGTGACTGATTGGCCAGTCACTCAAATTGGTCATCCAACCGGTCGGCCATGTATTTAAAACAGAAACTTCTGTTTTTGGCGCCGAATTTCTCTGCGTATTGCGTAAGTTTACGCAAATTTGAGAAGATTCCGATGTTGCGGAGCCTCCCCACTATAAAAGGACACCTAGGGATCGTTCCTAGGGTATCTCTTAAAGAGGTTTGAGCAAGGTGGGAGGCGGCGGAAGTGGATTTCGGAGTTCCACAACTCCTTCTAGTTTGTTTCTCGTTTTTTATGCTTTTCTTAGTTGTTTCATGTTTCCATGGATCATGAACGGTTAAACCTCTTAGTTAGGGCTAAGAGGTGAAGCTTGTAGTGAATCTAAGATGTTTTCAATTCGTTTAAGTTGGTTTTAAAGTTGGATTTCGTGTTTATGAACAATGGTTTGAAGTTAATACAAGTTCCAAATAGTTTTTCTTAGTCTTATGATGACTCATGGATGTTTGGGAGAATTGCTTGAGTTCTTAATGGTTATGTGCTAGTTTAGACCTGTATGATCCGAGGAATTGGAGTACGCTCTAGTACTACAATCTTAATGTGGGAACTTCCTACCAAAGTTCTACTTTTTCTGAACATCTGTGGTATGTGGGACTGTGCATGTGATTTGAATCAAGTTCAAATCATGATCTAGCTTTGTCTTGTGACAGGACTTAATGATGGTTATGATTGTGAACTTAGTCTATTGGAATTGGGACTGACCTATGCAATTGAGTATGCTCGTCCTAGCTTGCATTGAGTGAATCATGTACATTGGTTTCACATATGGCAGATTGTTGGTTTAACTGCTTTATTATCCGACTAGATAGATCTTAATTTCGATTCTAGTTGAGAAAGTGAGAAACCACAGCGAATTAAGCATCAAGGATTGCTACAGGTGGATCCTTGAACCCCTAGTGCCTTTTTATAATTGTTTACTTCAGTTTAAGTTCAAAGTTGTTACTTACATCAATCTCATACAAATCTGGTTGTTAGCTTCTCAATAGAAATTATTGGATGTGTTTGTGAATTCCTACATAAGTCCCTGTGGATCGACCTCATTCTTATCGAGATTTATTACTAAATCGCAACCCTACACTTGGGGAAGCGAACAATATGATGTTCTTAAACTAATCTCGGGTAGGTGGGAGAAGATATTGGTGTTCCATTTGCCTATTACAATGCAATGTTTAATATAGGAACCACCAATCTGATCATTCAATGGTTATAAATGTCTTTAAGATGAAGCTTTAATGATTAGGACAGTCATGAATGCTATGCTTGAGTTCATTGTTCAAACTGAGCTTTGAATGCTCATTGAAGTGTCATGAACACTTAGTTTGAATGATGAACTCAAAGCAATGATAAGTAAAGGAGGTTAGGGAATGCTCTTAAATGCCCCTCTTAATGCTTTCAATGGGTGTGCAAAGGATGTCACTAAAGACCTCAAGATATGCCTTTATAAAGGCAAAAAATCGGGCCCCAACGGCTATAAAACGGTCACCTTCAGACCTGTCAAGAACCCTTGAGGACCGGTCGGATTGAGCATCCTCTGTCAACCGGTCTTCCCTAAAACATTCAGACCAAAATGTTGCTGGACATTTTTTGTCCATTTCCGATCGGTCGTGCGACCGGTTCTTCGAGGCCAAAAACTGATCCTTAGACCGGTCTACAGAAAGGCAGAGTAAAAAATGTTTTCTTCTAAAAACTCGCTGTTTGAAATTTTTCTTTAGCCTACCGATCCTCAGGCTTGGTACCTGGCCTGATTTTGGCTGAATTTCAGCATCCCTTAAAGGTGCCCAAACAAGGTGGTTTCCATAGGTTTTTTCAAGGTTTGGCACCTACACAATGGAGGTCCAAGGTTGATCAACTTGACCTTAATATCATGGATCAAATGGCTCAAATTAAGTATGACTAAAATGCCATTTAAGCGGGGTGTTTTGAGATCCTATAGGTGTTGAGCTCTTAAATGTGCATATTCTAACCCCATTTTATCACTAACTATGCTTGAAATACATGATTAAAAGTCAACTAATGCATGGTTTTGTGGTTATAGGAATGAGAGTGAAGATTCATTAATAGAAGACTTAAAGACGCTATTTATGGGCATTGACGATCACAAGACCAAGCAGTCAAAGGATGGAAGAAAGAAGCAAAGGATAGAAGAAAAAAAGCTGAAGAAGACACTGAAGACCAGTCGTCCGACCGGTCGTCCATAGCCCAGGACCGATCGTCCGACCGGTCCGAACACTCAACAGAAAGGGCCCTGCGGCCAAAACTCACTGGACCTATTAGGACCGGTCGTGCTACCGGTCGTCCATTGCTCAGACCAGTCGTGCGACCGATCCTTGAATTAAATTTCTGGGTTCTGAAATTACCAAAACTCTCTGGACAGATTTTGCACTTTTGAGACCGGTCGTGCGACCGGTCGTTTAAAAGCTCAGACCGGTCATGCGACCGGTCGTCTGCGTAACAGGGCATGTTCCATGTTGAACCTTCAATTTATACATTGTATAGGTGTCGCTTCCCCAAGTGTAGGGTTGCGATGTAGTAATAAACTCGGTAAGACCGAGGTCGATCCACAGGGACTTATGTAGGAATTCACAAACACTTCCAATAGCTTCTATTGAAAAGCTAATAACCAGATTTGATGAGATTAATGTAAATAGCAATATTGAACTTAAACTGAAGTAATCAATTAGTAAAAAGCACTAGGGGTTCAAGGATCCACTTGTAGCAATCCTTGATGCTCAATTCGCTGTGGTTTCTCACTTTCTCAACTAGAATCGAAATTAAGATCTATCTAGTCGGATGATAGGGCAGTTGTTAATGTCAGATTTTGTAACGAGATCCTCCGGTTGTTCTCCTTCACTCCAACAAGGATTTCCTCCACCAGACCTGAAAGAAGACAGATAGCAACTAAGGGTGGCTGGGATCCAGCCGTTAGCCCTCCGATGCTTAAGTCAGGCCAAAGCAAGAAGAAGAGTAGCCAAGTAAAACGGGATAGAGATTGAATGTTATGTGTACCTTTCTCTTAATGGAGTCACCCCTTTATATAGATCTGAAGCAACCCAATTTGTTACATAAGATATCGAAATCCCGCTGATGTCGCGTACGATACCGAAATCTCGCTGATTTCGTGGGACAAGATCCTTATCCTTAGAGGCAAGATCTAACCCAATGACTTCTTCCGACAATCAAGTTTCTTGATAGCAATCCCCTGAGATTCGGAACCACCAGAGGAGGTAAGCCCAAAAACTGACCTATGCGGACTGCCGATCGGCGTAGTAATAGTGCTGATTGCTCGTAGTTGGAGTCATAACTACCGAAAAGGAAGGAGACGCCGAAAGGGTGAAGACCGCCGCGCTGGGTGTAACTCTGCTTGGTGTCGCAGAGGGATTGAACAAGCCGCTCGATGGGAACCAGGTGCTGGAAGTATGAAGACCATCCAAACCAAAAACGAAGACTCAGAACTATTCTGATGTCGGGAGCTGCTTGTGTCAGGGATGCTCGCATTCGGGAGATGCGACCCCTTCTGACGAGCCCGAGCCGAGCTGCTCGCATCCAGGAGATGCGACCCCTTACCGCGAGCACGAACTGAGCTCCTCGCATTCATATGCCGCGATCCTTCACTTCTTGTCAGACTATATTTGCCTACAACAGATGCCCCCCAAGCCCTTGGTATTGAGGAACTATGCCAAGGGTTTGCTAATGTTGACAGCTGGGTGCTAGGAGACAATCGCGCATGATTCACTTAACGTGCTTCCGCATTTATGGTGGCAAGCTTTCGCGCAGCTTTTCTGCCGTCAGAGATGAAGCGTCGGGCGCCACGTGTTTCCGTATTTAATGCTAGCGTCCGTTCGTCTGGTGCGCCGGATAAAAAACTGCCGCGTGTCTAGCAAATTAGACGGAATGATTGCGTATAAATACCGGACTTAGAAGAAATTCTTTCATTTTCGAATTCTCTGCTGCGGCGCTCCCTGCTTTCTTCTTCTTCCTTTGCTTCTGGTGCGAAAAACCTCTTCACAGAGGTAGTTTTTCTCCAACTTTCTCCCTTCATCTCTGCTTCCTTCATCTTTCTTTCTTGCTTGCGATGGCGGGGTCCTCAGATGAAGAGATTGTTCCCTTGGGAGATCACACCCCTGATTCTTCCGAATCCAATAATGCCAGAGTACCGGCTGGTAGATATTCTGCCTCCGGGTATTCTTCCATCTTGACGGAGGAGAGGCTCTCTAACCTCAGAGAGGCATACAGAGTCCCAGACTCTGTATTATTTAAATTACCTGGGAGAGGGGAGACAGCCGATGCCCCACCACCAGGGTGTGTGGCTTTTTATGAATATTTTTTCAAAGTAGGCGTTCGTCTTCCCCTTCACCCTTTTATACGAAACTTCCTCCGCCTTTACAAGATTGCCCCGGGCCAATTAATAGTAAATGGTTGGCGGGTGCTCCTGAGTGCTTTCGTCCTCTGGAAGCAGGCGGGTAACGAGGAGTTAACCGCGGAGGAATTTTTGAGGTTATTCCAGCTGAAGAAGGCGCCAGCTAGCGAGGGTTGGTACTACCTTTTCTTCTGGCACCGGAATAACTTCATTCTAGGGAACCCTTCCTCTAACTGCCCGGGGTGGAGAAAGAAGTGGTTATATGTCTCCGGCAACTAGGAGTCCGAGATGGGATCTGACCCCAAAGACCATAATGTTAATCGCCATTTTGGCGAAGGTGGGTCAAGTGCTTGCTTATTTATCCGACATAAACAATAGTTTTGCTACATTGACGTTTTAATGAATCTTCTCTTCTTTTTTTCTTTTTTTTTTCTCTCGCAGGAATCCCAATTGGTGTGAAACCGAATCTGCGGGGAGGACTCAACGAGAAGCTGGTTAGAGTCTACAAGCTTCCTGCGACCACGCGACACGTCAACGTCGCATTAGAGTCCCATCACCTCTATGCAGCGGGTCTCATCTCCAGAGAAGAAATGACAAATGCTGGGGAAAAAAGAGGTGCACTAGGGGTGCTTCCCCGTCTGAAGGGCGCGGCCTCGAAGAGGCAAAAGAAAAATGAGGGGCCCTCAAATGCACCTGCTCCCGCTGATGGGACTGCTCATGTTCTTCAATCGCGAGGGATCGGTTCGGGTGGGGTCGCTACGACTTCTCGTATGACCACGACCCCTCCGGTTATCGCGACCCCTCTTTCTACCGTGCCCCCTCCGGCTGCTGCGACTCCACCGTCAGGTGCTCGCGGCCAGCTAGTGATCGAAGTCGCCGACAACTCGTCGAAAGGCGATCGGAGGGAGGGGGGCCTCCCTCCTAAGGATATGAGATGCGAGCCTTCTGGTGCTCGCGAGTCTGCGACGCCTTCTATGGGTGTCGTGAGTGCTCGCGAGACGGGCTCTGGCGAGATGGTGGTGGCCCAACCTTCCGGGTCGGGGGTTTTTGTTATCCCTCCGCACTTGCATCCTGTATGCAAGTTTATGTTTGATAACATTCCCCCCAACTCCTTCGGGAGTTTGCTTGAGCCAAGCCCAGAGGCTCTCTCTACTGATATTGGAGTGAGACTGGTTCAGGTAACAACCTTTTCTCTTTCTACCAATCTCTTCAGGATTTTATTAGATGACTAGCAATCTAATCCTTCTTTCTTTATTTGTTTCAGAGCCTGGATCTCACGCTCCGCGTTAGGCGGGATGTCGAAGCAGCCCGCCGCAGCGTGGAGGATGTGGAGAAGAAGAAGAAGACAATGGAAGCCGAGGTCCAAGGGAGGGACCGTTTGGTGAAGGCCTTGGAGGTTCAGATCTCCAAGTTGGACGAAGAGAAGAAAATTCTCCTTGTCAAGATCCAATCCCTGACTGAGCGCTTTCAGTCAATGGACCTCCAACTCGCGAAGCTTCAAGAAATCCATACCAAGAGCGAGAAGGAGAAGGAGATCTTCCGCCAGGACAAGATCCAGCTAGAGGGATGGCTCAAGGATGCGCGGACCAAGCTCGAGGAGACCCAGAAGAAGCTCGAGGAGGCTCAGCAACAACTTCACCAGTTGAAGGATGATTCCATCCATTGGGAAGAAGAGCGAGTGGCCCTCGTTCAAATGATATCTGATGAGGGTGCTCGCACAGTTCAGGAGTTCCGGACTTCTCAACTTTACGATGAGCGGTACGATGCGTATATCGCTGGTCGCGATTTCGCGGTCAGAGTTATGCAGATGATCGCTCCAACTTTTAACGTTGAGGAGTTCGACAGAGTGGCATTCGAAGTTGCAGCTAAGGAACTGGCTGCTGCTGAGAACGAAGCCACTGAGGCAACAGATGCCGCTCCTGCTCCTGAGGCTGGTCCTGAAGCTGAGAGCCGCGAGCCTGCGCAGGATGAGGATGACCAACCTTGACCTCGACAGCTTCCTACATCATGTATATATATATATATATATTTTTTTTTTTGAGAAGAGATTTGTAATTGTAAGGTCATTATTTTAATGAACACTTACTTTTTTAGTATTGTGTATTCTTCTCTTTCCTTCATTGTTGCTTTGTGTTGATCTCATTTGATTCATCAGAGGATGCGACCCATTAATTCAAGCACGAGCTTCGCTGCTCGCGATTAGGGTGCATGACTGCGACCCTTTAATTCGAGCACGAGCCGCGGTGCTCGCGATAGGGTGCATGACTGCGACCTTTTGATTCGAGCACGAGCCGCGGTGCTCGCGATTAGGGTGCATGACTGCGACCCTTTAATTCGAGCACGAGCTGTGCTGCTCGCATTCTGGAAATGCGATCTCTTTCATCAGTTGCGAGCAACTAACTCATGAAAAAATGAATTAGACTCAATCCGGGGGTTGTGTGACCATGTCCACGTTGAGATAGACTGATCTATCAATTGAGATTTCGATTCTACCAAGGGCAGAAGGTTGGTCAAGAGATGGTATACATTCTCTTCAGGGCTATTCAGGTCCATGTAAATGGAGAAGCAACCAACTAGTAACGATTTCAGTCCTACCAAGGGTAGGCAATTGGCCAAGAGGATGTGTAAGCATTCTCTTCAGGGCTATTCAGGTCCATGTAAATGGAGTAGCGGCCAAAAGATATCTTTCACTTTATTCATAAAACGTTGTAATAAACTACATCGAATCTAGGGGTAATATCGTAGCAAATGCTCCACATGCCAAGGGCGACGTACGGGCTTCCCTTGCATGTCTTCAAGATAATAAGTACTGGGTCGCACAACCCTAATAACCGATACGGGCCTTCCCAATTTGGATCCAATGAACGAGCAGGAACTCCGAGATTTTGCCTTAGTACCAAATCTCCGGGTTGGAAGGATCTAGGCCGAACCCTAGCATTTCGATATCGAGCAATACGTTGTTGATACGCTCCCACTCGCACTTGAGAAGCATTTCTTCGCTCTTCCAGGAGATCGAGATGAAGTTGGAGGTTTTCCTGATTGCTCGCGGGATCATACTGCTCGATCCGATATGAGGGGACTTCAATTTTCACTGGTACCACTGCGTCAACACCAAATGCTAAGGAGAAAGGAGTTTCACCTGTTGATGTACAACCCGTGGTTCTATAGGCCCATAATACCTCTGGCAGAAGTTCTGGCCACACCCCTTTACATTCACCTAGCTTGGTCTTTAAATGGTGCTTTATGATCTTATTCACTGCTTCGACCTGCCCATTCGCCTGAGGATGATATGGAGAAGTGCGGAGATTACGTATCTTCCATTTTTCGCAAAATTCATCAAAGGCTGCGTTGTCGAACTACGTTCCGTTATCGGTAATTATAGTATGAGGAAGTCCAAAACGGCATATGATATTTCTCCATATAAACTTAGTAGTTTGTTTCTCAGTAATCTTGGCTAATGGTTCTGCCTCGGCCCATTTGGTGAAATAATCAACCGCCACGATCGCGAACCTATTCTGTCCCTTTTCCATGGGTAAGGGCCCGATGATATCGATCCCCCACTGAGCAAAAGGCCAAGGGCTATCAACTGGGGTCATCTGCTCGGACGGTACACGAGGTATAGGTAGATATCGTTGACACTTGTAGCATTTTTTAGAAAATTCGATGGCGTCTGCTTTCATAGTGGGCTAATAATATCCTTGCCTCATCGCTTTATATGCTAGGGATCGCCCCCTGGGATGGTTACCACATGCCCCCTGGTGTACTTCATCTAGAACACGAAGTGCTTCTTCTGGATGAAGACACCTTAAATAAGGCAAGGAGAAGCTTTTTCGCAACAATATTCCATCTTGCAAGGTGTACCTGGCAGCTTGAAGCCGAATTTGTCTTGTAGCTTTCTTGTCTTCTGGTAGGTATCCGTCTCTGAGATAAAGGATGATAGGATCCATCTAGCATGAAGACGATTGTACCGATATTACTTGCTCGAGATTCACTTGGTCGATACTCAAGTTCTGACGGTGCTCGATGAGGATCGAATGTGATAACTCCGATTCTGGTGCAGAAGCGAGCTTTGCCAAGGAATCGGCAAGTTGGTTCTGCTCGCGAGGAATATGAATTATTTTATAAGTCTTTAGTTTGGCGAGCAGGATGAGGACACGAGACTTGTATAAGGCCATTCTTTCTTCTTTGGCTTCGAATTCACCAAGAACTTGGTTGACAATGAGCTGGGAGTCGCTATGAATTATCAAATTCTGGACTGCGAGGACAATGGCCAGTTAATGGCCAGTTCGAGGCCAACAATCAGGGCCTCATATTCTGCTTCATTATTAGAGACGCGTGATTCGAAACGCAGAGCATATTGAAAATGCGACCCGTTGGGAGCCACTAAAATCAGGCCCGCTCCGCTGCCAGTGGCCCGCGACGACCCGTCCACGAAGAGTGACCAAGGAGGCTGATCGCTGGTCATGATATTATCTTCAGAAGAATATGTAAATTCAGCGATGAAGTCAGCCACGGCCTGGCCCTTGACTGCGGTCCTAGGACAATGAGATATCATGCTCACTGATCTCGACCGCCCATTTAGTCAAGCGCCCGAAAGCTTCAGGTTTTTGAAGGATTTGCCGTAGTGGATGATTTGTTGGTACTAGAATAGTATGGGCTTGAAAGTATGGTCGCAGTTTTCGAGCTACCGTGACTAAGGCTAGGGCCAATTTCTCCATATCAGAATACCGAGTTTCTGCATCAACCATTGCTCGACTAACATAATAAACGGGCCTCTGTACCCCAGAATCTTCTCTTATTAAAGCGGCGCTAACGGCCGTAGTGGACACAGAGAGATAAAGAATGAGTTGCTCATGTGCTACAGGTTTAGATAAAATGGGGGGAGCGCTCATGTATTGCTTCAGTTGTTGAAAAGCTTCTTCACACTGAGGTGTCCACTTCCAATCAGACTTGGCCGTTGCACGAAGGAGTTTGAAGAAGGGCAAGCACTTGTCAGATGCTCGCAAGATGAACCTGTTCAATGATGCGATGCGACCAGCCAGACGCTGGACGTCCTTCAGAGTAACGGGGGATTTCATCTCTATCAATGCTTTAATCTTTTCAGGATTTGCCTCAATTCCACGCTGGCCAACCATGAACCCAAGAAATTTCCCTGCAGACACTCCAAACGCGCATTTTTCTGGGTTTAATTTCATTTGATACTTCCTCATCAGATCAAAGGCTTCTCGAAGATCAGAAATGTGGTCATCTTCAACGATGCTTTTCACGAGCATATCGTCAACATAAACTTCCATATTCCTACCGATTTGAGCAGCGAATATTTTGTTGATAAGACGTTGATAAGTGGCCCCTGCATTTTTAAGACCGAACGGCATTACCTGGTAGCAATATAGTCCTCGATCCGTGATGAAGGCAGTATGTTGTCTATCAGGTGGATGCATCATAATCTGGTTGTAACCAGAATAAGCGTCCATAAAGCTGAGGAGAGCATGTCCAGCTGTTGAGTCGACCAACTAGTCGATCCGCGGTGTCGGGAAGCTATCTTTGGGACATGCTTTGTTCAAGTCTGAATAGTCGATGCACATCCTCCATTTGCCATTAGCTTTCCGTATGAGAACTACGTTCGCGACCCACTCTGGGTAGTCAACTTCTTTTATGAAATTAGCCGCGAGCAGCTTCTCAACTTCAGTTTTGATTGCCATTTGTCTTTCTGCAGTAAAGGCACGTCGACGCTGATGTACGGGTTTATGCTTCGGGTCAATGTTGAGATGATGTGCGATGACATTGGGATCGATGCCTGGCATATCTTTATGAGACCAAGCAAACACGTCCTGGTATTCAGTGAGGAAACAGATCAAATCTTCACGGTGGACACTGGTTAAGGAGGACCCGATGTACACGATCTTAGACGGGTCATCTTCGGTCAGGTGGATCGCCACTGTTTCCTCCCCCGGAGTTCCTGACTTCAGAGCATTTTCTCTCGGATCCAACGAGGTGGTGGAGGGAACGTCGGGTGAACCTTGAGCTATCTCCATGACGAGTGTCGCTTGAGCCTTCTTTCGATCTTGGAGGGCTATCTGGTAGCAAGACCGTGCCTCCTGTTGACTTCCTCGCACGACCCCGATACCATTTGGGTTAGGAAATTTAACACACAGATATGAAGGGTGTAAGGCTGCCCCAATCTTAGTTAAAGATGGCCGTCCCAAAATGGCGTTATATGCTGATTTTCGGTCCACCACGAGGAAGTTTACGAAGATGGTGGTCTTCGCTGGACTCTCTCCAAAAGTGACTGGGAGATTGATACTTCCTTCAGGTGTTACTACCTCTCCTCCAAAGCCGACAAGGGGGGTCGATACTAGCTTGAGGAGGCTTCTGGCAAGTGCCATTTTGTTGAAAGCCTCCAAGTATAGAATGTCGGCTGAGCTACCTGTATCCACCATAATTCGATGAGTTAGATAATTCGATACCTTCAATGTGACTACGATGGAGTCTTCATGAGGGAAGTGAATTCCCGCTGTATCTTCAAGAGTGAAAGAAATCGGAGGATGGCTCGCTTTTGATGAGCTGGACGTCTGTTCCAGCCAATAGATTTGCTGGGGTTCTTTGGACGCCTTTCGAGCGTATGCTTTTCTTGAAGCTTGAGAGTCACCCCCACAAGCTGGTCCCCCGACGATGGTGCGAATTTCTCCCGTGGGCTCAGCGTCCTCTTGGTCGGTTTGATGATGAGGCGGTTCCTTTTGGCGAGATGAGGTCTTCGCCCTTTCTTGTGATCGATTTTTACGAGCAACATAATCCTGGAGATGGCCTTTTCGAATAAGGGCTTCGATATGGTCTCGTAGAGAGATGCAGTCCTGGGTCCTATGCCCGTGATCTTTGTGGAAGTAACAGAACTTGCTCTTGTCTCTCTTCTCGGGATCGGATTTGATCTTCGCAGGCCACTTCACATATGGCTTGTGTTTAATCTCCACTAGAACCTTTTCATGAGACCGATTAAGAGGAGTGTAGTTATGATATTTACCAGAGTAAGGCCTCTTGGGAGAACGATCGCGCTGATCACGACGATATTTCTTATCTGTAGAGGAGGTTCCTTCTGGCTTGCATTTCTTACTTTGTACTCCATGGCGTGTCAATGCGACTTCTTCTGCATTGATATATTTCTGAGCTTTGGCTTGGAACTCTACCATAGTTTTCGGAGGGCTTTTATCTAAGGCAAACCTGAATTTCTTGCTCGTTACCCTCAGCAATGAGGGCTGTAAGACCCTTTTCTTCAGTGTAATCTCAGTTTGAACGGCTTCGGCAGTGAATCGTACTGTAAACTCCTTTATTGTCTCCCCATGCTGCTGTTTTAGATTCATCAGATGGGAGGCTGGCTTCTTAATGCGAATACTTCCCATGAATTGAGAAAGGAATATCTCCGATAATTGGGAAAAGGAACTGATGGAACGTGGCTTTAACCCCCGGAACCACGTACGAGCTGCTTCCTTCAATGTTAGGGGAAAAGCCCTACACATAATTTCTGAACCATGTCCCTCCAACTCCATGAGGGACCTATATGTTTCCAGATGTTCAAGAGGGTCGCCAATGCCTGTGTACGGAGCGATAACAGGCGCTCGATACTTTCTGGGTAACGGGGCTTCCATGACCTCGCTGGTGAAGGGAGATTCGGATTGATGTATCGCCGCCATGATGGCAGACGGCCGATTTGCCTAGTATCGCTGTTCCATGACATCAAAACGATCATGGATTCTTTTGAGATCTCCTTCCCATGGTAGGGTATAGCTCGATGTTTCGGCGATGGAGCCTTGCGGTTGAGGTTGTCGAGACGAACTAGAATGTATAGAATGTAGAGACGGTACAGGGGGATGGCTGCCAAGTGGTGGGACCTGTGGTTCGTCCATAGAATGTCTAGATGCTACTGGTATGGGCTGCGGTGGTAACCCTTCGGAGGCTTGTCTCTGAGGTTCGGGGAAATGCTGATCAAGCCGATTTGACAGCGCTTGAACTCCGGCATTTAAAGTCAGAAGGGTGTTTCCGAGGAAACGTAGGACATCGTCTTGATTTCCAGAGGCCTCCAATAATGGGTTTGTTGATGGCATATTCGGGGCTCCTTGAGGGATATTCATCGGAGCAGGTGGGAGGGCAGGTACGGATTCCGTCTCATCAGGCGAAAGTGGTGCCTGCCTTGAAGTTGAAGGATGAATAGCCTTTTTAGGAGGCATCGCCGAAGGATTTTGATCGGTGGTTAGAACGATTGATTTTGACAATCAAGTCGTCCCCACAGACGGCGTCAAACTGTTAATGTCAGATTTTGTAACGAGATCCTCCGGTTGTTCTCCTTCACTCCAACAAGGATTTCCTCCACCAGACCTGAAAGAAGACAGATAGCAACTAAGGGTGGCTGGGATCCAGCCGTTAGCCCTCCGATGCTTAAGTCAGGCCAAAGCAAGAAGAAGAGTAACCAAGCAAAACGGGATAGAGATTGAATGTTATGTGTACCTTTCTCTTAATGGAGTCACTCCTTTATATAGATCTGAAGCAACCCAATTTGTTACGCAAGATATCGAAATCCCGCTGATGTCGCGTACGATACCGAAATCTCGCTGATTTCGTGGGACAAGATCCTTATCCTTAGAGGCAAGATCTAACCCAATGACTTCTTCCGACAATCACGTTTCTTGATAGCAATCCCCTGAGATTCGGAACCACCAGAGGAGGTAAGCCCAAAAACCGACCTATACGGACTGCCGATCGGCGTAGTAATAGTGCTGATTGCTCGTAGTTGGAGTCATAGCTACCGAAAAGGAAGGAGACGCCAAAAGGGTGAAGACCGCCGCGCTGGGTGTAACTCTGCTTGGTGTCGCAGAGGGATTAAACAAGCCGCTCGATGGGAACCGGGTGCTGGAATTATGAAGACCATCCAAACCAAAAACGAAGACTCAGAACTATTCTGATGTCGGGAGCTGCTTGTGTCAGGGATGCTCGTATTCGGGAGATGCGACCCCTTCTGACGAGCCCGAGCCGAGCTGCTCGCATCCGGGAGATGCGACCCCTTACCGCGAGCACGAACTGAGCTCCTCGCATTCATATGCCACGATCCTTCACTTCTTGTCAGACTATATTTGCCTACAACAGCAGTTAAACCAAACAACCTGTCATATGTATGAACAATGTATATGATTCACTCAATGCAAGCTAGGATGAGCATGCTCAATTGCATAGGTCAGTCCCAATTCTAATAGATTAAGTTCACAATCATAATCATCATTAAGTCCTGTCACAATGACAAAGCTAGATTATGATTTGAACTTGATCCAAATCACATACACAGTCCCATACATACTACAGAAATCCAGAAAAGTAGAACTCTGGTAGGAAGTTCCCACATGAAGATCATAGTACTAGAGCGTACTCCAATTCCTCGGATCATACAGGTCTAGACTAGCACACAACAATTAAGAACTCAAGCAATTCTTCCAAACATCCATGAGTCATCATAAGACTAAGAAAAAGTACTTAGAACTTGAATTAAACTTCAAACCATTGTTCTTAATCATGAAATCCAATCTTAAAACCAACTTAAACGAATTGAAACATCTTAGATTCACTACAAGTTTCACCTCTAAGCCCTAGTTAAGAGGTTTAGCCGTTCATGATCCAAGGAAACATGAAACAACTAAGAAAAACATAAAAATGAGAAAGCAAACTAGGAGTTGTGGAACTCCGAAATCCATTTCCGCCGCCTCCCACCTTGCTCAAACCCTTCTAAGATACCCTAGGAACAATCCCTAGGTGTCCTTTTATAGTAAGGAGGCTCCGCAGCATCAGAATCTTCCAAAAATTGCGTAAGAGTATGCAGTGCGCAGAGAAATTCAGGGCTTGTAGAACACGCCTCATTACGTGGACGACTGGTTGCACGACCGGTCGCAAAAGTGAAAAATCTGTTCAGAGAGTTTTTAGAATTTTCAAACCCAGAAAATTAATTCAAGGACCGGTCGCACGACCGGTCTGAGTGGTGAACAACCGATCGTGCGACCGGTCTTGGACTGTCTAGTGAACTGTGGTCGCTTGAGCTCCTCTGTTGAGTGATCGGACCGGTCGGACAACCGGTCTGACGACCGGTCTTAGGCCTTGGACGACCGGTCTTGGGCATGTTATTCTGCTTTCTTTCTTCTTTTCTCTCACTTCTTTCTTTCATCCCTCGACACTTGGTCCCTTGATCTTCTTTGCTTCTAAATAGTGTCTTTAAGTCTTCAATTGATGATTCCTCTCTCATCCCTATAATCACAATTTCATGCATTAGATTAGTCTATAAATCATGAAAACCTTACATATTGAGTGATGAATTGGGGTTAGAATATGCACAATTAAGAGCTCAACACACCCCCCCAACCAGCATTTTGGTAGTCCCGAGCAAAACATGCGTGAAACCAATTCCATTCTCCAAAACCCAACTCTCCTTTAGAAACCATTCTTCTATACATCCCAAGATACACAAGTGTAAGATTCAGAAATATTAGGTGACAGAGGTTGAAATCATAAACTCTCAATACATAACAAGTATCCATATGAGATTCCCGCTGATTGGTTGATGAATAGAAAAACTTGAACAAATTCAACCTAGTGTGCATCGTGAAAGTTCATCTCATGAGTTTCCAGGATTATCTTCTTCATAGATCATCTAGACTATAGATCTCAAGGTATATAGAGCAACAACAAGCCAATGACAGGAATTTGCCTTACTGTCCTTCTGACAGCATTCACACTACGTCCCATTTTCGGCTTTGGTTACGGGTAGACCATCCCCCGGTTGGTAATGGGTAGCCCTAATCGGAATTTTCCACCATTTTTCCATCATTCCTAATTTCATCCTTCCTTTTTCCTTTTTCTTTTAAATTAGATAGGATTTTTAAAAATCCATATCCTTCGTTATTTTCCCATGGACAAGGATGGACAAAGTACCCCGGCTTGGTTTCTCAACACCTTAAATCAAAATCTAGCTAATCTACAAATCACATAATCCTTTCAACCCATGAAAATCGTGTAATGTGAACTAGGTGTAAGAGTGTTCAAATTTTCTATTAATCACATAAATAGGGGAATTCACATATAAAACCATTATGCTATGAGAAGTTCACGACTTACAACCTCATACACTTCATGTCTCCTCCTCTTATGCTCATATCATCTTGAATGCATAGAAACAAAGTTTTCCAAAAGAGATTTGAATTTTTGAAAAATCAAAAAATTTCTACATAATTGCTCGAAATGTTACAAAACGCTGGATTCATCCAAGTGATCCTACACCCCCCAACCAAATCTTACATTGTCCTCAATGTAAAAGATGTGCAATAAGCAAAACATGAGAGCAATTAATGAAAGGGAGTGAGGAATGATAATACCTGCGAGAGTGAAAAGTGAAATTCTTCCTCTTTCTAACAAACCTATGAAAAAGTAAACAAAAGCAACAAAATCCTAATCCTAACTACTCTACACCTCCATCAGACTAGGAGATCAATCATCCTGATATACAGGATCAGTCAGAGGTATGGACATACCTTTTGAAGGAAACTTCTCAAAGAACGGCTTTAATCGCTGACCATTTGCCTTAAAAATGTTGCCGTTTCTTGGATTTAACAACTCGACGGTCCCATATGGGTGACAGTTTGCACAATGTAGGGACCGGTCCATCGAGATCTCAATTTTTTTGAAAATAAATGTAAGCGAGAATTATACAGAAGGACTTTTTGATTGATCGTGAATGTCTTACGAAGAATGTTCTTATCATGAAATATCTTCGTCTTGTCCTTGTAAATTCTTACATTCTCATATGCTTCATTCCGGATTTCTGCAAGTTCATTCAATTGAAGTTTGTGCAATGAGCTTGCCTTGTCAGAATCAAAATTCATCTTCTTAATTGCCCAATACGCCCTATGTTCCAACTCCACAGGCAAGTGACAAGCCTTCCCATAGACAAGTCTATTGGGAGACATTCCAATAGGGGTCTTAAAAGCGGTACGGTAGGCCCAATGTGCATCGGTAAGTCAAAGCAACCAATCCTTGCGATCGGGGTTCACCGTTTTCTCTAAAATGTGTTTAATCTCCCTATTGGATATCTCAGCTTGTCCACTAGTTTGTGGGTGATAGGGAGTGCTCACTCTGTGTGTGACGCCATATTTCTTCATCAAGGTTTCAAATGGGCGATTACAAAAGTGAGACCCTCCATCACTTATGATGACTCGAGGTGTTCCAAATCGGGAAAGAATATTCTCTTTTAAGAAGCGAATGACCATTTTATGGTCATTATTTCGGCAAGGGATGGCCTCTACCCATTTGAAAACATAATCAACGGCAAGCAAGATGTATGCGTTTCCGAAAGAAGATGGGAATGGACCCATGAAGTCGATGCCCCAACAATAAAAAATTTCAATTATTAAGATGGGATTGAGTGGCATCATATTTCTACGGGAGATTCCTCCCAATTTCTGACAAGGCTCACATGTTTTGCAAAACTCATGTGTGTCTTTGAACATAGTGGGCCAGTAAAACCCACATTGCAGAATTTTTGCTGTGGTCTTTTTAGCCGAAAAGTGGCCACCACATGCCTGAGAATGACAAAAGGAGATGATACTTTGTTGTTCATCATCTGGCACACATCTCCTTATGATTTGATCGGGACAATACTTGAATAAGTATGGGTCATCCCATAGGAATTTTCGCACCTCAGTGAAGAACTTATCCTTATCTTGCTTTTTCCAATGTGTAGGAATCGTACCTGTCGCAAGATAGTTAGCAATGTCCGCATACCATGGCAGTTGGGAGACTTCAAAAAGTTGTTCATCAGGGAACAAGTCATTGATCGCGGTCATTTCAGGGGAATCGGGGAGGACAAGTCGAGAGAGATGGTTGGCCACTACATTTTCTACTCCTTTCTTATCACGTATCTCTATGTCAAATTCCTGAAGTAGAAGGATCCATCTTAACAACCGTGGTTTAACATCCTTCTTAGAGAGAAGGTACTTAAGCGTGGCATGGTCAGTGAATATGATGATCTTGGATCCAATCAAGTAGGACCTAAACTTGTCCAAGGCAAAAACTACGGCTAAAAGTTCTTTTTCTGTAGTAGTTTAGTTTGCTTAGGTTGAGTTTAAGGTTCTACTTGCATAGTAGATAACACATGGCTTCTTCTCTTTTCTTTGGCCTAGCACGGCCCCAATAGCATAGTCGCTTGCATCGCACATAATTTCAAAGGGAAGGCTCCAATCAGGTGGTTGCATTATGGGAGCACATGTCAACATACCTTTAAGTGTAGTAAAGGCCTTTTGACATTCTTCATTCCACTCGAATGAGTTTTTCTTTTGAAGTAGGTTACATAAAGGACGAGAGAGTGAACTGAAGTCCTTTATGAACCTTCTATAAAATCCTGCGTGTCCAAAAAAGGACTGCACATCTCGTATGCCCTTGGGTGGTGGAAGGTTGGAGATAAGATCAATTTTCGCTTTGTCCACCTCGATTACATTTTATGAAATGATGTGACCAAGTACAATTCCCTTTTGAACCATAAAGTGACACTTCTCCCAATTCAACATAAGGTTCTTTTCTTCACATTTTTTCAGCATAGATTTCAAGTGCACAAGGCACTCATCAAAGCTACAACCAAATATTGAGAAGTCATCCATGAAGACTTCAAGAATTGTCCCTACCATATCAGAAAAGATACTCATCATACAACGCTGAAAGGTGGCAGGGGCATTACATAGTCCAAACGGCATCCGTCGATAGGCGAAAGTGCCGAATGGACATGTGAATGTAGTCTTTTCTTGGTCTTCAAGGGCGATCTTTATTTGGTTATACCCTGAATAGCCATCAAGGAAGCAAAAATGGGAATGACCCTGCCAACCTTTCTAAAATTTGATCAACAAACGGTAGGGGGAAGTGGTCTTTCCTCGTGACAGTGTTTAGCTTCCTGTAGTCAATGCATATTCTCCAACCGGTAGTAACTCTGGTTGGCACGAGTTCATTATTGGCATTGGCTACGATGGTTATTCCGGATTTCTTAGGCACCACTTGAGTTGGGCTCACCCATTGAATATCGGATATTGGGTAAATAATACCCACATCCAATAGTTTCACCACTGTTGAGCTCTTAATTGTGCATATTCTAACCCCAATTCATCACTCATTATGCATGGTTTTCATGATTTAAAGGCTAATCTAATGCATAGTTTTGTGGTTGTAAGAATGAGAGTTGCTTTGCTCAATTGATGACCAAAAGGGCACATTTAGGAACCTTGGATGAAGACCCAAGGTGGGCCAAAGAAAGAAGAAAGCAAGGAGAGAGAAGAGAGAAGAAAGAAAGAAGAAAATAATGCAGAAAATTGGGCTAGACAGGTCAAGACCGGTCGGCCAGGAGACCCACGACTGGTCAAGACCGGTCCGCCATGGGTAGAAAGTCTTCACATGTTGCTGGACTGCCATCCAGATAGGCTAGACCGGTCTTGACCGGTCGGCCAGCCCTGTCCGACCGGTCTTAGCCGGTCGGCCATGTAAATTTCAGCTTCCAGATTTCAGACAAGCAGGCCATTTCCGTTTTTGATTTTTCAAATCCAGTTTTCTGGGCCCATCTTAATGATATTTTGAAATCCAACACATCCATGTCGAAGAGGAGCTCAATGCCGAACTAACCCAAGTGGTTTCGTGTACGATCGGAGCTACGGATTGATTGTGGTGGCCAAAACAATACGAACTGTCCAGAAAGTTTCAGATTTCGCTGTTCCACTCTGGGCCGGTCCAGGTGGCCCATCATTGATGATATGAAGAATCTACTTTGACCATCTTTTAGACCACATCCATATATGAATAACCACAAAGTTTCAGATCAAAAAGATGTGTGGTTTGATCGTACCGGTAGAAGAAAGATGGACCATCCAGAAAGATCCAACTGCGCAGAGTTTATAAAAGCCCTAAGTGTTCTAATTTTCGGACCACATTCTGGGATTGTTTTGGACAATCTAATCCATCTATCATGTAGAGGAGGAAGTTTTCTACCAATGTTCAAAATTTAGGATCAATCCGACATCTGTACACTCCGGACCGTTGAAAGAAAGATGACTGGTTCTGAAGGCACCCGAAGTGCTCGATTTTGAGAGGTGGTCGGTGATATGATTGGTGGGCCCATTCAGAGGATAATCTTGGAAATCTAAATCATCTATAAGGAAGATCACATTACAAGGAAGCTATAAATCAATTTTGAAGGCAATCCGACCATTGGTTAAGCCGTACCAATCGAAACAAATTCTGCTATGTTGCTGTACTATTGCTGCACTATAAAAGGAGGTGCTCTCTTCTATTCCAGGAAAACCAAGGACGTGGGGAGCAAGGAGTTCAAGTCATAGGAGGCTTCCTAGCCTCCTCCAGCTAGTTTTTCTTCCTTTTCTTAGTTCTAGTTCTAGTTTTTAATATGCGTTTTATTAGCTAATCTCTTAGCTAGAGCTAAGAGGTGAACCTTATAGTTTTCTTAGATTGTTTAATTCGTTTTATTGGTTTTAAGATTGGTTTTCATGATTATGAACTATGGTTTGAAGTTTATACAAGCTTTAAGTAGTTTTTCTTAGTCTTATGATGACTCATGGATGTTTGGGAGAATTATTTAAATTCTTAATTGGTTTGCATCAGTCTAGACCTATATGATCCGAGGAATTGGAGTGCGCTCTAGTACTATGATCTTCATGTGGGGACTTCCTACCAAAGTTCTACTTTTTTTAATTCTGTAATATGTATGGATTGTGCATGTGATTTGAATCAAGTTCAAATCATGATCTAGCCTTGTCTTGTGACAGGACTTGAGGATGGTTATGATTGTGAACTGAACCTTTTGGAATGGGGAATGACCTATGCAATTGAGCATGCCTAGCTCAGCCTACATTGAGTGAATCCTATGCATTGAACTTACATATGACAGATTGTTTGGTTTAACAGCTCTATCATCCAACTAGATAGATCTTAATATCGATTCTAGTTGAGAAAGTGAGAAACCATAGCGAATTATACATCTAAGGAGAGCTATAAGTGGATCCTTGATGCTCTAGTTATCTTTACATTATCAGATTTTCTATTTTATGTTCA
Organism: Liriodendron chinense; assembly: GCA_003013855.2. Taxonomy (NCBI): domain Eukaryota; kingdom Viridiplantae; phylum Streptophyta; class Magnoliopsida; order Magnoliales; family Magnoliaceae; genus Liriodendron; species Liriodendron chinense. The sequence continues at coordinate 2,830,649 of ML058429.1, forward strand.
AAACCAATTTCACAAACCTCTTTGATTCTAGTTATTAGGATAGTTGGAATTGTTTACTTCCTTCCCTGTGGATCGACCTCAGTCTTACCGAGATTATTACTACATCGCAACCCTACACTTGGGGAAGCGAACAAGTTTTTGGCGCCGTTGCCGGGGAAGAGGTTAAACGGTTCTAATTGTTCTAGTAGCTATAGAGTAGTCTTAGTTAGGTAGGATTTTCAGTTTTTATAGAAGAAGATTTTCTGATTTTTTTTTTCTAGATTACTAACAATTTTTTGTTGGATTTTGTAGGACATTGTTGCTGACATATATCTCGCTCTATTGGGTAACATCTCTCCATCTCCCTTCTTTTTGTTCTTTTTTCTAGATTAGGGTAGTTCCAACTCTTTAAAATCTCATTATGGCTGATTGGAAGTGTGGTGCTTATGCATACCTGTTGGAAGATGAGATGACAGACCATGGAATCAAAACTCTTTATGATTGGAACCAATTTAAGCATAAGTATTATTCTGAGATTCAATCAACCTTCACTACCCCCCAACGTAAGACGTTACGTGATTACTGGGTTGAAAATAACAAGAGTGTTCCACCAAGTTTAATTGGAGGTAGGAATAAGAAAAAGGACCGGGGGAGTAATGACCAACCGGTAAAGACATTGCATGATCACTTGTATGGTTATGCCTATCAACCATCTTATCAGTCTTCATCATATAACACGTATGGTCTTCATCAAGAGAGTCCTTACACCTCTAGTCCAATGGAACATGAGCCAACCATGGATGCCAACAATTATCCTCAAGAGTTTCTTTCTCATGATCCACAACCGACACGAACTCTTGAGGATACGTTGCGAGAGTTTATGGAAATAACTGAGCAATGCATACAAAACCTCTCACCATCTCAAAATCCTGAACCCGACATTGGGAACACCGAATCAATCCCCAACATAGAGGAGGATGTGGCTATCCAAGCCCAACCCTCTTCCGATTTGATGACTAAACTTTTAGGGGATGTAAATCTCAGTGATCCCACCATTACCATCGATTATGGTGAATCAACTATCTCTTTTAACTATTCCGATTTGAATGATGAAGAGATTTCAAGGACGGTTGACGAACCCGAGGAATCTACAAAATCTGAAAGTGATAGTTTGATTGCCTACAATGAGGGTTTGAAGGATGATTATGAGTCCATGATTTGTTCTTCCAAAGGGCCGAATGTTTTTGAATCACCGAAAGATATTCTTGCTAGAGAGATGGTCGAAGTCGATATTTTTCAGTCCTTCCACCAACAACACATGCCGGATTCTATTGTGGAAGAACTCCCTTGGGTTGAAAATTCTGTTTCTTTAGATGACGGGGTAGCACAATCTGAAATTTCAAAAGATCAACCAATGCTAGATGATGTGCTTACCACTGAATCTGAAAAATTTTCTTTGAAAGACTTCCCCTCTATAGAGGAGGAATTTCTTACTCTTAAAACAGAATTTCCTCAATCACTTAGGGAGAACGAGGACCCTTCATCCGACTCTCTCGATTTCCTAGAGGAATGCATGACCCACCCCTATGATTTGGATAATGAGATGATTAAGGAGTTTGATAGTTTATTAGACACGGTGTCGGTGCCTGAAGAACACCATTCCACTGATTTACACTCTTTACCATTATTTGTGGAAACACCGTGCAATTCTGAATTTGTGGAGGAGACAACCCAAACTGAAAAATACTTAATGAATGTCTCTCCACCATCATGGGTTCTTCAACCCATTGAAAATTCTGATTGGGAGGACCCGTTTTTAATCAATTACAACCCAATTCAGAACTTGAGGAGATATCTTTTTGCTGCTCTTATCTCCTCCTTAAATGTGTGTGGTGAACACTATGATTGGACCTTCATGAAGAAACGCACCCATGTATACATTCGAGCAGGACTTTGGATGGTCCTCATGAGAAACCTATTGAAATTCATGAAGATCCTGCTCAAATTCGATCATGTAGTCGATCAGACTAATCAAAGGTAGGTAGGTAGGTTAGGATTTCTTTCTGCATTTAGGATTGAATAAGTCTCATTGAGACAATAGAAGATGCTAGAATTGATCAACTTGCTACCTCAGGTACTCGTTCTCACTCTCCTTTGTTTTGTGTCATTTCTCTCATGTCATGCATATTGCATATCTTATTACATTGAGGACAATGTAAGATTTTGGTTGGGGGTGAGATTCCTTAGATGAATCTACTAGCTTTTGTGACATTTCGAGCAATTATGTAGAAAATTTTTGATTTTTCTAAAATTCAAAACTCTTTTGGAAAACGTTGTTTCTATGCATTCAAGATGATACGAGTATAAGAAGAGGAGATATGAAGTGAGTGATGTTCCAAGCTTTGAACTTCTCTTAATATAATGGTTTTATATGTGAATTCCCCTATTTATGTGAGTGATAGAAAATTTGAACACTTTTACACCTAGTTCACATTACACGATTTTCATGGGTTGAAAGGATTATGTGATTTGTGGATTAGCTATACTTTGATTTAAGGTGTTGAGAAACCAAGCCGGGGTACTTTGTCCATCCTTGTCCATGGGAAAATAACAAAAGATATGGATTTCTAAAAATCCTATCTAATGTAAAAGAAAAAGGAAAGGAAGGATGAAATTGGGAATGATGGAAAAATGGTGGAAAATTTCGATTAGGGCTACCTACTACCAACCGGGGGATGGTCTACCCGTAACCAAAGCCGGAAATGGGACGTAGTGTGAAAGCCGTCGGAAGGACGGTAAGACAAATTCCTGTCATAGGCTTGTTGTTGCTTTATACACCTTGAGATCTATAGTTTAGTTGATCTATGAACAAGATAATCCCGAAAACTCATGAGATGAACTTTCACTATGCACACTAGGTTGAATTTGTTTAAGTTCTTCTATTTATCAATCAATCAGCGGAAATTTCATATAAACACTTATTATGTTCTGAGAGTTTAAGGTTTCAACCTCTATCACCTAATTTCTCTGACTTTTATGCTTGTGTGTCTTGGAATGTATAGAAGAATAGTTTCTAGAGGAGAGTTGGATTTTGGAGAATGAAACTTGTTTCACGCATGTTTTGCTCGGGACTAGCAAAATGCTGGTTGGGGGGTGTGTTGAGCTTTTAATTGTGCATATTCTAACCCCAATTCATCACTCATTATGCATGGTTTTCATGATTTAAAGGCTAATCTAATGCATAGTTTTGTGGTTGTAAGAATGAGAGTTACTTTGCTCAATTGATGACCAAAAGGGCACATTTAGGAACCTTGGATGAAGACCCAAGGTGGGCCAAAGAAAGAAGAAAGCAAGGAGAGAGAAGAGAGAAGAAAGAAAGAAGAAAACAATGCAGAAAATTGGGCTAGACCGGTCAAGACTAGTCGGCCAGGAGACCCACGACTGGTCAAGACCGGTCGGCCATGGGTAGAAAGTCTTCACATGTTGCTGGACTGCCATCCAGACAGACTAGACCGGTCTTGACCGGTCGGCCATGTAAATTTCAGCTTCCAGATTCCAGACAGCAGGCCATTCCCGTTTCTGATTTTTCAAACCGGTTTTTTGGGCCCATCTTAATGATAATTGGAAATCCAACACATCCATGGCGAAGAGGAGCTCGACGCCGAACTATCCCACGTGTTTCGTGTCGATCGGAGCTACGGATTGATTGTGGTGGCCAAAACAATACGAACTGTCCAGAAAGTTTCAGATTTCGCTGTTCCACTCTGGGCCGGTCCAGGTGGCCCATCATTGATGATATGAAGAATCTACTTTGACCATCTTTTAGACCACATCCATATATGAATAACCACAAAGTTTCAGATCAAAAGGATGTGTGGTTTGATCGTACCGGTAGAAGAAAGATGGACCATCCAGAAAGATCCAACTGCGCAGAGTTTATAAAAAGCCCTAAGTGTTCTAATTTTCGGACCACATTCTGGGATTGTTTTGGACAATTTAATCCATCTATCATGTAGAGGAGGAAGTTTTCTACCAATGTTCAAAATTTGGGATCAATCCAACATCTATACACTCCGGACCGTTGAAAGCAAGATGACTGGTTCTGAAGGTACCCGAAGTGCGCGATTTTGAGAGGCGGTCGGTGATATGATTGGTGGGCCCATTCAGAGGATAATCTTGGAAATCTAAATCATCTATGAGGAAGATCACATTACAAGGAAGCTATAAATCAATTTTGAAGGCAATCTGACCATTGGTTAAGTCGTACCAAGCGAAACAAATTCTGCTATGTTGCTGTATTATTGCTGCACTATAAAAGGAGGTGCTCTCTTCTATTCCAGGAAAACCAAGGTCGTGGGGAGCAAGGAGTTCAAGTCATAGGAGGCTTCCTAGCCTCCTCCAGCTAGTTTTTCTTCCTTTTCTTAGTTCTAGTTCTAGTTTTTAATATGCTTTTCATTAGCTAATCTCTTAGCTAGAGCTAAGAGGTGAACCTTATAGTTTTCTTAGATTGTTTAATTCGTTTTATTGGTTTTAAGATTAGTTTTCATGATTATGAACTATGGTTTGAAGTTTATACAAGCTTTAAGTAGTTTTTCTTAGTCTTATGATGACTCATGGATGTTTGGGAGAATTACTTAAATTCTTAATTGGTTTGCATCAGTCTAGACCTGTATGATCCGAGGAATTGGAGTGCGCTCTAGTACTATGATCTTCATGTGGGGACTTCCTACCAAAGTTCTACTTTTTTTAATTCTGTAATATGTATGGATTGTGCATGTGATTTGAATCAAGTTCAAATCATGATCTAGCCTTGTCTTGTGACAGGACTTGAGGATGGTTATGATTGTGAACTGAACCTTTTGGAATGGGGAATGACCTATGCAATTGAGCATGCTCAGCTCAGCCTACATTGAGTGAATCCTATGCATTGAACTTACATATACAGATTGTTTGGTTTAACAGCTCTATCATCCAACTAGATAGATCTTAATATCGATTCTAGTTGAGAAAGTGAGAAACCATAGCGAATTATGCATCTAAGGAGAGCTATAAGTGGATCCTTGATGCTCTAGTTATCTTTACATTATCAGATTTTCTATTTTATGTTCAAAACCAATTTCACAAACCTCTTTGATTCTAGTTATTAGGATAGTTGGAATTGTTTACTTCCTTCCCTATGCATCGACCTCGGTCTTACCGAGATTATTACTACATCGCAACCCTACACTTGGGAAGCGAACAACCACTTCGGCCTTAACCACATCCTTCATGTTTGGATTGAGTCGTCTTTGTGGTTGCCTAGATGTCTTCGCATTCTACTCAAGGTGTATGCGATGAGTACAAATCAGTGGGTCTATACCTTTGAGATCCGCAATTGACCACCCAATGGCACTCTTGTTCTCTAATAGAGTGGCAATCAGCCTACTCTCTTGTTCCTCATCCAAGTGGGAAGAAATCACCACCGGATATGTCTCATCTCGACCTAAATAAACATATTTCAGCTCACTTGGTAGTGGTTTTAGGTCGAGTGTTGGTGCCTTGATATTGGATGGAAGGGGCTTGTTCTCGTTTTCGAGTAAAGGCTCAAATAGGGCCCTCCATCTTTTGTTATCAAGTACCGGTACCACATCTAACATATCATCCATCTCTCGTATTGTGTTATCATTTATCTCATGAGAGTGGGCCACACATGCCTCCAAAGGATCGGAATATAATGACAAGGGGAATGTATCTTCCACGAATGATTCAATCATATTTATCTAATGGATCTCATCATCAACCTCCCGTGGTTGTTTGCATAAATCAAATATATTAAGCTCAAGAGTCATATTTCCAAAGGACATTTGTACAAGCCCGTTTCTATAATTGATAATTTCATTGGAAGTAGCTAGAAAAGGGCGGCCAAGTATGACGGGAATTTGAGCACCGGTACCTATCACGGGATGTGTATCTAAGACAATAAAGTCTACTGGGTAGTAGAATTTATCAACTTGGACTAAAACATCCACAATCACTCCTGTCGGTATATGAATGGATTTATCAGCAAGTTGGAGTGTAGTTTTGGTGGGTTTCAATTCACCTAACCCAAGTTGTTCGTAAACCGAGTATGGAATGAGGTTCACACTTGCCCCCAAATCGAGTAAGGCTTGTTTAATCCGGTAGTCTCCTATGATGCATGAGATGGTTGGACTACCCGGATCCTTGTATTTTTGAGGCACCTCTTGTTTGATGATAGCGCTCAAATTCTCAGTCAAAAGTACTTTGTTATGAACATTGTGTTTCCTTTTGACTGTACATAATTCCTTTAGAAATTTGGCATAGGATGGTATTTGTTTTATGGCATCCAACAACGGAATGTTGATCTTCACCTGCTTGAAAACTTCTAAAATTTTCAGATTTTTGTCTAAAGGTTTGGGTGAAATCAACCTTTGGGGAAACGGGGCAACCGGCTTGTATTGCCTTTTCGGTTCTTTCTCTTGTGGAGTGTTGTTTGAGCTATCATCCTCTTTGGAAATTTTCGGATCCTTAGGCTTTGGGGCCTTCACCGGATTCAATTTATCAACTATTTTCCCACTTCTCAAAGTGGTGATAGCTTGAACATGCTTTGAATGTTGGGAGGATGAGCCTGCGTCCTGTATCTCAAATTGGGTTCTTGGGTTAGGAAGAGGTTGGTTAAGAAGTGTGCCTTTCTCCCTAACACTGAGGTGAGATTCAACTCTAGCCATTGAGGTTTTCAATTCATTGATGGCTTGAGTTGAATTTTGATTGAATTTCAATTGCTCTTGCATGAACCCATCTATTTTCAGAGAATTAGTCTTGTTATACTTAGCTTGAACCGATACAAATGCACCCAACATCTCCTCTAGCGTAACTTTTGGAATAATGACTAGAGATTGACCTAGTATAGGTTGAGCTTGAGGGATATTGTTTGCATTCGCAGTGGGTCCATTCTTCCAACTGAAGTTGGGATGGTTCTTCCAATTAGCATTAAACGTGTTTGAGTTTGGAGCACCAAATTGCCGTTGATAACTGTTTATGGCATTTGATTGTTCTTGTAAGATGTCCTGAACCGCTGAAATTGTGGGACAATCTTGTGTTGCATGTTGATTTCCAGCACAAATTCCACAAACAGTTTCAACATCATTGGAGTTAATCGTCTCTCCATTCCTTAATTCCATGGCCTCAACTTTTCTTGTGAGGCTAGCCACCCGTGCACTTATGCTATTCTCTTCTGATAAGACATAAATTTCTCATTTTTCTTTTTGTTGGCTGGTCTTGGAATTTGCTGGTTTAGATTTATCCCAAGACTGTGCATTCTCAACTACTTCCTCCAAATAGTCTCATGCTTCATCGGCTTCCTTGTTCATGAACTCCCCATTACACATCATCTCTACAAATTGGCGCATGGGTGAAGTCAGTCCTGTCATAAAAAAAGCTTATAACCCGTCAAATTTCATAGCCATGATGTGGGCATGCATTTAACAAGTCCTTAAACCTCTCCCAATATTGGAAGAAGGTCTCATCTTCCTTTTGGGCAAAGTTCATGATAAAGCGCCTCAACATGTTCGTTTTGTGAGTAGGGAAGAATTTCTTAATGAATTCCCTATGCATATCAGTCAATGCACCAATTGATCTTGGCCTTAATGCATGAAGTCAACCTTTAGCTTTATCTTTAAGGGTAAAAGGAAATAATTTAAGTCTTACCACATCATCAGTAACATTCGCAAAGTGCATGGTGGTTATTAGCTCATCAAACTCCTTAAGGTGTTGATAGGCACTTTCACTGTCTAATCCATGGAATTTTGGGAGGAGTTGGATCACTCCCGGTTTCAAATCTACATTCCCTGCATTTTGTGGAAAGATTATGCATGAGGGAGTGCTCGCTCTTGCTGGTTGCAAGTAATCACGTAATGTTCTTGGTCAGGGAACATTCTCAACCACATTCTCTCCCGTTTCGGTTTGGTTTTGGCCCAGATTAGGATTGGCCATCAGATTAGGTTGATTTACAGCCATATCTTCAGACAAAATTGGAGAAGTTAGATGTCTCCTAGCACGTGGTTCTCTATCAATTCCTTCAACTATTTCTCCTTAACTAATGAGTCGGTTATTGGAATCCCGAGCCCAATGTGGCATGCAAAAGTAAAAAGAATGAAACAAAAAGGAAAGAAGAATTCTTCCTTCCCTTCTTTACTCTTCTCTAGGACCGAAGCACAAGGCGTCTTGCAATTGCTAAGTGTTGAACCTCCAATTTATACATTGCATTGCCCATTACACAACAAGGTTTGCATGATTTTCATGATTTAAAGGCCCACCTAACACATGTTTTTGTGATTATAGGGATGAGAGCGGACTTCATTCAAATACGAGATTAAGAATGCATTTGAAGCTATTGCATGAAGTCCTAAGATGACCAAAGAAAGAAGAAGAAAGAGAACCAAAGAAAGAAGAAAGAGGAGAAAAAAAAAAAGAAAGAAAGAAGAACAATTTAAAGAGGGCTGAACGGTCACGACCGGTCAGCCATGGTTGCTGATCAAAGAGGAGAACAGGCCGACTGGTCTTGACCGGTCAGCCACGCATACTGAAAGGTGGACAGAGGAGCCCGACCGGTCATGACCGGTCGGCTGTATACACTGGAATAAGATGGGAAAATTGGTCCGACCGGTCATGACCGGTCGGCCACAGTTGCTGGAACAATGGACAGCCAGTCCGACCAGTCATGACCGGTCGGCTGTGCTCCCTGGAGTGCTCAAAAAATCAGTCGGACCGGTCACGACCGGTCAGCTCTGCGTAACATGATTCCTTTCTAAATCAGGACTCCGGAAATTGCTGCGCAATGCGTAATCTTTCGCAGAATCCGACGCAAGGGAGGTTGTTTGCTATAAAAGGACACCTAGGGGTTCTTCCTAGGGTATCAGAGAAGTTAAGGAACGTGAGTTTGGAGAGTGAAGGCGATTGTGGAGCAGCTGCAACTCTTCTATTCGGGTTTTTCTATTTTTATGCTTTATTTCAGAGTTTTTAGTTGCTAACATGACTATGCTCAGCTAAAACCTCTCAGCTAAGGCTGAGAGCTGAAGCTTGTAGCTAATTCTATGTTGGTTTTTGTTCAATTCAAGTAATTTACATTCAAGTTTGGATTTTTGCATGATTTAGTTCCAAAAAGTGGTAGTTTGAGATGTCTTATCTGAGTTTATGTGCTCCGGACATGAATTCCTTTTAATTCTCTGAGATTATCATGTTTGTTTATCTAAATTCGGATTATAGTAATCCTTGAGCAGGCCATAGTCCAGAGGCATGGCTGTTACTCCGCAGGCTTATGGTTTGAGTTTAGTATTGATTTTATTGGACTAGAACTTGGAAGTTTAGCTTGAATGTGATGGAATGTGTGTGAATGCTTTATTCTCCAACTAGATGAGAGATAGGACTTCAAATCTAATTGTGTTATCTACTTGGATTGACTGAATTGACATAGGATTGCTACAAGTGGATCCTTAAAAGCCTTAGTACTTTATATCTCTGATTTTTCATTAAATTCCTGAATTAAGTAATCACTTAATTAAATCTGATTTCTTTTAAAAAAAACTGAGTTGCTGGAGTGATTTGGGGGTTGTTACTATTTCCCTGTGGATCGACCTCGGTCTTGCCGAGTTTTATTACTACATCGCAACCTTACACTTGAGGCGAGCGAACACTAAGCCAGAAGCAAGGATAGAGACCAATTTCTTCTGGTCAATAGGGGTTCAGAGAACTCCCCACCCACTCTTTGAATCTTTTGAGAAAAGTGCAGAAAAAAAAGAAAGAGGAGTAGAGGTGAGAAAAGAAATCTCTGAGCACAAGGTGATCCAAGACGGCAGAGCTGACCAATAGGAATCCAGGTGGCACAAGGCCTACCTTTCAGAGATCCAAAAAGGAGTCTCCACCCACTCTACAAGAGATGAATGTGATAGGAACCAATAGGAGAAGAAGAAGAGTAAGGTTTAGAAAGATAGAATCTGATTTGTCACTTGAGATCCTTATGTCTTCTTCAGCTTCCTAAAAATCCCTGCGAAAGAAAAATCAAACAAAACAAACTAAGTTAGTCCTAGAATCCTAAAAATCCTAAATAGATACTATTTTCAGAAATTTTGTAAAAAACCCTCAAAGTCCCCTGCAACGGCGCCAAAAACTTGTTCGCTTCCCCAAGTGTAGGGTTGCGATGTAGTAATAAATCTCGGTAAGACCGAGGTCAATCCACAGGGACTTATGTAGGAATTCACAAACACATCTAATAATTTCTATTGAGAAGCTAACAACCAGATTTATATGAGATTGATGTAAGTAACAACTTTGAACTTAAACTGAAGTAAACAATTATAAAAAGGCACTAGGGGTTCAAGGATCCACTTGTGGCAATCCTTGATGCTCAATTCGCTGTGGTTTCTCACTTTCTCAACTAGAATCGAAATTAAGATCTATCTAGTCGGATGATAGAGCAGTTAAACCAAACAACCTGTCATATGTATGAACAATGTATATGATTCACTCAATGCAAGCTAGGATGAGCATGCTCAATTGCATAGGTCAGTCCCAATTCCAATAGATTAAGTCCATAATCATAATCATCATTAAGTCTTGTCACAAGACAAAGCTAGATCATGATTTGAACTTGATCCAAATCACATACACAGTCCCATACATACTACAGAAATCCAGAAAAGTAGAACTCTGGTAGGAAGTTCCCACATGAAGATCATAGTACTAGAGCGTACTCCAATTCCTCGAATCATACAGGTCTAGACTAGCACACAACAATTAAGAACTCAAGCAATTCTTCCAAACATCCATGAGTCATCATAAGACTAAGAAAAAGTACTTAGAACTTGAATTAAACTTCAAACCATTGTTCTTAATCATGAAATCCAATCTTAAAACTAACTTAAACGAATTGAAACATCTTAGATTCACTACAATTTTCACCTCTTAGCCCTAGCTAAGAGGTTTAGCAGTTCATGATCCAAGTAAACATGAAACAACTAAGAAAAACATAAAAACGAGAAAGCAAACTAGGAGTTGTGGAACTCCGAAATCCATTTCCGCCGCCTCCCACCTTGCTCAAACCCTTCTAAGATACCCTAGGAACGATCCCTAGGTGTCCTTTTATAGTAAGGAGGCTCCGCAGCATCACAATCTTCCAGAAATTGCATAAGAGTACGCAGTGCGCAGAGAAATTCGGGGCTTGTAGAACACGCCTCATTACGTAGACGACCGGTCGCACGACCGGTCGCAAAAGTGAAAAATCTGTCCAGATAGTTTCCGAAATTTTCAAACCCAGGAAATTAATTCAAGGACCGGTCGCTCGACAGGTCGGACTGGTGAACGACCGGTCATGCGACCGGTCTTGGACTGTCCAGTGAATTGTGGTCGCTGAGCTCCTCTGTTGAGTGATCGGACCGGTCGAACGACCGGTCTTAGGCTTTGGACAACTGGTCCTGGGCATGTTCTTCTGCTTTCTTTCTTCTTTTCTCTGACTTCTTTCTTTCGTCCTTCGACACTTGGTCCCTTGATCTTCTTTGCTTCTAAATAGTGTCTTTAAGTCTTCAATTGATGATTCCTCTCTCTCATCCCTATAATCACAATTCCATGCATTAGATTAGTCTATAAATCATGAAAACCTTACATACTGAGTGATGAATTGGGGTTAGAATATGCACAATTAAGAGCTCAACAATAGGCCATTCCACCACATTATATGCATGGTTTGCATTTTTAAAAGGCCCATCTAATGCAGGTTTTGTGATTGTAGGAATGAGAGTAGACTTCACCAAATAATGACCAAAAGGAGCCATTTAGGAGCCCTTGAATGAGGCCCAAGCTAGAACAAAGAAGGAAGAAGAAAGAGGGAGAAAAGAGAAGAAAGAAAAGGAAGAAAAAGAGAAAAAAACAAGGGTCTGACCGGTCGTGACCGGTCGGCCAAGGGAGCCAGACCGGTCAAGACCGGTCGGCCACCCCACTACCCGCCCTGAAGACCTGCTAGATGAAGGACCATTTTGGTCCGACCGGTCGGCCAACCGGTTGGACACCCCATTTGCGCTCCCTAGACTGTCAGAACACAGGTCCGATCGGTCGTGATCGGTAGGGCCAGCCCAGTCCTGACCGGTCAAGACTGGTCGGCCATATACAAACAGTAAAGTACAGTTTCTAAATTCGGGATTTTGGTTTCCTAAGTGCGGGAGAACTCCATATTTCCGCGATTCTTCCAAGTCGGTGACGCCTCCAAGCTATAAAAAGACACCTGCAGCCTCTTCCTAAATCATCTAGCAACGTGGGGAGCAAAGAGATCAAGACCTAGGAGGCTTCCTAGCCTCCTACAACTAGTTTTCTTCATCTTCTAGACTTAGTTTCTAGTTTTTAATGCTTTCTTCTAGTTAACCTCTTAGCTAGAGCTAAGAGGTGAAGTTTGTAGTTTTTTCAATGCTTTAATTCGTTTCTTCAAGTACCCTTTACTTTAATTATAGATTTTCAAGTTCTAGTTTGAATGAAGTTTGGTTTTTTAGAAATTTTGTGAGAGTTTGTGTGCTCCGGACATGAGTTCCTTGCAATTCTCTGAGATTACCATGATTGGGTTGTTTGAATTCGAATTGTAGTAACCCTTGAGCATGCCATAGTCTCTTGACATGGCTGTTACTCTGAAGACTACAAGTTCAAGTTCTATGTGCTTCATTGGAACTAGAAATCTGATTTCCATATTTAAGTGGGATTGTTTGTGCTTGAATGTTATATCCTCCAATTAGATGAGAGATAGGACTTTGATTCTAATTATGTTGTGCTTAGATGGATGGATTGGCATTGGACTACTACAAGTGGATCCTTGATGCTCCAGTTCTTCTTATTTTCAGATTTTCCTATTTTATGTGAAAAACTATTTTCCTAAACTTCTAAGATTCTAGTTATTAGAGTAGTTGGAATTGTTTACCTCTTTCCCTGTGGATCGACCTCGGTCTTACCGAGATTTATTACTACATCGCAACCTTGCACTTGAGGTGAGCGAATAAGTTTTTGGCACCGTTGCCGGGGAAAAGGTTAAATGGTTTTAATTGTTCTAGTATCTATAGAGTAGTTTTATTTAGGTCAAATTTTCAGTTTTTCTATAAGTAGGATTTTTTTCTTCTTTCTAGATTACTAATAATTTTTTGTTTGATTTTGTAGGACATTGTTGCTAACATAGATCCCACTCTAGTGGGTAACATCTCCCAATCTCCCTTCTTTTTGTTCTTTTTTCGAGATTAGGGTAGTTTTCAATTCCTTACAATTTCATCATGTATGATTGGACGAATGGTGTGTATAAGTACCTTTTGGAGGATGGGACGTCGGATTAGGGGACCCAAACTCATTATGATCGGGATCCTTCCAAGCATGAGTATTTTTCTGAGATTCAAGAACCTCCACTACCCCCCCACGTAAGACGATGCGTGATTACATTAATGAAAGCAATATACATATTGAGACACGACGTAAGATGATGGGGGAATACCGGAACGAAGCAAAATCGAATAATCATCCGGGAAAAACATTACGTGATTACTGGATTGAAAATAACATGAGTGTTCCACCGGTTATGGTGGGAGGTGTGCAACAACAAAAGGAACGGGTGCATAGTGGCCAACCGGTTAAGACGATGCGTGATCACTTGTACGGATATGCCTATCAACCATCATATAACTCTTCATCCTACAATGCGTATGGTCTTAATTGGGAAAACCACCATTCTCCTTGTTCAAGGGACGAACCAACCATGGTTATTAACAGTCACCCTAAAACGTCTTCCTCTTGTGATGAAATGTATACACAAATACTTGAGGAAATATGGAAAGAGTATGTAGAGGAACAATCAAATCATGCTTACTTGCCATCTTGTGAAGACGTTGAGCCCGAAATTGGGGGCATTGAATCAATCCCCTTTAATGAGAAGGATGGGGCTACCCAAGTATCATCGAAGCCTGGGACATGAGACGGGAGAATGCCTCATCTTGAAAGGGAAAGTACAGAGACTGATCAACCAAGGTACTATTAAACTAATGACAGATGAAATCAGTCGGGCTACGTCAGCTGTGGTGACAATAGCACCTATGATAACACCAGTTCATGACGAAAGACTGGTACAAACAACAATGGTACAAGCTGTCGAAGAAAGGGAATCGGCAAGACACGACGTCGAATTGTTGGCAATCCGAGAACAAGTCAGCAAATTGGTCCAGGCCCATAGGGAGCTATCCAAACAGATGGGAGAAGTTCAGGAGGCTTTAGCCATCTTGGTCTCAAAGAAAACGACCCCTAGTACTGCTCTGCCTGTCCAACAGTTGGAAGAAGAAGCACCGGGGGCAGCCCGTAATGTTGTTGAAGTAAGACAACAAAGCCACACCGAACAAATAAACGCGCGTATGTCGGGTTCAGACTCCACGATCCCATACGAACTGCTAGGCAATATCTCTTTCACCCTTCGTAACCTGGCTGCAGAGGTTCGCATGATAGAGCAATTCGTTTCAGAAACACGATCTCAAGCAGAAAAGTCAAGACACAAAATGAGAAAGAGGACACGGGTAGACGTAAGAAAGAACCCTAGAAACCGAAAACGACCGAATCCAGGACACGAGGCAGAGACCAGTGTAATGAGGACACAAGACAAGGGCAAAGAACCTCAGAAGTCGCGGCACATGACAATTAGTGAGCGAGATGAAAAGAACGGACCATACACATTTGACATCAAAGACCTTGTCTCAATTATGGAGCGACTAATTGAAGAAAGAAAATTGCGACTCCCAAATTCTGTTCGACAAGCAGAAGTAGGACTCGTGGATGATCCCAACTATTGCGACTATCACAGATGCATAGGCCATAAAACCGAGCAATGCTTCGTCCTAAAAGGAAAGATACAAAAGATGATAAACCAAGGCGTCGTCAGTTTGAAAATGGGAGAGTCTGATAAAACCCCGGCCAGTACGGTTCCAGTAGATATCGCTTAGGAAGAACTTCGCTCGAAGAACTCCATTTCCTAAACTTCAATAATCATGAACGTTTACAAATAGTCCTGGCGGTTTATAAAGTAGATAGGAATATACTTATGTTCACTCATGCATCTACTTCATCTGTATGCTGTGCTTCATACTTGTTTACATGTTCACTTACATCATACTGTTGTGCATATGAATATAAAATGTTAGTAGAACTCTTCTTAATGACAGGTACCATAGTTGGAGAATATTAAAGAATCGACTCCACGAATCATCAACTGACTTTTTATATCCTCATCAGACCGGTCGAATCAGGAGAGAATATCTTATAGAAAGTCTACGCGAATCACAACATCCACATATTATGGTACCTTCGTCACAGGTTCTCATATTAAGTATCCTGGTATATATTATGGTATCTTCGTCACAGGTTCTCATATTAAGTATCCTGGTATTCTGGCATTCCTCTGCTTAATAAGAAAATACTTCAGAATTGATGGATTCTCATATATATGTATATGTGGTTCTACATGAAGACAGCCGGGATACTCTATTATTATCAATCTCTTATACTTATGCACAATGTTTTATATGAAGATGATCGGGACATCGCTATCTATATCCAGCTTTCAGTATTATGTCATGGATCTTCCATCATTATCGCATTATTCTCTTACTGAATATGAAGATAAGTCACGATTGGGAATCTCCTGTATACATATTTATATATACGGCCTTATATGAAGACGATTAGAGCATTCTATTATGTATCACCTCACCTTGAAAATATCAACAACTTTCTCTTATGAAGAATTCTGTGACAAGAATATGCAATTAAAGATTATGATCAGACAGGTATTTGGCATGGATTCCTAAAGCACAAGATCTGTCTCATTAGAATGAAGTGGTCTTACAAAGTGATGAGCCGGATGCACTGGGGGCAAGCCACAATATATTATGAGAAACTCGAGTTTATAAGAAGAAGACGACTGGGGGCAAGCCCTAATATATTATCAAAATATCAAGTCTGCAGAAAGAAATGACTGGGGGCAGGCCAGGGAGGATGACGTATAAACCTGAAAACATGGAGCTAAAAGAAAGTTTTGGACTTATAACACAAATGTCTCTCGAAAGTGATGACCCAAGGATACACAGGTTAAGTAAAAAGGGAAGTATTATTCCTATGGGTTCTCCCATTTTTATGCTTTGATATATTCAGCTTACATTAAATTCATACATAATACATCATTTTGTGCATACTAGTCTCAAACACATAACACCAAGTAGTGGTTTAGCAAAAGAATCATTGTCATTATTTTAAATCATGAAGCATGCAGCTAATAAGTTCTGATGTCAATTACGTCGGATACAAGTGACAGTTGGGTATTCAGGACAGCTGTCTAATACTATTTTTGTTTGACAATGACCGTAAAAGAAAGCAAAAGAACAGAATTACAACTTCTCCAGGCATCCTGTTATGAACTTCATCACATCCTTCCGCGTTGCCTCCATGGTGGCCTTTGCCTCCGTTAGCGTCAGCGCAGGATTCGGAATATCAAGAAGTTCGATTTCTAAATCTTCCACTTGCTTGCGTGCAGCCTCTCCTTCACTCTCGAGTTGTGCGACCTTGGCACGGTTTTGATTGACGACAAGATCAAGGCGGGCAACCTTAAGATTTATGGCCGTTTCTTCCGCTTGTAGCCGCGCGATCTCAGATTTGACGGCAACAAGATGATTAATACGCCCGCGACGTTGAGCCTCGCTATCTTCTAAGGTTGTTCTAGCATTAACCGCCGAATGTTCTCGCTGCTCTATGACAGGCCGCAAAGAAGACAGCACTCGCAGTTTCTCTCCAGTTGTAGGGTCAAGTTCAATCCGTTTAGTCATAATAACCTGCGTAACAGAATCCTCGAAAGAAGAAATACGACAGACTATTTCGGATACATCAGGCCCGATTACTCCTGCACAAGCTTCCAATGCCTTCACCCCTGCTCCTAGTGTATGCCACTCGCTTGGTTCAGCCAACGCCCTTGAAATATTGGATAGTAAACCCCTCAATACGCTCCTGCCCGAAATAGTCTAAATGATCGAAACAGGGAACATCGAATGCTCCGTGGGCAGCCGCCTCAAAATTGACAGTATCTGCAACAAGAGGAACAGAGCAAGTATGCAATGAAATGACAAGTATAGAAAAAGAATACACCAAGGAACTATGAAAGAACTATACCGAAAGATGGATTGAATACAGGTTCTGAGGAAGTTGCAGTATGTATCGTCGCATCAGGGAAAGGCTTAATAGTCTTAGTCAGTGGTGTCGAGGTCACATCTAGAAGTTCAGTAGTGTCACTATCAGTATCGATTATTTCAGTTACCGCTGGCGACTCCGCCATACCCTCAACACTGGAAGCACTAGGGGCTATAGATACAGTCGTGTTATTCCCTGGCGTAGTGGACCCTTGCAGATTATCCTCTCCAATCGACTCAGCCTGCTCTCTCATGCTAGCATGGTCTGATATTGCCTTCGTCGGCCCAATCATCGTCGGGTCATCATCACTAATTAACCGACCGGCATCCTTATCACCTCCAATCACCAGAAGACGTGTGAACTCGGCTTCTTGAGACCATTTCGCTAAAGGTACTCTGAAAGTATGCCAGCCATCCAACGCGGTATCCTCCTTACGATGGTTAATTGACACACTCAGGGAGATCTTATGCTTAATGCTCGACGATAAATACGCTTCAGCCTGCTCTCTATAATAACCCAATCTGTCAGCGAAGACCTCTGTTAGCCCTGGAGGAGGAATGTAGAGTGGATCATCAACAGAGCTGTTTTTCCGAACCAGAGCATACTGATGCACCCACCATCTCAGCCAACTATAAGGACCGCTAGTCTTCCGATAGAGGCCGGGAAGCATGAACCTCGCGCCTGTTTGCGTCATCAAAAGTTGATGCCATATCCACTCCCAATGAGCAGGACTTGTGCCGTACGCTCGCTCTACTTTAGTTACATCTGGTAACGTCATCGGAACACCCTGATCGTACCCAAATTGCCTGGCAAACCGACTAGGGTAATAAGGTTCTCGCCAGAACTCTATTCCTTCGCGCAGCGGAAGTGAGGCAGTACGAATAGACACCAGAAATTCCCTATCAGTGGCATCCACAGAATGTTCATCATCAACGACTTCTCGATCTTCCCCGGCATCAGAAACAGGAAAGTGGTAGAAGCAAATCTCTGCCCAACTGCCAATTTTAGAAGCTATCCAATCAGACGACTGCGTTATCATGTTAAGTTTTCTATAGCGATAAAGAGGTGCGTGATCAGCATGGAGATACTGGAAGAGATCCACTCCGTATGTCCACGGGAAATATATGCACAACCATCCGCAGAAGAAATGCCATGGGCAATAAGCTGTGTTCATCCCTCGCCAGGGTTGGTCTTTGTTACTCTCAATATTGCCAAAAGCCCTATATAAACTGCGTAACATGGGGGGTCCTAGAGAAAATTGACGACCATTTGCAAGAGCTCCCGCCACGACGAAGCAAGAAACCCTGATACCATCAGCACTCTTGGAGCTAGGCAACATAACTGCCGACAACCAGTATGCTAAGAATCCTGCCAGTTCATAAGCTCATTCGGATTGCGAAACTTTTGTTCAAAACGTTCCTTCATTAAAGCCTGGTCTTCGGGTAAGATCTCATACTCTTCGTAATTAATGCTGCGAGGAGAAAGAAGTGCCCATGTCAGAAACAAAGAAATTAAAGTATGCAGAGCATAAAGTACAAAAGAAGGCATCGAAAGAAGTATTACTTCATCCTCTGGCTGAAGTAGATCAACCAGTCGTCATAGTGAATTTTTGTAATATTGTCGAACTGCGACAACTTAGCAAACAACTCTAGACAAGCCTTTGAATGATATGCATCTCGAGGACTTTTGAGCCGAAACGAAGACAACTCTTCATCAGTTAGGACGTATTCCTAGTAATATTCTCCTATCACAGACAACCCAGCCATCATCCGGAGATCCCATAAAGTTATGCTCATCTCTCCATATGGAAAGTGGAACGAATTGGTAACGGAAGACCAGTAGTTCAAGAAGCTTCGAAGAATTGTTGGATCTCGGGAGAAATGTTCAGAAGTCGCATTGATAGCCTAATACAGGCCGACTTGTTTTAAAATCCCCTCATGTCGAATCAAAATCTCTTTTGCCCACGGCTCATAACCAACTCGCTCATTCAAATGACCCCGCATACGAAAGCTCTTCGTCGCCCACATTGTCGCATTGTCCAGGTGTCGAAACCTTTGCTGCACTGTCTCAAAATAATGGACTGGAGAAGGAGTGTGAGGATCACAAGTAGGCGCAAGGAAAACCATTTCTCTCGAGGAACCTACCCGTTGTTCTCTCCCATCGTCGACCAGTATGGTAGTGAACAACTGCTCGGGGGCAGATGTCCACCTCTCGACTCCATAGAACTGAAAAGGGCCTTGAACGTTGGATGGTTCGATGCTCGAGAAGGGCCTATGCCTCGTAAGAGATTTTTCATGTAAGATGACTCAGTCGGTATAAGGATTGACGATGGAGAAACCGCATGTCATAATGATCTTGTTTCTATTCCTAGCCGATCTTCATCCGCTCATTCTTCGGATCAACGAGCTGTGGCGATTGCTCCGCCTTGTCAACTTCCTCAGCCGGCTTCTTACCTCGATTTCGTCTCTTCTTCTTCTGACCTTCCTGATCATCCTCGGAATGTTGGCCGCGCACGCTAGAAGGACTTGCCTCAATGACATTGGTAGCATCAGTGAACTGACAATACCAGGCAGACCATCAATCTTCAGTCCCTTGCGTGGAGGCTCAGATGTGGTTTTGTCCACATAGATACATAGTAATACTTTATGGGAGAGCTGCTTAATTCAATCAGAGAAATCCTCCACTTAGGATTCGATTGTCTCGAAGGATTGTGAATGACACTCTACCGGCGACGGGTTAGCAGTATCTCCAGTCGCCCTCTTCTTATCGCGTTGTATAGACGAAGAGCTGGAAACTTACAATTTGGAAGCTTCATCAGAAGAACCTACTGCTGTCGCCATGATTCACTACAATACGCAAACAAAAGTGCATCAAACAGAAGACCAGCGCATGCAACAGGTAACACAATAAGGTAAGCATTGCATCATTCAATCACGGATTTCACACACAAAATACATCAGTAAACACATGCATAAAGTCATGACCCACAGCAATATGGAAACAGTGGAATTCGAGCGCACATCCGACAAGTAAGCGCGCACATATCTTAGAGCAGCAAATACAGTAGCAGCCCTACATGTACACTCGGAGTGCGTGCCAATTCGCACTAGCCATAAATGATTCATGCACGCCCGCTCGGAAGCGCACATCATAGAACCGCTTAAGGGAGCAATTACAAGCCATCAAAGACCAGCATAAGCAACATATTATGGGCCCCGAGCACCAAGTCCCAATCATATTCGAGCATTGAGCGAGATAGCCACAAACGGCATCGAATTCGGTCGAGAATAAGGCCAGATGCATGAGTTTTCACCAAGGGCGATGGAAAATGCCAGAATTTAGAAATTTTGGCTAAGTAGTGGAGTCACATGCGCCCAAGCCAATACCCCAGGTGCATGTGACCCCACATGCGCCCACTCCATGTAAATGGAGTTATAAGTTCATAGCATGTGACTCCAAGTGCGCCCATATTTACTTCACCAAAGAGAAGCTCACATGCGCCTACATTATGAGAGGTTTCCACACATGCATGGGTACATGCGCTTACCCCATAACACTTACACATGTGCCTGGCTCTTAACATACTCCCACATGTGCTAATGCATCAACACAACGTGCGCTTGAGTATGCGCACATGCGCCCATAAAGATGCACTATTACATGCGCTTGGAGCCAAGGGCGTGCGCTTGGAGCAAGATGCAATATGCCCATTATCAGTTGGAGGGGCACATGCGCCCATGGGAAGGCCACATGCGCCTACTCCCTCATGAGGAGGTCTCTCACCTTGGAAATTTTACTTTTTCTTGATTCGAAAATGTGCAAATGACTCAGTGAGTCTACTATTTATACTTGAGCCTGGGGACCGGTGCACCGCACTGGCCTGACATAAGCATCCATCGCAGCGCACTGGGGGGGCACTTGTTGGGGCTCAAATTTGTACCCATTATAAAATGGTATTCAGCGGTCCATCTACGATGATTCGGACTGATTTTGAGATCCGAAATACTCGAAAAATGCTAGTGCAGCCCTAACATGCGCAATCGTGACTGAAACCTACGAATGCTATCTCGGGCTAGGAATCAGACATGCGGATTATCGCCAAATGATCCGGAATTCCCGGAAAACCTTAAGTAGCAAGTTTGAAGTCGTTGCGGTGCATATCTCCACATGCATTTGTTCACTCTCTCTCCATATGCATTTGTTCACTCTCTCTCCACATGCATTCATTAACTCTCTCTCCACATGCATTCGTTCACTCTCTCTCCACATGTGGATGTCATAAGGAGACATGCATTGACTCTCTCACCACATGCGCATGAGAGCTCTCTCTCTCCCTTTTCAATATTCTAAATAAAATAAAAAATTACAAAAATCATGAAAATATGCTAAGTGGGGCCACATGCGGCCTACACAGAGGCCACATGCGCCCATACCAGTGGCACATGCGCCCATGCCATGCTACATGCGCCTGGTGCATGGGTACATGCGCATGATCCCCACAACATGCGCATGAATCGTCTCTCCAAATGTTTCTAAATGCATGCCCTCCATTTTGTAAACAACATGCGCTCGGTATCTGATACCCGATTAACACGCTATAAATACCCCTCCAGTCGATAAGACAGGGACGAGATCATCACTCCCAGAGCACTCTTCTTGCAGAGGTAAAAATTCCTCACCGGAATCCTCACCGGGAAAGGGACGTGCGCCCATCCCTTCGCCGGATGCCCTCACCGGGAAGGGATTTCTCCCACCGGAGCAAAATCCTCCAAGTCACATAGTGACATGCGCTCATCCATTCTTGGGAGGGGAAATGTGCAAAAATCCCTAAGTCCCATGGGGACATGCGCCCATGGCTGGGATGTTGGGCGCATGTGCATGTCACATGCGCTTGATAACCATGCATTTGTAGCAGGACATGCGCCTGGGGTGAATAACATGATCCACCTAGGACATGCGCCCATGTCTAAGGCAACATGCGCCCAACCCAACCTCCCATGCGCCTGGACACTGATGGGGAGGTGGGGCCTTCTGTGATGTGGCCCGCCTTCGATGTGGCCCGCCTTCCAATCGTGTCAGCACTCCTAGACACACATCAATGCCCTCTATCCATCCCCCGGACCGGATTCGCCAACGGTCGATTTTAAGTGGGCCAAATCAGCAATTTGATCGAAAAGGCCTACACTTAGCCAATATTGAAAACCTCAGAAATCCCTTCGAAAGAACCGAAAATGGCCGAAATCGAGAGGAATCGGGAGGAATTTGACCGAACCCAAGAGGGAGACTTCTCTCCACCATAACATGATACACCATAATCATGCATTACAATGAGATTACCTGATCTCAGGATCTCCGAGAAACCTTGATCAGACCATAAACAGGTCCACTACTTAGTCGTTTTTAGCCCTGGGAAGTGCCCTGTTGGCTCAGAAATCGACTTACACTAAACAAATCGAAATGCGATCGCACTGTGACCCTCGTGGACATAATCCACCTCTATCCAAAGACGATCGTGACAGGTATTCACCAAATCCTCCGATCAGATCGTAAACAGGCCCTGGGAAGTGCCCTAATGGCCCGAAAATCTACTAATGCCAAATGAAATCAATCGCGATCTCAAAGACGCGAGGGCAACATATCGATGACACAAAGATATATACGAAGCCGATTGATCGAATCAAATGCATAATTTGTCTGATACACTGAACATCTAGCATGAATGCGATCTTCTCTTGAGCATACATAAAGCATAGTTACTTCGTACTGTACTCATTTGCATCCATTGCATGAATTTATTTCATCTCGGATCGAGTTACAAAACTAAATCAAAGGGGACTATGGTTATCATCGAAAATCATAATGAAAGATTTCTAAACGTCTGAAATACTTCATCGTTAAGACCAGTTGATGTGCGTCCTGTCCAAGGCGGGATTCGTCAGTTGAGTGGCTAAGGGAATGAGTGCCTTCCAGTAAGTCACCCGTCCTAGCAGAGACGGTCCCTGGCCCTGGTTGCAGTAAGTGGACGTCGTGGAGTGTATTTCTGAAAGTCATATCGTCCATAGAGACGCGTCATGACACTGAGATATACGACTCGGTCGAAACCCTGTTTGCACAAAGACCCCATGGAGTGCCCTCCAGTAAGTCACCCGTCCTAGCAGAGATGGTTACTGGCCCTTGTTGCAGTAAGTGGACGCCGTGGAGTGTATTTCTGAAAGTCATATCGTCCATAGAGACGCGTCATGACACTGAGATATACGACTCGGTCGAAACCCTGTTTGCACAAAGACCCCATGGAGTGCCCTCCAGTAAGTCACCCGTCCTAGCAGAGATGGTCACTGGCCCTGGTTACAGTAAGTGGACGCCGTGGAGTGTATTTCTGAAAGTCATATCGTCCATAGAGACGCGTCATGACACTGAGATATAAGACTCGGTCGAAACCCTGTTTGCACAAAGACCCCATGGAGTGCCCTCCAGTAAGTCACCCGTCCTAGCAGAGACGGTCCCTGGCCCTGGTTGCAGTAAGTGGACGTCGTGGAGTGTATTTCTGAAAGTCATATCGTCCATAGAGACGCGTCATGACACTGAGATATACGACTCGGTCGAAACCCTGTTTGCACAAAGACCCCATGGAGTGCCCTCCAGTAAGTCACCCGTCCTATCAGAGACGGTCCCTGGCCCTGGTTGCAATAAGTGGATGCCGTGGAGTGTATTTCTGAAAGTCATATCGTCCATAGAGACGCGTCATGACACTGAGATATACGACTCGGTCGAAACCCTGTTTGCACAAAGACCCCATGGAGTGCCCTCCAGTAAGTCACCCGTCCTAGCAGAGATGGTCACTGGCCCTGGTTGCAGTAAGTGGACGCCGTTGAGTGTATTTCTGAAAGTCATATCGTCCATAGAGACGCGTCATGACACTGAGATATACGATTCGGTTAAAATCCTGGTTGCTACTCAACTAGGAACGCCCGAGGAGTATGGGACCAACATCTAACTGATCTTAACGGTGAAGTATTCCATAATAAATCCTAGACTTGGTCTCGGCGACCATGAAATCGAGACTATAATCCCTGACGATTTAAACTACTTGCTCGATCTATCCGAGCTTTATCCCTTTGATATTCCATCTATTGTATAACTGAAATTCATAGTGGAATCTTGTCGTTTTGTGCTGTGGTTTCTCCCGTAAGGGTTTCCACGTAAAAATCTCTGTGTGGTCTATGCTGTGCTTTATTTATATTTATGCTCCTTTAATGCTTTATTTAATTCATTTATGATACATGCATGCATTTACTTTTGCCTTTTAATCAAGGGTGATCATCCGTTGATGTAATTAAGGGTTCGTGACCAGTTCACAGCCCGGAATGTAAAAGATCTCAGAATCTCTGGAATAAAATTCACCTCGCGGTGCTTTCTCGCGTACACTTTGTGATTGCTAATGATTGTCTATGAATGTCTCTATACTCAGGACCCCCAGAATAATGAAACCCAGGAAAAAGACTGCTAACGAGCAGTTTCGATTTTTTTTCTTTTAATTCTAACACCCACCTTCTTCGAATTTAATGGATAGACTTTTAGAGGAGATTGATTTCGATGATCCCAATGTCATCATCAATTATGGTGAGTCCACTATCTCTTTTGGATGCTTTGAACTTAATGATGAAGAGATTTCAATGACGGTTGACGAACCCAAGGAATCCATAAAATTTGAAAGCGGTAGTGGGGTTGCCTATAATGAGGGTTTGGTGAATGGTTATGAACCTATGGTTTCTTTTCCCAAGGGCATAATGATTATGAGTCTCTAGAGGATATGCATGCTAGAGAGATGGCCGAGGTTGATATTTTTTAGTCACTCCACCAACTTGACATGCTTAATTTTAATGTGGAGAATGAGACTCCCATGAGTGAAATTCAGATTCTTTAGATGAATGCATGGCTCACTTTGAAAATTCAAACGACCCAATTATTCAAGAGATTGTTAAAGCCTTGCATACTTCCGACTTGGTGCCTCATACTAGTTATGGAGAACCTAGTTTGGAAGAATTCCACTCCATGGAGGGCGAGTCCCTCACCATCGAAATTGAATTGCACTCACTCAAGCAAGATCATGATCCTTCATCTAACTATCTCGATTTCCTAGAGAAATGCTTGGCCCAATCTTATGATCTTAATGATGAGATGATTAAGGAGTTGGACATTTTGTTAGACACGGTGTTGGTGCCTGAAGAACACCATTCCACTGTTTTACACTCTTTCCCATTGTTTGTGGAAGCACCATATAATTCTAAAATTGTGGATGAAACATCTTTAACTGAAGAATACACGATGAATGTCTCTCCACCATCATGGGTCCTTCAGCCCATTGAAAATTATAATTGGGAGGACCCGTTTTTAATCAATCATAACCCAAATTAGAATTTGAGGAGATATCTTTTTACTGCTCTTATCTCCTCCTATCATGCATGTGGTGCACATAAATATTGGACTTTAATGAAGAAAAGCACCCATGTTTACTGTCGAGCAGGACTTTGGATGGTCCTCATGAGAAATTTATTGAAATTCATGAAGATCCTGCTCAAATTTGATCATGTAGTCGATCGGACTAATCAAAGGTAGGTAGGTAGGTCAGGAATTATTTTTCTGTAATTAGGATTGAATAAGTCTCATCGAGACAATGAAAGATGCTAGAATTGATCAACTTGCTACCCCAGGTACTCTCGTTCTCACTCTCCTTTGTTTTATTTCATTGCTCTCATGTCATGCTTATTGCATATCTTATTACATTGAGGACAATGTAAGATTTTGGTTGGGGGTGAGATTCCTTAGATGAATCTACTAGCTTTTGTGACATTTCGAGCAATTCTTTAGAAAATTTTCAATTTTTCTAAAATTTAAAACTCTTTTGGAAAACCTTGTTTCTATGCATTCGAGATGATACGAGTGTAAGAAGAGGAGATACGAAGTGAGTGATGTTGCAAGCTTTGAAATTCTCTTAATATATTGGTTTTTATGTGAATTCCCCTATTTATGTGATTGATAGAAAATTTAAACACTCTTACACCTAGTTCACATTACACGATTTTCATGGGTTGAAAGGATTATGTGATTTGTAGATTAGCCAGAGTTTGATTTAAGGTGTTGAGAAACCAAGCCGGGGTAATTTGTCCATCCTTGTCCATGGGAAAATAACAAAAGATATGGATTTCTAAAAATCCTATCTAATTTAAAAGAAAAAGGAAATGAAGGATGAAATTGGGAATGATGGAAAAATGGTGGAAAATTCCGAAAAGGGCTACCTATTACCAACCGGGGGATGGTCTACCCATAACCAAAGCCGGAAATGGGACGTAGTGTGAAAAGCCGCCAGAAGGACGGTAAGACAAATTCCTGTCATAGGCTTGTTGTTGCTCTGTACACCTTGAGATCTATAGTTTAGTTGATCTATGAAGAAGATAATCCCAGAAACTCATGAGATGAACTTTCACTATGCACACTAGGTTGGAGTTGTTTGAGTTCTTCTATTTATCAATCAATCAGCGGGAAATGTAGACACGTATTATGCTTTGAGAGTTTAAGGTTTCACCTTTTATCACCTAATTTCTTCAAAATTTTATACTTGTATGTCTTGGAATGGATAGAACCAAGGTTTCTGAAGGAGAGTTGGTTTGGAGGTTTGAAATTGTTTCACGCATGTTTTGCTCGGGACTAGCAAAAAGCTGGTTGGGGGGTGTGTTGAACCTCCAATTTATACATTGTATAGGCCATTCCACCACATTATATGCATGGTTTGCATGTTTAAAAGGTCCATCTAATGCAGGTTTTGTGATTGTAGGAATGAGAGCAGACTTCACCAAATAATGACCAAAAGGAGCCATTTAGGAGCCCTTGAATGAAAGCCCAAGCTAGAGCAAAGAAGGAAGAAGAAAGAGGGAGAAAAGAGAAGAAAGAAAAGGAAGAAAAAGAGGAAAAATAAGGGTCCAACCGGTCGTGACCGGTTGGCCAAGGGAGCCAGACCGGTTAAGACCGGTCGGCCACCCCACTACCCGCCTTGAAGACCTGCTGGATAAAGGACCATTTTGGTCCGACCGGTCGGACACCCCATTTACACTCCCTGGACTGTCAGAACATAGGTCCGAGCAGTCGTGACCGGTCAGCCAGCCCAGTCCGACCGGTCAAAACCGGTCGCCCACATACAAACATCATAGCACAGTTTCTAAATTTGGGATTTTGGTTTCCTATGTGCTGGAGGACTCCGTATTTCCGCGATTCTTCCAAGTCGGTGGCGCCTCTAAGCTATAAAAAAACATCTACAGCCTCTTCCTAAATCATCTAGCAATGTGGGGAGCAAAGAGATCAAGACCTAGGAGGCTTCCTAGCCTCCTACAACTAGTTTTCTTCATCTTCTACTTCTAATTTCTAGTTTTTAATGCTTTCTTCTAGTTAACCTCTTAGCTAGAGCTAAGAGGTGAAGTTTGTAGTTTGTTTCAATGCTTTAATTCGTTTCTTCAAGTACCCTTTACTTTAATTACGGATTTTCAAGTTCTAGTTTGAATAAAGTTTGGTTTTTTAGAAGTTTTGTGAGAGTTTGTGTGCTCCGGACATGAGTTCCTTACAATTCTCTGAGATTACCATGATTGGGTTGTTTGAATTCGAATTGTAGTAACCCTTGAGTATGCCATAGTCTCTTGGCATGGCTGTTACTCTGAAGACTACAAGTTCAAGTTCTATGTGCTTCATTAGAACTAGAAATCTGATTTCCAGAGTTAAGTGGGCCTGTTTGTGCTTGAATGTTATATTCTCCAATTAGATGAGAGATAGGACTTTGATTCTAATTGTGTTGTGCTTGGATGAATGGATTGGCATTGGACTACTACAAGTGGATCCTTGATGCTCTAGTTCTTCTTATTTTCAGATTTTCCTATTTTATGTGAAAAACTATTTCCTAAACTTCTTAGATTTTAGTTATTAGAGTTGTTGGATTTGTTTACCTCTTTCCCTGTGGATCGACCTCGGACTTACCGAGATTTATTACTACATCGTAGCCTTGCACTTGAGGCGAGCGAACATTCCACAAGCCTCGATTTTCTCTGCGCAGTCCGGGATTTCTTGCACAATCTAGAAGCTTCCTCACTATGTTATAAAAGGGGTACCTAGGGCTTCTTCCTAAGGCATCCTAGAACAGATTGAGCACAGTGGGAGATGGCGGAAGTCAGATTTAGAGTTCTACAACTCCTAGTTTATTTTTCTAGTTTTATGTTTTGTTTTGTTTGTTTCATGTTTCCTTGGATCATAAATGGCTAAACCACTTAGCTACGGCTAAGACGTGAAGCTTGTAGTGAATCTAAGATGTTTCAATTCATTGATTTGGTTTCAAGTTGAATTATTAGTGAAGAACAATGGTTTGAAGTTTAAATAAAGTTCGAAGTGGTTTTTCTTAATCTTATAATGGCTCATGGATGATTAGAAGAATTGCTTGAGTTCTTAACTGTTTTGAGATAGTCTAGACCTGTATGATCCGAGGAATTGGATTCAATACGCTCTAGGACCTTTGATCCTCATGTGGGAACTTCTTACCAAAAGTTCTATTTTTCTGAAAATTTTGGATTATGTGAGATTGTGTATGTAATTTGGATCAAGTTCAAATCATGATCTAATTATGCTTAGTGACAGAGTTTGATGATGATGATGATTGTGATCTTAACCTATTGGAATTAGGATTGACGTATGCAATTGAGTGTGCTCAAGTCCTAGCTTGAATTGAGAGAATCATGTACATGATTCACACATAAGCTATATTGCTTGTTTTAACCGCTCTATCATCCGACTAGATAGAACTTAATTTTGATTCTAGTTGAGAAAGTGAGAAACCACAGCGAATTGAGCATCAAGGATTTCTACAAGTGGATCCTTGAACCCCAAGTGCCTTTTTATTAATTGATTACCTTCAGTTTAGTTCAAAAGCATCTATTTACATCAATCTACTAAAATCTGTTTAGTTAGCTCTTTAGTAGAAACCATTAGAAGTGTTTTGTGAATTCCTACACAAGTCCCTGTGGATCGACCTCAGTCTTACCAAGATTATTACTACATCGCAACCCTATACTTGGGAAGCGAACAATTCTCCACCATGATCACTCCTAATTCTTTTCACGGTACATTCCTTTTCATTGTGAAGTCGTTTCATGAGTTTTTCAAATTTACCAAATGTGTCAGATTTTTCTCTCAAAAATACGACCAAAGTGTAGCAGGAGTAATCATCAACGATAACAAAGAAAAATCTTTTACCACCTTGACTCAACACTCTAGTGGGACTTACAAGATCCATGTGGAGTAGGTCAAGGGGTTTTGATGTGGCAATGGTGGATGTCTTCTTATGTGCAATTTTAATCTGTTTACCTTTCAGGCACTCTGCACATACTTCTTTTGGTTTCTTTCCTATTTTAGGTAACCCTCTAACTAATTTCTTCCTACTTAGCTTAGATAGGTTCCTATAATGGACATGGCCAAGCCGTTGATGCCATAACTCAGTTTCATCATTAATTGTCATGTGGTATACGACAGATGATCCATCATCTCCTTTGTTTTCAATAACATAACAGTTGTCTCCAGTGCAGAGTTCTTTTAGAATTAATTTTCTAGATGGATCCAGAATTTTGAACAAATCTTTGGAGAATTTTATAGAATGTTGTTCATCACATATTTGAGAAATGCTCAATAAATTATGTTTCAATCCATCAACACATAACACATCCTTAATTTTGGGCAATCCTGGCCCGGTGATGGTCTATTTTCCAACAATTTTGGCCACGCTCCCATCTCCAAAGGTAACAGACCCACCATCAAAATCAGCATAATCGCAAAATTAAGTTCTGTCACCTGTCATGTGTCTGGAGCATCCACTATCTAGATACCACCTAGTGTTTCTTCCGGCTCTAAGGGTTGTATGGATGACTAAGCATTTGTTCTTTACTACCCACTTAGATACTACCCTTTTTGGAGAAACATGTTTCTGAGGTGATTTTATAAGTGTCCTCATTTTAGCATGAGGTGTTGAATTTTTTCTATTATTTGATTTCTCTTGCACCAGCTCCATTGTTCTCTTGTTTAGCTGTTTTACCATTTGAAGGAGCTCTTCCATTCTTTTATCTTTCTTAGATGGAGTAGGATGATTTCTCCTCATGTTCCCATTTTTCCATGGTGCTTGTTTTGGAGGACTCCACGTGTGATTTATCATCTTTCCGGTAGGTACAAATTTTCCTTTCAAGTTCTGAACCGTATTCTTAAAGGCTAAGCATTCAAATTTCAAATGTCCAACATCTCCACATGCATGGCATAGTGGTGAATTCTTCTTATTGCTTCCTGATGCATTCTTGTTCTTTTCAGGATCTGGGTTACTAACCTTAGGTTGCTCACCATAGCCTAGCCCTCTTGTATTCCTACAAGGCTTACCTGATTTTAGGATATCATCTAGTTTTTCTCTACTTTGGGCAAATCTTTCATTGAGTTGACTTTCTTGATTAAGCTGCATGGTTAGACATTGATTTGTAGAGTTTGCCTTCTTAAGCTTATCTTCTAAAGTATTAATTTTGTCTTGAGCTTCTTTGTTTTTCCTGTTTAAGTCACAAATCTGAAAGTGAAATATGTTGTTTTCTCCTTTTACTTCTTGCATTTCATCAGCCAATTTGTTGTTTTCAATATTAGCTTGGCTCAACTTCTTAGTAAGAAGTATGCTTTGACGAAATAATTTGTCATAGGCAACTTGCAATTCCTCATTATCTTCCTCTTCATCCTCATCATCATTGGAGGATGTCACATTTGTTTCCCGCGCTTCATGATCATCCTTGTCTCTTACGCTTTGTATTTCTGGGACAATCTCCGAGATAGAGGCCATCAAGATTTTAACTGATCCTTTTCTCCCGTCACCTTGATATTCATCTGAATCCGAATCTGAATCATCGGAGTCGCCCCATGTAGCTGCCATTGCTTTCTTTTTAAATTTTTCTTTGGCAGGAGCTTGGCAGTCAGAGGCAATATGACAATAGCGTCCATAGTTGTAGCACTTAGGATCTTTTGGCTTGTTATAAGATTTTTCAGTGTGGTGCTTTTGATTAAAAGATTTGCTATTTTTGTCAAACTTCTTCCCTTTGTTTTTGAAGAATTTTCTAAATTTCTTGGCCATAAGTGTCATTTCATTCATATCCAATTCTTCATCACTGTCAACTAAAGATTCTTGTTTAGTGTGTGAAGTTTTCAGCACTGTGTTTTTACCTTTTGGGGATTTCTTGAAATGAAGTTCATGGGTCTGTAGAGATCCTAGTAAGTCTTCTATTTTCATAGTATTAATATCTCTACATTCCTCTATAGTTATGACTTTGGAGGAGAATTGTTCGGGTAAGGATCTTAGTATTTTCCTACAAATGCGAGGATCCGATATCCTCTCCCCCAATCTCCACATAGCATTGGTGACATCACTTAGTCGGGTGTAAAAGTCCATGAAGTTCTCATGCTCTTCCATTTTCATATTTTCAAATTGAGTAGTCAAGAGCTAGAGTTTTGACCTCTTGACTGTACTAGTCCCTTCATGAGTAGTTTCGAAGATGTCCTAAGCTTCCTTAGCAGTTGTGCAATTACAAATTCTTTTGAACTCATCTGCTGAAACGGCACAAAAAATAGCATTGAATGCCTTTGCATTGCTTATGTACCTTAGTTGTTCAAGATCAGTCCATAAATCATCCAGTTTGATTGTAGTGGTGGTGACCCCATCTATGACTGTGCTCAAGAGGGGTATTTCATGTTTTATTTCCACAGACCTCCATGTTGCATGATCCAATGATTGCAAGAAGACTCTCATTCTTGCTTTCTAATATGTATAGTTTGATCCATCAAAATATGGAGGTTTGGAAACCATACTAGAATCCCCTTTTGACATGATTTCAAGCTTCTAGAAACGGATCACACTCTGGGCTGTTATGCCTTTAAGGAGGAACCTGCTCTGATACCAATTGAAATTGCAGTATAAGTTTGGTTATCGCACTTGTGGAAGCAAGAAACTGGTTTCTTTGTCCTAGAGGGGGGTGAATAGGACACTTTTTAAATTATCTGATTTAACCACTCATAATCAGGCAAAGCATTTCAGAAATCTTTCTTGAAATACTTGATATGCAGAATATTGACTTTCAACAATAAAAGAACAAGTTTTAATCAGATTATCTCAATCATGAAAGAAGTAAAGTAGTTGCAAGCATTCATCACATAACAAGAGATTTTATAGTGGTTCGGTTATGTACCTACTCCACTCCCGGCTGATCCACTCACTCCTTGAGTAGCCGGATTTCACTATCACAATAGTTTTAAATGAGGTTAACCATAAACCTCAACAGCCTACAAAAGGACTTAGACTTCACCTCATAGATTCATCCTTCCTTAGGATTAATCCAACAAACACTTTGTCCTACACAAGGGCTTGTCCTACTCAAGTACTTGTCCTATTCAAGGACTCTACCGAGTTTGGGTCTTCAAACTCTGAAACCCAAATCTCAACTTTTGAGATGGTTTCTTGGACTCGAATGACTAAAATATAATTAGATGATTGAGCCCCTTGATGATGCCTTTGGTTGAAGAAGCTTTGGCTTGAACGAATGGTACCTTCTTCAGCTCCCTCGATCAGCAACCTTGCTACAAATGTCTTCTTGTAGGTTCCAAGGTGAGGGATTAAGGTTTGGTTGAAACTTCCCTAAAGGATACAACTTAAAGGCTAGAGAAGGGTTTCACCAAGATCTTCATTAATGACAATAATGACTAGAGAATACAGCAACTAGAGATTAGGTCAAGAGCCATTAATGAGGGCTTGAGTTCATGTTTTAATCCAAGCTTTGAATGCCCATTGATAGTTTGTAACAACTAAGATTGAATAATGAACTCATGGATTAGAACCTTGAGAAGAGAGGATTTGGCTGAGGATAATCACACACTCAAAGGAAGGCTTTATTTTTCGTAGTTAGGTTTTTACCCAAATGAATGCTTAAATAGATGTGAGAAAACGGGCAAAAAATGGCTAGTTTGAGTGCCCGGACACTTGCTTCGGGGGCCCGGACACATAGTCCAAAATCATATTCAACAGCAGTTGGGTGCTCGGTGAATCACTGGGTCGGGCGCCCGATGTTCAATCCAGCCAGAAGGTTAAGTCACTGGACCAGTTTCAACATGGTCGGACGCCCGGACATGGTTGCAGTCGGGCGCCTGAAATCCTCTTTGAATTTTAGATGGTCTTTACTGGACAAGTTTTGACATGGTCGGGTGCCCGGACATAGTTGGGGTCGGGCGCCCGGAATTCTTCATGAAATCCATCATTCTACACTGGACCAAAATTTCACTGGTCAAGCACCTGGACACAGTTTCAGTCGGGCGCCCGGTATTCATACTGAATATCATAAAAGGCTGCTGGTCAATTTTTCCATAGGTCGGGTGCCCGGACAAGTTTGGGTCGGGCGCCCGGAATTCATGTTCATCGTTGCTGGACTAGTCTTCAGGTGGTCGAGCGCCCGAATGCATAGTGGTCGGGCGCCCGGTGCTCATTCTACAGAATTTCTAAACAGTCTGATTTTTGGATTCCTTTCTACAGATGGACTATGGGCCAATACATACCAAGTCCAAGCTGATCTTTTGGACTAACCTCTATGGCCTTAGGGATAATGGAAATGTCTTTTAAGAGACAGGCCATCTAGAGGACATGGGTTTTGAGAAATGTGTGGATCAAGGGTTGAGAGGGTTGGTTTTGAATGAAGATATTGTTGAGCTCTTAAATGTGCTTATTCTAACCCCATTTTATCACTAACTATGCTTGAAATACATTATTAAAGACCTAACTAATGCATGGTTTTGTGATTATAGGAATGAGAGAGAAGATTCATCAATAGAAGGCTTAAAGATGCTATTTACAAACATTGAAGATCACAAGACCAAGCGTTAAAGGATGAAAGAAAGAAGAAAAGGAAAGAAGAAAGAAAGCAGAAGAATACATTGAAGATCGGTCGTCCATACCTAGGATCGGTCATCCGACCGGTCCGAATACTCAACAGAAGGGGCCATACTGCATAGCTTGCTGGACCATCCACGACCGATCGTCCATTGCTCAGACCGGTCGTGCGACCGATCCTTGAATTAAAATTCTGGGTTTGAATTTTTGAAAAACTCACTGGACAATTTTTGTATTTTTGAGACCGGTCGTGCAATCGGTCGTCCAGGAGTGTTGAGCTCTTAATTGTGCATATTCTAACCCCAATTCATCACTCATTATGCAAGGTTTTCATGATTTATAGACTAATCTAATGCATGGATTTGTGATTGTAGGGATGAGAGAGAAGATTCATCAATTGGAGACTTAAAGACGCCATTTACAAGTAAAGAAGATCAAAGGACTAAGCATCAAAGGATGAAAGAAAGAAGTCAGAAAAAAGAAGAAAGAAAGCAAAAGAATGTGCCCAAGACAGGTCGTCCGACCGGTCGTCCATAGCCCAGGATGTTGAACCTCCAATTTACACATTGCATTGCCCACTACATGACAATATATGTATGTTTTTCATGATTAAAAGGTCCATCTAGCGCATGTTTTGTGATTGTAGGGATGAGGGCAGACTTCACTCAATTGGAGACCAAAAAGGGACCATTTAGAACCTTTGAAGGAAGGTCCAAGATGGACCAAAGAAGGAAGAAGAAAGAGGGAGAAAAGAGAACGAAGAAAAGAAGAAAAAGATGAAGAAAAGCAAGTCCGACTGGTCGGCCATACCTCTGGACACCATTGGAAGAAGGACCAGTTGGTCCGACTGGTCTTGACCGGTCGGCCAACCGGTCGGTGCTGCTGCGGAGCTCGCTGGAACAAAAACCAGTTTGGTCAGACCGGTCTTGACCGGTCGGCCAACAGGTCGCCATCCCCTGGGTGCTTGCTGGAATGTTTACAAGGAAGATCTAACCGGTCGTGATCGGTCAGCCAGGCCAGTCCGACCGGTCGTCCGACCTGGTCGGCCACATATAAAAACAGGATATTTCTAAATCGGGACTCCGAAAAATTCTGCGTAGTGCGTAACCTTACACGGATTCTGGATGTTTCTGACGCAAGGGAGCTTTCCTACTATAAAAGGACACCTAGGGGCTCTTCCTAGGTCATCATAGAAGCTAAGGGACGTGGTTCTAGAGAGAGGAAGCTGTCGTGGAGCGTCTGCAACCCTCCAATTTCCGGTTTTTCTAGTTTTTACGCTTTCTATTATGATTTCTAGTTGTAGTATGACAATGCTCGGCTAGAATCTCTCAGCTAAGGCTGAGAGGTGAAGCTTGTAGCTAATTTCATGTTTGATTCAAGTTAATTCAAGTAATTTTCAATTCAAGTTTGGATTTTTCATATTCTAGTTCTTAAGTTGGTAGTTTGAGATGTTTTATGAGAGTTCATGTGCTCCGGACATGAATTCCTTGCAATTCTCTGAGATTATCATATGGTGCTTGTTTAGATTCGAATTATAGTAATCCTTGAGCAGGCCATAGTCCATAGGCATGGCTGTTACTTCGAAGGCTATGATTTTGAATTCTACATTGATTGATTGGAACTAGAACTTGGAAGTTCAACTTGAATGGGATTGAATGTGTGTGAATGCTTTATTTTCCAACTAGATGAGAGATAGGACTTCAAATCTAGTTGTGTTCTCTACTTGGATTGATTGGATTGACATGGGATTGCGACAAGTGGATCCTTGAATGCCTTAGTACCTTAAATCATTGATTTTCCATTAAGTTTCTGTTTTGTTTAATTACTCAATTGAATCTTATTTCTTGCAAAATTGAGTTGTTGGAATAGTTTGAAAGTTGTTTCTAATTCCCTGTGGATCGACCTCGGTCTTACCGAGTTTTATTACTACACGTAGCCTTACACTTGAGGCGAGCGAAAAAGTTTTTGGCGCCGTTGCCGGGGAATCTAGATAATGGTTTTCAAATTGTTTTAGTGGCTGTAGAAATAGAAGTAGATAGGTTTTCTGATTTTTTTTAGAACTAACAAATTATTTTGTTTTGTAGGATTTCTTCTCTAGTTGAAAGCACATCAGGTGATACCTTTCTAACTTAGCTTTTTATAGATTTTCTATTTTCAGATTAATTTCATATTTCTAGGATTTAGGACTAGTTTAGTTTTTGGTTGAGTGGTTTATGTCCCGTTAGGAACGTAACCACTCAAATCGTCTCCAATCTGAAGGTGGTTTAGTTGGACCATTGTCAGTCCATAGACGAGTCCGAAATTACCAAGAGTATTGTGAAAGTTTGGGGAGTATGGATTAAACACCTTTAAGGAATCCCCCCCCCCCCCCCCCCCCCCTACTCCAACTACAAACGCAAATCAAGGAGTAGTAGGAGAGAATGAAGTACATAATGTCCCTCCACTGAGATCATTACGGGATTACCTATAACCAGCCCGTGCAATTACACCCTCTTGTGTGGTTCTACCACCAAACGGGGGAAACATTGACATAAAGCCGGGTGTAATTCAACTCTTACTAAAATTCCATGGGCTAGACTCTGACCGCCCATATTTACATTTGAAAGAATTTGAAGAAGTGGTGGCTACCTTGCAGTACGCCAATGTTTCAGAAGATACCATTAAACTTAAACTTTTTCCCTTTTCATTGAAAGAAAGAGCCAAAGATTGGCTTCACTCTCTTAGACCACATTCGATTGGGTCATGGATTGAGATGACCCAGGAATTCTTGAAAAAGTTCTTCCCGGCTCATAAAACGAACACCCTTCGAAGAGCCATAATGAATTTCTCGACTAAAGAGGGTGAATCTTTTTTTCAATGTTGGGAGAGATTTAAGGACCTTCCTACTTGCTTGCCCACATCATGGCTATGAGAGTTGGCGAATTATAAATTTTTTCAATGATGGATTAAGTTCCAATATGCGCGAATTTGTAGAGATGATGTGCAATGGCGAGTTTATGAGTAAAAATCCAGATGAGGCTTGGAGTTACTTGGACATGTTGGCTGAAAATGCCCAATCTTGGGATACCTCGGATAAACCCAATAACCCAAGCCTATTCAAGAGAAATGAGGGATCTATATCCTTAAGGAGGAAGACGACGTGAATGCAAGGATAGCCAACCTCACAAGGAAGGTTGAGGCCATGGAACTTAGTAAAAGTGGAGTTCCAAAGTCCAATGAAGTTGTTGAAACCATATGTGGGATTTGTCTCACCGATTTACACGCTACGCAAGATTGTCCCACAATTCCTGCATTTCAAGAGGTACTAACATGAACATGCAAACGCCACATATGGGTATCAACGGCCTTTCAATGGACCGGTGGGTAATACGTACAATGAGAGTTGGAAGAACCACCCAAATTTTAGTTGGAATAATGCTCCTACAGGCAATCCTACCAACTCTCAAAGAGGGACCACCCATGCAAAATATGGTCCCACCTCAGTTCTTAATGGAGGATACCTTGAAAGCGTTTATACAAGGGCAAACACAAATCAATCAAACAAATCAGCAAATGTTCCAAGAGCTTAAAGTCTCGGTTGATGAGATTAAGGGACGCTTGAATGCTAGGGAAGGGACCTTTCCGGCCCAACTTCAGCCGAATCCAAAGCAAGTACATGAAGTGAGCATTCCTAATCCTTCCAACCAACACATGAAGCAAGCCAAATCCATCACCACTCTTAGAAGTGGTAAACAAATTGACAAATCTATTCCGGTGAAGGCCGACAAGCCTAATGATCCGGTAAATTTTGAGAATGAGGATGGATCTAACTTAGCCCCACAAGAACCGAACGCATTTACAAGCCCGTAGCACCATTCCCTTCAAGATTGGTTGCCTCAAAATCTCTTCCAAACTCTCATGATATTCTAGAGATTTTCAGACAAGTCAAGATTAATATCCCTTTGCTTGATGCCATTAAACAAATCCCCTCTTATGCCAAGTTTCTAAAGGACCTATACACAACAAAACGCAAATATAATGTGCAGCAAAAGGCCTTCTTAACTGAGCAAGTGAGTGTCCATTCTCACTCAAAAGACCCCCTCAAAATTCAAAGATCCCGGTAGTCCCACCGTCTCATGTATCATTGGAGACTACCGGATTGAACGTGCCTTGCTAGATTTGGTGGCGAGTGTGAACTTGATCCCATACTCGGTATATGAGCAATTGGGTCTTGGTGAATTAAAACCCACCAAAACCATGTTGCAACTAGCTGATAGATCTATCCGTGTACCGAGGGGGATAGTTGAGGATGTTCTAGTTCAAGTTGACAAATTCTACTACCCGGTAGATTTTATCGTCTTGGACACACAACCGGTTTTGAATGTTAGCACTCAAATATCGGTGATATTAGGCCGCCCATTCCTTGCCACATCAAACGCAATCATCAATTGCCGGAATGGGGTGATGCAACTATCCTTTGGAAACATGACATTAGAGGTGAATGTGCTTCACTTGGGCAAAAGGCATAGGGATGATGATGATATCCACGAGGTTGATTTGATTGATTTAATCGTGGAAGAGGAGTTCGCTTTAAGGCAGAATTTTGATCCTCTAGATGTTGTTAGTTTTGATCCCTTTGAGGATTGGGACGACAATGATGGTCCCCATGAGGTAAACATGATAGAATCCATGGATGATGGGGGGTTTTCCCAACATGATCTACCTGAAAGTTTGGAGACATATTTGACACATTCTAAGGATAAATCTAATTCTCAATTTCTTAAGACCTTGGAAGTGTCAATTTCTGAAAATTCAATTGACAAGTCACCAATTTCTGATTTACACAAATTTGTTGTGCAGGATTTGGAAGAGTTGGTGCTTGATCTGCCTACAGAGAGGCCAATTTTTTAAAGCGTAGAGGTTGAGGACCCACTCCAACCTACACAAAATTCTGAGAAGGAGGAAGACATAAAGGGTCCAAATCTAAAAATTACCTCTGATGAGGTCTCTTATACACTTGAGGAGTGCCTAACGTACTTTGAGGATTGGGATGATCCCATGATTCAGGATATTGTACATGCTTTGAGAGAGACCTCCCCGGTGCCTAAAAAGTTTCCTTCCACAGAACACCAAACTGAAAATTCAACTGTGGAAGCACCAGTAAAATCTGATTTTGTGGAGATCATATCGACTTGTGAAGAAGAAATACAAGTCTCCACATCTCTTTGGTTTGTTCAAACTGAAGAACACTTCTGAGATGACCCATACTTGAATAATTTTTGCCCAGACAAGAAGGAAAGGAGACCCATATTCAATAATTTCCAACCAATGAAATTCTCCTTTCCTAATACATGTGACAATTTTGTTGAAGAACCCGCTGAAATTTTTCAGCAGGATTTTCAATGGGATAGAATGAT
This sequence comes from Liriodendron chinense, assembly GCA_003013855.2. NCBI lineage: Eukaryota > Viridiplantae > Streptophyta > Magnoliopsida > Magnoliales > Magnoliaceae > Liriodendron > Liriodendron chinense. Next base: position 2,870,228 of record ML058429.1, read on the forward strand.
CGATGTCACCAATGTATTTTCCAAAACAGGATGGTGGTTAGTTCTACTGGAAAATTTGTTACACCACATGATGATCCTGCTCAAATTTGTCCTTTTGGATGTTATCATGATAATCGATCTCCTAGTCTGATGGAGATCCTCTTTTACAAGGACGGGTTAGTTATCTTTATTGCTTTCCGTAGATTAGGTTTAGCTTTATTCAGTTTTACTGTTTTAGTAGGTTTTAGTTGTTGGGTTGTAGACTTCCATAATCGCTCTCTCAGGTACTATTGTTCTCACTCTCTCATATTTTACCTTTGCTCTCATGTTCATGCTCATTGCATATCTTTTTACATTGAGGACAATGTAAGATTTGGTTGGGGGTGAGATGAGATTCCTCATCTAGCAGTTTGCAACATTTCGAGCTTCATATGCGCAAATGTTTTCGAATTTTCTAAAATTTGAAAACTCTTTTAGAAAACCTTATTTCCATGCATTCGAGATGATTTGAGTATAAGAAGAGGGATACGGAGTGTGTGATGGTGTAAGTCTTGAATTTCTCCCAACATAATGGTTTTATATGTTAGTTCCCCTATTGTTGTGATTGATAGAAAATTTGAACACTTTTTACACCTAGTTCACATTACACGATTTTCATGAGTTGAACGATTTATGTGATTTGTGGATTAGCTAGACTTTGATTTAAAGGTGTTGAGAAACCAAGCCGGGGTATTTTGTCCATCCTTGTCCATGGGAAAATAACGAAAGATATGGATTTTTAAAAATCCTATCTAAATCAAAAGAAAAAGGAAAAGAAAGGATGAAATCGGGAATGAAGGAAAAATGGTGGAAAATTCTGAAAAGGGCTACCTATTACCAACCGGGGGATGGTCGAACCGTAACCAAAGCCGAAAATGGGACGTAGTGTGAAAGCCGTTAGAAGGACGGTAAGGCAAATTCCTGTCATAGGCTTGTTGTTGCTCTGTGCACCTTAAAATCCTTAGTTTACTTAATCTATGAAGAAGATAATCCCAGAAACTCATGAGATGAACTTTCACTATGCACACTAGGTTGAATTTGTTTGAGTTCTTCTATTTATCAATCAATCAGCGGGACTTTCATGTAGACACTTAGTATGTTTTGAGAGTTTAAGGTTTCAATTTCTATCACCTTATTAGTGCACTTTTCTGTGGCATACTAGTGCACCTTGTTTGTCAATTACTTAGGTCAGTGGGTCTAGTGTCGGTTGAGCTTAATGAAGACGAAGAACGAAGACTCAAGACGGACCGGCTGCATCAAGGAAGAAGAAACAGGTAAAAGTGATGCCTTGGTGTGCCTTGCCTTGACCAAAACCTAACCCATAACCTCTTAGATGACTTGCATCAACTAGGTATACCTTTAGTCATCATCATTAGTCTTAGAATCCCATGAAAATCATGATAAATTAGACTAATTAAAGAGGTGGAAGCTGCTGTAATCAAATAGGCTCAAACCGCAGTTTCCGATAGGACTCCGATCAATCGGATACTGGCTCCGATAGGACTCCGATCAATCGGAGAGAAGTTCCGATCAATCGAAAATTTTTCCAGAAAAGTTTGAAAATCCACTGGACATATTTCCGATCAATCGGACATGCCTCCAATCCATCGGAAGGGGTCGTCCGATCAATCGGACTGTGTTCCGATCAATCGGAAAATCCTCCAGAGACTTCACTGGATGGATTTCCGATCAATCGGACATGTCTCCGATCAATCGGACTGGGCTCCGATCAATCGGACCATTTTTTCGATCAATCGGAGATACGAGAATCTGCCCGTTTTTTTACCGTTGGAAGAAAATCTATTTAAAAGGGGGATTCGTTTTTTGAGCCAAGAGAGGGGATTTTGAGGAGATAGAAGCCACCATTGTTAGAGATCATTAGAGGCTCTATCCAAAATCCATAGCAAGCCATTCTCCTTGTGTTTTCATCACAAGCTTGGGCCATTCAATAGCATCTTGAGAATAGGACTTGTTCCCTCTTGATTCCTAGGGTTTAGACACCTTGATGATAGTTAAACCCTTTGTCTAAACACTACCTAGGAGTCCATATAGGTGCATTCCTCTAGGAAACCCATTTCCTACCATTTGTAGAGGATTCACCATTCCCTAGCACCTTGGGCATCTCCAATGGAGCATCACATGCAAGGTAGCTGATCGTTGGAGTTGAAGCCTTGGCAAAGCGGCGGCGTCAAAGATCGAGGGAGCACAAGGGGAGCTGATTCAAGCATGGGAGAGCGAGAAGAAGCAACCCAAGACGGCGCAACAAGGGGCTCAATCCGACAAGTAAGGTTGTTTGTTAAGAGTCCATCCACTCAATTCCCTGTGGGAGTTGAGTGTAGAGTTTGTTTGACAAACTCGCCCCGAGGTTGTTAGCCGATCCTTGGCCTATTAGTTGGGCCTAAAATTTAGGGACGTCAGCCGTTCCTTGGCACGCTAGTCAGGCCTAAAACAAAGTCTCCAAGGGGGAGTGTTGAGCTCTTAATTGTGCATATTTTAACCCCAATTCATCACTCATTATGCATGGTTTTCATAATTTAAAGACTAATCAAATACATGTTTTGTGGTTGTAGGAATGAGAGTTACTTTGCCCAATTGATGACCAAAAGAGCTGATTTAGAACCTTGGATGAAGACCCAAGGAGGGCTGAAGGAAGAAGGAAGCAAAGAAAGAAGCAAAGAAAGAAGAAAATAGAAGAAAGAAAGGAAGAAAACAAGAAGAAAAAGAGACCGACCGGTCTTGACCGGTCGGCCAAGGAAGCCCGACCGGTCTTGACTGGTCGGCCATGCTTGCTGGAGTAATGCCAAAGAGGGCCTGACCGGTCGTGACCGGTCGGCCAGCCCTGTCCGACCGGTCGGCCATGCAAGTTTCAGATTCCAGATTCTAAAATAGCAATGTATTCCCGCACCTGGTTTTTTGGACCAGTTTTCTGGGCTAATCTTGATGATATTTGGAAATCCAACGCATCCATGTCGAAGAGGAACTCGACGCCGAACTAACCCAAGTGGTTTCGTGTCGATCGGAGTTACGGACTGATCGTGGTGACCAAAACAATACGAACTGTCCAGAAAGTTTCAGATTTCGCTGTTCCACTCTGGGCCGGTCCAGGTGGCCCATCATTGAGGATATGAAAAATCTACTTTGACCATCTTTTAGACCACATCCATATATGAATAACCACAAAAGTTTCAGATCAAAAGGGTGTGTGGTTTGATCGTACCGGTTGAAGAAAGATGGACCATCCAGAAAGCTCCAACTGCGCAGAGTTTATAAAAGGCCTAATTGTTCTAATTTTCGGACCACATTCTGGGATTGTTTTGGACAATCTAATCCATCTATCATGTAGAGGAGGAAGTTTTCTACCAATTTTCAAAATTTGGGATCAATCCGACATTTGTACAATCCGGAGCGTTGGAAGCAAGATGACTGGTTCTGAAGGTACCCGAAGTGCGCGATTTTGAGAGGCGGTCGGTGATGTGATTGGTGGGCCCATTCAGAGGACAATCTTGGAAATCTAAATCATCTATGAGGAAGATCACATTACAAGGAAGCTACAAATCAAATTTGAAGGCAATCCGACTATTGGTTAAGCCGTACCAAGCGAAACAAATTCTGCTATGTTGCTGTACTATTGCTGCACCATAAAAGGAGGTGCTCTCTTCTATTCCAGGGCAACCAAGGACGTGGGGAGCAAGGAGTTCAAGTCATAGGAGGCTTCCTAGCCTCCTCTAGCTAGTTTTTCTTCCTTTTCTTAGTTCTAGCTTTTAATATGCTTTTTATTAGCTAATCTCTTAGCTAGAGCTAAGAGGTGAACCTTATAGTTTTCTTAGATTGTTTAATTCGTTTTATTGGTTTTAAGATTGGTTTTCATGATTATGAACTATGGTTTGAAGTTTATACAAGCTTTTGAGTAGTTTTTCTTAGTCTTATGATGACTCATGGATGTTTGGGAGAATTACTTAATTGCTTAATTGGTTTGTGACGGTCTAGACCTGTATGATCCTAGGAATCGGAGTGCGCTCTAGTACTAAGCTCTTCATGAAGGGACTTCCTACCAAAGTTCTATTTTTGTTGATTTTTTGGAATATGTAATGACTGTGCATGTGATTTGAATCCAGTTCAAATCCTGATCTAGCCTTGTCTTGTGAGAGGACTTGAGGATGGTTATGATTGAGAACTGGACTTATAGGAAAGGGGAATGACCTATGCAATTGAGCATGCTCAGCTCGGCCTACATTGAGTGAATCTTATGCATAGAACTTACATATTACAGAATGTTTGGTTTAACAGTTCTATCATCCGACTAGATAGACAGGAATGTCGATTCTAGTTGAGAGAATAAGAAACCATTGCGAATGATGCATCTAAGAAGAGCTATAAGTGGATCCTTGATGCTCTAGTTATCTTTTCATTATTAGATTTTCTATTTTATATTAAAAATCAATTTCACAAACCTCTTTGATTATAGTTATTAGGATAGTTGGAATTGTTTACTTCCTTCCCTGTGGCTCGACCTCGGTCTTACCGAGTTTATTACTACTTCGCAACCCTACACTTGGGGAAGCGAACAGGGAGCCACCAACACGGGTGCAAACGTGTAGGTTGGGAGGAACCTGTAAACTCCCCGGTTGGGTGGATCCGAGTTAAAACACCTTGGTTGGGAGGAACCAGATTTAAACTCCCCAGTGAATGCCTGTGTGCTCAAAGGGGTTGAGTACTTGAACCGGGAAGTGGAGTAGACAAGTAGTCGAACCACTATACATCCTTGTGTTTTTTTATTGATCTTGAGCACATTTCTCTTTAATGCATTGAGTTTAATTGGTTAATTATGAATGCTTAGTTAGGAATGTTTGCTAGGCACTTGATAGGCACATCCACACTCACAAGATGTACTTTCACTACCTCATGTCGACTTGAGCCTTTCTTGATCCACCCTCTATAGTTCACATGAGTTGTTTAGACTAGGTTGCTGATTGCTCTTATCTTTTGCTAGTCTTTTAATTGGACCCACTTAGGCTTGGAAGTCGAAGTGTTAATCGCTTACGTAGCTTAATTTGTTGAATTGTTTAAGTAGGCGAAAATAATTTTAAAAAGGTCCTAATCACCCCCCTCCTATAGGTTTAGCCATAATTCTAGTTGCTCTTTAAGCTTCCGCACGTGTATGCATAGGGTGTCGTGTTAGACTACCCGACGCAATTTCACACCTAGTTTTTCCAAATTTTATACTTGTATGTCTTAGAATGGGTAGAAACATGTTTTTTGAAAGAGAGCTGGGTTTGGAGGTTTGAAATTGTTTTACGCATATTTTGCTCGGGACTAGCAAAAAGCTGGTTGGGGGGTGTGTTGAACCTCCAATTTATACATTGCATTGCCCACTACATGACATTATATGTATGTTTTTCATGATTAAAAGGTCCATCTAACGCATGTTTTGTGATTGTAGGGATGAGAGCGGACTTCACCCAATTGGAGACCAAAAAGGGGCCATTTAGAACCTTTGAAGGAAGAAGAAAGAGGGAGAAAAGAGAATGAAGAAAAGAAGAAAAAGATGACGAAAAGCAAGTCCGACCGGTCGGCCATACCTCTGGACACCATTGGAAGAAGGACCAGTTGGTCCGATCGGTCTTAACCGGTCGGCCAACCGGTCGGTGCTGCTGCGGAGCTCGCTGGAACAAAAGCCAGTTTGGTCCGACCGGTATTGACCAGTCGGCCAACAGGTCGCCATCCCCTGGGTGCTTGCTGGAATGTTTACAAGGCAGATCCAACCGGTCGTCCGACCAGTCGGCCACATATAAAAACAGGATATTTCTAAATCGGGACTCCGAAAAATTCTGCGCAGTGCGTAACCTTACACGAATTCTGGATGTTTCTGACGCAAGGGAGCTTTCCTACTATAAAAGGACACCTAGGGGCTCTTCCTAGGTCATCATAGAAGCTAAGGGACGTGGGTCTAGAGAGAGGAAGCTGTCGTGGAGCGTCTGCAACCCTCCAATTTCTGATTTTTCTAGTTTTTATGCTTTCTATTATGATTTCTAGTTGTAGTATGACAATGCTCGGCTAGAATCTCTCAGCTAAGGCTGAGAGGTGAAGCTTGTAGCTAATTTCATGTTTGATTCAAGTTAATTCAAGTAATTTTCAATTCAAGTTTGGATTTTTCATATTCTAGTTCTTAAGTTGGTAGTTTGAGATGTTTTATGAGAGTTCATGTGCTCCGGACATGAATTCCTTGCAATTCTCTGAGATTATCATATGGTGCTTGTTTAGATTCGAATTATAGTAATCCTTGAGCAGGCCATAGTCCATAGGCATGGCTGTTACTCCGAAGGCTATGATTTTGAATTCTACATTGATTGATTAGGACTAGAACTTGGAAGTTCAACTTGAATGGGATTGAATGTGTGTGAATGCTTTATTTTCCAACTAGATGAGAGATAGGACTTCAAATCTAGTTGTGTTCTCTACTTGGATTGATTGGATTGACATGGGATTGCTACAAGTGGATCCTTGAATGCCTTAGTACCTTAAATCATTGATTTTCCATTAAGTTTCTGTTTTGTTTAATTACTCAATTGAATCTTATTTCTTGGAAAACTGAGTTGCTGGAATAGTTTGAAAGTTGTTTCTAATTCCCTATGGATTGACCTCGGTCTTACCGAGTTTTATTACTACATCGTAGCCTTACACTTGAGGCGAGAGAACACAGGACCGGTCGTCCGACTGGTCCGACTACTCAACAAAGGGGCCCTTGCGGCCATAACTCACTGGACTGTCTAAGACCGGTCGTAGGACCGGTCGTCCACTGCTCAGACCGATCGTGCTGACCGGTCCTTGAATTAATTTTACGGACTCAAAATTTCTCAAAACTCTCTAGACGTTTTTCACGTTTTTGCGACCGGTCACCCAGAAGCTCAAACCGGTCGTGCAACCGGTCGTCTGCGTAATAGAGCGTGTTCTACAAGCTCCGAATTTCTCTGCGCACTACGTATTCTTACGCATCTTTTGGATGATTCCAAAGTTGCGGAGCTTCCCCACTATAAAAGTACACCTAGGGATCATTCCTAGGGTATCTTGGAAGGGATTGAGCATGGTGGGAGATGGCGGAAGTCGATTTCGGAGTTCTACAACTCCTCCTAGTTTGCTTTCTAGTTTTATGTTTTATTTAGTTGTTTTCTTGTTTCCTTGGATCATGAACGGCTAAACCTCTTAGGTAGGGCTATGAGGTGAAGCTTGTGGTGAATCTAAGATGTTTCAATTCGTTTGATTTGGTTTTAAGTTGGATTTCATGTTTAAGAACAATGGTTTGAAGTTTAATTCAAGTGCTTGAGGTGTTGAGCTCTTAATTGTGCATATTCTAACCCCAATTCATCACTCATTATGGAAGGTTTTCATGATTTATAGACTAATCTAATGCATGGATTTGTGATTGTAGGGATGAGAGAGAAGATTCATCAATTGGAGACTTAAAGACTCCATTTACAAGCATAGAAGGTCGAAGAACTAAGCGTCAAAATATGGAAGAAAGAAATCAGAGAGAAGAAGAAAGAAAGCAAAAGAAGGTGCCCAAGACCGGTCGTCCGACCGGTCGTCCATAGCCTAGGACCGGTCGTCCGACCGGTCTGAACACTTAACAGAAGGGACCTTGCGGCCACAACTCACTGGACTGTCCAAGACTGGTCGTACGACCGGTCGTCCACTGCTCAGACCGGTCGTGCGACCGGTCCTTGAATTAAATCTCTGGGTCTGAATTTTCTAAAAACTCGCTGGACGTTTTTTGTGATTTTGCGACCAGTCGTGCGACCGGTCATCGAGGAGCTCAGACCGGTCGTGAGACCGGTCGTCTGCATAATGATGCGTGTTCTACAAGCTCCGGATTTCTCTGCGCACTACATATCCTTACGCAAATTTTGGAAGATTTCGACGCTGCGGAGCTTCCCCAATATAAAAGGACACCTAGGGATCGTTCCTATGTATCTTAGAAGGGATTGAGCACGGTGGAAGACGCAAAAGTCGATTTCGGAGTTCTGCAACTCCTCCTAGTTTGCTTTCTAGTTTTATGTTTTATTTAGTTGTTTTCATTTTTCCTTGGATCATGAACGGCTAAACCTCTTAGCTAGGGCTAAGAGGTGAAGCTTGTAGTGAATCTAAGATGTTTCAATTCGTTTGGTTTGGTTTTAAGTTGGATTTCTAATGAAGAACAATGGTTTGAAGTTTAATTCAAGTACTAAGTAGTTTTTCTTAGTCTTATGATGACTCATGGATGTTTGGAAGAATTGCTTGAGTTCTTAATTGTTGTGAACTAATCTTGACCTGTATGATCTGAGGAATTGGAATACGCTCTAGATTTATAATCTTCATGTGGGAACTTCTTACCAAAAGTCTTTTTTTCTGAAAATTCTGAAGTATGTGAGACTGTGGATGTGATTTGAATCAAGTTCAAATCATGATTTAGTTTTGTCTTGTGATAGGATTTAATGATGGTTATGATCAGTGATCTTAGCCTATTGGAATTGGGACTGACCTATGCAATTAAGTATGCTCGTCCTAGCTTGCATTGAGTGAATTATATACATTGATCTTACGTATGGCAGATTGTTTGGTTTAACTGTTCTATCATCCGACTAGATAGATCTTAATTTCGATTCTAGTTGAGAGAGTGAGAAACCACAGCGAATTGTGCATCAAGGATTGCTATAAGTGGATCCTTGAACCCCTAGTGCCTTTTAATTAATTGATTACCTTCAATTTAGTTCAAAATTACTATTTACATCAATCTTCTACAAATCTATTTGTTAGCTTTTCAGTAGAACTATTAGAAGTGTTTTGTGGATTCCTACATAAGTCCCTGTAGATCGACCTCGGTCTTACCGAGATTATTACTACATCGCAACCCTACACTTGGGGAAGCGAACATGTGGCTAGCCTCACAAGAAAAGTCGAGGCCATGGAATTGAAGAAAGGAGAGATGATCAACTCAAAAAACATTGAAACTATTTGTGGAATTTGTGCCGGGAATCAACATGCAACACAAGATTGTCCCACAATTTCAGCAGTCCAAGATATCTTACAAGAACAATCAAATGCCATAAACAGTTATCAACAGACATTTAGTGCTCCAAACTCAAACACGTATAATTCTAGTTGGAAGAACCATCCCAACTTCAGTTGGAGGAATGGACCCACTGCGAATGCAAACAATACTCCTCAAGTTCAACCTTTACTAGGTCCATCCATAGTGATTACACCAAAAGCTACGCTAGAGGAGATGTTGGGTGCATTTGTATCGGTTCAAGCTGAGTATAACAAGTCTAATTCTCTGAAAATAGATGGGTTCATGCAAGATCAATTGAAATTTAATCAAAATTCAACTCAAGCCATCAATGACTTGAAAACCTCAATGGCTAGGGTTGAATCCCACCTCAGTGTTAGGGAGAAAGGCACACTTCCTACCCAACCTCTTCCTAACCCAAGGACCCAATGTGAGATACAAGACGCATGCTCATCCTCCCAACATACGGAGCATGTTCAAGCTATCACCACTTTGAGAAGTGAAAAAATAATCGATAAATCTAATCCGGTGAAGGACCCAAAGCCTAATGATTCGAAAAATTCCAAAGAGGATGATATCCCTAACAACACTCCCCAAGAGAAAGAACCGGAAAGGTAATACAAGTCGGTTGTCCCGTTTCCCCAAAGGTTGATTTCACCCAAACCTTTAGAAAAAAAACCTGGAAATTTTAGAGGTTTTTAAGCAAGTCAATATCAACATCCCGTTGTTGGATGCCATAAAGCAAATACCATCCTATGCCAAATTTCTAAAGGAATTATGTACAGTCAAAAGGAAACACAATGTTCACAACAAAGTACTTTTGACTGAGAATTTGAGTGCTATTATCAAACAAGAGGTGCTCCAAAAATACAAGGATCCGGGTAGTCCAACCATATTCTAACCCCATTTTATCACTAATTATACTTTAAATACATAATTAAAGACCTAACTAATGCATGGTTTTGTGGTTATAGGAATGAGAGAGAAGATTCATCAATAGAAGGCTTAAAGACGCTATTTACAAGCATTGAAGATCACAAGACCAAGCGTTAAAGGATCGAAGAAAGAAGCAAAGGAGAGAAGAAAGAAAGCAGAAAAATACACTGAAGACCGGTCGTCCATAGCCCAGGACCGGTCGTCCGACCGGTCCGAATATTCAACAGAAGGAGCCATGCTGCATAGCTTGCTGGACCATCCACGACCGGTCATACGATCGGACATCCACTACTCAGACTGGTCGTGCGACCGGTCCTTGAATTAAAATTCTGGATTTGAATTTCTGAAAAACTCACTGGACAGTTTTTGCATTTTTTAGACCGGTCGTGCGACCGGTCGTCTGCGTAACAGAACGTGTGTCATAAGCCCCTGATTTTCCCTGCGCAGTCCGGGATTCCTTGTGCAATTCGGAACCTTCTGCACTTTCTATAAAAGGGGACCTAGGGCTTCTTCCTCAAGCATCCTAGAAGAGATTGAGCACGGTGGGAGACGACGGAAGTCAGATTCGGAGTTCTACAACTCCTCCTAGTTTGTTCTTTTAGTTTTATGTTTTGTTTAGTTGTTTTCATGTTTCCTTGGATCATGAATGGCTAAACCTCTTAGCTAGGGCTAAGAGGTAAAGCTTGTAGTGAATCTAAGATGTTTCAATTCGTTTAATTTGGTTTCAAGTTGGATTATTAGTGAAGAATAATAGTTTGAAGTTTAAATAAAGTTCTAAGTAGTTTTTCTTGATCTTACGATGGCTCATAGATGTTTAGAAGAATTGCTTGAGTTCTTAATTGTTTTGAGTTAGTCTAGACCTGTGTGATCCGAGGAATTGGATTTCAATACTCTCTAAGACCTATGATCCTCATGTGGGAACTTCACACCATCGGTTCTATTTTCTGGAATTTCTAGAATATGTGAGATTGTGTATGTGATTTGGATCAAGTTCAAATCATGATCTAATTATGCTTAGTGACAGAGTTTAATGATGATTATGATTGTGATCTTAACTTATTGGAATTAGGATTGACCTATGCAATTGAGTGTGCTCAAGTCCTAGCTTGAATTGAGAGAATCATGTACATGATTCACACATATGCCAGATTGATTGTTTTAACTGCTCTATCATCCGACTAGATAGAACTTAATTTCGATTCTAGTCGAGAAAGTGAGAAACCACTGCGAATTGAGCATCAAGGATTGCTACAAGTGGATCCTTGAACCCCTAGTGCCTTTTTATTAATTGATTACCTTCAATTTAGTTCAAAATTGCTATATTCATCAAATTACTAAAATTCTGTTAGTTAGCTCTTCAATAAAAACCATTAGAAGTGTTTTGTGATTTCCTACACAAGTCCATGTGGATCGACCTCGGTCTTACCGAGATTATTACTACATCGCAACCCTACACTTAGGGAAGCGGATAGATATCTTCATAGATCTTCTGAGTTGAGCAGCTGGAGATCTTCAAGACTTCATTCTTTAGTGTCTTCTAGGCTCATCAGACGTGATGACTTAACCGACAAGATAATTGACAAATATGTGTACTTACAATCTCCCCCTTTGTCAATTACTCCACAAATCCAACCGAAGTGTCATGGACCTTTCCAATGACATTCATAGACTTAAAAACCTAAAATATATCCTTTTCGTGTCATGAAAAGATTTACATTCATTCATTTACAAAAAAATAGACATGTACAGACACAATTTATAGACCCTTGGCTTCAATTCCTCCCCCTGAGATCCTGCACACCAAAGACCGCCAAAAAGATAACATGGTCAATTGGTGGGACTCTTCTTCCCCTTTTTTGTTAGTCATTGACAAAGGGTTAGTGCATTTATGTATAAGAAGGAAGAAGCCAGAATAAAAGAGAATAGTCATAATGAGATATACATGTATAAAGCATTATAAAACAGAGGGCTTTCAGCCCAAGCAACCAACCTCCCCACTCGATGTATATCATGACCAAACAGACTGTGAACCTACCAAAAGAGGGCAAGCAGCCCTAAATATATCAATATGCACAAGTTAAAAGGCTTCGAAGAAAGTATAAGCATTAAAAGCAAGCCATATCATGGGCAAGGGGCCCACAAATCTCTAACCACCCATACACACAATAAGAGTATAAAACAAAAAGAAGGTGGATACATATATCAAATAAGCAGTGAGAGCCAATCATCAAACGAAAAAAGGCATCCACTGAGCCCAACATTCTAAGCAAAGATAAGATGTCCGAGCAAATTTAACACATCTAAGATATAGTTCCAAATTGTTGGGGCAATTCTGTCCCCATCCAAGTACACACTAAAACAGTTAGACAAGCAGAAGTAAGTGCTTCAGTCAAAATGGTGGAAAGGACTGAGCAAGGAGAGGATGGTGAGACGTTCGCCTACAGGGATCGAGTGGGCCGAGCATCCTTTCGCGGAGCAGGAGGAGGAGCGTCATTGTTGCGGCAGGTGATCATGGCGAGAATCATGTTGGTCGTGTCTTAAAGAGATTTCAGCATTTTCTCAACATGACTAAGCCGAACATTTATCTCCTGATGTTGAACCTCCAATTTATACATTGTATAGGCCATTCCATCACATTATATGTATGGTTTGCATATTTAAAAGGTCCATCTAATGCAGGTTTTGTGATTGTAGGAATGAGAGCAGACTTCACCTAATCAGAGACCAAAAGGAGACATTTAGGAGCCTTGGATGAAGACCCAAGGTGGGCCAAAGAAAGAAGAAAGCAAAGAGAGAGGAAGGAGAGAAGAAAAGAAAGAAGAAAGAATGCAGAAAATTGGTCCGACCGGTCAAGACTGGTCGGCCAAGAAGGCCTGACCGGTCATGACCGGTCAATGACCGGTCGGTTGCACTCCCTAGACACTTAACAGACAGGCTAGGCCAGTCAAGACCGGTCAGGCCATGCAATTTCAGACTTTCAGATTTCAAACAGCAAGCTATTCCCCTTTTTGGATTTTCAGGCCCAATTTTTCATGGCCATCTTGATGATATTTGGAAATCAAACACATCCATGTCGAAAAGGAGCTCGACATCAAAATAACCCAAGTGGTTTCATGTCGATCGGAGCTACGGATTGACCGTGGTGGCCAAAACAATACGAACTAGTCCAGAAAGTTTCAGATTCCGCCTACTCCACTCTGGGCCGGTCCAGGTGGCCCATCATTGATGATATGAAGAATCTAATTTGACCATCTTCTAGACCACATTCATATATGAATAATAAAAAAGTTTCAGATCAAAACGATGTGTGGTTTGATCGTACCGGTTGAAGAAAGATGGACCATCCAGAAAGATCCAACTGCGTAGATTTTATAACAAGCCCTAAGTGTTCTAATTTTCGGACTACATTCTGGAATTTGTTTGGACAATCTAATCCATCTATCATGTAGAGGAGGAAGTTTTCTACCAATTTTCAAAATTTGAGATCAATCCGACCTCTGTACACACCGTAGCGTTGAAAGCAAGATGACTGGTTCTGAAGGGACCCAAATTGCGTGATTTTGAGAGGCGGTCTCTAATCTGATTGGTGGGCCCATTCAGAAGATAATCTTGGAAATCTAAATCATCTATGAGGAAGATCACATTACAAGGAAGCTACAAATCAAATTTGAACGCAAACTGACCATTGGTTAAGCCGTACGAAGCGAAACAAAAACTGTTATGCTGCGGTACTCTTGCTGTATTATAAAAGGAGGTGCTCTCTTCTATTCCAAATCGAGCAAGGACGTGTGAAGCAAGGAGTTCAAGTCCTAGGAGGCTACCTAGCCTCCTACAGCTAGTTTTCTTCCTTTTCTTAGTTCTAGTTCTAGTTTTAATATGCTTTTTCTTAGTTAACCTCTTAGCTAGATTTAGAGGTGAAATTTATAGTTGGTTTCAATGCTTTAATTCTTTTATTTCAAGTACCCTTTTGTTAATTTTGGATTTTGAACTTTTAGTTTGAATAAAGTTTGGATTTTTAGATGAATTATAAGAGTTTGTGTACTCCGGACATGAGTTCCTTGTAATTATCTGAGATTACCATGATTGGGTTGTTTGAATTCGAATTGTAGTAACCCTTGAGCATGCTATAGTCTCTTGGCATGGCTGTTACTCTGAAGGTTACAAGTTTAAGTTCTATGTGCTTCATTAGAACTAGAAATCTGATTTCCAGATTTAAGTGGTATTATTTGTGCTTGAATGTTATATCTTCCAATTAGATGAGAGATAGGACTTTGATTCTAATTGTGTTGTGCTTGGATGAATGGATTAGCATTGGACTACTACAAGTGGATCCTTGATGCTCTAGTTCTTCTTAATTTCAGATTTTTCTATTTGATGTGAAAAACCATTTTCTTAAATTTCTTAGATTCTAGTTATTAGAGTAGTTGAAATTTTTTACCTCTTTCCCTGTGGATCGACCTCGGTCTTACCGAGAATTATTACTACATCGTAACCTTGCACATGAGGTGAGTGAACAAGTTTTTGGCGCCGCTGCCGAGGAAAAAGTTAAACGGTTCTAATTGTTCTAATAGCTATAGAGTAGTCTTAGTTAGGTTGGATTTTCAGTTTTTATAGAAGTAGATTTTTTAATTTTTTTTTTTATAGATTACTAACAATTTTTTTTTGTTTGAATTTGTAGGACATTGTTGCTGACATAGATCTCACTCTATTGGGTAACATCTCCCTATATCCCTTCTTGTTATTCTTTTTTCTAGATTAGGGTAGTTTCCAATTTCTTAAAATTTCATCATGTATGATTGGACAAATGGTGCGTACAAGTACCTTTTGGAGGATGAGACATCGGATTGGGGGACCCAAACTCATTGTGATCGGGATCTCTCCAAGCATGAGTATTTTTCTGAGATTCATAGAACCTCCACTACCCCCCCCACGTAAGACGATGCGTGATTACATTAATGAAAGCAATATACATATTGAGACACGATGTAAGACGATGAGGGAATACCAAAATGAAGCAAAATCGAATAATCATCTGGGAAAAACATTACGTGATTACTGGATTAAAAATAACATGAGTGTCCACCAGTTATGGTAGGAGGTGTGCAACAACAAAAGGAACGGGTGCATAAAGGCCAACCGGTTAAGACAATGTGTGATCACTTGTACGGATATGCCTATCAACCATCATATAATTCTTCATCCTACAATGCGTATAGTCTTAATTGGGAAAACCACCATTCTCCTTGTTAAAGGGACGAATCAACCGTGGTTATTAACAATCACCCTAAAACGTCTTCCTCTTGTGATGACATGTATACACAAATACTTGAGGAAATATGTAAAGAGTATGTAGAGGAACAATCAAATCAAGCTTCCTCGCCATCTTGTGAAGACGTTGAGCCCGAAATTGGGGGCATTGAATCAATCCCCTTTAATGAGGAGGATAGGGCTACCCAAGTCCCACCTTCTTCGGATTGAATGGATAGACTTTTAGAGGAGATTGATTTCGATGATCCCAATGTCATCATCAATTATGGTGAGTCCACTATCTCTTTTGGATGCTTTGAACTTAATGATGAAGTGATTTCAATGACGGTTGACGAACCCGAGGAATCCATAAAATTTGAAAGCGGTAGTGGGGTTGCCTATAATGAGGGTTTGGTGAATGGTTATGAACCTATGGTTTCTTTTTCCCAAGGGCATAATGATTATGAGTCTCTAGAGGATATGCATGCTAGACAGATGGCCGAGGTTGATATTTTTGAGTCACTCCACCAACTTAACATGCTTAATTTTAATGTGGAGAATAAGGCTCCCATGAGTGAAAATTCAGATTCTTTGGGCGAATGCTTGGCTCACTTTGAAAATTCAAACGACCCCATTATTCAAGAAATTGTTAAAGCCTTACATATTTCCAACTTAGTGCCTCATACTAGTTATGGAGAACCTAGTTTAGAAGAATTCCACTCCATGGAGGGGGAGTCCATCACCATCAAAACTGAATTTTTTCACTCACTCAAGTAAGATCATGATCCTTCATCTGACTATCTCGATTTCCTAAAAGAATGCTTGGCCCACTCTTATGATCTTGATGATAAGATGATTAAGGAGTTGGATATTTTGTTAGACACGGTGTCAGTGCCGGAAGAACACCATTCCACTGATTTACACTCTTTACCATTGTTTGTGGAAGCACCGTACAATTCTGAAATTGTGGAGGAGACAACTTTAACCAATGAAAACTTGACGAATGTCTCTCCACCATCATGGGTCCTTCATCCCATTGAAAATTCTGATTGGGAGGACCCGTTTTTAATCGATCATAACCCATATCAGAATTTGAGGAGATATCTTTTGACTGCTCTTATCTCCTCCTTTTATGCATGTGGTGCACAATACGATTGGACTTCAATGACAAGAAGCACACATGTTTACTGTCGAGCAGGACTTTGGATGGTCCTCATGAGAAATTTATTGAAATTTTTGAAGATCCTGCTCAAATTTGATCATGTAGTCGATCGGACTAATCAAAGGTAGGTAGGTAGGTTAGGATTTATTTTTCGACAATTAGGATTGAATAAATCTCATCGAGACAATGGAAGATGCTAGAATTGATCAACTTGCTACCCCAAGTACTCTCGTTCTCACTCTCCTTTATTTTATTTCATTGCTCTCATGTCATGCTTATTGCATATCTTGTTATATTGAGGACAATGTAAGATTTTGGTTGGGGGGTGAGATTCCTTAGATGAATCTACTAGCTTTTGTGACATTTCGAGCAATTATGTAGAAATTTTTTTATTTTTCTAAAATTCAAAACTCTTTTGAAAAACTTTGTTTCTATGCATTCGAGATGATACGAGTATACGAAGAGGAGATACGAAGTGAGTGATGTTGCAAGCTTTGAACTTCTCTTAATATAATGGTTTTATATGTGAATTCCCCTATTTACGTGATTAATAGAAAATTTAAACACTCTTACACCTAGTTCACATTACACGATTTTCATGGGTTGAAAGGATTATGTGATTTGTGGATTAGCTAGACTTTAATTTAAGGTGTTGAGAAACCAAGCCGGGGAACTTTGTCCATCCTTGTCCATGGGAAAATAACGAAAGATACGGATTTCTAAAAATCCTATCTAATGAAAAAGAAAAAGGAAAAGGAAGGATGAAAATTGGGAATGATGGAAAACATGGTGGAAAATTCTGATTAGGGCTACCTATTACCAACCGAGGGATGGTCTACCCATAAGCAAAGCCGAAAATGGGACTTAGTGTGAAAGCCGTCGGAAGGATGGTAAGACAAATTCCTGTCATAGGCTTGTTGTTGCTCTGTACACCTTGAGATCTATAGTTTAGTTGATCTGTCAAGAAGATAATCCCAAAAACTCATGAGATGAACTTTCACTATACACACTAGGTTGAAGTTGTTCGAGTTCTTCTATTTATCAATCAATCAGCAGGAATTTCATGTAGACACTTATTATGCTTTGAGAGTTTAAAGGTTTCAACTTCTATCACCTAATTTCTCCAAATTTTATACTTGTATGTCTTGGAATGGATAGAAACATAGTTTCTGAAGGAGAGTTGGTTTAGAGGTTTGAAATTGTTTCACCCATGTTTTGCTCAGGACTAGCAAAAAGCTGGTTGGGGGGTGTGTTGAACCTCCAATTTATGCATTGTATAAGTCATTCCATCACATTATATGCATGGTTTGCATGTTTAGAAGGTCCATCTAATGCAGGTTTTGTGATTGTAGGAATGAGAGTAGACTTCACCTAATTGGAGACCAAAAGGAGACATTTAGGAGCCTTGGATGAAGACCCAAGGTGGGCCAAAGAAAGAAGAAAGTAAAGAGAGAGGAAGGAGAGAAGGAAAGAAAGAAGAAAGAATGCAGAAAATTGGTCCGACCGGTCAAGACCGGTCGGCTGCACTCCCTGGACACTTAACAGACAGGCTAGACCGGTTAAGACCGGTCGGCATGCCCTGTCCGACCGGTCAAGACCGGTCGGCCATGCAATTTCAGACTTTCAGATTTCAAACAGTAGGCTATTCCCCTTTTTGGATTTTCAGCCCCGTTTTCGGTAGCCATCTTGATCATATTTGAAAATCAAACACATCCATGTCGAAGAGGAGCTCAACGCCGAAACAACTCAAGTGGTTTCGTGTCGATCGGAGCTACGGATTGACCGTGGTGGCCAAAACAATATAAATTATCCAGAAAGTTCCAGATTCCGCCTACTCCAATCTGGGCCGGTTCAGGTGGCCCATCATTGATGATATGAAGAATCTACTTTTGACCATCTTCTAGACCACATCCATATATGAATAACCACAAAGTTTCAGATCAAAAGGATGTCTGGTTTGATAGTACCGGTTGAAGAAAAATGGACCATCCAGAAAGATCCAACTGCGCAGATTTTATAAAAAGCCCTAAGTGTTCTAATTTTCGGACTACATTCTGGAATTTGTTTGGATAATCTAATCCATCTATCATGTAGAGGAGGAATTTTTCTACCAATTTTCAACATTTGAGATCAATCTGACCTCTATACACTCCATAGCGTTGAAAGCAAGATGACTGGTTCTGAAGGTACCCGAATTGCTCGATATTGAGAGGCGGTCGCTGATCTGATTGGTGGGCCCATTCAGAAGGTAATCTTGGAAATCTAAATCATCTATGAGGAAGATCACATTATAAGAAAGCTACAAATCAAATTTGAAGGCAATCCGACCATTGGTTAAGCCGTACGAAGCGAAACAAAATCAGTTATGTTGCGGTACTCTTGCTGTATTATAAAAGGAGGCGCTCTCTTCTATTCCAAATCGAGCAAGGACGTGGGAAGCAAGGAGTTCAAGTCTTAGGAGGCTACCTAGCCTCCTACAGCTAGTTTTTCTTCCTTTTCTTAGTTCTAGTTCTAGTTTTAATATGCTTTTTCTTAGTTAACCTATTAGCTAGAGCTAGAGGTGAAATTTGTAGTTGGTTTCAATGCTCTAATTCTTTTATTTCAAGTACCCTTTTATTAATTTTGGATTTTGAACTTCTAGTTTGAATAAAGTTTGGATTTTTAAATGAATTGTGAGAGTTTGTGTACTCCGGACATGAGTTCCTTGCAATTCTCTGAGATTACCATGATTGGGTTGTTTGAATTCGAATTGTAGTAACCCTTAAGCATGCCATAGTCTCTTGGCATGGTTGTTACTCTGAAGGCTGCAAGTTTAAGTTTTATGTGCTTCATTAGAACTAGAAATCTGATTTCTAGATTTAAGTGGGATTATTTGTGCTTGAATGTTATATCTTCCAATTAGATGAGAGATAGGACTTTGATTTTAATTGTGTTGTGCTTGGATGAATGGATTGGCATTGGACTACTACAAGTGGATCCTTGATGCTCTAGTTCTTCTTAATTTTAGATTTTTCTATTTGATGTGAAAAACCATTTTCCTAAACTTCTTAGATTCTAGTTATTAGAGTAGTTGGAATTGTTTACCTCTTTCCCTGTGGATCGACCTTGGTCTTACCGAGAATTATTACTACATCGCCGCCTTGCACTTAAGGCGAGCGAACACCTGACATTCAGCTTTGGATGCTTTGGAGCACCGAGAAGAGCTAGGACGAGATGGACCACCCAGTTCTGTTCCTCCTTGACAAGCCTGATGAGTGGTGTGTGCTGCAATCTCCTCTTCAGTAGGAGTCTTCGTGTATATATCAGGCCAGCCAACATCCTCTTCAGGAGTGTGCAAGCTCATGTAGGTGATGGTGCGGCTGTTGACATTGGCGACATGGACCGAATTCTCCGCAGTAGGTGGAAAGCCGCAGTCATAAGATAAGAGTGATAGCAAACACCCAAAAGGGATACTGACAGTTTTTCCACCAACAGTGAAGATGCAGACCATGTGACTCATGATCTGAGAGGACAGACACATCTTATGACCTTGTCCGACCCGGTAAATGAGTTCAGCCATAGAGGTTGTAAGGTCGGACTGATTTCCTCACCTCGGATAGACATTATAGGAAAAAATGAGGTGAAGGAGAGGGTAATCATCAGTCATTTCCCAGGCTGAGAGAACATTCCCCCCCCCCCCCCCCCCCCCCCCCCCCCCCCCCCCCCCCCCCCCCATGACATTTTGACCACCACATAAGGCCTTTGTCCATGTGACTTTGTTTGTTATTTCATCAGGGCCAGATGGGGGAATTCGCTCGTAGGACAGAGGAATGTTGAGCACCCGTGTAATGGTGCTACCATTGATGACTAAAGCTAGCCATCCCGATCTACGGTGAGAGAGGGTGGGTCATTTGTGACTTTGACCACACGGGAAAGAAAACGATACACTGCATTGGGATAGACTGGCCCACCAAAATCCAGCAATCCATGCCATTTGATGGTGGTCAAATGCTCATAAATGAGATATCCGACAAGGCAATCCCGTTCAACAATCCGTTCCCCAACAATGGGACGATGGGATAGATAGGTGTTCGCTCGCCTCAAGTGCAAGGCTGCGATGTAGTAATAATCTCGGTAAGACCGAGGTCGATCCACAGGGAAGGAAGTAAACAATGCAAATTATCCTAATAACTAGAATCTAAAGAGGTTTGTGAAATTGGTTTTGAACATAAAATAGAAAATCTGATAATGGAAAGATAACTAGAGCATCAAGGATCCACTTATAGCTCTCCTTAGATGCATAATTTGCTATGGTTTCTCACTTTCTCAACTAGAATCGACATTCCTGTCTATCTAGTCGGATGATAGAGCTGTTAAACCAAACAATCTGTCATATGTAAGTTCTATGCATAAGATTCACTCAATGTAGGCTGAGCTGAGCATGCTCAATTGCATAGGTCATTCCCCTTTCCAAAAGGTCCAATTCACAATCATAACCATCCTCAAGTCCTCTCACAAGACAAGGCTAGATCATGATTTGAACTAGATTCAAATCACATGCACAATCCATACATATTCAGAAAATCAACAAAAATAGAACTTTGGCATGAAGTCCCTTTATGAAGAGCTTAGTACTAGAGCGCACTCCGATTCCTCAGATCATACAGGTCTAGACCGTTGCAAACGAATTAAGAAGCTAAGTAATTCATCCAAACATCCATGAGTCATCACAAGACTAAGAAAAATTACTTAAAAACTTGTATAAACTTCAAACCTTAGTTCATAATCATGAATTCCAAACTAAAAACCAATAAAACGAATTAAACAATCTAAGAAAACTATAAGGTTCACCTCTTAGCTCTAGCTAAGAGATTAGCTAATAAAAAGCATATTAAAAACTAGAACTAGAACTAAGAAAAGGAAGAAAAACTAGCTGGAGGAGGCTAGGAAGCCTCCTATGACTTGAACTCCTTGCTCCCCACGTCCTTGGTTGCCCTGGAATAGAAGAGAGCACCTCCTTTTATAGTGCAGCACTAGTACAGCAACATAGCAGAATTTGTTTCGCTTGGTACGGCTTAACCAATGGTCGGATTGCCTTCAAATTTGATTTGTAGCTTCCTTGTAATGTGATCTTCCTCATAGATGATTTAGATTTCCAAGATTATCTTCTGAATGGGCCCACCAATCACATCACCAACCGCCTCTCAAAATCGCGCACTTCGGGTACCTTCAGAACCAGTCATCTTGCTTTCAACGCTCTGGAGTGTACAGAGGTCGGATTGATCTCAAATTTTGAACATGAGTAGAAAAATTCCTCCTCTACATGATAGACGGATTAGATTGTCCAAAAAAATCTTAGAATATGGTCCGAAAATTAGAACAATTAGGGCTTTTATAAACTCTGCGCAGTTGGAGCTTTCTGGATGGTCCATCTTTCTTCAACCGGTACGATCAAACCACACACCCTTTTGATCTAAAACTTTTGTGGTTATTCATATATGGATGTGGTCTAAAATATGGTCAAAATAGATTTTTCATATCCTCAATGATGGGCCACCTGGACCGGCCCAGAGTGGAACAGCGAAATCTGGAACTTTCTGGACAGTTCGTATTGTTTTGGTCACCACGATCAATCCGTAACTCCGATCGACACGAAACCACTTGGGTTAGTTCGGTGTCGAGTTCCTCTTCGACATGGATGTGTTGGACTTCCAAATATCATCAAGATAGGCCCATAAAACTGGTCCAAAAAACCAGGTGCGGGAATACATTGCTGTTTTAGAATCTGGAATCTGAAACTTGCATGGCCGACCGGTCACGACCGGTCGGACAGGGCTGGCCGACCGGTCACGACCGGTCAGGCCCTCTTTGGCATTACTCCAGCAAGCATGGCCGACCGGTCAAGACCGGTCGGGCTTCCTTGGCCGACCGGTCAAGACCGGTCGGTCTCTTTTTCTTCTTGTTTTCTTCCTTTCTTTCTTCTATTTTCTTCTTTCTTTGCTTCTTTCTTTGCTTCCTTCTTCCTTCAGCCCTCCTTGGGTCTTCATCCAAGGTTCTAAATCAGCTCTTTTGGTCATCAATTGGGCAAAGTAACTCTCATTCCTACAACCACAAAACATGTATTTGATTAGTCTTTAAATTATGAAAATCATGCATAATGAGTGATGAATTGGGGTTAAAATATGCACAATTAAGAGCTCAACAATAGGCCAGAGAGCGGAGAGGGACTAGGGTACCCTCAACCTGAGATGGACTCTCTGGCTCAGAAGAACTGGGGGAGGGCTCACGAGTATGGGCTGGATGCACGATGCGTTTTGGACTCCCGCTTGGGAGCATGTTGCTTGCTCCATGAGCCCTTCGAGGAACCCTCAGTGGTGGGACGTTTTTGCTTCTTATCCCCAGCCATGAGTAAGATTCAAGCCCCAAATGAAGAAGATGAAAGAAGAACTCACCTAAATCCCAAATCTGAAGGGAAGACCAAAAGGAAGGCAGGAGATGACTCGAAGAAAAAGCTTCTTATGGCTGAAATGTGATGATTTTGGAAGGAAAGTTCACCTTGGAGGGCAGGAGGACGTCCTAGGGCACACAAGAGAGGAGACATTTTCTGGAAAAGAGTGATAGAGGGGTGCCCGAATCTGTTTGGAGTGGCCCTTATAAACAGTCGGCCGCGCTTGGGCGGCCGCCCGGACAGTTTCGGGCCGGGCGCCCGATGGTCCTTGTGAAACACTTTTTTCTTTTTGCTGTGTGTGGGACTATGAGGTTTAGCGATGAGATATGATCCCTATTGGTGATAGTTCCAATCAAGGATGTCTTGGGCAGTGATGAGCTTAACTCTACTAAACCTAGATACTAAGGACCTAAGACAGCCAAGTGATGAGTAAAACCCAACCTAGATCCTTTGACCATACTTACCTGATGGAGCAGTCCAATCTACCATTATCTTTTCTAAAGAGCATTAGGATATGAGGTTACATCCTCTGATTTTCCTATAAGCACACATGCTCTTCTAACCGACTAGGTTGAGCATACACCGATAGATTTCCTGAGGTGTTCAAACCTAGTAGAATCTAATGGTTTTGTAAGAATGTCGGCCAATTATTGCTCAGTTTGGACGTATTCAAGTGTGACCACTTTTTCTTCAACTAGTTCTCTTATAAAATGGTGTCGGATGTCAATATGGTTGGTTCGAGAATGTTGAACGGGATTTTTTAAAATATTAATGGCGCTTGTCACAAAAGAGCGTCATTTCTTCTTGATTGATACCATGAGCCTTCAACATTTGTCTAATCCAAAGTAGCTGAGCGCAGCAACTACCAGCAGCAATGTATTCTTCTTCAGCGGTGGATATATAATGAGATGGAATTTTGATTTTTGCTATGCCAAGCAACTAAGCAGTTTCCTATGTAAAAGCAGCCACCACTAGTGGATTTTCGATCATCCATATTTCCAGCCCAATCAGTGTCGGAGTACCCCGTAATGATGGATGATGTGTCAAAGGGGCACCACAAGCCAAACTCAGGTGTATAGGCCACATATCGTATGACTCTTTTGACAGCAGTTAGATGGGATTCCTTAGGATCAACTTGAAATCTAGCGCATGCACCTGCGCTAAATGCAATATCTGGTCTACTTGCTGTAAGGTAAAGGAGACTCCCAATCATGCTTCTATATAGATGTTGGTCGACACTTTTGCTTGACAAATCTTTGGAGAGTTTAATGGTTGTGACCATTGGTGTAGTGTGTGATCGACCCGAGTCTAACCCAAACCTTTTAACTAGATCTTTTGCATATTTAGTTTGGTTGATGAAAATTCCATTTTTCAGTTGTTTAACTTGCAATCCTAGGAAAAAATTCAGTTCGCCTACCAAACTCATTTCAAATTCAGATTTCATTAATTCAGCAAATAAACCTGAAAATTCTTCACATGTGGAACCAAATACAATGTCATCAACATAAATCTGAGCAATGAGAATTGAATCATTCGTCCTTTTAACAAATAGGGGTTTTTCAACACTCCCCCTAACAAATTCGTGATCGATTAGGAATTGAGTTAGGCATTCATACCATGCTCGGGGGGCTTGTTTCAACCCATAGAGAGCCTTTTTCAATCGATAAACTCTTTGAGTATATCTAGGGTCCACAAACCCTTTAGGTTGTTCAACATAAACTTCCTCATCGAGAATACCATTCAGAAAGGCACTTTTCACGTCCATTTGAAATAATTTAAATTTGGGCGCACATACTATGGACATGAGAATTTGAATGGATTCTAATCTAGCAATCGGGGCAAAAGTTTCATCAAAATCAATTCCCTCAATTTGAGAGTACCCCTGAGCAACTAGACGAGCTTTGTCTCAAACCACATTGCTAGATTCATCTGTTTTTGTTTTTGAAAATCCATTTAGTTCCAATGACATTTTTCTCATACAGTCTTTCTACCAGAAACCAAACATCATTTCTGGTGAACTGTTGAAGTTCTTTTTGCATAGCAAGTATCCAAAATTCAACATTGAGAGCCTCATCTATATTTTTTGGTTCGATTTTTTAGGTGAACCACACATGACTATTGATGGCCTCAAGCTGGCTCCTAGTCTTGACCCCAATATCAGGATCTCCAATGATTTGATTGAGGGGATGATCCTTGACATATGGTATATTTCCAAGAGATGTTGAGGCATTGGGAGAGGGAGATTTTTCAACAGGTTTACCTATTTGGCATGGTTCTCCCTCTTCATCATCATCAAGTCGTGTGACTTCTTTAGATTGGTCATCGATGATAACATTTATGGATTCTTGAGTTGTATTAGTCCTTGTATTATAAACTCTATAGGCACGACTATTTGAAGCGTATCTTAGGAATATTCCCTCATCGCTTTTTATATCAAAATTTTGTAGGTTTTCTCTATCTCGAAGGATGTGACACTTGCTAGCAAAGACTCTAAAATACTTGATATTCGGGATTTTTCCATTCCATAGCTCATATGGCG
The DNA here is from genome assembly GCA_003013855.2 of Liriodendron chinense. Lineage (NCBI taxonomy): Eukaryota > Viridiplantae > Streptophyta > Magnoliopsida > Magnoliales > Magnoliaceae > Liriodendron > Liriodendron chinense. Next base: position 2,895,600 of record ML058429.1, read on the forward strand.
TTTTATCTAGGCCAGCTCTCAAATATACTCGATTAATTATGTGACATGCTGTATTTACTGCTTCGGCCCACAGATTTTTTGCAAGATTTTTGTTGTTCATCATAATTGTGGCCATATCGAGTAGGACTCTATTTTTTCTTTCTGTTACTCCATTTGTTGAGGAGTTTTTGGGGCTGAGAACTCATGCTTGATGCCTAAATTTTTGCAGAATTGTTCAAATCGACCATCCTCAAATTCTCCACCATGATCACTCCTAATTCTTTTCACGGTACATTCCTTTTCATTGTGAAGTCATTTCATGAATTTTTCAAATTCATCAAATGTGTCAGATTTTTCTCTAAAAAATACGACCCAAGTGTAGCGAGAGTAATCATCAACGATAACAAAGAAATATCTTTTACCACCTTGACTCAACACTCTCGTGGGACCTACAAGATCCATGTGAAGTAGGTCAAGGGGTTTTGATATGGCAATGGTGGATGTCTTCTTATGTGCAATTTTAATCTGTTTACCTTTCAGGCACTCTGCACATACTTATTTTGGTTTCTTTCCTATTTTAGGTAACCCTCTAACTAAATTCTTCCTACTTAGCTTAGATAGGTTCCTATAATGGACATGGCTAAGCCGTTGATGCCATAACTCAGTTTCATCATTAATTTCCATGTGGCATACGACAAATGATCCATCATCACCTTTGTTTTCAATAACATAACAGTTGTCTCCAGTGCGGAGTCCTTTTAGAATTAATTTTCCAGATGGATCCAGAATTTCGCACAAATCTTTGGAGAATTTTACAGAATGTTGTTCATCACATATTTGAGAAATGCTCAATAAATTATGTTTCAATCCATCAACACATAGCACATCCTCAATTTTGGGCAATCCTGGCCCGGTGATGATCCATTTTCCAACAATTTTGGCCACACTCCCATCTCCAAGGTAACAGACCCACCATCAAAATCAGCATAATCGCAAAACTTAGTTCTGTCACCTATCATGTGTCTGGAGCATCCACTATCTAGATACCACCTAGTGTTTCTTCCAGCTCTAAGGGCTGTAGGGATGACTAAGCATTTGTTCTTTACTACCCACTTAGATACTACCCTTTTGTTAGTGCACTTTTTCATGGCATTCTAATGCACCTTGTTTGTCAATCACTTAGGTCAGTGAGTCTAGTGTCGGTTGAGCTTAATGAAGACGTAGACTGAAGACTCAAGTGGCCCCGTTGCACCAAGGACGAAGAAACAGGTAAAAGTGATGCCTTAATTGCCTTAACCTTGACCAAAATCTAACCCTTATCCTCTTTGATGACCTTGACCATATTAGGAAACCTTTAGTCATCATATATTGACCCTAGGTGTACCAAAAGATCACCCATTCTATGACCTAAGAGATCGGGGTGTGAAAAAGTTGGGTCAGCAAACTGTTTGGCTAAACCCAGGCTTGTCCGACCGGTCATGACTGGTCGGCTGGACTGGACCGACCGGTCAAGACCGGTCAGACTGACCCCAGTCCAGGCAGCATATGATGTATGAGAGCAGGCCATTGGGCCGACCGGTCTTGACCGGTTGGCTGGCCTGGTCCGATCAGTCGGACAGACCCCTTTACAGAGACAGCAAGCTCTCTGTCCATTTTTGGCCTCTGGCCGATGGGTGAAGACCGGTCGGGGACCCCTAGCCGACCGGTCACGACCGGTTGGCACTATCCATTTTTTTGTCTATTTTAAATCCGTTGCACATCCTTTTATAAAGGGGCTTGGCTTGTTTGAGGGGAAGTGAGACGGATTTTGAGAGGAGTGAAGCCACCATTATTGGAGACCATTTGAGGCTCATTCCCAACCTATGTAAGGCATCTTCTTTGTGCTTTAACACAAGATTGGAGCATTCCAAGCTCATGAAGAAGATGACCTTCATCCCCTCTTGATCTCTAGAGTTTGGAGCTTCCTTCATAAGCATATCCTTGTCCAAAACTCTAAGATGAGATCGTTGTAGGAGAGAAACTCTAGGCAACCCATTCCCGTTAGTTATAGAGTTCTCAAACATACCCTCCTATCACCTTGGGCATCTCAAAGACATCAGAAGTAAGGTGATTGATCAAGTGTAGCTGAGGCATTGGCGACGCAACGGCAACACGATCGTGGGGAAAAGGGAAGCTGATTGAAGCATAGGAGAGCGGATATGAAGCAACCCGAACCGGCGCTGAACAAGGGGCTCATCTAATAGTAAGGTTGTCTTTATTGAGAGTCCATCCAAGTGTAGAGTTTGTTAGTCAAACTCGATCTAGGGACGTTGGCTGTTCCTTGGCCCGTTTGTCGCCCTAAAGACTAGGGGTTGTTTGGCACTCCTTGGCCTGTTTGCCGGGCCTAAACAAAGTCTTCAAGGGGGAGCCTCCGACAAGGGAGTGAACGTGCATCGCGTTGAGAGTTAGCCTATGTCTAAAACTCCGTTCGGGTTGAGAGTTAGCCCTTTGTCTAAAACTCTGGTTATGGTTGAGAGGCGAACCGGTAAAACCTCCATGTAACGGTTGAGAGGTGAACTCATTTAAAACCTCCGATAGTGAATGCCGGTGTGCTCAAAGGAGTTGAGTACTTGAATCGGGATTGGAGTAGACCCAAAGTCGAACCCTATACATGCTTGTGTTTGTGATTGAATTGAGCACATTGATATCTTAGCATTATAAGTTTAATTGTTTAATTATGAATGCTTGATAGGAATGTATGCTAACCACGAGATAGACACATCCTCACACAAGATGTACTTTCACTAGTAGTGTAGACTTGAACTCATTGATCCATTCTCATAAGTCTACATAGGTTACATAGGTTAGGAGCTTGATTAGTCAAATCATTTGATTGCCTATGCATATTTAGACTAGGTTGTTTATTCCTTAAACCATATGCTAGTCTTGTGATTGGACCCACTTAGGCTTGGAAGCTGAAGTGTTCTTGCTTACTTAGTTTAATTTGTTAAATTGTGTAAGTAGGCAAAAAGAATTTCAAAAGGTCCTAATCACTTCCCCCATAGGACTTAGCCATAATTCTAGTTTCTCTTTAAGCTTCTGCATATATGAAGGTGTCTTGTTAGACTATCGACGTACTTTCACCTTTTTGGAGAAACATGTTTCTGAGGTGATTCTATAGGTGTCCTCATTTCAGCATGAGGTGTTGAATTTTTTCTTTTCTTTGATTTCTCTTACACTAGCTCCATTGTTCTCTTGTTTAACTGTTTTACCATTTCAAGGAGCTCTTCCATTCTTTTGTCTTTCTTAGGTGGAGTAGGATGATTTCTCCTCATGTTCCCATTTTTCTATGGTGTTTGTTTTGGAGGACTCCACATGTGATTTATCATCTTTTCGGTAGGTACAAATTTTCCTTTCAAGTTCCGAACCGGATTCTTAAAGGCCAAGCATTGAAATTTCAAATGTCCAACATCTCCACATGCATGGCATATTGGTGAATTCTTCTTATTGCTTCCTGATGCATTCCTATTCTTTTCAGGTTCTGGGTTACTAACCTTAGTTTGCTCACCATAGCCTAGCCCTCTTGTATTCCTACAAGGCTTACTTGATTCAGGATATCATCTAGTTTTTCTCTACTTTGGGCAAATCTTTCATTGAGTTTATGTTCTTGATTAAGCTGCATGGTTAGACATTGATTTGTAGAGTTTGCCTTCTTAAGCTCATCTTCTAAAGTATTAATTTTGTCTTGAGCTTCTTTGTTTTTCCTGTTTAAGTCACAAATTTGGAATTGAAATCTGTTGTTTTCTCCTTTTACTTCTTGCATTTCATCAGCCAATTTGTTGTTTTCAATATTAGCTTGGCTCAACTTCTTAGTAAGAAGTATGCTTTGACGAAATAATTCGTCATAGGTAGCTTGCAATTCCTCATTATCTTACTCTTCATCCTCGTCATCATCGGAGGATGTCACATTTGTTTCCCACGCTTCATGATCATCCTTGTCTCTTATGCTCTGTATTTCTGGGACAATCTCCGAGATAGAGTCCATCAAGATTTTAACTGATCCTCTTTGCCCATCACTTTGATATTCATCTGAATCTGAATCAGTCCCATGTAGCTGCCATTGCTTTCTTTTTAAATTTTTCTTTAGCAGGAGCTTGGCAGTCAAAGGCAATATGACCATAGCGTCCACAGTTGTAGCACTTAGGATCTTTTGGCTTGTTATAAGATTTTCCAGTGTGACGCTTTTTGTCAAAAGATTTGTTATTTTTATCAAACTTCTTCCCTTTGTTTTTGAAGAATTTTCTAAATTTCTTAGCCATAAGTGACATTTCATTCATATCCAATTCTTCATCACTATTAACTAAAGATTCTTATTTAGTGTGTGAAGTTTTCAGCACTGTGTTTTTATCTTTTGGGGATTTCTTGAAATGAAGTTCATGAGTCTGTAGAGATCCTAGAAAGTCTTCTATTTTCAGTAGTATCAATATCTCTACATTCCTCTATAGTTATGACTTTAGAGGAGAATCGTTCGGGTAAGGATCTTAGTATTTTCCTACAAATGCGAGGATCCGATATCCTCTCCCCCAATCCCCACATAGCATTGGTGACATCACTCAATCGGGTGTAAAAGTCCATGAAGTTCTCATGCTCTTCCATTTTCATATTTTCAAATTGAGTAGTCAAGAGCTAGAGTTTTGACCTCTTAACTGTACTAGTCCCTTCATGAGTAGTTTCAAAGATGTCCCAAGCTTCCTTAGCAGTTGTGCAATTACAAATTCTTTTGAACTCATCTGTTGAAACGGCACAAAAAATAGCATTGAGTGCCTTTGCATTGCTTATGTACCTTAGTTGTTCAAGATCAGTCCATAAATCATCCGGTTTGATTGTAGTGGTGGTGACCCCATCTATGACTTGCTCAAGAGGGGTATTTCATGTTTTATTTCCACAGACCTCCATGTTGCATGATCCAAAGATTGTAAGAAGACTCTCATTCTTGCTATTGATACATAGTTTGATCCATCAAAATATAGAGGTTTGGAAACCATACTAGAATCCCCTTTTAACATGATTTCAAGCTTCTAGAAATGGATCACACTACGGGCTGTTACGCCTTTAATGAGGAACCCGCTCTGATACCAATTGAAATTGCGGTATAAGTTTGATTACTGCACTTGTGGAAGCAAGAAACTGGTTTCTTTGTCCTAGAGGGGGGTGAATAAGACACTTTTTAAATTATCTGATTTAAACACTCATAATCATGCAAAGCATTTCAGAAATCTTTCTTCAAACACTTAATATGCAGAATATTGACTTTCAACAATAGAAGAACAAGTTATAATCAGATTATCTCAATCATGAAAGAAGTAAAGCAGTGCATGCATTCATCATATAACAAGAGATTTTATAGTGGTTCGGTTATGTACCTAATCCACTCCCCGCTGATCCACTCACTCCTTGAGTGGTCGGATTTCACTATGACAATGGTTTTAAATGAGGTTAACCATAAACCTTAACAGCCTACAAAAGGACTTAGACTTCACCACATGGATTCATCCTTCCTTAGGACTAATCCATCAAACACTTTGTCCTACACAAGGGCTTGTCCTACTCAAGGACTTGTCCTACGCAAGGACTCTGCCGAGTTTGGGTCTTCAAACTCTGAAACTCAAATCTCAACTTTTGAGGTGGCTTCTTGGACTCGAATGACTAAAATATACTTAGCTGATTCAGCCCCTTGATGATGCCTTTGGTTGAAGAAGCTTTGGCTTGCACGAACGGTACCTTCTTTAGCTCCCTCGATCAGCAACCTTGCTACGAATGTCTTCTTGTAGGTTCCAAGGTGAGGGATTAGGGTTTGGTTGAAACTTTCCTAAATGATACGGCTTAAAGGCTAGAGAAGGGTTTCACCAAGATCTTCATTAATGGTAATAATGACTAGAGAATACAGCAACTAAAGATTAGGTCAAGAGCCATTAATGAGGGCTTGAGTTCATGTTTCAATCCGAGCTTTGAATGCTCATTGATAGTTTGTAACAACTAGGATTAAACAATGAACTCAAGGATTAGAACCTTGAGAAGAGAGGATTTGGCTGAGGATAATCACACACTCAAAGGAAGGCTCTATTTTTCGTAGTTAGGTTTTTGCTCAAATGAATGCTTAAATAGATGTGAAAAAAAGGCAAAAAAAGGCTAGTTCAGGTGCCCGAACACTTGCTTCAGGCGCCCGGAGACATAGTCCAAAATCATATTCAGCAGCAGTCGGGCGCCTGATGAATCACTGGGTCGAGCGCCCGATATTCAGTCCAGCCAGAAGGTTAAGTCACTGGACCAGTTTCAACATGGTCAGGCGCCTAGACATGGTTGCAGTCTGGCGCCCGAAATCCTCTTTGAATTTTGGATGGTCTTTATTGGACAAGTTTTGACATGGTCGAGCGCCCGGACATAGTTGGGGTCGAGCGCCCGAAATTCTTCATGAAATCCATCATTCTACACTGGACCAAAATTTTACTGGTCGGGCGCCTGGACACAGTTTCAGTCGGGCGCCCGATATTCATACTGAATATCATAAAAGGCTGCTGGCCAATTTTTCCATAGGTTGGGTGCCCGGACAAGTTCGGGTCGGGCGCCCGGAATTCATGGTCATCATTGCTGGACTAGTCTTCAGGTGGTCGGGCGCACGGATGCATAGTGGTCGGGCGCCCGGTGCTCATTCTGCAGAATTTCTAAGCTGTCTGATTTTTGAATTCCTTTCTGTAAATGGACTATGGGCCAATACATACCAAGTCTAAGCTGATCTTTTGGTCTAACCTCTATGGCCTTGGGGATAATGGAAATGCCTTTTAAGAGACAGGTCATTTAAAGGACATGGGTTTTGAGAAATGTGTGGATCTAGGGTTGAGAGGGTTGGTTTTAAATGAAGATATCTTCGTAGATCTTCTAAGTTGAGCAGCTGGAGATCTTCAAGACTTCATTCTTCAATGTCTTCTAGGCTCATCAGACGTGATGACTCAACCGACAAGATAATTGTCAAATATGTGTACTTACAACAAAAACCCAAATTTCTAGATAACTTGACTACATAGGAAAACCCTTAGTGATCTTCTTTAGCCTTAGAATACTTAGAAAAACATGATAAGTTAGGCTAATAAATGAGGCGCAAACTGCTATAAACAAACCTGCACAAACAGCAGTTTACAACCGATCGCGCAGGGCACAAAACAAGATAGCAACATTAGTGTCTATGGGGTAAATCGGTCACAAGACTGATCGCCGACTGATTTCTTAGGGATGTTTTTTGGGATAACAAACTTCATTCGTCGCAGGCCCTTTTAAGACCGTTTGTGGCTTTCAGTCGATCGGTCGAGGACCCCTCACGATCGATCGCAGTTAAGTGACAAACGGTCGTGAACTAGCCATTTTTTATCCATTGGAGCTTTCTTTATATAAAGGTTGGGCAGGGTTCGAGCAGAGAGGATTTAGTACATTAAAAGCCACTGTTGAGCTCTTAATTATGCATATTCTAACCCCAATTCATCACTCATTATGCAAGGTTTTCATGATTTATAGACCAATCTAATACATGGATTTGTGATTGTAGGGATGAGAGAGAGGATTCATCAATTGGAGACTTAAAGACACCATTTACAAGCAAAGAAGATCAAAAGACGAAGCGGGAAAGGATGGAAGAAAGAGGCAAAGGAAGAAGAAAGGATGCAGAAGAAAACACTGAAGACCGATCGTCCATAGCCCAGGACCGGTCGTCCGACCGGTCCCAACACTCAACAGAAGAGGCCACTCTGCAAAGCTCTCTGGACCATCCAAGACCGATCGTGCGACCGGTCCTTGAATTAATTTTATGGGTCTGAAAAATACCAAAACTCTCTGAACGTTTTTCATGTTTTTTAGACCAGTCGTGTGACCGGTTGTCCAGGAGCTCAGACCGGTCGTGCGACCGGTCGTCTGCGTAATGGTGCGTGTTCTAGAAGCTCCAGATTTTTCTGCGCACTGCATAACCTTACGCAAATTCGAGATGTTTCTGAAGCAACTGAGCTTCCCCACTATAAAAGGACACCTAGGGATCGTTCTTAGGGCATCCTAGAATAGATTGAGCACGGTGGGAGACGGCGAAAGTCGGATTTGGAGTTCTACAACTCTTCCTAGTTTGCTTTCTAGTTTTTATGTTTTCTTAGTTGTTTCATGTTTCCTTGGATCATGAACGGCTAAACCTCTTAACTAGGGCTAAGAGGTGAAGCTTGTAGTGAATTTAAGATGTTTCAATTCGTTTGATTTGGTTTTAAGTTGGATTTCATGTTTAAGAACAATAGTTTGAAGTTTAATTCAAGTGCTAAGTAGTTTTTCTTAGTCTTATGATGACTCATTGATGTTTGGAAGAATTGCTTGAGTTCTTAATTGTTGTGAACTAGTCTAAACCTGTATAATATGAGGAATTGGAATACGCTCTAGACTTATAATCTTCATGTGGGAACTTCTTACCAAAAGTCTACTTTCATGAAAATTCTAAACTATGTAAGACTATGTATGTGATTTGAATCAAGTTCAAATCATAGTATAGTTTTGTCTTATGACAGGATTTAATGATGGTTATGATTGTAATCTTAGCCTATTGGAATTGGGACTGACTTGTGCAATTGAGTATGCTCGTCCTAGCTTGCATTGAGTGAATCATATACATTGATCTTACATATGGCAGATTGTTTGGTTTAACTGCTCTATCATCCGACTAGATAGATCTTAATTTCAATTCTAGTTGAGAAAGTGAGAAACCACAGCGAATTGAGCATCAAGGATTGTTACAAGTGGATCCTTGAATCCCTAGTGCCTTTTTATTAATTGCTTACCTTTAATTTAGTTCAAAATTACTATTTACATCAATCTTCTACAAATCTATTTGTTAGCCTTTTCAATAGTACTATTGGAAATGTTTTGTGGATTCCTACATAAGTCCCTGTGGATCGACCTCGGTCTTACCGAGATTATTACTACATCGTAACCCTACACTTGGGGAACCGAACAAGTTTATGGCGCCGTTGCCGGGGACTTTGACGGTTTTTCACAAAATGCTTGAAAATAGTATCTATTTAGGATTTTTAGGATTCTAGTACTAACTTAGTTTATTTTATTTTGATTTTTTTTCTTGACAGGATTTCTAGGAAGTTGAAGAAGAAGTTAGTCTCAAATCAGGTTCCATCTTTCTAACCTTACTCTTCTTCTTCTCCTATTCATTCCTATCATATTCATCTCTTGTAGAGTGGGTGGAGACTCCTTTTTAGATCTCTGATAGGTTGGCCTTGTGCTGCCTTGAATCCTATTGGTCGGCAGTAGCCGTCTTGAATCACCTTGTGCTCAGAGATTTCTCTTCTCACCTGTACTCCTCTTTCTTCTTTTTCTGCACTTTTCTCAAAAGATTCAAAGAGTGGGTGGGGAGTTCTCTGAACCCCTATTGACAAGGAGAAATCGGTCTCTATCCTTGCTTCTGGCTCAGCCATTGCAAGACACCTTATGCTTCGGTCTTAGAGAAGAGTAAAGAAAGGAAGGAAGAATTCTTCTTTCTTTTGGTTTCATTCTTTTAGGATTTGCATGCCATATTGGGATCGGGATTCTAATAACTGACTCATTAGTGAAGGGGGAATAGTAGAAGGAATTGACAGAAAACCACGTGCTAGGAGACACCTAAATTCTCCAATTTTGTCTGAAAGTATGGCTGTAAATCAACCCAATACAATGGCCAATCAAAATCTGGGCCAAAACAAAACCGAAACAGGAGAGAATATGGTTGAGAATGTTCCCGACCAAGAACATTATGTGATTACTTGCAACCAGCAAGAGCGAGCACTCCCTCATGCATAGTTTTTCCACAAAATGCAAGGAATGTAGATTTGAAACCGGGAGTGATCCAACTCCTCCCGAGATTCCATGGATTAGACAGTGAAAGTGCCTATCAACACCTTAAAAAATTTGATGAGGTAATAACCACCATGTACTTGCAAATGTAACTGATGATGTGGTTAGGCTTAAATTATTTCCTTTTACCCTTAAAGATAAAGCTAAAGGTTGGCTTCATGCATTAAGGCCAAGATCAATTGGTGCATGGACTGATATGCATAGGGAATTCATTAAAAAATTCTTCCCTACTCACAAAACGAACATGTTGAGGTGCCTTATCATAAACTTTACCCAAAAGGAAGATGAGACCTTCTTCCAATGTTGGGAGAGGTTCAAGGACTTATTAAATGCATGCCCACATCATGGCTATGAAATTTGGCGGGTTATAAGCTTTTTCTAAGAAGGATTAACTTCACCCATGTGCCAATTCGTAGAGATGATGTGTAATGGGGAGTTCATGAATAAGGAAGCCGATGACGCATTTGACTATTTGGAGGAATTGGCTGAGAATGCACAGTCTTGGGATACATCTAAACCAACAAATTCCAAGACTAACCAACAAAAGGAAAAATGAGGAATTTATGTCCTATCAAAAGAGGATAGCTTAAGTGCACGTGTGGCTAGCCTCACAAGAAAAGTCGAGGCCATGGAATTAAAGAAAGGAGAGACGATCAACTCTAATGATGTTGAAATTGTTTGTGTAATTTGTGCCAAAAATCAACATATAACATAAGATTGTCCCACAATTTCAACGGTTCAAGACATCTTACAATAACAAACGAATGCCATAAATAGTTATCAACGGCAATTTGGTGCTCCAAACTCAAACACGTTTAATTCTAGTTGGAAGAACCATCCCAACTTCAGTTGGAGGAATGGACCCACTGCGAATGCAAACAATATCCCTCAAACTCAACCTTTACTAGGTCCATCCCTAGTCATTACACCAAAAGCTACGCTGAGGAGATGTCGGGTGCATTCGTATCTGTTCAAGCTGAGTATAATAAGACTAACTCTCTGAAAATAGATGGGTTCATGCAAGAGCAATTAAAATTTAATTAAAGTTCAACTCAAGCCATCAATGACTTAAAAACCTTAATGGCTAGAGTTGAATCTCACCTCAGTGTTAGGGAGAAAGGCACACTTCCTGCCCAACCTCTTCCTAACCCAAGAACCCAATTTGAGATACAAGACGCAAGCTCATCCTCCCAACATACGGAACATGTTCAAGCTATCACCACTTTGAGAAGTAGGAAAATAATTGATAAATCTAATCCTGTGAAGGCCCCAAAGCCTAAGGATCCGGAATATTCCAAAGAGGATGATAGCTCAAACAACACTCCACAAGAGAAAGAACCGGAAAGGCAATACAAGCCGGTTGCCCCGTTTCCCCAAAGGTTGATTTCACCCAAATCTTTAGATAAAAACCTAGAAATTTTGGAGGTTTTCAAGCAGGTGAAGATCAACATTCCGTTGTTTGATGCCATAAAACAAATACCATCCTATGCCAAATTTCTAAAGGAATTGTACGCAGTCAAAAGGAAACACAATGTTCACAACAAAGTACTTTTGACTGAGAATTTGAGCGCTATTATCAAACAAGAGGTGCCCCAAAAATACAAGGATCCGAGTAGTCCAACCATCTCATGCATCATAGGAGACTACCGGATTAAACAAGCCTTACTCGATTTGGGGGTAAGTGTAAACCTCATTCCGTACTCGGTTTATGAACAACTTAGATTAGGTGAATTGAAACCCACCAAAACCACACTCCAACTTGCTGATAGATCCATTCGTATACCGAGAGGAGTGATTGAGGATGTTTTAGTCCAAGTTGATAAAGTCTACTACCCAGTAGACTTTATTGTCTTGGATACACATCCCGTGATAGGTACCGGTGCTCAAATTCCCGTCATACTTGGCTGCCCTTTTCTAGCTACTTCCAATACGATTATCAATTGTAGAAACGGGCTTGTACAAATGTCCTTTGGAAATATGACACTTGAGCTGAATATATTTGATTTATGCAAACAACCACGGGAGGTTGATGATGAGATCCACGAGATAAATATGATTGAATCATTCGTGGAAGATACATTCCCCTCAACATTATATTCTGACCCTTTGAAGGCATGTGTGGCCCACTCTCATGAGATACATGATGACACAATACGAGAGATGGATGCCATTTTAGATGTGATGCAGGTGCTTGATAACAAAAGATAGAGGGCCCTATTTGAACCTTTACCCGAAAATGAGAACAAGCCACTCTCATCTAATATCAAGGCACCAACACTCGACCTAAAACCATTACCAAGTGAGTTGAAATATGTTTATTTAGGTCGAGATGAGACATATCCAGTGGTGATTTCTTCCCACTTGGATGAGGAACAAGAGAGTAGGCTAATTGCCACTCTAATAGAGCACAAGAGTGTCATTGGGTGGTCGATCGCGGACCTCAAAGGCATAGACCCATGAATTTGTACTCATCGCATACACCTTGAGGAGAATGCGAAGACATCTAGGCAACCATAAAGATGACTCAATCCAAATATGAAGGATGTGGTTAAGGCCGAAGTGGTGAAACTATTGGATGTGGGTATTATTTACCCAATATCCGATAGTCAACGGGTGAGCCCAACTCAAGTGATGCCTAAGAAATCCGGAATAACCATCGTAGCCAATGCCAACAATGAACTCGTACCAACCAGAGTCACTACCGATTGGAGAATGTGCATTGACTATAGGAAGCTAAACACTGTCACGAGGAAAGACCACTTCCCCTTACCATTTGTTGATCAAATTTTAGAAAGGTTGGCGGGTCATTCCGATTTTTGCTTCCTTGATAGCTATTCAGGGTACAACCAAATAGAGATCGCCCTTGAAGACCAAGAAAAGACTACATTCACATGACCATTCGGCACTTTTGTCTATCGACGGATGCCGTTTGGACTATGCAATGCCCCCGCCACTTTTCAACGATGTATGGTGGGGACAATTCTCGAAGTCTTCATGGATGATTTCTCAGTATTTGGTTGTAACTTTGATGAGTGCCTTATGCACTTGAAATCTGTGTTGAAAAGATGTGAAGAGAAGAACCTTGTGTTGAATTGAGAGAAATGCCACTTCATGGTTCAAAAGGGAATTGTACTTGGTCACATCGTTTCACAAAACAGAATCGAGGTGGACAAAGCGAAAATCGATCTTATCTCTAACCTTCTACTACCCAAGAGCATATGAGATGTGCGGTCCTTTTTGGGACACGCAGGATTTTATAGAAGGTTCATAAAGGACTTCAGTTCACTCTCTCATCCTTTATGTAACCTACTTCAAAAGGAGAATTCATTCGAGTGGAATGAAGATTGTCAAAATGCCTTTACCACACTTAAAGGTATGTTGACATGTGCTCCCATAATGCAACCACCTGATTGGAGCCTTCCTTTTGAAATTATGTGCGATGCAAGTGACTATGCTATTGGGGCCGTGCTAGGCCAAAGAAAAGAGAAGAAGCCATGTGTTATCTACTATGTAAGTAGAACCTTAAACTCAACCTAAGCAAACTACACTACTATAGAAAAAGAACTTTTAGCCGTAGTTTTTGCTTTGGATAAGTTTAGATCCTACTTGATTGGATCCAAGATCATCATATTCACTGACCATGCCGCGCTTAAGTACCTTCTCTCTAAGAAGGATGCTAAACCACGGTTGTTAACATGGATCCTTCTACTCTAGGAATTTGACATAGAGATACGTGATAAGAAAGGAGTAGAAAATGTAGTGGCTGACCAACTCTCTTGACTTGTTCTCACCGGTTCCCCTGAAACGATCGCGATCAATGACATGTTCCATGATGAACAACTTTTTAAAGTCTCCCAATTGCCATGGTCTGCGGACATTGCTAACTATCTTGCTATAGGTACGATCCCTACACATTGGAAAAAACAAGATAAGGATAAGTTCTTCACTGAGGTGCGAAAATTCCTATGGGACGACCCATACTTATTTAAGTATTGTCCCGATCAAATCATAAGGAGATGTGTGCCAGATGATGAACAACAAAGTATCATCTCCTTTTGTTACTATCAGGCATGTGGTGGCCACTTTTCGGTTAAGAAGACCACAGCCAAAATTCTGCAATGTGGGTTTTATTGGCCCACTATGTTCAAGGACACACATGAGTTTTGCAAAACATGTGGACCTTGTCAGAAATTGGGAGGAATCTCCCGTCGAAATATGATGCCACTCATTCCCATCTTAATAATTGAAATTTTTTATTGTTGGGGCATCGATTTCATGGGTTCATTCCCATCTTTTTTTGGAAACGTATATATCTTGCTTGCCGTTGATTATGTGTCCAAATGGGTCGAGGCGATCCCATGCCGGAATAATGACCATAAAACAGTCATCCATTTCTTAAAAGAGAATATTCTTTCCCAGTTTGGAACACCTAGAGTCATCATAAGTGATGGAGGGTCTCACTTTTGTAATCGCCCATTTGAAACCTTAATGAAGAAATATGGCGTAACACACAAAGTGAGCACTCCCTATCACCCACAAACTAGTGGACAAGTTGAGATATCCAATAGGGAGATTAAACATATTTTGGAAAAAACAGTGAACCCCGATCGCAAGGATTGGTCGCTTCGACTTACCGATGCGCTTTGGGCTTACCATACCGCTTTTAAAACCCCAATTGGAATGTCTCCCTATAGACTTGTCTATGGGAAAGCTTGTCACTTGCCTGTGGAGTTGGAACATAGGGCATATTGGGCAATAAAGAAGATGAATTTTGATTCTGATAAGGCGAGCTCATTGGGCAAACTATAATTGAATGAACTTGCGGAACTCCAGAACAAAGCTTATGAAAATGCAAGAATTTACAAGGATAAGACGAAAGTGTTCCATGATAAGAACATTCTTCGTAAGAAATTCACCATTAATCAAAAGTCCTTCTGTATAATTCTCGCCTACATTTATTTCGGGGAGATTGAGATCTCGATGGACCGGTCCCTACATTGTGCAAACTGTCTACCCATATGGGACCGTCGAGTTGTTAAATCCAAGGAACGGCAATGTCTTTAAAGAGAATGGTCAGCGATTAAAGCCGTTCTTTGAGAAGTTTTCTTTAGAAGGTATGTCCATACCTTTGACTGATCCTGCGTATCAGGATGATTGATCTCCTAGTCTGATGGAGGTATAAAGTAGTTAAGATTAGAATTTTGTTGCTTTTGTTTCCTTTTTCATATGTTTGTTAGAAGGAGGAAGAATTCCACTTTTCACTCCCTCAGGTACTAGCATTCCTCACTCCCTTTTATTTTAGAATTACTCTCATGTTTTGCTCATTTGCACATCTTTTACATTGAGGACAATGTGAGATTTAGTTGGGGGGTGTAGGATCACTTGGATGAATCCAGCGGTTTGTAACATCTTGAGCAATTATGTAGGAATTTTTTGACTTTTCTAAAATTCAAAACTCTTTTGGAAAACTTTGTTTCTATGCATTCGAGATGATATGAGTATAAGAAGAGGAGATATGAAGTGTACGAAGTTGTAAGTCTTGAACTTCTCTTAGCATAATGGTTTTATATGTGAATTCCCCTATTTATGTGATTGATAGAAAATTTGAACACTCTTACACCTAGTTCACATTACACGATTTTCATGGGTTGAAAGGATTATATGATATGTGGATTAGCTAGACTTTGATTTAAGGTATTGAGAAACCAAGCCGGGGTACTTTGTCCATCCTTGTCCATGGGAAAATAATGAAAGATATGGATTTCTAAAAATTCTATCTAATTTAAAAGAAAAAGGAAAAGGAAGGATGAAATTGGGAATGATGGAAAAATGGTGGAAAATTCTGATTAGGGCTACCTATTACCAACCGGGGGATGGTCTACCCGTAACCAAAGCCGGAAATGGGACGTAGTGTGAAAGCCGTCGGAAGGACAGTAAGACAAATTCCTGTCATTTGCTAGTTGTTGCTCTATATACCTTGAGATCTATAGTCTAGTTAATCTATGAAGAAGATAATCCTGGAAACTCATGAGAAGAATTTTCACTATGCACACTAGGTTGAACTTGTTCAA
This sequence comes from Liriodendron chinense, assembly GCA_003013855.2. Lineage (NCBI taxonomy): Eukaryota > Viridiplantae > Streptophyta > Magnoliopsida > Magnoliales > Magnoliaceae > Liriodendron > Liriodendron chinense. Next base: position 2,911,550 of record ML058429.1, read on the forward strand.
GTTCTTCTATTTATCAACCAATCAGCGGGAATTTCATATGGATACTTATTATGTTTTGAGCGTTTACGGTTTCAACCTCTGTCACCTAATTTTCTGAATCTTACACTTGTGTGTCTTGGGATGTATAGAAGAATGGTTTCTAAAGGAGATTTGGGTTTGGAGAATGAAACTTGTTACACGCATGTTTTGCCCGGGACTAGCAAAATGCTGGTTGGGGGGTATGTTGAGAACTTGATTGTGCATATTCTAACCCCAATTCATCACTCATTATGCAAGGTTTTCATGATTTATAGACCAATCTAATACATGGATTTGTGATTGTAGGGATGAGAGAGAGGATTCATCAATTGGAGAGTTAAAGACACCGTTTACAAGCAAAGAAGACTAATTGGGAAAGGATGGAAGAAAGAGGCAAAGGAGAGAAGAAAGAATGCAAAAGAAAACACTAAAGACCGGTCGTCCATAGCCCAGGACCAGTCGTCCGATCGGTCCGAAAACTCAACAGAAAAGGCCACTTTGCAAAGCTCTCTGGACCATCCAAGACCGGTCGTGCGACCGGTCGTCCACTGCTCAGACCGGTCGTGCTACCGGTCCTTGAATTAATTTTATGGGTCTGAAAAATACCAAAACTCTCTGAAGGTTTTTGACGTTTTTAAGACCGGTCGTGCGACCAGTCATCTGCGTAATGGTGCGTGTTCTACAAGCTCAGGATTTTTTTGCGCACTGCGTAAACTTACGCAAAATTGAGATGTTTCTGAAGCAACCGAGCTTCCCCACTATAAAAGGACACCTAGGGATCGTTCCTAGGGCATCCTAGAACAGATTGAGCACGGTGGGAGACGGCGGAAGTCAGATTTGGAGTTCTACAACTCTTCCTAGTTTGCTTTCTAGTTTTTATGTTTTCTTAGTTGTTTCATGTTTTCTTGGATCATGAACGGCTAAACCTCTTAGCTAGGGCTAAGAGGTGAAGCTTGTAGTGAATCTAAAATGTTTCAATTCGTTTTATTTGGTTTTAAGTTGGATTTCATGTTTAAGAACAATGGTTTGAAGTTTAATTCAAGTGCTAAGTAGTTTTTCTTAGTCTAACGATGACTCATGGATGTTTGGAAGAATTGCTTGAGTTCTTAATTGTTGTGAACTAGTCTAGACCTGTATGATCTAAGAAATTGAAATACGCTCTAGACTTATAATCTTAATGTGGGAACTTCTTACCAAAAGTCTACTTTTATGGAAATTCTGGACTATGTAAGACTGTGTATGTGATTTGAATCAAGTTCAAATTATAGTATAGTTTTATCTTATGACAGGATTTAATGATGGTTATGATTGTGATCTTAGCCTATTGGAATTGGGACTGACCTATGCAATTGAGTATGCTCGTCCTAGCTTGCATTGAGTGAATCATATACATTGATCTTACATATGGCAGATTGTTTGGTTTAACTGCTCTATCATCCGACTAGATAGAGCTTAATTTCGATTCTAGTTGAGAAAGTGATAAACCACAGCGAATTGAGCATCACGGATTGCTACAAGTGGATCCTTGAATCCCTAGTGCCTTTTTATTAATTGCTTACCTTCAATTTAGCTCAAAATTACTATTTACATCAATCTTCTACAAATCTATTTGTTAGCCTTTTCAGTAGTACTATTGGAAATGTTTTGTGGATTCCTACATAAGTCCTTGTGAATCGACCTCGGTCTTATCGAGATTATTACTACATCGCAACCCTACACTTGAGGAACCGAACAGCCACCTACATTGCCCATACTATTAGGTTCTAATCTTAATCATTCCAAGCCATCTTTCTTGTGTTTGATCACAAGATGGAGGATGCAAAAGCTTAATTGAAGATGGACTTGCTCTCTCTTGATCTCTAGATGTTTAGGCACCTTAACCATAGATATATTTTTTGTCTAAACCACTCTACAGATCCAATTAGGTGAAATTCCTTTAGGCAACCCAATCCTACTAATTGTAGAGAATTCCCATCACCTCTCATCACATTAATCATCTCTTGAATATCAAATGCAAGGCAATTGATCGTTAAAGCTGAAGCCTTGGCAAAGCATCGACAACAAGATCAGGGGAGCTGATTAAAGCATAGGAGAGCAGAGTTCAAGCAACCTAAGTGGCGCTGAACAAGGGGGTTATCTGACAAGTGTCAAGTTGAGAGTCCTTTGCACTCTTTCCGTTTATTAGATAGAGTGTGAGAGTTTGGTTTCAAACTCGATCCAGGTTCATTAGTTGAACCTTAGCTTATTAGTTAAGCCTAAATTTCAGGTTCATTTGTCGATCCTTGGCACATTTATTGGGCCTAAAAGCCAAATTCATTTGTCGAACCTTGACTCATTTGTTAGGTCTAAACAAGTCTCCAAGGGGAGACACCAACATGGGTGTATACGTGTAGGTTGAAAGGTGAACCTATAAAACCTCCATTCAGGTTGAGAGGTGAATGTTCACCAACCCCAAGTGCAAGGTTGCACTGTAGTAATAATTCGGTAGAGACCGAGATCATCCCCAGGGATTAATCAGGAATTTACAAAACTTTTTAAACAACTTTAATTAAAATCAAGCTAATGTGAACTAAATCTAGAAATCTATGTATTAGTGTGAATGATGAAATCTGTAAACTAAAGAATAATATAATGATCTAAAAACACTAGAGTGCCGAGGATCCACTTATAACTATCTTTAATGCATAATCCATGTAGGTTTCTCAATTACACAACTAGAATTGAAATCCAATTCTATCTAGCCAAGATATGGAGCGATTAAATCAACATCTAAAAAGATGTCATTCATTGACATGATTCCCTTAATAGAATTTAGGTATTATGCACACTTAATTACATAGGCCAATCTTCTTTCCAATAGGTTAAGATCACAATAATAGTCATCATCAAATCCTGTCACTAGACTTAATTAATACTAAAATATGAACTTGAATAAAAGCATATCAATAAAGTAACAACTACCTCAGATTTATTCAAAAGATTTAGAGCTTTGGTTAAACTAGTTCCCGAATTAAGATTCAAGTTCTAGAGTATAGGGAATCCAATTCTTTGAATTATATAGGTCTAGACCTTACAAAATAAATATGAATTTAATTTTAAACCTTCTAAGCATCACATGAAACCAAAGCCATCAAGAGATCAAAGAAGAATTAGAACTGAGAACTTCGCTCAAACTAAAATTAAACCATGTTCAATTTTAAATCCAAAAGTAAAACCTAGAAACGAATTAAAGCATTAAGAATAACTACAAGCTTCATCTCTTAGCCCTAGCTAAGAGGTTCTAGCCAACCATTGTCATTATTAAACGAGAATCAAACAGAAAAATTATTAAAATCAAAGAAAAACTGAAAA